>CM034243.1:100505-1588259 GCA_019916065.1 Vitellaria paradoxa
AATCAAACAAAACCTGGCTTTAGTGTTAATGGGGCAACCACCCGAATTCTTGGATCTCGTAAGCTTGCTTATTTTTTGACAAAAAAGAATGGTCGGATTCCGAGCTACCACACCCATTTTAAATATCATACTTGTACCGGATTTGAATTAACGGCTGACTGCGAAGAAAGCAAACCCTCCGGCTACGCCAAGGCCGGAGGGCCGTAAGCTTTGTTTTCTAGTGGGGTAATTTTTCCGACAAAGCAAATTAAGTTATAAAAAAAAACGGGGGCAGTAATGGGCTTGATTAATTGGTGTTTAGAAACAGGCTGCCAAGATTGCCAGCATGCCCCATAGCCCAAAGCATAGGGCAAGTTGGCCGACCCACTGACTTGGTTTTTCAATTATCAATTGGCAACGTTCCTACGTCATTTTTCTTTCTTTCTTATTATTATTTTTTTTAATTTCTTCTCTTCAGCCACATTAGCAACTTGATTGCGTTGTATCCTAAATACAACACTTTGCCAAAATTTGTCGTTTTTGTTAAAATAATATATCTTACTGAAAATTTTATTAAGCTAAAATTATTAATTATTAAAATTAAAGTTCATTACTATTAAAATAATAATTTATAATCAAAACGCTTCATTTTATTTAATAAAAAATTATTTCTTAGAGCTAGTAATTAAATATTAAAATAATTTATTTTTTGAAATGTTTTATTAAATTACAATCATTTTTTAGGTCCTGCTTGGTTGAAAAAAAAGTTAGATAAAAGTATAATAAAAGTATAAATATTTGATATAAATGTAATATGTGACGAAATTTGATTGAAAGAAAGTACAAATAATTAGTTAAAAGTAATGTGTTTTGGTTGATTTTGATATGCCAAACAGGACCTCAACAAATACTAATGTATCATTAAATTATCTACTTTATTAATATAATTATTTGGCTTATTAACTGGGAATTTTCAGTTCTTTGGTTTGGTTGGTTGACCTATTTTAGTTGTCAAAAGGCTCAACCTCTTATTTGAATAGTTGGTTATTGTGGTTAAAGTTTAGTTCAATTCATGGCCCAAGTTGATCAATTTTTATTAATCATTTATCATATGATTACTAAAGGTACAATCCAATTAAAATTTCAAATTCAAATGTTTTAAGTTTCTTACCCCGTTCGAATTTGAGGGAGGATATGATAGAGTTAACAAGATTAAATTAATTTTATAATTTTTAACATATTTATACAAAAAAATTAATGTACTCAAATGATATCATAGAGTTAACAAGATCAAATTAATTTTATTATTTTTAACATATTTATACAAAAAAATTAAAGTACTCAAATAATTATAAAACACAAGCTATCTTATTTTTGATGTATTTATACAAAAATTTAATGCACTCAAACAATTATAAAATGAAGGTTATACATAATATGTTAATATTGATTTGGGAAACTAACTTATCATATTTTACATTTTATAAAAATAAATAAATGTTACTCATAAAGAATTCGACAAAAAAAAAGATAAGAAATTAGGAATTTTATTTTTCAAATGCCTTTATTGTTTTTTTTTTTTTTTTGAGATTCTAAACGTCTTCATAATATTATTTTATATTTTTTTACATATAAATTTATTAAAATATAAAATATTATTACCTACTAGGTTTCACACGGTCATATGTATTTTTGAGGTACTTGGTTGATTAAAATCAAATAAAATTTGTTAATTTTTATTAATTTTTTTACTTTATTTCAATTAAATTTGTTACATATTATTTTTATATTAAATTTTTATATTTTTACTCTACTTTTTAACTATATTTTTTTAACCAAACACCTCTTTAAATACACTGGGGGAATATTCCAGAACTTGTTGTGAATAGACTAGTAGGATAAAAGCCTTGGTGTCCTCCGATAAGGATTGTGGATTCAGGTCAGAAAATCCAGATCCGATCTCAAGCTTTGCTTGAATTCCACGTCAACTGGGCCCCACGAGACCTCTGATGCGCAGTAAACCCATGTGCTGTACCAGACACGTCACCCTGTCGGAACCAATGCGGCGTCTGATTAATCTCCATTTTTCAAAAAAATATATATTTATATAATAATAGTAATAAAATGTGTCTGATTTATTAACGCCTTTTTTAAAAATGGATGCCCGCAAGTCAAACGTCACTTTCCCTCCCCACCGCTAATCACGCGTTACCGTTCGATGGTGTATCCAACATCCGACGGCATTATCGCTCTGACGTGGACGTCGACGCTTATGTCACGTCCCACGAAGTCCACCCGTCACTGATTAGCTCTTAACGGTGTGTTTGGTACTCAAAAAATATATATATATAATGAAGTATGTTTGGAGTTATATAAATTTGTAAAAGTTAGTATTGCATACTTTGTACAGCGAGTAAAAAATTTAAATTTTATAGTCTCGTAATTTATCTTTGTAGAGATTCGTAAAATTTTATATTTTTTATATTTTTTAACTCCAAACATACTATAATTATTAGTACTTTTAACTTTTCTCAGTTAAATTCCATCACCCGTCCCACTTATGTCCATTTTTCTTCTTTTTTTTGCCTGATTAGAGTGATAAAAAGTGAGATAAAATGTGATTAGAAAAAATTTTTTGTGTTTAGTGCACACATTTCAAACCGTATTTTTTTTTGCAGATGAACAGTAGAATTTCCGTTTAACGGATTGGATTTTCATTTAGACGAATTCAAAATTTTGTATCAATTATGGTATCTTTACAGACCAAACTGAACTCGAAATGGTTTCTACAATCCGTTTGGATTGAAAATGACTGCGCTAATTTGTCGGAACGGTTTCTCCAATCTATCAGAACGGTTTCTACAATTCCAAAAAAAATAATTACAATCGGTACCATTCCATAACTTAGGAGTCCGTTATGAGAATATAAAAAAAAAATTATTATTTACTAATCGAATTTCAATTATTAACTTTTTTTTTTTTAGAAGTATTGAACTTTTTCAAATTTGACAAGATAAGAATGTTTAAAAATGTAATAGAAAAATTAAAAATTTTTATAAAAATTTAGTACACCAAACACCCCTTTTAACATTCAAACGCCACCTGATTTTCATATCACAAACAGACCATCAACCTATGAAATCAAATGTACTTCTAATTCACTTTGATTGTTTTGCTGTCTCCACTGCTCCTGTAGGAGGTATAGGGCGCCAAAGTTATTTTTTAATTTTAGATTTTTAATATTAAATCTTACCTGTTAATCGATGATCAGATTGTTCAATCTAAAAATATAATTATTAATTTTATATTAATTTAATTTGAAGAAGCTGAAATTACTTTTAAATTTATACTCTTAAAATCAAATCTTACCCATTAATTAGTGATCTAACCGTTCAATTTAAAAACATAATTATTAACTTCACATTGTTTTGAATAAAAAAAAAGTTATTATAAATTTATAAAAATTAGAGTGTTATAATTTATGGAATAAGTTAAAAATTCATAGAAATTTATTTTTTATATGACTCCAAACATACCCATAAATGATCAGTTACATGTTTTCAAAATAATAATAATAATTTAAAAGAATATTAAATCGGTAAAAGTGTTCATTTTTTGAGTATTTATTTGTATTGTTATAATAAAAATGAGTCGGAATAATCCGTAAAAGTTAAAATATAATGAATCATCGAACTTAGTGAATCCTATTTCCTTTTCTCTATTATAATTTCATACAACTTTAATAGTAGTAGAAAGAGAAATTTTATAATTATTGTATAAATAAGTAATTTTACTTTTTTTATATTTTTATCATATTTAAATTTTTTTAACTTCGAACTATTTTTATACTTATTTTTCATTTTTCTTTAATGCATTTTAATTAGTTACTATTTATTTAAATATTTTAACTATCCGCTATTAACTATTTGATACATTTTGGCCAAACTTATTATGGCTTCATTTGGTTTGTAATTTTTCTCTGAAAATTTTATAAATCTTTGTTAATTTTATATCACATCAATTTTTTCATTTTACTACACGTATTACGAACACTCAATTTATCTCAATTTACCTTACTTTTTCTTACTCCAAACTAAGCCTATAACACCCTTGAGTTAATTATTCACTATTTATCATTCAAGAGTTTTTTTTTTCTTTTTTTTTTGGGTCAAAATTTTAGTTTATGTTTTATTTAAAATAAAAAATAACAAAAATCATACAAGTATTGTGTGTCAACTCCTACTACTATGAATCCGTTTGGAACAATGTAAAATGTTAAAAAATTTTTAAAAATTTTAAAAACTATTTACTTTTTATCTTATTGTATAAATTACGAACTCATAAATTATCTCATTTTATCTCTTTTTTGTCATTGCAAACACTCCTATATATAAAATGCACAAAAACAAAAAAACAAAACAAGCACTACTCCTACTTTCCAACAACTTCTTCTTCTTTCTGCTTTAAGAAAATTAACTATTTTTTATAAATTGTCCCCGCCCCCTTTTATTATTTTAAGGTGCGTTTGGTGCACTAAAGTTTGATGAAAATTTTTATAAATTTTATACATTCCTATATCCTTAAAATTCAAAAAACGTTCAATATATTTTTAAAAAAAATTGATAACTAGAATTTGGTTAATCAAATAACAAATTTTTTTTTGCCATTCTCACCATGAACTCTCAAACTACCAAATGACACCCACTTTGACTTTTTTTGTGGCATTTTCAAAACCGTTCTAATGGATTATAGAAACTATTCCAACGGAATCGCCCGACCAATTTTCGTCCAAACAGTTTCTACAATCCGTTTGGACAGATTGTAGTGTAAAGAAGTAATAACTGTCTAAAATTTTGAATCCATCTAAATGGAAATCCAATCCGTCGAAACGAAATTTTACTATTTATCTTCAAAAAATGCGGATTGAGCGGTGTGCACCAAACACAAAAATTTTTTTCCTAAATTATATTTTATCTTATTTTTTCTCACTTTTTAGTGCGCCAAAGATACTCTTAGTCCACTTCCATTCGATTCTCTTATCTTTCACTCTCTCTAAAACCTATATTCAATTAAATTGTATTTTGATATTTCATTTGTCAAGAAAAAAAATATATATGAATCTAAAATTATTTCTCTTGTATTTAATGCATAGTGTATATGTGTACCTCATACTCTTTTCACTTGAATTTTGGAATTTATCATTGATGGTGAGCGATAATAATATCATTAAATATATCACACTTTATGTTGTACGTAATATAAAATTATTTTTTTATGTAAAATTATCTTTTTAATATTTTGACTAAGAGATTATGGAATAAAAAAATGATATAACATAAAATGTAATCATAAATGATTTAAAATTTTATATTTTGACAAAATATAAATTTGAGTATGAATATATCATCTCATTCCCATAAAATGTCATATTTAACATTTTTGAGGGTTTGGTTATTCGATCCAAATAACATATCCATGCGACCATCTCCTCCCATGACCCTTAAAATGCACAACTTTGTGCTCCACTAACTTTAGCTTCTTCTCAATTTCTTAAAATTTTGAATGAATTTAATTTGATGTATTGTTTAAATAGAAAACTTTTACACAAGTTAATTTTAAAATACCACACTTGTTTATTTACATTATTTTTGATATCTTATTAAATTACACAGTGAAAATGTGTCATATTGTGGTGTGCTATTTGTGTATAGTATTTGTATATTATGTGTTAAAATTAAACACTAATAAAACTAGAAGAATACACCTATAGTGCATCTGATTATCACTTAATTTGTGTAATTCAATCAGTTAAGGATATAAATGAAAATTAACATAGGGTTAAGCTTTAAGATATATATAATGATTTAATTTATATTTCTTTTTGAAAATTATTTAAGTTAATATCTAAAATTCACGGAGGTTAAAGAGTACAGAAAGGAAAGGCTAATAACAATATTTATGTCTTCTTGGTGATATATTGATATGAGTAATTGGATTAAAATTTAATTTAAATACATTCATAATTTTTTGGATTAAAGAAAAAACATAAACATGTTTAGTTATTAGATTTTAATTCAACGGTTCAAATTATATTGTCACTTATTACACAAATATTCAAAGAGTATTATAAGAAAAAAAACTTTGCCAAAACTAATATTATTTTATTAAATTTTAGCGTTTAATAACAACTTAGTGTTATCTTGTAATATGGCCTCGATGAATAGAGGGTTTTTAATTTAGCTTTTAATCCTATAATTATAAAATGGGCCAACTAAAGTTAGTAGAATACCCAATAAAGACTCCCAAGTGTTTTTAGCATGTCAAAATTTATTAAAATAAAAAAAATTATAAAATTTTTTCAATTAAATTTTGTAAAATACCACTTTTACACTATTTTTTTGATTTGTTTCCATTCAAACGCCATTTAAATTGAATAATTTAATTTTTAAAATGTATTAAGGATAATAAAAAATAAAATAAAATGAAATAAAGTATCATCAGTTATGAACTTGTAATTTATGTAATAAAATAAAAAATAAATAATTTTTAAACTTTTTTACTACTTTTTTTTTATCGTTCTTCAAAATATTTTTACCACCTGGAACGGAACGATGGGGTCGCGTGCTGGGTAGTACCGCTCTTGAATCAACCCAATATTAAGGCAGCACGTGGAGGATACCACGTGTATTATGGTGGTGACACGTGGGCCATTTCATAATGTCTAGAAAGTCTACTGGGTCGTGATTCTTTTAGCTGGCTACGCAACCTCCCTGCTGCCAACCGATGGGACCCACCGGGCTCTGAACCCATTCGCGTGGGACACGTCAGTATCGGGACCACGAGTCACCGACATCAGCAAAGTTTTTTTTGGGGGGACCAGTTCCCTAGGTACGTGCTCAGAGATAACTCCAAGATGCCTTTTTGAACTGGCGTGGCTCCTCATTAACCGTTGGATTGAATAAACTCTGGCCGTTGGTCCCAGCCGCTTGTTTATCTTTGTGAATTTTGTTTTTTTTTCTGTGTTTTCTTTCGCCGTGGCGAGCCCTGAGGCTACACGTGGTCCTCTAGGTGACGTGACGTGGGAAGCGCTTTAGATTTAGGGTTCGAAAATTGGACGGTTGGGATTCCGTCATCGGGTCAAACAAGACGCATCAGACCGTGGAGTGCTCTCCGCGTCGGGAGGAGGGGTTGCACTAAAACAAAATTACTCAGATCGCCCTCCGCTTTTTTCTTAATTACCCTCTCGCGGTGAAACTTTCCACTGTGATTATTTTTTTTTATTCAACTATTCTTTTCACCAGTCTTTACCAATTATTGAGCCACTCGCGTGCTCCGTTTGGTGCTGCTTTTTTTTCTTTTTAATTTTTACTAATTTTAATTTTTTTTATCCTGTGATGAATCTCAATTTTCACTCAAATATTTTCAAGGATCAATATTTTCAAATTCATAAAAATTAATTGGTTATAAAATAAGCAACTTTTGATGCAAATGTTATAAATTTTATTTACCAAGCGCATTAAAAAAATTACTAATATTTTTTTTTGTAAAAAATTGAAAAAAATATTGTTTGGCAAACTGGCCCCCTAATCTGTATCCGGATGATTTTGAATCTTGGATTTATAAGTAAAAAAATAAAAATAATAGTAAGTATAATAAAATTAAAAATAAATTTATTATATTTTTAATAAAAATAACAAATTAAATAGATATTTATAGAAAATTAGTTTTTAAAATTTAATTAACTATAAAAATAAATATGTCGATTACATTTTTTTAATTAACAACTTTTTGATCCAAACACAATTTATACTCAACGCACTTGCGAAACGTGAGTTGCATATGCGGTACAAGGAGGCCGAATTATTAACAACTATTTATTTTAGAGTGAATTGTACAGGGTGCATTTCACGTATTAGGCGGTAAAAAATTTTAAAAATTTTTAAAAATTATTTTACTACACGAGTTATAAATTTATAAATTATTAAAATTATTTTAATTTATCTCATTTTTTTATTATTGTAAATACCACGTAGTAGCAAAACTACTAATACAGTTACTAATTTTATGAACTAAAATTAGTGACTGAGTTGATATTGATTATTGACCTCGCAACGGGAAATGTCCCATCATTATTTCATAAATTTCAAAATTGAATCCTGATTCAAGAATTAATTAGACGTGCCATAATTCAGGGTTTAGGACTGGAGCTCAACGAGTTCATCACAGTGGCTCGTGATTTGCCAACTCAACGAGTTAAGAAATCGGGGAGATGCAACATATCGACCGTAACGTGAATATGTCAACAAGAAAATTACGCAAGCTAGCACTAAAATACGGTGGTCTCATACATTGCTTGAGGGTTGTTTGGTTGGCAAAAAAATTATTTAAAAAATATAATAAAAGTAGAGATATATGACATAAAAGTGATATGTAGAAAAATTTAATTGAAAAAAATATAAAAATTAATTAAAGTTAATGAATTTAAATATTTTTCAGTGTTACCAGACATGACCTAATTGAAAATAATATATATATATATATGGTACAACGCATGTTAAAATCGTGCTTCAAACGACAACCGAAATAAAAAAAAAAAAAGAAAAAAATTGTGCCCCTAACAGCAAATAGTTGGGCAGCCGTGAATTAATGAGTGTATACTGTGTATCCAAACAATTACACTGTTTTGTACAAATTATAATAAATGAAGAATTATTATAATTAGTGATATCTTTTATCATTATTTGCATTTTGGTGCACTTAACACTTATTAAGAGATAAATACACATCATTTGTGCATGAAAAAATGTGTATTTATTCAAAATCAATAAATACATGTTATGTGTCTCGCATTTTAATAAATATGTGCATCAAAAATATAAAAATTATCACATAATATTTTTTATTGACTTTTAATAAATATTCTAGGACATAAGTTGACAAATGCGATATTATTCTAGTAATTGCCTCTAAAATTAATTAGTCGTGTAACTATGAGCTCAAATGCTCAATATGATTTTTTTAATTAATTATGAGTTTTTATAACATTGAGTTAAATAGCCCAAACTAATATTAGAAGTTTATTGAAAATTGGAATTTCAACTAAAATATTCCTATAAAAGTTAAAAATACACATGAAAAGGCTGTTACAAAGACCATTAGGCTTCGAAGCGAGGAAGATCTGACTAGGGGAAAAAGCTACCCTATTTAAAAAAAAATTTACCTCAACATAAAATACCGTCTTAATAGTAAGTGCACCAATAGATAACCAAAATATCTAGTAAATAGTGCATATTTTAAATTTAATTAGTAGTTTTTCTTTTTCAAACCACACAAATGCTAGGCATTTACCAATTATTTATTAAAAATTAATTTTTCAAGTCACCCAACAGTATTTTGGGTTGTACCTCGACAGAAAAAATAATAATAATTAAATCACTTGTGAACAGTAACTCTCCAGGAAAAGCGAGTTACTGTAGCAGCCTGTAAAATAACTGCCGGTTTGGAGAGTCTGAGAGCTTTCTTCATATTTGCTAGGCAAAATACTAAAAATGGTTCTTTTGTCTTTTCTACTGCACATGCTCTAACGCGGTGACAGTGACAAATGACAATATTATGACGGAAGAAAATAATTTTATTAGTTTAACATTTTAAAATAACAAGTGCCAAAATTAAATCATTTTTTAATTATTAAATTTATTATTATTTTATTTTATTTATTATTACTGTTATTTTTTTTGTTGGCGATATGACATGGTACCAAGAGAGTTTTGATAGTTTATTGACTAGGTCCAAATTAATTATAAACATATACTTTTTAATATGCTATGTATTTATCTATTCTTTTATTTATATTTTATAAAAATATTTATTTTAATACTGGACGAATGATTTGGGCATCATTAACAAGTTTATTTCCATCTTATATTGCTTTTTTTGACTAAAAAATTTAAATTTTTTATTTTTATTTAATAACTTTTAGACACGTTAATTATTATTATTTTTTTTACAATTTTGTTGACGAATTTGAATAACAAACTTAAAAATTGTTAAATAAAAAATTAAAATTTGATAAAAATTATATAAAACGAAAAACAAATAAAAAATTAATTAGTGATTCTCAAAGCAAGCCTAATTTATTTGCATTTTTATAATATATTTGAACTATATTTAAAAAAAATAAATTTTAAACAACAAATTTGAGATTTAAAATCTCAACGCGATTTTTTAGACACGGCCCGTGCCACATCCACACCATTGTATGTGTACATCATATCATATTTACACTAGTTTTGTGGCTTCCTTCATGCTAAAAGAATATTCAAGCATCTGTTGAATATTTCTCAATTTTTTTTTTTGCAACTTTTTTTTGTTTTTTATCAGTGGGAGAACTATATTGTATTAAAATAAGGCATTGTTTGAAAAGATAGTCGGAGGTCTTTGTGATTTAGTAAGATTATGGTCGACAAGCTTACTAAATTCAAATCCTTTTATACTATGCTCGAAAATACAAGAATTTTGGAGAGAAAATAATAAAAAAGTAAAAAAGTGGTATAAAACCAAAATGAAGTGAAAAATTAAGTTTATTTAATTTTTGAATTGAGTTAAAAAATGAGAAGATAAATATTTGTTGAATAAATAATTTTTACTTAATTAAATATAATAAATATAATTATTAATTTTATTTTTCCTTCACACTTTTTTTTTTTCAAAAATTTATATTCAAAACAAATAACTGGGGATGTCATTGTTGAGAAAATTTATGCATCCAATTAGCTATTTTTATTCACTGTAATAATTTTTTTTAAAAGACTCAAAGCTAGCTTTTTTGTGTTTTGGAAGAGAAAAATGTTATTTTTTTCCTTTAATATTTAAAACAAATATAAAATGTAAGAAGAGAAGTTTAATTATTTTAGAAAAGTCAAAAACTAATAATTGATAGCTCGAACTACCAGCTAATGTTCCAAAACGTACTCTGATTTATTGTCCACTCCATGGGTCTCTTACTTGGAAGCACAATAAATTTTTCCAAGTGAAAATATGCTTAAAAAGCTGCTAAAATGTTAAAAATAAATTAATTTTGATGAAAAAAATATATGGGAGAAAAAAAGAAAAAATGATTTAGGGTACATTTAGATTATTAAAAAATAAAAATAATAATTTTTACCAAAATTTTCTAATATTTTGCACCAAAAAACAAAATCAACCTTTATCCATTTTTTTGGTAGCTTTTTACTAATTTTCTTTAATTTTTACGAACGTTATCCAACTTCCTCTAAATTTATACTAAACACTCAACTAATCACTTAATGCTTCGTTTGGAAGTCAAATTTTTAGTAACCCTCATTAATTTTTTACAAAAATTGGCATGTGAAATTTTTTGTATATTTGACAAAATAAATAAAATTTTTTAATAATTTTTGACAACTTTTAAGTGTTTAGTAAAATAAATACAAATTTTTAGTAACTTTTGATAATTTTTAAAATATAGTAAAAATTTTAGTAATTTTAAAGTTGTATTAAAGTAAAGTAACTATTATATTTCTTGCCAAAAATTGATATTATTTTTTACTACTCCAAATGATGTTTGAGTGTCACGTTTGGTTAATGGTTGCAAAGTTTTTTTTTTTAAAGTTTTTTTTCTTGGGGAGCACGAGAAGGGTAATCCTGACTTTTCAAGCACCATTGCTAAAGTTGGTTAAAAATTAAAATAATTCAATAGAATGGAAGACAAAATATCCAAGTTAACAAACAGCCTCTAAGAGCTAATTAAAGACCCGTTTAAGTCCTTGATGACTGGCCCATCCCGGATTCCAAAGGACCTATCCATTGTGGTTTATTTTGAAAATTTTCTATTGCATTTTTTTCATTTTGCATGCCACCACGTCATCCACACAATGGCGTGCTATTCGCTGGCGTGCGCCCACGACGCGTAGATCGAGTTACTTATGGACACGTGTACGGCAGACATGACTTTGGAATAAATGGAAAAAAAATTGGGATCGGCCAACTCAACAACCACATACTCTCGTCTACATGTGAACACGTGTACGGTGACGTGGATCTTGCCTTGGCGCTCCCCTATTCTCCTCCTCCAACCCCCCCACACACACTCTCTCTCTACCCTCTGCAAAAGCAAGCTCTTCCCTTCCCTCTGTCCGTTTTCTAGAGAGAGAAAGTTGAGCGAGAGAGAATGCGGAAGTAGAGAAGCTAGGGTTCGGGTCCCTGCATAGAAACTTACATCTCTTTTTCCTTCTCACCATCAGAGATTGCGGAGCTCTTCGGTTTTTGACCTTCTCTTTGTTATTCGGTGGTTTTTGAACTCTTTCGTCGCCGGAGGTTGAAGGTATGCTTCATTTGAAGTTCAATTTGTTGAATTATAGTGTTTGAGAGAGGATTTACCTTGTGAATTTTGGATATCTGATGGTGATACTTTCGTTGATCTCTTGAATTTGTGTTTCCTTCTATTATAGTCTTTGAATTTGCGCGTATTGTTTGATTTGGTTTCAACAATACTCTAGTGTTGTTCTGTTTCGTGGATTGTTTTTTGAAGTTTGGAACTTTGATCATAGACATACATGGGTGTCAGTGTGTGTTTGGAGAGAGACTGATCAAAGCAACAGGAAAGGGGTAAAAAAATCGTGCGAAATTCAACCGGTTTTGACTCAGAGAAAAATCGTAAAAGGCGGAATATTGTAATTCGGAAATTGTCACTTTTTTCATTTGGAGGAGAAATAAGTTACCATTACGAGGATATCTTTGTCATTTTACGCCGAGGTTGGTTAGGCTTCTTGATGGTCGGTTATCTTCTTGATGGGTAGTGGGGATGAGGAATGACCATAATGTCCTTATCCTTTCCTATCCTTCCCGTTTTTCTTTTTAATGTAATTAACATTTTAATTGATGCTGGAAATAGTATGACGGACAGTGTGCATATTTGAATCTTCTTGTTATATATTTAGAAGATCTGCTACAAATCACTGAGAGTTGGCCTTTCAGATTAGAGTTGTGTGACCTGTTGATCTCTCCCTTGTGATGGTGTCTGATTAATAAAAAGTTGTATCTGCAGCAGTGCAACTATATATGTACACATATGTTTCACATTTAAGTCTCTATTCTGTGGTAATTTCCAGGCTGTCTTGGATTTGATAGGCAACGCATTGGGCACACTTTTGGGGTCTCCTTATTTGTTTAATATGAATTGGTTTCTTCTACCCTTGTTAAAAATGATTACTGCAAGAACAAAAAAGCAGTCAGGAGAAGGCTTTCTCCAGTTGACAAGTATTAGCATTAGTAGTAATAAGTGTCAAGAAGGTTGCAATTTTTAGCTTTTAAGATCTATTAAACTTCAGTGGAGACGCTAGGACTTTTGGTGGATGATAGATCAGGTGGGGCAGGATTGGAAATTATGGACAGGAGACCATTTTATGTATGACATCCAGATTCGAGATTATTTGTTAATTATTTCCACACTTTCTGCTGCTACTGACTACGTCATCCGCAAATGGTTTAAATCAAATCTCTTGGTTTAGAACTCATACCTTCCATTTAACAATAATAAGCTTTTTACCAAATCAATCGACTGATAATACTGACCATGGGATGTACTCAAATGTTCTGTTGCTTATAAATTTTTGTTCTTGTATTTGTTTTGGAGGGGATGTTAATGAATTAAAGTTGATGTCAAATGCTGGGATTTCTCTTCTCTACCTACGGGTAAAAACTAAGTCTGTTACATTGGCCTGATCACCAATGATACTTTTGATTGGATCTTAGGACTAGCGTTCCTCCTGTCATTTGATGTGGCAATCATTTGTTTGGCTTTTACCATATTTGCAAAGGGAGAAATATGTGAGTGTTGGGTTCCTAGCTGCTAATAACATGGAACTTTATTGGCGATTAGTTAATCTCCGTCTTTCATCATTATAAGATATTTTTAGGTGAAATTATTGTTATTTATTTACTTATTCTTTTGTGATTGCAGGTTTTTTTTTTTTTTTTTTTTTTTTTTTTTTTTTTTTTTTTTTGGTATTGAAACATTATTCATGACACATGAATCCTTTTTTCCTCTTCTGGTAGAGATTTCGTCATTGACTTCTGGAAATATTTGTGATAGTCACTGCCTGACTTGGTCATCCTTTATGCAGCTATTTTTTTTTTTTTTTTTTAGTTTTTATTTCTTGAAGAATGAAAGAGGTGGCTGTTGAAATGGTTTTCTTGTGTCATCTGTGAATCAGTTGAGAGTTCTAGTTTGCTGGTCGGTCATGGGAAGTAGTGAAGAGACAAAGCCATCTAAGTCTGAGAAACCATCTTCACCTCCAGCTGTAAGCTGAGCAATTTTTGTACTTTAAAGAAAATGTTTAGGACTTCTTATTTTCTTAGTTGCGAGTGATTGTCATTTAATCTAATAAAAGAATTGTGGGCTAGCTGCATTTATGTTTTTAGGATATGGTTTTTGTCATTTGCTGTTACAATCACTTTATGTCGATTATGGAGTATTCATAACTCCTTTTATAATGACAGGATCAGACCAACGTTCATGTCTATCCTGACTGGGCGGCTATGCAGGTTGGCCACTCTGTGGATGCTATCAGTATTGTGTGTATCCATGAATATAATGCTTGAAAATATTTATTGAACACAAAAATGCAAGTTATCATTTTCTATAAAATTAATATTGAAGTAACAATTCAAGTTTGTTGCACCTTTAGGCTTATTATGGCCCCAGAGTTGCTGTACCACCTTATTTCAACTCCGCTGTTGCACCTGGTCATGCACCTCATCCTTACATGTGGGGAGCACCACAGGTATCAACCTATTCATCAATGCAGTTCAACATTTCATTCTGAATTTTCAGCTATCCTTGAATCATGTAAGAATGCTGAGGCAAGAATTTGGTACTGTTTACTGAGTCTTTAACTTGAATTATCTGTTCTCCCAGCCTATGATGCCACCTTATGGGGTTCCTTATGCAGCAATATATGCACATGGAGGTGTATATGCACATCCTGGAGTTCCTATTGTAAGCCCTCTTATTATTGTTTTTAGTTGGTTATTTCTCAAAGTCAGAATAGAATCAAATAAACTTTGAACGTTTCGTATTTGACTTAATGGTTTGCTTCAGCCTTTTCCCCCCCGACCACTTCTGAGTACTAAATATCATAGACAGTAGCTTCCTGAATTCTATCCAGGCAACAGTAAATTATTTAACAATCATGAGCACGCCCCTTGGCATGTTTTAGTTTCTTCGTGAAAAATGAGGCTTTCAATCAATTATCTGCCCTCGTCCCGTTGTTCTAAATGATTCCAATCTCGTAGAATAACATAGCTTATGACTTAAATGCAAACCATGATTAGAATATCAGGGCTCTGAAAGGTATGTGGTTTTCCATAGCTCTATGGGTTTTCAGTACCCAGATTTTTCTGTGATATTCTATTCATGGAATTAGGAACTATATTAACAAGAGGAAGAATTATTGTCTTTTCTAGCTGCATAGGTACACATGGATGGATTTTAGATCTTATTTTGAATGGCAATGCAGGCTACCACTCCAAACACGGAAACACCTACGAAATCGGCAGGAAATACAGATCAAGGGTTAATGAAGAAGTTGAAAGGATTTGATGGGCTAGCAATGTCAATAGGCAATGGTAATGTTGACAGTGCTGAAGGAGGATCTAACCACACACACTCTCAGAGGTTGGTTGAACTAACACAATCATTGTAAGATATGCCTTAATTATATTTGAGGATCACTACCCCTTTATACGAGTCAGAAAGTGCACCACCTTCACTTGCCAAGATGTCTCTGCTCAAATAGATTCTCTCAAGTAGGACTCCCTCATAGCAAGGTTAACGTTTAAATTTTATGATAATGTGAACAGTGAAGAGACAGAAGGTTCAAGTGATGGAAGCAATGGAAATACTGCAGGGGTATGTTCATCTCTCTGCTAAGCATTTCCTTGCATCGGCTAATGTTTCCAAACCATGATATCCTATTCATTAGAGCGAAGAGTGTCCTAAATCTTAGTGATCTCCTGTCATCTTTTGTCAGGCGGATCAAAATGGTAGGAAAAGAAGCCTCGAGGAAATGCCAACTACTGGTAAGGTTCTTTTCTCACTAACTAATATCTCATTAAAATTTACTTGGCTCCCTATTTCCCGGTACAATATTTCTTTTCCTACTGCATTATATGTAAGTGGAATATGTCCCATGGTTGGCATATCAATGAGTTGCAATGATTAGACTTGTCCGTATAGGAGTGGGTTACATGGTTTGACCATAACTTAAAAGTTTTCGAATCTAAAAAGATTTCCCATGCTTGTATCAAACAAATATGGAAAACCAAAAAAAATGAAAAGTACCAATAATATCACCTAGTTTTCTCATGCCAGTTTGGCTGGTGGGAGGAGTGATTGTATTAATGGTTGACGGACAAATTTTAATTAAACTATGCAATGAGCAATGGCCTCTCAAAACTAATCGTTGGCACTGCCAGTTTGTAATAAATGCAGTGTTAGAGTTCTCACATAGATTATGGAAGGGGCTGATCGCTAGTATATAAGTGCAAGGGAAAGTCTTATCCTATGAGCTAGCTTTTGGGGAGCAGAGAGGCCAAAGACCACCCAATATCTGATATCAGAACCTAGGTGCACCATCAATTTCAGTCCATCAGGGGAATGGGTTGTCCAAGTGTACCATCAATCTCAAGTCCATTGGGAGAAATGAGTTGACGCTCCCTCCGACCCAAAGCTCGATGTGTAAAGGGGAGATTGTTGGGGTTCCCACATTAGTTGTGGAAGGGGCAAGTGGTCAGTATATAAGTGTGAGGGAAAGTCTCACTTTATAAGCTAACTTTTAGAGATAAGAGAGGCTCAAAACCATTCAACAATTGGTATTAGAGTATAATACCAGAGCATAAGACCTAATGTGTGAAGGGGGAGATTATTGGGGTTCCCACATTAGTTGCGGAAGGGGGCCCAAGGTTTGTGTGTGAAATGGGAGATTGTTGGGATTCTCATATTGATTGTGAAAGGGGCTGGTGGTCAATATAAGGGTGAGGGAAAGTCTCACCCCACGAGTTACGCCCGATGTATGAATTGGGAGATTATGGGGGTTCCCACATTCAAGGCCCAATATGTGAAGGGGGGATTATTGGGGTTCCTACATTGGTTGTGGAAGGGCCGGGTTGTCAGTATATAAGTGTGAGGAAAAACCTCACCCTATGAGCTAGTTTTTGGGAATAAGAGAGGCCCAAGACCACCTAACATGCAGGATGTATGTAGATAACATAAAAGTAAGTTGATATTTGTTTATCAGATTCAGGCATCCTGGGAATTATTAGTGATACAAGAACCGATTTTTGAATACTACTACCAGCAAAATTATTAGTGGTTCTTATCTAGATAATGTTTGATCAATTGTTTATATCACCAGCACTTCGTGGTGTGATTATTTTTGATGCCAAACAAGCATGTTAGTGATGTAATACTTGATATTTGGAGAACATCAACTGTCATACAGAGTATTGTTTTGTTTACCTGATGTATTTTAGTAGCTTATTTATTTATTTTTTGGTCCTTCAAAAAACCAGAAACTTGAAAACAACAACGATGAGAACAATGGAAAGGAAAAAAAAAGAATTAGTTGCTGTTCTTGGAACTAGTGTGATTTTATATATCAATCAATTGATTGGTTTTGTTTGCTAAATTGTTGTCTCAACAGGTGGAGATGTTAAGACTGAAACTCAGAAGAGTCCAGTTTCAGAGGGTGAAGTAAATGGAGCTCCTTCAAGTGTTGCAGGAAATGTGGTGGGACCTATTACGGCATTGGAGCTGAGTAATCCCCTAAAAGCAAAGGCCAGTCCAACTAGTGTTCCACAACCGTGTGCAGTAATGCCAAATGAATCCTGGTTACAGGTACTGTCAGCGTACGTTTATCTTTTATTCCTTTTGTTCTGCAGTTCTGCTTCTGCATCACATGTATTTGCTGGTTTATTCAGTATTTAAGCTGATAAAGTCATACATTCTACAATTTTGAAGCAGCCAGACAGTTTCGTGTTTTTCCTGGGATTTGGAATTTCATCATGGTATCCAACAGTTTGTAATCTTGAATTAACACCTGGTTTTGTGTTTTTTATTTTATACTCAGAATGAGCGGGAGCTGAAACGGGAAAGAAGGAAACAGTCTAATCGAGAATCTGCGAGAAGGTCCAGATTGAGGAAGCAGGTATAGTAAATATACATGCACAACTTTTTGTCTTTCCATAGTTTGCCTATTAGTGGCCTTTATGTTCACTTTAGGTCTGCAAAGTCTACTTGAGTGTAATCTATGAATCTTTGGTCTTGGCTGATGCCTTTTTTCTTTTGTTTTCTTGCTTTTATTTTCCTTATCCAGGCCGAGACTGAAGAACTTGCAAAGCGAGTCGAATCCCTCACTGCTGAGAATATTAGACTCAAGTCGGAAATTAATCGATTAACTGATAATTCGGAGAAACTGAAGCTTGAAAATGGCACATTAATGGTATAACCTCGTCTGATGTCTCAATTATGATTTATATTGCCTAGAGTTGGCCTGTTTGTCTTTTCACCTTGCTGAAGCTTTATACATGGGTTTGAACTCAGGAGAAATTGAGGCTTGCACAAGGAGGAAGAACCAACGAGGTAATTGTAATGAAAGTAGACGGCAAGAGGTTGCCTGTGAGTACAGAGAATCTGTTGTCTAGGGTTAACAATTCTGGATCTGTTGATACAAGTGATGAAGGGGGTGGTGAAATGTATGAGAATAACTCAAAATCTGATGCAAAGCTCCATCAGCTTCTGGACACCAGTTCCAGGAAAGATGCTGTGGCTGCTGGTTGATCAAAGAACCGGTAACTCTTCAACGGCTCATTTTTTTTTTTTTTTTTAGATTTTAAGTTAATCGTGTAATTTTGGCAAATTTACGAGCCCAAAATTACCTCTCTAACGATAGCGGAACATAATAGCTGAATAGGAATTAAGAAGGCAAAAACTGATTTTACTCTGTGAGGTAGCAATCTCGTGGCAGAACTGGGTGTGTTTTTATTTGATTCAGAGTGCCTGGATGGCCACTGATAGTTGATATATAGTTGGAAAATCAGGGCTAGGGAGTGTTACTGGACTTGTATTTGTGGGCTTTTTGTAATTTATTGAGTAGTTTTATGGACCCTTCATGCTGTTGCAATAGTTATTAAATATATACAAACCTCTTTTCGAAATGCATGCATGCTTTGTTGTTGTTGAGGAGTTGGAATTTACAGTATAGGAGTGAAAGTGGTTCAACTTTTCCTGACCATGATTTGTGAGAGCGGAACAGAACCGAACTTAATTTGTGATTAAAATGAGTTCGGTTTAAGCTTGATTTGTGTTTCGATTAGAATCAAGTTGGAGCTTAGAAAAATTCTAACTCCAAAATTTCTGAATTAGCGTGATATAATATATACTTTTATAATATTTTTCTATTTTTTAATACTATTTTGTATTATATTTGGACTAAAATTACATTTTTTTGGTTTTATCAAATTATTTACAGCTTGTTTTTTAATCTAAATTTTTTTCATCAAGCCAAAGTTTGAATTTACATACAAGTTCGAATCAAATTCAAGTTCAACTATTCAATATCTCTTGCTAAAAGTATCTTCGATCCTATTAAGAACGAGTGAGTCTGAATAATTTAATGGGATTAATTGCTAAACCATACCACATAATTTTATTTACATCAATACCATATACATATGAATCTCTCTCTCTCCCCAACCAAATAATTTTATTTTTAATTTCCCTGACTTTTTTTGTTCACTTTTACTGTCTTTTTCTTTCCTATTTTCTTTCTACTTGTTCCGGATAAAACCTTAAATTTTGAATTTTAATGCATCATTAGTTTGCATAACTACTTTAATATCAAAGCGGGAAGGAAAATTAAAAATAAGAAAAAAAGAACAGTGAATAAAAGTGAAAATCCTGTAAACAAAATGCCAGTTTTTCCTGTTTCTCAAAGAGAGAGAGGGAGGACAATTGTTTTCTTTTGTTTGATTTTGATAAAGTAAAAAAGAAAAAAAAATCAACTTCTACAGCGGAAAAATTAATAAAAGAAAATAAAGAAAACGTGAAGAAAGAACTACAATTTTTTTTTCGTTATTTTCATAATTTTCTTTCATATTAATTTGAGAGGCCAAAAGTGGACGAACAAAATATTTATTTTTTCTTATTTTTCAATTTTCTTCTCTCAATTTCAAACAAAGTCTAGAAGTTTTAAAAGCAATAAAAAGACTTAAAAAAAACTAAGGATCCGACTAAATCAGGGTAGTGTCGGATTGAGAACTGTTAATCCTAGCCATGCACAGGAAATTGTACATAAAACAATTGAAACCTCAGATTCAATATTTTTCTTCTTGGGAATGCAAAAACTAGCAGCAGTACTAAAAATTCGAGTACCAATTTAGACCCAAAGATTCAAACTTCTGGGGCGACGACGATCCTCTCGAACAAGAACAGAAAGCTAAATAGCCATTGAGCACGTATAAAAGATAAAGATACTCAACGGCAATCCAATGGTATGAGTATGCCTACAAGCAAAACCAAGTTTAGATGTCCCGAATGTAAATTTGCTACTGCCTTGCCAGCCTTCAGTCGCCAGTTGCATTACATTATCGAAGAAATGAAAAACCCTAACCCCTTAACTGCTCTCATTTACATACAATTACAATGGAAGAAATAAAAAATTACTAAAATCATAGTAACAATTAACAATCACAAAAAATGAAGTCTTTACAGATGCCAGTTTCAATAATACGTAACTGCCGCAATGAATATTCTTACGAAGCCGTTTGAGCGTCATGGCATGCACGTAGCGAAAAAATTCATTATAGGCTGCAAGGGCTGCAGTGAAAAATGAAAAAGTTGAGATTTGTTTGTATTTAATTCAATAGTTCTAATTATTTTAATTAAAATTATTTTTAAAATAAAAATAGAAAATTAAAAAAATCTGAGTAGAGCACAAATAAGTAGATAGTCAAAAGTTACATGTTATTAAAGTGTAAATAAATTACGATCATTTATTTTTTCACTACAGTCCTGTGCAGGCCCGTGAAACCCAAGTCGTTTCATATGCTTAATGGTCTGCCATCATATAAATGGATGAGAAACCTTTTTGATTTTTTTTTTTTTAAATCCAATAGTAATGATATGAAGTATTTTAGAGATATGATTTCTACCGTTTTATTAAATTAATCCCCACTGTATATTGAGGACGTGAAGTATATATGTTTATTGTATAATTAAATTTCAAAATAAGAATTGTAACCAAGTCTTAACTGTTAGTATTGTTGAAAATTTTCTCCTAATTTAATTTCTAACTTCTGTTGTAATCTGTGCATATTTGGGTTTTACTAGTTCTACTAGTAAGGAAAGACTGACTTAGCACTCACCCTCTATTAGTAAGAGAGAGAGTGACTTAACACAACAATAAGGTTCGAGTACGAAGTAGAGAAAATCTAAACAGAAGATTTTATAAATCAAACATGCTTAGGCAAATTTTCGTGAACACTGTTGGCCATTGGAAGGAGTTTCCAAAATTTAATGGTTAATTTGAATTTAAAAAAAAACTATAATGTTTGGAATTTTTTGATGGAAAGAGACCAAGTTAGCATTAAAAAAAAAAAAATCAATTTATAGCATAAAAAAAAGTCATAATAACATAAGACCAAATAAAGTGATAAAGGAAGAGTACACACACTTTATTTTAAATGATTTTTATCTAAGGGTAGTGATGTAAAACTGTGATTCTCTACCAATTCCTTTCTATCTCCATGACTCCACTTACTCCTCTCTGTGTGTTACTTTCTTGGCTGAAGATATTTTCCCAACTACTTCTCCCTGCATTTCCTCTCGTTTGTTAACGCTGTGTTGTTAAATTTCTTCTGTCTATCAATCAGTTACAAAAATCCCAAAAGAATTGTCTTCTTCATCTCTCGTATTTTTCGGTAACTTTCACTCAGATTTTTACTCTAAAATTCTTTATGCATTTAAATGTTATGTTTTTGAACGTTTCAAATATAAATTCATATTCTTTTCATGTCCATGACGTGAATAATAATAATAATAAAAAAATTGCTTCCAATGAACAGAAACAGGGACGTTACCTTCAAACTGCGATCGCCACCCCTGCCGGCAAAAATGAGTGCCAAAACGCCGCGGGTTGTCCGGATTTACGTGACGGACGGCGACGCCACGGACTCCTCGAGCGAAGAGGAGGGCGGGACTGTGAAGCGTTACAACAGAGTGAAGAGACACGTGAGTGTGATCAGAATTGAAGCTCTTTGCGAGGAAGCGAGGTGCGAATCAAAGCGGGAGTGCGAAGAAGAGGCCGAGCCTCCCGAGGAAGGGGGAGAATTTGGTGAATAAGCGCCCGGCGGCGAACGAGAGGAAGTTCCGCGGCGTCCGGCGGCGGCCGTGGGGGAAATTTGCGGCGGAGATTCGAGATCCGTCGCGGCCAGGTAGGGTTTGGTTGGGGACATATGACACCGCAGAAGAGGCCGCATTGGTCTATGACAAGGCCGCTATAGAAATACGTGGACCGGACGCTTTCACAAACTTCATCAAGCCTCCGGAAAGATCTCCGCCGGCGGAACCTCCGACGGCTGAGATCAATCTGACGTCAATTTTCGGCTGCGATTCCACTAAGGAATGTCGCGACCTATCATCTCCTACCTCTGTTCTCCGATTCCTTCCGACTGAAGAAGCAGAGCTACATAATCAGCCAAGCGCAGTTACAGAGGTCACGAGTTTACAGGATGTTTGTTCGCCGTTGGATTCGCTTTTCGTGAATGAACTCTTCGATTTCCGGTCACCGTCTCCCATCTTCTTCGAGGAAGTGAGCTTGCCGGAGACCGTTGATTTCTGTGATATTTCGTCGGTGAATTTAGATGAAGACTTAGGGTCGTGTTCATGGGATGTCGACAATCTCTTTCAGGACTCCCTCTGTTGGTACGAGAGCTGATTGTTGCCATCTTTTCCAGGGAAAATCTGCGTTGGAAAATTTGGTTTCATATTTTATTTATTTAGTTTTACACGAGTTCTGCCATTTTCTGCACATCTTATACTATTGAAAATTGTCCACGGGTGATATCAAAATATATATATAAATTTACTAAAATTGTATTTGGAGAAAAAAATTAATGGGAGAGAGAAAAATGAAAGAAAAATAAATATAAATAATATACAATAAAATATAAATTTTCTAATATATACCTTTATTTGAATGGATTTAAAATATTTTTTAATTTAATTAATTAATTTCTTGTACTTTTATCATAATTTAAACAAGAGAAAATTTTAAAATTTATATTTCTTTCCTTTTTCTTTTTTGATAAATTATTGAAAGGTATACACACAACTTAAGTGGACGCGAGAAAAAAAAATGACAAATATTGAATGAAATAATAAAAAGATATAAATAAAATAATTACCTAAAAAATCATTTATCCTTATTTAAATGGATTTAAAATTATAATAAAATAATACATTCATTAATATATTAATTTTTTTTTTAATTTCTTAACTTCTATTCATTTTTTTTTCTAACTTCTATTAATTTTTCTTTTATTTTCACTGTAATCCAAACAAGATAATAAATTTTATTTCCATATCTCTTCCTTTTTCTTTTAGAGAGAGAGAGAGACAAAATTGGAAAATATGAAATAAAACAATAAAAGAAGAGAAAAACTAATTAATAAAAATATTTAAGCTTCTAAAAATATATATATAAAACTCTAATTGAGTAATATTATTCTCTCAATTTAATCATAAATTTATTATCCTATTAACAGTTAATGGGATAACAATTAGTGGGATAACAATTTTTTAAATTTTTTCATATTGCACCAAACATTCCCTTAATGTGATAATAAATCTCAATGACAATTGGTAAAACTCCTAATTTAATTTGTTACTACTCTTTTATCATGTACCTTCCTTTCATTCCTATCTCAACGACCCACTTTTATTTAAAAAAAAAATTAGAATAAACTAGTCAAATTCCTTTCACTTCTAATTTTGTAACCTCTTAGTTACTTTACATTGTATTCCTCAACAACTCGCTAGAGAAGAGAGACCACATAAACTCTTGGTACGTGTATCACACATAACCCACCTCTGACATTAGTTAATTTGTATTATTAATATTATGTAACCATTCAAGCAAACATGTACAATGATCAAATTGCCATCTTATTGAAGAGCAGAAATTTTTTATTTCCATATTTTGAACAGGGGGAGATTTTGGTGTTAATACTAAAAAATAATTATTCTTGTTATTAAGAAATTTAATGTATCTTATTTTTTCTAGAGTCAGCCTAATTGAGTTTTCTAAAATTAAAAATGATGAAGTGAAATATCAATCGGAGAGGACAAAATTTACTGTGTAAGGATGAACCGTAAAAATGTAACCAAGTCAACTTAACTAAACTTTAATTCATTTGAGTTTTCCTTAAAAAAATAGTATAGAACTTGAATTTATTTGAATTTTAAGCTTAATATATTGTAAATAAATATTTACATTATTTTTTTCCATTCCAACACTTATTAGCTAAAACTCAACTTAAATTTCTATCAAATTATAAAAAAAAATCAATTAAACTTAAATTTCTAACAAATTATAAAAAAAAAATTATTCAATTTCATTTAGGGCCACGAACTTGCAAGTTATTTGGTTGGTTGTGACAACAAAGCTTTGGTGTTCTATACATAAACGTGGTAAGAGTTGGATTGTGGGTGGGGTCTTGGACAGCAAAGCCACTCTATTGGAGACAAGACTTCACTCTAAAGTAAAGCCCTAATATAAGAAAAAAAAAAAAAATTGATTTGCAACAAACGAAAACCAGGAAAGAATATCTGTCCTTACTTTTCCATTGCAAATGGTCTCAAGATCTCTCCTCCAACCCCACTTTCCAGCCAAAAAAGGAAAGGTAGAAATAGGCAAAATGAATGCAAAAGAATGGAGAGAGAATATGTATCTGGGATTTGATTGATGGGGTATTGTATTGCATTACTTTTTGATGGAATTGAACAACAAGCTGGAAGTTCTCACTTTGAGAGCTGGGGCTTTGCGTGATCAGATCAGTGATAGAATCCTTAGAAGCAGCTGTGTTAGATTCTGCTCAAAACATGGTCATTGCTGTGGTGTTACAGATACCCCACTGGAGGGGACAGAGAGGGAGAGGGAGAGCTTGATTGCTATTACAGATTCATTGGAGAATGTTGAGAATATGCTTGTGTCCTTAGAGGTTTGATTATCCTCCACCATCCCACATTTCTTCTTCTTCTTCTTCTTTTTTAAATTTCTTTTCCTGATAAAAATAAAATCCTCAGTCTTGAGAAGAAGAAATTAAATTGTTTCTTTATTGTTGGCAAGAGAAGATTAATCTGCAGAAAACTTCAGCCAAAAAAAAAAAACACCATCTCTGTTCCTGACTCTGTTTTTCTTTTTTGCACTGTCAACCTCTAATTTCTTGACAAAATGGATCAATTTTCTTGTCAATTGCTTTTTTCACCCTGGGATCAAATCTTGCCGCTTATTTTCATCCTTGGATCAAATCTTGCTACAAGGAATGATAAGATCTGTGTGATTGTATTCTATCCTATGTCTTCTTACCATAACTGCAAATCAGTTTTGTGAGAATTTTAAGTATAATTTTTCACACACGCACACGCAAAAAATTAAAAAAAAAAAGAAAAAAAATTCAACCTATTGAATTGTTGGGTTTCACATTCCAGCATCTATTTCTGCAGAAATTGAATTCGTGGCAGCAGAAAGATCGTTCTGCAGCAATTAGGAGGTTAGAAGAAAGCAGATTGATCCTAATGGAGAAGGTGACAATGTACCAAGTAAGACCATTAAGATCACTGGATGTGTTGTTTGGAGAGTTGAATGCATACTTTGGTGATTCAGAAACTGCTTGGAATTGGAACTTGAAGAGGATAATAGAGAGAATGACTGAATCAAAGAAAGCAAATCCAAATTGTTTTATGAACTGCATTAGGAATTTAATCAACCCCTGGAGTTGGCACAAAACTGCCACAGTGGCTGTGAAATTGATTCTGGTCTCTGCAAGCATTGTTTCAACACTTGGGTTCTACAGAGCTAGGCAAGAATTGGGCAGTACTTCTGGAAAAGGAATTCTTTCATTTGTGGATTCAACAGCAAGGAAGGAAGGAATTTTTACTAAAGGTCAGAAAAGCCCCTCCTGGATGTCTACACGGAAGGGGATGAATTCTGATGTCCTTGTGATATACGCACTCTTAAATTGTTTTTCTTCTACAAAAATGGTTTTGTTTGAGAGTTGAGAGAGTATTTTGATAACGAGGCGGAAAAAAAAATTACCCGTGTTGTTTTTGAATTACCGGATATTGAGAATGGAAACGTCGATGGGTAATGGTTTTTGGATCTCCAATATTTGAATTACGATAAAAGGGATTATGTTATGATGTTGTTGGTTTAGAAATGAGAAAGAATGACTTTTTCTTTTTTTTTTTTTTGACACAAATTATGATCGTTTGTATGGCTTGATGGAGTGAATTTGCGTGATTGTGTGTGATTGAAATGCCTATTTTAGGATTTTCTTGTATATCAAGTATACAAAATTAAACATAGTAAATAAAAAAAAATTTGATTTCGAGAGATTCTCTTGATTTGTCCACATACCGGCCTCTATATGTGCAGCAATAAGTCGTTTACTCGTAACGACGGGAATTCGGACTCACACCCAAGAATTGGATATGGTTCGTCTAGCCAAAAGCCGTCCTACCAACATTTACTATGCTTTGTGCTCAAGAAGTTGGCCCAAGGTTTGCTAGGGAGGACTTGAACTTGAGACATTGAAACATAGTAAATAAGACTAGTTAATCTTGAATAAGCGGATTGAAATTAACAAAAATCAAATAAAGCCCACTAAATTTACTAACCTTTAATGAAGTAGAATGAATAATTTATTAATCTCCAAAGCAAACTAAGATCAAATACAAATTGAAGTAAAATAAACAAAATTTATTAATCTCCAAAAACTACCAATTGAGTAGTAATGTTCACAAGTAACTGAACAGTAAAATAATAAACTATGTTAAAACTATTCCTAAGAAAGAAAAGAATTTATCCATAGTCCATAAAAACTGTACAAAGCAGCTTTTGCTAAAATCATAAGTGCCCAAATGTTGGAAATATGAATTGTTGTTCTATTTCTCCAATTATTGATCTCATTTTATAGGTCAATCGAGGCAATCATAACCATTACTAATTCCCCCCCCCCCCCTTTTAGCATCTATGAGAGTAGAGCCCTCTTTAATTTTAATTGAAAATTCACTCTTAAATAATAAGGGGTAAGACAAAAAATACAAAAACAATGGAACGAGTCTTGGTCAAATTTCGCCAATTCCAAAAGTGGCCCTTTTGGAAACGCGAAGAAATTAGAAATAGAAAAGGAGGACCACTGGCAGAGCAAACACTTTGGAGTGTACTTCCTGCTTTTCCCCCAGCCTAAAAACACCACCAGAGAATTTGAAGAAGGAGAAAAGAAAATTTGCAGAACAAGAAGGAAGATGATGCTTGAATTGCTTAGAAGGCAACTCAACCTCTTCGATTAACTGCCAAGAAAAATCCACACTTACAATTCATTAGTTTTCTTGTATTCATAGACTAACAGTAACTACATGTAATGAATTAGCTAATTTTAGTTGGCTTAGGTTTATAATGAGCTGGCGTAACAACTCAACCCATAGATGAATAAGTTAGCATAACAGAATCCAATGATGACCCAATTACAAGGCTGCTCTCAAGCAACTCTCTTGGGCTTGTTGATGACTTGGACTGCTGAAACGCTTGGCCCATATGATTTAAGTCCACTGATGAACTTATTTGCTCCAGTTCAAGATGCTGTGGTTGGATCCGAAAGCCCGACCCGTTCTCTATCCTTGTTGGCTTCTTCTAGGTTCTTCGTGATGCTTTCTAGTTCATCTCCACTCAATTGATCAGAGCCATCTGTTTCCTCCACCATTGACGACCCAAATGAGAGGGTTTGAGGGTTGTGATCCACCATCCACGTATTCTTTACAATCTTGATCTGAGGGTTTCTGTTTCATATTACAAGTCCCATTTCATCCCAGTCATTTATCTATAAATAAGTTGTTTTATACTCAGCTCCTTCTTTATTTCCGGACTCTGTATGTATCAAAGCCTCCTCTCTCTCTTTGATCTATCTTTATTTCTCCTCCTCCATCTGAGTTTAGAACCTTAGTCTCACCGCACACTTGGAACGTAAATGATCAAAAACCCACTAAACTATGAAAATAGTAGTTATATATAAGGTTCATAGTATACAAAAATGATAAATACAAATGATTGTCAACAGAAAAATCCCGCAAAAGAACTTCTGCTAAAACTATAAAATGCTCAAGTGTTATGTTATGTTATTGATTATTGTTTTAATTTTAATTAAAACAATCAAGCTACCCTCTTTCACAGACACATTGAGGAAATCGTACTAGTCCACTAATTCTCTGTTTTTAGATCGAATATTAGGAATGGCTTTCCTCCTTAATTTTGATTCAAATTTTGCTATTAAATAATAAGGTGTTAGTTGCGAGCTGGGGCTACCTTTGGATCAAGAGTAGTGAGTACACAGACTCGCAGTGCTATTTTTGCACACTCATTTGAATTTCTTTTAACTGCCCAATTTATTTCATAACTGTCAAATGTCTTTATGACTAAACTTGAGGCTGTCATGTCCATTTTTTGTGATTAATTTTAGTTTTTAGTGCAAAATATATGTCATCCATAAAATGTAGAGACATGCACGGGGAAACAAATATGCAACTTAAGAAAACAAACATGATGATGATTGTGGTTTTTTTTTTTTTCATCTATTTTCTTTCCAAGCAAACGCGATAAGAGGTGAAAGCTCAATTTGTGAGCACTTTACCGTAGTGTCCTGCACTACACTATTTGAATTGTTATCATAATTTTTTTTTCTTAAATATACTAATCTTATCCGTTCTTCTTATAGGACGTTGAAGAGAAATGGAAACCAACGGATTGGTATTTAAAAAAAAAAAAAATTAAGGAGAGAACGCTAAGGAGAGAACGCATTAAATTTTTTTAACAATTTTATTTTATTTTTTCCTTGTTTCAAAAAAACCCAACGACTAAAAAAGGATAGAACATTTTTATTTTGGTTTTCTACTTCTCTGCTCACCAAATCAGACATAGTGTAAGAGATTTATTTTTCATTTTTAGTAACAAAACACATTGCGGATGGATTTGGTTAGCCTAAACTGCAAAGGTCGTAATTTCTTACCTTTTTTTTTTTGGTTATTTCATATATTTGATTTAGCAAGGGTAGTGGATTTTGTCACCCAAGAATGATTTAAAAGTGAACTCTTCAACTCTTGCAATGATGCCAAAAAAAAAAAAAAAAAAAAATTAGCCATAAATGCATTACAAGTAATAAACCATAGAAGAGAGCGAGAGAGAATTAAATGATATTTGATACTAAAGGAAGAAAGAATTACGAGGAATAACTGCAAAATCAGAAATTAACATTGCAGTAAAAAAATGTCAATAAGAAAAGGATAAAAAAAAAAGAAGCAACAACAAAATCCATCAAGAGGGTGGGCAATGCATTTTCTTTGTCCCTTGTGCATATATTCTAATTTTAGGTTGTAAAAACAAATCATTAGAAGAAGTTGTTGGAAGAGGAAACATCCAAGGGCTAAGAGTATTATCTTTTATTTTCAGTAACAAAACATATTGTAGATGAATTTGGCTAGCCTAAATTGCAAAGGTCGTAATTTCCTACTTTTTTGTTATTTTATATATTTTATTTAGCAAAGGGGAGTGAATTTTGTTACCCAAAAATGATTTAAAAGTGAATTTTCAACTCTTGCTATGATGACTTAGCCTCAAATGCAAAACAAGTAATAAACCATAGAGAGGAAGAGAGAGGGGGGGGAGAAAGGGGGGAGATAGAGAGAATTAAATGATATTTGAAACTAAAGGAGAAAGAATTACAAGGACTAACTGCAAAATCAGAAATTAAAGTTGCAGCAAAAGAATGTCAATAAGAAAAGAAAAAAAATAGGCACTAGCTAAATCCATCAAAAGGTAGGTAATGCAGATGTTTATCCAATTCAAATTGCATTTTCTTTGTCCCTTGTGCATATAATTTAATTTTAAGTTATAGAAAAAATCATTAGAAGGAGTCGTAAAAAGAGAAAGCTTCCAAAAGGTAAGAGTATTATCTATTATTTTCAGTAACAAAACACATTGTGGATGGATTTGGCTAACCTAAACTACAAACGTCGTAATTTCTTACTTTTTTTGTTATTTCAAATATTTGATTCAGTAAAGGGGAGTGGATTTTGTCACACAAAAATGCTTTAAACATGAACTATTCAACTCTTGTAATGATGCAAGTAAACTCAGCCACAAACGCACTACAACTAATAAACCACAAAAAAGGAGAGAGGGGGGGAGAGAGAGAGATAGAGAACTAAACGATATTTGAAACTAAAGGAAAAAAAAATTACCACGGACAACTGCAAAATCAAAAATTAACATTGAAGCAAAAGAATGTTAATAAGAAAAGAAAAAAAAAGAGGCAATAACTAATCCATCAAGAGAGTGGGCAATGCAGATGTTTATCTAATTCAAATTGCATTTTCTCTGTCATTTGTGCATGTCTTCTAATTTTAGGCTGTAGTAACAAATCATCAGAAGAAGTTGTCGAAAGAGGAAGCATCCAAGAGGTAAGAGTATTATCTTTTGTTGTCAGAAACAAAAAACATTATGGATGGATTTGGTTAGCCTAAACTGCAAACAGTGGCGGAGCCACCTGTGGCCGAGCGGCAGCGACCGTTGCCACTAGAGTCCGTATATATATATATAATATATTTAAACCACATAATTTGTAAAAAAAATATTTATTCTTCAGACCTTATACACTCGTGATCGATAATCTTATTTTACATGTATATTGCTTACACACATGCATAATCGAAAATGTTCATCGCCTGAACATTCAACTTTCGAACTTTAACATTCTGAACCTGTGAAAAATTATAAGATTGTGTCTGGCATGTAATATTTAACTAGATAAATATTATTTTTGTAAAATTTTATTTATTTTAATTATTAACGTATATTTTATAACATTACAAATGCATTATTTTTTTCATATACTCATTAAAAATGATTTTTAATAAGTGAGGTAAAAGTTATAAAAGGTTGTGACAGTAAAAAATTAATAATTTATTTTTAATTGAAATGTTTGAAACTTGATAAAACTCTAAAAGATTTTTTTTAATTTAAATTTTTTACTTACCATATGAATTATGAAAATTATAATTTTTATAAATTTATACTAATTTTTACAACTTCAAACACCCGGCCTTAATATTTATTTTATGAAATTTTCGCCACCACTGACCGTAAAGGTCGTAATTTCCTACTTTTTTTTCGGGTATTTGATTCAACAAGGGGGAGTGGATTTTGTCACCCAGAAATGATTTAAAAGTGAACTCTTCAACCCTTGTAATGACGCAAATGAGATAATTAAATGATATTTGAAACTAAAGGAGGAAAGAATTACAAAAGGCAACTGCAAAATCAGAAATAACATTGTAGCGAAAGAATGTCAATAAGAAAAGAAAGAAAAAAAGAAAAAAAAGTAATAGTTAAATACATCAAGAGGGTGGGCAATGCAAATGTTAATCCAATTCAAATTGCATTTTTGTCCCTTGTGCATCTATTCTAATTTTTAGGTTGTAGAAATAAATCATCAAAAAAAATTGTAGGAAGTGGAAGCATCCAAAGGGTAAGAGCATTATCTAATATTTTTAGCAATAAAACATATTTTGGATTGATTTGGCTAGCCTAAACTGTAAAGGTCGTAATTTCCTTTTTTTTTTTTAGTTCATATATTTGATTCGGGAAGGGAGAGTGGATTTTGTTACCCAGAAATGATTTAAAAGTGAACTTTTCAATCCTTGTAATGATGTAAGTAAAGGATTTAACTTCGAGAGATTCACTCCCTAGGCCAAACCCCTAGAGAGTGAATCTCTTTTGGTTTGTGCCACACATACCGGCCCCTCAACATGTATAGCGGTAAATCGCGAACTCGCGTAGCGGGGAGTCGGACCCACACCCAAGAATTGGATACGGTTCGTCCAGCCAAGGAGGCCCGTCCTACCAACCTTTACTACGCTTTGCGCCCAGGAGGCTGGTCCCAAGTTTTGCTAGAGAGGAGACTTGAACTTGAGACCTTGGGGTGGTAAGCCCCTAAGTCCCAGTCCAAGACCACCCATCTAACCCCTTGGGGTTGCAATGATGTAAGTAATTTAGCCAAGGGGGAGAGAGAGAAAGAGAATTAAATGATACTTGAAACTAAAGGAGAAAGAATTACAAGGGACAACTGCAAAATCAGAAATTAACATTGCAGCAAGAAAAGTTAATAAGAAAGGAAAGAAAAAAATGGCAACAATTAAATCCATCAAGAGCATGGGTAATGCAGATATTTATCCAATTTAAATTGCATTTTCTCTATCCCTTATGCAAATATTCTAATTTTAGGTCACAGAAACAAATCATCTAAAGAAGTTGTAGGAAAAGGAAGCATCTAAGGGGTAAGAGTACTATTTTTTTTTCCATTGACAAAACACATTGTGGATGGATTTGGCTAGCCTAAATTGCAAAGGTCATAATTTCTTACTTTTTTGTTTTTTCATCTATTTGATTCATTAAAGGGAGTGGATTTTGTCTCCCAAAAATGATTTTAAAGTGAACTTTTCAATCCTTACAATGATACAAGCAAACCCTGTCACAAATGCACTTTAAGTAATAACCATATAAGAAGAAAGAGAGAGAGAATTAAATGATATTTAAAAGCAAAGGATGAAAGAATTACAAGGGACAACTGCAAAATTAGAAATTAACATTGCAGTAAAAGAATGTCAATAAGAAAAGAAAGGAAAAAAAAAGCAATAGCTAAATCCATCAAGAGGTGGGCAATGCAAATGTTTATCCAATTCAAATTGCATTTTCTCTGTCCCTTGTGCATATATTCTAATTTTAGGTTATAGAAACAAATCATCAGAAGAAGTCGTAGAAATCATCAAAGGGCTAAGAGTATTATCTTTTATTTTTAGTAACAAAACACATTGTAGATAGATTTGGCTAACCTAAACTACAAAGGTCATAATTTCTTACTTTTTTTTATTTCATATATTTGATTCAGCAAGGTGGAGTGGGTTTTGTCACCTGGAAATGATTTAAAAGTGAACTATTCAACCCTAGCAATAATACAAGTAAAATTAGCGACAAATGCACTACAAGTAATAAACATAGAAAGGAGGAGAGAGAGAGGGAGGGGAGGCCGAGAGAGAGAGTTAAATGATATTTGATACTAAAATGAAAGAATTACAAGAGACAACTACAAAATAAAAAATTAACATTGCAACAAAAAAATGCCAATAAAAAGAGAAAAAAAAAATAGGTAACAACAAAGTCCATCTAGAAGGTAAACGATAAAGATGTTTATCCAATTCAAATTACATTTTCTCTGTCCTCTGTTCATATATTCCAATTTTAGATTGCAGAAACAAAGTCAAAAGAAGTTGTAGGAAGAGGTAGCATCTAAGGGGTAAGAGTATTATCTTTTATTTTCAGTAATAAAACATATTGTGGATGAATTTTGCTAGCCTAAACGCAAAGGTCGTGATTTTCTACCCTTTTTGTTATTTCATATATTTGATTCAACAAGGAAGAGTGGATATTGTCACCCAAAAATGATTTAAAAGTAAACTATTCAACCCTTGCAATGATGCAAGTAAACTTAGCCACAAATGCATTACAAGTAATAAACCATAGAAGGAGGGGAGATATATATATATATATATATATATATATATATATATGATATCTATGTAATAAACACATTCTTTGATCAGATTTATGTTCTATGTGGACTTAGTATGGAGAAAGGCGTAGAGCCTGGCTTGCGGGCTTGAGTGTCATGTTTTAAATTTTGAATTTTTTTAAAATTTAAAATTCAAACCTTATTATATTTTTTAAAATATATAAATTATATTTTTCTAAATTTTTAATTAAAATTTTAATTTTAATGTACTTAAAACTTAAATTTTAAATATACATTTTTTACGCTCTTTATGTCTTTTATATAATAAGAAGCTTAAAATTTTAAATTTGAAATTTTTTCAGCTGTTAAATTTGCTCAATGTCCAAGATTACTTCTTTCCCTCTCCACTTTAATTACATGAGAACATAAGCCCTCACTATTCTTAAATATTTTTTGAATACTTTTATATATAAAAGTTTTTAAATTAATATTTTAAAAAATGTGATGATATAAAATTGTACACATTTATTAAACAATGTATAGATACCTATCAGACAAAATCAACTAAATTGTTTTATTTAAAAAAATATATTTAAACTTTAATTTTATTTAAAATTTATTAAAAATAAACATTTAAATTAAATTTTTAATTTTAATGTGCTTAAAACTTAAGTTTTAAATACATACAATTTTACATTCTTTATGTTATTCATATAAGAAAGTTCAAATTTGGGATATTTTCAACTATTAAATTTGTTCAATAACTAGAATTATTTTTCTTTATCTCACTCTTCCCATATTTTTTAAATACTTTTTATATAAAAGATTTTAAATTAATATTTTAAAAAATGTGATAATATTGTAATAAATAATAAAATTTTAAACCTTCATTAAATACTGTATAAATATTTTAATCTCTTTTGATTAGTAATTTTTATTTTTATAAGTTATTTTTACATTTTTTTCATACACATTTATTTTATAAATTTAAATTTAAGTTATTTATATATCAAATTACATTTATGTGCCTTTAGGCATTGACAATTACTAGTTTCAAAGTAAAGAGAAAAGAATTAAAAGGGACAATTGCAAAATCAAAAATTAACATTGTAGCAGAATATGTCAATAAGAAAAGAAAAGAAAAAAAAAAAAGAGGCAACAACTAAATCCATCAAAAGAGTGGGCAATGACAATATTTATCCAATTCAAATTGCATTTTCTCTATCTCTTGCAAAGATGCAAGTAAACTCAGTCATAAATGCACTTCAAGTAATAAACCATATAAAAGAGAAAGAGAGAGAGAATTAAATGATATTTGAAAGTAAAGGACGAAAGAATTACAAAAGACAACTGCAAAATTAGAAATTAACATTGCAGCAAAAGAATGTCAATACGAAAAAAAAAAAAAAAGGCATTAGCCAAAACCATCAAAAGGTGAGCAATGCAGATGCTTATCCAATTCAAATTGCACTTTCTGTCCCTTGTACATATATTCTTATTTTAAGTTGCAAAAACAAATCATCAAAAGAAGTCGTAGAAAGAGGAAGCATCCAAGGGCGAAGAGTATTATCTTTTTTTTCAATAACAAAACACATTGTGGATGGATTTGGCTAGCCTAAATTGTAAAGGTTATAATTTTCTACTTTTTTTGTTATTTCATATATTTGATTCAGTAAAGAGGAGTGGATTTTGTCTTCTAAAAATGATTTAAAAGTGAATTTTCAACCTTTGCTATGATGACTCAACCACAAATGCACAACAAATAATAAATCATAGAGAAGAGAAAGAAAGAGAAAGAGAATTAAATGATTTTTGAAACTAAAGGAGGAAAAAATTACAAGGGACAACTACAAAATATAAAATTAACGATGTAGCAAAAGAATGTTAATAAGAAAAGAAAGAAAAAAAGGCAACAATTAATTTGATAAAGAGGGTGGGCAATGCAGATGTTTATCCAATTCAAATTGTATTTTCTTTGTCCCTTGTGCAAATGTTTTAATTTTAGGTTGCAAAAACAAATCATCAGAAGAAGTTGTATGAAAAGGAAGCATCCAAGTGGTATAAGTATTATCTTCTATTTTCAGTAACAAAACATATTGTTGATGGATTTGGCTAGCCTACACTGCAAAGTTCATAATTTTCTACTTTTTTTTTTTTATTTCATATATTTGAGTGGATTTTGTCATCTAGAAATGATTTAAAAGTGAAGCCTTTCAACCCTTGCAATGATGCAAGTAAACTCAGCCACAAATGCACTACAAGTAATAAACTATAGAAAATGGAGAGAGAGAAAGAGAGAGAATTATATGATATTTGAAACTAAAGGAGGAAAGAATTACAAGGAGCAACTATAAAATCAGAAATTTACATTGCAACAAAAGAATGTCAATAATAAGAAAAAAAAGGTAACAACTAAATCCATCAAAAGGGCAGGCAATGTAGATGTTTATCCAAATCAAATCATTTTTTGTGTCCCTTGTGCATATATTCTAATTTTAAGTTGCGTCAGAAGAAGTTGTAGGAAGAAGAAGCATCCAAGGGGTGAATAAGGTATGTGAGAACTAAGGCCACAAGCATCAAGACGTAAGCAATCCCCTGGTCAATTGAAGTGCCTGCAAGAAGAAGATACAATAGTCAAAACATTTACATCAACAATATGCAGAAAACAATAATAGTGCTAAGACGGAAATAGAAAAAAAAATGGACTGAGTCGAAGTTAAATTTCCAAAATGGCCGCCCCTTTAAAAAGATGAAGAAATTAATGGGAAGACCACTTTTAGAACAGACAATGGGAAGGCGAATTAATGTAGATAGGGATTGTATCATAAATTTAAGTAGTTTACAGTTGTTAAATTATGAAAGATTTGAAATCATGCCTAAAAAATAATTATTTAAAATATTTAGTAACAGTGACTTTACCAATTTAAAAATTAATGGCACTACAGTTATTAAAAAAATTACATGTATTATTTAATAGATAATTCTTTAATTTATATTTTAATACAATTTAATTTCAAATACGTAGATTCAAAATCGCTAAATATTCAAACAAAGCCTTACTCTTTAATTACCCAAAAAAAAAAAAAAAAAGAAAATCCTTTCTGTTTTGTAAGCATTTTTTAGTCCTAAACTATTGACAGCAAAATTCACGTAAATTTTTGCCGTCATAGAATAATGAGAAAGCAGAGTGCCTCTGAAAATAATAAGGGAATATTCCCCCCCCCAAAAAAAAAGAAAAGAAAAAGAAATTTTGTATTAAAAATTCCATTTTAATAAACTAAAACTTTGAAATTTGAAATTACCAAATGTGCATTTGGGTGCACAATGTTCTGGCACATGATTTAGACACCTGATAATGCAAGTGAGATGCAAAAAGGTATCAAACTTCATGCTGTTCTAATTTTGAAATTTCAGTTTATTAAAATAGAATTTTCAATTAGAAGGATTCTTTTTTTTTAATTACCAAAAAAATGATTCTTTTTTTTTTTAATTTTCTCAAATAATAATTAATTTCCCTTAAATGCAAATTATACAAATTTTCTGAAGGAAAAAAAAGTAAATAAACATGCTGTGAAAATCCTTCCATAATCACACGCATTCAGGACAAGACAATAATTCACGAGGAACAGTTCAAAAGCTAACCAACGATGATCAGATCTGAGAATCATATATGCATCCAAATATACAAAGTTCACTTATCGTCTGTACATAATACTATATACGTAATATTGACAGTGAACAAATATTGAAGTGAAATTTACCGTCGCTGGCCGGAGCAGGAGCGGGAGCCATAGACTGCGCCTGCACGGGCGAGGAAACTACGGCGAAAACAACAGCGAACACGGTCAAAACTCCGACGAAAACCCTAGACAACGCCATTCTCTATCTCAGATGAAAATCCAACGGAACGAAGAAGTGAGAAGGATTCTGCAAGTTGAGCGGAGCAGAGGAACAGAGAGGAGCGTTGGAGAGCGAGAGAGAGAGAGAAGAGATACAGCAATGAATTGTTTGAATTGTGCGAGTGGGAGAGAGAACCGGCGGGCCTTTTAACGTGCTCACTTGTTGTTATTTGGTGGGTCCCACTTGGAGTAATCGAGCCCATGTGCCGCCTCCTAATTCCAGCTTTTTCTTTTTCAACCATGTGCCCTCCTCCCCCATACTTCTAATAACTAACGGCTAAGTCCTCGAGGATTCTATTTTATTTTTATCCGTTATAAGCTTACTAGCAATTTTTTCGTGCCTACAGTACAGAGATGTAATTTGATGTATAAATAATTTAAATTTAAATTTATAAAGTAAGTGCACATGAAAAAAAGTAAAAATAATTTATGAAAATAAAAATTAATAATCAAAGGAAATTAAAATATTCGTATAGTGTTTAACAAAGACTTATAATTTTATTATTTATTAAAATATTATCAAATTTTTTAAAATATTTTAAAATCTTTTATATAAAAAAATTTGAAAAAATATGAAAAGTGAGAGAAAAAATTAATTTTAACTATTGAATAAATCGAATAGTTGAAAATATTTCAAATTTAAAATTTTAAGTTTCTTTATTATAAATAATACAAAGAATGTAAAATTGTATGTATTTAAATTTTAAGTTTTAAGTACATTAAAATTTTAATTAAAATATTTATTTTTTAATAAAATTTTAAAAAAATTAAAGTTTAAATATATTTTTTAAATAAAAAATTTAGTTAACCTTATCTAATAAGTATCCATACATTGTTTAATAAATGTGTACAATTTTATATTATCACATTTTTAAAATATTAATTTAAAAACTTATTATATAAAAAGTATTAAAAATATATATGAGAAAAGTGAGGGATTGTGTTTTTACGTAACTAAAGTGGAGAGTGAAATGAATAATTCTGATCATTGAGCAAATTCAATAATTAAAAAAAATCTCAAATTTAAAATTTTAAAATTTCTTATATAAATAACATAAACAGCGTAAAATAATATATTTAAAATTTAAATTTTAAGCACATTTAAATTAAAATTTTAATTTAAAATTTAGAAAAATATATAATTTTAAAAAATATAATAAGATTTGAATTTTAAATTTTTAAAAAAATTCAAAATTTAAAACACGAACACTCCCTCAACGCCAAGGTCCTAATAGAGCGCTCAGGCCACAGGCCGAGCCTACCGCCCGACCCTCAAGGGGCAACGGCTAATTATACGGATGTATTTTATTTCTATAAATATCATAATTTTTCAACATTTCCAATTTTCTCTTCTTTCCTATTGTTACCTCTTCCAACAACATTCTACCGCATGTGATAGGTGTGGGTAACTAACCTACTCGATATTTTTTTGTGTTCTAATAATTATAATGTACTTCATATATATTTATAGAAAACGAAACTTACTAAAAATATTATGAATTTTAATATTTAATTTAAAACTGATCGCTTGGTGAAATTTATTAACTCCTTTTGCATTAGCACCTCTCAACCTTCGCAACTAAAAAATATGGTTATTTCATTTATGAACGTATTCAATGTGAAACTTAAATTCAAAGAAGACAATTTCAACAAATGGTTTTAATTTTTAATTTTTTTTAAATTTCAACAAATGTTTATTCTCGGTCAGTAAAATAGTACAATTAAGGCTCGCTGAGGTAACCATATTCAATGTTTATGTAGCTTTTTTTATTGAAATTTATTTTTTATTTGACAGTTTTTGATAATGCAATTCACATTTTCCAAAAAATTTGTAAAAGATAATTACAAATAAAAAAATCACATAAAACCATTATATTAATAGTTGGAATTTTGGTATCAAATTAGTTAAGTGGAATTCATAATTGTCAATGAAAAAGATTTGGGTCTGGGGTGTTCATCGCTGGCAGTAACCAACTTTTTTGGGTTTCATCGACAGCGAGGCAGCCAGCCAGCCAGCTTACCTTGTGGTTTTACATATATCTGTTTGGAATTAAAAAATATATATTTATATATATAATTTTATAAATTTCTACCAACATAAATTACAAGATCATAAATTTAAATTTTTTATTCACCGTATAAAACACAAAACACTAATTTTTATAAATTTATACAACTTTAAGCACATATCCATAGCTTACCTGTCAGTAATATAATTATTAAATTATTTTGTGCAAAAGTCTTAACTGAAGAATGGGGCGGGGACAGACAAAAAACGGAATTCGAATAATCAATCATGAGATTGCCGCTGTCAACATGCAATATACAACCAATTTCGTTGAGTCAGACATCAAATCCAGTATGTCATATGTCGGAAACAATTGCTGACCTCTGTGTCAACATCCTTAAAACAGAAACCATACTTTAACAAATGCCAATAGTACTCTAATTTAGCATAACATGAACTTGGAAGGTAACTCTAAAATGATTGGCCAAGTATTTTGAACTCAGTTGAGCGTGAAACTGAACTTTGCATGCAAACTTGAAAACGGACTCACTATGTGAGCACTGCCTGAAATTTGACTCTCTATGTCAGATAACATGCTACTTTCTTTCTTATGGGGCTCAAATAAGGGTCTGCAACAGGCACAGCTAGCCCGGAGAAGATGCATGGCTAAATTTTAACTTTCAGGTGTATGAATCTTCCCACTGACATTTAAAGGTCAAAAAATGTTCATATTGGACTTCATAAGAATGGAACTAAGGCAAAACCATTCAAGAGAGTTTCTTGCATTTAATCTGTTTGCAAGCACTAAACCCAATGAGAGAATATTCATCCCAGCACGGATAAAATCAGGGGATCACCATGGTATGAGCAGATGCAATCGACCAGCTCAGAGACACACCACATGCCTCTACCATAACACATTCATTGTCATATGACACATATTTGAAAGATCATCCACCCAATAATGAGCAGGACCATGCATGGACTACATATCACATGAATGTCGGGACACTTTGATGGTCCAGAGAAAAATCTTACTAAATCTAGAATACCTTTTAAAACCATATATACACAATAAGAATCTGTAGTCATTTTCTCAGGTGTGTATGAATATGAACAAATAAACACAGAAGACAAGGTGCCAAAATTATGTAACGAGTTTGACAGGACAACAGCAAAAACTGAAACTCAAATGTATCTCTCCCACTTCATAAGATTCCCACTGGGGTAATTCCAGCAGTAAATGCTAATAACCTGTGATGAATATAGAACAATTAAGTCACCTTTTGGATAGCAAGTAGAAAGAAACGCATTTCAAAATAAATAACACAATCAATTTGAGAGAACCAACTAATTATAAATAAGATCCTATGTTAAAAATAATTCAATGAAGACCTCAATTGTGGAGGCTTGGGTATTTGGAACTTTGATCAGTTTAATCAAAACTTTGTTAGTAAGTGACTTTGGAGATGTGGAACATGAGGTACATCTTAGGCATAGAGTTATTGAATTTAAAGTTTTGGGTTGAGCCTAGAGGATGAACATCTGAAGTGAATGGTTCATGTTGACAGATAGGGGTGGTTGCGAACCAAGCCGCTCATATTGATCTGTTTTCCATTACCGATCTTGGGCTTGATCCTGAGCCTAATACTTGGTATGCTGAGCCAGCTCGAACTTGAGCAAGCAAAACTTCAGCTCAGCTCCCCTCGAACACACCCCTAGAAACGGATTATGGAAAGGTACGGTAAAGATTGACCAGTTTTTTTCATGTTTGTAAATTCTTGGTAGGGGGTGGTAGTAGATTTCTTTTTTGGCATGATATTGGGTGCAAGGATATTTCTCTGTCAATATCCTTCCCATACCTTTATAACATTGCAGTTGACAAGTCTGCTTTAGTAGCAGATTACTACTTGTGAGTGATTTCTTTGTGGGTGGTTTGGGATCCTATATTTGTTAAGCCCACTCAAGACTAGAAATTGGAATCAGTGGAGAAGTTTTTCTCTAATCTTTATGGATTCGCTTTCAACCTAATGAGGTGGACGTCTTAAAATGGAAAAGAAATGGGGGTAGTTTTTTGCTAATATCTTTTGGTGATTTCATTGTTGGGGTAGGTTTGCTATTTTTCCCTTAACAGAATATTTGGAAGACTCGGGTGCCCTCAAAAGTTGCTTTTTTCCTTTGGTCAGTGGCTCTGAATTCCATTTTAACAATTGAGAATCTAGGTAGGAGAGATTTTAGACTTCCTAATTGGTGTTCCAAGTTAAGCAGAGGAGACTATTGACCACTTCTGTTGCATTGCAAGATATTTGTCAGCATTTGGAGCTTGGTCTTCTCTATTTTTGGAGTGGTTAGGTAATGCTAGCTCTGATTAAGCTTTTATTGTGTTTGGGAATCTTGGGATGCAGGGTGTAGATCGAGAAGGAAAAGAAAGCTTGAAGGGTGGCGCCTATGTGTGTCGTGGATTCTTTGAAGAGAAAGTAATAGGCACAACTTCGTGATTCCTTGATGAATGATCCAAAAGTTATCTAGCACACAATTTTCACTTTTGGTGCAAAGGAAATATATTTGAATCCCCGTGGCCATTGTATTTTGTAGATGAGATCAATATTTGTGTTGGGCTTTTTTTAGCCCTCTTTTTTTTATAGTGACTAATCCCCATCGGGTAGTCATATATATATATATATATATATGTTTTTTACTTTGTGGGGACAAGTGTGTAACATACTAGTTTAGTTCACACTGATAGTTTTGGATCCACGGTTTCCAGTAGAATTGCCTTCTCCAGTTATAATGTGGTCTGGATCCTGCATAAATACATAAAACTCATTAATAAGATTTATAAAGAGCTACAGTGCAGAAAGAGGAGATATGGGGATTCACCTCCATTCCCATTTAATGTAATCTGGGGACTCGCATGCTTTGTATTCATCAACCAAACTCATAATGATATCCCTTGATTCATCAAATTCCGAAAGATCATTGTCCTGTCCATGTTTAACATTTTACTGGAATCAAAGCAATGGAAAGCAATTTATACAAGCATTATGTAAAGGAGTCAAGCCCAAAAAGATGACACATATATTGTGTTTTCTCTAAGGAAAACAATGACATGCTGCTGCAAAATTTGGCCGTCTCAGGTTCTGTAACCCTTTTTTTTTTTTTTTTTTTGGAACTAACTGAGGCCAACAATGCAGCAATGGAAAAAGAAAACCTAAGGAACATTGAGAACAAAAGCTGAAATGTAATAATTATAGTAATGAGATAGGCAACTTACGGCAAACATTGGGAACTTGCGGTAGTTGTCTAAAAAGGCTTGTTCTTTCTCAACTTCTCATACTGGCTTAAACACTTGCTAAAGAGGTGTCGAATGCTAGTGTGACTAGCAAGCATAAGTCCACTGACCTAATAAATGGAAAATGTTCACATTTCCTTGGTCATTATTTTCTTTAAAAACCCATAGCATGGTCATATCATTATATAAAGTACAAATATTTCCAACCATGTCAAATGAAGCTAGAAATAATGCATTTCAGGTTGTGTAAACTTTCAAGAATAAAACACCTAGAAAAAGTGTCACAAGGAACTCATATAAGTAAAATCTCACCCTATGGGCAGTTTGAATATATGGTGATTTTCTAGACAAAGCAACCTGCAACAATGAAAAAGAAAAAGATACTACTAATTTCAAATTTCAAATAAAAAGAAACTACAACAAGGAGCTCCAGGGAACAGCAAAAGGACTTTACAAGCATACCTGAATGCTTGCAGGCCCCCATTCAATAAAATTAACAAGCTTTCTTTCACGTATTCTCTGCAAACTTTCATGGACCTGATTAAAGGACAGCAAGTGTCATACTAGAGTTCATTGACATTACTCATCAAATCATCACTATCCCAACAGAAAACCACAAACTTCATATCAGAATAATATAAAATGCCCTCTCAAGGACATAACGCATATCTCAATGAATTTGATCTGCAAGTAATCAATCAAAAACAAATCCCATGTATGCCTTCACAACTCCCAGAAAAATCAACTGGTCAAGTTGCTGTGATTGGAGTTAAAGCACACAAATTAATTTACACATGAAAAATTCAGGAATCATAGTAACATTTTTTCAGTACCTGAGTAGGGTCCACTTCTCCTTGAATAATATTCAATATTGATATGTATTTTGCTTGACTGGCTTCTTTTGTCCGAGCATAAGAGGAAACCATGATATTTTTTGTCTGCAAAACAAACCCTGTCAGAAATACGGCAACCAGTGTTTTGATTAAGTGGTGACCCAATTGCAGGGAAGCCTTCAAAATTTTCCGTGGCAACTTAGGATGAATGAAGAAAAATGCCTTTTAAAGATCCTTTCGGAGATTGACACAAGCAATTTTGTCCATTCACATAAATATTGCCCTGGCAATAGCCAGACCACCCTTGTTGAAAAGAAAATGAGTGAAGTTTGTCTTGCCTGTAGAAGTCTCCTCATCACATCTAGAACGGTAGTTTTACGAATCACATTAGCCTGCCAAGAAGAGATAAATCTGCATCAAATTGCAACTTTAATCTTCCAATAAATGCCTAATTCATCATGTAAATTATGATTATGAAATACCAAAATTTAAGTCCAATGAACAATGTACTTATTGGCTTAATCTGAAAGCTTTTTCCCTTCAGCTATTAACAATTGCACCAGAAATTTAAATTCCAAATACTAAAATGCAATTTCCCCCATTTTCCCACTCTTAAATTATTATGATACGTGAAAACTAGAACAAATAGTCTTGCTTTGTTCTCTTACTTGTCAGGCCAATGACAAAATTGGGTAAATTTCAAAATGAAAATAGAAAAAACAAAATAATAATTAATAAGTAGTACTCTCTTTCATTTCAAATGTAAATGTGTGCATGGAAAAGCAATTAAAAAAAGTAGAAATAAAAATCTTTCCATATCACATTTGGAGCTTATTATTTGTTTAATGAACCAAAATACAAAAGCAATACGGTGCAATGAGAAGTTGCACTCATAAATAATGCCATTACGTGTGAGATTCGTCAATATCCATTCTGTGTTCCAAATTTTAGTCACTTCTTCCCAAGCAGACAGCTAGCTCAATTAAACTTCCTCTTTTCAACTTTTGTATTTTGTTGTATTAACAGAAAGTAGACCAAATTCTAGTTGAACCCAGACAACTAGAATTGCTCATGGGCCTCGCAATGATTAATATAAGAAAAATTACCATAAGAACTTTGGCCTCATTAAGACAAGATGAAGGCTGATATACAATCTCAAACTAATTTCAGGAGTTTGGTCCATTAGATTAATGTCTACTTCAGTCCTGCAGTGTAGATGTTCGTTTCAAGTACTTCACTTCAAAGCTTTTGCTGTCAAAAAGCTCTCTTCAGCAAAGCAGCAATCAAGGTGCTTTGATGAGAAAGAGGAATTGAAACTTTACTCAAAAGTGCAGCAACTAAACCATCATATCGATTCACAGAAACCTTGTCTCAACATAGCTCTTAGCTGAAAAGCACTTCTTTAGAAGCCACAAGCCCACAACATGAGTGGTTTTTGAGTTCAGTTGTGTTTATATTTCTAGAAACTATTAATCAGGTCCAAATCAAGGCAAAATTTTATGGCTTTATGGAATTGTTATTTACTGATGTTCTACTGTTACAAAGTTGCACAGAAAATAACAAGTACTTAACAAAACTATAATGATACTGAAATTTTACAAAGAAGCAACACAAGTGGATGAAATCTTTATGAAATAATCATTCTCAGTGGTTAAAAACTGCTTTCAAATAAGTACATGAGAATTTAATTTAATCAGAATTAAATGTCAAATTGGTATCCAAGCACAGTCAACATCAGTTTCTAGTCTCTACAATTGTCATATTGAAAATGCTTCATATTTGCTGTCACTAGTTTATCATTATCAACATCTGAAAGAAAATGAAACAGTCCCCATCACCGAAATTTTAAATGATCAAAAAATTTATTCCACTCACATACGATCTCCTGACTTGAATTAAAGAAATTATTGAGAGGACAAATGGTCAGTATTTGTAATCTAAAACTCAGATGAATGAACAGTAGTAACATTAGACTCTGAAGGATAACCAATCCATGACTCTTGATAACATGCTAAGGTGCCATAAATTTGGAATAGAACATAGGTATGAGGTCATTTTCTATAACCAGAAGTAAAACCTAATTTCATTTAAATCGCTTTGATAAAAGAAAATAACAAATACTTCGAAAAAATGACAACAAAATGACATCATGGAAAGACAAACTTAGAGAAGTACTAGTAATCAAGCACATGATTTGCGGACTAATATTTTGAACTGAACAACATGAGAGTTTAAACCTTACCTGGCATTCCACTGTGAGTGGTGTATATCCAGTCATTAGAAAATGGCATCTTGGTGTTGGGATTAAAGAGGCAAGAAGGCCAACCAAGTCGTTGTTCATATATCCAGGATAACGTAATGTGGTTGTGCTTGCTGACATGACAGTAGATACCAAAGAATTTGTTTGAGCAAAAGTAGGATTTGAAAGATGAAGACGCTCAACAGCGATTCTGTTAAGTGCTGTATTATCAAGAACGACGACACAATCAGCATTAAGTGTAAGTCGCTTGAGTGTCAAAAGTGAATTGTAAGGCTGGACCACCACATCACTTGTCTCCATCTGGTTGGGGAATACACTGTATGTCTGAACAAGCTTTTTGCTGTAGCGATCATTCAGAGCCTCCAACAGATATGAACCCATACCTGCATAAATCATGCAATTTTTACTTCAAGAGAAAACACGAGAAGTTAAAACAACTAAGCAAGCTCCTTGCCAATAATAGCAAAATTATCATAGATTATCATATATACCAAGAGCTATGGAGACCAGGAAATTATCATTATTATTTCTTGTGAGAATCCTCAAGGCTATAAAATTTGAATAATTTCTCATGCAGTTACAATAAGCTTAGTTTAAAACCCATTAACCAATTATGCAGACGGGAAAAATTGCAATCAATGGTCAATTTCAATCTTTGATGAAAAGCATTACCATATATTGATATATACTTCATGATAATACAATTTAAAGAATTGAAATGTCAGTCATTTACCAATTTATTTTTGTAAGAAATATATTATTAGATTGTCAACTCCTAAAATAAATAAATGTTAAAAAGGAGTTGGACCTGAGCCTGTTCCTCCAGCAATTGAATGGCATAACACAAAACCCTCAAGGCTATCGCTTCCATCAGCTTCTCTGTCAATCATGTCCATAATGTCCTCCTCAACACCCTTCCCCTGATTTAAAAAAAAAAAAAATGTAGCAATATCACCATGACACATGTTAATGACTAACAAAAAACCCGAAAATCATAAATGTTAAATGCTAAAAACGTCGATTCAAATCTAGAGGCATCCTTCAATAACACCCACTAGCATAAATTGGCAATAATGTCATCAGGTTAGTCGTTTTTAAACACGCCAAGTAAAAGAATTGTAAGAAAAGACTATCACACCAAATTTGAAATGCACTTTTGTGGTCTGGCATGTAAACCAAATTCATTTAGACAATGAAAGGACATGGTCTCTGCACCCAAACTATAACAAATCCAAGAGATTACATAAAAGAAAATAGCTTCAAATAGGAGTCTCAGTGGAAAAAATAAAAATAAATAAAAAAGTAGTGAAACTCCCCTAGCTTGTATGCAAGAAAGAAAAATTTGAGAATAACATCCTTCAACCTCTCATACACAGCTCTACTCCTATCGAACCTCTTTGTTCTCTATTTCAGTTCACACCAAATTATACAAAAAACAGGTATCCAACATCCAAACTATGCTCCCTGCTAGCAATCCAAATTTAGTAACTCTGTGGCATTGCTGCATACAGAACTCAGTTAGGCCACCGACCGTATGGTGTACTATAAGGTCGATGCATATGATTATGCATCTACACCAGGACCACGACTTGTATGTATTTCTAGTTATCTACAAAGACAAATCGCGATAGCTTCTTCAACCCAATCTTATGACTCCAAACCTTACGTTCCACTTATGTCACTAGAATTACAAACTTAAATTATGGGTACGTATAGCTTTTACAGGAAATATGTTCAGGATTGTCCAAGAAGCAGACAGGTGCAGCTCTTTCTTGAAAGTGTTTGTGCCTCATGACTATAGATTGTGGGTAAGTCATTAATAACAAATAACTGTGGAACAAATTATAATCGAGATAGCCATAGACTTGGCTCCTACGAATGTAAAAGTGCTGACCTTTGAAATAAATATTTGTTCTTTTAATTGAGTTGTATGCTCATAGTGTAATACACTGTTTAAACATAAGTGAAGAAATCAACGAAGTTGTCGGATTCCTTCCTAGGTGTAAAAGTAGGACGTAACATAATTGATATAAAAACCAAACCAAACCTTTTCCCACTAGGTAGGGTCGGCTATATGGATTTATCGACGCCAATTAGATCTGTTTAGGGGTATGTCCTCCGATAAATTTAGGTAGGTCAGGTCATGTTTAATGGTTTCTTTCCAGCTTCTCTTAGGCCTTCCTCTACCTCTCCTACTCCTGGCAATCTCCATACTTTCACACCTTCTAACAGGTGCCTCTGCTGGACGCCTTCTAACATGACCAAACCATTTTAATCGATTTTCTCTCATTTTATCTTCAATCAGTGCTTTTCCTACTTTGCCCCTAATCTCTTCGTTCCTAATCCTATCTTTCCTTATAATCCCGCACATCCACCTTAGCATCCTCATCTCCACAACTGCCATCTTCTGACCATGATTATGCTTTACTGCCCAACACTCTGATCCATATAACAGCGCTGGTCTAACCGCTACCTTATAATACTTTCTTTTCACCTTGAGGGGGTACATAATTGATATAAAAACAAAAATAAAATAAAAGGACATAACATAAATCTCATTAAATTAAGATATTAACATATACACTACATAAATATTAAGGTAAACGTTCCCACATTGAAAATTTAAACTAACATCAAGCACAGTTCTCCATGAGACAATCGAGTACTCACTAAATACAAGCATATTACGCTAGAGTATACAGCTTTCACAATATAAAGAAGATCCAATTGCACTGGCACTAGAATTACAAACTTGTTCAGATTATGGACACGTATGGCTTTTACTAGAAATATGTCCAGAAGTGTCCAACAAGCAGGCATTAAATGCAGCTCTTTCTTAGAAGTGTTCATGCTTCATAGGCTATATGATTATGGGTAAGTGATTAACAACAAAAAAAAGGAGCCCATTGCATGAGGCTCCCGTCTATGTGGGGTCAATAATTTTAGAATAAATTATTAACAAGATCACTGTAGACTTGGTTGCAATGAATATAAAAGTGCTGACCTCTGGAATAAATATTTGTTCTTTTAATTGCATTATATGTTTCACAGTGATAATACACTGTTAAAATGTAGTGTTAAGAAATTTAAGAATTTTTGGCTTCCTTCCCAGGGACAAGATCACAAGAGTAGGATGTAACATAAACCTCACTAAAATTTAATATATAACCATATGCAATATATATAAATAATAAAGGTAAACATTCCCACATTTTTTAAAATTTAAACTAACACCGAGCACAGTTCTCCATGAGACAATCAAATTCTCACTAAATTCAAGCATATTACACTAGAGTACAACTTTCACATTATAAAGAAGCTCCAGTTTCACTGCACATTAATCAAGAGCATCTAGATAAGCTCACTTCCGAAAGGGAAAGTAATGAACCTGATGGTATCCACTGGCCCAATTATTTCCAGCACCCCCTCCATGATCTGAAACAAATATATTCTCATGATTGTAGAGATTTCTATATTCACTATTCTGAATACCATTAATAACCCTGGGCTCCAAGTCAATCAGTAAAGCTCGTGGAATGTAGTGCTGATCATCAGCCTGGTAGAAAAATACATCTTTCCTGTCACCACCCTGCAGCATTTGCAATTCAGTAAACACATTAAAAAAAAAACCCTTACCAAACACAAAACCACCAACTTTCTCCAATTTCCTCCGACTTCTCTTTAACTTCTACAAAATTTTACCAAGCACACATGTGCCAAAAATGACAGGTGGCAACACCAGAAGAAAAGTTTGCAAAAAGTTTCAGTTTTTCAGTTTACTAAACACATCTTAATTCAAAACTATGTGAGAAATTGATATTCAAAACTATATTAACCCAAACATGCAACTGGTCTACACATTTTGCTTGCTAAGAAACCGTTAAAAGAAAAAAAATAAATAAATTCAGTACATTTGAATACGTACATTAACCCAAACAGACAACCAATCTGCACCCTTTCGTTACCTAGAAAATGTAGGAAAAACAATATCAATTAAAATTTCCAACCTCGGATATTACCTAGAACACATAAAAATGTAGACGTCGTGATCCCCTAGCATGATTCAACTACTTACCTTAAATATGTACCACCGTGTGAGGTTTTATTTACACTTCAAATTTTTTACACGAAACACAATTTTTTTAGAATTTTCGTTTTCTTCCTTTTGCCCTTTTTTTCCCCTCGGTAACTAAACGGATCGTGTTTGTACAGAATCAGAAGGCATATGAACCGAAAACCAAAAATCCAAAGCGCAGAGCATAAGGGAGGTAAAAGAGTGAACCTGAGTGGCAAAATCTTCGAGAATGCCATCTTTGCTGATACCGTGCTCGAGGCAGAGTTGCTTCCAGAACTCCATCCCGATCTGGTTCCCGCATTGTCCCACCTGCAGCGTGATTATTTCTCGGGGCATTCCTTTTCTTTTTCCTTTGTTTTCCCGAGAAAATTAGGGGTCGGATCTGAGAAAATCGGGGGCTCTGGGGGGGGCACCCTTTTAAAAAAGAGAGGGGGAAAGTGAGAAGCCCCAGGAAAATTTATGCTAGTAGAAATGATGGACTGCGCTAGAGGCCGTGCCGACTTTTTTAACAGTAGGCATGATGCTATCGTACGCCATATGCGTCGGACAAGTTGGGTTTGGGCAGGTGGTGTGGTTTGGGCCATGACGGATCGGACGGCCCAATTGCATGGTAGGAAATCCAAAATGGGCCGGATCGGTATGTACCAATTGTAAGCCCAAAATTATTGCCTGTGACTCTGTCTAAAACAACCCGGCCTTTTAATTAAGAATGTATTTGAAGTGATAAAAAGTAAGATAAAATGAGATAAGTTATGAGTTTGTAATTTATACAATGAGATAAAAAGTGAATAACTTTAAAAAAAAAAATTTTTAGAGATTTTTAAAGATTTTTTGATATTTTTAATGCACCCTAATTATACTTTGAATTGATAATCGTGTTTGAATTGGGCTCTTAAACATTAGACTTGACTCATTCATTTCAAAAATAAGACAAAACTTATCTTCACTTGGAAAAATAAGCCAAGACTAAACAATAATGTCTTAGCTTGGACTATAAAATTTAGATTGTGACTGTATTGACTTGTTATGCTATAATTTTGACAATTATCTAAGTTTTTCTCAATTGGAAAAAAAAAATATTTTTCTTCCAGAGTTATATGATAGAATAAGAAAATATGGTTAGGGCACATTATTATGTTATACTTTTAATCGCTAGCTATGCAATTCTTTAGAAGAAAATTTTGAAATTTTAATTCAAACCATCATAATCTAATAGATTTATAATATGTCGCATCTTATTTATGATACGATACAATCATTACATGAAAAACCTTTTTACTTAATAAAACTGATTATGGAATCCCAAATTCGATATGTCTAATCAATTGAATCTTATTTTTTATAGGCTTGGATAATACAAAAATTGGCCATGGAATGGGTTTGGACACAAGTTTAGACCTAATTTTTGGGATCTAGGCGTAAGTTTATGTGTATATGTCCAAACCCGACCCATTTTTAATAAATAATGAATATTATTTTAATTTTATAAATAATATATTTTATATTTTTTTTATATAATATGTATTATGAAAAGTACATAATTTTGTTATTGGTTGGGCTTACGAACGGGCTTGGACTCACGTATTTTTTTAACTCGGGTTTAAAATTTCATAACGGCCCAAAATACTGAGCCAGAATAAAAATGGGTAGAATATATACTCCCAATAACACTGCATGAGCCCAACTTGAGCACGAATTTGATCAACTCTATTGGGAGCAATAACACACTTAGAAAACTGAAGTAGGCTAGCCACTTTGAAATGGGTAAGGAGGCCAAATTAAAGCCCAAGTTTAAAGTTGGCCCAAATTGACATTGTATCCAAGCTGCCAGGGCAACAGTTGGGCTTCATGCAGCCCATGATTGAAACCTTTGACAAGCCTATAAAAGTCAGATACCTAAAACCTAATCAGTTCCTTTTATATTCATGATTTCAAAATCATGGTTGTGCAAAAACCCTAGTAATTAAGAAAACCGACTTAACCCGATTCGATAAAAACAGTCCGGTTCTTTAGCTCAATTAGTTCAACGTGATTCAACTTTTTCAAAAAATTAAGTTCAATTAGCTTAGTCGGCGCTAAAATTTTATAATTGAGTCATCCGAATTCACCAAAATTTATGAATATATTAATTTATTTATATACTACACATATTTCGCAAGCATTTTAGTGTTTTTTTTTTCTTAATTGATTTCAGTAATTTGAAGATTCGCCACAATATTAGAAGTGAATATATGCAAAATTGCAATGAGTTTTTTTTTTTTTTTTTGTTATTTGAGCTCTCTCCGTTTTGAAAAAATAATTTTTTAAAACGTGAGGATAAATGTGTTTTTCGAAAAATATTTTAAATAACAAGGAGACTCTTTTCTATTGGATAATATTTGAATGGCCATCAAATCGAAATGGAACAGAAAATTTTTGATTCGATTTAGTTGTTCAACCAAGAAAAAAAAAATTTCCAAAAAAAAAAAAAAAAGAAAGTCAAATTATTTGGGTCCATTTTTTGACCGAACCAACGAATAACCCCACATATTGACGGATCCGGGAGTCCAACAGTGAAAGTTCATTGCAAGGTCCCTATAGTAATTCACTTCAGCCATTAGGTCAAGTATATTCATTTCCGCAAGCCCCCTAATGCATTGCATATATTCATATTTTGCATTAAAAATCTATAAAAATAAGTAGCTCATGACTGAAAATTACCAAGGGGCCATGAATCTGATGAGCCATCAACTTACAATGACTAGTTTAGATGCTGCTAATAAACGATTTTCTCCCAAGTCATTGTCAGGCCCTGGGTCCACAACTTGAGCTCTAACCAAAGTCACGTATTACTTTGGCCTAAATGGATTTAAGATTTTAAATATATATATATATATATATATATATATATATATATATATATATCAATTTTGTTCTTATTGTGTGCAAAGGTTTTTTAAACATTAGTTTTTGAAATTGGTTGGGTAATATTTTTTATATAAATTAATTTAGAAGTAATAGTTATTAAATATGTTTGTTGTGTACAAATTATCTTATAATGGGTGAAAGAAGATGCTCTTAAGATACTCACTATTATTTTTTATGAACTTAGATTAGTGTTAAAGTTACTTATGTTTGGGATAAATTCAAGATTTGAATTGATAGTCTTTTCATTATAAGTATTAAAATTATTTTATTGTATTAAGAGATGATAAAATTAAAATCACTAATAAATATATAAAATCTAATATTTAAAAAAAAAATTGAGACCTTGGGCGATTACTTGAGGCTTGAGCCTATATTCCTTATATATATACATATAATTTTTTGAGAAATTTTGTCCTATACATTGTCAATTTCAGTAGTTTATTTGGCTCCTAGCTACAAATAAGTCCATAGTTTAAACATGAAAATTCAATGCATGAAAGCAACCAGTTTGATAGAAATTTGATGCATTATCTAGTTGAAAATGAAATTTTGATTAGGTTTGATCAATTTAGAGCGTGTTTAGAGTGACAAAAATTCAGATAAAATGAGATAAATTGTGAATTCGTAATTCGTATAGTAAAATAAAAAATGAATAATTTTTAAATTTTTTTAATATTTTTTTACCATTTTAAAATTTTTTTTTTTATTACTGCAAACGAAACATTAATTAGCTGAAGTAGAGCAAAGCAATGAGCTTGTGGTTGTGGGTTCCCCTGCTTTCAAATTAGGCACATTAGTCTCGTATCAATTTACATCAATTTGAACCATTCGTCTCCGTAAATTGTGGAGTAGTCCAACAAAGATTAAACCGTTAAGATATGTTAAGGTACTGTTTAGTCCACCAAAAAGTATTGAAAAAATAAAAAAAGTATAATGCGTTAGATATTTTTTGGTGTTTGGAAAATTCACCAAAATTTCCGTTCAAACATTTGCTAAGGAAACGTTCCAACGGCCGTCATGTGGAAAGGCTGAAACTCTGTTAGTAACTTTACAGTGAGAGTTGTTAGGCCAAAAAAAGAAAACCATTTGAACAGGTGGCGTTCTAGCACCTGTTCCAACAGATTTTAAAAAAAGAGGAAAAAAAAATCAATATTTCTGGCATAAGTTGTTCACGCACGAATCATGAAATTGGTAAAATTTAAAAAAATTTAATAATTTTTGATATTTTTTGATAACTTTTGGTAAGTTTCGCACCAAAAAAGCCCTAAATCACAATTGAATGATTTATTGTAATGATGCTTCTTTTACGTCAAATGCAACAACATAAGATAAGCACACATTATAATCCTAGGTAAACCATATATAATTAAAATATCCTTATAAAAACTTAAAAGTTGTGAAAACTTCATAAAAAAAATTGGCAGATGAAAATTTTGATGCAACAAGATATTTCATCTCACCTTATGGAATGTAATATTTGACATTTTAAAAAATTAGTATATAGATTAAACAATAAACATGGGTGATTCATACCATGTCTAATCTGTCATTCATGTTCTCATATTCTGTTATTAAATGTAACATTAATTAATACTTATAATGTTCATCTATTTATATTCAAACTTAGTAACAATATAAATTCGCAAGTATTTTAATATATTTTTATTTTATTGACGTGAATTGTGGAAGAAAAAAAAAACAACGATAAAACAAAACAAAACAAAATAAAAACTTCCATGTAAGTAGTAAAGGTGGGTTTAAATATTGTTTTATTATTGTTATTATTAATTGATTGATAATGGAGTGAAAAAAAAAAAACTTGTTTAATAAAGTGGATTCGAAGCCCAAAAAAAAAAAAAAAGAAAAGAAAAAAAACACATGCACATGTTAAACATGTTAAATAGCAGCAATTTGAGTCCTGTTGAACACCATCAATTTGACATCACACTTTCGAATACGAAACCCATCCGTTCCCCACATAGATTGCGATGTTTTAGCGCATATATATATATATATATATATATATATTATAACTTTATATGTTTAGATTAATTTACGCACATCTTAATTAATTTTTAAAATTCTAAAATTAATGATCAGATAAATCCTCTAATAATACTGAGAAAACTCGAACTAATAATTCCTAATAGTAAATTCAAAATCCAAAGAAAATACTCTTACGATACTCATTATTATTTTTTATAAACTTAGATTAGTATTAAAGTTACTTATGTTTGGGATAAATTTAAGATTTGAATTGATAGTCTATTCATTATAAGTATTAAAATTATTTATTATATTAGAAGATGATAAAATTAAAATCGTTAATAAATATTTAAAATTTAATATTTAAAAAAAATTTGAGGCCTTAGGCAATTACTTCAGGGTTGAGCCCATATTCCTTTTATATATATATATATATAATTTGTTGAGAATATACATTGTCAATTTCAGTAGTTTATTTGGGTTCTGGCTACAAATAAGTTCAAAGTTTACACATGAAAATTCAATGCATGAAAGCAACCCGTTCGATAGAAATTTGATGCATTATCCAGTTGAAGATGAATTTTTGATTGGGTTTGATAAATTTAAGTTCTGTTTAGAGTAATAAAAAATTTTTAAAAATAATAAAAAATTTTAAAAATTATTCACCTTTTATTACATTGTTAGAATTAATTAATACTTATAACGTTTATTTATTTATATTCAAACTTATTAACGGCATATATTCTTAAGTATTTTAATATGTTTTTTTTTTTTATTGACATGGGCCGTGAAAAAAAAAGTAAAAAAAGTGCATGAAAATAGTACAAAGGTCGGTTTAAATAGGTTGTTTTATCATCATCATCATCAATTATTGATCGATGAAAAAAAAATCGTAAAGTGGACTCGAAGCCCCCAAAGAAGAAGAAGGAGAAAAGAAGAAGAAGGAGAAGAAGAAAAAAAAAAAAGAAAAAAATACGCAGGCACATGTTAAATAGCAGCAATTTGAGCCCCGTTGAACACCACCAATTTGACATCCACTTTCGAGTACTAATCCCATCCCCCCCCCCCAACCTAGATTGTGATGTTTTAACGCATATACATATATATATATATATATATATATTATATAACTTAAAATGTTTAGATTAATTTGTCCGCATCTTAACTAGTTCTTAAAATTCTAAAAGCAATAATTAGGTAAATCTTTCAATAATACTGAGAAGATTCGAACCAATAAACCTTAAAATAAATTTTAAATTTTATCAATTAAATTAATTGTCAGATTTATATATATATGCATATGTTTAAATATGATTAAAATAGATACAATTTAAAAATGTCCAATCAAACTTGGTTTTAACTTATAAGATTAGATAAAAGATCGACAAATATAGAACTAATCTTAACTTAGTAGTGTAACGCATTTGATTTGTAGAATTTTGCATAGATCATATGTGAGGTCATGACCCATTTGAGGTCTAGAAAAAGGTAAGCAGCATTTTGGGTGCATCCAATGGAGCAGCTAGGCTTCTAGACGTGCATCATCATAATAAAAGAGTAAAAATAAATAATAAATAATTAGATAAATGGACCCTAGTAATTGGAATTTGTATTCATTTAAAGTAAAAATATTTGTTGCACGTTGTTGCCTCTTTTGATCATGTGTGTAATGTGAAACTCATTTTTCCCCCCATGCCATAAATTATATACACAGTGGATAGAATTTAAGTTGTATTTTTTAACAACTACCATTTGTTTAGTTTTTTATTATTCTTATTATTATTATTTACTTGATTATGTATTGTATTAATATAATTTATTAAAATTAATATAATTTATTTAAATAAACTAAATTAGTTGTTTTATTAAATTATTTTATCCAAATAAAAAGATATTCTAACAAATAATTTATAGTTAATTACTATTAAAATATTAATCTATGATAAAATTAGTTTTTATAGTTAATATTATTTAAAATTAATATTTTATTAAAATAATTATTAGAATAATTTAGTTTATTATAATATTTTACTAAATTTAAATATTAACTTTTATCCTTAGTCAATTTATTCTCATTCCAAACACAATTAATTTTTACCCCGTCAAAAATTTAGGTTCTAAACATAATATAACTATTACATGATAATATTTATTCTATCAATTTAAACATAATTAAGTATCATTAACTATTATTAAGGTAACAATTGTCTCTATAATCTTTCACTTAAAATTTTTACTAATCGTTTTCCTAACAGTAATAATTTACTCTTAGTATAATTGTTACCTCTCTTCTAAATTAATGTAATGAACGATGAAACTAAACCCAAGCAAAATTAACTTTTTGTAGGCTCCAAAATGAACATGTCCTTAACTGAGAAGATCAAACTAAGAGCATTAATAAAATAATTAAATATGGAAAGAAAAAAAGTGATGCAAAAATTAGAAGATAATGTCATTTTGCCTTCAAAAATATCCTTCGTTTCGGGTTTATCTCCAAACTAGTTATAGGGCAAACGATGTAGAGAGAGAGAGAGAGAGAGAGAGTCCACGTCAATTGCTGTGCGCCCACATTCTGCAATGGTTGTTTGCCACTCAGATGATGCCACGTCAGACTCTAAGAAGCACTGATCAATTGGTAACACCCCATGACTCCGTAATGGCTAGTGAACCTATCGGCCTCCGAGGTGGGAAACTGCTTTTCTTTTTCTAATAATTTTCTTCTTTTGGTGTGCTGATAAGAGTGGCACGATACAAAGCAAAAGGGAAGGTTGGCCCTCCGTAGTATTGATTTTTAAATATATTTATATTATTTTAATTTAAAAAACGTTAATATATCTTAAAATTCAACAATCCTAATTATAACTAAACCGATGATATATTAGCTCACCCAAATCTCATGTATATTTCAAAAATTAACCATGTGGGACTCACTCTAAATTCGAGCAACCTGATTGGGACACGTTTCTTCTGCGAGGACCTTAATTTTTTCCACTGCAACAATACAAATATGTTTAGAGTGATAAAAAGTAAAATAAAATGTGATAAATTATGAGTTTATAATTCATAAAATAAAATATAAATAATTTTTAAAATTTTTTAGTACTTTTTTATTTTTAAAAATTTTTTATCACCTAAACAAGGCCTTAGTATGGAAGGGCTTGTTTGGGTAATGACTACAGTGGCCTCTTTCTCGAGCTCTTTTACCTTCCACCTTCTTCTCTGTCTGATCTTCAGTAGTGCAAAAGCAAGATATCAAAACAACAGAAGATAACAAAAGAACAATGTATTTTCCGAACGAAGAGTGCCGACACCACTTTCTTTTGGTTGTGCTTGTGCGTGCGTGCGCGTGCGAAATTTTTTTTTTTTAACCGACCGTTTGGAGCTCTAAAAGAGTTTAAAAAATCTTTAAAAATTTTAAAAATTTAAATTTTCTTAAATTCTAAAAAATTTTAATTTTTTGAAAAAATTTATCAAAATTCATTGGAACAATTATAGTGCGTTCTAACAAATTTTGGCAGATTTTAAAAAAAGTTGAATTGATATTTGTAAAAAAGTTTTACAAAATTTTCAAGATTTTTCACTAAAATTTGATCACATATCACTTTATATAATTTTTAACAATTTTATATCAAATCAAATATAAACATCCAACTATCCTTTCAAAACAACTTTTCAGTCTTCAAATTCTAAAAAAATCACTTTTGTTAACTTTTAGTTTTTTTTTTCTTTTCACACTTCAAACTGCCTTTAAGACTTTTTTGTTTTTGTTTTTTTATTTAACCTGAGGACTTTTAAGTATGTTATTAACTATTTTTATCAAAAAATATAAAAAATACTTTATCATTTTTTAAAATGTTGGTATATAGTTACTAAAAACTGTTTCTTTTTTTTTTTTTATTCATTTGTATCTTTGTTTTTTTCTTAAAAGTGTGAATAATATATTTTAAATTCATCAAAATAAAAAATAGTAAAAAAAAAAAGTCATCAAAGACGAAAAACTTCGTGCTTAAAAGAAGTTATGGAAAAACTCAACTAAATTTAATAAAGTTTTTTAAGTTAGAATTAGTTATATGAATTTTTTTCTTTCATTCATTTCTATAAAAAAACTATATTTTTCTAATGTAATATGAAATTATATATATATATATATATATTTTATTTTTCCCATAACTCTTGTTATTATGCATCTAACTTGGTACATATACTTATTTCTCTTACCTACGTGAGACATTGTGATCGCATGTAATGAAACCATCAAGCCCATGCATGCTTATGTAACTCGCATCCAATCTCAAACTGTCACTAATTAATACAATCGGTGCAATAATTTTTTTTTTCTTGAGATTAACTTTCAAATACTAGAACATTCATTGAGTACCTTATAGTAAATTCTTCCTTTTGATAAAAGAGGATTATCTTATTTAGCTTTTATTTATTATTGTTATTTTTTTTTAAAGAGTTTATCCACTTTTTTCGTGAAGGGTTGCTTTCAAATATCGTGTGAAAGCCTGACCACAAAAGGAGGAGGAATCCACTTTGGAAAAAGGCTATAGGTGCAACTCTTCTTTAACCTAGGCAATTGAGGAAAAGTCAAAAATGGGGCATGCAAGCATGAAGTTGTTAGAAAGATACTAATATAGGTGAGAGAGAAAGTGGATATACTCAAAAAGATTGAGACTTGGCCACCTTCTTTGGATCTAGCTAAGTAAACCCACGTTAGGCGTTGATGGGATTACAATGCATATTGAAGTAATCATTAAGAGATTGAAAAAAAATATATAGTGACTTGTACCTCATCAACTTCCTCTCAACCCAAAATTAGCATTTTATCATCCATTATTATTGTTGAATAGGAAAAAAAATTGTGCATGCACTTTTTTTTTTTGGGTGTAGATCTACTCTCCTCGTTTCTTTTACATAACTTGTAAGAAATACTGTAATACTACAGAAAAGAAAACATTAGAGATTCAATCAACGACGGTCGATCGAGAGTCTTCATACGCTCAAGTCAGGAGTGTTTTTCCTTATATATAATAAGAAGATGAAAACGAGAAATCTTAAAGGTTTAGAGCATACCTTTTTATATAAGATATGATCTCTGATGTTCTTCATATTAAAAAGTGAGAATAATGGAAGTTTCTTCCCCTCCAAGTTTAATAGATCAAGAAATGAGGGAGTGCCACGTGCCACTGTGATCCCAAAACATATATATATTTTTAATCATCGAATTAATTATTATTGTTATTTATTAATTTAAACCGAGTTTTATTTAACTACGGCGATTGCGACTAAAATAATCTAAACTTTAGCCCGTTAACTAAACTAAATTATAGGCGTCACACGAAGCCCCCATGACCTCAATCGTCAAATGTTCTACCCAAATCCATAAGCATAAAATGCATGACGAGTTGCAAATCCGTTTAATTTACTACAATTGGCATAATAATGTTAATTAAATATAAGACTAAAATTTCTCAAACCTTCAATTGATTAATAATTATAATTATCAAATAATCACAATTTTGGGAGTTGTTCTAATTAATAACGCAAACTTTTCATGCATTATGTGCGTGTTCCAAATGGATTGGTTTATGCAAAAAACTAACCTAAGAATGTTGAAATTATAATGTTTATAAAGTAAATAACGCTGTTCTATTATTTGAACGATGTTGTATATTTAAGTGTATAATTTTGAAAATATAAACTCACTAAAATACCTTTTATATTACTTATACCACTAATTATCACCCAAATTTATGTATATGTTGTTAGGAATTTTATTTTATTTATTTATTTTAATATGTAAGGGGATTAATTACATTTATATAAGGTGTCAGACGTGAGGGCGGGGATTCGTGACAAAAGGAAGATTATGAAATCTCTGGGAAACCAGACTCTCTCTGTTACACTCCACAAATTTAAAATTTCCACACCACGCCCAAAAACCGGGTGTGCCCCTGTGCTGCTAACTCCCATGCTTTTTAACCCTAAATCCAAATTGCCAAATTCTATATTCTAGAAAATCCCGTTGCTTAAAAAAAATTAGGTGATATTTAGCTTACTTTTTTATATTCCGTTTCATGTTTTGAAAATCGTAAAACAAAGAAATAAAAAATATTTTATTTTTCTTATTTTAAGATTTTTTTTATTTTGAATTAAAAATACTAAACATGACTTTTTGGCATTTTTCATTTCATTTGTGAACTCATTTTCTACTTTTTAAAACAAATTTTAAAAACTTAAGTGACAAAATGTGTTTTAATTGTTTTCTTTGTTTTCAAAAATGCAAAATGACAAACACTCTTACAACAGAAAATAGAAAATAAAAACAGAAAATAAAAAATAAAAAAATCAAATGACATCTTAATTATTAAAAAAAAAAACCTTCATTTTTTTTTCTTCCTATTCCGCAGTTTTTTTATTTTTTTTTTGGTGTATATATGAAGAGATTATGAAAGGAGAATGATAAGCTAGATATATATTGGCTCCGTTTGGAGCTAGGGATGTCAACGGGGCGGGTATGGGGCGGGTATGACCTTTCCCGTCCCCGTCCCCGTTTAGTAATACCCTTACCCGTCCCCGTCCCCATCCCCGTTTCGGGGAAAAAAATTTTCCCCACACCCGCCTCCACAAAATAATGAATTCCCCATCCCCGTCCCCGTTTACCCGCGAATGATATTAATTATTACAAATTATATATTATATGTATAAAATAAATATTTAAAATTATTATAAATATTATATTTGTTAAATAAAAAAATATATTACGTATATATATTAAATAAAAATTAAAAATATATATATAATATTTGACTTTGACTGATGCACTTAACCAAAGACGAAGTGGTCTTTATTTATTACCTCACAAGACCTTCACTTCTTTGTGAGAAACCGATGTGGGACTTCTAAAAGAGTCACCACACTAACAAAATTAACAAAAAAATATTTAAACGGGTACGGGGCGGGGTGGAGACTACCATACCCGTCCCCGTCCCCATACCCGTGCGGGTAACATTTTAAATCTCCATACCCGTCCCCGTCCCCGCTATTAACATCCCCATACCCTCCCCGAACGGGGCGGGTGAAGCGGGTATCCACCGGGTACGGGTATATTTGACATCCCTATTTGGAGCTAAATAAAATAAAATAAAATCTTATAAATTTCTATAAATACGAATTACGAGATAGTAAAATTAAAATTTTTCACTTATTACACAAATTACGAGATATTTACTTTTATAATTTTATTTTATTTTATACATTTTTATACAATTTTAAACACACCTAGGAGATTCAAATCCTTACCGTTCACTTTAAGAGACCCTAAAAGACCTTCTGTTACAACCCATAGACCATTTAAACAAGGCATATTATTTTATCTTTTCCACCCCTTCCAAGAAAAAGTAATTAATTCAAAGTTAAACTAGTTCAACGCGACCCCCAACGTGAACCATTTGGATATAGTTATAATCACAAAAAAATAAAAATAAAAAAAAATCATAGAAAAAGATAAAAAATATTTTTATATAGTTATGTCAAGATTGACACATTTTTCTATAATATCAAATTTTCTTGAGAAATTTAATTTTCATTCAGATGTCTGTCGCCCGTGAAGTGAATGAGTTGAATTTAATTTATTAAATAATATCAGATCATAAATGAGGTGTCGACTTAGTGATTCTAAACATTGTTGTGTCATCTAATTGGATTAATGGAGTATTTTATTTTTTTTGTGACATTGAAGTTATCGGTTGAAGTTGTTTGAATACACTTGACACGTTAAAACGTGCCACAAGGAATCAAGAATAAACAATTGAAACTTGTTTTTACAAGGTAAACTAAATTGTCCCCTAGTCATGTTCTTCCTTGCATATGTATATATTATATATGAGTCATTCAAACTTATTAATATTGGTGCTTATTAATCCTGTTATATTCTCAATAAAATAAAATATACGCCATTTGGTTATTACAAATTACTCGTTTAATCTAATCTTTATATTGACTTGAACATAAAAGAAGATATCAGTTTTAAGTTCCTCTCTTTTTTTTTTTGGTGACAAGAAAATAACAAATACACTTCACTTTTAATTTCTTACACTTTATCTCCTTACAGTGAATATTAAAATTTCAAATGTAAGAAATTAAAAATGAAATATATTTATTATTTTTTTGTGACAATTATTAGATTGAATAATTAATAATATTATAGTGATGGCAAATTAATTTTAATCATTAACATGCATAGATTTCATGTAAATCCCATGAAGACGAGCGATCAACATTCACCAGTAGCATCATCCTTTTGGATTAAATGCTTTCATTCATTTGAGAAAAGGAAAAATTATGATTACATGTACTGACTATAAAATTACACTACATATGTTTCAGCACGCAATCATGATCTCTCCCTCTCTCCAAATATCAACCTGCACTAAGTTTGACCTTAAAGTTTTCAAAATTCAAGTTAATCCTAAAAATAGAGTTCTTATTAAATTTATTAACCATAAAAATTTTATTAACCATAAAAAGAAAGTGAGTAAATGAATCTACTGAGACGAGGAATGAGATTTTATTAGGAGTGCCACCCAATAAGTCAATAAATAGACTTATAAAAAATTATTGAATTTAATAATTAATTATTATATTGCCTTTCAAAAATATTAGACAATTATATTTGGATTAAAAAGACTTATATCTCATCATAGTTAATGAAACTACTAGGAACCTTTTTTTTGGACAATTTTTTTAATTGTAGGTCTGGACTTCTAGAACCTCCTAAAAAACTGACTCTGACTTGCACACAAGAGAAAAGTGAAAGAAAATGATCGAAGGAGAATGCTCGATCAGGGGCTTTTGGACAATCAAATGAACATTTACTCTCTCTCTCTCTCTCCCCTTGTCATTATTTTTTTTTATGTGTGATTAAAGAGAGATTCTAATCATATGTTGAATACGTGTTATGATTTTTTATATTCTATCGTATAAGGTAGGGAGGAGTATTGGCATTCAAATTAATAAAAATATAATAAAATATATATGTTCAAGTTCACATTTCGTCATTAACTTGTTAATTAATAAAGGGCTATTGGCTCATTTGTTCTAGATGAACAATATAAATTCAAAGTGAATTACAGCGTCAAAGGTATGGGCAAATTTGGTATTCGATAATGAAGTGGTGGCTCCGAAATTTGGTCAGATTTCAAGGGCAGGGACGTCATTTCGAGTCAACAGTTTTGGCGCTTTTGTTTGACGGCGTTCTGGTGCGGCTATAAATAATGCGGACCGCAAAGAATCTTCCATCACTCCCCAATAGTCCGACGGAAAAATATGTATTATTACATATTCAAATTCAATATATTTCTCTCTCTAAAAGTGTCCCTGCTGCAACTGTGTATAAACTGTGAGAGAAAGCTCTAGCTCTGCATCACTCATTCATTCTCAATTTCAACGCTTCTCTCTCTCTCTCTCTCTCTCTTCGCTGGACTCTGTTTGAGATCGAGACCTCGTTCATCAACCGTTACGTGAACACGAGAAAATCTCTGCCTGGCTCGGCTTTCTCCATTGTAAGCGTTGTCTCTCTCTCTCCCCCTCCCTTCCCCCCTCTCTCTATATAGGTGTGCTCTCAGATTCAGCTGTAAAGAAGTATGAGTCCCTGTTTTTGAATTTTTCTGCAAAATTCGAGTTTTGGAACTATTCGAGGTTTTGCAGAAACTTTTTTTTTTTTGGGAGGATGAGGAACTTTCTTGGAAATAGTTTATTCAAAGAACTTAATTACCAAAAAACAAAAAGTTTATTCAAAGAAAGGTGTGATTCTTGTTATGTTTTTGCAGATATGTATATTAATACACTATTTGTATGCTCGCAGAGTGTGGAGGATCAAATTTTCAAAATTTGAGAGTTTTTGTTGTTGATTTTATGCTTTTGTTGGCCTTTTGTTATGATTGAATGATTTTTTTACTGCTTTAGGATTCTAAAGTGTTCTTTGAACTATTGGAAGGTTCATGAATTGGATTACTCACCAAGTCACCATTCGTTGAACCGTAGTTCCAGTTTTCTTCCACTTATTTTATCACTCACCTATGGATGTTTTATGCTGGCGAATCTTTTATTGCTGACTTAGTTGACTACTTCCAAGTAAAAACAGGTTCAATTCGCCTTTCCGTCATTTGATTTATAGCAGGTTACTTTATACCTTTTGCGTCTGTCTTCTGTAGAACTTTTGCCTTTCATTTCTGCTTTGTCTTGGAAAGTTTTACTTCATTTTTGGCCCATAGTTATAAATCATTTTCTCAGTTGAAAGTTATTTTTTCTGTCTGTACTTGTATTCTTTTGCAAGTTGTTACTATATTTGGCCGGATTTTGTCAAAGTTGGTTCATTGAGTTGTATGCTCATGTTCTATGTAACGTTAAAATTGCCTCCAAGCTGGGTTCATACTTGTCTGGTGCCAGTCAATTTCAGTCACAGTTCCGTGTATCACAAATCTTGCTACTGTGTTCGTCCAGATTTTTGTCGAAATTGGTTTTTTCAACTGTGTGCTTGTGTTTATACAATGTGAAAATACGGCCTTGTAGTTTGCTGACTAGGATTGCTTGGTATTTCATCCGTCTTTTGTGTTGTTTTACATATTTAAGCATAGCTTTTTAGTTTATACTTATTGGAGTGCCTTGCTAATTGTAGTAGCTGTTTAAGGTCTGTGACAATGTTGGAGAAGATGGATAAAAAATTTGACCTTGAGGAAGTAATAGAAGAATTCGAGATGTTGACGAAGGATGCTGATAGAGTTCAGAGAGAGACTCTGCAGAAAATTCTGGAGGAAAATGGGAGCACAGAGTACTTAAAAAATTGGGGTCTTAATGGAAGAACCGATGCTGAGAGTTTCAGGGCTTTTGTTCCCCTCGTCACTCACAAGGATTTGGAGCCTTATATTCAGAGAATAATTGATGGTGATGCTCACCCCATTCTCACTGGCAAACCAATAACAACCATCTCATTAAGGTACTTGCAGTTAATTGTTCAATTTTTGTGCTATTTTATTGTGTCATTTGATTTTTATACAGAAGTTTCAAGTAAAGTTTAAAGTGTATATTATTTTTTCCCTTGCAGTTCTGGTACCACTCAGGGAAAGCCCAAGTTTGTCCTGTTCACTGATGAATTGATGGAATCCACTATGCAGATATATAAGACATCTTTTGCATTTAGAAACAGGTAACATTCTTCTCTGTTCTACAAAAGGCCTTTTTAGTCCATAATGATTTAAGATACCCATTTGTTCTAAGTTGACCTTAAACGTATTTGTTTGGAATTATAAGTGATTTTTCAGAAGTTTGCTAGTTACTTTCCATTTTCTGTTAGTTTTTTACTCTCTCTCTCTCATTTTTGAGGGGGGTTTTCTGAGCGGAACTAATGAAATTATGAACATTGATATGTCAATCAGGCGTTTGATCAACTTTGACAACTCCAGAATAAATTCTGTTTGACCTCAATTTTGTTAATGATCTTCACCATGCAGTAACAAGTTTTGTTTTTGAATTCTTTTAAGTTGTCCGTCTTACTGTTGCTTACATGATTTTGCTATTGTTTCATCCTTGGTATAGAAGTTTCACTGATGGTTATTAGCCCTTGTGAGACACATGCACACACATTAAATGTATATTTACTTATGTACTTATATCTCTCTCTTCTAAACTTTGTTTTTGAGCCACTGGTTTTGGAATTCCCACACCTACACGCACAGACTTCCATCTAGCTTTCCTTGTGTTTATAAAACTCTGTCTCTCCCATGTTGGTGTTTAATTTATTTCACCCTTTCCTACCTTGTACATGATGTTTATAAGTTATCTGCTGATGTGAAGAACTATTGGTTTCCAGGGAATTTCCTATTGGGAATGGAAAGGCCTTGCAGTTTATCTACAGCAGCAAGCAATTCAAAACTAAAGGGGGCCTGGCAGCAGGAACTGCTACCACAAATGTGTTTAGTAGTTCATTGTTCAAGAATACAATGAAGTCAATGAATACCCCATGTTGTAGCCCTGATGAAGTAATATTTGGTTCTGACTTCCAGCAATCCTTATACTGCCATCTTCTAAGTGGACTCATTTACTGGGATGAAGTCCAAGTTGTGTCCTCTACCTTCGCCCATAGCATTGTTTATGCCTTCCGAACCTTTGAACAAGTTTGGGAAGAACTCTGTATGGACATCCGAGAAGGGGTTCTCACCAGCCGAATCACTGCCCCATCCATCCGAACAGCTATGGCAAAATTGCTCAAACCAAACCCTGAGTTGGCTGATATGATCCATAAAAAATGCTTGGGATTCAGTAATTGGTACAGGCTAATACCAGAGCTATTTCCTAATTGTAAGTATGTTTACGGGATCATGACTGGGTCAATGGAGCCTTATTTGAAAAAACTGAGGCACTATGCGGGTGAGCTGCCACTGTTAAGTGCTGATTATGGCTCTTCTGAGGGATGGATTGGAGCAAATGTGAACCCAAAATTGCCCCCTGAGTTGGCAACTTTTGCTGTGCTTCCTAATATTGGGTATTTTGAATTTATTCCTCTGAGGGAGAATATTGAGGTTCAGAAGCAGGATGAAATTGAGTCCTCCTTCCTCTCCGTGGAGCCCAAGCCTGTGGGCCTGACTGAAGTCAAGGTTGGTGAAGAGTACGAGATCGTCGTCACCAATTTTGCAGGTAAACTTTTTGGATAGAGATGAATAATGTTTTTTGAAATGAACAAACTAAATTAATTACTCCTGCTTCCTGCATCTGGTAAAAACTGCATAATTTATTGCACTTTCCACATTTCAAAAGATTGCACATTGATGGAGGATCCATTCACTGCAAGTCTGCAACATTGCAATTCATATATTACACAACTATAAAATAACATGTGTTAGTGTTCTAGAAAATCCTTTTATCTGGGCAAGTAAAATCATTCATGCATTGGTTTTCATTAACCATCACTTCCCCCTTAAATGCTTGCCATGTGGATGTTGGATGCCGGATGAACAGCTTTTTATCCTTGTGCTACCGTGCACGTCCTGCTTTTCAGGTTTCCGGAGGTTGTAGTGAAAAAATTCACTTTAGGGGCTGCAGTGAAAAAATTAAGGGTTAAGATCTGTTTATATTTTAATGAGATGTGACCTTTCACATTTACATTAATTGTGGTCTCAACAGAATATTTTAACTTTTATTTTTATTTTGAAAATAGTTTTAATAAAATTAAATTTGAACCATTAGATTAAATATAAACAAATTTTAACCCTTAATTTTTCACTGCAGTCTTACAGTGAATTTTCACTGCAACCTCCTGGAATCTTGCTTTTTCCCATACTGACTCGTTTCTTTACCAATCATTAAGTTGTTTCTCTGCAACTACCTCACCTCAATTGGCTGGTTGATACACAAATATCCATAAATATTGTTTGAATGAAATTACGCAGCTCATGGCACATCTGATTGGTAGACATCTTAATATGCGATTCCCCTATTTATTAATAGGCTTACCCCATGTACTCTTCTGCGGACTTTTTCCCTCCTGATTCTGACACAACTAAGGGCAGGTCATACATTTGCCTTATAGTTCCATGTGCATGGCACCTACCATTCAAAGACATAATAATAATAAAATATTGTTTTGGAATCAATAGTTTACTTGTAATTTCGACCAAACCTTCTGCTCAAGGTCAGAGTTAAGAATTTTTCTCACTCTAGACTATAAACTGAGTATTGAATTGATTATGAACTGTGTATTAAATTAAGTTAAAATTTTTTCTCGTTTTGGGCTATGGTGGAGTATTATGTTGGGTTGTAGACAATTGGACTAGAATATTTTATATTATTAATAATAAAATCAATTTTAGGCCAAAATCTCACCGGACTATGCCTCACCACAGCGAACATATATACATGTATAAGTGCTCTAAAGTACTAAATTTTTATGTGCTTACTTTAACTTGCAGGTTTATATAGGTATAGATTAGGAGATGTGGTCAAAGTAATCGGCTTCCACAACTCCACCCCGGAACTCCAGTTTGTTTGCAGGAGCAATCTTCTGCTCACCATTAACATCGACAAGAACACGGAGAAAGATTTACAGCTGGCCGTCGAAGCTTCGGCCAAGCTGTTAGCCCGAGAAAAGCTCGAAGTCGTCGACTTCACGAGCCGCGTGGATTTAAAAACAGAGCCAGGGCACTATGTTATTTTCTGGGAAGTCAGCGGGGAAGCAAGCGAAGAGCTCTTGCAGGAATGCTGCGATTGTTTGGACAGATCATTCGTGGATGCGGGCTATGTGAGCTCTCGTAAAGTCAAGGCCATTGGAGCCCTGGAACTCCGAGTTGTTAGGAGGGGAACTTTCCAGAAGATTCTGGATCACTACGTGGGATTGGGAGCTGCTGTCAGCCAGTTCAAGACCCCGCGATGTGTGGGGGCCGCTAATAGTACTGTGCTGGAAATCCTGTGCAGCAATGTTGTTAGGAGCTACTTCAGTACTGCTTTTAATTAGTTTTATTGGGTATTTTTACTGTTTGATGAATGTTATATGTAGGAATTGGATCTGTTGGGTCTTGGATCTCAATAATGGTTCAAGTAGTACAAAGTTGATATAGTTTCTTTATTGTGTTAGTGATGTTCTGCTGCTTTTTGGTTCGGTACACAACTACTGACCTCAATTACTGTTATTGGAGATGACAAGATAATGTAAACAAAAGGGTAAATTTTACTAACCTCCCCTGAGGTTTCTGACACCAACAGAAACCTTCCCCGAAATTTTTGAAATAACACTGACCTCCCTTCCTTTACCAGATAAATTTCACTAACATCCCCTGAGGTTTTTGAATGTGTAAATTTTTTATACAATCATATTCTTTGCATCGAAAACTTTTAAACGAGTATCATTATCGCTATTTTTTTGAATTCGTAGGAACGGATTTGAAAAATCGTTCTCACAGTTTGCTACTTTCTAAAAAAAAGATGCCAAAATCAACCCAAAATTACATTTTATTTCAATTTATCCCACAGTTTGCTACTTTTTAGAAAAAAAAGACGCCAAAATCAACCTTAAACTATATTTTATCTCAATTTATCTTATTTTTTCTTACTCCAAATGGGACTTTTACGGGAAAAAATAGATTAGGGGAGGTTAGTGAAATTTATCTGGTAAAAGAAGGGAGGGTAGTGTCATTTCAGAAACCTCAGGAGAGGTTTCTGTTAGTATCAGAAACTTCAGGGGAGATTAGTGAAATTTACCCTAAACAAAATAATCGAACGCGCGTATATATATATATATATTTTGTAACTCAGGTGTCGGGAACAATTTAGGTGCATTTCAATTAATTGCTGCGGATTTGAAATTAATGACTGATAAATCTTTCAATAATTCTGAGAAGATTCGAACTAGTAATCCTAAAATAATAATAATAATGAAATTAATGACCGATAAATCTTTCAATAATTCTGAGAAGATTCGAACTAGTAATTCTAAAATAATAATAATAATAATAATAATAATAATAATAATAATGTAAACGTGAAATTACTTTACTAGAACAAAAACATAACTAAAATTATACATAAGTTGATTTGAAATTGATACAATTTGGAAGTAAATTAATTATTTAATATATTTATTAAAATTTGAAATATTTACATATAAACACCAATAGAGACAAGATTATAAATTCAAACATTTCAAGATTATTATGTACTTATATATTGGTAAATAGTTGGTGTGACTCATACTTATATAATTTTGAGGAAATTTCACTCGTTTTGACTTTTATTCAAAATCTCAATTAAGACTAAACTTTCTTAGTAATAATTAAGAATCTAAATTTTTAATTAGCTATAATATTTTTTTCAGTAACTATTTTACTTGTTAAAATTGGACGAATTAAGAGTACAAGGGGAAAACAGCTACTAAGAGGAAAAATTATGACTAATTAATTCAAAACTCAAACTTTAATTATTAAAAAAAAATCAAGTATCAAAACAAAATCTATAATTTTTTAGAAGAACGAAAGCATTGTTTTCTCTATCTGAGGCTGAGCTAACCCTCTCGTCAAGAAAGATGTTCTATTTTTTTCTTTTTATTTAATAATTTTTTTTTCTGTCTTTAATTCTTTCCAAGTGGGTCGTAGAAAATAAGTGCGTCTATGACGCCACAAAAAATGAACACTAAAGTCAAAACCCAAAAGAATACAGATGGCGTTAATGAACTCGGAACAGTGACCTGGATTAGGTGCACCGTTCGATGCTATTCAAAGTTATCGTATTTGTTGTCGTGTTGCAATGGGTGGCCGACAATAATCTTGGACGACCAAAATATCTATTGCAATTCTGATGAATTCGGTCGGTTGTCCATCCTTTGAATGGGCTACAACAAAACCAAATTTTGGACCGTGCAAGCAATTGAAGAGTGTTATAGTCTAATAACATATTAATTATATATATACTACTATACGTACATTCATCATTAATTGATCACCTTGTTTCACAAGGAACAATCGTCATTTAAAAAAAAAAAACCTAATTAATAACTTTATGATTCTCAATTAATCTAGATAACAGCTGCTGTATATTTATATTCCTGTCTTGCCTCACTCCTATTTTGAATTAAAGAGTTGTCTAGTTCATCCAATTTAGCTGACATTTAGCACTATGGATTTTTCAATTAAATTATTTATTTTTTTCCCAGTTCTACGTTTTGTTCTTATACTAAATGTAAAAATAGTTAATACTATATAATGAATTTAAAAAATTTATTTTTAAAATAGTTCTGTATGTATGATTAAGAAAGTGTTTGGTTAACTAAAACTCATTAACGCTCACAAACTTCTATCAATTTTTTTTGCAATTTCTTTCAATCAAATTTCGCGACATATCAATTTTTACATCAATTTTTTGTATTTTTCTTGTACTTTTTTACCATCCAAACACCACTTAAATGAAATTATTGTTAAATTTTTTAAGTGAAAAATAAAAATATTTATTTAAAGTCAAATTAAATCAACATTGTAAGTACAGGGAGTGTGATCCTTTGATCCCTCTCGTCTTTACTGTGTGATCCTTAGTTTTTCTTCAAATTAAAAAAAAAAAAAAAAAACTTGACATTTCCTTTTTAAGCAAATATTGATTGAGGGCCCGTTTGGAATTAAAAAAAAAAGAAATTTTTGACAATTTTTACTTTTTTTTTTAGGTGTTTGGTAATATTGCAAAAGGTGCTAAAAATTCCTTCAACTTTTTTACTAGGTAACTAAAAATTTTTAAAAATTTTTTCAACTCTTTACATAACAACTAAAAATTTTAAATTTTTACGAAATGTATAAAAAATTATACCTAATAATTTTTACTAAAAAATTTGATTCCAAAGGGGTCCTAATTTGGTTGATGAATACAAAGTTAATCATGCTCTCTTTTTATATTGTTGCTAAGAACAATACTTATTAATGGGTAGATCTTGGTTTTTATCCTCAGCCAGCTTCGAACAATGATTTAGACAAGGAATATTTTAATGACGTCGATCAGCACCCATCAAAGCCAAAGGACAGTTTTACCCCCAATAGATGGACGCTTCAATCCCCTCAACTGAAGGCAAACTAGGAATTTCAGACAATTTTAATTTCCTTATTAAGAAGGGGCACTACTGCTAGCAGTAACCAAAAAGCACCGCCCGGCCAGCTAGAAGTTTAAAATTACCCTTGGGGAGAATATGAGTAGTTGGCCACACAGAATATGTCAGAGTGCTTGGAACAGATCTCTAATCTTATAAATCTCACCAACTGATCTTAGAGTGCTCCAATCAAGAAATTGACCAACTTCAGAGAGCAAAGATGAAGAAGAAAAGAGAAGGGCAGAGTGAAGAAGAAGAAAATGAAGCAATAATTATGAAGGCATGGGACTGCGGCAGTCCTCTGTATGATTCATACGAACTGGTTTCAATTGGGCATGTCATTGACAGGAATCTCATGGCATTGCCATTTCTGATCAGTACTAATGGATCATCGAATCCGATCAGATGGCTCAAAAGCCTGCAGGCTAATTCTGATTCTTCAACCCATGTGATCCCATCGACGTCACAGGAGGTGGCAGACTCCGGAAAAGCTCAAGGGTACTCCTCAGTCTCCTGTTCTTCTTCCTCTTCTTCAGTGCTGGTGAAGTTGTGGAAAAGAATACGTGGAAGAGGAGGAAGCTGGAGGATGAAGAAGAAAGAGCACGCGAACAGCCCAAGAAAGTGACGAGTACTGGTTCATGTAAACTCTTTGCAATTAAAAGAAATAATCGGTTCATGCAGACTGTTTAAATATAAAAGTGCAGCTCTTACAAAGAGTGCGTTTGGTACAGAGTAGCAAAAATAAATGAAAGTTGTGATTTCGTAATTTGTACAATGAGAGAAAAAGTTATAATTTTTTAAGACAATTTTAGAGTTTTTTTTTTTTAATAGAATTTGGTGTTTCGTTGTCTTTACATCTATCAAATCTTGTTTTATTTTTTATTATATTTACCTACTATCTCTGAACTCTCATATATTTGCCTCTATAAATATAGGGAAAACATAAATTTTGAGATTTTTTTTTTTTTTGATAATTCAAAACCCATACGAGTTTATTGTAATTCTCAACGAACTGTGTAACCAATGGGTAAATTAGATAAATGTACGCTATCTCTCATGCACATTTCATTTAAGTCAGAAATCGAACTCATGTAATTTCTGTGAGGAGTATACTCAGGAGTCTCTTGTGCTAATCCTAAGGGACAAAAAAGCCAATAGGGGCATTCCGAGAATTGAACTCGGGACCTCTCCCACCCTAAGCGAGAATCATAAGATGATGATACATATATATATATATCTATATATATTAGAAATGTGCACATATAATGTTTGTGATTTTTGCTAAATTTTTTTAATAAAGTAAAAATCATAGAAAAAATTATTTGTGTAATTTAATTAGAAATATAAAAATAAAATAATATGGTAATTGAAAATTTAAAATTTGTAAAATGGCTTAATTAGGAGATAGTTTGTAAAATTACTGTTTAGGAACCATTCAATGTAAACTAAGATACGTCAAAGCTGCAGAAAAACAGCAGCAAAATTGGATCTGGCCCCAAACAGCCCAACATTCCACACAAAAATGGCTTTGGTTTGCTTTATACATTTTTAGACACTCTATACTTAAAAACCCATTTAATTTTAATTAATGTCTGGGCTGGGCTAGCTATATTCTATATGGACTCCGTCTAAAATCATCCAGTTTTCTACAAATGGGCTTGGGTTGATCCGATCGACTTCGAACCCAATTTGCTAAGGGCATGAATAGCGCAATACAAATGTTAGCATCAAATTCTCAGTTGGGAGTGACCGACACACGGTGTATGAATATTGAAAAGGGGAGGTTAACGCAAGGGTTAGATTTTAATTTAATTATTTTGATATACAAATACAATTTTAATATAAAATAAAAATAAATACATTTGAATCATTAAATTTAAAATAAACGGTCCAAATTATATATCATGGAACAGACATAGCAACACACACTCGTAAAAATTTGCTAGCATCGGTGATTGATTCAAGGGTGACATCATATATTTCCATAGCTGAAAAGGTTTTTACCATAATTTTTTTTTTTTTTTTTTGGAGAAAACCATAGTTCAATTACTTGTTTGTTTTTTTTTTTCCATAAATTTATCCCTTTCAATTATATCATTTATTAAAAATAATTTAATTCAATAAAAATAAAATATATTAAATATAATTTAATTATATTATTTATTAAAGATAATTAATAAAATATATTTCATATTAAATTAATTAATAATTGTCAATAACTTACCTCCATATGATAATAATTGTCAATAACATAAAAAATATACAATGTTACAATAAATATTTAAAATAAATAATTTTTTTAATTACTTGAGATAATTATTTACTTTTTTTTAGTTGATGCCACTTGTTTGAGTTTTCGGGTACGTAATAACTAATTTGTTTAAGCACTTGATTTATTGTCAAAGTTATAATTTTTTTACTTTTCAAACATAAATAAAAAATTAGTTTTTATAATCTCTTTATAGTGATAAAATTAATTTGGTGTGAATATTATTATTGCCGAATAATAATAATGTTAGGTTGTTTGTGTCACAGTGTGAAACAGAGAAAAGGCAAAAGAGGCACGTTTTCTTCTTTTCATCTTCCCCCTTTTTCTTTTGGGTTTTATATATTCGTCTTTTCCCCTCTACAGCGTGGAAAAAAAATGGTGTTTTCTTCAGACTTCATCTGATTTTTCTTCGAAATCTCTCTCTCTCTGACCCCACCACCACCACCACAAAGGCCACAGCAGAGTCCTCTCTCTTTCACAAAATCCATGTTCGAGGATTCACGCATGGATTTCTGGGTCAAATGTCCTCAATCTTCTGTTCACAAAATTTTGCTTCTCTGGAACCCATCTCTCCTACATTACATACATATGATTCTTGCATAGCTTTGAACTTCTTCTGGCTTGTTTGAAAGCTTTGTACAATGGCTGAACCAGCTGAACCAGCAAAGGTTCGTTTAGTTCTTTGCCCGAAGTGCCAAAATCTTCTTCCAGAGATCGCTGATTACTCCGTTTATCAGTGTGGGGGTTGCGGTGCTGTTCTTCGAGGTATGGTTCTTTCGATCCCAACTTCTCTCTCTGTCTCTCTCTCATTTATATTCCGTTTGGTTCCCGAGAAAAATTTGGGTCGGTGAAGGGAATGGCTATTATTGGAAATTATTACAATAGATCATCTCTCATTTTTTTATATGTTTGACTTCATTTTTTTTTTTTGGTTGTGTTGACTTGCTTATTGGGTTCTAAATAATGGAATTTAAGTTTCAATTTGTTTGTTTTGTTTTTTTTTTGCTTGTTCCCCCCCCCCCCGGGGGGGGGGGGGGTTTGCTGGCCCTTTCTTAGTAGGCAAACAAGGAGGTTCTGTTTCTTTAGTTTTTTTCTTTTGTTACATCTTACTTTTTTTTGTTAGGCATTTCTTCGTCTTTATTTGTTTTGTTTGCTGATTAACAGCGAAAAATAGAAACTTTGCGGTGGATGCTTTGTCACAGAAGTCTGATGAAGAAAGGGTTCAAGGGGTTTCTGAAAAAATCCCTGAGAAATCGGATAATTGCAATTTTTCAGAGAAAGGAATGAATAAGAGTGATGGGTCTGAGAATGATGTTAGATCCAATGCTTCTTGTAGAAGAGCTGATAAGAGGGAGGTTTTGAGTAATCTGGTTGACAAGCAAATGAATGGTTCATCCTTCAACGCTGATAATTGGTTTGTTGACAATGATCTCGAGAGAAAAGAGAATTTATACGAATCTACTGCAGAAATGGGGAAAAAAAGCGAAGAGTTAAAAGCCCCAAAAGGGATCACAAATGCATCTCGAAGATCAGGGCAGTTTGCTGATTGGAGGAGTGGGGAGGAAAATGAGCTTGGGGAGTTTTGGAGGAACCCCAGAAGGGATGTTCAAGGCCAGCGAATTTCATCCTCAAAATATTCAGAAGATGGTCCCTCAAATTATGATTTGAGGTCCAGTTATGATTATGGAGAACTAGGGAATAATCAGAACAAGCCTGATGAGTTTAATAAGGTTGAGTACCTTGAACAAGATCGAGCTGAGCTTTTGAGGAAGTTGGATGAGCTGAAAGATCAACTTAGCAGGTCTTGTGATGTTAATGGCAAACCTAAAGGAAAAGCTCCCCTTGATCGGAGGTTGGATTGCCAAGAAGAGCCTCATGGCGGAGATCAAAGAAAAACCTTCCCTTGGTATCCTGGTGGCTCGTGGAGATCAAATAGGGCGTCCTCCCACTATTCCGTGTCTGATCCATATGCTGCAAGGCCTCCTTATGGAAGCCATTATCCTGAACAATTGCCCTATATGAATGGGTACGAAATGGATATGTATAGCTTTTATCCTCCAATGCATGCTCCAAATCAAGTTCAAAGAGTGGGGGATCCTTTAGAGTCCCAAATGCTTAGAAGAGCTCCACACCAAGCACCCAGTGCTTTCCAACTACAACCATCTCATCCTTATTTTTCTGGACAGTATATAGATGATGTGGATCAATTTGATCCGTACCCACCAAATATGATGAAACTTCACCATTCTTCTTGCTCTTGTTTTCATTGCTACAACAAATATCCAAAAGTTCCAACTCCAGTCCCGCCCTCTACTTTTCGCAGTAAAATGTTTCCTGATGTCTCGAACAATCCAGTTTTCTACCACCCCGAGAACCCAAGTGCATTTGGTCCACGGGATTATAATCCAACAATTACCAATCTTCCTTCTTTGAACTCCCATAATTCCCAATCCCATTCAAGATGGCCTAGTGAACTTAACTCTGAAGTGGGTGGTTTCGTTCGTTGCCGTCCTTCAAGAATGGTACTACCTACTGGTGGACGGTGTTGTTGGCCAATAGCTGGTGGTGCTCCATTTGTTACATGCCACAATTGCTTTGGATTGTTGCAGCTACCTAAGAAACTTTTTGCCATGGAGAAAAATGAGAAGAAATTGCGATGTGGTTCATGCTTTACTGTCATTCTTCTTGTGGTTGTCAACAAGAAACTTGTTTTTGTTCATGAAGAAACAAAGACAACTCCCAAGGTGGTTGATGACAGCTCCAATGTGACAGTGACTGGTGGTGCTCCACATTCTCATGTGCATCCAAACCAGGGTAGCATGAATTTTTCCTCTGATGATTATGATAATTCAGGTTATGATTTTCAGTCAATGGATAGAGAAGCGAATTCACCATCAACAGGCCTGGGTTTCTACTCAGGCAAGTCAGCTGAGATGGGAAGCCTTCACTCCACATCGCCATATTCTTCTGAGGCCGAGGATAGTCCAGACAGTTTGAATGCCCAAAGAGAGGATTCCAACTCTGCTGAATTGGCACCAAAAGCAAATATGTCTCCACCACTTGCTGGTTCACCCCTTCGAGAACATTTTGATTACTCTAATAAATATAGTTCAGTGAATCGATTTGGAAAGGGAGACCGAAGTGGACGTTCAGAGCAAGAGAAGGGGGAGCCAAACAAGGTTAGCTCACAGCAAAATTCTATGAAAGATACATCATTGGAAACTGAGATTGAGGTATCATTCAATGGGTACTCAAATACTGGGGCATCCCAAGAATCAGGGGATGCAAGCAGACAAGAAGTTCAACCCAGAGCCAACAAGGGGGGTCAATCATTTTTTGCTGGCATTATCAAGAAGAGCTTCAGAGATTTTTCTAGATCAAATCAAATGATTGAGCACAGTTCAACTCAAGTCACAATTAATGGGCATCCCATACCAGGGCGAGTGCTAAGAAAGGCCGAGAAGCTATCAGGACCAGTTCATCCTGGACAATACTGGTAATTACATGGACTCTCTCATGGGCGACACTGTATGTAGTAATCTTGTTTCCAGACATGTTTGGTTTAGATTCTGTCTCTATTCATCTATGCCTACGTTGTCCTATATGGGTAAGTAAAATTCACGCATGCTTATACATTACAAGTACTTGAAAAGAAGATGAAGATCAATTATGATTTTGTCTTGCCATATAGTGGGTTGCACACTTCGTCTTAGAATAATATGAAATTGCACATCTAGTTATAATAACTTGCCACTCATTATGATTGATTTGTGGGTAAATCCAATTTGCAACAGGTTTTCTATTGTATTTGACATCCAACCAAATAGATTCAATTAGTGGCCATAATTTTGGTATACAGATCCAATCTGTTATAAATAAATATTTGTGTAAGAAAATAGATCCCCATGCTTAGAAATGTTCATTAGAAAAAGGAAAAGAAATAGCACAAACCATATCCCTATTTGGAAGTAGGGAAATAACAACTTGGAACAATACATGAAAACAATAAATTCGTTTCTACAAAAATTTGGGGGGTGTATGGTAACTATGAACCCCCCCTTTTTTTAATGAATTTAGTAAATCTGCATTTGTAGTTTTCCTTTGCAATTGTGTTACAAAATTATTCTCTCTTTTTAGCTGCTGTGCTGCCACTGAATTGTTTGATAAATTTCTGATTCCTAGAAGTATTAACACTTATTTTTCCTTTATATATATATATATATTTGCCTTTATCAGGTATGATTTCCGAGCTGGTTTCTGGGGTGTGATGGGTGGGCCTTGTCTTGGCATAATTCCTGTAAGATCAACTAATTCTGAAGCCAAAAGTATTGGTCTGTTAATATTTGGTGATAGCTTTTACTCCCAACTATATTAATGAGGTAGTGTCATTTTCTTGCAGCCATTTATTGAAGAATTCAATTACCCCATGCCACAGAATTGTTCTGGTGGAAATACGGGTGTCTTTGTGAATGGAAGAGAGCTTAACTCAAAAGATTTAAATCTGCTTTCTGGTAGAGGGCTCCGAACTACTAGAGATAGATCTTATATAATTGAAATTTCTGGAAGGGTCCTGGATGAGGACTCTGGTGAGGAGCTGGATGGCCTTGGCAAACTTGCTCCCACGTAAGCCTCCCTTTTTAGTGGATGACTTCCTTGGTTCTTATAATTTGGGTGTATTTGTAGTGAAGATTCAGTGAGGGCAAAGAAAAGGATAGGAATGGACAGGAAAAGAGAAATGAAATATAAAATTTCAAAATGCATGATTTCATCCGAGTAGATTAAAAAATATAAAAAACATTAAGGCATTTACAAATAAATTAATTTTTTAATTTAATTATTTTGAAGTCCTCAATCCCACGTGTTTTCCCTTCCGTTCTCCATCACAAGGTAAATATCAGAAGTGATTTTGAATCTCTATCCTGTTTCTTTGACAAATCTTGATCCAAACACAACATTTCTCTATTTGAATTAGTTGATTCCTTTTATTAGTTGCGTGGAAACAAAAAAAGTTTGTTCTCATCCACTATGGCCAAATTTGGCTTAATATCATAGACTTATACCTTGTAGAACAGCTTTAAAACTCTTGAATGCTCACCCTAGTTTGAAATAGAAAAAAATGTCATTGGATTTCCTTTTGGGCTTCGGTAGAAAATAAGAGCAGGAACCGGGAACGGCATTAAATGGGTTGCTTAATTGAATGGATACTGAAAGACTGTTATTGAGAAGTTGGGCTGTTCAGATATTCAAAATTTGCCAATCTACTTCCATTCTTTTATTTCACATGAGAAAACTGTCCTCGATACCATAGAAAACTAGATAATGCAGATGTTGATATTTGTCTTAGAACAGAAAATGTGTTTTCAAGGCTCATTTATTTCATTTTTTTACTTATTTTTTTGGTTTATTGGAACAGGATTGAGAAAGTAAAGCATGGATTTGGCATGAAAGTTCCAAGAGTGGCTTCATAATCAGGTGACATGTTTAGGGATTACACGCTCCCACTGTTGCTTCTGACCCGCAAATGATCGTGAAAAAGCTTATTGCAAGGAGTTTTGGGTAACCACTTTGCTTGCATTTTTTTGGAAATGAATGGGGGAGAAGATATCTTGGATCGGTGGAATGTTACTGACGTCTTGAAACTTCTTCTCTCTTTGGTTAGTTAAGACGGTGTATGTAAGTGATTTGTGCCGTGTATTCTACATCTGTATATCTCGTAGAAAAACATGTATGTAATTTTTCACTCAATGAATGCAACTGTGTGAGATGTTTACTAATTCTAAAGTTTTATTAGGGAAACACAGGAGTAAGAACAATCTGAAGATGACTTGTTTTTGCTTGTAACTCGGGGGCTTATGTTTTAGGCTCCGTTTGGGACTCTCGGTAATTTCTTAGCTTTTGACTATTTAGTTTTTTTTTTTTTAAATGATTAAATTTACTCTCTTACGTCTTAAATTTTTTTTTAAACTATTAAGAGCAAAAATGTTAAATTAACAAAAAGTTAAAAAAAAGAGTTAATTTTTTTTTCTCAAACTAGTTAGTAATATTTTTTGTGAGATCTTGCCTAAAAGTTAAACAATGACGTCAGGATTCGTTAATAAAATATTTCTTTCAAGAAAATAAGACATTTACTAATAACTTTCAAATTTAAAATATTTAAATTTATCAAAATTTGATGTTTTTATTTTTTTTTCTTTCTTCTACTTCTTTTTTTTAATATATATATAGTAATAACTTTGCCACAAAAAAAGATGTTCAGGAAGAATACATAATGGGAATTCTGTTTAAGTTTTCAACGTCCTCTATGGGTTGCTTCTTTCCACTTTTGTACTTTATGCTTTTGCTTTGTTATGCTTTTGCTTTATTATTATTATTATTATTATTTTATTTTTTTGAGAGTGTTTAATTAGTCAAAATTAATTAAAATTTTATAATTTTTACTAATTTTTTTATATATTTTTTAATTAAACTTTATTATATATTACATTTAAATTAAATTTTTATATTTTTATTATATTTTTTGAATTAAATTTTTACCAATCAAACGCCTCTCAAAGCAAAAGACGCACAAACAAAATTCCAGCTTATGTGATGATGATGGTTCAATCATGGAAAACGTTATGCGAGTCGTCTGACAACAATGTTTTGTGACGGGTGATGACTGAAATGAGTAGGACATGATCGATGTTTGGTTGGTAAAAGTTTGTGATTAAAAAATATGGTGAAAAAATAAAAATTTAATGTAAAAATAATATGTGATAAAATTTGATCGAAAAAAAAGTATAAAAAATTGATAGAAATTAGTAAGTGTTGACTAACTAAACATCCCGATATATAATAGATAAAATAATTAATTTTATTTTATATTTATTTTGAAAAAATTATCTAGCGTTTCAAGAATATTTGCTCGACATTTGTTACGGATTAACATCGTGTCATATAAATATATATATAATCATACTAAATTTTGTTAAACTGTATTTGTGTGATAAAACTGCATTTATGTGGTTTAATTTTAACTAGTGTCAAATTATTATTTCATACTTTTTACATATCACATAAAAAGATCGTTTAAAAGTGTTATTTTGAATTTATTTTGCATCAAGCATTCATTTTATGAATGTGTGTGTATATACATACATCTATAAAGGCTTCAGTTTTAAGCATCAAATTTTTAAAAAAAATTTATAAAATTTTTAATTTCTTCTAATCAAATTTTGTTGAATGTCACTTTTATATCATTTCAACGCGCTCTCTCTCTCTCTTTAATTTTTTAATCTTTTCTAAAATTTCAAACTGTCCTTAAATTTACTAGCTTAACACACATTTAGGGAGTGTTTAAATAGTAAAAAAGTACAAGAAAAATATAAGAAGTTAATGTAAAAATGATATGTGATGAAATTTATTGAAATGAATTGAAAAAAATTGATAAATTTTGATAAATCAAACACCCCTTAGTGTTTAGTTTATTAAAATTAATCAAAATTTACTAACTTTTACTACCTTTTAATACTTTCCTCTAATCAAATTTCGTCACTTCTCCTTTTTACATCAAATTTTGAACTTTATTTATATATATATATATATATATATATATATATATATTTGTCATTCAAACACTAACTTAGGGGTCGCTTGGACACCAAAAGTGACCAAAAATTAGAAAAAATGAAGAATGTTAGTCACTTTTTATATTTAAAAGACCAATCAAAAGTGACAAAAATAATTCATTGGAATGATGTAAAGTACGCCGTTCCAACAGTTTTGGTAAAAAAAGTAGTATGAAAAATTGACAAATATTGAAAAATGTGAGAAAAGTGGGATAACTTTTTAGTAGTTTTTTGTAAAAGTTTGTAAAATTTAAATTTTGAATCTTAATGTATAAAGAACGTAAATAACAAAAGTCAGTAAAAATAAGTAAATATTTATAATTTTTTATAAATTTAGATAATTTTTGACTCAACTAAAAGGGCCTTAACTAAGCACGTACCTTGGCCAAGATCAACGTATCCTGCCTGCCAGTTAGGCAGTGCATGATTTTTCGGACACTAGTAACATGGAAAGAATATTTCCACGTTGCATCTGCCATGGAAATCGAATCTTTTTTTTTTTTTTTTTCTTTCTTCTCAAAAAATGTATATTATGGTACCGGTTGGAGCAGCAGTGCATAAATTTTTCTAACTTTGAAATTTGACTGTCTGACTTCTCTAGTCAAGAATAGTAGTTGCAGAATTTAAAAGTTATTAAAATTATTATTAAATATATAAAAAGTTATCAAATATCTAAAAATTATCAAAAATTAATAAAAATTACTATTTATTTTATCAAATACATAAAAAAAATTTTATCAATCTTTAGTAAAAAAATTACCAAAAATTACTAAATATTAAGTTTCCAAAATACCCCTATAATTACTCAATTCAATATCAATCCCCTTTGTTAAAATTATACTACCAAATATGTTTCTATTTTTATTTCAGATAAAAAAATAATAACTGAAAATAAAAAATTAAAAACAAAAACTATCGAAGATAAACAATAAAAAAATCATAAATGTTATAAATGAGTCTTAAATTTAACAATAGTTTTTTACAAAAATATCACTTAAATTGTCCTCCTTTTTTTCTATTCCGTTCTCAAATTATCAAACGCATATATTACACCCTCAATTCTAATTTGTTTGGTTCAAACACTAATTTCATCAATTAAAATTAATGGATGGAATTAGTGTTCGGACCATATAAGAGAGAATTGAATAGTTTGAGGATATAATAGCTGTATTTGATAATTCGAGAACCAAACAGAAAAAAATAATATTTGAGAGATATTTTCATAAAAGACTCTTTATCTTAACAAAAAAAATTTGGGTGTGTATTGTATTTATATATGTATTATACAATTATATTTAATATATTTTAAGTAGAAAGGATGATGTCATAGCATTTATTAAATTCATTTTATTTTCTAAAAAGAATTTAAATAAAAAATGCTTATTTATTATCATATTATATTTATTTATTTTGATAAGGATAAAGCTAAAAATTAAAAATGTTGATGGTTTGACTCACTTAATTGATTAGCACTCTTCTAAATTTGGTTAGAGTAGAAATTAAATAAGTAGTGTTGAGTCGAATTTTAATTTATTCAAATATTTAAATTACGTTTGAGTTCGAACTAAGTTTAAAATTTTATATAAGTTCGAGAAGAGTTCGATGAAAAAGAATTTAAACTTAAGATCAACTCGTGGATATATAATTCGATTAAATTAGAACGATATTATTTTACTTTAAAATATGATAAATAAAATATTATTAAAAATAAAAAATATTTTAAAAAATATATTTTGTTTGATAGAACTTATTTGTAAATTCTTTTTAAGAGCACGAGTTCAATTTTAAAGTAATCACAAATCAAAATTAATTCAATCTCGTTTTAATCACAAACAAAGCTCTAAGCAATCTTTTTTCGAACTGGAGTCAAATAATTCAAAAGAAATTCGATTGGTTTGTGCCGCCGCATTTGGTGCTCGATTGCCTCTTATTTGATCATGTCAATTATTTTATTTTATTTTATTTTATTTGTTTCAGTCCCTATTTTTCGATCACTTAAAAAATAAACCATCAGTCCGGTAGGATTTGTCAAAAGTCTCCTCAGACAGTTAAAGCATTTACATAGTTTTCATTTTGATGTTTCGTGCGCTTGTATAAGAGCGAATACATGATCCTCCGTTTCTGCAGCTCATGCAGCTCATCTCTCTTCTTCAACCACATTACATATATATATATATATATATATATATATATCTTATCTCATCTCTCTTCCTCAACCACCCAACCACACCATGGAACAAACACCCCACATAGCCATCCTTCCCACTCCCGGGATGGGTCACCTCATCCCGCTCGTTGAGTTGGCAAAGCGGCTTGCACTCAACCACGGTTTCACTGTATCCTTCATCGTCCCAACCGACGGCCCTTTGTCCATTGCCCAGAAACAATTTCTCGAAGCTCTTCCGGCTGGGATAACCCACATCCTTCTTCCTCCAGTGAACTCAGAATACTTTTCCGACGATCTCAAGGCCGAGACCCGGATGTCCCTCATGTTGCTGCCGGTCGCTTCCGGCGATCCGTGAGGTGGTGAAATTGGTGGCTCTGGTTATCGATCTCTTCAGCATTGACGCCTTTGAAGTCGCCGAAGAATTCAACGTCTCTCCCTATATCTTCTTCCCAGCTGCCGCCATATCTCTGTCTTTGTTCCTTCATTTACCAAAAGCTGGATGAGTCCGTGTCTTGCGAGTACAGAGACTTGCCCGACCCCGTTCGATGCCGGGTTGCATACCGCTTGACGGGAGGGATCTGCTGGACCCGGTTCAGGACAGGACGAACGATGCATACAAATGGATTCTTCATCATGCAAAGAAGTACAGATTAGCCGAGGGTGTCAAGGCGAACAGCTTCAAGTGCATGGAAGGTGGAGCAATCAAAGCCCTCCAAGAGGAAGAACCCGGTAAGCCGCCGGTTCAAATAGTGACGACGGGTCGGACTCGGAGTGTACTGAGATGGTTGGATGAGCAGCCACGTGGGTCCGTACTGTTCGTCTCATTTGGCAGTGGTGGGACCCTTTCACATGAGCAGCTCACCGAGCTTGCCTTGGGTTTGGAAATGAGTGAACAAAGATTCATATGGGTGGCTAGGAGTCCTAATAATAAACTAGCTAATGGCACATACTTCAATTCCCATTCTCAAAATGACCCTCTATCCTTTTTGCCAAAAGGGTTCCTGGATACTACCAAAGGGTTGGGTCTAGTGGTGCCATCTTGGGCACCGCAGGCTAAAATTCTTAGCCATGGCTCGACCGGTGGATTCATAACTCACTGTGCTTGGAACTCAACGCTTGAGAGCGTGGTCAATGGAGTTCCATTAATTGCTTGGCCACTCTATGCAGAACAAAAGACGAACGCTGTGTTCTTGAATGAGGATCTAAGAGTGGCATTGAGACCCAAAATTGGAGAAAAGGGTATTATCAAAAGAGCTGAGATTGCAAAAGTTGTGAAGGGCCTCATGGAAGGAGAAGAAGGGAAGCAACTGAGGAGCCGAATAAGAGACCTAAAGGATGGTGCCTTCAAAGCTCTGAGTCAGTATGGGGATTCCACAAAGTGTTTGGCCGAGTTGGCACATAAATGTAAGAATGAGGACCAGTTTGGTACACAAAAATTTGGTGAAAATCTCTTAGAAACTTCGAAAATTTCTATTACATTTTTACACATTCTTACTATTTTGAAATTAAAAAAAAAAGTTAATAACTAAAATTTAGGTTAATCAAATAGCAAAAATTTTTGTTCGTTCTCACCATAGACTCCTAAGTTATCGAATAATACTCACTTTGACTATTTTATCTAGGGTGATACAAAAATTTTTTTCGTTCTCACCATAGACTTCCAAGTTACCGAATAACACTCACTTTGACTATTTTATCTAGGGTGATACAAACAGTTCCGATGGATTGTAGAAACTATTTTAACGGATTTGCACAGCCAACTTTCGTCCAAATGAATTGTAGAAACTGTTTTGACTATTTTGACAGATTGTAGTGCAAAAAAAGTCATGATTGATATAAAATTTTAAATTCTTCAAAATGGAAATCCAATCTGTCAAAACGAAAATTTTACTGTTCATCTCTAAAAAATGTGGTTTGAAATGTGTGGCACCAAACGTAAAAAAATTTTTCAAATCATATTTTATCTCATTTTTTATCACTTCAAACATACTATAAAACTAGTAATTAATCAGGTCACCATCAATATAGAGAGCATCAAATTCAATTGTATGCAGTCGTACGTACTCATATTCGCAGACTCTCTATTTCCATTGATATAACTTAGTAAATAAATTGTCTTTTTATATTTTAGTTTCCTCCTTGTCATATATATATTGTTTGCATTTAATGCTCGTGTGCCCTTTGGCTCGTTTGATTTGAAAAAAAATTTCAAAAAATTCTATAAATCTTTGTTAACTTTATATCACATTAATTTTTTTCTTTCACTGCACGCATTACGAACTCTCAATTTATCTCAATTTTTCTCACTTTTTCTTATTCCAAACAACCCAAAGAAGTTGAAGTTTAAGTTTTTTTTTTTCTTTGTTAAATACTTTTAGAAAGACTAAAAACAAAAAACAACTAAAATAATGTCACAATAGCACTAATCTTACATCTCAATGAACTTTATGTCTTATAGTAGTAAACCCAGTACACTTTTGATGACATCTTCTGATAAATTATTTTCATTTTTGCTTATAATTTTTAATTTTTTCCCCTTATTCTTTAATTCTAAGTATAAAAATAAGAAGTAGGCGTATCCCCAAAAACAACATGGGCACTGAGCTAGAGAGGAGGGATGGACACAACTAGTGGGAAACTATAATTTGATAAGACAATGATTTTTTATTTATTTTTATTTAACTTTTTGTAAATTTAAAAATTTTAACAGTATTTTGAGTATTTTATATAATTTAAAGAGATAATAGAGAGATGTCATAACTTTTTCTCACATTAATCGCGCTACTTACATTTAACAAATTAATGACAATCAAACGAACGGACAAATTTAATCATGACAAACAATTTAATAGAAGAGCGTACGCTAAATTTTAAATGTTAAAAGTAATTAATTATAATTAGTTAAATGTTTAGTAGTAATTATAATTTTAACTTACCTTTATTTTTGTCTTTTATTTTTTATTTTTTTCTTTTTTAAGTACGAAAATATGAAGCGGGCGAAATAGGAGTATACATAAATTAAAATGCAGCAACCAATCAAACAGCCAGAGAGTGATGGACCCAACTACTAGAAATTTAATGGTAGGTGGCATGTTGAGGTGTGTGCAAATTTATATAATAAAACATGTCTTTTAATCTGACAGTTATTTCAGTTATCACTAAAGTTTTATCACATCATCACTTATTTATATATATATATATATATATATATATATATAAAACACATCTTTTAAATTTAAAATTTGAAATTTGAAATTCAAATAAATACATATATTATATTTTATAAAATTACACATACATATTATATATATGTATATATTATATTTTGTAAAGTTATACAAATTATATTATACTTATATTATCTATTATTATTAAACAATATATGGATATCTATAAGATAAAGTCAATTAAATTTTTTTATTTAAAAAATATATTTAAATTGTTAAAAATTTTATTAAAAATAAATATTTAAATTAAAATTTCAATTTTAATATCCTTAAAACTTAAATTTTAAATACATACATTTTTACACTATGTGTTATTTATATAATAAAGAAGTTTAAATTTTTGAATATAAAATGTTTTCAATTGTTAAATTTTTTAAATGATCAAAATTATTTAATTATTAAAATTTTTTAAAGTAAAGATATGTTAATCAATTTGTACCATTACATGTTGAATTTTACAGTTGCCACCATTACATGTTGAATTTTACAGTTGCCATCTAATATTTGAAGTTAACGGTCACTGATGTCAGTTCCCGCGGCCGAGGAAGACAGTATTGCTTATTAAATTTCTCGGTCCATTCAAAATGTGGCATTTGCTCCTCGGGGTATCGAGGGGCTCTTTGTTGCGATAAAAATTATTAAAAGTTTTTAAAATTATTTAACATATTTTTTATTTCTCATATTTTATGAAATAATTATAAACTTATATATATATATACATATCTCAACAATTTTTTATAAATTTCAATAAATTTTTTACAAATCCTAATAATATTTCACAAATTCCAATAAATGTTTTACAAATTTCAAAAACTTTTTACATCTTTCGATAAATTCTGATATGAAACTATTTCGACGGGCTCAAAAAAATTGTTCGAACGATTTTTCTCTTTAAAAAAATTGATGTAAAAGTCAAAATATTTTACTATTTATCTCTGAAAAACGTGATTAATAGTTGCGCACCAAATATTAAGAAAAGTACCCAAATTATATTTTCGTTATTTTTTGTTGCACCATACGACCCCTATAAAAGTACTGGTTGATTGTATTATTTACTTCGTAATGTATTTAGTGATATTTGTGTGATTCTGCATTTACTTAATAAAGATTAATTTTAATTGAAAATAATAATAACAGATTAATTTTTTTTATTATGTGTGGAGAAGATTGTACATTATTTGGGTCGAAATAAAAATTATTCACTCAGTACCATGCATAAGATTCTTTAAACTATTTTCTATAATATTATTTTTATAATTTTTTATTAAAACATAAAAAATAATGGGGGTCATATGGTAACGAAGAGAGAGAGAGAGAATTACCAAAAAAAACCGAAGAGAGAGAGAGAGAGCGTGTAACAATATTCATAGCGGGTTAGGTTCAACCTAACTTATTTGTTAATTTTAAAAAGTTCTTTAATATGAGCAATTAACCCATTTATAAAAAAATAGGTTAACAAGTAACCATTAACCCGTTAATTTTCAAATTTTTATTTTTTGTAAAAATTATTTTTAAATATATTTTATATTTATATTATCATTATTATTTTAAAATTTTTATTTTTAAAATATTAAATATATATTTTTAATTTCTAAAAATTAATGAATCAAACAATTTAAGAAAAAAACACCCTTTAATTTTTAATGGGTTGGGTTTCATTCTCTATTTTAACCCGACCAATTAAATATTCCTATTAAGCTCAAACGCCAGATCAATGTGCTGAAATCTCAAGGGCACAATCATCGCTTGTTAATCATTTTGCTTGTCTTCGTGGGTGAATCCTCATGTTAAGAACAAAAACAAGTTATAGAATAAGAGGCTGAAGATGAGTCCAACTCACCCTTTTGTCATATACAGTTTGTTTCTTTTTGGGGTAAAGTTTCATCATCATCATCATCAAAACTCAGTATATTTGAAATTGAATTGTTTTAAAATATATAAGTACAGGAGTTAATTTGTATAATAATACGTGAAATTTTTTTAGTAATTACTGTTAAAGTGGTGTTTCACTACTTTCAATATTATGAATAATTTTAAATAATTAATTTTTTAATGATTTTAAATTAATTATAATCTACTATATGTTAAACTTCTCAAATTTATGATAAAATTTTTAGGATTGTTTGGAAACTCAAATTTCACTAAAAGTTACAAATTTTTACAAAAAAGCTTTCATTTATTTTCGTTTTTTACGCATATTTTTTAAATTTTACCAAGTTTTTCCTCCAAATTCTAACAAATCACACGAAAATCATTGGAACGGATCATCTAACCCGCTACAATGAGTTCTGTTAGCTCAAAATTCTGACATATTATACGAAAATTATTATAACGAGTCATTCAACCATGTTCAAACAGATTCTGATAGTAAATTTTGATTTACTTTCCAAATGTTAAAAAGTAATTGAAATACACCAATCTTACAAACACTTCCCTTCAAACACTCCCCTTATCTAAAGTGTACTAAAGTTATATTTAACCAATTTTTCTTAAATAAATAACACCAAATATAACGTAAATACAAATGTAACGCAAGTATATATAAGCTGAGCAGTTGCGGTTGATTCTTTCAATTAGAGTAAAATATTTGGAAACTTGCATATAAAATATTATAGGCACTGTTTGGGAAAATTAGTATGTGTTAATGGTGACTAAAAAAAAGTTAGGCTAGTAGTTAGCTAAAAAAGTTAGCTAATTTTTGTGTTTGGGAAGAAAAAAAAAATTACTTTTTTTTGATTGCTAACTTGTAAGGGTAAATTGACATTTTTACCCTCTAAAGTTAAAAAAAAAATTAAAATATAAGAGGGTAAAAAAGTTCAACCACTGTTAAAGTATTCATTAGCACATGCTAATGGTTATTCTTTCCAAACGGTGCCTATATATGTTTGTGCGCGTACATACGCTAATCAATCATAATTCTAGCTGTAAGGCGCTTGATTATGGAAAACCTTAATTTAGATTAAATTGTCGTCATCATTCACTTAATCTTTTAACGAGTAACAGATGTACATATATATATATATATATATATATATATATATATATAGGATATCATAATGGAAAATCCAAGACGACAATATTAATGAATATGCATTGTTGCCATGTCTATATCGAAAAATAGACAGAAGATTCCAAGAGGTTTGGCTGTCAACAAAAGGCATCCACTCATTCAATTAATGTGTTCCAACTTATATTATACAAAAGATTAAATAAATAAATAAATAATCGCATGTCACATTAGCTAAGCATGACATCATGGCTCAAGCTTTTTTATAATATAATGTTAGATGCATCTTTAGTTAATGAAAAAATAGTCAATATATATATTGAGGTCAATTGTCTTGCAAAACATATTCATTTAGGGGTAAAAACAAAAATAAATAAATAAATAAATAAAAAAGAAGGAAAGTGAAAAGAATTTAAATTATCTATATTTTTATTTTGTTGAAAATGAATAAATAAGTTTTGTTTCAATAAATCCATATTTCTAGTAGAAGTCCTCCACTTAAAATAATGATGCCTTTGGTAAAATGCCATTACAGCATTGACATTATTATTGAACCAAAGACATGATATGCATATGCCTTAATTGATTCACTGCTAGCTATAATTATGTACAAGTTCCCTGGATTTTCAACGCAATGGACATTTATGACTGACCAATGAATTCTTCAATAGATATGCATTTATACATATATATATATATATATATATTATTTTTATATGATTCTTATATTCTTAATTATTTAATTTCAATAGATATATATAACTCACATTGCATACAACACGTGTGTGACATCTGTTCAAGGTGCATAGGCCATCAGCTGTACATGCTCAGAAATATAAATATATATATATATTTCTGTCATTTGAGAAATAGAATTTATTTGAATGTTAGAGTTGCGCCTTATCTGAACTCATGGAAACATAGAATGTTGAAGTTGCGGGGTTTAACTTGCAGTACAGAATTTTTAATTTTGGAATTCTATTTCAAGCAGATTTCTAAATCCAGTTCTAATTGGATTTCTCGTTTCTATACATTTGGGACGTATTGTATATCGGGAATAAATTCAAGAGTTAAGATTTTCAGTATGTATAGGTTGAGAGAGAGGTTTTCAATATATTAATTTCTGTAAAGAGTATTATTAAGATCAACAAGTTGAAAACTTTATTGAGTAAAGAATTTGAAATAAAGGATTTGGACGCAATTAAGAAGATTCTTGGAATAGAGATTTGTAAGGACAGAAGCTCAAGGTGATTGCGGTTATCTCAGAGACCTTATGTGGAGAAAGTACTGAAAAGGTTTAGCATGTATAATGCAAAATCGGTGAATACACCTTTGGCGGGTCATTTCAAACTGTCTGCAAGTTAGTGTCCGAAGTCCAAAGATGAGATCAAGGATATGGAGTTAGTTCCATACGCTAGTGCAGTTGGGTGCCTTATATATGCAATAGTTTGTACCAGACTGAATTTGGCACATGCAGTTAGTGCGGTAAGTAAGTTTATGGCTAATCTAGGGAGACAGCATTGGAGTACAGTCAAGTGAATCTTCAGATACTTGCGAGGTACCATAGTGTATGGCATCATGTTCAACAGACAGTAGAAAGAGCCTTCAGTCATAAGATTTATGGATGCAGATTATGCAAGAGATTTGGATAACAGGAGGTCGATTACTGAATCTGTCTTCACTCTTGTAAGAGGCCTATTTGTTAGAGATTTGTGGTTCAGTCTCTTCTTGTTCTTTCTATGACTGAAGCAGAATATATAGCAGTGGCTAAGACTGCCAATGAAGCGTTGTGGGATGCTGGGCTTATCAAGAAGTTGGGTTTACAGTAAGGTGGAGATTGTTCGATAGGATTACCAATGTTCAGTTTCCTAAGGGGTGAGTGTTCATTAAGGTGGAGATTGTTAGGTGGAGTTACTAATATTCAGTTTCCTAAGAGGGTGAGTATTCGTCAAGATGGAGATTATTATATAGAGTTACCAATGTTCAGTTTTCTAAAGGGTGAGTATTTGCCAAAGTAGAGATTGTTAGAGTTGTGACTCATATGGACTCACGGGAACACGTAAAAGATTGAGGGTCGTAAGGTTTAACCTACTGTATAGAACTGCCAGTTTAAGAATTTTATTCTAGGTAGATTTTTGAATCCAATTTTGATTGAATTTCTCGTTCCTATATATTTGGTACGTGTTGTATATTATGACTAAGTTTAAGAGTTAGGGTTTTCAATAGGTATGAGTTGAGAGAGAAGGTAAAAACAATTAATAGAGTTGTCTAGAGTTTTATAAGGTTAAGAGAAAAAGTAAGAATAAGTGATTAGGTTGTCTAAGTTTCTTTAAAATTCTCTCATATACTCTTATAATTCCTTACTTCATTATTAGAGTTTCTTATAATTAAAAATTAGTTTTACCATACTCATGGACATAGATAAATTACTCAACCACATAAATCTTCTGTTCTTCCATTATATTTGATTTTCTCATGTTCGTCCGTAAATTCGCCATTAAAGAGTATTGATGGAAGGTGATGTAGGGTTTCGCAACAACAATGAATTAAAGCTTGACATACATCTGACTTGTGATTGGCCACCTCCCATGTTGCCAAAATTGATGACAAAAATTAATTTTTTTCTATTTTTAAAAACCCACAAAAAGAGAAAAAAAAAAAAAAAAAAGAAAGAGGAATACTGTACATTCTAGCTAGATTCTTGGGTTGAGGTGATGGTTGGGTAATTTGGCAAATAACCTGTCCATGTTTCACCTCAATATAAATTTTAATTAATAAATATATCCAAAGGTTACCATTCTTCAGTATGGTTCTTTCTTATCCTCTCTCAGCTAGCGTGCGCGCAAAAAGTGAAGTGCAAGTAAATAGAAAATGATTAGTTGAATGATTTACTTTTGAAGATATAGCTATATATCCAACAGAAAGTGATTCAAAAGGTAATATATATATATATATATATATATATGCATGTATATAGTAATTGGACCCGACATTTCAAAAGCTGTGAAAATCATATGGTCATTTTCATCTAGGAAAGTATTATTTATATTCAACCTTTTACTTTTACCAGTTATATATTGGTTAATTATATAAGCTGATACAATACAAAGACTTGTGGGGTTCAAAAGTTGTAATAATTGCCATGCCTTTTTAAACTTTTAAATGATATATATATTTTCAATTCCATCGACCAATTCTGCCTTGTTTGGTTTCTCCTTGTCCTCTTTTCCACTCTTCTTTTTCCTCCATGCTTTTTGAACTTCTTGTGCCTGCAACCTCAGTATCTCACGTGATAGATGAGATATGTGTCCCATCCAAATTTTTTATTATCAAAATGTCTCATAACGTTATATATGCTGTGTTTTTCCCAGCTCATTACTTTAAATAAAAGTATCCACTAAAATATACATTAATTAAAAATGTAATTGTTACATCGTTCTAGTGTAATTTTCTAAAATAAATACTTATCATTTACATCTGAGTGTCACATCATATAGGAGAAATTATCTTTTTAACTATTGTTCTGAGTGTCACATCATATAGGAGAAATTATCTTTTTAACTATTGTACTTAGAGGTGGTTTGAATGACCAAAAATTAGAAAAAATAAAAAATATTAGTCACTTTTTGATATTTGAAAAACTAATTAAAAGTGACTAAAATAATCTGTTGAAATAGTACAAAACAGACAGTTCCAACGATTTTGGTCAAAACTAGTATGAAAAGTTGACAAGTGTTGAAAAAAAGTGAAAAAAAGTGGGTAACTTTTTATAAAAGTTTGTGAAATTTAAATTTTAAAAATAAATACACAAAAAGCTAAAATAATAAAAATTGGTAAAAGTAGGTAAATATCTATAATTGTTTGTAATTTTCGGTAGTTTTTGGTCAACCAAATGGGATCTTAAGGTAAAAACAAATTACACTTCTAAACTTTAAAACTTACCTTTACATCCTTATACTTTTGGAATTTTTAATAATTTCATTTACATAAGTTAAAATTTTTAACCCATAATCAATATTTTCAATTTTGATTTAGTTAGATATTGTTATAAAATTTAAAATTTTGAAAGAGTTAAATTAAGAAATTATGTTACATAGACAAAAAAATATATAATAGATTTCTCATGCAATATAATATAAAAATAAGAATTTATTAAATTTTATTTGTTTGGAACAGTATAGAGAAGGTCAAAAAGATTTACATATGGTGTTCATCGATTTAGAGAAGGCATATGATCGGGTTCCTAGGGAGATTCTATGGAGAGTATTGGAAAAGAAAGGAGCGTGTGTCGCATATATTGAGGCGATAAAGGACATGTATGATAGAGCCATGACATCTATACGGACGACTGGTGGAGAGACTAATGAGTTCCCTATCACGATTGGTTTACATCAAGGCTTAGCGTTAAGCCCATACTTGTTTGCTTTAGTTATGGATGAGATTACAAGACATATTCAAGATGAGGTGCCGTGATGTATGCTATTTGCAGATGATATTGTTTTAGTAGATGAGACGAGAGAAGGAGTGAATGCTAAGCTAGAATTGTGGCGGGATACATTAGAGACAAAAGGGTTTAGGCTAAGCCGATGCAAGACGGAATATATGGAATGTAAGTTTAATCAAAGTAGGATAACGAGTAGTATAGAAGTAAGTTTAGGCACACAAAAGATTGTAGAAAAAGATAAATTTAGGTACCTTGGATCTATGGTGCAACAAGATGGAGGGATTGATACTGATGTAAGTCACAGGATTAAAGCTGGATGGACCACATGGAGGAGTGCTTCGAGGGTTTTGTGCGACCGAAAAATCCCCCTCAAGGTGAAAGGAAAGTATTATAAGGTAGCGGTTAGACCAGCGCTGCTATATGGATCAGAGTGTTGGGCAGTAAAGTATAATCATGGTCAGAAGATGGCAGTTGCGGAGATGACGATGCTAAGGTGGATGTGCAGGATTACAAGGAAAGATAGGATTAGGAACGAGGAGATTAGGGGCAAAGTAGGAATAGCACCGATTGAAGATAAAATGAGAGAAAACCGATTAAGATGGTTTGGCCATATTAGAAGGCGTCCAGTAGAGGCACCTGTTAGAAAGTATAAAGTATGGAGATTGTCAGGAGTAGGAGAGGTAGAGGAAGACCCAAGAAAAGTTGGAAAGAAACTATTAAACATGACCTAACTTACCTAGATTTATCGGAGGACATGTCTCTAAACAGATCTAATTGGCGTTGACAAATCCATATAGCCGACCCCACCTAGTGGGAAAAGGCTTGGTTTGGTTTGGTTTGGAAGAATCATACTACGATAATATTTTTGAAAAATTTACTTTATTAAAATTCCATATTTGTTATTGAAAACTTAAATGGTAGGTGATTAATTTAAAATATATATATATATATATATATATATATATAATTTTAACATTAAACATATTATTATCTATACTATTATAGCGATGAAGCACCATATATATTTGATGAAGTCTCAAATTTAAAAGAAAATTTTTGTCTTAATCCAATAATACCCCTTAATTTTCAAAAACTACTAGTATTTTTCATATAAATAAAAAGAATTTTAGTAACTATTATTTAATTAATTAAATTAAATTTTGTATTTTTAATATTCCTCAAATGTTGTTTTAACTATCCACTATCTCTATCTTTTTTTTTTTGTCTTTTTTAAATGTCACTTAATCACAAATTATTTATTTAAATGCCATTGAAACTAATTATTTAATATTTTACAAGTGTTTTAATATATTTTTATTTTAAATTTGTTTGATAATTTATTTAAAACTAAAAAAATATATATTTATTTGAAAAAAATTCACACTTGTAATATGTGCACCTGCATCTTTTGATATTAATAAAAGAATCAATACTTTCAATGATAGGTAGTGCATGTTTTACATACTTTATAAATTTAAAAATAGGCGAGGATATTGACATTATTTCAAAAGTTTCCCCCACTTTATGTAATTTTTTTACTCTATAAAATTACAAAGTTAGTCTTGTAATTAATGGAGAATAATTAATACAAAGTACCTCAAATATTATAATTAACCTCCATTTTCATTTATTAATATAAAACAAACGTCCTCTACTTTTCAGTTTTCTATAACATTCTTCATTTTTAATTAATTTGTATGTTAAATTAAAAATCTACTTTTCAATTATAATTTTATGAAGTTGTGAGAGATCTTTTTTAATAATTTTTTTACATTAGCTTTGTAAATATATTTTTTAAGTTTATTTTATCTAAAGTCAAAGAAAAAAATAAATAATTATTATTTTTTAATTGATACAAAGTAAGGCATCACAATCGTTGATCAAATCATACACTAATAAAAATAACCGAAACAAAGATAAATCAAATTAAAATTCAAATCTTTATATTAATCTCCAAAACCAGCCACCATTAAACAAAAAAATATAACATACTGCTCCAAATAATTCAATAGTTTTAAAAAAAATCCTTTATAAATTACCAAGAAAAAAATATCGCATATAAGAACTGGAAAAAAAAAAAGAAAGAAAGAAAGAAAAAAGCTTAATAGGGAAAAACATCTTAATAATATAATAGCATATACACCAATAGAAATAAAAAAATAAATAAAATATTATATACAATTTGTTCCATATTATTTTGTCAAGAAATCATTCACATTAAAGGAGAAAATTAAAAAAAGTTAACAGTTACTGTACTATTTGAAGGATTCAATAATTTATAATAACATGAAATTTACTTCTTATATTATCCGTACAAAAAAAAAAAAATTAATCACATTCAAAAGTTCTACTTTAACAGAACTCCCTTCTATAGTGTTTGTCTAAGATTTAATGAACCAAAAAGAAATATATACAGTGAAAATATATATGAGATTATGAAAATGTAATTACGAAAAAGTAAAAAGTGAATTTATGAAAAAGTAAAAAATAGAGGATGTGAGTTTTATAACAATAAATAAAAAGGAAGAGTAATTATAATATTTGATATATTTTATATTAATTATTCTACATTAATTATAAAAGCTAATTTTGTAAATTTTTAAAACAAAAATATCCCTACTCCTTAAAAATTTATATTAAAATCCTAAACCTTTTATAACTAACAACCAATTGCTAAATTATAACAACTAGGTACCTTCTCTGTCATCTAAAAGCTAATCAGTACTTCCCTAAGTTCTTTAATCTCATCATTCCACGTCCAATCTTTAGTACATATCAGACTACTTTTTATCCCTAAGGCGGTCAGGGCTAGCAAAAATATCTTTATAACAAATTGAGTTATTGATTTGACATATATATATATATATATATATATATGGGGTTGTTTGGAGTAAGAAAAAATGAGATAAACTGAGAAAAATTATGGTTTGAGAGAAATTCGTAATGCGTGCAGTGAGAGAAAAAAGTTGATGTAATATAAAATTAACAGAAATTTATAAAATTTTTATACATTTTCAATAAATTTTTACAAACCAAACGGACCCTATATATATATTTAATGGTTAAGATTGCCTTGCTATTTGGTCGAGATTTTTTTGGTTTATCCTATCTTTCGTACCTTTAGGCACGGAGAAATGCCAGTATGTAATATATGATAGAGAGAAATTAGACAGATGGTGAGTTTGGTTTGTAAATTAATTTTAAAAATTTTTATAAATTTTTATAAATTTTATATCATATTAATTTTTTTCTTTCACTGCACAGATTACGAACTCTTAATTTATCTCATTTTATCTTATTCTAAACTCACCTAGAAGTGTTTCCGATTCTTAACTTCTCAAAACACGAATATATGTAATATATGATAGAGAGAAATTCAACAGAAGTGTTTTCGATTTTTAACTTCTCAAAATTTTAGGAATTAATTGAAACGCGTATAAATTAATTCACATATCTTAAGTTACAGTAAAAAAAAAAAAAAAGTTAAGAAATTGAGTTTGCTACGCACCTTATAGAAAACATCTTCAAAAAAATAAAAAATATTTTTTCATCGGAATATTTTATAAAAAAATGCTACCAAATAATGTGTTACTAACACTTTTGTTAAAAAAAAAATGCCTTCTTTTATTTAAATGATAGGTTCACTATAAATTTATACTATTTTAATAAAAATTCCGGTGAAAATTTTCAATTGCGTGGCATTATTAAAAAAATTAAGATGGGGAAGGACATTTATGGGCTTACCATTTAAAAAAATCAATAAAAATTTATTTTAATTATAATTTTATGGCCCAACATCATTCTAGTTTCATTTATTTTTATGGTCTAATATAACATTCCATATATAGATACACACACACACATTAGCAATAACATGTGCCCACAATACTTCTAAACAAAATTAGTATTAAGTATCTTATATAGTTAAAACTTTAGACAAAAAGTTCAAATTAAAAAAATTATGATAATTCATGAGTTTTAATTTTTTTTTTTCAAAATTTTAGATTCTAAAAGTTAGTGCATGTATTTTGATTTTTCTCTCCTTCTAATTAATTTTTGATGAGCATCATATAGTTGAAACTTTTGACAAAAAGTTCAAACCGAAAAAATTTTGATGATCTATGAGTTTTAATTTTTTTTCAGAATTAGACTCTAACAGTTAGTATATGTGTTTTGGTTTCTCTCTCCTTTTAATTAAAATTTGATAATCACCATAAAAAAATACAAATTATTATACTTTAATTTGAAATATTAAATTTCAGAAATCATAATTAGACTGAATTTAAATTAAGAGTTTTGATTTGCATATAATCTCTACCCTCAAAATATGATAAAATTTAAAATGTTCAACTCGTTTTGTGAGATAAATGTTGGTGAAGTTTATTAATTTACTAAAATAAAAGTTGAGTATAAAATTAAAAATATAAAAATAATCTCGTTAAATAAAATAAATAATTTTTTTATCGTTGAATCTTAGCATTAAATCTTAATTTATAAAAAAATATTAAAAAAAATTATCTTATTTTATTATATAGATATATCCACGAGATTTTGCATCGGCTCATGGCTATAAATCTATTACCTTGGCTGCAGACATGCTAACCAAAAACTAACGAAAAACCCGCAATGAACCGTCCCAACATGTATACATATATGTATGTTATGTTCTGCCATTGCACCATCTGTGTACGTACGTAAGAGATATTCCTCTCTGGAAGCTCATTGACATAAGCCTTACCTTGTCTTGACATCACCCCCACCCACCCAAAATATTCACACTCCTCACACCACCTATATTTATTAGAATTTTCTCCTCCCTAGAAATCGCCGGTCGCCTTCCAAAACTCTGTCTCTAATCTGATTCAACCCTAATATATATATATATATATACACATATACATAATTACATATACACACACAGAGATACGTACACACACTCTTGGCTCTCCAAAAAAACATCTATATAAAGACCCTTTACACATTTCGCCTCTTCAACCACCCAACCACACCATGGACCAAACACCCCACATAGCCATTCTTCCCACTCCCGGGATGGGTCACCTCATCCCCCTCGGCGAGTTCGCCAAGCGACTCGTTCTAAACCACGGTTTCTCTGTAACCTTCATTGTCCCCACGGACGGCCCCTTGTCCATCGCCCAGAAAGAATTTCTCGAAGCTCTTCCGGCGGGGATAACCCACGTTCTTCTTCCCCCGGTGAATTTTGACGACTTTTCCGGCGACGAAAGGATCGAGACCCGTATCTCCCTCACAGTGGTCCGGTCGCTTCCGGCTCTCCGTGAGGCGATCAAGTCCCTGGCTGCCACCACTCGATTGGTGGCTCTGGTCGCTGATCTCTTCGGCGCCGACGCTTTTGACGTCGCCTGGAGAATTCAACGTTTCTCCCTATATCTTCTTCCCATCTACTGCCATGGCTCTGTCCTTGTTCTTGTATTTAACAAAGCTTGATGAGTCGGTGTCTTGTGAGTACAGAGACATGCCCGATCCGGTGCAAATCCCGGGTTGCATACCGGTTCACGGGAGGGATCTGCTTGACCCGCTTCAGGACAGGAAGAACGATGCGTACAAATGGATGCTTCACCACACAAAGAAGTACAGGTCAGCCGAGGGTATCATAGTGAACAGCTTTAAGGGCTTGGAAAGTGGAGCAATCGAAGCCCTCCAAAAGGAAGAACCCGGTAGGCCGCCCGTTTATCCGGTTGGACCGCTGGTGCAGATGGGTTGCGGTTCAAGTGGTGAAGTTGATAACGGGTCGGACTTGGAGTGCATGAGATGGCTGGATGAGCAGCCACGTGGGTCTGTAGTATTCGTCTCATTTGGCAGTGGTGGGACCCTCCCATACGAGCAGCTTACAGAGCTTGCCTTGGGTTTGGAAATGAGTGAACAAAGATTCCTATGGGTAGTTAGGAGTCCTAACGATAAGGTAGCCAACGCCACCTACTTTAATTCCCATTCCCAAAATGACCCTCTATCCTTCTTGCCAAAAGGGTTCCTAGATAGGACCAAAGGGTTCGGTCAAGTGGTGCCATTTTGGGCACCACAGGCTAAAATACTTAGCCACGGCTCGACGGGTGGATTCATGACCCACTGTGGTTGGAACTCAGTGCTCGAGAGCGTGGTCAATGGAGTTCCTTTTATAACCTGGCCACTCTACGCAGAGCAAAAGATGAATGCGGTGATGTTGAATGAGGATCTGAGGGTGGCTTTGAGACCCAGAGTTGGAGAAAGGGGTATTATCGGAAGATTCGAGATTGCGAAAGTTGTGAAGGGCCTAATGGAAGGAGAAGAAGGGAAGCAACTGAGGAGCCGGGTGAGAGACCTAAAGGATGGTGCGGTAAAAGTGCTGAGTCAAGATGGGGATTCCACAAAGTGTCTTGCCGAGTTGGCTCAGAAATGGAAGAGTAAATTTACCAATTAGGGCAATTGACACATTTATCTTCCTACTGTAGAGTTTGGAGATCTCCAGATGCATGTAACATTATTTATTTTAATACTTTACATAACTTATTAGTAATAAACATTGTATTTTTAGATTTTGTTTTTATCCTCGTCATAGATATACTGATTTTTCTTTTTTTTTTTAATTGGATAAAACAATTGTAAATAAAGTGCATCTCACATTCTCAATTGACATTAATTCCTGTATTATAGTAATAAGCTCAGGGCACTTGAGCTACCTTGTGGTGACCAAGGGCGGAAGCAAGTAATGGTAAGAGAATAGTATAATTTTGAGATATTTTTATAACTTTACTTCATAAAACATATTTCTTCAAAATAGATTATTCTAATATTTCAAACAATTTACAAATTTTATTTTTATTTTTATGACAGGTGCACTATTCACTTTATCTTTAGTTATCGAATTGATCTCAATGTAACAAAATTTTGGATCTGGGCACGACGAATCAGTCTGCTAGAAAGGGATGTAGCCAACTGCTCAGAAATTTGATTGGTTCACAATGTATAGAGTGGTAGCCACTAAGCATGAATGGAGTAGGTGGCTAGAATTGACACATATAAATATAATACATATATATAACACATCCTTTGGCTCATTAAAATGTTTTCCATATGATGGAATATAATCTCAATGGTGAACAGAAAGTAGGTAATCTCAATTTATGATTTCTAAACTCCTGTTTTTTGTTAATATTGTATCAGTTTTCAGTCATTTTTTTTAAATAATTCAGTAGCTCTAATCCATAAATTTATTTTGTAGCCCAAAAGACCAATTGTCTAGTTCTCTGGTTGGGGAGGCAGGGGCGGATTTAAGAGGTGGCGAGTGGGGCAGTTTTTCCTGTTGATTGTCAAATATTTGTATATTTTATATATATTTTATATAAATTTATTTATTCTTTTAGTATATAATATATAAATTACACATACTGAAATTTAGTTGTTGTTTAAAAATTTTTAATGTTTATTTTTTTAAATTTTATCTCCACTTAATAAAATTTCAGAATCTGCTCCGGGTGGAGGGATCCGGCCAATAAATAAAATGAGATGATCAATAGTTACACAATCAAAATTTAAAATTTGTGCATCGAACTCTATTTCATATTGGAGAGAATTATAATTCTTACGTTTACTGTTAAAAAAAAATAAGTCAATATAAATACTAAAAGTATCTCCACCGCAACGCATAAATTCAATTTCTAAGTGAAATGATGACTAACATTTTAATATGATATTAAGAAAGTGCTGGGAGTACCAAAAATCTCTAACAAATTCTAATTTTTACCAACTTTTTCCATATTAAAAATCTTCAACTTTCTACAAATTTTTTAGAATATATCAAACGCCCACAACGAAAAAAGGGGGCAAATTTTTTTTTTTAATTTTTGTTCCAAATACTCCCTAAAACAAATAAGGATGACGAATTCAAACTCTACCACCATTCAAAAAATAAAGTAATAATAATAATTTCACATTTTGGACCACTTCAAAAAAAATCATCATTTAATAGGCTTATGCATATTAATTAGTGGCCAAATAGAGATAAAAGAAAGGGGGACAAAGTGGGGGGTCCTACTAATACTGTGGATTTGTTTGGAATAAAAAAAAATGAGATAAATTGAGATAAATTATGGTTTGGAAAGAGTTCGTAATGCGTGTAATGAGAGAAAAAAGTTAATGTGATATAAAGTTAACAGAGATTTATAGAGATTTTCAGAGATTTTTAACAAATAATTACATGCCAAACAAACCCTATAAAAGACAATTTTGAATCGACAAGGATAATAAAAGTTTCGGATTCGGATATGCAAAATGTCAAATTTTGGTTACATCTGCATGTGATAATTAATGGACGAAAGCTGACATTTCAAACAAAGGTCCTCTCAATTTACATAAAGCAATGCGTGTGAGGAACGCACTGGTTAAATTTCTCTGTGCGATCAAAATGCGGCACGTGCTCATTGGTTTCTATATTACCATCTAAAAGTAGGAGTAATTTTTTTTTTTTTTTAACTGTATACCCTCCTTTCTGTAAGTAAATTTATTTGTATTCCAAAAAAAAATTCTCTAACCCCTCATTTGAAAATAATCCATCTTCTCGTAATAGATTTTTTTGCCTTCTCATGTAAGTGTAATTGATTAAAAAACTTTCATTACGAGAGCTATCTGCTTTTATTGAATTTTTCTATGCTTTTTTTTTTTTAATTTTTAAAATTACACCCTTTTGTACAATATTTTAGTTAAGTTATTCAATATTTTAATTGCTTTTATAACTTTTTTAAGTTTATTTTCAGTCTTTTAATTTTAATTAGAATTTTAATATCAAAGTTTGAGCACTGAGTAACACTAGGTTTTGAGTAATTAAAAAGATTTTATTACCCCAAATATATTATATACATTTTTCTTTTGAATCATAAATATGTAGCTTGGCTACATCCACCGCTTTCCTTTACTATATTAATTCGTCAGAAATGATTTAATTTTAACAATACCTTATTATTTTTTAAGATAAAAATATTAAAATTAAGAAAAAATTTTAATTTTTATTTTTTAATGAAAATTAAAAAATTTCGACAAAAAATTTTCAAAAATATATAAATTTCAACTATTATAATTTGATACTAGTACATTTAATTGCTGATTGCAACTGAAAATTTTTTTAACCCACGTTTAATTATCTATTTAGAGTATTCTTATTAAATTTGTATATTTCTAATATAATAAATATTTTTTTTTCAGGTAAATGTGATGGTGTATTCATTAACTTGTCAATTTAAAAAATAATTTGAATTTAACAAAACAATATTTAAAAGTTAACAAGAATAAATAAAAATTTTAAATTGAATAATTTGAGAAATGCTATTAGTATATTACCCTTAATAGTATTGTTTTTGTGAAAAATAAAAATTAACTTTTTTTTTCATAAAATCATTATCTAATTTTTTTAAATTTTCATTATTACTTTACAAATTTGTATATGACGCTTAAATTTAGTACTTTTTTTTTTACAAATGCTAATTTGTTAAAAAGTTAGCAGGTTCAAATAATTTATTCATACTTCAAATTAAATATTTTCATTAAAAATATTAAAATTAAATGAGGTGTACACTTGTTGGCATGTACTCCCTTTATTAGCATATATCAAATTGTTGGATGATTATATTATTGTTGTTTTCTTATTAAAATATTTATTGATAATTTGTCATGTACTTACTAAAGATTAATTTTAACAGAAATTAATAACATTCGAGTAAATTTTATTTTATTATTAATTTCAATAAAAACTAATAACGTTTTGGAGTAAATTTTATTTTGTTTCCATTAGAATATTTTGTATAGAGGGTCTATAATATACTTCTAATTTTGTGCCTCCCTAATTTTTCGATCAATGAACTATTTCATTAATTAATTTAGAAATTGAGAGAGCACAACATTTTAAAGTTTTACGTACAGAGCCTTCAGTACTAAATATTCATTACATTAGTCAGTCTTGTAACATGTGAAGTGATCAGAAAAAAAAAAAAACGAAGCCATTGATATTTCTTAATTCCATTTGAATATCCTAATATTCATTTAAAAATAGAAAATAAAGTATTATTATTATTATTATTATTATTATTATCCACCGGAGGGAGAAAATTCTAAACGGAGAGGGCCAAAATAAACAAAGACATCGTTTAAAGTAACAAAGATTTCGTGTTGTCATCTATGTGGGCTTACCACTCTTTCAGATGTAACTCGGGCTACAGCCCATGAGGCAGACAAGGTCCTACATCGGTGGGAGTAGGGTGTGTTGTGTCTGTTATACCTCTTACCTGACAAACCAATTTTATGAGTTGGTTTGTTGAGTCTGAGTTTATTTTTTATAAAAAAAAAGTAAAAAAAATTTTTAAAAATATTTCAAATATTAAAAAATTTTAAAAATTATTTACTTTTATCTTACAACACAAATTACGAATTATAATTTATCTCACTTTACCCACATCTTATCACACTTTTGTCACTTCACGTGCACCCAGAGTTTGAAAAGTAGCACACCAATAGTCTCACAATCGCAATGGTGGAGGGACTTGGAATATTCTCGCCCTCTCTCTCTCTCTCTCTCTGTCTCTCTCTCGCTCTCTCTCATGCTTAGCAGAGCGTATCGTCATCCAATTCTTAGCCATTTATGTGTGTATAACTTTCTGTATATATATTGCATATAAAAGAAATTTAGAATTAGAATTATTTTTAAATATATATATATATATATATAATTTATTATGTAAATTAATATATGCTTATATACTAAGTGTGACTGATGATAAATCATCCTAATAGATTTAGTTTGACCCTTATTTTAAATGTTGTTATTAATTTATTATTATCTAAATTAAGTGAAAGTTCAACCTTAGTTGTTCTATTTGGTTTTTTTCATAAGGTAAAATATTTGGTAACACGTGTATATATATATATATATATAGAACATAACGTTTGTTCAATACACATGCAAAGCATCAATTTGTGGAGATAGTCATGTTACTTTAGCTAATTAAGCATGACCACGAAGCTATATAACACAATTAATAGATAAAATTTTTAGTTAAAGAAACAATGGTCAATGTGTTGACTTTTTGTACTGCAATGCAGATTTATTGAGGGGTAAATTTAAAAAAAAATAAATTCTATTACTTCTAATTTGTTGAATTAAATGAATAAAATAATTGTCTTTAATAAATCCGTATTTCCAAGTACAAGTCCTCCCCTTATAATGATAGCCTTTGGTAACTGACACTCAACCCAAGACTCCCTTGGATTTTTCAGCACAACGGACAAATGAATTCTTCAATTGATACATACATGACACATGTGTGTGCGTATATACATATGTATATATATGTATGTATTTCTAATATGATTCTTGCATCATTGCGCACAACATGTGTGCCACAACTTCTACTCACGTGGGGGCCTGGATGCATGAACAGAGGAAGATATTTTAATTTTTTTTTCTTTTTTTCATTCATTTGAGAAATTAAATTTGTATGAATTAAAACTTGACCCCATGTCTGATTTGCGACTGGCCACCAACCATGCAAGATTCAGTGATTCCCATCTAGAAAATGCTATAAAAATTGAAGACAAGAATTGATTTTTACGAGGTGTTATTTAAATTTTTAAAAATTATAATTTTGTAATTTATATAGTAAATAAAAATTTTCTTCTAATTTATGTAGTCAGTAGAAAAATTAAATTTTAAAGAGATTTGAAGAAAAAATGTTTCAATAAACACCCTGGATCTGACTTGTAATATTAACTACATGATATCATTGTGGTTGTGAGTTGTTTGATTCAAATCAAATGATTCTTAACAAAAGTAAATTAAAAAGTTTTTACTTAAAATTTTTAAATTTACTTTTATTGTGAATCATCCTATTTGATTAAATGACTCACAACCTTAGTGTCACGGGATAAACATTTAACATCACAAGCGATATTAGTCTAAAAGAAGGAAAAAAAAGTGGGATGAAAAGATGGGTTTGAGTTAGGAAAGAAAAAAAAAACTAACTAACTTTTTTTTTGTAATTGGTTAGTTTTTTTTTTTTTAAATATTTGGCAAGGGGAAAAAAGTTAATTTTTTAGTAGCTATTTTTTAATTTTTTGTTAATTTGATATTTTTATCCTTCAATATTTTAAAGAAGCATAAAACGTAAGAGAGTAAATTCGGTCATTTTAAAAAAACTCAAAAAATTAGTGGTTGGTTGATAAAGTTAGCAGTTTATTTTGCCAAATGCAATCTCAGCAAATAGTGTACTTTCTATTTTATTTTTCATATCTTGTTTAAATAAATAAATAAATAAAATCTAAATCCAATGGTTAAAGGAATCTTGAGATGTTCAGTGTCTTCACATTTAAGCAGAAGAGCCGCATGGCATGGTTATGAGTTCATTAATTAATTAAGCGACATGATCAAGCTGTCTTTAGGTAGAAGAGAACAATAAAATGAAGCTGATTTTGAAACAAAAAGGCTAAAGGCCAATTCCCACAGACATTAGTATGAACATTGAAAAGATCGCGGCTGCTTGAAAATAATAGAATATAAACAAATAAGATAAATATGTTTCTAGAAGAGTACGTAGAAAGGTCCTTCTCATCATATGAGATATTTGTAGACAACGGAAAATTGCCCACCTATCGTGTGGGGGAAGTAGGCGTTGGCTTGATTTGAGTTGATATTAGGGCTTTAGAAATGAGTCGATTTTTATTGAATTTGAAATTTTTACCTCAAAAAACCTAACCGATCATCACATCAAACTAACTTAATTTGCTTTTATTAGGTTGGTTTAATCTTGAAATAGATTATTCCATGATCGAACTGATAAAAATTAAGTTAATACTTTTGGAATTCCAAATTAAATTGAACTTATAATAAAACTAACCTAAAGTAGTAGAATCGGTTGATTTCTGAGTTATTTGAGTATTTTGTGCACCCTATTTGGAAGAATGATAAATTAGAATAAAATTTATCAAACATCTAAAAGTTAAAAAAAAATTACTAAAAAATTGTTACTTACTTCATCAAATGCACCAAAAATTGTAACTAACAACTTTTGGCCAAAAAAAAAAAAATTTGTTAAAATTTGGACTTCTAAACGATACCATAGCTAGTAAAGTAACAGTCACAGACATTTGGATTTCATGTTTAAAGATGATACGAAGAGAATAATTTTAGAGTTTCACTAAGTTGAATGAAATGAAATGAAATGTAAATTTAGCATGATATTCTTATAATTCACTACTACAATAATTGATAAAGATCACGGTTTTAGAAAAGCGTGATAAAGATTTGTGAGTTAAACTTTTTATCTCAGTCTAATTAAAAAACTGAGATAAAAAGTTATTTTTAATACTTTTTATCTCATTTTTGTTAAAACCATGATTGTATTTAAAACGAGATAAAAGATCAGTGGAAACCATCTCAACAAAAAACTGAGATAAAAAATTGGTGAAAAATATCTCTAGAAAAAACTGAGATAAAAGATCAATGAAAACATCTCTAGAAAAAACTGAGATAAAAAAGTGAGTAAAATTATATCTTAAAAAAATGAAATAATTAAAAGAATGAGAGATAATATTGTTATTTTTTTCTTTATATCTCTTTGAAATAATTTTGTTTATCATCTTATATGATTTAAATTAGATTTTGTAAACTTTATTGTAACATTTATTTATTAATTTTAATTAATTGAATATGATATAAAAACTATAATCATAGATCAATAAATAAAAAATTTTTAAATTAATTTTAAAACTAAACCAAATCAAATTTAAATAACGCGAAATATATAATTATTATTTTTTTTAGTAAATATATGGAAGTAGTATTCATAATTTGTATAACTTATAACGAGGTGAATATTAAATATTTAATATCGAATAAATATTTAGTGTATCTTTAATATTATTTATATTTATTAATTTTAATTAATTGAATATCATATAAAAACTATAATCATATATCAATAAACAAAAAAATTTTTAATTAATGTTAAAACTAAATTTACCAAATCAAATTTAAATAACGCTAAATATATAATTATTATTTTTTAAGTAAATATATGGAAGTAGTTTTCATGATTTGTATAACTTATAACGATTTGAATATTAAATATTTAGTATCTAATAAATATTTAGTGTATCTTTAATATTATTTATATTAAAAGTGACATTATTTTATATTTTGTTGAAAGTGATAAAAATTTAGAAATAAAAATAATAAAAATTTTCATTTTTTTGTTTTTCTAGAACTAATTTTTGAATATAATCATTGAAAATATTTTTTGTATTACAAATCAATTTTTAAAATAGTTTTCAAAAATTTTGTTTTGAACAATAATTTTCTATAACTAAAACTAAACGTGACCTAATTACTTTTAAAAATATAATACAGAATGAAGAAAAATATATTATAAATAGTGAGTTATGATTAAATATATGCTATACACAAAGAGTAAGGAAAATAAGAAAAAGATTTGAGATTATTTTTAATTAAATATAATAGATATTCATAAGTTATTTATTAAGTATTCGCATTGTTCTATATATTACTTACGATTTCAAGTTGTTGCAAAAAATTAAAATAATTAAATAAAAGTTATTTTTTTTATCATTTTTTCTGATCAATTGATCAGGAAAAATGTAACTTTTAACTACTAATTGGTTGACAAAAGTCATAATAAATTATTGTAAAAAACTTAAAATAATATAATTTTATTACTTTTAGTAACCCCTAAAGTGATAAAAATTTGTTTATATATATTAATATGCAAAATGTATATATCAATGATAGGTTGGATTAGCGGTCAACTACACTAACTTCCAAAAGAATGGCACGAGTTCAATTCTCAGCAGCAACAAAAAAATATGAAATATATAAGGTTGCTATAATGACAAGGTCTTTTGGAACGAGTTCAATTCTCAGCAGCAACAAAAAAATATGAAATATATAAGGTTGCTATAATGACAAGGTGGCAAACGGTGCTATGATGGCATGATAGTAGGTTGCCATGTGGATTTTTATTATTTTTAAAATTAATCCATTTTTTCAGCGTGATTATTTGTTTATATTTGATCACGATTTTTCAAAAAAAGTGAGATCAAAATATATAAAAAATTACACGAGATTTCTTTTCATCTCAGTTTTTACCATAAAGATCACGCTTTTAGTGTGTGATTATTGTAAGTTTTCGATTACGGTTGTAAACTGTGATAAAAAAGAGGTGACTTACAATCTCACTTGGATCAATCACGCTTTTGTGACTGAGATAAAAAGTGAAACATCACGCTTAAAAGCTGTGATGTTTATGCATTTTTGTAGTAGTGATTTTAGAAGACAATGTAACGAATCGTAATATAACAAATCGAAACCGAATCCGATTGTAAGTTTGTTGTACTTTAAACTCAATCAAAATTCGGCGCAATAAATTAATACTCAGTAAATATAATTTAAAATATCAAATTATTCGATCTCAATTCGATATCGATTTGATTACAGATTTACATGGGCTTGATTTTCAAAAGATAAATGAACAAAATTTAAACTAATTTTTTGAGGTCGTTAAATTTAGTGAGACTAATTCAAACGATCTACTAGTCAGCTTGATTTGGTTCATTTACACTATTCCTACCAACCTTCTCTTGTGTTGCTTTGTTCCTTGGGTACAAAATTGGGAGGAAGAGACGTCCCTCAGCCTCAACTAATCGCTTGTTAGCGGAGTGTAACTGTCTTCTCTAAATCTCTTTGTACTTAGCTATGTATTGGCTGATATAGCTATGAAAATTTACTAGGAATATTCTATTGGATTTGATAAATACTCAAGTTCCATGAATTCAGATGAGAGAAAGTTGAGAATTACACTTTAATCATAATCACAAAAAGGATGAATATTGCCTTTAATTAACAAGATAATCCAAATCTTCAAGGATGCAACTAATCTTCATATTAAAATTGATAAAATTCAACTAGATTGAATATTCAGAATATCGTACAATGGAGAAAACCCAGGTCCAATATGTAAAAAGCATAGATTCTAATCATCATCAGCCAAAAAACAAGGACCAAACCTTAAGAAAAGTAAAATATGCTAACAGAAAATCTACACATTATCCATCTCTAGACCAGCACCATTGGAGACCTTCATAATCTACCAGTTCGAATGTCGGTACTAACTGTACTGACTTTCCCTCTCAAATCTCTCTTCCATGGCCGGCCAGGATCCACATGATCAGCAGACAGTTAAGTTGTCGTCATGCAAAACTACCTCTCTATTTTCAGTTTTTTCTTTGTTTGGTATTGCAGCTGGATGAATCATCTACAAGGAGTTAAGAGAAGAACTCAGAGGCATCAAATGAGAAATTCGGATCAAAATCCACTTGGTCAAGTGATAAATTCCAGTCCGCGTTGGGAGAATTGGAGATTGAAGTTGGAGCTGAGATTGTCTCAGTGAGATCAAATTCAGAATGATGCAAATTCTGGATCAACTCGAAGCTGTCCGTTTGGGACGGAAACAAGGGGAAATAATTGGACTCGGATGTCTCTGGAGAGAGAAATCCCCGGGAATTTCCGCCCAAGAAATTCTGTTCCTTGAGAGACTCTGGAAAAATATTGGCTTCTACATCTTCGGATTCAATGTTTGGCGTAGAAGGAAAGGAATAGGGAGTTTTAACTTTGCGGTCTGCTCGAAAGTGGAATAACATCTCTTGTGACTGATTTGGATTTTCTTCTTCTTGTTGTGGCTGACATTTGTTCTGGTTTGGAACTTGATTTAGGATTGAGATCACGCCTGGGGTAAGCTGAGCTGAACTCACGCAGGTGTGTCTTCCTTGATAGGTTATCTCAAAGATTGAAGGGTCTTCATCTGATCTCTGCACTTGCTTTGTTGCCAAACAGCCTTGTGCATGACGATGAGTGCATCGATAATATGCCCTGCAATAGGGTCAACAACTCTCATTAGATAAAAGATACATTATGATATCTTTGCCAAAATTAATGTTCTTCCTCCTATATTGTAGGGACATGATACTTGGCCTTCAACACTCATGTTTGTGCTTCTTTTTTTTGGTAATATTTCAATTTACAAATCCAAAAACCATTTCTATTGATAAAGTTCACTGCACTTAGTTTTGGAGCAATGCCAAATCAACATATGAGATAAGTCAGTTGCGAGAGACCTTAGCATTTTTCTTTGTTCTGAGACTAGGTTTGACGGGTGGGTGGATAAATGGACAAATCAACTATCGTTTGGCGAAATCAAGAAAAGTCAATAGAGGAGGGCCACGCCCCCATCAATCCAAGTCCAATATCTACGTAACCTCACAGCATATTGAGCTTTCCTTTAACCCTGTTAACCCTTATTTTTCACTATAGCTTAACTTATAGCACCTTCAATTTGTGTAGGCTTTGCATTTTTCATGAATAGATAGAATTCTTAGATATAAAGCCAAGCCAATGTGCCACAAGTTGACCTTTATATTAATAGATACTACAGCTCATTGCTTGTTTAGTTCTCAGTTAACGAAAAATTATAGATTTATCTCAAGGAAATATATATAGATTCTCACCTTGGAAAATTAGCTCCTAATATATCTTTCTGCCCATATTTTCTCCAACTGTGACCATCATCAACAGGACTTAACCCAGCTCCTGAGCAAACGCGTACTTGTTTAGTCCATCGAGGCAATGTCTTTCTGCAAATTCAAAGAATACCAAAATCGAATTTTAGACCAATTTCAATCCGAGAAATTAAATTAAAATTTAGCATTTTTCCAACTAACTGTGATCTGCTACATATATATATATATATATATATATATTTCATTATGCTCGATAAAGGATTATTTCACACTAACGAATGTATGTAGTTAAACCCGAAAAATTCACTGAGAATTACAAAAAATTGTTAATGGTAAAGGCCTAAATTGATCACCTCTTCTTGTAGACATCTTTTAGGCCATATTGTTCCTTGAGGTCTGATCTGTCAGAAGCGTCACTCCTTGGGCTAATACTACCAGCAAGAGATTGCGGTGTTTCCAGCATTCCATCCATTGGATGAAGCTCTCCGCCCAAAGCCCCCAAATTTAGCAGAGACAGAGCTTTCTCATATGAACAAAGTATCTTCTGAATTAGAGATTCACATGACTCGGGAGATGCCAAAGGGTCAAGATGGTTTTTGAGCTCCTTTGCCAGCCCTCTCCCTAGGTTTAGCTCATTGATGAGTTTCTCCTGCTCCAAAGCCCGAGCCTTTTCCATCCAAGTAAATGATGCACAAAAAGAATTATTCGTTGCTTGAAGGGGATTGTGAAGAGCTAAATTGGGTGAGGTCAGATCGTTTCAAGAAGATGCAATAAAAATTCAAGGGTATAAATTAAGAGAGAGAGAGCAAGCAACGAATGGTGGGTGGCAAAGGAAATGCCTGAAAGGGATTTTGAAATGCAGAAAAACGAAGACCCAGAAGCTGCAAACATGGAAATTTGCTCGCAATGGAAAATGGGTGACTTGAGATCACCAAGTTTTGCAATATGGATTAGCTGATGAAAAGGTTTGAAATCACTAGAACCTGAATTGGGGCTATGGGTATTAGCTAGCCAACAAAAGCGAGGGAGGGCTTGCAAACTCTGAGGAAGAGCGTTTTTCAGTGACGAGGTTAGAGGTAACAAGAGGAAGATATAGGGGGGGGGGGGGAAGAGAATTTTTGACTGAGGAAAGGCAATTTCTTGTTTGTTGGCTTTTCATGGATAGCCACGGAAATTATAGATAGGGGAGAGGAAAATTCAAAACCCTGACCATTTCAAAGTGGACCACATCGCTCCCTAGCCTCTTTTAAGATAATTGTAACTACAGGAGTGTTTAGTTAAAAAAAAAATTAATTAAAAAGTATAATAAAAATATAAAAGATTTGACGTAATATTATGTGATAAAATTTAATTAAAAATATTTATAATTAATAAAAATTAATTAATTTTTGCCAAACAAACACCTTACAAAATGAATGAAAAAGGGATTTTCCATGAAATTAAAAAGGCTCAGTGTGTGGGAAAGTCTGAGAAAGGTGAGAGGAACTGACCAAGAATCTTCAAACCTTTTTCCGCGTTTGAGAGAGAGGCGGGTAGAGAAAGAGGGTGTCATCATGTCAGCCCTTTGCTTACGCTGATCACTGATGGGTCACCGTGTGGAAAAATTTTCTTAGGGGATGCCAAAAGTGGTACTCACCACTCGTTGGTCTTTACTCTCCTGGAAATCAACAAATAAACATTTACCGCTCCGCATGATTGGGGAAATAGAATGATTGAATATCATGATATAATATATGAAATTAGGTTAGCTTTTTATTGAAACTAATTTTTTTAGTATTTAATTATAAAAATATGAGATACGGTTTAATATGAGATTTAACAAAATAATTTTAGATAATAATTGAATTTTAATAAAAAATAAATTTGATGATGTGACAAAAAATAAATTTGGTGATATTGTACGCCTCAATTTCAAAAGATAATCAAAATATATAATGTGATAAAACTCAATAAATTATAACAACTGATTGTCACACTATATCTATTAATCAGACATAGCCGACGTGGACAATGCAAAAGTTAAATAGATAAACTTAATATCAAGTTTGATGGAATTTATCAATAACTAGACAAACTTAATATCAAGTTTGATAGAATCTATCAACAACTTTACAACTTTTTAGGATTACAAAAATTCATCAATTAATATTTAGCCCAATGGGAAGGAAAATATAAATAAGAGAGCTTGAAGAACGAAGCAAATAAAGCTCAAATCCACGATCACGATTTTTATTGTACTTTGTAGGACATAAATTACTTATACCTTTAAAATTTAAGTTTTTAGCAAGCAGATATTGTAGTTCTAAAAATAGATATTTACAAGTCTTAATTACCATCATCTTTCTATTAATACCATCAGAATAAAATAATATTTAGTAAAGCAATCATCACAGAACAAAAATCACATAAGACTCCTTAAAATTTAAGTGCTTGGCGGCTAAATTCCTTACATTTTAAAAATAAGTAGGATATTATTAGTGCACTACTGCAGGAATGTAAACCCTTTTTGATACAAGTGGGTTACCCATTTGTAGACATGATCAGTGCAATGTTGTGACCCTTTACGATATGGGGCTATAGCCCTTTTACTACATAATGCAAGCTTTTTACACATTATATTCTATATGCATACTTTTTTTTTTCTTTTTTTTAGTAAGATAATTTGAATTAAAAAGAGAATAAATTATATAGTGTAGAGGGTATGAAAGAATAGCTACTATTTAGGATATATAGAGATTTCTCAATTTTTACAAGTCTCAATATTAACATTTAAAGGTTAAATCTTAATAAATTGCATGGCTTTTATTTTTACTTCTTGTACAATCTTCTTGGCAATCATATGAGTAAAAATCGATAATTCTCTGAAAGCTCAAGCATTCATTTCAATCCATATATTATTGTATACTATGAATGACTAAACCAATTCGTGAATAGTATTACTAAAGGGCTTTTTACTAAAATTTCCAGTCACATGGCAGGGATTAGTGCTAAGTTCGTGAGAAAATATTAGTGATCACTTGTTTCATGAGAAAGTATTATCAATGATCACTAGTGGCAATCGCTAATGGTCTTGAACTAAATTCACTGGCGGTTGCCATTTCAGTCGCTAATACAATAGTGACCACTTAGACAGTCACTAATATTTTTTAACGACGACACAATTGCAGCTCTTGTTTGATAGTCACCGAAACTTATTAGTTCTTGCTAAAACCATTATTCTTAGTAGTGTTATTCTGGTAATTTAATAAGTTAAAGTGGTTAGCCGACGAAAACCGTTAAAAGGAAAAAAAAAACATTTATAACAATTTTTGTTTAGAGGTGGAACCCCCAAACCTCAAGTTCAAAACAGTTAGAAAAGGGTGAAGACATCTAGTGTCTTCTCAAATGTATAGAATGGTCAAAATTAATGCTTGCATTATTCTATTCATTATTAAGAAAAAATATTGGCATTGGAAATGTAAGTAAAATATGATTATGATGTAAGATGGAACAAATGCTTTTGCTATTAACGATCACGAATCTCTAATTGTGACATTTCGTATAATTTATTTTTGGATTTTTCTTCTTTGATGTTTACGTCATTTGTTCCAAACTTTTACTATAAAATTACAAGTTTTGAATTGGATCTCAAATGGATCTTAGCTTTAACATATAAAATTACAAGCTCGGCGATCACGGTCTTTTCTTTATTTGGTAGGTCTTAGACATATTACTTATATTTTAAAAATACTTTAAATAAGAAAATTGACATAATTTAAATAGATTATCTTCTTTTTTACGCGTACGTGGATTTTTATTTTAAATAGTATTTTTAAATTATTTAAAAAATGTGAATAAGGTACCTAAAAAGTACCAAATTATATTAAAAAAAAGTTACATTTTTCATTAAAAAAACATTTGAAAAAGTCTGCCTTCACCAGGATACGATGGTAATAATTGAAGAATAACAAAAAGAGAGAAGAGTGGTAGTAATTCATATGTCTCACTTTTCGAAGAAACCAGAGCTTGAAGAAGAAAATGATCGCCAAAGTGTGAATGCGTTATTTTTGTCAACAAGTTGGGGCCGGGCTTGGTTTCTCTTTTTCTTCTAGATGTAGCCCCCACCCTTCTCTTTCTCAGCTCTTTCTAGCTAGGGTAAAGGGCATGCATGTGCTTATCCAATGTTTATTTTACTAGGTCAAGTAAAAAGCAAAAATAATAGTATTTGAGTCCATTTGAGTAAGATGACTTGTTATATAATCAAATTTTCTTAATTTTTTTTTCTTTTTAGATTTTATGTTACAAGGATGTAACTTAATGCTGGCCCTATCATTTTATAGATAAATCATCACAATGCACTACATATATATATATATATATATATAATTCATTGTCACGTTATTATTTCTTATGTTTTTGAGGAAAAGTTATGGTAAAGTAATATTTTCCAAAGATGGCTCATGTAATTGAGGTACTGTTTGACATGTTAAAATACATCAAAATTTACAAAAAGTTATAATTTTTTTTTAACTTCCTTCAATTAAATTTCGTCACATATCACTTCTACACTAATTTTTTTAAAATTTTTTAGCCATCCAGGCAACGCCTAAAAGCACTTCAACAATAACTTTCTTGGTCGATTTTACTAAATCTGTTGTAACAATTTGTGATTTTTGAGAAATTATATTAGAAAATTCTATAAGAGAAAAGTATCAAAAATCAAAATAATACAATATGATGGATTGACAGTGATGTTGGTGGACTAATGGGAAGTTAAGTGAGCTGCCACCAAAGTGTGATGAAGCACTGTTGATCCACATCACTTAAGACGGTTGATGTGAATTTCTATGCATGTAATATTTAATATCTCCAAAGTTCAATGCATTTTAAAACGGGACAAGCACTGAATTCTATTAAAACTCCTAAATGTGACTAAGCAATAGTAGTATTAGCATGAGTAACTCTCTAGAAAGTTTTCATATTGTATCTAACTAAACTTAAAGCGAACAATATTATATTGTATGATATGAGTCATTAAAAATTGTATCAGAACTAATACTTATCTGCGAAGTATGTGCTTATGCAAAAGGCCTGCAAAGAGAGATGTGACGGATCGACGGTAACGTGAGCATGTCAATAAGAGACCAAATGAATTACCATCGAAGTGGGGTGAAATAATCTTATCATGCATTGTTTGGACAAACTAAGGTGAAAATTCATATATATTATACCAACACCTTCAAAGTTTAATGTGTTTTAAAACTATGCAAGTACTAAATTATATTAGAATTTTAGGGTTAAGTGTAATTGGGTAAGAGAGTAGTATTAAGATTGATGGCTAAAGTTGAGGAATTCTAGCATTACACGTAACTAAAGTTTTATGTCTATAGATAGACATCATGTTGATACTTTTTTTTTAATAGAATATTTTAATATATATATATATATATATATATATTTGTATACGTGAGAAATCACCCAAGGCATCATGAATCATTGTATCCACCCTTAGATAACTCTAAATTGTCTAGAAAACAGCAGAGTCCCAATCCATCGACCTGCAATAAATTTCAAACTACATTCACGTGCTGTGGTAATTAGGGTGATAAGTCAAAAAAAATTGACAATGTTACAAGCGTTTTTAGCGAGATTCAAAAATTATTTGTCATGCAAAGACTTAAACTAGCTCTCGGAGACATAATTGTGTAATATTAGTCTCAGTTTGAAATGGTAATACCATTTCAAACTATGTAATATTAGTCTCTCAAAAATGGTAATACCGTTCCAAAACGAGTGACTTCTCTAACTTTATTTCAAAAGCAAATCAATGTGTAATTTCTAGCAACTTTCTCAATCTAGAAAATATCACTTTTGTAAGGAGTTAAAAATGGGAGACAGATACAGTAATCCAAAATTCTAAATGCCAATTATGACGTCGAAGCAGGAAAATTCAGAAACCATAGATAATACAAGCATGCACTGACATTATTAAATTGAACTTTTAAGTTATATCAACAATTTGTGAAGCCTGTATTTAATGTGTGTATATATTTATTGATTACGACGCAATAATTTTATTTTTAAGAAATAATCATAAACTTTTAATTCTTATATTATATCATCGTATCATTATTTTCGTATATATGTTTTTATTTAATTATTATATTTGTTCAAAAAAATTGTAAGGTCAATTGAACCCGTAAATGGCTCAGTGCAATGACTAGTTGGGTAACCAATTAGTTACTAATTACTGGGAATGTTTGGAATTGTAAAAATTAGTATAAATTTATAAAAGTTATAATTTCGTAATTTATGTAGTGAGTAAAAAATTTAAATTTTATAGAGATTTGTAGCGTTTTATAGTGTTATGGGAGCGTTTGAAGGTATAATTTTTAGTAATTTTTAACATATTTTTGTCAAAAGTTGCTAGTTGTGATCTTTGGTATGTTTAGTAAGGTACACTACTAGAAAAAAGCTGTTTACCAACTGACAAAATCAGTTGGTAATAAGCCAAATTCGATTGGTAATCATGGATTACCAATTGATTACCAACCGATTTTGGTTGGTGGCAAAAACCCTAGTTGGTAATGTTTATTAACCAAAATTTTTAAGGTCGGTTGGTAATTACCAACTGAATTTCGATTAGTAAATTAAATAAATCTGTTGGTAATTTCTTATTGGTATGAAATTAAGTTTCAAAATTTTGGTTAGTAATTACCAACCAAAGTTGTTATTGCCAACTGATTCTTCAGTTGGTAATTGCCAACCGATTTGTTAGTTTATATTGTTTAACTTTTGGTTGGTAATTTGTTATTGAATATTAAATTGATATTTCATAATATACCAACCGAAATTTACTTTGTAGCAACCGATATTGTTAGTTGATATTTTGCCCACCGAAATGTCAGTTGGTAATATACCAACCGAAATGTACTTGGTAATTACCAACTGCTAAAAAAAATAAAAATTCAAATGTGGCGCCACGTGGCATCATTTGCTGACATGTCATCATGTCACATGGCAACTTGTGTTATGCCATGTGTCGACCTATAATTTTGCCACGTGTCGGCCTACGATTGTGCACATGTTAAATCTATATTTTTGAGATTTTGATTATTGCTGCTGAGATTCGAACACGTGCCATTTCTTTGGAAGTTCATGTGGTTGGCCACTAGGCCAAACTATTATTTGTATATATATTTTACACTTTTTTGTATATATATTTAACTTTTTTGTTATAATTTTTTAACACTTTTGCTAACTAATTGGTTGCAAGAAGTGCCCCTTTATAGACTAATTAGTTAGCAAAAGTGATAAAAAATTATTATTTTTATTTAATTATTTTAAATTTTGTTTCAATAATTTGAAATCATAAACAATACATGAAACTATATAGATATTTAGTAAATAATTTATGATAACTATTATATTTAACTAAAAATAATTTTAAATGTTTTTTTATTTTCCTCCAATTCGTATGTGTAGCACATATTTAATACATATCTTTAATTTAGTTATATCATGGCTCACTATATATATTTTTTTCTTCAATTTATATATATATATATTCTTAAAAATAATTTGGTCGTATTTAGTTTTAGTTTTAGAAAATTATTTTTAAAAAGCAAAATTTTTGAAAACTATTTTAAGAATTTATTTCTAATAAAAAAAATATTTTAGGAGACTATATTTGGAAATAAGTTCTAAAAAGATAAAGAAATGAAATTACTTAGAATTAATAAATAATATTTGTTATTTTTATTTTTAAATTTAAAATAATGTTACTTTAATATAATTAATATTAAATTACACTAAACAATTATTCTAAATTTTATTAATTTTTCTAACTTTTATTATATTTTCACACTAATTTTTATTTTTATTTTTTTCAAACCAAGCACCACACATTTAGGTGGTGTTTAGTTGGCAAAATCAACTAAAATTTACAAACAAATTTTTTTTGACCTTTTTCTTTTGGCAAATAATTTTTTTTTTTTTATAATTAAGATAACGTTTAATCAAAAAAACTAGTCACTTACCTTTTTAACTTTTTTTTCTTAAATTATTAAATTTATTTTTTTGTTTTAAAAATTGTTTAAGCTTTAAAAGGGTAAAAATATTAAATTAACAAAAAATTAAAATGTTAATATTTTAGTAACTAGTTAGTATTAATTAAAAAAATAACTTTTTTCTCGTTCTTGTCTAAATTTTGTTACATATCACTTATACACTGGGTTTTCTTTCGATTTTTAAGCTTTACTACCTTAAGCTCTTAGGTTCGATAATTTTATATAAATTAATTTAATTATTAAATTAAATAAATTAATTATGATATTTATTTCAAATAATTTAGCAATAATTAATTATTAAATTAAATTAATTAATTTAGTTTTATTATTTATTAAAAATAATATTAATTAATTTATTTAATTAATGTTTTGAATTTAATTATATTATTTATTAGAATAACTTACTTTAAAAAAAATATTTGAATAAAATAATTTATTTTTATTTAATGTTACAAAAATAGACAAAGTTTTAAAATTGACAAAATATTGGCAACAGAAAAGAAAATCAAAGTAAAAATATTTTTTTTCTGTTTACGTTTTTCTGTTTTGTTTTCATTTTTTTTTTTTGTAAACAAAAAAACGTAAATAGGTTTATCAAACATGTTTTTGTGACGAGTTTACAAAATTTTGAAAACATAAACAGAAAAATAGAAAATGGAAACGTTATCAAACGGGACCTTACTAACTAAGGCGTTTACACACGAATTCTTATAGCAAAAAATATATACAGGGAAAAAGATTAAAAAAATGGAAGTGAATTTTAGAATCCATAAACGATTTGATTATCTAAACTTGTCCGATTTTGAAAATCATATACCCTAAACCCTGTGTCTTAAATAATTATAATCCTAACATGCATTTATCACTAATTCATTAATATGAAAATTTAATATTACCAATATAAATTGTATAAAATCTTTTCCTCCTAGTCAATTAAATTATATGCAATATGCATGAACCATACATATAATATATATATATATATATAAACACCGAACCCAATATGTATGAACCATACCACGTTATCAAAAAACGCATGAATTTACTTATCTAAAGGCTGTATCACATGAACCAAATAAATCATGAAATAATTTCATGCCATATATAAATATATATAATTAATTACAAATATTTCTTAATATAAAATTAATTATAAAAATATTAAAATTAGAAATTTCTTTTTTTTTAATGTTCAATGCAAATTGTAAAATTTTTGGTTGGTAATTAGTTGATAATTAGTTGGTAATTTGGTTGGTAAAAATATTTTCTCACCCTATTACCAACCAAATACCAACCGATGACATTATCAACCAAACCATTCCGTCGGTAAGTACGTTGGTAAAATATTTTCTCATTGGATTACCAACTGATTACCAACCGATTATATTACTAGCCGATAAGCTCAGTCATTAATTTGGTTGGTAAATATATTCTCGCTAGATTACTAACTGATTACCAACAGAATACATTATTCTGTTAGTATATATATTCCCAATAGATTCCCAACCTAAAAATCCAGTTGGTATTTTCGTTAGTATACTTTTTCTGCTTGATTACCAACGGATTACCACCAGATTACCAACCGACTACATTACCAACCACTAAAGGTCGTGGTTAATATAGTTGGTAAATATATTTACATTTCATTACCAATGAATTACCAACCGATAACCAACCAGATAAATTAATAAAGGATACTGTCGGTTGATAATTGAGTTGTTAAACATATTCTCGATACATTGCTATCGAATTACGAATGGAATACCAACTACATACTATCTAAATAAATTACCAACTAACCTACAAGTTGGCAATGCGGTTGGTATTAATTTGCCCATCAGGTGATTACATGACCAGCCGAACATTGCGGTTGGTAATAATTTAACCATTAAATTACCAACCGAAGAACCAACCGAAATATCTAACAACTACACTATTCAGTGGGTAATCCATTGGTAATTTGGTGGGAAAAATCTTCCCGCCAGATTACCAACTGATTACCAACTGAAATACGTATCAACCAGTTGTAAGCAGTTGATAATCGGTTGGTAAAAAGTTTCCCGCCAATGTAACAACTGATTACCAACCGATTACCAATGGAAAATTTAGCAACCGAATTGGATCAGTCAGTAAGGAGTTGATAATTATCTAAATTTTAGCAATTTTTACATCGATTGGTAATGTGTTGGTAGTCGGTTGGTATTTACCAACCAATTATATTTGGTTGGTAATGGTCAGTTGGTAATCAGCTTTTTTCTAGTAGTGGTAAGTAATGATTTTTAGCAACTTTTTACAACTTTTGAGTATTCGGTAAAAGTTTTGGCAATTTTGATAATTTTTAACAACTTTTGACAATTTTTAATATATTTTAGTAACTTTTAAATTGAGAAATTACTATAATTCAGAAGAAAAATAAAAAAAATTAGTAATTTACTAAATATTTAAAAATTAAAAATTAATAAATTTTTTTTTTTTTGAGTTAAAATTTGTGCCGCCAAACACCTACTTGGGTAAACCAAACGCGCCCACCATGCCTTAAAGAGTTGAGGAGCAAAAAAGATTTTATCTTCGTTTCTAAGACATGGGTTGCGAGAAATTGTTCACCATAAAACATTTTCGACCTAAGTATTGAAACCAGATTTTTATTTTTAATTTTTTCTTTTTTAAAGTTGCCGATAAATTTAGTCAAATTAATTGGTCCTTAGAAAAAAAGCTAACTAATTAATTGTTATATATTCGGTGGGGCCAAGCGAGATTTGCTACTCATCAATTGACATATGAACGGACACTCACCAAGTACTTGAAGTATCTATACAGAGAAAATGTGGAAAAATCTTGCGTGGGGTTGGGGGGAGGGGCGGTTTGAAAAAACTGTAGGGGCGAAGAAAAGAAAAACGCGTCATGGACCGGAGTCTCTGGAACTGAGAGGTGGCTCATATTATATATGTATGTATATATGTATGTATGTATATGTATATATAAGATGCTGTGGTGATACACGTTGTCCCTCTTTTAATTAGATGATTATTGCGATATCCGCGTTTTTCAAAAGATTTCTTTAAGATTGACTGCATCTTCATGGACGAACACACACTTTATTATGAATAGGAAGGAGATAGATCAGAGACAGATATAGCATTATTCAAATTCAAATTTTAAATTTTCTGTCTATCTCTAAATTTGGTTAGAACTCCAAACAGATATTTTTTTGGACCTCTATCCCCGCTCCAAACAGAGAACGGATATCCAAAACTCCAAACTATTTGTTCATATCTGAATCGACCCTTAAGTTGTATGTAAGCTATTACTACCAAATAATGCATCTTCAAAATCAAAATAATACATAATATCATCACAATAATAATTTACTGAAGTAATACATAAAATCTCAAAAACTAATATTGAATGTTTCATGAAATATTTTAGTCAAACTATTTGAAAAATCTATTTTCTAGCGAACTCTTTTGAATATCAATATTGAAAAGTTTAACAACTGAAAATGTTAAAAATATAGGGGAAACAATAAACTATTCAAAGTTCAAGAAAGAAGTTAATAAATGAAACAATAATCTTTTGTACTAAAAATAGGAAAAATAAAATAAAATAGCAAATAAAATATTTTAATTATTTTTAAAAATTTGTATCTAGATATTTTTCTGGAAATAATTGAGTTTATAAGTCATAATGAGGTTTGAAATTGTATAAATTAATATAAATTTGTAAAAATTACAGTTTCATAATTCGTATAGTGAGTAAAAAATTTAAATTTTATAAGTATTTATATAATTTTGTAAAGTCCCAAATGATATACCTTATAAAATTTTAAATTTACATCTTTAAACTTTATTGATTTTTGCGTATGAAAAAAATAAATTGAACTTTTAAACTTCAATTGGCACAAAAGTTTAAAAAAAAATTAAATTTATAATTTTTTTCCCAAACGCACCCTAATTAATACAAAATGATGACAATTTTTGTTTTAAATTTATTTATCAATATTCATTTTAATGATAATAATAGCGAAGTTTAATAAGTCTAAATTATTATGAATGTGAATATTATTTGTCATGGTATGGTGACAATATTGTTATTATGGTTCCAAATAATTCGGAGTTGTTCAGATATTTTTTAGGACAGATAGGGATAGATCAAGGCAGATTGGCGCAAATTTGAATTGGATATCGGATTCGGGACAGATCGGGACGGAGGCAATATCATCCCCATATCCGATCCAATATCCAATTTTTTTTAAAAATCAAATCCAAATCCGATCCAATCTCCAAAAAGAAATCCAAATTCTACATCCACTCGGATCTGGTAACGGATCGGATACGGACAGGTAGGGGTGGAAACGAACCGAGCCGTTCGCAAGCTACTCTAGCTTGGCTCGAAAAAAGCTTAGCTCAAGCTTGATTTGTGAGTTAAACGAGCTCGAACCGAGCTTGGTTATTGGCTCGTTTTGGATTCGAGCTCGAGCTCGAGCCTAGAGAAGCTCGGCTCGAAAGCTTGCAAGCAGGTTCGGTAACTTGCAAGCAGGCTCGGTTAGAATAATATATATATTTTTAATAATATTTTTATTATATTTTTTAAATATATTATATTTTAAATCAAAACGACGTCGTTTTGGTTTAATTGAGTTATTCGCGAGCCTAACCGAGCCTAATTTCTTCTTTATCGAGCCGAGCTCGAGCCTATATAAAAGCTCGAATCAAGCTCAAGCTTGAGCTTAGTATAAAAAGCTCAAGCCGAGCTCGAGTATGTTAAAGCTCGGCTTAGCTCGGCTCGTTTTCACCCCTACGGACAGGTCGACCGAGATGCCCATCCCTACACTTTATACTTGGAAAAGCGAGAGGAAGAAAGAAAGAAAAATGGATGGAGTAGTTTTTTTTTTTTTTTCGTTGGGGGGGGTGTTGGTTTGGATAACAAAACGAACGGGAAAAAAAAAACATGCCGGAACATTTTTTTTCTCGCAAATTGAGAGGGAAAGAGGAGAAGAAATGGGAGAAAATTTACCCACCCCTATTTGGTCTACTGGAGCGGGAGTCAAATTTAAGATTTGGGTGATATACTTAGGTCGCGGTTCGATTCTCATCTACAGCGACTATGATTTAAGTGGAGGACCGTGATAGTGGGTTGCTGCGCTAACTCCCTCGAGAGTTTGTAGCTCAGTAAATAAAATCGTACGATAATTTCTCCCGTTACCAAAAAAAAAAAAAAAACAAAGAGAAGAAAATTTATTAAAAAGTGAGGTTATCTATTTTTAAAATAATTTTTTATACAAAATTTGAATTATGAATGTGTGTGTGCATATATATATATATATATATATCTTTAACTTAAACTAAACAATATTAAGTAAAGAAAATTTTACACCCTTGAAGAAAAGAATACTCAGCTATCTTATTTTCTTTTAATCAACATTTCTATCATTCTTACCAAACAAGACTTTAAGGATCTACATTAATTTGCCTTCCATTTTCTTATACAAATATGTGAAAAAAAAAATTGAATGTAGGTGTTTTTCTTTGTTGAGTTGGATAGACAGATGGGACGAAAGTATCAAAAAGTAATAATAATAATAGAAATTATGTGGGTCCATTTATTTATTTTTTTTGCCTCCCAAAATGGGAGCAAATGAGAATGTTAGGGAACGGGTGGGGATTTATTAAAAAGTGGTACTCATCTTCCTTTCAAATTAAGGTTGAGTTTGGTAGGGAAAAGAATTGCCTTTTTTTGAAACTGATAACTAGTTAGTTATTAAAAATTAATTTTTTTGTGTTTAAAAAGAGAAAAAAATTAGCTTTACAATAGTTAACTTTTTAACTCTTTTGATAATTTGACATTTTTGCCTTTCAAAGTTCAAAAAATTTAAAATGTATAGGATAAAATTTAGTCATTTTAAAAAAAATCAAAAAGTTAGTAACTGATAGTTGAGTTACCAACTTTTTTTTTCAAACGCAATCTAAACTTTTTATAAAGATTGAATTACAATATATATATATATATATATATATATATATGTATATTTGACATTTATTTTTACGTCAAACTAAATAACATTGAGGATAAATATATATATATATATATAATTCTTGAAGAAAAAATTATTCAACTAGTTCATTTTTTTTTTAACCCACCTCTCTATTATTGGTACCACATAGAGTATTAAGAATCTCCATTTGCCTTTTATTTTCTTGTACCGAGTGTGATGATAAGTCAATTAAGAATGTTTATATAGATACGATACGAACATAAAATTATTAAAAAAATAATATAAAAAATACGTTACGATAAAACTATTTAAATATAACATAAAGTAATTTTAATTACTGAGAGTAACACAAACAAGATACAACAACTCGAACACTACTCATCAACAAGAGTTGTTACGCACTTACCCCCCAAAAAAAAAAAGATTTTTTTTTTTAAAGAATTTATCTTCATTTCGGTTTCCGAAATATACTGTCTCTCTTCCGTTGGGTGAGTTTGGTTTGCAAACAAACTCCAAAAAATTCTATAAGTCTCTATTAACTTTATATCACATGAACTTTTTTCTTTCACTGCACGTATTACGAACTCTCAATGTATCTCAATTTGTCTCACTCCAAACTCACTCATAATAAACATGAGGTGGAATTGAATGGATCTGATTCGCTTGGGAGTTCGCAAAAAACTCTATAAGTTTCTATTAACTTTATATCACATCAACTTTTTTCTTTCATTGTACGTATTATGAACTCTCAATTTATCTCAATTTGTCTCACTCCAAACACACCCATAATAAACATGAGGTTGAATTGAATGGATCTGATTCGCTTGGGAGTTCGCAAAAAGACAATTTTAAGGGTGTTGACCGAGCAATTGGGCTTGTTTTATAAAAGCCCACAAAGACAGAGCGCCTTCGCATCAGATTGAAGGAGTCCCAGTTTCTTACTCAAAGCCCAAAACACAAAACTTTGGGCCAGTCCCAGATCTTTTGGTTAGGATTAGAATGGTATCCCCCACGTACTGCATTTTTTAATACATAAATATATATATATAATGTTTTAGAAGAGAAAGTGTATGATATTTTAAAAAATAAAAATAATTAAATTATTAATAAATATCTTTTGTATTAATTTTTATATGTCCCAATTGACATTAAATAAAAATATGCATTTAAAGTTTTATGTCTCCTCCTCCTCCTTCAACAAATCGTGACTGGATCCATATAAAAGACTACTCTTCCTTCGTATTTTCCTGTCCATCAACTTGCAATAAATTTTAAACTACATTCATGCATTATAGTAATTAGAGTGATAAGTCGAAAAGAATTGATCATGTTACAAGTGTTTTTAGCGAGATTCAGAAATTTATTGCCTTACAAAGACTTAAACTAACCCTCGAAAACTTAATTTTGTAGGGTGCGTTTAAAGCTTCAACAATCTCCAAAAATTTTCAGAAGTGAATTTTGAAATTATTGTGTAATGATTGTTGAATGTTTTTGATTTGATATAAAATTTTTAAAAAATATATAAAGTGACACATGTCAAAATTTTAGTAGAGGATCTTGAAAATTTTTAGAGTTTTGCGTAATTTTTTGTACAAATATCAGATAACTTTTTTTTGAATTCTGTCAAAATTCGTTGGAACGCACCATTTTGGTATATTTCAACGGCTTTTGAAATTTCTTGCAGTCTGAGAACTTGTCAACTTCTGAGATTTTTTTAAATTTTTTTGAAGTTTTTTTTACTTCAAACGCCCCGGTAATATTAGTCTCTCAAGGACGGTAATACCGCTCCAAACTAGTGATTTCACCAATTATATTTCAAAAACAAATCAGTGTGTAATTTCAAGCAACTTACTCAATCTAGAAAGAAATCACTTTTGTAAGGAGTTAGAAATGGGAAACAGATGCACCAATCCAAAATTCTAAATGCCAATTATGATGTTGAAGCAAGAAAATTCAGAAACCACAGATAATACGAGTACTAACATTATTAAATTGAACTTTTAAGTTATGTTAATAATTTTTGAAACTTGTATTTAATGTGTATATATTTATCAACTATGAAAATTTTAATTAGCAACAATTTTATTTTTAAGAAATAATCATAAAATTTTAATTTTTATGTTAAATTATTGTATCATTATTTTCATATATATGTTTTTATTTAATTTTTATGTTTGTTCACCATAGAACATTTTCAACCTCAATATTGAAAGTTAATTTTTATTTTAAGTTTTTTTATGAAAATATTCTTCAAACTATCTCTCTTTTTTCTATTTAATCATCAAATTATCAAACGCACTTGTTACATTCTCGAATTACTCAATTCCATTTATTTGATTCAAACATTAACTTCATCTATTAAGATTAATGGAAAAAGTCATGTGACCTTTTTCATTTCACTCTAAGGGCATAATGGTCAATCCATGTTTATTCCTCCCATCTGGGGCTAAAAAGGGTATTTTTTAAATATAAATTACGAATATGATTTTATGAATTTATTTTAAATTTTAAATATATGTTTTTAAATATATAATTTTATGAATTTAAAATTTTAATGTATATTCATAATTTTATAATTTTAAATATATCTTTTTAATTCAACTCTATTTAAAATTATATCAATAATTAATATATATGATTACCATGTAATTCAAAAATAATTTACCTACTAATATTTAGATATCTTTGTTTATAATATTTATCTAAATATATTTATTAATGATATAATTTAAATAGAGCTAAATTAAAAAGATATAATTAGAATTATAAAATTATGGATATATATTATAATTTTAAATTCATAAAATTATATTTAAAAATATATTTTAAAACAAAGGATTATATCTAAAACATATATTTAAAACTTAAAATAAATTCATAAAATTATATTTAATAAAAATATATTTATAATAATTTATCTTCATAATTTATATTTTAAAACATACATTTTCTTTTTTGCCAAAGGGGAATAAATATAGATTGACCATTATGCTATTAGGATAGGATGAAAAAAAGTCATATGACCTATACCTGACAATTTTTCTGTTAATTTTAATAGATAGAGTTAATGTTCAGATTAAATAAAATGAAATTGAATAGTTCGAAGATGTACTAGATATGTTTTATAGTTTAAGGACGAAATAAAAAAAAATGAATAGTTTGAAGGATATTTTCATAAAAAACTCTTTTATTTTTTTAAAGTAGCTAATAAATTTAATCAAACTAATTGGTCCTTAGCAAAAGCTAAGATGTCATTTGGTATACTTGTTTTGAGTCAATTTTCTATTTTGCCTTTGTAAAAATTAAAAAAATAATTTAAAACGCATTTGATCACTTTATTTTTAAAATCGGTTTTAGAAAATAGAAAATGAGTTTATACATGTAACGCAAAATGATAAAAAGTTAGTTTTAACATTTTTAACCCAAAATAAAAAAAATATCAAAATACTAAAAATAGAAAGTATCAAATCAAAAACGTTTTTTATTTTTTATATTTTAAAATTTTTAAAATATAAAATACATAAAATAAAAAATATAAATACAAATACAAAGCAAACCTAAATAATTGTCACATGTTAGGGGCAAGGGATATTTTTGTCACTCGTCATGATTGACATATGAACAAACACACCACAAGTATTTAAAATATATAGAAAATGTGGAAAAAAAACTTGTGGGGTGAGTAACAAAAATATGTGTGTATGTATGTGTATGCATATATAAAATATAAGATGGTGCGCGCGGTACACGGTGTCCCTTTTAATTAGATGATTATTGCGACATCCGCGTTTGTCAAAAGATTTCCTTCAAACTGACTGGCTGCATCTGCAAGGATACACACACTTTAGGTGTGTTAGGAGCGGTAAAAATTGACGTGAAATCAGGTAAATTTTAAGTTTATAATTCATATATAATGAAATAAAAAATAAATAAATTTTAAAATTTTTATTATTTTTTAAAATTTTTATATCCTAAAACAGATCGTTTATAGTGTGTTTGGTTCCTTGGAAAAGTGAGAGGGAGAAAAAACGAAAAATTGGAGGGAGGAGTTTTTTTTTCACGTTGGTTTGGATAGCAAAATAGGCGAAATTAAAAAAAAAAAATTCATGTCGGAAGATGTTTATTTTCCTCCCAAAATGGGAGGGAAAGAAGAGAAAGAGGGGGAAAAAAATTATTAAAAAGTGAGATTATTTATTCTTAAATAATTTTTATACAAAATTTTAATTACAAATGTGTGTGTGTATATATATTTCTTTAACTCAAACTAAACAATGAGTACCTTTGGTGCACTAAATTTTGCTAAAAATTTTTAAGAATTTTTAAAAATCTCTAAAAGTAATTTACTTTTTATTTTATTGTACGAATCACGAACTCATTATTTATCTTATTTTAGGTGCGTTTGGATAGACAAAAAGTGAGATAAAATGATATAAATGAGATAAGTTGTGAGTTTGTAATTTGTGTAATGAGATAAAAAGTGAATAATGTTTAGAATTTTTTAGTGTTTTCACCGTTTTTTAAGATTTTTTGCTACTCCAAATAAAATTTGTTTATCTCATTTTGAGAGTGTTTGGAAGTTAAAAAAAAACTTAAGTTTTGATAGTTTTTTGGTGTTTTTGTTTTTTGCACTTTTGTGTGTTTGGTTGAATCAAGTGGAATTTTTAGTATTTTTTTAGTAACTTTTGGGTGTTTGGTAAATTTTTTACTGTAGCAAAGTAAAAAAGTTGTAACTTTTGGGTGTTTGGTATGTTTTTACTGTAGCAAATCAAAAAAGATGTAATGATGGAGTGGTACTTTTTACCGTAGCAAAGCAAAAAAGTGGCAAAATTTGTGGTTTTACCAAACACCCAAAAATCAACTTTTGGTAATTTTTTGCTAATTTTTAAGTTGCCAAACACCCCCTTTATCTTATTTTAATCACTCTAAACACACCTAATACTAAGGACAGAAAATTTTACATCTTTGAAGAAAAGAATATTAAGCTATCTTATTTATTTTAATCAACATTTCTATCATTCTTACCAAACCAGAGATTGAGGATCTACATTTGCCTTTCATTTTCTTATACAAATATGTGAAAAAAAACAATGAATGTGGGAGTTTTTCTTTGGATAGACAAATGGGACGAAAGTACAATAAATAAATAAATAAAATTATGTGGGCCCATCTTTTTTCTTTTTTCTTTTTTTGCCTCCCAAATGGGAGTAAAAGAGAATATAGAGAATGGGAAGGGTTTATTAAAAAGCGATACACATCTTCTTTTTAAATTAATTTTTTTTATAAAAATTGAATTATATATATATATACTATAAGTTTTTTGTGCCTCAGTTATTAAATATTTCAGTCGACAAATTTTAGTCATTAAAAATTTGAGTTAACGTATGACAAATATCAAATCAATGAATAAATTTGTTATATATATATTTCACATATTTATTTTAACCTCAAATTAAATAACATTGAGGGTAAAATTAAAAAATATATTCTTGAAGAAAAAAAATTCAACTATTTCATTTTCTTTTAACTAACATTTCTAATATTGGTACCAAATAGAGTATTAAGAATCTTCATTTGCCTTTTATTTTCTTATAGAGTGTGATGATAAGTTAATTAAGAATAGTTTATATAAATACAATACGAACATAAAATTACTAAAAAAGTAATATAAAAAATACGATGTGATAATACAATCCAAATATAACATAACTTGAATTTAAATTTACTGAGAAAATAACACAAACAAATACAATACAAATATATTAAACCTAAATAGAAACGATTATGAACTCAAACGCTACTCGTGAACCAGAGTTGTTACTATTATAATAAAGCTACACTTTAGTAACGAGATTTTCTCCCTCCCGGTTTCAAGGGTTTGTCGACATATTAACTTGCGTTGAAACGTTTTTTTTTTTTTTAATATTCAAAAAATACATGATGTACAAGATTTCTAACATGCCTAGATGTTATTAAAAAAAATTAATATTTCATAAAAAGTAAAGATTTTTTTTAAAAAATTAACGCTATTTTGATTTGAGAAATATTCTTTTCTCGAAAAGGGTGAGATTAATGTCAGTCCTGTGACATTATAGTGCGATGTTAATCTCGTGACAATAGACTCAAAATATATGAATTAGACTGAATTATTAAATTAAAATCCAACAATTTGTGACTAACATTTGGGGGTAACGTCGAGAGTGATGCCAGCTCCCCGGTCCCCGTCCCTCTTACGTTATATGATAGAGATGAGGTGGAGTTGAGTGGTTCGGATTGACTTGTGAAAAGACAAATCTGAGGGTGTGGACCGACCAATTGGGCTTATTTTGTAAAAGCCGGCAAATACAGAGCGGTTTTGGATTAGATTGGAGTCTCAATTTCTTACTGGAAGCCCAAAACACAACAATGGGCCAGTACCAGATGTTTTGGTTAGGATTGGAATGGTATCTCGTATGCACTGCAATTATATATATATATATATATGTTTTAAAAGAGAAAGTGTATGATATTTCAAAAATTAAAAATAATTAAATTATTAAAAAATATCTTTTATATTAATTTTTATATATCCAATTGACATTAAATAAAATATGCATTTAAAGTTTTATGTTTCCTCCTCCTTCAACAAATCTTAACTGGGACACTTCTTCCTTCATGTTTTCCTATCTCCATTTTTTTTAAACCAAAAGAAGTTTCTTAGAATTTTTTTTTTCCTCCTCCCCCTCCTATTTCCCAAGTCCCAAATAAAGCCCAACACTATATTGCTGCTGCAGGGAATCCATATATATTTTCCATCCTTTAATCCAACATATTTATTTTTTTAAGTACATACATATATGTACTTATTTATGCATGTATATATATATTATATATATATGTAGTATTGAGATTTTGTCACAGTTTCTTGGCGTGTAATACGAATGTGAATCTTGTGGCTGGATTGTAGTTGAAACTGTACATGCTAGCTGTGTTTGGATGATGTCCGATGTCTGGAGCTGTGGGTCTTAGATATCGTCATTAATTTGGTTGTTGACGACCACTGGGGGGAAATTTTGTCTTCTTTCATATGAGGGGATAAAAAATGAAGAGAATCGTTTGGGAGAAAAAATAATAAAAATTGTCCCCTATCTAATAGATAAATATAATACCAATTTTTAGTTTTTAATAATTTCGTAACTTCATATCCCTTAAGAGTCCGATTCAAATCCAGAAAGTTGTCTAAAACATCAATGTAGTGCCTGTCAAAAAGTCTCCATTATTTAAATTAGAAAGATAGTTGGAAAATATTTTAGTAGAGTTTCAGTAAAATAAAAGTATTGTACCTATATTTTTGTGAAGTAATAATATATATATATATATATATATATATATATATGAGAGATATCACGTGGGATGGTGGGCATGTAATTGCATGCAGCGTGTTTTTTCTTTCTCTAATAGGATAATACTACCTGTATTGTAGATCCCTAGATTGATTTCCTAACTTGTTAACTAATTCGATATATATGTATAATGTAGTTTTCAGTAGCACTTTTATAAGCGTATATATCAAAATTATCAAGGAAAGGTTGTATGTGTGACCCATAACGCAAGCTATCCCACCGAGAATGACTTAGTCAACTATAAGCCAACTAGACAATTTAGGCCCGACCGGGAACATTCATACTTGGATTTCCCCATTCGAGTTAGGATGGCTTACCGGGCACATCGTCTAAACAAGTTAATGGCAGGCGAAACTCTTATCTACCCGAGGTAGTACAGAATACTCCCATATCATTCTTTAATATTCTCTTAGTGTAATATATATATATATATATATATATCGATCAAGAGATAAGATTAATCTCTGATCGATCTATTTAATTTAAAAAATCTAATAAAGTTTCTCAATGATATGTTCGACTAGATGTAATGATCCCGATGGTATGGTTGGACAGGTATTTGATCCACGACAACACTTTAGGCTCTTTGACTCCTTACTTGAATCCTGAAACAAAGTTACAACTAAGTGTTGTTTGGCCAAATGCCCCTCTAACACTCCTATCAGATAGTATGTAAAGAAAGGGAAGGTCGGACATAATTTCAGTAGAGTTTTAATTAAGTAATAGTGCTTTCCTTTCTTCTCTATTTCCTTTGTATTTATAGCTTTCCAGCTATATATGATCTTTCCATATATGAAGGTAGTAACCACAACCCGGGTATCATGAGTAATGAAGTAGCTACAATCAGAACTGTAATAAGTAGTGGGGCAAGCGTATCACAAATACCTTCAATAAACGTGGTAAAAAAGGTGGCAACGTGGATGGTTGCCACGTGTCCTCTCCTTGAACATGCGCCACATATCCGAGCACCCCTCAATATTATACCAAGTTTTATTTTTTAATATTCTCTTGGCAATATATATATATATATATATATATATACATCGATCAAGAGGTAATTAAGGTTGGGCTCCAATCGAACCATTTAATTTATGACCACAAAATTATATATTAATTTTATGTCGTGTATAGTACTAATATAAGTCATCCGATCCTGACGTGGATAAAGCTTTCCTACATCTTGGAAAAAAATAAAAAATGATTGGGTGATTTATGTATTGGAATACAATTTTAAAAATTGATATTAAGAATCTGTTTGACAACGCCGTCGTTTTTTTATTATTGTTTTTCTGTTTTTGTTTTCTGTTACTGTTTATTTTTTTTTGAAATGAAAACTGAAATTACGTTTGGAAATATAAGTTTGTTTATAGTTATTAATTTTTTATTTAGAAAATATTTAATTTTATTAGTTTTAAAAAATTAATAGAATTTAATAAAATTATTTTATATTAAATTAATATAATTAATTAAATTAATACAGTAAATTATTTATTAAAATCATTTAATTCAATAAATATAAAATATATTACATTATATTATTTACTAAAAATAATTTAATAAAATATATTTCATATTAAATAAATAATTAAATCAGATTAATTATTAAATTAAAATATTTATTTTTAAATTAATTAAATTATTTATTAAATAATTTAATAAAATATATTTTATAAATTAAATTAAATTAAAAATTAATGTAATGTAATTTAATTATTTATTATTAATTATTTTATATGAATTAATTTAATTATTAAATTAAATAAATTAATTATGATATTTATTTTAGATAATTTAGCAATAATTAATTAATTAAATTAATTAATTTAGTTTTATTATTTATTAAAAATAATTTATATTAATTTATATAATTAATTTAATTTATTGAATTTAATTATATTATTTATTAAAATAACTTATTTTAATAAAATATTTGAATAAAATAATTTATTTTTATGTAATGTAACAAAAATAGATAAAATTTCAAGATTGATAAAATATTAAAAATAGAAAAGAAAAACCAGAGTGAAAATATATTTTTTCTATTTATGTTTTTATTTAAAAAAAAACGTAAACAAATTTATTAAACATGTTTCTATTGTGAATTTATAAAATTTTAAAACCTTAAATAAAAAATAAAAACATTGCAAAACGAAGCCTAAACTTTCGACCTTTTTATTGTTATGAAAGTTTCGGTTAAGATTAAAATATTTTCATTCGTTAGTAACATCTTTCATGTCCTCTGGCAACCTCATGGCCCACAATAAGAATTTGAGGCCCGTTGGTCACCCCCCACTTACGGGTGACAGTGCATTGATTCAAAGTGGAAGTCAGAAATTTTTTATACGTTTGCAGAAGTTATGAATTCAAATTATCAGTTCCTTAATTGGTTTAATGATTGTTGAGGGCGAGGGAGCACCTTTGCTTGTAATCATAAATAGGCATCCAAGTTAACCTGCAGGACTCCTAAGTAGCTGCGGTGCCGACGTGCCGCCGAGTGATTTTTACGAGCTCTTGCTCTGAGGATGCAAGTTGACGTGGAGATTTCGTTGTCACATAATTACCTACACTTTTCTTTTTCCTCCTAAATCCCAAAGAAAATCCGACTTACACTGGGTCTCGTTTGGTAGTACACAAAAATGTAAAAATTTATAAAAAAATTACAAGTTAAAGAGTTTGGTAAAGTTTCAACTTTTGCCTTTTTTTTTTTTCTCTATTATAGTAATTTGTTCCACTTAAAATTTTACCAAACACACAAAAAGTTGCTAAAATTTACTAAAAATTTTATCAAACACTCAAAAATAGCTAAAAGTTACTAAATATTGCCAAAAAATTTACCACACACCCAAAAATTACATTTTTTTTGCTAAAAATTACAAGTTGTTTCACCAAACACACCAAAAATTACAACTAGTAACTTTTGATTAAAATTTACTTAAAAAAAGCTAAAACTTATGCTACCAAACGCGCCTTAAAACTCCGCTTGATATACTAAATTTTGTCAAATTTTTAACCATAAGTCAACACGCATTATTTTACGCATTTTGTAAAAATTTATAAAAAATACAAAAATTGAAAATTGAAAAACATTAATAATAATTAAGAAATATTAATGATTTTGTGTGTGAGAAGAAAATTACATGTTTAATAAATTTTATAAAAGAATTAAAAAAAAATTAGAGATTTTTGGTGATGCTCCAAGTTGACCTGAACTTTTTAAAGATGGGGAGGAGCACTAGAACCATTAAATATTAAATAATGTTACAGCAAAATATGCTTATGTATTTTATTATTAATCTTACTTTAGAATTTTTACTTTCAATTATATTAATTTATCTATATACATTTGATGCAATTTTAACACTATTCTTAGTTTCAAGTCTACTAAGAATTTCGTTTATACACTAAAAAAGAGTGACTTAACTTATTTTATCCAATTTAATACCCTTGGAGTATTATCTTCGAATATCAAGCTCAGGACAACAGGCCACTAATTAGGTTCAATCCTCTTAAATAGCAACAGGAAGCACCTTTTCTATTTTTTATTTTTTATTCCCCCTCCCCCCCCCCCCCCCCCAAAAGACATTTATGATGATTGTGACATACCTTTTTTTGCGAACGTTTTCTGGGCCGCGTCTTGTAGAAAATAACGATTGTATAGGATAAATGTGATTAATGCAATGCAATGCTCAGACTACTGTATACTCTACTTGGAATGTCATTGTCACAACAGGGTGACTGCAATAGCTGCCCCTTCAGAGGCCCAGAAGAAAAGAAACCAGAATTGACCCATTAATTAATTAAAAGGGGTGCGGGTAGATCCTTATTTGTCTTGCCCTGTTTTCTTTTTTCTTTTTTTGGGTAATTTTGTCCTTGCCTTGTTGCTATGTGTGAAATCAGTTTCAAAATTTACCCACGATTTACGATTTTTCAAAAAAGGCGGTGTCAAATTAATTAAAAATTACATTTTATCTCATTTTATTTTATTTTTTTTACTCTAAATGGGACTGTACCGGATAAATGTGATTAATGCAATGCAATGCTCAGACAATAGTGATTCCGTTTGAAGTTTTATAAAATAAAATAAAATTTTACAAATCTCTATAAATACGAATTATAAGACAATAAAATTTAAAATTTTTACTCACTATACAAATTACGAGATATTTACTTTTACAATATTATTTTATTTTATACACTTTTATACAATTCCAAACACACCCACTACTCTACTTGGAATGTCTTTGTCACAACAGGGTGACTGCAACAGTTGCTTCTTCAGAGGCCCAGAAGAAACCAGAATTGACCCATTAATTAATTAAAAAGGGTGCGGGTAGATCATTATTTGTCTTGCCCTGTTTTTTTTCTTTCATTTTTTGGTAATTTTGTCCTTGCCTTGTTGCTATGTGTGAGATCAGTTTCAAAATTTACCGTCAAGAGTATAAATGTGATAATTTTAGAAAAAATCATAAAGTTAACCAATAAAAACTATGTTATTAACTTTTTCTTTTCAAACGCGCACTTTAACGTATCAAATGATAACGGAAAACAGAGTAGCGTAACGGGAGGCACGAAGGACAGACATAAATTGACTGACTAAATAAACTGCATAACTAATGTTGGGGAAAGTAATAACGAAATAGACTAGAGACGATACTACTAGCCAGCTGATAGCAAAGAATAGCATCATAAAGCCGAACACCACCAAAAGTGTGAGGCAAGTATCAATATTTAGTAGTCTCGAAAGGAGTAGTCGAGTTGATTCGGATGGCGAATTGAAGGGCCTGAGATTAATAGGTCCCAGGTTCGACTCTTCTTAGGGGCAGTCCTTCCTCTAATTGTGGAGAGCCATCTAACAGCCTTCTCGGTTGAACCGGTCAACCAAGGCTTGCCTAGGTTGGCTCACCTCCTCGTGGTTCTTTGCCGACTAGTGTCACGGGACAAGTTTCACCCAGTGCGCACTCATGGATAGCAGCTGCGAGTTTCTCTCCGACCCCAGAAGTATCAATATTTAGTATGGAATGATCTTACTCTCAAGTAACCAAAAACAAAAGAAGAGACATGAAACATACTTAGCTAAAAGAGATGTTACATGAGATCAAGTTATAAGCAGTGAACAAATAAATTCACATCACTTATTCCAACTCTGATTCAATAGAAAAAAAAAAAGAAAAAAAATAAAGATACATGGAGCTAGCATTAATTAAATAGTTCAAACACAAGGACGATAGAGAGAGTAAACAAATATAGAGAGGAGGGGAGATAAAATTAGATCAAATTACAAAATTACCCATTGTGAAGATGGGGGACGAAGTTCGAAACATAATTGTGTTATTGTAATTTGATGGACCTATTACTGTGGATCATTGTGGTTAAGGCCCACAATTGACATGACTAAGAGTAGGCAGGCTGTTATAATTCAGAAATTAATTATTTATTTAATTTTAATTATTTATTTTATTTAGGTGTTATATTTTGTATTAGGTAATTAGCTAACTATATTTAAGAAATAAAATTTAAATTATTAATTAACTTATTTTTGGGTAAGTATGGACTATTAGATATTTTGAAAAGATTTTATTATTGAGATGTGATTGGAAATTCACTTAAGTGGACGTGATGGCACACGATTAAAGAATTTATATACATATAGGGCTGTGTTAATTAGGGTTGTATGATATTATGCATTGAGAGAGAGAGAGAGGGGGGGTTACGATAGTAAAGGATTATACGATTAGGTTAGCATTAATCATTTTTAATGAATTTTTATAAATTGATGAGAACGGTAGATGAACTGTTTAAATAATTAAGGTGATTGTTTGAAAGGTTGTGAGCGAATGTGTGTGTGTGTGTGTGTGCGCGAGCGCGCGCATAAATATCAGGTGCAATTTATGCATGAATTCTTGAAAGAAAAAGAGTAATTTGTGATCAACTTTGTAAAAAAAAATTACTATGTATATATACATATTATGGCTCCGTTTGGAGTTACACAAAATAAAATAAAATCTTACAAATCTCTACAAATACGAATTACGAGACAACAAAATTTAAATTTTTACTCACTGCACGAATTACAAGACATTTACTTTTACAATTTTATTTTATTTTATACACTTTTATACAACTTCAAACACACTATATATATATATATATGTATATATATGTATATACAACTTCAAACACACTATATATATATGTATATATATAGTGTGTTTGAAGTTGTATACATATATATACAAGTATATACATATACATATATATATATATATATATATATTTATATATGACAGGTTGATTTGTTGGGTTTAGAAAATAGAAAAAGAATTGAGGACACGTAGATTGATGTTGCTCTTGCTGCCTTCGGCTACTATGGTTTGATAATCACTCCTAAGGTTTGGTGATTATTAAATGAAAATTATTTTGTCACGTCCACAACTTAATTGTCTTGTCTGGGACATACGGTATGAGAATTTGAAAACTAAATAAATCAAATAAAAATTTGTACTAAGGTCAAGTCTTAATATAATAATAACCATTAGAGCAATTAAATACGTCCCTTATTCCAATATTAAAAAAATGTTTGAATAAATTACCATCAATTTATCAATATTATCATTTATCTTAACTCCATTTCCAAAAACCACATCTAAGGTCTATACGATTAGAACAAATAATATAATCATGTTTATAGCTATTAGAATAATAATATCATAAATATCAGTATCGAATCCACCCTCTAGGTCACACCACTTATAATATTAATAATTCAACTCTCAATTAAAAAAACTTAATACAAATGTTATCACCTATAGTTAAGACTGAACTCAAGTTATTTTAACTTAAACTGTCTACGTATCTCATCTCGGGAATTAACTCATCATAGTTCCTAAATTTATATCTCTTATTTCATAATTCAACTCATGAATCAATCAGATAAACTATATATCTCATCAATCAATATCACAGTCATATTATATTAACATTACAACATATTATATTGAGTTTGAGAATTTAGTTATTATTGAGTTGTTTAAATTTTGGGACTACTGTTGTTTAGGGCTAATTGATTAATTTTATTTGAATAATTATATTTGACATAATTATTTAAAATTTTATTTTATTACTATTATATATCTTATTAGTTTGAGTTTATAAAGATTTACGCGTGCCATGGATCAGGATGCTATAGTTTACGGTCGCTCTCATCTGAATTTATAGTGACACCGGCAAAGCTCATGGTCCCAACTGGGAAAGTTAGGTCATTTCAGGCAATCCCAATCACAATTCGTTTGCATTTGGTCCAAACCCTTAAAAATACAAAACAGTACCTCCACAGGCGTTGCCATCAAGCGATTTCGACTATCTTCCGAGGAACCGACAAAATTAGAGGTCCCCATTTTCGTTTAAAGAATTTTAATATATTTAGGAAATGCCTTGGAAAAATTAATTTCTTTTTTTCAATTTATCTTGTTTCAAAAGTTAATAATAATTAATAATCTCCTATAATAACCTTAGAAAAAAATGCCCAGATCTTATCGAAATTCAACTTTATTTAATCTCATTATGTTTTTTTTCCTTTTTTTAATAAGTAACCTTATTATTTTATTTTCAAGTATTGACAAACTCAAACTATTAATTAATTAATGTTAATCTAGTCCCGAGTTATAATAAAAATAATACAAGAGTTTGAAATAAATTAAAAAATAAGTTATGGGGGCATTTGGAGACATAATTTTTAGCAGTTTTTAGTATTTTTTGTCAGAAGTTACTAATTGCCATTTTTGGTGTGTTTGGTAAAGTAAATAGTAATTTTTAATAAATTTTTACAACTTTTGAGTGTTTAGTAAAATTTTTGATAACTTTTGGTATTTTTTAATAACTTTTGACAACTTTTAATAACTTTTAGTAATTTTTAGTAACATTTATCAATTTTTAGTAACTTTTGAGTTGAGTAGAAAAAGTGACAAAAATTGATGCTTTACCAAACACTTAAAGAGCAAATTTTGGTATTTTTCTACTAGAAATTGTGATGCCAAACGCTACCTATAGCACGGTAACAAAAATTTATTAATAGAAAAGTTCCAAACACTAATATATATTATGGCTGCGTTTGGTTTACTTCAAAACTCTGAAAAATCACTAAAAATCTTTAAAAATTATTCATTTTTTATCTCATTGTACGAATTACAAATCTACAATTTATCTCACTTTATTTCATTTTATCTTATTTTTTATCACTCAAAACATCACCTATATATACATACACTATACACTATATAGAACGGTAACATAATTTTATTAATTTCCAGAGCATTTGGAAGACTGAAAAGTATAAAAAAATTAAAAGAAATGGATTGTATCAGTCACTTTTTGACGATTGAAAAACCAATCAAAATTCATCAAAAAATTTATTGGAACAGTAAAATACAATCCATTCCAACAGATTTGATCAGAAATCATGTCAAATAGCTGATAAAAGCTAAAAGAAAAAAAAGTTAGAAAAAGTGGAAAGCTTTTTATATTTTTTTGTTATTTTTTATAAAAGTTTTTAAATTTTTAATTTTAAAAGCAAACGCACGAAAAATAAAAATAATAAAAAGTTAATGAAATTTTATAATTCTTCATAAATTCCGGTAACTTTTGGGTTCCCAAAACCGGTTACAAAATTCCAAGCACTGGTATATACTACACATTATATATATATATATATATATATGATATATTTGGCGCACTAAAACATTAAAAAATTTTAAAAATTATTTATTTTTTATTTTATTATATAAATTATAAATTTATAAATTATTTTAATTTATTTTATTTTTTTATCACCCTGAAGGCCTTTACAGTAGCCAGAGCCAGGGGTAGAACCAGTTTCATGTTTCTTTATTTTGGTTTATGCAAAAGGAATAGAAACGTGTAGTTGGGGGTAATCTGTGGAAATCGATGAAGTTTGAGCCAAAGGTTTCTAATTTATTTATCAAAATTTGGAAGTACAAGTACTGCTATAATTGGGTGGGCTATTCGTGCAAATTTACCGATACGCTAGTACTCTATAACACTCTGTAACCCCAGCAAATCATACTTATTTTTTTTTTTGTTTGTGCTACACATATCGGCCCCTCAACATGTATAGTGGTAAACAGTAAATCATACTTATTTTTTTTTGGTTTGTGCCACACATATCGGCCCCTCAACATGTATAGCGGTAAATCGCGAACTCGCGTAGCGGCTGGGAGTCGGACCCACACCCAAGAACTGGATACGGTTTGTCCAACCAAAGAGGCCCGTCCTACCAACCTTTACTACGCTTTGCGCCCGGGAGGCTGGCCCCAAGTTTTGCTAGAGAGGAGACTTGAACTTGAGACTTTGGAGTGATAAGCCCCTAAGTCCTAGTCCAATATCATCCCATCTAACCCCTTGGAGTTAAAAATAAGTACTATTTTCTTCTACACCTTTAATTATGACTGCTTTGATGCCAAATGTCCTTTTGACATTCATTTATTATACTTTATTTTTTTGGTAGGTTCATCTATTATGCTTCACCATGCTACTTGCCTTCTAACTACTTATTAATGAGTTCGTCCTCCCGAGTTTTTTCTTTTTTTTTTTTCTTTTTAATTCTTTTATGAGTTCTATTAATGAGTTCCAAAACACTAGCTTAAGTGCTAATAAATACATACAACATAATAATATTTTATATTTTAATAAAACTATAAATATAAACTATAAAATATTATTATATGACATTTTTATTAATTTTTAATGAGTGTTCTCGAAATACTTGTTAACAAATGTTTTACTCTTTTTTTAATTTAAGAAAATTAATAATATTTTTAAATCATTATACTCTTATTTAAAATTTTATTTCGTATTTTATCTATTTTTTTTTTTTTTGCTTTCTAAACAACAATTAAATATTTTAAAACCTCAAACTAATTTTTTTCAAATAAAAATTAAAAATCTAAATTTTTTTCATTTAAGTTGTATTTATATTAATAATTTGTCAGGAAAAAGAAAAATATAGGTATTCAAAATTTCTTCTTTACTTAGATTGTGATAAAAAAGATGACCGTGCGGTAGATTGTGATAAAAATGAAACAAGAACATATAAAATTTAAGAAATTAAAATTAATCAAATCGGTAGAAATTAGTTTATCTTCTCATACTTTCTAGTTTTTTTATTTTTTAGAAAATCAATTAGTTTTTTTAATTTTTTTCTCTTTCTTTTTATTATTTTAATCTATATTTACTTATTTTTTTCTCCCTCATTCGTGCCCCCCTCTCTATCTAGGGATAATAATTATGATATTTTGAAAGTCTATTTTTTTAATTGAAATTGACAGTTTTTAAACTTATATATATATATATATTTTGGTAAGTGTTTTTAAACTTATATTTACTTGAACTGTGTTTGAGTTATGCTATTATCAAAGCAAGAAGGAAAATAGTAAGGATTAAAAATTTCTTCTCTTATTTAAATTGTGATAGAAAATGAAAGAAAAAAAAATATGAAATTTAAGAAATTAAAATTAATTAAATTTAAAAATTAATATATTAATGAATGTATTTTACTTTATTATATTTTAAAAATTCATTTAGGTAATGACACATATTTCAAATTTTATATTTTTTTACCTATTTTTTCTATTTTTTTTATTTTCCTTCATTTTTCTTGTCCATTACCAAATTCTCACTCCGAAACACATCCTCAACAAAATTTTCTTTTTTCTTCTAGAAACTAAGCAGGGGCATTTCTTATAATCGTATATAAAAGGCCATTGACACTTGCCTTTCTCTTCCAATGATTCCAGTAGCTTTTTTTCAAAAAAAAAAAAAAAAAAATCAATTATTTTCAAATTATTTTTCTCTCTTTTTTATTATTTTACTATATGTTTATTTATTTTTTTCCTCTTTCATCTACATCTCTTTTTGGAGACAAAAATTTCAATATTTCGCAGGACTAAATTCATATTTATTTAGATTATTCTTAGAAATTTTCAAAGAAAAATGAAAGAGATGAGAATTAAAATTTTCTTCTCTTGTTATTTTTTTTAAAATTAACTTTTTTTTCTTAATTATTTCTCTCTCTTTTTTATTATTTTATTTCGTATTTATTTAATTCTCTCTTTATCTCTCTCTTACACGCAACTTGTATCTCTATTTCAAGATAATAATTTTAATATTTTGAGCATATAAATTTAACATATAGACACGGGCACTCCTTAAAAGGAGGAGTAATGTGCGTTAGCAAATTTACACCATCGGGATAGTAGTAGATATTTTCACTGTAGTCCTCTTAAACTCCCGGGCAAACCTCCACCTATTACTATAAATTACATTTTAAGCTTTTTTTTTTATTTTTTAATTGGACGATAAAAGTTCTCTCTATTTCGTTCTTATTGCCCATCAGCGATTATCCCTTTCTTCGCACCAGGTGAATAAGTAGTTAAGTACTTTAAGTTAGAATAAATTTGATATTTTTTTTAAAAAATTATTCTTGCATATTTTATTTCATGACTATAATTATTTTTTAAAAGTTAATTTTATTACAAAAATATTCCTTTTTTCTTTCTTTGGAACAATTAATTGAAAGTAAATTTTGCCCACTGACTAAAAACTTTGAATCCACCCTGGTTGGTGAACCATTAATTTCTATATGGACCTGATGATCTGTCACCATCCTTAAAAGTTGAGCTTACCCATCATCAATATCAAAATTGAATTCATATCGAAAGCCCAGAACTAAATTTCATTTTCTGTTTAGCATTAAACAGTCGTTGGTGGCAATAAATCTAAGTTATATAAATGAGCCATCGCCATAACCATACAGAGAGAGAGACAGAGAGGATTTCTCTAGCTAGCTACTGCAACTGGAAAAAGGTTCAAATACAAGATTTACAAGTCTTGCTTAATATACAACTCTTTCCGTTTGTTGGCAAAACTTTCACTGTTCCTCATTAACCAGAACCTCTCTATTTCTTCTGCTTTCCTGCCTGGAATTCTCCCAGCTATCAATGCCCACCTGAGGTTTATCCAACCCATAAATATATATATATATATCAAAAACAGCATATAATTGCTTCTGTAAGCAGAGGCGGAGCCACACTGCGGGGTGTGGGCTCCAGCCTAGTGCAAAACCCAAAAAAAAAAAAATTATTAAATAAACTTTGAACAAAAAAATTAATCTTAACCTATTCTTTGAATCGCCCAACCCGTCGTTTGAATAGTCTAAGCTCAGCCAACACTGTGAGATCTTCAGTTTATTCAATTTTGACTCACAACTCAGGATATTTCTCCGCCCCTATTTGGGACCTCAAACCCTAAAATTCAACTGTAGTTTACTGAATTCAATTCTAACATAGAGTGCGTTTGTTTCTTTGCAAACTTCCACAAAATTCTACAAAGAGTACAAAAAATTAAATATTATGGTGCCGGAAAGTGTTTGGTTGGTCAAAAAGTATAATAAAAGTATAAAAATTTAATGTAAAAATAATAAATGATAAAATTTAATTAAAAAAAAGTATAAAAAATTAATAAAAATTAATTAATTTTGACCAACTAAACACCTGTAATCTTATATCTATGGAGTCAATATTACTAAATGGAGAAGTGAAAATATTTAGAAGTGGGTTTAGTAAATTTTTAATTTTTTTTTAATCCTATTGTTATCACGTATTACTTTTGACAAAAATTATATTTAATAAAAACTTATAAAAGTTAAGGAAAAGTTTAAAATTTTGAAAAAAGTTAGAAAAAAATTAGAGAACTAAAGTTGTATATAGTTGGTAATTTTGTCTTGTGGTAATTTTTTTTATGTGTTTGGTAAATATTAATTAAATTTTAAAAAAGAAGTTAAAAAATTAAAGAAAGTTAGTAGTTAATTTTATTTTATTTTTTTTAGTTGCAATCAGACAAATGCTTAAAAAAAACACAATAATTATTTTGAATTTTTAAGAGAGTACCGACTATTTTATAATTATAAAATATAAAACATTTATAATAATTCTCAAAATAATAAAAAATTTTATTATTGTACGGCAAATTTTATATAGCAGTGACCGACCTTGATAGGTTAATCAGCAAGTATTCAATTGTTCTATAGACCATGCAAGTAGGCCATTAATTCCTAGCTTTGTGTTCCAAACCGAAACATGTTTGTCATGTGTATATCCATATGCATACATACACATATATATAGAGAGAGAGAGAGATGGGAGAAACTATAGACATTGCTAGGAGACACGAAAGTGCAAGTAAATCATGTAGCTTTTTTCTTCCGTTAATAATGTTGGTTATATGTACATATATACTTGAACCATATATAGAAGTCATTTCCAGAGGAATAATTTTCCGAAACAAAAAGAAATTTAGAATAGATTCTCCATTGTTTTGTTTCCAAGCAAGCGATTGGATACAGTAGATGAGTTAATTATTTACCTGTCTCCAACAAGCTTGTACATTCTGTTTATCAGATCTTCTTCTTGTTCAGTCATCTTTATGAATTCCCACTCAATGCTACTCACCTCTGTCAACGCATCCGGATAAATATAGATGAGATGAGATAGACCCATTTCAGAATGAACAAAAGAGAAAAGAACCCATAAAAGGAAACAGAAAGAAAGTGAAAGAAACCAAAGGAAAATGAAGGGGGGCGGGGGAACTCATACCTTCAGAGCAACAAAACTTGTGGGTAGTCTTAAGTTGCTTCCTGCGGGGCTTGTCCATGGCAAGGGTTTTACTTTATCAACAGGAAATGGAAGATACAACAGTTAAAAGAGAGAAGAACAAGTTGAAAATCGGTTGATGAAAAATGGGAAAGAGAGTTATCATTTAATGGCACCGAAGAGAAGATTTTGGGAAGGCTCATTGTATGTCTCTAACATGTATGTATATAAAATGCGTGCGCCATAGATTACATTGGGAGAGGAGCTCGAGGGCAGTGGAACGGCTGGTCCTACCAAACAAACAAAAGATAAATGTGGGGTTGACTTGCAGTTGTTCTTCTTTGGTCATCTTCATGTTTGAGGTACAATAGGGTCAAAAAGAACACCCCCGGCAGCCCTTTTGTGATCTATTGCTAAATTTGGGCAATTAAATGACATACTTACCCTTCCGTTCCTAGTGCCCAAGATGCCATTAGGTGCAAAATGGTCTTTCTATGTATACAATTAAGCAGTACCTTTCAATTAATCAACAAATTATCTTAAACCACCTTCATGCGTGGCATTATTTTTTTAGGTGTTTCAATTACATAAAATTCATTTTTCAATGACCATTATTGTATAAAATAACTTTCTCTGCCAATCCATGGTCAGTGTAATGTGTGTGTAAATTTCCAACTTCCATATATTCAATTTGAAAAGGGTAAAATCTTTAGTGTGTATATATTATATAGTTTGTGTTTAACCTTCAATTTATCACTATCATGAGTTGTTAACTAAGCCCTATTCAAGTGTATTAATTAATTAATTAGTAGGCACTTAGACTATTTCTTTAGTTAATCCAGTTCTGGTGAGATAGCTAAAGTCTAGTGTTACTGACATACAAGTGAATATTTTCTGACCCTTTCTGGTAAGCTAACAATTGATTATTATCATTGAGACTAGCTAGGAAGGAGGAAGACAACGCAAGTGTTGGAAAGCAATACACACCATTTCAACTTCTAGCTAGCCTTTTTGTTTGTTTTTTTTTTTTTTGGTTTTTTTTAGAATGATCAAAATTACTCTGTTACATTTTAAATATCTTTTAAATTATAATGGACAAAGTTTCAAATTAACAAAAAAATTTAAAAATCTAACTACAAAAAAAATTATTTTTTTTCTTTCGAAAAAAAAGACTAACTTACAAACACAAAAGAAATTAAATTTTTAGTAATTAGTCAGTAGTTATTTATTAAAAAAAAAAAAAGAACTAACACTTTTTTTTTTCCCTCAAACTAAACCTCATCCTTTTCAGCCTTGTAGATGAGAGAACAAAGACAAAAATGGGAAGAGAATGAAAATAATCAATAATCACAGAGAGACGGGACCAATTGGATCCCTAATTTCTGGTCTTTGACAGGCATTGTTGTGGTGGTTGAATTTACTCAAAATGACAGAGACAGAGATAGAGACTCGATCCGGAAACTCGTCGAGGGGCCAATAATTAGAGCTCTAATGTCAATAAATTTTCAAGTGCGTGGTAATAAATTTCTGTTATGATATTATATATTGTTGTGGTTGTTGAAATTTTGAAAAGTGGTTGGGCTAATTATACAAGTTGTCGGAAATGCTCATCCTTTGTCCAAAATTATATATATAAGTTTTATTTGGGATGGTAAAAAAATTCTAAAAAATGGTAAAAAAATATTAAAAATTACTTACTTTTTATTTCACTATACGAATTATAAATCCATAACTTATTTCATTTTATCTCACTTTTTGTCACTTTAAACACCCTCATAGTAATTATGACATATAAAAATAATAAATCCGAATTGGGAGGGTGGGCGTGGAGACGGTTCAACTAACAAATGATTTAGAGAGAAAGACAAAGGCGCACTGAATAGCTTAGAAATTCATAATGGCATGCAAATTATTGTGTTTGAAATTCAATTATGGAGATAAGGCATTGATATACAATCATAACACATAACAGAGAATTAATTAAAATAATGTGGGTAAAGGTGAGTTTATAATTTCAAAGTAAGATGTTTACAAATATATAATTTATTTGTAAAATTATTACTGTCATGTTATTTAGTATAAATTTTTTATTTTATTTTATGATCTTATATTATTCGCACCAGTAATAAAAAATACCTCTTAATACAATCTCTCTCATGGGGTTGGGGGGGGGGGTTAAGCCATTATCTCAGGGAGAGAGAGATTAAAATTTGGGACTAAAGTTGCATACATTTTTTAAGACATGAACTAATATGCGGGAAAAATCATAACAATCAAAGTATGTTACAAAATAGAAAACGCATTGTCCCGAAAGGAGTAGTCGAGTTGGTTCGAATTGCGGGTTAAAGGGCCTGGGACCAATAGGTTTCGGATTCGACTCCTCTTGGGGGCAGTCATTCCTTTAATTGTGGAGGACCATCTAACAGTTTTCTCGGCTGAGCCAATCAGTCAGGACTTGCCTAAGCTGATTTACCTCCTCGTGATTTTTTGTCGACTAAGATCACGGGATGAACTTCACCCAGTGCACACTCATAGATAGTGATTGTATACTTCTTCCCGACCCTAGAATATAGAAAGCACATTTGAGAGGGCAAAACTTAAATTAAAGTGAACGTGTAAACATCACGGATAAGATTCTGGGACAGCCAATTGAGAGAGTGAGAGAGAGAGACAAGTGACTTTGTGGGGTCGTACAGGTTGGACTCAGGGCTTTGATTACAAGGAAACGAGTGATTAAGAAAAAAAGAAATTGCATGTCAGCATTTGGTTTGATACATGTCTATTAATTAATATAATTAGTGGGTTGAATTTTGGTTGAGAGTTGAGACCGTCAGTTTCAACATTTTTCTGTCATATAGTGTTCATGATTGCATCCAAGACCTTTTTGAAGCCAATATTCCTTCATGCGTAGGGGCCGTTTCGCACAACATTTTGTTAAAAAAACTATCTATTTTTTTTTTTTTTTTGGTGTTTTGGTAAACTATTGATTTTTATCATTTTTCTACTCAGTTACATTGACTTGTTAACTTAAAAATTATTAAAAGTTGTTAAAATTTTCAAAAATTATTAAAAAGTTATCAAAAGTTACTAAACATTTTACCAAATTTCTAAAAGTTGTTAAAAATTACTACTTACTACATTAAACATATCAAAAATTACAACTAATAACTTTTGATACAAAAAATAAAAATTATTAAAAATTATGCTTCTAAACGTTCCCAGATATGTATATATGTATGTATTTTTTGTTTGGTTCATTGTAGGCTTTTAGTTGGGACAACTTGGCTCTGTGGGTTATATGTGAGAACAAACAAAAGCATGAAACAACAACATTTTAGGCAGCTTTCACAAGGTTAATAATTACAAAGCTTCTCAGCCTTTTATCAGGCGAAAGACTGATCATCTTTCGGGGTGTTGGTAACATTTATATGCAATTTTGGGGGGAAAGGAGTTAAAATCTCAACCGTCCAGGCCATTTACCGGTGCTTCAAAACAAAGACCAAATTGACCAGCGCATTGAATCACTGACCATGAAAGAATTCGATCTCCCCATTTTAAGCAAGAACAAATCTAGGATATGGTAAGAGAGATGCTTTTATGCGCTGACCTAAGATTCCTCCACCTTTTCTTTTCTTTTTTCTCACCTTGAGATCGCCTTTCTCAAATCAAAACATCTCATTTTTTTTTTAAAATTCTACAATTCTCTGTAAATTTTTATAAATTTTTAATTTTTGACTTATTACATGAATTATAAAATTATTATATATATGAATTTATATTAATTTTTTGCACTCCAAATGCACCCTAAATTTATTTTATTTCTTTTTGAAAATAGGAATGAAAAATAATAGAATATTCAAAAATTTTCATTCTTAAAATAATGGAATATTCAAAACTTTTCATTCTTACATTTGGTTTGCTAGATTAAGAGAGAGATACAGGCGGGGAGAATGGGGGAATAGAGTTAATATTCTATCTTTTTTCCTTGCAAAGCCAAACAAAAATAAATATTAATTTTCTTCGCAATTTCTCTAGTTTTTTTTTTTTCACATTAAAATTTTATTTTCTTTTTTTTTTTCTCCAAATCAAACAAAGACTAAACTCTAGTTAATCAAATATATTTACTTCTACAAGATAGCACGTATTAATACATAAAACTATATGTACTTACAAGAAGACTTAGAAGGGATGGCAAATATAATCCACAAGCTTATGCATGGGCATTTTTTTGAAGTTTAATTCTCGGTGATTAGAAACAAGTCAAAAGACACTAATTTAATTAGAAGCATGATAAATCTTATCAAAGCAAGTGTCATTAGATTTCTTATATAGGGATGGTCATCTCGACCAATCCACCTGAATTCGATCCATTATTTGAGCTGAATGGATGGGGGATTCAAATATTTTTTTATAGATTGGATCGGATTTGAGTTTGTTGTTTGAAAAAATTTGAATATTGGATTAGATATGAAGAGGAGGTTACCTCCGTCCCGATCTATTTCGAATCTGATATTCTATCAGGATCTACGCTGATTTGCCCTGATCTATCTCGATTTATTCTGAGAATATCCAAACAAACCTAAATCATTTGGATTCTTGATGATAACATCACCACCATAACATGATAAACAACATTCACATTCATCATATTTCAGACTTATTGAATATCAATATTTTTATCATTAAAATAAATATTGATAAATATATTTAAAGTAAAAATTATCATCGTTTTATATTAATTAGGGTGCATTTGAAGAAAAATTATAAATTTAATTTTTTTTGACTTTTGTGCAAATTAAAATTTAAAAGTTTAAATTTATTTTTTTCATACACAAAAATTAAGAAAACTTAAAAAGGTAAATTTAAAATTTTATAAGGTATATCATTTGGAACTCTACAAAATAATATAAATCTATATAAAATTAAAATTTTTTACTTATTATGCAAATTACGAAACTATAACTTTTACAAAATTATATTAATTTATATAATTTCAAATACTCCATCATAACTTATAAACTCAATTATTTTTAAAAAAAATCTAAATACAAATTTTAAAAAATAATTAAAATATTTTGTTTGTCATTTTAGGATAATGTTAGTACAGAATTATACATCTTTATTTTGTGTTAGTGAAATGGTACTTTGGTAAAATATTAATTTTGGAGATGTGTATATATTATTTTGATAAATTATTATTATGATGATATTTATGTATTATTTTGATTTTAGAGATAAATTATTTGATAGTAATAGGTTACATATTCAATCAAGTAATGTATCAAGTTATGGGCAAATTTGGAGACGAGCGGAAAGTTCAAATTTTCAGATATCTGCGTATATATTCGTTCTTCATTTAGAGTGGGGATTGAGATTCAAAAAAAATATCCGTTCTGAATTCGAGACAAATTCAGAGGCGGATGGAGAGTTCGGACTTCGGATTTGAATATTATTATATCCACTTCCGAACTAGTCCATTGCCATCCCTATTCTTATTAATCATGCAACTCAAAACCTAAACCACGACAATAAAATTCCTTGATCACATGTGTAAAGATTTAATTTGGGATGAGAAAAAGTTATTTTTTTTTAACTTTTTTTTATAGTATTTAAGAAAGGAAAAAAAAATTAGTTTCTCTTTAGTAATTAACTTTTTGATTTTTTCGTTAATTTTTTATTTTTATTTTTAATAATTTAAAAAAGTTTAAGATATAAAAAATAAATTTAATTATTTTTAATAAATAAAAAAATTAAATAATCAAAAACTGAGAAACACTGGTGTTTTCCAAACAGAACGGAAGACATATGTGTGTATCTTTTCCATCAAACTTGACAAGGTAAATAATGACAAAATTGGCACGCGAGGTTGTAGCCTTTTAGTATTTCGAAGTGCTGTTCTCTTTTTCCTAAAAGGCTTTGAAGTTTGATGTACTTTGATTCTCTGAGTCATCTAGCTTCCGTAAGTGTGCCTGAGACGCGATGATCAATGTTGCGAAATTTGAAAATTTTTTTAAATTTTTAAAAATTATTTATTTTTTACTTTATTACATAAATTATAAATTTATAAATTATTTTAAATTATCTCACTCTACTTTAATTTTTTTATTTCAAACATCCTAAATAAACTGTTACGCTATATTAGCTAGACAATAAATACAAGAGCAGAAACAAAAATTATCTTTTTATATCAAGTATTTTTACGTTTGACTGGTTTTTTTTTCTTTAGTCACAGATTTAATCATTTTTATTTTTATCAATTTATGAGCTACAAAGTTTCCGATTTTATATGATATTCTTAAAATCCTATAAAAAATAGAAATAACTACTCTTTATTACAAAAAAAAAAAATAATAATAATAATAATACGCCTTGAATGGCTCTGTTTGGAGTTTAAAAAAAAAAAATTCTACAAATCTCTATAAACATGAATTACGAGATAATAAAAATTAAATTTTTCACGAATTACACGAATTACGAGATATTTATTTTTATAATTTTATACAATTTTATATGATTTTATATAACTCTAAACACAACCAATAACTAAATTTTATCCCTATTGTAGTACAAAAGTAACGCTCTAGGCTCCTTGGAGAATTTTATTCTTATAGTCATGAATCAGAGACGGTGTTTTTACAGATTTTCAATGAGTTTTCGCGAAATATCAAATCTGTATTACTGCTATGTCGTACTGCTTGGGTAAACAACTCATCCGTGAACCAATCTAAATCTAAACATATAAAATTTGGAAAATTAAAAATAATTGAGAAAGAAATTTAATTTAATAATAAATATTTTTTTATATTTTTCATCATTTTCTTTTTTTTTTCCCAAAATTTTGCTCCAATCACCCTCTGAAAGATCGAATATTTGCTAAATCTTAAAGCTCTCCCCCCCTTCCTTCCCCAACATTTCCCTAGTAATTTTTTTTTCAAAACTTCTAATAACTCCTTGTCTATATATAAGAACAAATATTAATTTAATTTTTGAAACTTCTTATAATCCCTTTGTCTGTAATTTTTATATATATGTCAGCCCCCAATCAAATATCCAGCAGAGTCTGAGTGTGTTTGTGTTTGAAGTTGTATAAAATTATAAAAATTAATGTCTCCTATTTCATGCAGTGAGTGAAAATTTTAAATTTATTATCCCGTAATTTGTATTTATAAAAATTTGTGAAGTATTGTATTGACTTGAAACGGACCCTCTATCGCAAGTGGGTCGGCTTTTTCACTTCATTTGTTCGATCCCAGTTGGATTGCCTTCTCCCGGCCCGATTCATAAACTCCCCGGTTGACATTTATAATTCAACTAGCAAGCTAGGTGCAACTAAATTCCAAGTTTCCATTACAGTGATTGATGGTGCGTTGTGTTCTTAAATTATACGCTGAATTAACAGCACATATATAGATATATATAATCCACAAATATGGATTTTTATTTTTTATTTTTTTTGGCTGCCAACTATGGCCTCCGTCACTCGTTGTCTCTTTCCTAGTGGATGTTTCAATAAGTGCCGGCAACAGTGATGTTCTTTCTGGCAAGTCCCAGTCCTCTCCTATCAATCGGAGCTCATCTTGATCTGTCTGTGAAAAAAAAATAAAAGAAAGAAGTACAATTGCACGCATGCATTGCATGCTGTTTTCTGAAACTCCCTGTCAATCTTTACTGTCATATGTATATTTACGTATCTCGTGATTTGGTAATAGATTGGATAAGAGATTAATTTCTGTCTCCTTACTCGGGATAAATTATTCATACTATACTGTCTGTCATGTAGTGTGACTGCCTCCGTAATTTTAGCGTTGGGAAAGTATGACATCTCTGTCCACATGTTTTATAATCGCAGTGAAACTCCTTGAAAAATCACCATCACATGGAATAGTTTTTCCATCACTTGCATTAATAGGCACCTTTTACTGTAAGTAATGTAAGCGGTAAAAAAAAAAAATTTAAAGAAGGCAAGTTCTAATTTGATAGTTGTTACCAAAAAAGTAAAAAAAGTCCAACCAAGTTGTATGAATCTGTCTATATATTCCCCATGCTACGAGCTGAGCTGTGGAGATCAGGGCGGCCAATGGGATTCGCAAGCGAGTTGTATGAATCTATACACCCCAATTTTATGAGTTGAAACTTTGGGAGGAGTGGCCTACGAGATTCCGATGGTACAAGCAATATGGTAAGCGGCTCCACTCCAATGAAAAATTACCACCGTAGAGTACAGAAGCTTAGTAGTTTGTTCTGATTTCATATTGCTTGATCGTGATTCAGTAATATGATATGTAACAGATTCACTCACTACCTTTTAATGCAAGTGATGGGCTAATAAGAAATTCGAGAAGTCATATTCCTTACACTCTTTGGACTCACCATCCATTCTTAGCATAGCAAAAAAGGGACTTTTAACCCCCCCCCCCCTCCCCCAAAAACAAAACCAAAAACAAAAAAATCTACCCTTCTCTTCATAACAACCGGAAAAAATTAATAATAATAGATTCGTAAATAAATTAATTAAACAATAGAAAACAAAGAGACTGAACTTGTAAATAAAATAACCAAAAATTCTACTCTCATCGTTCTTTTATACCGTACGAGTCACCGCTCGTTTATTTTTTTTTATTGATAACTATTAATAATGATTGGTATATTTCGCCTAAAATTATTACCATCGTAAATATTATTTTTTATTTAAAAATTAATAATAAAAATATAAGCAGTGATTGGTGTGAGATAAAAATGTCATAAAAATAACTTTATTGATAAATGACATATGAAACTACCCATTCAAGTAGGAAGCGGTCGGTGATGTTAGCCCGCTGCCAGCTATTACTGGCCTCACGATTTCTTTTTTTTTTTTTTTTTTATTTGAATGTGATGTTAACCGTAAACTTGGACCGAATTTGGGAAAAAAGTTAATTTTTTTTTTAAGTTGACTTCTAACTAACTATTAAAAAATTAAATTTTTTGTTCAAGAAGAAAAAATGTTAATTTTTTAGTAATTAATTTTTTAACTTTTTGTTAATTTGATATTTTTACCCTTCAATATTTAAAAAAATTTAAAATATAATATGATAAATTTAATCATTTAAAAAATCAAACAACCAAAAAAACTAGTAGCGAATGACTAAATTGCCAATTGTTTCCTAAACAAAGCCCCCAACATCAATCAACCCAACGATTTTATTTTTTAGTTTGTAAAAATCTAGATCAAATAATAAAAATATTTTTAAGTTATTAGATAATATATTAATTATATTGAATATTAAAATATTCAACAATAAAATTTATTTTAAAATACTGTACCAAAAATTTAGTTAGGAATATAATTTAAAAATATTTTTGAATGAATTTTTAAAATATTTAAAAATAAAATTTATCAATATAATTTAAAATATTATAATAAAAATTTAACTATTATAAAAATCAAAATATCTATATATATCTCATTGAACTTATATAAAAAGTATTTTCTATTATAAAAAATAAATTATACCGATAACTTACTTTTTTATAATAATTCAAGTAACATTTATAATAATTCAAGAAACAATTGTTAAAAAATTTGGAAAAACAATTTATCAATATAATTTATTTTTTATGATAAAAATATTTTTTATTCGAGTTTAATGAGACATATGTAGATACTCTGATTTTTATAATAGTTGAATTTTTAGTATAATATTTTAAATTATATTGATAAATTTTATTTTTAAATATATTAGAAATATTTATTTAAAAATATGTTAAATTTATATTGCTAACTAAATTTTTATTATATTATTTCAAAATAAATTGTAGTTTTAAAATTTTAATGTTTAATACAATTAATATATTATCTAATAACTCAAAAATATTTTTATTATTTGACCCAACTTTCTTCCAAAATAACAAATAAAAAATAAAATTGTACGGTTGATTGATGTTGGGGGCTGTGTTTGAAAAAAAAATTGGTAGCTCGACTACTAGTTACTAGTTTTTTGTTTGTTTTTTTTTGAATGACTAAATTTATCTTCTTGCATTAGAAACTTTTTTAAATATTGTAAGGTAAAAATGTCAAATTAACAAAAAAATACTACTACAAAAATGCATAAACATCACTAGTTTTTTTTTCGAACACAAAAATTAACTTTTTAATAGTTAGTTAGTAGTCAACTACAAAAAAAAAGTTAACTTTTTCTTTCTTCTTAAATCCAACCAAAGTTCCCAGTTATTTGATCTAGATTTTTACAAAATAAAAAATAAAATTACTGGGTTGATTGAAGTTGGAGACTGTACTTGGGAAAAATTGGTAGTTTGGCTATCAACTATTAGTTTTTTATTTTTTTTAAATTGATTAAATTTACTCTCTTTTATTTAATTTTTTTAAATATTAAAGAGTAAAAATGTTAAATTAACAAAAAAAAAAAAGTAAAAAACTAACCATTAAAAAATTAATTTTGTTTCCTCTTTTAAACACAATAAATAAATTTTTTAATAATTAATTGGTAGTCAACTACAAAAAAATTTTTTTTTTTTCAAATTCAGCCGAAATTTCTGGTTAAAATCACATTCAAACGGCAGAAAAAAGAAAAAAAAAAAAAAGGAATGATCGTGCGACTAGCAAACGCTGACAGCGGGCTAACATCACCCGTGACGTCAGGCTTCCGTTCAGGTGGTCCTCGCATCTAAAAGAACTGAATGAATTACTTGCGAGTAACAATCGTTTACACGCCTAGCAGCGCAATTTTAATATGTTGTCCTGATGTTTCCTGCAAGAATCTTAAACCAATGGTCTACAGAGAAAGCTCTCTCATCCTACAACGATTATCTGTGACAAAAAAGAGATTGGATCTTCGCAAGAGATTGGATCTTCACAAAAAAGAGCAGTCCATGCGACAGAGGTTTCGCTCACCCACGAAAGCACCACATGAGCATATCATAATCCCTTTGCGGAGACCACAAGTACATTGCAATGTTGTGGATCCCGTATCCATGCAGATTGAATAACACATGAGGAAAAACAAAACAAAAGGCTGTGGCCTTTTTCAGGAAAAGTTAAAGTTTTCAAGTAAATTTGCTCAACAGTCGAAGCAGCAAAGGCTGCATCAACTGCAAACATTGGGACAAGGCCTGAAACAAGTTGATGTTCCAGTTTTTGCTGATAAACAAATGATGGGAGAAATAAAAACAGAGACTTGGCAGGTTTTCCTGTAAAGCTAGTTGGGGGTCACCCAGCTATGGGTAGGGGTACAGCTCGGGCAGGCTGCACCTGTTTGAGATTCGATAAAGTCCGACCCAGGGAGTACAGAACTTACCGAAACCCAACCTAGCCTAACATCTCCGGATTAACAAGTATTAAAACCCAAGCCCGACCCACTTGATATATCATTATTTTATTTTATTTTATTTTATTTTTATATTTTGGTTTGTTCGGATTGACTCAAAATTTTTAGTAAAAACCAAACATGAAACATCTACACTTTCATTGTTGTTTAGCAATTGTGCAATATAGGCGTACATGTATAGAGTATAAGATACAAATGAATTTAAAGAAAAAAATGGATAAAAATGTTGGAAGTTCCATTCCCTTTTACATGAAAAAATAAAACCTCTGCAGAGTATCATTTAATAACAGAAAATATATAGATATATATGAAAAATATGCCAACATATTATTTTTTGAGTTAGTTGTATAAATTTAAATTTGATAGTTCAGATGCATTTGATATAATAGCTAAAATAATTATCATTTTTTTTTGTATATATTTTATAGCTGAATGCGCTTATTTATATGTGTGTGTTCAGGTATCGAACCTTTCGAGCAGGGGCGGAGCCAGAATTTTTGCCCAGGGGGGCACCGGGCGCCAAGGGAGGCACCGAACACCCAAGAAAAAATAACAATCGACTTATTTTTCAATTGAGAGTAGGAGAAAAACGATGTTATTTTTAGAGAGAAAATAAATTATTCTTGAGTATTAACTAGTGAATATATTTCCACAGTTAAGGGTTCAAGCACCTGAAGTTTATTAGAGATATCCCTTACTACAAAAAATATAATTATTATTAAATTTTATTATCTATAGAATTTATTATATTATATGCTAAATTTACTGATAGTATAAACAAAAATATGCAATAATATATTAAAAGATACACTTTATTTCACAAAAAATACCAAGTTTGATTCTTTTAAACTTCTTATATGTTAAAAAAATTTGAGTTAACTTTAAATTTTTAATAAAATCAAAATATTTTATTTTTTAATTAATTTAATTTTTAAATAAAATTAAAATAATAAAAATGGCATTTTAGTAATTTTATCTAAAAAATTGAGGGGGTCACTTGCCCCCCCTTGCCCCAACATAGCTCCGCCCCTGCTTTCGAGTAGTTCACGTAGAATGCTTGATTTCAATCTAAATTAATTTAAATTTTTGACTCATAGTATGTTGAAATAAAAAATAAAAAAAAAATAAGAAATAATAGAATTGGAGAGAGAAATAATATAATGTCTACTTCTTGTCGTATATTTCATAAAAATAAAAAATAGAGCTTTAAATAGGCTTACAATAAGGGTAAAAAAGAGGCCTTTAAATAGGCTTACAATAAGAGGTATGTATAGTAATGATATACGTACCAAAATAAATTTAACACCTATTAAAAAGTAAAATATAGAATATTCTAATATAAGTAATATATTATATATATAAAGAATATCTCGTATCTAATATAAAATATTCTAATATAATAAATTCGATCCTACAAAAAATTTAAAAAAAATTTAAAAGCTGCTAAAACCAACATTTTTCAGTTGGGTTTGAATTTTATGGGTTGAAACCGCACAACTTATACAGATACCTATGCAGGATCACTGAGAATTTTTTTTTTTTTTTTCCTTCTTTAATGCTATGCGATGCGAATATTGGAATGAGATAATAGAGCACATGATCCAAGTTGCTCTTACAATTTGGCCATGGATATGGTTAAGATGCCTAAGCTGCTTTATTCCCTTGTTTACAAGGGTTGACTTTTGCAATGTCTTCCACGGCCAATCTTTTCTTTGTCCGATGAAGATTAGGTTATGGGGGACCTTGTAGGAATCAAAATGATCTGTTTTTGTCACTCAAAGAGAGTGCCTCGGATATGAAAGACCCACCAATCTTATGTCTTTGGGAAAAATAATTAAAGTACTATCAAATTATGTCATTCGTGAATGAATAATATTAAATACGATGAATAACTGAGAAAACATATAAATATAATATATTTTCTGTGTAACAAATAAGATTGAATATAATCCAAAACTATTGAGAGAATATACAAATACAACGTATGAGCAATTTATTAATATAAAATAAACACGAGTTAATCAGTTCTTAATATAAATCTATTATTTAACATATTCATCAAATTTTAAATTATTTGAATATTAATACAATAGATACAATTATAAATTTGCAATTCATTACTTATGGTTGATATCAAAATAAAAAATTAAAAAAAAATAGAGAATATCAAACAAATATTTTATCTTAGAGACACCATTTACATTTAATGATAGCAAATTTGTATGTAATGTTTAAGAAATTAAATCGAAGAATTTTTGTGGCACTCTTCAAGTCAGTTGGGAGGGGGAAGTGCCCCCACTAGACCCTTTGTAGGTCTACCGTGTCAACACATCAATACGAATTGCCACTCTAATCCACTTGTTGGTTTCAATCCGTAAAATTAAAAACTGCTAAAACCAACTTTTTTTTTTTTTTTTTCATTTGAATGATGATGCCAGTTAGTGACCTGTAAGTCGGGGTCCAAGCCCTATCTTGAATGATCAAGCCAGCAAGAAATGCCCAATGAGTTCATAAATTTTTTCCATCTCCCCCCCTCAATGGCCTCTGCTTTCCGGATACTGCACAAAAGTATGGAAGATTAGGAGCCTTAGATGGAGATGGAAAAGGCCTTATTTTCTGGGTTCGAGAAAAAGCTCGCAGTCGCTACCTACTCATGAGTGCACGTGAAATCCGTCCCATAATTCTAACCGGCAAAAAAACACGAGAAGGTAAAGAAAAGGCCTATCTTGCTAACAAAAAAGTTGGTTCCTATTTCATATATATATATATATATATTTTTTTTTTTTTCCATGGCAGCCTTTGCTCCCTCTCCCTCAAGGGCTTCCAGCTCCTGATTCATCTCCCCACGGAGTTGGAAGTCTTTGGGAGAGTATACAAAATCCGTCGTGATCATCTTCTGCGGAGTTCCCCCCTCCACTATTCCATGCATGGCATCATCACTTGTCGATCTTTCGGTTTGGGTTTTATGATCTTTTTTGCTTCCTATACATACTGTAACGTTTTTTTTGAGATCCTTTGTCTTTAGACTTGATACTTACTATATCAGATCTAGGCATTAAATGAAGAAATGGGTATTTGGAAGGTCAAATTTAAAAAATAAAAAAAAAAGAAGGAGGAAAAAGGAAAAAGTGTAATACCTTAGTTATTTTTTTTTTTTTTTTTTGGTCTTCCGAAGACTAAACCAAAACTTATTATTATAACTCATTTAAAGAGGATTAAATGACTCGTTTCAATAATTTTGGTCAGAAAAATTATCAAAAAATTAATAAAAATTGATAAAAGTTAATAAAATTTAAAACTTTAAAATAAACGCACAAAAAATAAAATGGTCAAAATTTGATAAAATTTTTTTTTAATTTTTTGTAATTTTTTATAAACTGGAACCGCCCAAACGGGGGTTCTCTCCTTCGAAAACTTTATGGGACAGCATGTTTAGGGCTGTGCCGACTGAACTGATTATAACCAATGCCAAGGTTTTAAAAACTAGTCCCACATTGAGGGAATTCTAGCAAGTTCTCCTGCTGGTATATTACTAGTGTGACCAATTTGGTTATTTAATTCTCAGACATCCCATCAAACCGAAACGACACAGGAATGATCAGCACGACATTTGCGCAAGGATGGCACCCACAACTCAAGGAATGGTCCAAATTTTCAACCCTCTCGTCTACTGCAATTATTTGCACTACCATTTTGAGAGGTAGGTCGTTGAAAATTTGGATTAATTGATGGAATGCTAGCTTGCTCGAGCGTTTATCAGAAAATTTTGTTTTGATTGACTGTGTTAATGAAAAGATGGGAGAAGGCAAAAGTAATATTTTTGTATATGAAGTATATACAGTACAAAACGCCGTGTCTCTGAATTTAAAATTTGTCAAAAATAAATAAATAAATAAAACTACTCATAAGTGATAAGCCTTCATTTTTCAGCAGGGGACGTTTGAAAACATAATTTTCATCAACTTTTAATATTTTTTTTTTATTAAAAGTTGTTAGTTGTAATTTTTAGTGTGTTTCGTGAAATAAGTAGTAATTTTTAATAATTTTTAACAACTTTTACAATTTTTGGTGTTTGACAAAATTTTTAACGACTTTTAACAACTTTTGGTAATTTTTAGTAATTTTTGATAACTTCTAAGTTAAAAAGTTACTATAATTGAGTAAAAAAGTGACAAAAATTGATGGTTTGCCAAACACTCAGGAATTAAAAGTTGATAATTTTTTTTAATTAAAAATTGTATCCCCAAACACCCCCATAGTTAATTAAATTTAAAATTATTTTTGTGATATAGATTTATTCATTTTCCTAATCAAACCAAAAAAAATAATAATAATAAATAAATTTAACTTTTTTTTACTTCATTTTTTTTCAGCGCGACAATATTTGACATGATACAAAAATCGTCGACACAAATTGACACAAATACATTAATTCGAAATTGACACGTTCTAATTTGATTTTAAAATAAATTATCTGACATGTTTCTTAAATTTTAAAATACTTGAATATAAACACAAAGTGGTAGGAATACATGCAGGGCTCCTTCAACTCAGCCACTGCGTAATATGCCCATGTGATGAAATTGGACAAAGCAGGAATCTAATTACATATTGTTGTCTTTGTATTATATCTGTCCTAAATTTCTAAATTTTCTTTCAAGAATAACATGAATTTAGATATGAGTACAAGACCCCGATACGCATCCACGTGTTAAATCTCTCTTTAATTAAAATTAAAGATATGTAATTAAAAATTAAGTATAATTACGCGTACATGTTATGGGTGTTTAAAAATTATATTGCTACTAAAATAAGACAAGAACACAATTATTTAGAAAGAACAATTCTCGGGCTTTAATATTTCCTTTGAGGACAGAACTCATCTCCTGCAAGAAATTGTGATGGGCAATTCAAGTCCCTTCTTACACCCAGTTGTTCAGTTTACAGCACAATGAGAAATTCATCCCCTTACAGCAGCACATAAATTCAGTGCGTTTTGCGAATGGGCGAAAACTACTATATATAGCTACATTTGAAACTCTACAAATCTCTACAATTTTTATAAAATTTTAATTTTTTATACATTATATAAATTATGAGACTGTCATGTATATTAATTTATATTTAATTTTTTTACACTCTAAACGCACACTATATACACACAATTATGTGAATGAATGCATTGAAGATGCCTGTAGAGTAATTGCGTGCAATTTTTAGCTATTTTATTGTGGATGGGTTGTCAATTGTCACTTGTCAACGTTACCTTCTCCAAGGCAAAATGGATGGGCCAATGAACAAACTTCCAAGACACCACCAGCCTAGACCTGAGACTGGGACTTGAACCTCAAAAATCTTTATAAATCGTCCTTCACTGTCCCAGAAATTGACCATTAACCTAAAGCTTGATCAGTTTTCTTCTTAATATGCCGAGTATGTGATAAAATCCAATTAGTACTGAAACTGAATCAGAGCGAAGTTGAATTTACCTATAACCACAACAGAAGCAACTGCTAGCTATTCCAAGTGCATCAATACCCACACTGCCTCAGTACAGAACAAACGCACAATCTTGAGAATTTCCAAAAAGATAAAAGAAACAAAGCCAAAGTTGTTAATTACTGCAATGGAAATGCTTGGAGGAGTCAACATATCCAAGAGACGCAAGAAATAAACACATTCCCACAAGTTCACTTAACCAACAACATAACAATCCAGTATCTAGGGAACATGTTTTCCACATATTTACAGATCAACACCAAAGTAACTTATTGACCACCATGCTCAAAACCCAGGAACATTAACAGGGGAAGAGAACCGAACTCGTTATATACATGGGATTGTCATGATACCAAAATAAAGGTAAGATACGATGAAGACCAATGTCGGTTTAGTGTGACAAGGACGAGTAAACTGAAAAGAGAATGAAAATGGCAAAGCCATAAGCAGGTGTGTACAAAACTTCTGAGAAAGTGGAAGATTTGCTCAAGCAGTGTCTACTAAGCTTCTGGTTAACTGAAAGCCTTGCACAAGAGTTCACCAACAGCCCTCGGAATTTTTTCAAATCCTGTAAACCAAACTCACTCGGACTCAATTGACAGATCCAGCCTGGTCCTGCATGGCCATTCTCTCTGAGACGTCAGCCAAAGATTTGAGGTTGCAGTTCAGCAGGGCCTTGACAAAGTAGCATGTCTCATCTTTCGTGTTCCCGTTGGGCACATCCACCACAAATGACTCAATCACTAGTGTCCCTGGTCTCCCCTCAATTATCTCTGGATGGACGGTAATTATTGAAGAGTAGTTCTGCAAAATTAAGTAACAAAAGAAACCAAGGTTTGGGTCTTTCAGGCAGACAGCATGGTTGGAGGAGCTGGCTAGAAAGGAAAGAAAAATATTGTGATGATAATAATGATACAGAAGATAATAATAATCAGAGAGTTAATCAAAAATATTATCTTATTTAGTGTTCCAACCAAATATTATTAGTGAAATGCATAATTTATTTGGCAAGCGCCAATGGTTGAGTTTTTAAGAGGTAACAAAGCTTGGCCAATTATGGGCACATAGGTTCTGTATTGCCATGAGAAAACTAGTATGGCACTGATAACCTCTTAACAGGAATCAGTCAGCAAGTGCACGTGCAGGTGCATCCAGTTTTTTGCCACCCTTTTCACCAAATAAACAAAAGTACAAAAATATTCATACAGAGAACCTCGAGGAAACGGAAAAATATTTTAATGTTAGAGAGGAAGAAGTTCATGTTTGAAGTTCATTTTGTTAAAATCAGTTCATTTCTGAATCGAAAATGTTTTAAGAGTTGAAAGAGTGGCATCATAGTTTAAGTGCCACAGCACTTGCCCAGATGATGGCTGTCAAGATGGAGTTTACTAATCCAAAGTATAGTCCAAAAAACAAAAGCAGAAGAACAACCTATTCAAGTTGACAGAGATAGATGCCTTCAAATATGTCTCCTCTTATATGCATGGCACACAACAAGAAGATCAAAAGTGGAGACTTCACTTATGTATAGGTATCATCAATTCGGAGGCAACATTTTTAATAATAACATAGTGGCATAACTGATAGGATGCGAAATTCATCATCATCTTCCGCCCTCAGTGTCCAACGGACAACAAAGGAAAGACCAAAACCCTCTTCATTGGACAACTAAAATACATCACCACCAGGGACAATACCTCAAAGCCTAAAACTTGCAATTAGTACAATCCACAACTTTAAGCTTATGAATGATTTGAAAGATCATGCAGATAAAGAGAACTAAACGGACAATCAGAGAAGTCACCGGCATACATTAGACGTAGTATCGTGTAAAATTCATTTACACAAACAGAACTACGGGTTCTGAGAGGTCAACAAGCCAAAAAAGTACTAGTGTAGTGCCATTAAACAAGGGGGGGAAAAATATACCTGTAGCCTGTGATCACCACCAATGATCTTTATGCCGAGAATGTGCTCTTCATCATCGAGCAGTTCCAACCTTTCTGTGCTGGTTGTGGCAGGAAGCCCTGACTTCACATTCACCTGTCTGAGACTGCCAATGTTGAGTTCACCTTGCATAACACATCTGCTGACAAAAGGTTTATAACTCTGTGGCTGGTCGAATCTTCTCACCAAAGACCAAACCTAACAGAAGAAAAAAAACTCATCAGATAGAACACAAAAGAAGTGCAGTTGAACCTGAAATAAAAATTCAGAAAAATAGAAGCCCGCAAAAATCTAAATTTAACATTTTGACAAGGTATAACTAATCATTTCTACATTTATTTGCCAAAAAAACTAGTCAAAATTACTTAACAATTTAAATTATGTGTCCTTCAGTTTTCATTTCCAACTTTGTTATTTACTTGGAAATTTTTGTCAGCAATCAACCACATACAAAGCAGTGAACCAACTCAGATTTCAATGATATTAAAGTCTACCTAAAATAAACTAAATAATCACAACATAAGGCATGCCTCTGGATTCACCAAACCTAACTCTAAGCACTCGAAATTCAAACAAACACCACCAGAAATGAAACAAAAGGAATTCAAATTGAATTACTCAGATCTGCACTGAAAACCAAGCCAAACGCCCAAAATCCACAACCAAACCAATTGCAGATAGTAAAATCAGAACAATTCAAACTCCGTCGAAATCCTCAAAGTTACAGCTGTTCCATTAATCTCCTAACCAACCAAACAGAACACAAATAGCACATCACACACACACACACACACAGATATATAGAGAGAGAGGGGGGAGAGAGAGGAGAGGAGAGAAATGTACGAGATCAACGGGGGCTTTGATGTGCTTGACAAGATCGGAAGTGCACTGGTTCTCTCTGGGCTGGTGCTTGTGGTGTCTTCGTATGTATTGAGCCTCCATTATTCCTCTATAACCATGAACCAAGAAATTCTCTCTCTCTCTCTCTCTCTCTCCCCCCTCCCTCCCCCTAAACCGATCGCGATCGAAATCCAATCCAACCAAGAAGAAGAAGAAGAAGAAGAGAAGGCAGAGCTCGAGTGGCTTCGAAACCACGTTCTCCCTATTTAGATAACTACGGTTCACTTCTCACAGTTTCAGTCTTGACTTCACAAAGAAAATAAAAAAATGCAATATCAAAAAGACCCACATATCAAAAAGACCCACATAGGCCGTTTGGTTTGTCATTTTTTGCTGAAAATCTCTAAAAATCTTTATAAATCTCTGTTAATTTTATATCACATTAATTTTTTTTTCTCACTGCACGCATTACGAAATCTCCCCAAACCACAATTTATCTCAATTTATCTCATTTTTTCTTACTCCAAACATATATCAACAACACCGACAGCGCCACGTCCAGTGCCAAAAAAGCCCACAATAGCAATTGGGCCGAATTCGGCAATTGTAAATATATATAAACATAACTAATTTCCATAATTAATTACGTCCACGTCAGTGTGGGAGAATTGTTATTGTGACCGGAAGGTGGTAGGCGTTCTAGTGACAAGCTAATTGGAGGCTGCTTCAAAGTTCGTCCGAGCACGCGGGGGTGTGGGCCCCCTGGCATGACTTGCACCGACCGCTTGATTTTTAAATGCTTTTAATTCGGGGTAGGTGTAGAAAGCCTTTTCAAAGAGAGGCCATTTTTTGTCAACCATGACAAAACAATAGCACTGGGAGGATAATTAATATATATATATATATATATATGCATATATTACGGCTCCGTCTGAGCTGACCAAAAAAAAAAATTTAAGAAATAGTAAAAAATATTAAATAGTTTTAAAAATTATTTATTTTTATCTCAATACACAAGTTACAAACTCATAACTTATTTATTTTATCTCATTTTATTTTATTTTTTATCACTCTAAACACACTTTACACATGAATGTCTTGGAGGTTATATAAATTAACATAAATTTTTAAAAATTATAATCCTGTAATTGGTATGATGAGTAAAAAAATTTTAATTTTATACAAATTTATAAAAGTTTATAAAATTTTGAAAAGTTCCATAATATATAATTTTGTATGTATAAATAATATGGGATTACTATCTGTACTTCACTTTTAGTTTGTTATATTGTATTTTCTCTCACAATGAATAATATTTATTTAAAGTGTAAAATATTAAAAATAGAGTACAAATACACTCACCCTATATAATATTGTATCCTGTCAAGACTGCTTTTTGTTAAATTTTTATAAAATTACAATTACGGGTCCGTAGAGAAATGATGATTGCGACAAGGTTTGAATTAAGGAAGAGAATGGGGTCCGACCCGTGATTTATATAAGGAATAATAATTTTAATCAGGATTTATTAAGGCCCAATTCCTACTTTGATTTATTTGTTGAAATCTTGTGTTTTACTTTATGTGATTAACAATTTAATTATTGGCGTTATTAATAATCAGTGACTGTATATATTTTAGACGATTGATCAATTCTTCTAAATGTAATTTTCTTAATATTAATATATAATTTCTTACTTATTGAAAAAAAAAGTTAATTTTTAAGTTATATATTAATTTCTAGAATATAATTTTTATATGTATTAACCCCCCACCAAAAAAAATAATAATAAAAGAAACAAGAAAAAGAAAAGAATTGTGTTGCTTTAATTGAAAAATATGTCTTTGGAAAAATCTAATCCTTCATTTTTTTCATGTAATTGTCGAGAATACTTCCATGTTTATAAGGAAATATGTCACCATCAATAAAAAATAAATAAATAAATAAATAATACTACGAATGCAAAAGTTGCAAACTTGTGGGAATACGTATCATCCACAACAATCTTATCTCCTCCCATGCCTCTTGTCGTTTTCTGCCTTTATGTCCAAGTTTTTATTATTTTTATCAATTTTCTTTTACTTTAAGTAACCAAATTATAATTAAAAAGGGACCCCAAAAAAAAAAAAAAAAAAAGCAAGAGATGAAAGGGAGAAAAGTTAAGGTGGCATTTGGTTTATTTTTTTATTTTTTATTTTTGTTTTATGTGTTAAAACTTTTAAAACAAGAAGATAAAAAATGCTCTATTTTCCTTATTTTGGAAATTTTCTCATTTTTTTTGTTAAAAACTTTCAAAAATAATTTTTTTGTCATTTTTCATTTTATGAGTAAAGTCATTTTTAGTTTTTGAAAACACAAGTAAACAAATGTGTTTTAACCTGTTTTCTTTATTTTCAAAAGCACAAAATAAAAAATGAATTCAAAACAGAAAATGAAAAATAAAAACAAAAAATAGAAAAACAAACTAAATGAGCCCTAAATTTTCGTTGTTTTGATAAGGAAAATAATGTGATAATAGTAATATTATAATTTAAAGAGTATTTTAATAGGTTTATCTCTTTGTAATAAACTTATAATTTGTGATGTTTGGATGATCAAAAAAAATAATTGAAAAAATTAAAATAAAAGTGATACACGATGAAATTTAATTGGAGAAAATTAAAAAAATTTGTAATTTTTTATAACTTTTGGTAAATTTCGGCAATCCAAACAAAGTAAAAGGATTTTACAAATCTCCAAAAATATGTAAATAATAAAAACAAATACAATTTTCTTAAATTAATAAATAAATGGAATATCAAATATGAAATAGTCTCTATTCTTTCATTTCTTTCACCATCCATAATTATAAGAAATTGAAGGAGATAAGAAATCTATATATTGCGCTACAGTAATCTTAAATTTTAACTATTTCTAAAAAATATTCTGAACTAAAACTAAGGGTAAAATTAAACTCAAAGCCTTTAAAATGGAGATTGTGTAGGAAGGAAAATTAAATAAATACAAAAGACTTTTCTTACAAGAAGATTTTTAGTCAAGAATTAGCCTTCCATTCCTTTTTATAGATGTGCAAAACCTTCCCAACTCTCCACTATCTTACCGTGCTCATAGAATATTATGAGATGACTAATAGACTCCGCATATCTCGCGATCATTGCTGTAATAGTAGTAGTAGTAGTGAGTGGTTACAAATCCATTGTCTTTTATTTTATTTTATTCAAAGGTGTTACAAAATCCATAATCACCTATAGGAATTATTTGTTTTTCGATTGATTTGACATGGCTGATTATTCTATGTTGGACTTGGGAGCTTACCCGTCTTTACACCATCCACGTAAACTTGGTTTCATTGGCCATGACCAGATTTGCGTTCACGAATGATTACTTTAATTACTGTTTTAATTGACTTAATCTTGATGTGTTATCCCCCTCTGCTAAAGATCTTATGAATAGGCCGGATTCCTATAAACCAATTCCTCTATTCTAGATTCGCAATAATGAGTATGGATACTTTAATGCTAATGTCTTACGTATACTTATGGGTGTGTTTAGAGTTGTATAAAAGTATATAAAATAAAATAAAATTGTAATAGTAAGTGTCTTGTAATTCGTGTAGTAAGTGAAAATTTTAAATTTTGTTATCTCGTAATTCGTATTTATAGAGATTTGTAAGATTTTATTTTGTTTTGTTTTACTTCGAACGGAGCCTATATTTCATTCATCTTTCATGTGTTGCTGTATGACTAGGAGGATATTTTACCATTAAACGGTGCCGTATTTGTTAATTATGTATCTGAAAAATTACATGTATATCAAAAAATAAAATAATTACATATATAGAGCCAAACTAACCCAATCTTAACTGGGTCGATTTGGTTCTGTAGATTGATGGACTGTTTTACGTAGAAATACACATGTAGAATCGCATTAAATCATTTTATTTTGGTTTGGATCCAAAATATGCCAATTTATGGACTAAAATTGAAACAATCGGTTTAACTACCTTTACACCTCAAACCAAAGCAATCTCCTAATGTTAATGTATAAAACATGAATTTGTAGAGGGAAAAAAAAAAAAAAAAAGAGGGCCTGAGAAATTAAAATAAAATAATTATCTTTTATTTGAATTAAATAAATAAAAAATAATCAATAAATATTTATTTAAACATATTTTTATTTAATTAGGAATAAAAAATAATATAAATTAATAATTTATTTTTCTCTATTATTTTTCTTCTTCCATTTTAAATTCATGTTTCAAATAATTCAACCAACCCAATCTATTCATACCACGTGCACTAATTTTGTCTTCTACAGCGGTAAATTTACGTATCATGATCCCAAATACCCGACTTTTACGTATCATGATCCCAAATACCCGACTACACATTTGGCTGGTTTGTCACATGGCGGCCTTCTACTTCTGGGGTTTTCAGACGTGTACAACGTTGAACTCGCGAAGAGTAACAAAACAGGAAAAAGGGAAGACATTATCGGAAAAGAGGAAAAGTTCATTTAATTTTTTTTAATTTATTTTATTTTTAGGTTTTAACTTTCTTCAAACTAATTCTTTTTTTTTTTTACTTTTTTTTAATTTTTTTAATTTAAACTAATTTTTTTCACATTTTTTTTTTTGTAAAACACACTAAACGCTTAGGTGGCATTTGGTTTGTATTTTTATTTTCTATTTTTTGTTTATATTTTTTATTTTTTGTTTTATGTTTTGAAAATTTTAAAATAAGGAAAATAGAAAACACATTTAATTTGATATTTTCTATTTTTCGTATTGTAAGATTTTTCTTATTCTGGGTTAAAAGCGCTCAAAATGTCTTTTTGTCATTTTACATTTCATGTGTAAACTCATTTTTTATTTTCTAAAATAAATTTTAAAAATACAAATGACCAATTGTATTTTGAACTGTTTTCTTTATTTTCAAAAATATAAAATAAAAAATAAACTCAAAAAAGGTATATTAAATGGCATCTTGATAATTCAAAATTTACCTGCTTTTTACTTTTTAAGAAAATTTAGCACTTCAACCATGTATCATATATTATTTCGAATTTTGGTAGTGGCTTTATTAATACCAAATTTAAGAAAAATATATATATTGTATAATTGTTTAGATTTGATATATACCTCCACTTTTTATCCATTCAACTATAAATATCTCAAATTAAAAAAAATAATATTTTATTTAAAAATAAAATTATAATTATAGATTTATTTAAATTTATTATATTAAATTGATAGAATCCACATCATACAACTACAGTTGATAATTATAGTAAAGTTTTTCTATACCATGGTTTTGGTCACCCTCTGTAGTTACTTTTATGGTTATTTTAATTCAGGCTTCACTGTGAAGCTAATTACTTTTTTTTTTTTCCTTTTTATCATTGAATTATGGGCGTGGATGTTGACAAAAAGTTGGTTAAAAATTAAAATAAAAATAAAAAATGTGACGTAAAAGTGTGATACGTAAAAAAAAAATTAATTAGAAGAAAAATATAAAATAATTAAAATTAATAAATTTTGATAAGTTTTAATACTCCGAACGACCTGCGTCCTAGTACACACTTGAAAAGTTATCCGATGCTCTTTGAGCATCTGCCCAAAGCCTCTAAGACTGTGCCAATGATTATTGGCACATCTGACGGCACAAATTTTTATTTTAATTACTAAAGTTAAAGATTAAATTTTTACGTACTTTCTTTTATTGGTAATTATTTTTTTACGTACTTAATAAAATTTTATAATTTTAGAATGCGTGTGCCAATTTTATATGTATATATTTGGTAAAATATTAATTTTCATAAAAAAATTAATAAAAGCAAAAGAAATTACAAAACTAAAAATTGCCAAAAATTCGGAACATACATTATATTAACAGGTTATTTTTATAAATAATTATTATTTAGGGTGTGTTTGAAACATAATTTTTGGAGGCAAAAAATAAATAAAAGAAAATTATAAAAATGTAAAATGAAATGAAAACATTAAATTTATTTTATTTTTCTTTTAAATTTAAAAATTTAAATTTAAAATAAATAAATGTTACTAACAAAATTTAACTCTTATTTAATTAAGCATACAAAAATTAAACAAATTATAAATTTTGTTTTACGTTCGCCTAACGTGGAAAGTTGGTCCTGGAGTAGTACCGTCCTATCTGTGAAAGCAAAGCCACCACATGCGCGGCTCAGAATTGTCGTACCTCCTGCCAGAATAATTCATAACTCATCAATGGCAATGGTTGTGGTACATTTTAGTGTGTCCTATCTTTTGTCCCCGAATATATGAAAACTTTAGCTAATAAGGCTTTGTTTGGCGTGACGAAATCCGTGAATAATATGTAAAAATTTCTAAAAGTTATTTATTTTTTATCTTATTATATGAATTATAATTTCATAATTTATCTCATTTTATTTTACTTTTTGTTACTCCAAATGTCCTATAAATTGCTGCTTTATTAGAATTTTTAATAAAAAAAATTGTGTGCAAATGACGTCACAATGTTATTTTTGTAATAAATATTTTATTTTAGTGGATAATTATTTATAACAACACTTTATTTTAGTAAATAATTTTTTAAAATTAATTAATTCACCATATTATTTTATTTAATATTTCTTAATAAAAAGTCTGGTTTCGTAAGCAGGCGTTTCTTCATGCCCGCTTCTAGTTCTATTTATTTATTTATTTAAGTTGCTTATATAGACTGGCTCAAGTCCTAAATGACATGCATACCGACCCACCAAAAAAAAAAAAAAAAAAAAAAGTCCTAAACAGCATAAGCAATCACATAAGAAGCAATCACATAAGAACTCGGTCATCTAATAAAAAGGCTTAAATTTTAAAAAAATGATTTTTATATATTTAATTATTTTAATTTTATCATCTCCTTAATATAATAATAAAGTAATTTTAATACTTAGTAATGATATTAACAATAACTTGGATGAGTACTTATAATATATCTATCTACTAAAAGAACTATTTAGATGGATTCTATTTATAATATATTTTTCTTGTCTGTCTCACTAGCCGTCGAGAGCAATTCTACACGGGTCGACTCCACCCGTGCTTATCGATCGATAGAAAATCCCAATAAAGAAAGATAACATTAAAAGTGGTGTTCACGCTAAATATATTTAATGACGATTAGTTCCAAATTAATTATGTAAATGGGCTATCTAGTCAATTTTAAACTAATATTAAAAAGTAATACAGAAGTTTAATAAGTAATTTTTTATTCAACAAATATATTTATGATTATTTGTCCTAAACTAGTTGTTTAATAGTTGTCATCTAATCAATTTCAAACTAGAGTTTAAAGGGCTCTAAAAAAAAGTAATAATAATAATAATAATAATAAGTAATTTTGTATATCAAACAACTAAAAGAACTATGTTAACTAAAATAAGAGTAGTTCACTGAATGCATATACTTTTTACCCTTTGTGAAGATACAATATTTTGTGTTTCAAATTTATGATGCTGGAATCAGAATATGAAAATTTTACTGCTTTGTAAAGGCCTAATCGCACAAGACTTGTAGTTTTTGAAGTCTTCCACCTAAGTAGCCAAAGAAGACAGAGAAAAAAAGGGGGCAGGAATCTATGCTCAAACTTATTGGGTTAATTTGGAAAGTTGAAAACCAATATGTACTCTCTACATGTTCAATTATTGATTGCTCTTTCCCTTTTTTTTGTTATTTTGTCCCCAATAGGGGGCTATGCATATCCTGAGGATTCAAGAATGACAGGTGGAGGATAACCTGCATGCCAGGTTCTCAGAGTGATCAAATAGTCTTTCTTAAAGTAGATACCTAACCCAATACATCTATATATGTGTGTGCTGTATATATTTTATATGTGAAGAACCAGACTCAACAGCATGCCAATGTTCATTAGTGGTTCCTGTCTTATTTGCTGCCAATGCTAAAAAGTGATAAAGAAAGAGAAGGGAGAGAAGGTTAATTAGTATCATTTGAAGGAAGTAGGATTGCTTTCCAATGGGGGATTATAGTTCAAAAATCTTGAAATTAGGTTGGTTTATACTTCAAATTAATAATGTACTTCGTTAAAATGGCACCAAACTAGAAAAATGGTGTTAGAATTATTAGACAATTGTAATATTGTAAATAAATACATTTTTTATGAACAAATAACGATTTAATACTTGAATTTTTGAGAGATAAAAGGGTGAAAAATTATGGATAATAAGATTATTAAGAGGTATTTGGTTTACCAAATTTTACCACAAGTTACAAAAAGTTATTTACCAAATTTTACCACAAGTTACAAAAAGTTATAAACTTCTTTCAATTAAATTTTGTCACATATTATTTTTACATTAAATTTTTATATTTTTTAATACTTTTTTGCCATCCAAACGTTCCTTAAGAATTAAAAAAAAAATTATTAAAACTATCATAGATTTCTATAAATTTTTAAAGTTTAAGGACGCAATTGTATTTCTAAATTTAACGTTGTTTGTAGATTTATCGTGTCAGGCTTGTAGGCTTTCAAATGTTTCACATAATTTTTATTATTTTTGTGATAGGATTTTCTAATAATAAAGGATTATCCGTTCAAAAATCATCTCATAATTTGATCTATGACCTCTTCCATGCATTACATTTTTCTCGAAAGATCATTGGTATATTCTAAGTTTAATTCGGATGCCAATTGATGATTCCATTGAGATGATTAATTTTCTTAGGATGGCCCATGGCATCATCTAGACAATTAATGCATGTATATCAACAGCTCGATCTAAGTCCTGACCATCTCCCATATTAGGCAACGTTTCAATATTAATACCAAGTTTCCAATGCATCCTCCAAGCTAATTTTGAGTTCAAACATTCCTTATGCATACATCTATATATACAACAATATAACTTAGGATTTGGTTTTTATATATTTTCAACCGTTAGATTTGTTCAATAATTAAAATTATTCTTTCTCCGTTTTAATTTCTTTCAGTCATTTCACGCAAAAACATAATATCTCGTTCTTCCTAAATTTTGTAAATACTTTTTACAATTTTTATGTAAGTTTATTTTATAAATTAAAATTTAAACTATTTGCACGCTAAATTATATTTATCTGCCATTAAACACGAACAATTACTAGTGTATATGTATATATATATATATATATATATAAATTCATATATAAGTATAGTAAACCCTCTGTTAAATTAAATAAATTTTGTTTGTAGGAAGTTATTCTTTGAAATAATTCCATTTATCCCTAAACTTGTTCTATTTCATAAAAACTTACCGTGGTACATAAGAATAAAGCAATGTCTTAAATGGTACGTGCTAGGTTTTAAATTAAAAAACAAAATGGACAACTTAATTAAAGGCATAAGTAAAGAGTGTGTGAAATATATAAAAAGTGTAACTGTAATTTGAAAAAAAAAAAACCTATTAATAGACACAATTGTTGCCTTTTGGGGAAAAAAATTGTATATATGTTTCGTGATTTGTTTTTATATTTTTACTTTAATCTCAAATAAAAGAAATGTAAAGATAATTTTTTAAATTAAAAAATCTAATTAAAGAATATAGAAAACAATTTTTTTTAACTAAAAACTAAAAATTAGTATGTCATTCAAGAAGGAGATATCAGCTCATGAACGGAAGATCGAGACAAGCTATTAAATTAAGGGGGTATTTAGATGCAGAAAAGTACGAAAAAAAAATATAGAAGTTGATATAAAAATGATATATGCCAAATTTTGATTCGAAAAATTGATAATTTTTTTATAACTTTTGATAATTTTTTTATATGTTTTGGTTGTCTAAAGACTTAAAATCTAATTGTTTAAGTATATTTACCTCAGGGTGGAAACAAGCCTAATCAAACTGAGTTGTAACTTGTTCGAATTCGACTCAAATTTTTTATACTAAGTTCGAGTTCGAGCTTAGCTCGAACAAGAAGAATTTAAACTCAAATTTGGCTCGTGAATAACTCGATTGAACTAAAACGAATTCGTTTTAGTTTAAAATATAATAAATAAAATATTATTAAAAATATAAAAATAATATTAAAAAAATATATATTATTTTAACGAACTTACTCGCAAACTTTCAAGTAAAACTTTTCTGTACTCGAGCTCAAATTTAAACAAGTCATAAAATAAATTCGATTCAAGCTCGTTTTAGTCACAAATCGAATTCAAGCGAATTTTTTTTTCAAGTCAAATTTGAATAGTTCGTGAAGGAATCCATTCGTTTTTACTCTTAATTTATATATTTTTAATTTCAAAAAACATTAATATATTTGAACCACTCGATTTTGATTGGAACTCGAACCTCGTTCTGGCAAATATGTATTCTTGCGCCTTGAAATTAAAGGTGATGTCCTGTCATGTATATCTCTAAAGTGGTCCAACAAGAAATCAACTCGGTTGCGACAAATCAGTATTCCAAACTCCCAACTGAAAATGGAGCACAAACATGTTCAGCAACACGCGGCACAAGCCGTCTGGGCATCCCCAGCGTAGCCGACAGAACTTTTACAACTTTTTATCGATAAAAAAGAGATCCTTTTTAGCTACATGGGCCCTTCATTTATTGCACGATTCACCAGGAAAATCGATCAATCGGAACGCGAAAAATGTCCTCCAATATTTAAACAAAATGCCCACATTTCTCGCACCTTCGTTTGTTTGATTGGAATTGAGCAACCTTACGGGTCCCCCCATGTTCGACACCTATTGCGTGACAATTTCAGGGGTGATAATGCTATATTATTAGAAATGACAATGAAAGTGAGACGGGGTGATCGTACGAGTATGCTCTTTTATGGTGGGATAAAATCTATCTCTATAGTCACTTTAATTTATTTTATTTAAATTATAACAAAAAAATTTCTATAGTTTTGGTTGAGGTGTAATTGAGTTTTTTTTTTTTTTTTGTCAAATATCGTTTATACTCAGTCGTAAAAATAAAAGCAATTATATAAAGTTAGAGGAAATTGATAATTTTTTTTTTCCTTTGTGAGACAAATGGCCTCTTAACTCATTAAAATATTTTATAATTACAAGATTATAGAGTACTTTTTCTTGCCAGGGCAATGCGTGTAATGTTGGGTTTAAAAAATATTTTTTGTTTTACGTTAAATGATATTTTATTATTTTTTTACCCATTCAATCCCTAATTTAATTATTAAATAGAGGGGTTTGAGTTGAGGGAGGCACACCTCAGGAGCTCCCAACTCCTTGAGAGTAGTAACAAATTCACAATACTTTCGAATATAAAGATAGAAAAGAGGGTAGCTGTCACGAAAACTCTCTCACATGTACTAAATATATTTTACACCTAATTTTATAAAAGAAAAATAAATAAAAAAAAAGACCAAATTAACCAAGCAATCGCTAAATGCCAATCTCAAGATAAAAAGCCTAAAATGAATTAATGCCGCATGTTGTCTTCCTTAAAGTAGACAAAAAAGCAAACCCCACGAGAACACCTGAAAAAACATACAGTAAGTGCAAAGAAACAAAACACGTACTATAAATGGGTTAAGCATTCGTTGTTTGATTCTTATAATTAGTTAGGCAATTCATCCCTGTAAACGAATGGAGCCAATGGAATTTCTTTCTTCTTTTATAATTGAAATTAAGTGATTAGCTTAACTTCGAAGCATTCCTAATGATGCTCTTCGATCGATCATGATCTTAGGCACGCTTTTCACTGTTGCCTTTTCAACGTGGCAAGAAAGAGCTTAGGATGAGGCTTTGGCAGGTTATAGTTTGAAGTGGAGTACCGATGCTTTTTGAAAATGGTTGCCCTTCAAATCAATTGTCGTCTCTCTTCTCACACGGTAATAGGAATCTTCAAACTCCATCCACCTGCTAAAGAAAAACTATATATATATATATATATATTTGTATGTATCCTTAAATTAATTCAGTGTTTAAAACAGGACACCCTCGAGGAGGTCACAATGGATTATGTTGTGACACATATTTACGTAGTTTGTCATATTTTATCATTATCAATTGAGCACAATTCATGTGTTTGACAAGTATTTAATTGTCTGACTAAGGGAAGTAAATGGATCAAGTCTGGGCTTGGCAACCCATTTCTAACCTAGTTTTAGATTGATTCGCCCCGGTTGAACCGGCTTTCTTCTATTTAATTTAATTCTATTTTACCTTTTACATTAAACTATTGAAAAAAATATATATCAAGTGTTCAGCATATATAATTAATATATAGCATTTTTTGTTACTTTTTTTTAACAATAACCGACAAAATGGGTAATGTGAAAATGACCTAAAAGCACAGGCGCAAAGTGAAATTAAAAGTAAAATATAAAGATGTAAATGTAATTTATTCAATTTTTTTAATTATAAAATACAATTTGGATTTTTTTTGCCACAAAATTTTATGGAATTTCTGAAAAAATAAATCTTTCTTGCAAGTAGTTAATTACTTTTATTCTTCAATGCATTTGGAGTTTTCAAAAATTCTCTCTATAATTCTCTACAAATTTTTTTTTTATCGCAAACTACATAAATTTTTATAAAATCTCTAAAAGTCTATATATATTATTAATCTTTACAAATCTCTATATCTATATAAATTCCAATAAAATTTTTACAAGTTTTAAAAGATTTTAACATAAAAATCAAAAAATGTTTGCGAGAATCGATTAAAACAGAACAAAATTCATTTTAACGGATCCATTTGGATAGATTTTCACTGTTATATATATTTTTTATGATTTGTTGTTTGCATTTTAAATATCAAAAAGTAAATTAAATCATATTTTATTCTAACTTTTTGAACTCTAAATGACTTCTATATCATCTTCAACCACCCCCCAAAAGTTTGGGAATGGTTCTAAAACTTAATCAGAGATCTAAACCGACTATTTGAAGAGTTGAATCCAAATATTGTCAACCCTACTCTTTAGCTTAAGTCCTTGCCATATGATTTTATTTTTCATGAGTTTTAACTTTCAGCATAACTTAGCACAAAATAAATTAACAAATAAATAAAAAATGTAACAAATATCCGTTATAATACTTTCTCCTTTTTGGGCCGAAGGTGTTGGCTTGGGTTAAACACTACTCATAGGCCCATGAGCCCATCCATGTATTGAAAGCCAGGCCCATCCAAACTAGCTTGGCGTCTCCCGCAAGAATCGATTTGTTTATTCATTTGGCTAAAATTTTATTTTTATTATAAAAAAAACAATTTTTTAGGGTTTTTTTTTAATAAGAATTAAGAAACCGAGCTTATAATTAGTTATGACGTGGGGACTTCAATAACTTTTGACTTTAATAAATTTTTAGCCTCCACACTGCGATTACTAAATATCTGCCAAACTATTTATTAAGATTCAACATTACAATTAACCAAAGTTTAAATCCTTGATTCTGATAAAAAAAAAATAACTTAAAATCTAAAATAAAATATTGAATAAAAACAAATTATTTAAGTTATGTGGACGAGGTTTCCAAAGTCTATGAAGCAGCCACTTCCTCTCTTTCTTTCTCAAAAAAAAAAAAAAAAAAACACACACACACACACGCATATATATATATATATATATATTCTTGTGCATTCTTAATTTAATTTGCTTATGGTCATCTGGGATCTTCTACTTGAACTGCACGAGGGTTTTCCGGATTATTTAAGAAGTTTTCTAGAAGTTTAAGGAAGGGTGCTTTGTCTTCCAACAAAAGTTTATTTGTGTCGGTCGTTCCAAGACATGTACAAAGCAATAGCTTAGATGGTCGGGGAAGCATCACTGCTTGCTAGGAGGGCACGCACGTGCCCTATTAAATTAAGAGCGTTTGATGCTCAATCACGGTGTTTTAAGGTAAGTATACATATAGGGTAGGCTTAAAGTGATAAAAAATTAGATAAAATAAAATAAATTGTGAATTTATAATTTATGTATTAAGATAAAAGATAAATTATTTTTAAAAGTTATTTAAAATTTTTTTTAAAAATTTTAGAGACTTATATCAAATTAAACGGAACCATAATAATGTTAATTGTTTCCATACTTGGTACGGTAAAAGTGAAAATTGTTAAACATCTCGTCTGATCACGGTAAAAATTATTAAACATCTTGGTAACGTGAAAATTATTTAACATCGATCTGAATTTAAAAATTTTATATTTATTTTTTTATATTTCAAGTTAAGTTAAAAATATTAAAAAGTTTGCTAAGAATAATGAATTTAACCGTTAATAATTTTTAAAAATACATTTAGAAGCGTTATACTTCTTATTTTTTGTACTTACGGCATTTATTCTATCTGATTTTTAATACATATTTATATTTTTTACTAAAAGATTTAACACTATTCACAATTTTATTTTAATTTTAAGTAAAAAAAGTTATAATCACATTTTTTTTTTAAATTCACAAAATATATGTAATTTTTATCTTTAATAAAGAGTATAAAGACAACGAATTTAAATGTAAGTTATCTTAATCATTGAGATTGAATGGAGTATTTAACTTTAGATATCTTATGAGGATTTGGAGAGCTGACATTAATTTCAATATCAGTTTAAAAACTATGTGATCAAAATCATTGAATTTTAATCTAACTGTTCAAACAAGTTCATATATTTTTAAGCGTAAAAATACATAAATGAATTTGATCAGTTGGATTTTAATCCAACATCCCCATACAATTATCAGGCCTCCTCCTTTTTATGATTTATGGTAGGGTGTGTTGGGATTGAAAATTTGGTAAAAGAGAGGGGAAAAAAAAGAGAAAGATTAAAAAAATATAAAAGAAACATAAAATTCAAAATGCATATTTTTATTGAATAAATTCAAAAATACAATAATATAAAACTTATTTATCAATATATTAAATTTTTAGTTTCTCAAATATCATGTTTTTTATTTTTCATTTTCTACTATAATCTAAATAAGAAAAAAAAATTGAAATACATATAACTTTGCTTTTTCCTTAATAAATTATTAATCAAAACATAGCATTAGAGTGTTTCATATTTTAGAGTCAAAAAAAGAAAAATCTGTTTGTCCTTTGTCAGATTCCAATACACTCCTTGCTTAGAGGATCAATTACAGCCACATATAACGACATGTTTGTTTTGGAGGGAAGAGAGGGTAAAATTTATTAATTATCTTTTATTACATTAGTTTAGAAGAGAGAGTAAAAATTACTATAGAGATAACGATAATTAAGTGTTTAATAATTGTTTTAAAGGGAAACGCTATAATTGTTCCTTACAATTTTTTAGTGCTAAATATGGTTTCTCTTTCCGATATTATTAATTAAGTGTTTTTCGTAATTTTTTCTCTTTTACTTTAATAAAAAAAGTATATAAGAGTAAATATTCAAATATAATAAAGAACGGTTTATGAAATTTGTTGCATAGTGAATTAAATCAGAAAGTTAAAATTCTGCAGAGTAAAAAAGTAATATTTTAAAAAATTATTTACAAATATTGTTGTTGGTCGAGATTAGATCAAATATATAGAAACTGGTATGAAAAATTACATTAAGATATTATTATTTTTATTTTCATTTACTAAGAAATTTCACATTTTCCTTATTAATTTTAGACTTTTGCCTCTAATTTTTTTTTATTTTAATTCTATTAACGGGAAAAATATAATTTCAACCCCACCAATTAGAAATTTTAAATCCGCAACCGACCACAATGCTATTATGCCACGAATATCATTCTTACATTTGCCTTATTAGTGGCCCAAATATCATAGCTTTTTATTTTTCATTTTTTAAAGTGAGATCTTTTATTAAAAATCATCTTTTGTTATGAATAATATAATAGTGTATTTAATTTTTTTTTATCAGTTCACTCATTCCTTATTACTACTACTGACATGTTTGATTTATAAATTTTTGTCAATTTTTAATAATTTTTTTATAAAAAAATTGATATGTGTTTTTCTTATGTGTTTGGTACTTTGTTGTGTAAGTTAAAAAAATTAAAAAATTTTAAAAATTTTAGATGTTTTATGTGTGATAATTTTTTTTTTATATATTTAGTAACTTTTGATAGAAAAAGTTAGAGTTAACTAAAAATTAAAGAAAATTAGCATTTTTTGACTTGTCCTGGAACGAGAACAAGTGCTTTGGGAAGACAGCTGAGCCGTTTGTAATCACATTATTCCACAGTGTCCTTATTAGGGTCGGTTTGGCGTAAAAAAAAAAATTCTATAAATCTTCAATAATCTCTCTATCTCTAATTTTGTTGCCATCACTAATTTTAAAAAATTCTAATATTTTGTTAATAAAATTAAATAATCTGAAAGTAGGTTAACCGAATGTATAAAATTTTTATACGATTATATTTTTCGTATCGAAAGTTTTCAAACGAGTACCATTATCGTTATTTTTTGTAAATTTTTTTGAATCTGTGAGAACTGATTTGAAAAATTGTTCCCACAATTTGCTACTTTTTAAAAAAAATGTCAAAATTAATTCGAAATTATATTTTATCTCAATTTATTTTATTTTTTTATTCTAAACGGGGGCTAATGTTGTTTAAATAATTGTTAAGACAACTCTTGAATCAAGGAGGAGATCTTAGTACGGAACGCAAAACTGTGCGCTCCGACCTTGATATCAACGTCCCGAAATAATTTTTTATTTCTTAGTACTTTGTTATATAGAAATGTTTAGTGGATAAAAATTTAGTTAAAAAGTATAATAAAAGTATAAGAATTGAATATAAAAATGATAAGTGATAAAATTTGATTAAAAAAATACACAAAATTAAGAAAATTAATAAATTTTAATTAATTTTGACTAACCGAATATTTTTTTTTTATTTGTTCTTTTCGTCACAATGTTCAATCAAGGCAAATTTGCGGCATGGGATGGCAAGAACCGTCCCTGAAAAAAGCAATAGATTTGCAATTATACCTTGTATGTATCTTGTGGGAAGCACGTTTGTTTCTGATAGTTTAACCATTGGTAGATAATACGAGTGATTATTTGTTTTTATTTCGTTATTCGGTTTTATTTAGATTGTCCAAATTATTTTAATTGTTTTATAAAAGAAATTGAATTATCTAATCGTCAAGGAATCTAACTGAAATAATTCAGTTTGATTTTAATTAATAATTCAGTTTGAAGTGATTGAAATTACATTTTTATACATAAATATTTAGTATTTGATTTTGTTTTTATATAAATTTATTATTATTTATATTTATATATAAATATCTAATTTAATTTTTGATTCTTTTGATTATGCAAATTAATGTGAGAACTAAAATTGAAACTTAATGTAATTTGGGTATTGTTCGTGTAAAAAAAATATTCTGAGCACGTGCCATTATTTCTGAACAGTAAAGTCTTCGGGGCAAAGCACAATCTCATCTTCAACCACATTCGATTGGCCTCGTAACAAAAGATATGACCATTGATCTAATTCCAATTATAAATGCTACATTGTAATAAATTTAGTTCATTTATTACATTTTAGTTAGTCTAGTTAGTTAGTTACTTAACAAACGACAAATATGAAGTAACATTTGAAAATTTTTGATTATCACATCACGCTTATTACTCTAGTACCTATCACACTTATTAAATACTGAGTGATAGATAATAAGTATAAAGTAAACAGTCAAATATAATATATATATATATATATATATATATATATATATATAGAATTATAATAATATTATTTTTCTAATCATTTTGACATTAAACTATTCATTCTCTTTACTTATAAATACAATACTAAGTGAACAAAGTCAGGTACACTCAATATTACTAATTAAACTTTTGATTCCAACAATTATTCTTTCAAAACCTGTCTGACTTTATCATCGTAGAACCATGGTCGGGCCCTTTTCGGCCATTTTTTTCTAACTACTTTTTTGTTTTTAAGGTTCTCTCAGATGAGTTCCATCAGCATGGTGAAAACTTGTGAGAGTATTTTTTATCCCTCGCACGGGTACAAAATTAAAATAACCGACAGCCAAATGAACCGAAGAATCGATGACTAAAATTTCGGTTGAATTTTGCTCACGCGCCTAACAGAGACCACGCAAGTTTGGTTGGAAAATGGCATCTCAATTCATTACTGTACCAAGTTCTCGTTACAAACAAAGTTGTAATTTGTCTCCTTCACATTCTTCTTTATAACGCCTATGCTCCTTCCTTTCCCCAACAAAGTCGAAGTTTCTGCACTCGAGAGGGAGAGAGAGAGAGAGGATCGCTTGTTGTTCATTAAGTGTAAAATAAGATGGTAAATTCACTGCCCATTTCCAGATCAGGGTCTCCATCGCCAGTCCCTCACAGAGCAAGGAAGATGGCAAGGTCATATTCGGACAACCACCTCTGCAGCAGCTGCTGCAACTTCTCCATTAACCGCATTCGAGCCACAGCCACAAACACCCAACAAAATCTGAAGAAGAGCCGTTCCTCATCGTCTGGGTTATTCAACTTCCAATTATCGACTTCAGTTCTCCCAAACTCGCTTCGATCATTTCTATTTGATCCCGAGACGAGTAAGGGGATGATGAATATTGATCGGGAGGAGGAAGACTCGCCGGAGGTGGAGATGAAGAACAAGAAGAGAGCGAATTGGGTTGAGAGGCTGTTGGAGATTCGAGGCCGTTGGCCAAAGAAGGAACTGGAAGACGATGGAGCTCGAGACCGTCAAGATTTTGGTGAAAAGTGTGGTGGTTGTGAAGTGGACTATGACGACGATGAAGAAGGAGAAGAAGAAGATGATGATGAGGGGGAGATGAGGATTGATTCTAAGCAGTTCTCGAGGTTGCTGGTTGGAGTCCCTTGGTCCGATGCTAAGCTTTTCTCTCAGCTGGCCTTCCTCTGCAATTTGGCTTATGTGATTCCAGAGATTAAGGTATGCGTTTGTTGAAAATCCTGGAAATTAATTCTACTACTCACCATCAAAGTTTCACCGGTAGCCATGCTGGTGGTTGCCACCTTAAATTATTTTACATGACCTATATTATTTTGAAGGTGTTTTGAACTACAGTTGAGAGTCCTTTTTATATGCCAATGACATGGAATATTATTATGAATTCAAGTTAATTCGCATGGATAAAATAACAATAGAAATAGAATGAGCATGAGTACTCTATTTTTTTCTTTGGTTGCAACTTCAAATGATAGAAAATCATATCTATTCACCTTCCATACTCTTTCAGTAATTTGTTTTTTTCAAAAAATTATGAGAATGACTTGAGAATAAGACTTAAAAAAATATCTATAAAATTAGTATAAAGTATCATATTCACCGTTATAAGGGTAATAGAGTATTTAATTATATTTTTATTTCATTTTTATCTTTTATTTTATTCAATCAAACACATATTATTTTTACCCTCATACTTATTCGACGTATATATATACTAAATATGATTATTTTCACCTTCACACTCGCCTAATTTCTATCTCAAATTGAATATAACCTTAATTTTTTCTGTGGCCACGAAGTATGGTTATTATAACCCTTGAACAAATAAAAAAAAATTCAAAAATAAAAAATATATTAGGTTTCGCAAATTGGCATCTTGGGTTTCCTGCCACTTGAGTGGGGGATGGGAAAACAGACATATAGAGGCCAAGTTATCCAAAGGGAAAATGATATAATTATTTCATATAAATTTATTTAGAATTATGTGGAGATTTTTAGGAATTAAAAATTACTCGTCATGTTGATTTTGTGATAAAAAAAATGTAAATAAAAAATTATAAGAATTGAGAAATTAAAAATAATTAAAAATAAAAAATTAATAAATACATTTTATTTTTTAGTTTATTTAAATAATTTCATACAATTGATATTTGATATTTCCTGACTCTTCTTCCTCCCATTTTTCTCACCATTTTCTTTTTCTAACCAAATCATCATTCCCAAACACACTCTGGAATGAGAATTTTGTGCGAGGGGAAAGCATATATATATATATATAAAAGCTCAATTGTGTGATTTTACATGAATAAATGGAAGAAATAAAAAATATTCATCAATAAATTAATTTTCCATTTAAATTATTTTTAATTTCTTAAATTTGATGCTTTTTTTTTCCTCCATTTTCCATATCAAACTGAGATTTTGGATCAGTATCGGTTTTCTTTTTTCTTTGACAAATTAATGATCCAACACAGCCTTAAACTTGTTAGTTTAAGTAAAAATATCCTTAAAATACATTTTAATTGTAAAAAAGTATTTTTAATTACAAAATTACCATTAACACATCCTTCTCGTACATTTTCAAGGCAAAGTATTCCAGCAGACATCACTCTATTCAAAGTTAATCCCTTCTGGTATTTTCAAATGAAGATAGAGTAACTAATAATTTGATCCTATTAATTTTAATTTACTAACATGCTTGCAGTCCGAGGATTTAAGAAGACATTATGGGCTGCACTTCGTAACATCTTCCTTGGAAAAGAAAGCAAAGGCGGAAGAACCAATGAAACAGAGACTTGATCGGGATTCTACTATCGCACCTCTGGCGACTTCCTCATCATCAGTTCCCAACAAATCCAATCAAGAGATAGACAAGAATTCTGGGGATCAGAAACGCCCGATTCGACGACATGTTGCGTACGAGATTGCTGCCTCGGCTGCTTCTTATGTCCACTCCTGCGCCAAGAAGTACCTTGGCGCCGAAACCAAACAGGAAGGTGATTACATTGAGGCTTCGAATGGCAACGAAGAGAATCCGAAAGAGGAGGAGAAAGAAGAAGAAGAAGAAGAAGAAGATGGTTCTCCTAATAATATTTATCCACGAGTTCACAAATCAGTGGTGGCTGCTGAAGCAGCAGCATCAACAATGACAGTAGTGGTGGCTGCCGGCGAGGAAGAAAAGCAGGAAGCGGCTAGGGATCTGCAATCGCTTCATTCCTCTCCCTGTGAATGGTTTGTTTGCGATGATCCAAGCACGTACACACGCTGCTTTGTTATTCAGGTAAGTCATCGTTGAACGGAAATTGTTATTTTGCTAGAAACTGCATCATTCCAATGAATGTTTTCAGTAAAAATATTTTTAGTAATTAGAGCTGCAAACGAGAGCCGAGTAGTAAGTAATTTAAGTTTTATTTGAAAATTTTATGGTTTTCAAAAATGTGTTTAAATTTGATTTGTTAAGCTATCAAACTAAGATTTAATTATTCTTGAGCTCAAATAACTTAATTATTTTTCACAGATTAAACTTACTGAGCTGAGTTTGAATTAAGCTCGAGTTACAAATTATATTTGAATTTGATTTTATTTCATAATAAACCAATCTCGAAAGATTTTTTAGTGAGCCGAACATAAAATATTTGATTCATTTAAAACCACTATTAGGAAAGTAGAATTAACCGTTACAAATGTATGATGAACAAGAAATCTTCCCTGCCAAAAAGGTGATATGAGAGCTAGATTTGTCAAATGATTGACATTGTTAATATCCACGAATTGCAGGGATCGGACTCTGTTGCATCATGGCAAGCAAATCTATTTTTCGAACCCGTGGAATTTGAGGTAAGCACAAGTATCCAATTGGCGAAGAGAAAAAATTAATTTCGAAAAGAGAGGAACAAGAACTAGGCTACTAAACAAACCAAATTGAGTTCAATTTCTGTTCCATCCGCTAAAAACTCATTCAAGATCGACTCATTATAAAATCAAACCACGTTTGAGTATAATTTTTAGTTGGAACTCGATTTGAATTCAGTTTGATAAGATTATATATTTGGATAAAATAACCAAGCTACTCGAATTCGACTCAATTAAAGCTAGAAGTAATATCCTGCTATTCAGCTAGGCTCGTTTGCAGGCCTGACAAGAACCATTTGCATTGATGTTTGTTGTAGGGGACAGAAGTGCTTGTTCACAGAGGAATCTATGAAGCTGCAAAGGGAATATATGAGCAATTCATGCCAGAAATTAAGAAGCATTTGAATAGATATGGGGAACGAGCAAAGCTTCAATTCACTGGCCATTCCCTAGGGGGAAGTCTTTCACTGCTAATCAACTTGATGCTGTTGACGAGGAAGGTTGTGAAGACCACAGCTCTAAGGCCAGTAGTTGCTTTTGGATCACCATTTGTGTTCTGCGGAGGGCAAAAGATGCTAGAGGATCTGGGTTTGGATGAGGACTGTGTTCAGTGTGTGATGATGCATAGAGATATTGTCCCAAGAGCATTTGCCTGCAACTACCCCAACTATGTCGCCCAAATCCTGAAGCGCCTGAATGGCACCTTTCGATCCCACCCTTGTCTCAATAAGAAGGTAATAATCCTCTTGACAACTTACAATAAATGTGCAAGGATGCTAACAACATTAGCAATATATCTGATTCAGTTCTGTATACATTTTGCTGTACATTATATTATATTATATTATATATGCAGAAACTGTTGTATTCTCCTATGGGGAAAATATTCATTCTCCAACCCGATGAGGATTCATCTCCACCTCACCCTTTGCTGCCACCGGGGAGTGCCCTCTATGCATTTGAGAATAATATTAATACCCAATGTGGGTTCACAAAGAGTAGTAGTAGGCTCTTGAGAGCCTTCCTCAATTTCCCCCACCCACTAGAGACTTTGAGTGACCCCACAGCCTATGGCTCGGAAGGCACAATCCGCAGAGACCACGACTCAAGCAACTACATCAAGGCATTGAATGGGGTTCTAAGGCTACAACACAGAGAAAGGAGCTTCCAGAAGATGAGTTCTACAGATAAACAGATCAGCAGCAGCAACAGCCCCTTTTGGTCTCTATTGACTTCTCAATCTCCACACTCGTGGAGCCACGAACGCTATAATCTCCAAAACAGCAGATCGATTACCAAGGAAGTAACGACTGGTGCCTGAACATTTTCCATGTCCAAACTTTTTTTTTTCCTCCACATAAAAGTAGATTGCTTGGGTTCATAAGAGCTCGAGTTTGGGGGGTACAGTTTTAATTTTCCTCATCTGGTTTAGTGTACATTTTGCCTAGCGAGGCTTATTTGGGGTAGTTGTAAATTGTATTGTATGTTATTCAATTTCATAAAATTGTCAAGACATACATATATATTAGATATATGCATAACCTGTACATACATATATATATACATATATAGATAACCCGATAGTCAAAGGTGTTCCAACAAACTCAAAAAGGCCTTCCTTCTCATCTATCTGTCTCTTCACTTGTTCTTTCTAGCAACTCTGCAAAGTAAGGTTTCAAATGAAAAGCTACAGGTTTTTCACTCTGAAGCTGGTAGAAAGTTATTACTGAAATATGAACCAAACCCTGGCCAATTATGTTGAATTTACACAAGGGAAAAAAAAAAAAAAATTCAACAAGAATACAAATCTAATGTGATTCGGTGCCAAACATCCATGGTTACAATAGATCTGAATTTTTATTCAAAAATTTCAAAAATGTAGTTACATTGCAAGACTTAGTATCCCTCTCTTCAAAACTAATCCCTTCACTAATCCGTATACCCCCTTCATGTGGGATGCTAGAGTTACAAAAATATTGTACCGTATAACACATATAAAAGGAGTTTTATTTATTTATTTATTTAACAAATCCTGCATCCAAAGACATGCATTCCTATGTAGCCATCTTTTGCTCATTTTTTGTTAATTCATACTGCAAAATGCAGTTAAGCCTTGGAGCCGTTGCCACTAGAACTAGGTCGACCATCTTTTTTTTTTTTTTTTTTTTTTTTTTTTTTTTTGGTGACGGGGGAAATCATCTACTGGGCCTTTCGGACCTATCGAGCTACAAACTCTCGGGGAGACTAGCGCATTCCACCACCACGGTCTTCCACTTAATTATCTGGCGTACCCAGGAAAAGATTCGAACTCGCGACCTGGGTAGATCACCCAAGCTTTAAGCTCGACCTCTGCTCTACTGAACCAAGCCAACGGTGGTAGGTCGACCATCTTGCTTAGCATGAAAGTTGATTAATCATGTATTCCTTTTGGGCTGTCTTGCCCCAACGCTGGCCGACTAATTTTCATTCAAGTTCAGCTCATGCTGAGTCTGAACTTTTCATATATTATTAATTCTTCATTAGTTATCTTTTCTATGATAAGAAAAAAAAAATCATCATACTTAGTTTTTGTAACTCACAAAAAATAACCATAACTTTTGTAATTTAGTATTGTACTTACACTAGCAATAACATGTGACAACGACACTAAAAACAAAATTAATATTAAGTTTCTTATATAGTTGAAACTTTAGACAAAAAGTTTAAATCCAAAAAATTATAATAATCCATAGATTTTAATTTTTTTGTCCAAAACTTAAGTTCTAGCCGGTATTATATGTATTTTGGTCTCTTTCCAATTAATTTTTAATAAACACCATAAAAAATAACACAAATTATGATACCTCAATTTGAAAAGTTCAATTTCTTAAAAACCATAATTAGATAGAATTTAAGTTGATAATTTTGATTTGTATATGATTTCCGCCTTTGAAATATGATAAAATTTAAAATACTCAAATCATTTTGTGAAATAGATAGTTGTGGGATCCACTAAATTAAGAATTAAGCGGAAAGTAAAAAATATAAAAATGATATCAATCATTAAATGAAGGAAAAAATATTTTTTAACCATTGGAGCTTAGTTTGTGAGAAAAACATTTTCAAAAATCAACCTATTTTATTATATAGATATTTCAAATGTAATTAGTGACATAAAAATATTATATATTTGTAATTACTAACTTATATAGGTGTAACATAAAAATTTATAATATTTTTGTGCAACATGGTAGTTCAAAAAAGTAATTACTAATAGAAAGCTGATCGATTTTTAAAACAAAAGGGCACTTTATCATGATATAAATTCAAAATATTTAATTAACATATTTTAAAAGTAATCATACGTAAAATATACTAAACAAGTTTGAACATTTAACATGCCAAACTAAGCAATTTTCAGAACCAGCTTGTTTACCATACGAGCCTAATTTTCCAGGTAGTGGCCTAAGGCATATAAATATTACCTATGAACAAGCAGCAGCACTGCAAAAAATCGTTTTCCAGTATTCATGGAAATTATACACAGATCTCAAGCATCTAAAAGGAAGAAAAAGTCTGACTGAGGAAGGTTTAGTTAGGATTTCTTGATACCCTAAAAAGAGATGGTCACATGGCAATATATTTCTTCTTGGCCAAAAGAGAAATGCAGAAAAGAATAGAAACACGACTTTGAAGCTTAAATTGGAGACAGGGAAAGTTTAAGAATCAACTCTAACACAAAATGGATACTAAATTACACCAGCTCAACAGTTGGTACACGCATTCTGATTTTATCTCGAAACTAATATTGCACCAGGGTAGATACAGTGAAAAACTTGCACCATTGAACGATGGGGTGGAGGAAAAATACCTGACCCAAATACAGTTACAAGCCAAAACAGTAACTCAGTACAATGGTCAGACGACGCACTATTTTCGCTCAGCAGCCATTTTTTTCTTGATCTCATGAGCAGTGTTGAATATGCCATTGGTAGGCTTGTTGCAGACAAAGCACTTCTTGTTCTTGGCATGATGCTGTGAACCCAAGGAAGAGAGTCAAAAAGCTTATGATGTGAAGAAATAAATACATGCAACATGACAAAAATGTGGAATACTTAAATTTGGTAAACCAAGTATGCCTGTGAGTTTGTGACATTACACATCCAAACTCTGCTCCTAAAGATAAATTTGTGTGCCCAGAATAAAGAACAGTCACACAAACAATTCCATCAGTTAGAAAAACTTTCAAATGATGGTAGCATTTCGCAATGCTATGTTTGGACCGCACTTGTGAAGGGAAAGGAAGAATGAAAGAAAAAACAAAATTACCAGTTAATGTAAATTTTTTTTTTTTATGGATAACCATGTTTTTTTTTTTTTGTGACAAATATCTATTCTTTTTCTTCTCATTTTTATCACTCAACTCTAAAAAGAAAAATAAATAAATAAATAAAAGAAAACAAATTTGACATTTTCACTTCGTTTTGCTTTCCTACCATTTTCCTTTTAACTATTCCATTGCCTCCACAAATTCATATTCCAAACATACTTTAAATGGTTCAAAGCCAATAACCAATTTAAATTATTTCATGAACTCTAGAAATGTCTTGCTTATGATAGTTTTCTTCCCTTTTTTATTTTTTTTTTCGACTCACTTCATAAGAGGTGAGCAATATGCGGTCAATGGGAATGGCAATGCCACAAGTATGTTAACAAGAAATTTTTCTTAGGAAGCCATCTTCAAATATATTTTTCTACAGTTGAGGTCATTAAAGAACACTTCTATCCTTCTCATGGCCCTCAATTTTATGTGTTTTCATACTTCTCTTCCTGCGACTTTTTCATCTCCTAGGTACAATTCTACCTATTTTAGAAGGACAAAATCCCATACAAGCATATGATCATAACCACAGGAGAGAGAGAGAGAGAGGAAAAAAAAAAAAAGAGAGGAAAAGGCACAAGAAGACTGACCTTTAACGCACAATGCTCGCAAAAGTAGTGCTTGCACCTGGTTACAACGGGATCAACAAAAGGCTGTCTGCATATAAAACAAGCAAAGGGTAACGCATCGTCTTCATCATCACTCTGATCCATAACCCCCTCATCTGTGTCATCCCCTCCCAAAGCCAAATTTCTCTTTCTTGCTTTTTCGGCTTCCTCCCACTCCTTCTCTAACTGCCATCCCGACTTGTAATCTCCCCGGTCGTGCATAAACTTACAAGAATCGCCGTACCCACAGTAACCGGTCTCTTTATAATCCTTACAAATGTCTGGCTGGTAGTCAAACCTTGCTGACACTCTTATGTGAGCAGAAGCCCTAAGAGGCCCATGTGCCCCACTAGCTTTCTCGGCAGAGACTGTTTGCTCTCTTCGAAACCCGGCTTTGTAATCAGTATACCCATGCATTCCTTTATACAACTTTTCATCCCCAGGGTTCTTGCTTTTCCCTTTCAAAGCTTCCTCTGCCTGCTTAAGAACTCTCTCTCGGATTGCTCGAGCATCTTTTGAGAACTCAGTCTCAGTCTCCAGAGTTGCAGTTGCCCTACTATCATCTTGAACTTGAATTTCTTTCGAGGACTCAAATTGAAAAATTGGTGCACTGGACTCTGCATTTGACTCAGAGTTCACTGAACGCTTGGGGGGTCCAGTAGAGAAATGAAGCTTATTGTCAGCCTGTTGGGGTTTTTTCTTACTATGCATCAGTGAACTCTCAGTTTTAGAATCTTCATCTTCATTTTCATCTTCGTCAAATGTCCGCTTTCTGATGTTTTTGTTCTTTGACGGTTTTCTGAAGAAATTACAGACTGTATACAGAAGATAAGTAAATACTAGTTAAAAGGCAAAACAGCATATAGACCATAAAAGACAACAAGGGGAAGACAAGACGAAAAAGATAGAACCAGACCTGGTTCAGATTGATTTTGAGGTTCGTTTGAGTCAGCCATTGAAAAGTTGGTCCCAAGGTTCAAAGCCTATACATGAAGAAGTAGAACCAGAAAATTTATTAGATTTGCTTGTTTTCCCGCCCGCAACACAATTAAAGATTGAATAAAGCAGACTGCTTTTTCAAAATATTATTATCCTTTATACTTTTCTTCTATCTTGTACACTTCCTCTTCCCAAGCAATTAAAGCAAACAAAGAAAATTGGATAAAATAATAGAAATCTAACAATTACTAGAATGCAATATGGGTCTAAACATGAACATAACTTAGAATATATTGATAAGAAATGAACCCTTCATTAGATCCGGAAGTGGGAGCACACGCAAAATCACTTGTGATTGTTCTAAAATCAAAACAAGAAATTACCTATTTTAAGTGGGTGGCCTTAAAAAGACTCTGTACGCAAGCCTTGAAGTAATGAGCAGTTAAAGAGGTATAAAAACTTGAAATGGCTTCAGAAAAAGTTCCACCAAATTTCAAACTTTACCAAATACTTTGGTTTTTCCATATTATAATAGCAGAGGTAACAACTAGTTTCACCTCTCAAAGAAACAAGTGAACATATATGTGAATAATTCAGATGGCATAGTAGAGAGACATAAGCATTACTGATGTGTGTATATAAGAGTTATCTAATCAAGATAAGGCGAATATTTGCCCAATTGAACAAAACGATACAAAACAAGAACGAACAAACAAAAACGAACAGAACATAACCAGAACAGAACCACAAACATGTATAAAGTACAGATTCAATCCAATTGTTGGATTCTTCTTCTCAAATTTTAAGCATGAATACGTTTCCCGAATTTCAAGCACTAAAATTTTATCCATACCTATAGATTGGGTCAGGCGAGTGGTTGCAGAAGTGAAGGGCAGCGAGAGGAGATGGGTGGTGATGATGGCGTCACAGTGGTGTTTGCTCTGTTCGGCGCTGGCGTTCGGGCAGTGGTGACTTCAGCGGTGATGGCGTTCCGGCGGTAGTGGGTTCAGCGATGGTGGTGTCCTGGCGGTGGTGGCTCCAGCGCTAATGGTAATCGTGTGAGGGTTAGAAATTTAGAGAGATTGGGAGGAAGAGTATGGGAGACGTGTGGAATTAGGGCTCGTGTGAGGGGAAAGGGCCGGAAGGGGAGAGGGAAAGCTGAAATTGACCAATGCTCCGCCGCTTGTGGGTTTAGGAGAGTAAATATATATATATATATATATAATTAATTGGAAGAGAATGGACGAAAATAGAAAAGAAATTGTAATATTTTTTATATGTTTGTAAATTTTAAGAGTTATTAATTTATTTAGTTCTATAATATATTTATGATTTATTTTTTTCATTTTTTATTTGATGGACAAAGTATCATTGAAAGCTTCATTAACTTATTTTTTTCTTCTCTTTTTTTCACCCACTTTGAATAAACGAACGCTTGTTTATTCATAATTTCTAGGCTCATACTCCATTTTGGTAAATTAAGAAAATTAGAGACACAATTTTCTAGACTTATATTCAATTCTTAATGAACTATTATTTTTAAATTTATCTTTTTCATAAAATTAGAGACAAACAAAGAAAAATTGTAAATAAATAAAAAAATTAGATAAAATAATAGAAATCTAACAATTATTAGAATGATTATTTTGAGTAAGCAAATGGTTATCGATTTATAATTTATTGGGTACAATAATTGTATTCTAAAATTTAAGGACTCGTCTAGTAATATTTATTTTTATTAATTTTTATTTATATTTATAAATTTTTAAAAATTGACAACAAAAATGTTTTTGTTATATTTGATTTTAGTTTTTTGTTTTCAAATAAAATAAAAATAACAACCTAAAGGGAAAAATATAAAAAATATTTTCACTCTATTTTTTTTTTTTTTTTGTTATAAGCATTTTGTCAATTTTAATACCTTGCCAATTTTTGTTAAATCATATTAAAATAAATTATTTTATTCAAATATTTCATTAAATTTAAAAATATTTTTAATAAAATTTGTTTTTAAAATATATTATTTTTAAAATAATTTAATTACATTAAACTAATTAAATCTATATGAAATATTTATTAAGTTCAATCAATTTTTAAAAAATTCAATAAAATAATATATTTTACTGATAAAAAAATAATTATTGTAAATAAAATTATATTTCTAAACATGATTTCAATTTTTATTTTAGAAAAAAACAACAAACGAAAACAAAAACTAAAAAATATAGATAAAAAAATAACAACAACACCAAACAGGCCTTAAAGGAGTCAATTCTCTTATCTTCTATTACGATTTCCACTAATTTTAAAGAATGGTTAGTTGAGGAGATTAAGTATTTCTATACATCCACTTGATTTCAACTAATTAATTATACCAATCCCCAGCAAGCTTTAGTAGACATTTATTAACCAAATTGCTCACAGAAAGTAAAGATGTACATGAGTTAGTTTGATTAGTTCATATTTATATTTAATTCTAAATTGAATTAATTTTTTATTTTAAAAAATTAGACTTAAGATTAAATTAAAATAATTTGATTATCAGATTAATCTAAATCAGATTAGATCGAATTAATTTCTCGAGGTAGGCTAATTTACTTATTTTCACTTCATAAACATTCAAAATAAATAATATACTATTTATTAATCTAAAAGTATAAATATTATAATATACATAATATAATATATTATTTTATACTTAATTATATATTATATATTATATTTTTTAAATTGAATCAGATTATAATATTTTTTTGTCCAATTTTAATTATGTTCGGTTCTTGTCTATTGATTTAATAATCGAATTAAAAATATTGAATTGTTAATTTTTAATCCAAAATCGAACCAAATTTAATATAAATTCTAGTCCATTTAAATGAAAGTAGTTGAATTAGTATGATTTTCGAGTTATTTTTTTTATTTTTATTATTTTTTTGTTGGCACCCCTGGACGAGTGGGCAAGTAAAGCTGCGCTATTAATATATATATATATATATATATATATATATATTATAAAAAATATCATATTTATTATAATTAATATGAGCAAATTATTTATTTGGGCCCAATAAAGTTATCAGTACAAATATTAACCGGAAAATTGTATCCAAGTCATACTTTGTAATCTTTTAAAACTATTAGTCACACCCAAAAAAAAGTATTGCTTTTAAGTCACATTAATGTGGAAAGTTTTGTATTTAAGTCACACTTTTAAGTGGGTCCCACGAGTTTGTTTTAAATATAGTTTCTAATATACCGATAATATCCTTTATTTCTATAACAAAGTTACACAAGTTATTTCCAGGAATTCCGGGAATCACGTGAAGATATGTTTACCAAGAATCACGCTTCTTCCATTTTTTTTTCTTTCCTTATTTTCAGTTTCGTTATTTACAGTTTTAGTCGTGAAGATATTAAGAAGATAGAACTTATTTGGCCTATCTTCTTCATGGATTGATTTTGCCAATTGGCGTTTTGAGCTATTTTTAAAACAGTACCGGTACTATTTCAAAAAAAATGATGATGTTGGCTCGTATGGTTAGTTTATGTTATGTATCGATTGATGTTTTTTAGGCAGTATGAAAACAGTACCGGTCCAAAACAGTACCGGTACTGTTTTATCGGTACTGTTTTCAAAACACAGTACCGGTACTATTTTATCGGTACTGTTTTCAAAACAGCACCATGAATTATAAGCGGATGACAAGTTTTAAGGGCAAGAGAAATCTATTGGGCCGATTAACGTTTTGAGCTATCTTCAAAACAGTATCGGTACTGTTTCAAAAAATATGATGATGTTGGCTCGTAGGTTGGTTTGTGTTATATATCGATTGATGTTTTTTACGTAATATAAAAACAGTACCGGTCCAAAACAGTACCGGTACTGTTTTATCGGTACTGTTTTCAACACAGTACCGGTACTGTTTTATCGGTACTGTTTTCAAAACAGCACCATGAATTATAAGCGGATGACGAGTTTTAAGGGCAAGAGAAATCCATGGGGCCGATTGACTTTTTGAGCTATCTTCAAAACAGTACTGGTACTGTTTCAAAAAATATGATGATGTTGGCTCGTATCGTTGGTTTTTGTTATGTATCGATTGATGTTTTTTAGGCAATATGAAAACAGTACCGATCCAAAACAGTACCGGTATTGTTTTCAAAATAGCACCATGAATTATAAGCAGATGACGAGTTTTAAGGGCAAGAGAAATCCACGGGGTCGATTGGCGTTTTGAGCTATCTTCAAAACAGTTTCGGTACTGTTTCAAAAAATATGATGATGTTGGCTCGTATCGTTGGTTTGTATTATGTATCGATTGATGTTTTTTAGGCAGTATGAAAACAGTACCGATTCAAAAGAGTACCGGTATTGTTTTCAAAACAGTACCGGTACTGTTTTTAAAATAGCACCATGAATTATAAGCAGATGATAAGTTTTGGGCAAGAGAAATCCATGGAATTGATTAGTATTTTGAGATATCTTCAAAACAGTACCGATACTGTTTCAAAATAAAAAAAAATAAATATACTTAGAAATGATGATCGATTTAGGTTTTTCCCAAATAGTTTTGATTTTGTTTCTAAAAATCGATTTTGCTTGCTTTGTAAAGAAGATGGAAAGTCGCGGAATTAGGTTTTTCCAAACAGTTTTGATTTTGTTTTCAAAAATCAATTTTTCTTACTTTGTAAAGAAGATGGAAAGTCGCGAAATTAAGTTTTTCCCAAACAGTTTTGATTTTGTTTCTAAAAATCAATTTTTCTTGCTTTGTAAATAAGATGGAAAGTCACGGAAGTTATGAGTGAAGTGTACACTATTTTTGGATAAAACTGGCAGCTTTGAAATGTGGTGAAAAACGCATGATGTCCTTTTTTGTCTTTTTGTTGCAAGTGTGACTTATTTACAAACAAGTTTTTTGGGTGTGACTTAAATCCTTATAAGTGCATAAATAGTGATCGGCCTCCAAAAACCCCAATATTAACTGCACGTCAACAACATGTATTTTTCAGGTATGCATTTGCTTAGAATATAAAATTTTAGTCAATGAAAAATTACAAAAATGTGGATATTTTCGTTTCAAAAAATAATTAATTTTTATATTAGGAAAACGAAATGGGCTGTTAATGTTAGGGCTAGGCCCAAATGTCAACATACAGAGCCCTCGTTCACGCTCAGGAGATTGTTTGCCCAATAATCGGAAATTGTAGTATTATCATTTTCTTTTATTAGGGAATCTCAATGATGGTTTGTTAATTAATTAAATTAATTCAATAATCATAATTTTTCGGTTGGGGTTTGCTAATTCCATCTACCATTGCCGTATTTTCCTTTCATATTTCCTTTAAAAAACCCTCCCTTTCTCTTCCCTATATATATATATATAAATAAATATGTATATCTGGTTCTTTCTCTCTCTATATGTGCAGAAACCAGAAGAAAATCGCCAACGTCAACCGCCTTCTCTCCCTATTCTGAACTCCGATTCAAACTCTTTCTTCCAATTTCTGCTTTCCAAGTCATTACCTATTGTGAACTCCTAATCTTTCTGATTCTACGAATCCCAACTATCTTCTCCCTTTGTGTGTACCATTTCAATATATTAATCGATAGCTACGCCAATTTCTGGGTGCTTAAATCCGATGTGTGTTTTTGGCTGCCCTACGATTCCTGATTCGACGACATTGCACTGTTCCCGATATTGAGTCATCTCGTGTCGCCCCTAAAATAGCACCTAACGAGTTTCAGTTAGGGTTTTGTTGAGTCTCACCGATTGGTGATTGGGATTGTTCCAAACTTGTGTCTTCTAGGGTTTTGAATTTTGTTACTTGGGTTTGTATTTCCGGGCTAATTTCAAAGTTGGAGAGTAAATTTCATTTTATTTTATTTTCCCATTTTCAATTTTAAAATGCAGTAATCTTTTTTTTTTTCTTTCTTTCTTTCTTTAATGGGGAAAAAGGTGCTGTTGGTGTTGTGTTCTATGTTTGTGGCAAATCTTCATCAAGTTCAATTTTGTGATTTTCATAACATTATAGCAATCATATTACTGTGCATTGGTCAAAGTAAACTCTGTTAAGTGTCCTTTATTGGCAATCAAAGAAAATCTTCGGTAAAGTTTATAGTTTTCTTATCTGTTTAGTCTAAAAAAAAAACAAGTCCTTTTTATTTTTTTGGGTTCTTTTTGGGGGTGCAATTAGCACAGTTATTTCATAGGAAGAGGACAGGCTAGTGATCCAATAGCGGGTGCATGGGCGAACATGAGGACTGGGCACAGCCAAGTGGCCTACTGCCGAATGGCCTTTTGCCCAATGCAGGTCCGGTGATCCGGGTCCTTGACTCAGAGAGATGGTTAAAAGCTGAGGAGAGAACTGCAGAGCTTATTGCCTGCATTCAGCCCAACCCACCATCAGAAGATCGCCGAATTGCTGTTGCTGATTATGTGCAGCGACTCATTGTGAAGTGCTTCCCCTGCCAGGTAGTGCCTCCTCTAAATCTTTTCCCCATGTTCTTATGGAACATGAGGCAATAATGCACCAGGAACTTGATCGTAAATGATGAATTGATGATGAATTTTGAAATCTACGAATTTAGTTTTACATGATTAATTTGAGTACAAGAAGACGCCGAAATTACAGGTGTTTTGTAATCGATTATATTGCATGAATGTTTAGTCATTGATAAAGATTGGCTCTTTCATTTAGAGGTGAAGTTTTTAATTGCGGTATTAACTGGCATAATGGATGTGGTTGCTGTGTGATGTTTTAGCGAATATTGGTCAGTGTTTAATAGAATTGGAGACCAAACATGGCGATTTTTTCTAGCACTAGCAAATGCTAGCAAACAATAATAAACTTATTGTTACACATATTCCGATCTAGTTGTTTTCACAATTTTGATATTTGTTAACATTGTAGTGCCTAAAAGCATATCCTACAAATGATATTGAACTTCCTGTTGGTTTTAAAACTAGACACACAGCAATTATTATTATTATTATTATTATTATTATTATTATTATTTTAAACTAACGCAATTTCACTACCAAAATAACTAGAAATAGTACTAGAAAATTAGAATAAAGCTGACATAATTTGTTGGTATAATGGTAGGAAACATAATATAGGCTGTATAGCTAAACTGTTGGATAACATATGTTATGACATATTTTTTAACATATATTCCTTCTTGATTCATGAATTTAGACCTAAAAAGAACGTTATGGAGGATCTTGGTAACTCCAACTCATGTAGAATGAAGGATATTTTTTCAAACATTTTTGCCACAGCCTGTGATTGGAGGGCATCGATAGAGAGCTTGGTCTTGGTTAGAAACAGAAATGTGGTCTAGAACATCCAATTACGCCGCAATTTGCAAGACTGGGAGATGCAGGAATACACTAATATGATGCAATTCTTGTATGATCAGAAAATCAGAGAAGGGGAATATAAGATCATCTGGGGAGGATCGAAGTCGGGGGTTTTTGGGGTCGAGTCATTTTTGCGAGTCATTGTAGGGCCATATGGTTGTGAACTTTTTGTTTTTTGTTTGTTGCATCCAATCAGAAGAGGTCAAGTAGTGATTAATTGGTGTTATTTCTGTAAGGTAACGTGAGAATCTGTTGATCACTTATTCGTCCATTACCAGTGGGCCAGAGAATTGTGAGAATTTGCCTTGACACATTTTTGTATGTATTGGGTACTCCCCAAAAAGGCTAGGCAGGTGTTTGAATATTGGTGGGGTGCCAGGATCCCTAAGAGAAGGAGAAAATTTTGGAATTTAATTCTGTTTTGCATTGTGTGGTGGTTATGGGGTGACAGAAACATCATAACTTTTCAAGGAGTAGATTTTTTTTTTCCTTTTTTTCAGGAGGAGGAGCAATTTTTTTGGTTGGTCGTCTTGGGGAGAAATCCTGGATGTGCATTCATTTCTGAATTTTGTTGACAGTTTTGAGTTGTAATCAAGCCTTTAATGGCTCTTGTACAGGGGTGGCATTCCATTGATGCCTTCTTCATTATGATCATTTAATTATTAAAAAAATCATAAGCTTGTTGACAAGGATTTTGTTCATAGTTCTGTAGAGGAGGTGGTAATCTGCAACTTAAATTTTTAAATTTTGGTTCCCAAATGAGTATATTTAGACTACATGAAGTTAGAGAGTACTAGCAATGAGGAGTATCGAAACAAATGGATCAAAATGATGCCAGATAGCTGAAGGATGGGTCATGATGGTACAAATATCAGCTGTTATGGTACCATATTGGTTTGTGAAAGTTCCCTATACTTCCATATTCACATGTGTTCTATTTTAACTAGTAAATGAAACCACAACTGCAACAGACCTCAGAATACAACTGTGTTTGTGTTGGTTTTTAAAACACTGATTGGAAGTGTCAATTTTTTAATACATTCCAACGAAATTGTCTATATAAGCATTTCCATTTTTTGCCATGTTCTAGAGCATGTGGTGCAATGTTCCTATTCCAGTTCCCTATAACAAAACAATCTATGCCCCAACTAAAGTTGTTGTTGCTTTGATTTATTGTTTAAAATAGTAAGAAATTGAAGCATTTGTTCCTTCATATTGCATGATTAATATCGATGAGGTTAGGCCTGGATTGTCTGGTGCTATGAACTCATCAATTTGTTGAATACTTGAAATGGCCGAAAATGTTTATGAATAAAAAATGTTGGATTGTCCATTTAATGGATAGTGATTAAATGAATGTGACTTATTGAAAATGTTGAGATGATATGATGTTAGAACAATTGAATTGGTGAGACCAGATGTGTCAACTTTCTCATGCTTTGTAATATGATTTATATCTTGCATGAACATCTGGCATTTTCATTTTTCAATTCCATTTTATTGATTTTTGCTACTTTGAATCCTCTACAGGTTTTCACTTTTGGGTCTGTACCTCTCAAGACCTATTTACCTGATGGAGACATCGACTTAACAGCCTTCAGTAACAACCCTAACTTGAAGGAGACATGGGCTAATCAGGTCCGTGATATGTTGGAGATTGAAGAGAAGAATGAGAATGCAGAATTTCGTGTCAAGGAGGTTCAGTACATTCAAGCTGAAGTATGCACTTTTCGGAATCCTCAATGTCTCAAATTTATATTCAAAAATTGTGTGCTAGCTACTTATAGTTGTTTTGTTGTTTACGTTGTTTATGACCTGATACTTGACAATCCCTTGAACAAAACAGTGAACTAATAAATTACCAGAATAGCTGATTTTAAGTGTAATTGAGGACTCACTATCAAACTATGATTTACGTCTGAAATTCTACTTTAAAATGGTCTGATTGACAAGTTGGAAGACCTAGCTTGGTATTGAATGATAAACATGTTCACTGGAAGGTAGTTTTAATTTTTAATCCTATTGGATCTATGTGCATGTTTGTGGGGGTTTTAATAGAATTCAGCTCTTGAATATTTCAACACCACTGATTCATTTTTCATTAATTGCTATTAGTTTTCAATCAGCCTCTTAAGGAGGTGGGTCTTTTTGGCGTTGAATTATATGCATTTCTTTTTCAAATAAGTAAGCAAGTCATTAAATAGTTCCAAACCAATTCAACCCATGTGGACACATTGTGTCCAAAAAAGAAGAAACAAACTAAAGGACTACAACCCATACGTCAACAAAGAATACAGGTTCTTAACAAAACCCATGGACAACCTAGGGGGTTCAGCTGCCTGGTTAGGCTACAGCTCAGATAACAGATAACTTGGAAAATATGCTCCTGAGCTTATAGTTGGCTTTTTTACTTTTAAAGTTATTGCTGGCCTTACTTTCCAAATCTGGCACTGGTAGCTGCAATACCATCCTTTCATTTCCTATACATATCCTCTATGTTACTCAGACTCTCCATTTTAGGGTGCTGTACCTGTGTCGGATATTGTGAAATTTGATGCGTTTGATTTTAGAAGAGATGAAGGTTGAGTTTAAAATATATTTTGGATGACATGTGACTTCAAACCTTTTTGATCATTCATAATATAAAAAGATAAAAATACCAAATTGGCTTGTATAATTACTTCATGAGTGAACTTTTATTTTTAAGTTCATTTTTATTCTAATGATAATCATTGGCTTATGATATTGTATTGTTACAACACTATAATAATAATAATAATAATAATAATAATAATAATAATAATAATAATAATAAAAAATAAAAAACAAAAAACCATCTATCTCCTCCTTGTTTGTATATATTATTATAATTGCACTTATAATATTGTTTTTTGTGTTGTATCCCTATACCCCTATCCAAAATTTAGACACTTTTTCAACTGATTCCCTGTATCCTAAAATATAAATAATAGGTAAATCTAACATCCAAATACTTACCCGAGTCTGAGCAACATAGCATATCCTACCCCTTCCAAATGTGCATTAGATCAGCAGCTAACACCTTGACCTTGTAGCACTCTTCAATGAATTGGGAAGTGATATACCATCGTCACTTTATGAAGGCAACACAAATTGGGAATGTTGTAGTGTGCTGCTGCCCAAACAGAAAGTACAACCCTTGAAGGCATTTTCAAAAATTTTGATGGAAGGGAAGAATACAACGCACCAACGAACCATAAAAAAAAAAAAAACAAAAAAAGAACTTAACCTCGACGTCCCAAATTTGGTGTTTGCTCACTGCACTTCACTGTCTTCACTGTCAACTACTGCAACCTTGTAAATGCTCTGCAATAACTCCTTGACTGCCTCAGCATCTTAATCATGCGATACTCTGATATTTTTTTGCTAAGTAGACGTTCTGTTTCAAATATGAATTCCATTATATCTCCGATCATCAAATCTGAGATAGTTTGCAACTATTGCAATACAATAGAAGATAGGAAAAGAATCTCTCAACATCATGCATCCTCACAACTTATAAAGACAGAATTTGAATGTTCCATTCCCCTGCTGTAGGAAACAGTACACAATGGAAACTGCTTCAATTCTCACCTTCCTTTCCAAAGCCCTTCACATAATGCATGAAAACATTGAAATCCATTCACTCTCTCCATTCTCAGCCATGCTTAATGGCCATAAATTTCTTCCAAAAGTCCTCTTCCTCAAGCTCAAACCTCAAGTCACTTGTGTAATAATGCTTGATAGCTTGGTTAAAACACTTAAGTCTTCTAAAGTCCCTACTACAATTGCAAATCAGAGCAGAAGCACGTTCCCAATCATTTCGAATATGACTGAACTCTCTCATATTTAAATTTAGGCTACATTTAGGGGTGCAAACAATCCAAGTTAAGTAAAGCTTTTGATCGTTCAAGCTTGTCCTATTGTTGTGTAGCAGAGGATGGGCTCATTTTTTAGAGGATTAGCTTGTGCTTGAGTAAGCTCATTTAGGTAAAAAATTACATTTTATATATTATTTATATAAAACGAATTATAAATATATAATATTTAATTTTGTACACAACCCAAGCTTAAGCTTGTTAAAGATCAAATAGTTACTAAACAATCTGGAATGAAATAAACGAACATAAACAAGCGTTCTAGCAAGCCATGTCCAAACCATTCATGAATAGTTCGGTTTGCACCATAGCTATATTTGGTACACAAGCATGGCATGGAAATGAATTGAAAATTGGTAAGGAATTGGAATGGAATGAAAGTTGGGATGGCCATTTCCATTCCCTTATTTGCCTTCTATTCTAGAATGGAATGGCTATTTTTATTTAATATTAATTTAGATTAAATTGAAATGAAATACAACAACATAATTCGAAAAGTGGTGGACTTGGTGGTGATTGATGGATAAATTGTAGTGGTGACGAAAGAAGGTGGCGGAGGTGGTTGCAATAGTTGTGGAAAGTGATGGAGGTGGTAGAGCACCATGGGCAGACCCAAACAAGGCCCACTGGGGCAATTGTCCTGATTGATTTGAAAAATTACACTAAAATTCTATTGATTTTGCTATCTTTCTCTTATAAATTATACCCTTTTTTTTCATATTTTCCCCCACTGTATTTTTACTTTTTCCCCACTGATTTAAAAAATTACACTAAGATTCTATTGATTTTTCTATTTTTTCTTATAAATTATACCTTTTTTTTTCATATTTTGCTCCCACTGTATTTTTACTTTTACTCCTAAAAATGTAATTTTGCATCATCTGATTATAAATCCTGGGTCCGCCTTTGTAGAGCATGGCAGTCAGGGTGGTGGTAGTGGTTGGTGGCAACAACCATTTTCTTTTCTATTCTCTCTCTTATCCTTTTTTATATGTATATAAATGTAAATACATGTTCTCTCTTATTGCATGAAGGGGTAGAAGTGTCGGAATGTCCATTCCATGTCAATGGTATTCCCAACTTCATGTAAGCATACCAAACAAAGTAATGGGAATGAAGTGAGGGAGTGGACATTCCATTCTAATCCATGTGCTTGTACCAAACATGACCTTCGCATGTCAAACTTGGGTTCAACGCAACGATAAATGGTTTGGGTTAATGGGACTAATTAAAATATTAAAGAATTTAACCCAAAGTCTGGAAATGTCATGACGTGCCTGAGGTGTTTGGACGCCCCAATTGGAGCCCATCTATTTGGACGGTTTGTTGGGCACTTGGACTACCAACAAGCCAAGTCATTCAACCGGCATTTAACTAGGACCTGTTTCTGGATTATATTGAACACATATTTTCTCATAGTGCATATCTTGTACTCTTCTGTAGAACAGTAAATCCATAATAGTATGGAGTAAAACCAAATTTAGGACACGAATCAACTCAGGCATTTACAAATTTAACCTTATAGCACAGCTTTTAATCAAACTAATAAGCATGCCCAAAATGTGTGTACAATCATATATACTCATAAACCTAGCTAAATACAGAGAGAGATTTATCATATTCCCTCAATAAAAAACGGCAGTTAATTCAAAACTACTAACATCAGGCTTCTTCCTCCTCTTCCTACCTCCTCGTCCTTCTATCTCCTTCCCCAAACAGCTCACTGTCTCTCTCCCTCCTATCAGCTTTTCAAACTACTATGCTTCTCTCCTATGACTAATCTGGTTCAAAGGGTGATATAAAACGAGGATGAAGAAGAAAACTAGGTTTTAGTGGAGAGGAAGAACTGCAAGTACCCCCGTATTCAACCATGGAATGAATCACATGAAGAAAGCAGAACTCCAGGCAGAATGAGGCCAATTTGGTTAGACATACACCTGCGGCCTCTCAGGATTTTGAATCATGCACGAACCAGGGGTTTGTGAAGTGGCATTGCAATATGCCAGGTGTTGAGCAGGGTCACATGCAGGTTGGTTGCCACATGTTGGTAGAATTCAAGTCAGGTTAATTCTGTTGGATAGATTCTGGTCAAAGGAATAATCTGGGTTCTGGAGTATCCAATTGAATTATGGGTTTAAATTCGAATGGGTAACTGGGCTTGGTGTCCAATAGCAGAAGTCAAGTGGTCCTTAAGCACCGAATTTGACCCCAAAATGAATTCAGTTGTATCCAATTAGGCCCAAAAAAATTACAATAACATGGAAAATAAAAAATATATGGGTGTTACATAGCGCTTATGGGATGTGACAAATCCAAAGCTTTTATATTTTTTTCACCTTGAAGTTAATTTAAATTTCTTGAATTCATATTACATATAAACACATCTTAGTTTTATTAATCAAGGATTTTCACATTTTACAAACTTTGGCACTATAATAATCTTGGTGTTTTCTTTTTCTATCTTATTACAGGTGAAGATAATAAAGTGCCTTGTTGAAAACATTGTGGTAGACATATCTTTTAATCAGCTTGGTGGGCTATGCACGCTTTGTTTCCTGTTGGAGGCGAGTTTCTTTGTTCCAAAATTCTATGAACGATTTTTTCTCTTTGATAAATATGAATGCTGATGGTTTTAGGTTGCTTTTATTGAACCATAATTTCTCTTCTCTAGGTTGACAATTTGATCAATCAGAATCATCTCTTCAAGCGTAGTGTTATATTAATTAAGGCATGGTGTTACTATGAGAGCCGTATTCTGGGTGCTCACCATGGACTTATTTCAACTTATGCCTTGGAGACTTTGGTTCTATACATTTTTCATGTTTTCAACAATTCTTTTACTGGACCACTTGAGGTTGGTGCGGCTATTTGTGCTTTCTTTGTTGTTTTGTTTATTTGTTTTTCCATCTTAAGTTTTTTCTTTGATTTGTAGGTCCTTTATCGTTTTCTGGAGTTTTTTAGCAAGTTTGACTGGGATAATTTTTGTGTTAGCCTATGGGGTCCTGTACCCATTAGTTCACTTCCAGATGTAACAGGTAGTACTCCTACGACCTTGTTATGTAGAGGGTGATGCTATTATTTTATTTGTGCAATCTAATCAGTTAGGGGTATAAAAGGATAATGATATGGTGGTTATAAATTTTAAATATGTTAAATGACTTAATTAGGGGTAGTTTTTTGAAGTTATTTAGTTCAAAATTTGAATTAATGGAAGGTTGAAGGGACTACAGGAAACTGAAAAAAGCTCATCAGAATTGAGGTTTCATTAATTTTTAAGCTTTACCAATAGTCCTAGTGTTGCCTTTTATAATACTATAGATGAATTTGTATGACGCTTTTGTTGAATTATTCCCATAAAGAGTGTTTTGGCTAACTGCCGGTTCTAATTTTTTTTTTTTTTTTGAACCTTTAACAGCTGAACCTCCCCGAAAGGATGGTGGAGAGTTACTACTTAGCAAATTGTTTCTTGATGCTTGTAGCTCAGTATATGCTGTTTTCCCTGGTGGCCAGGAAAATCAGGGACAACATTTTGCTTCCAAACATTTCAATGTTATTGATCCTTTACGTGTAAACAACAATCTTGGGCGTAGTGTCAGTAAAGGTATTATTTTACAAACTAAACTCTTGATGGAGCTGTGGACTAGTTCCTAACCTGAAATTTTGAAGATGTATTTTTGTCTTTTACCATTTTTATTTTCTTGAATTGTTTCTTTATCTTAGTATTTTTTTTAAATTTAATTTTAATGTTCATGTTAGTAATAAAAAATCTCTCTGTTATACCTGGTAAGATGATCCCAATAACTTTTCATTTCAATTCTTTGGCAGAATCTTTGCTTGGTAATATCTCTTTTTGTTTGTTTCTGTTTATTCATTTGATCCCTTGTTTAGACCATTTTGTACGTCGTAGTGGTACTTCTAAGAGTACAGTTCTTGCTTGTTGCGTGTGCATTTGGTGGTTGTGTGAAACTGGGTCCTGCCACAATTATTTTCTTGCTGCAAGTTTTATTGTATATTTTTAATAGGATTGTGCATTACAGGAGGTTGAAGTTTTTATTATTATTATTTTTTCGATAAGGAAGTTTGCATTGCTATTTACAAGTACTTAAAGTTTTATTTTATTTATTTATTTATATTTATTATTTTTTTTAACAAATACTCATAAGAGCGTGTTATTTTTCCTAACTTTCTTTATAACCAACGTGCAAGGAAGTGATTTTTTCTTTCAAATTTTTTTCGAGATCTACTTTCTTATGAAAAGTTCCTAACAATTAAATGGAACATGAAATGGTAATTTAGTGGAGTCACTGTTTGTATTTCCAGGGATTTGAGTCTATATCCCATGCTGTGGTTGACTTAAGTATGAGCCAAACGTGAGAGAAGTTGCTCTGATTGGTCATTGAGCTCACTAAACTCAAGTTTGCTTGGTATTTCACAATCTTCTACTTTTCAGCAGCCAAATGAAGGTTGTACAACTTTTGGAGTGAAATATAGAAGGGAATACATCATATATTATATGGAAGGGACTAACTAGGTGTCTAAGTAAGGACCAAGGCATTGGCCTTTCCTTGGACTTGTTAAAACCACTAAACCTTACTCAAATTAAAAAATTGACCTCACCAACAAAAGCCCACCTGGAATGCTCTCTACAACCCTTGGTAAAAATTATTATTGTAACTTGTGATAATCAAAATGGTATTGGGTACCTTCACCAAACCACATTTGGTAGCCTAAATTGAACGGCAGTTAGTACCCCCTCCAAAGGAAAAATGGGTATAACTAAATATATCTCAACATGCCAAACTATTTTAGCACCGCATCACTCATGCAATTGTGCCACTTATACAACCACACCACCTACTGCACGCATGTTATACTTCATTGTTTAATGAAAGAACTACTTCTCGTTGACAGAACCTCTTCTCCTGAATAGAACCATTTCCCAATACCTCATAGAAGCTAAGTATGGGACAGCCTTGTACTTCATCTAGTTTAAGAGGTATGGCTAGAAATGCATAAGTGTTTCGATGTGTGTTGCAAGACTCTTGGGTTTTGTGGACTAGTAGTTAGAATTGAGGTTTTATTATGGCGTTACACCATTGATTCATTATGGGTCATAGTTACCTAAGAAGCACATATACTACTTCTAGACAACTGTCGTACCTCTATCCTGTTTGTATCAGGTACCAGTGCTTGTCGGATACTTCTCCTATATGTGACGAACACTAATGTGTCTCATCATTTATTTGTTTGTTTGTTTTTGTTTTTTTTTTTTTTTTTTTCGGTTTTTTTTCCTCCTTAGAATCAAATTTTTGGGGGACAAAGCCTCTATCACTCACACACGTAAAGCACTGTGTAAATTTTGAAGAACAAAGTTAAAATGAAATATGTAGATTGCCAATGGATATTCTTGATGCTTCTTTCAGAATCATTGCCACCCATTTAATTCCTTGCCCTGAAGAAGTAGTGACCTTTGAAATCCTCTCCCTTTTGCACCAAATCTGACTTCATCACCAAACCTTTTTTCCGCTTCTACTTGAATGGTATAACCACCAAGCTGAATAATTATTCTTGCTGGAAACTTATTTGACCTATGCCTATTTACTGACTTGGCTGCCTGATCAACTTGAAACCTTGCCTTTTTCTCTCCATGCATAGGCATGCTAGGTGGGCTGAGCTTAATATTCCTGTTAAGATTCCACTGGTGACAATCATTACAATCCTATCCTCTTTTATGTTTGAATTTTTTTTTTCAAACATATTTATTATTCATGTAGAAATACAAAATTTGAATTTATATCTACTACCATCCCTAGACCTGCATAGGCATGAGTCTCGTGCATTAGGCCACCCTTTTAAATTTTAAAACTCAAAAAGTTTGAATTTATTTATAAAGAGAATTTTCTAGAGCACACAAATAGAAGATAAATGTTCTATCCAAAAATAAATAAATAAATAGAAGCTAGATTTATTTATAATATAAAAAATGAAGAAATTGTTATTTTTCATGTATGTGTATATAAATATATATGTTTATTCTTGGATGTGTCTTCATTCTGCCTGTCTTGATTTTTTAAACCTGCTTATCCATGTGTTGTATCCATGTCCCATGTTTGTCTTGATGCTTCTTAGGTAGGTGTATTTGGGCTAGTATAACTAAAGAGAGGGAGTTTCCAGCGTTGTTCAAAGAATTACCTAACCGACGAGGAAATATCTCTTGAGGATAAATTGCATCACTTGTCTACGCTAAGCCCTACCTTGCATGGCTATTGTTTCTCTCCAAATATCTAAGAGAAACATATATTAAATTTAAGAGGCTTCCACTCTATATCAACAGACAAGGACAAAACAACAATATTGACTCCTCTCCGTCCTCCCCTAGTTGAACTGTTTTGTACTTTCACGCATGTCACAATCAAGATCTCCAGTATTTTGATATGCATTACATGCTACATATTTATTTTAGTTATCTGACCCATCTTTTTACATTTACATGACCTTAATATTTATTTTAAAATAAAAATGTATACTAATGGATTTTTGAATATATCATAACTCTTCACTACCTCACACTGGGGTTTCTTTCTATTTCTTATCTCTGGAGATTTGATTAAGTGTATGTACAGACTTCTACTTATGTGAATGATAGGGTGTCATCTCATGCACCTTTCCTTCTGCATCTTTTTGGCTGACATGAGCAGTGGTGGATATTTTTGGCACACAAGCAATAAGCAAGCATGGCTACTAAGGATATTAGTATAGCGACGGATGCATGCCATGTACATAATGATATCCATGGAATCAATTTCTTATTTAATACATATGCCATGTCGATTTTCTAAATGCTTTTGCATAGTAGTTACGGTTTTGTATGAAGTACTTTTTTATCTATTTAAATTTGATTTAGTTTGTTCTTTTATCAGGTAATTTTTTTAGAATACGTAGCGCATTTGCATTCGGAGCTAAAAGGCTGGCAAGATTACTCGACTGCCCCAAAGAGAACCTGGTTTCTGAAGTTAATCAGTTCTTTATGAATACATGGGACAGGTATGGCAGCGGTAGTCGCCCTGATGCACCGAGAACTGATCTATTGCATTTGAGATTGTTAACTCCAAATCACCTTCACGGGTCTGAGAATCTAAATAACAATTCAAGTGCTCAAAAATTGAAAGAGAAATCTTCTGGTTGTGAGACTGAAGTTCACAGACCTCATTCGCGTGTTGTTTCCTCCAAACATGGTAATTATTCCACGGAAAGCGCATCTAGAGCTACTGAAGCTAATTGTGCTCAAAACCAAAAGAGTTACGGAAACCTGAACAGCTCAAGGGTTTCAGATCAGGTTGTACGTGAAGTTAGTCCTAATTTGGGTGTGCATGCGGATAAAGGCCAGAGAAGTGTTAGACCTGATCAATTGGTAAATGACATTCAGGGTAGATTTCTTTTTGCAAGGACACGGTCTAGTCCTGAGCTTACTGACACATATAGTGATGTCTCTTCCAGAGGAAGACGTAACCAAGCAACACCGGAAAGTGGAAAAATTCAGCCTACTACAAGACAGGATAATAACAGGAGGAAAAACCTAGGCTCTGAAGCTCTGGTTCACCGTAGTGTTCAACCTTCAACTGATGACCCTTTGTCTGTTAGACAAGTTCCATCCCATCAGAGCTTTGATCCTGCTGTTGACTCAAACAGCAGTTCAACTAGTTATCACCATGAGTCAGGGTTCAGCGCCATGGGTGAAGAATTTTCTTCGGCCAGTGGGACACAAAGAATGCTTCAGGAAGAGCAGGACCTTGTGAATATGATGGCATCGTCTACTATTCAAGGCCTTAATGGACAGGTTCCTGTGCCAATGAATTTAGCTTCGGGTCATCTACCTTTTCCAATCTCACCTTCTGCTCTAGCTTCGATGGGATATGCTCAGAGAAATTTGGCTGGAATGGTTCCCACAAATATTCCCTTGATTGATCCTTCTTTTTCGAACATACAGTTTCCTCAAGGTTTGGTTTCTCCGCCACTCTCTCATTACTTCCCTGGTCTTGGGTTGACCTCCAATCCGGAAGATCTGATTGCACCAGGCAATGAACATTTTGGTTCCGTGGAAATGAACCCTGAAGAGGCTGATCATGATTTCTGGCAGGAGCATGATCTTGGCTCTGCTGGACACTTTGAGCCTGATGGTGGAAATTATGAAATGCTTCAGTCAGATGATAAGATGCAATCAAGTTCAGTAGGATTTAACTTTGTTCCCTCATCTCGGTTAAGTGGTTCTGGAAACTCAACAAGAGTTCAGCAGAAGTTCACTAAAGAAAACCAAGGCTCAATGCGAGAAGATCATCTAGATAGTTTCCCATATCAAGATGACAGAAATGATGTTTACTCTGATGATAGAACCACAAGTTCACGGTTCTCATCTGCTGCTCACAGTGGATCTCTGAGAAGTAGAACCTCTTCAGAGAATTCTTGGGATGGATCATCAGCTAAGGTCTCAAGGTCGACAAGGGAAAAACGGGGAATGAAAACGGTTCTAGCTGAACCGTCTGCTCTATATGGGAAAGGTAATAACGTTCCTGAACATGCTACTCAGTCTGAAGAAGATGACAGGGACTGGAATTCACTGCCAACCATTAGTAATGAAATGGTTGAGAGAAGCTCAGGACCTCAGGCTGCTCATGGTCCTGTGCCACACGTACGCGGCTATGAACTAGCTCAGACAAGTGGATCAGATTCGATGGTACCCATTGCTCCGTTGCTACTAGGTCCTGGTTCTCGGCAGAGAGTTATGGACAATTCTGGGGTGGTTCCTGTTGCATTTTATCCTACAGGTCCACCTGTTCCATTTCTTACAATGCTTCCTTTTTATAATATTCCACCTGATACAGGAACTGCTGACACGTCGGCAAGCCATTTTGGTGGGGAAGAGGGCCTAGCGAGCAGTGATTCTGGTCAGAACTTTGATTCATCTGAGGGGCTCAATGAGTCTGAAGAGCTAAATAGTTCTAATTCTTCCAGGATGTCTGCTTTTGTTGAGACATCCAATGAGCATAAGTCTGACATTCTTAATAGTGACTTTGCCAGCCATTGGAAAAATTTGCTATATGGCCGGTTTTGCCAAAACCCACAGTACCCTGGGGCACCTTTGATGTATCCTTCACCTGTCGTTGTGCCACCTATGTACCTGCAAGGCCGTTTCCCTTGGGATGGTCCTGGAAGACCTTTGTCAGCCAACATGAACCTCTTCACGCAGCTTATGGGTTATGGACCTCGGGTCATTCCCGTTGCTCCACTTCAATCAGTTTCTAATAGACCTGCAAATGTCTATCAGCACTATGTCGATGAGATGCCGAGATATCGAAGTGGGACTGGAACCTATCTTCCAAATCCTGTAAGATATTTCTTAATGTTATCCTATTTCTATGCGCTCCAGTTTTCATATTGCTATTTTTCTTTTGTGCCTGTATCCCCCCCACCTCCAAAAAATGAATAAATAAATTAATAGGTTCAGTACGCTATCATTGGAAAATAAAATGTTAACATATATTTTATACTTGTGTTTTGCATATGCTATTTGACAACCAGTATGACCTATGTGCTAATTGTAGGAAAATGTGTCCAGTGAGTACAATCTGCCAGATCCTGGTATATTTATGAAGAATTATTTTATTGGTTCTCTTGAACATTTGGTCGCGTTGATTGTGGGCTGATGTTCACTCGGTGGTTTTAATGTTAATACGTGTTAGGCTGATTGTTGCTGCATGGAAAATGGTTCATATATGACTTACGTTGTGCAACTCTTAGGCCCTCGTCATTGGAGTGATTAATCATTTTTTATTGTTGTTTCTAACTTGTGTGGATGATCATATAAAATATGAGTATGCTGTATGCGATTATTGAAGATGAGGCTTGCCCCTGTGCTTGTGTTCGGAAGTCAATCATTAAGGGCTCATTGGGTTTGTTTTTCTATTTTTTGTTTTCCGTTTTTGTTTTTTATTTTCTGTTTTGAACTCATTTTTCATTTTATACTTTTGAAAACAAGGAAAAAGCTCAAAATGTATTTGGTCACTTATATTTTCAAAATTTGTTTTAGAAAATAGAAAATGGGCTTGTACATAAAATGAAAAATGACAAAAAGTCATTTTGAGTATTTTTAATCCAAAATAAAGAAAATTTGAAAATAATGAAAACAGAGCATTTTTTTTTCTTTATTTTGAGATTTTTAAAGCATAAAATGAAAACAGAAAATAAAAAACAGAAAAATAAATTAAATGCCACCTAAGCTTTTTAAGTGGCAATCCCTGAGATGAAGACATAAATGGCTTTTGAAATTGCTCGTTTCCTTGTTTTTAGTACTACAACATAATTTGGGCATGGCATTATCTTCTACGGACTTTCTTTTCTTTTGGGTTAGTGAGAATTATTTAAAAAAAAAAGGAAAAAAAGAAAAAGGTCGGCAATCTTCTTCTTACTAATAAACTGTTACATGCTACTGTTGTAAAATGCTTGTTCCACTTTACCATATGGTAAATAAGTAGGCCACTTCTACAAAGGTGATATTATCTTATTAGATACCGACACTCTTCTGATTCTTCCCCAGTATGTGCAAGACACTCGTGTAAAAGTGTCGTATTAATTTTTTAAGAATTTTCCAAAAATGGATATTAGTAAATGTAGATGTATTTATGGTAAAAAAAAAATTGAATAAATAGTTATTTTTTCCCCTTTTCATCTGCATATATAAAAACATATACAATTTATACCATAAATACATCTATGTTTATTTGTTCGCGTGCCCCTGGCATGTCATATCCTGTTAACATTTAGAATTGTTGTGGTGGCATGTTTTTGTTGTTGTATCTGTCCATATTCATTATTCTTAGTTGTATGTTTGTGGTAAGAAGCTAATATGTGTCCATGTTCATGATTCTTAGTTGTATGCTTGTGGTAAGAAGCTAACTTATCTGGTTTCATTTTAGAACTTTTCCACTATATTAGCAATGAGGCAAACATATAACTCTTTTTTTTTTTTTTGGGGGGGGGGGGTTGTGTTAGATTTCAACTGATTTCTTCACATTGACCTTTTCTCCTGATTTTCTTCAGAAGGTTTCTGTCAGGGACCGGAATTCTTCAGGTTCTAGAAGGGGGAATTATAACAATGATAGAAGTGATAACCATGGTGACAGGGAAGGAAGTTGGAATCTCAATTCAAAATCTCGAGCTGCTGGGCGCGGCCATAGTCGCAGTCAAACCGAGAGGCCAAACTCAAGGCTAGAGCGATTTGCTTCCAATGAGAGTAGAACAGAGAGGTCATGGAGCTCATGCATACAGGATTCTGTTCCTTCTTACCAGTCCCATAATGGTCCATTGCGCTCTAATTCCACCCAGAGTGGTCCTCCCAATGTGGCATATGGCATGTATCCCTTACCAGCCATGAACCCTAATGGGACGTCATCTAATGGGCCAACTGTTCCTTCTGTTGTTATGCTGTATCCATTTGACCATAATGCAAGTTATGGTTCACATGCTGAACAGCTTGAGTTCGGATCTCTTGGTCCGGTGGGTTTCTCAGCTATGAATGAACAGTCTCAGTCAAGCGAGGGAAGTAGATCAAGGGGCGCATTTGAGGAACAAAGGTTTCATGGGGGCTCCATCCAACGGTCTTCTCCAGATCAGCCATCTTCACCCCACTTTCAAAGGTAATTGTCAGTGGGCCATTAAATAGTTCCATGCAGGTTCAATCTGTCTTATTGTCCTTATTAGCAACCTTATTTACCATGGCCCAAACCATCTGGTATTTGGAAATTTCAGATATGGGGCTTTAATCATGATTAATTGAAGGGTGGTAATTGATTTAGAAGTATGCTATTAAATTATCTTATATATGGTGTTCTCTTAGTGGAAAGGCTAGTGCAGTTTTATTCTCCCTCTCTCTTATATATATATATATATATATATATATTTTTGTGGCTAGAATAGGCTGTCTTAGCACTTAGGACCAGCAATGACATTGGGCCTGTGTGGAACAGGGCACCTTTCTAACCCAACCTTGATTGAGGATTCAATTTCCAATGCTCCTTTTTATACAGAGTCTTTTATTTTTATGGTATTCTTTACTGCAAGAATTCCCCAAATCCATTTTTCTACACCCACTCTATCAGTTTCCTGGAAATCAATTACCGTAGTGCAAAACACTATTTATTTAATATTTGTTAGTCTTGTATCTAAAGAGATACTAGACCAATCACACAATAGCACTGCATATATTGACCAAAGCAGCAAGGCTAGGCCACAACATTGTGATGCAACTTGTAAACTTGGTGAGCAAAAGAATACACTGGTAATACTTGAAGACTTAGGGATTAGTTGATGTGCGCGCAAGTTAACCCAGACACCTGAATTATATATATATATATATATATTAAAAAAAAAAAGCACTACACTGGTTTTCCACTCCTAAAAACTAGACTCTGGTTTAAGGAAACGAAAGATGGACAAAAGGAAAAAGCATAGGAAGAGAAGGGTGGGTAGTTGTGACTATAGCCTATTTAAAGCTTGGTTTACTTGACTGTAGGGTAGTTAGTAGTTACCCTGCAAATCTATCTCTCTCTCTCTTTCTCTCTCTTTCTCTGGCAGTGTGGAGAAACACCCAAGATGGGGCCCTTTGGACTTGCCCCTAGATTATTAACTCCACTGCCTCAGGTAAGCTACGTATTGCATGTACAACTGCCAAGATCAACATTATTTCAACTCTGACAACGTGGAGAATCACCCAAGACAGGGCCCTTTGGACTCGCCTCTAGACCTTAAACTCTCCTGAGATCGGCAAATACCCCACTCCACTGCCTTAGGTAAGCCACATGTCGCATGTATGACTGCCAAGATCAACATTATCTCAACTAATTGTTGTGCCCCAAAGTCACTTCCATTGAATTCAAACCTTGGTTCCATCAAAATAAATGCTCTAATATCTACTATGTGCGCCGTCGGGGTTAACCCCCTGCAGGGGCATCCTGGGAATCTCACTCGTATACCAAAGGCATGCTATTCAACAAGCTTTAATTCCTCTTGAAATTAGCTACAGTGTACATGGAAAACCACATTAAGTTCCATGCAAAACCATATCCTTGGATCAAACAATATGCGCTTTTTGGCATCCTCAACATATGCATATTTGGTTTGCATCTTGTTCTTTTACTATCTTCAAGGGGGATCAAGTCATTCATTTGTAACAATGCATTAGTTGCTCTACGTTTCGTTTGGCCAAACCATCCCATTTGACTTCTCCTCATTTTATCTTCAATTGGGCCCACTTATATTCAAGGCATCTTGAGAGCAATGCTATCAATCTGCAAGGTAGGAGTAATTTTTTCCCCCATAAGCAAGGTAAGAGGAAATTTTTTTTTTTTTTGGGGGATAAGCAGGTTAGGAGTGATTTTATAAAGGAATTAAAAAAAAAAAATACATAAGAGGGTGAGGTGTTTTGGCTTTAGTTTCGGCGATCCTGAATGAGTCACACTTCTGGCTTTGTTGGGAATTGGGAAAACTTCCTCGCAAAATCATTTGATTTTGAAGATATCAATATCTAAGCTTTAGATGTCACTTTTAACTGCATACTACTGAACATCTCAGAAATTTTAGGCATTTAGGCTTAACGAATGTGAAACGATGTGGAGATAGGATTATTGCAATTAAGTTAGTGTTAGGAGAAGAGATAGTAAACGTAATTAGTGCTTATGCTCCCCAGGTGGGCTTAGGAGATGTACATAAGGAGAAGTTTTGGGAAGATTTGGAAGGAATGCTATTAGAAATACCTCAAGGAGAGATAGTCTTCATAGGAGGAGATTTGAACAGTCAAATAGGACGCGACATAGATGGATACATAGGAGTACACGGGGGATATGGTTACGGTGATAGAAATGAACAAGGGAAGGATATTTTGGAGTTTGCAGTGGCTTATGATCTCATGGTGACGAACACCTTTTTTAGGAACAGAGAGGAACATTTGGTGACTTATAAGAATGGCTCCTCAAAGACACAGATTGACTTCTTCTTAACTAGGAAAAGAAACTGTGTAACTTGTAAAGATTGTAAAGTTATACCAGGGGAGAGCTTGACTGCCCAACATAGGTTGTTGGTCATAGATGTGCAGCTTTAAAGGTGGGCTAGAAAAAAGAAGTCGTATAGATGCTCAAAGACTAAATGGTGGAACTTAAAAAATGATAAGCAAGCAGCATTCAGGGAAAGAGTAGTAGAGGAAAACATTTGGACGGTAAATGAGAGTGCAAATATTATGTGGGATAAGGTAGTAAAGTGTATTAGGAGGGTAGGGAAAGAAGTCTTAGGAGAATCCAAAGGGAGTGCTCCGGCACAGAAAGAGGCATGGTGGTGGAACAAGGTTGTCCAAGACAAGATAAGAGTTAAAAGAGAGTGTTTTAAATCTTGGCAAAACGACCGAAATGAAGTGAACTTGGAGAGGTATAGAGAAGCTAGAAGAGAAACCAAAAAGGCAGTTAGTGAGGCTAAGGCAAAGATATTTGAGGATTTATATAGGCGACTTGACACTAAGGAGGGCGAAAGAGAAATATTCAAGCTTGCTAAATCTAGAGATAGACGGACTAAGGATTTAAACCAAGTTAAATGCATTAAGAATGGGGATGAAAAGGAATTAGTAAAGGAAGAGGAGATAAAGGAGCGTTGGAAGAGTTACTTCTACAAGTTATTTAACAAAAGCAATAGTAGTGACATACATTTGGGGCAGTTTACCACTTTTAGGGAAGAATTAAATTTTATGTTCTATAGGAGAATCAGTAGGGAAGAAGTAAAAGAAGTATTAAAAAGGATGAAGAATGGAAAAGCAGTTGGGCCAGATGGTATCCCTATTGAGGTTTGGAGGTGCTTAGGAGAGGATGGCATAAGTTGGTTGACAAAACTTTTTAATGTACTGCTAAAGAGCAAGAAGATGCCTGATGCATGGAGGAAAAGTATCCTTAATACCCATAAACAAGAACAAAGGAGATATTCAAAACTGTGCGAACTACCGCGGGATTAAATTGATGAGTCATACGATGAAATTATGGGAGAGAGTTATTGAGAGAAGACTAAGAAGGGCAACAAACGTTTCAGAGAACCAATTTGGTTTCATGCCTGGAAGATCAACCATGGAGGCTATCTTTCTCTTGAGGAGGTTAATGGAACAGTATAGAGAAGGTCAAAAAGATTTACATATGGTGTTCATCGATTTAGAGAAGACATATGATCGGGTTCCTAAGGAGATTCTATGGAGAGTATTGGAAAAGAAAGGAGCGTGTGTCGCATATATTGAGGCGATAAAGGACATGTATGATAGAGCCATGACATCTATACGGACGACTGGTGGAGAGACTAATGAGTTCCCTATCACGATTAGTTTACATCAAGGCTCAGCGTTAAGCCCATACTTGTTTGCTTTAGTTATGGATGAGATTACAAGACATATTCAGGATGAGGTACCGTGGTGTATGCTATTTGCAGATGATATTGTTTTAGTAGATGAGACGAGAGAAGGAGTGAATGCTAAGTTAGAATTGTGGCGGGATACGTTAGAGACAAAAGGGTTTAGGCTAAGCCGATGCAAGACGGAATATATGGAATGTAAGTTTAGTCAAAGTAGAATAACAGGTAGTATAGAAGTAAGTTTAGGCACACAAAAGATTGTAGAAAAAGATAAATTTAGGTACCTTGGATCTATGGTGCAACAAGATGGAGGGATTGATACTGATGTAAGTCACAGGATTCAAGCTGGGTGGACCAAATGGAGGAGTGCTTCGGGGGTTTTGTGCGATCGAAAAATCTCCCTCAAGGTGAAAGGAAAGTATTATAAGGTAGCGGTTAGACCAGCGCTGTTATATGGATCAGAGTGTTGGGCAGTAAAGCATAATCATGGTCAGAAGATGGCAGTTGCGGAGATGAGGATGCTAAGGTGGATGTGCGGGATTACAAGGAAATATAGGATTAGGAACGAGGAGATTAGGGGCAAAGTAGGAATAGTACCGATTGAAGATAAAATGAGAGAAAACCGATTAAGATGGTTTGGCCATGTTAGAAGGCGTCTAGCAGAGGCACCTGTTAGAAGGTGTGAAAGTATGGAGATTGTCAGGAGTAAGAGAGGTAGAGGAAGACCCAAGAGAAGCTAGAAAGAAACCATTAAACATGACCTGACCTACCTAGATTTATCGGAGGACATGCCCCTAAACAGATCTAATTGGCGTCGACAAATCCATAAAGCCGACCCCACCTAGTGGGAAAAGGTTTGGTTTGGTTGGTTGGTTGGTAGGCTTAACGAATAATGTAACATCAACATATGCCAATTGTGCTCGAGTCCAAAAGCAATATTTACATCACATGTTATAGGATATGCTAGTAACGGACTTTCTTATTGGTGAATTGTAAAATTCATTGCATCCACATGATGACAAATATTTGTGGTAGTAATCATTTATGACCTTACCTGGGCATCCAGCTAGGATTTTGTCTCAGCCTGGATGAGATCTATTAGTATATTTTGATCTGTGAAAAGCTCAGATTGTGATGCAATTTGGTTCTCTTTGTTCCTCCCTGCTTGAAGTGTTAAGTGGGCTTGATTGGATGATAGAAGTAATGACCTTTTTAGATAGCTATTTGAGCTGATTATAAGGTCCTATCCACTGAACATTCAATGCTGCGGCTTTATTTTGCTTATTTACCAATTGCCTTCCATTTTTTAATCAAGTTTTTGCTTTTGAGTTTTCAGGCAAGTTTCTAACAATTATTTCCGATTATTTCACTGGAATCATTTTATGATGTTGTTAATGTATTATCTTAACAGGAGGGTTTGATTATTTTGCCAGATCGATGGCCAAAAGGAATTATCAGTTGAAAGATGAAGATTTCCCACCACTTGCTTCTCCAAACTAGGTAGAGAATATTATTTGGGAGAATCTATGATGCAAAATCTTATCATTGGCAGGGCTTACTGTTCTTCATCACTCACAAAAGGAAATGCCTGGAATTCTGAATCGGTGATTGGTTAAAATTTTGCTAATGAAAGTCACCTTAATGCTGGATTATCACTTGTGTGTAACCTACCCCACTCAAAATCTTCTTGTCCACGGCCTTTTACAAGGATATGGAAGCACGGCACAAAGGGGGGAATCAGGACCTAATTAATTATCTTCTCCTCTACCCTCCTTCCCTTTCTAGGGTTTAACAGATTGTAATTCATCTAAGAACTCTTCTGAGGTTTATAATTTAGGTTTTACATTGTTATAAAGCTATTATTGTCAGGATTTTCTTTCATACATCTTCTTTAGGTTTTCAATTCATAAGCTCAATGTGCACTAGCTGGCTCTTGTTCAGGATATTAACAATGTAGCAATATCAGATGGAATTATTTTAAAAAGTCCTATTTTAAGACAGTTTTGATGCCTTGGTTAAGAGCCTTTCATGCCTGCTCATGACTCGAGTTCGAGTCTTCCCCCTCTCCTTAAAAAAAAAAAAAAAAAAATTCACATTTCAAAACAAAAAAAAAAAAAAAAAACAAATTACTACAGCCATTTTAAGTTGTAGTAATACTTTAATACCCTCAATTAACAAGAATTTTACCACAATGGTTTTAGTTTTCCGGCCACGATTTGCGTATATTCGTAGTTTTGACATGCTGGGAAAGTTCCCTTTGCAGATTTATGCAAAGTTATTTTTGTGCCATTGTTAAACATTGCTTCACACAGATGCAATGGGTAGCTTGACGTGCCATTATTTTTTTTCTCTTAATGGTTATGAGTTGGAATCTTGCTTCACTCGTGATGCTGTTGAGATAGGAGGTTAACATTACTTGTGATATTAATCATTTGTTGTAAGTCATTCGATTAAAAGCGGGTCAGTTCATAACAAAAATAAATTTAAAAACGTTAAGCAGGAATTTATTAATTTACTTTTATGATGAATTGTTGGATCACAATCTTGATGTCATGTGCCTAACATCAAAAACGATGTTAGCCTCCCGAAGGATCCATTGGGATGGGGCTCGGTTACACTCACTTTGATGAGTCTGTAACATCTGTTATTCTTTCCTTTCCATTTAGTAGTTATGGTCAAATCCGAGCATTTTATTAGGTAAAAAACCTTAATTTTATGGTGATAATGTTAGATAGAAGTGATGGATGCTTTTCACTTTTTACCGAGGAAAAAAGAAAAGGAAAAAGAATATGAATTTGTAGTTTAAAAAAAAAAAAGAAAAGAAAAAGAAAAACAGAATTGAGAAATGCTTTTCTCATCTGGTAAGAACTCACCGTTGATGTGTTGGTTACCAAATACACAAACTCAGGCCCTGTGCTTTTCTTCGCAAGTCACTAGTTACGAGGGTATTCCAGCACGATAAAGAATGACAAGATTCGTAAGTGACCTTTTCGGTGCTTTTTTTTTTTTTTGGGGGGGGGGGGGGGGGCCGAGAACCTTATTGGCTTGTCGATGATCGTAAGTCCGTACATGTGGGCTCGAATTAAGTTAGTCATTTTATTTCGTAATGCGTGCTGAAAAATAGTGCATGTGGTATTAATCAAGGGGGATATCATGTTAAAGTTAATACGATAGAATCTTCTTAATAAGGCGAAAATAGTAATTTTTGGCTACGAATTATTAAAGTCAAAAATAGAATTTTATTTTTTTAACTCTTTTTTAGTATTCGCTTTTATTTCCTTCATTGTGGGATGTAATCAAGATTGACAAATCAGCAAGTTGATAATTCTTACTTGAAAACCTCATGAAATTCCTTTGAAGGAAACACAGTTGGAAGACCGCATATCATCATAGTAGAAGTCAGGATTAATTATGAATTTTTTCCATTTCTTTTTTTTTTTTTTTAAGTTTTAGTATATGACATGCATATCAGTTCCAACTCTTAATTGTCTCTCTTAACCCAAGAAATTGAGCTCTTCATCAATATCAAATTAATTTAAAAGCTTGTTTCTCAGACTGGGTAATTTTTCAGAACTATATTTTTGAAAACACTAACTTTTTTAGGATAGAAAGACATTTTTTAGGCAGCCAAAAATAAAATGGACCCTCAGAACCCAAAGAGAGTAGTTACCTAAACAGGAGAAAATTTTAATCTAACAAACTGCAATTTCTCCAAATGTACATAGTGCGCCATATAATGCAGAGAGCTTTATTCATTCTTCAAATATTCCCAAAATTTACACAAGCACCCACTATCCCATTTACAAAAATTTCACACTGGGTTGAGAAGACCTAAATGAAAAAGGAGAAACTGCATACAAGTGAATAAATATCTCAACCCCTTAGAAAATTATCTCCTGCTCCGTCTCTGGCTCTTCCATTTCTCCCCAGAAGATGATATTTTACTGGAATAATTTGTCAGAAAAGCTGCTAGAATGGCCTGGAAAACCCTTAAAATGCACTCTAGTTGCAAATTTGCCATTGACACATGATTCCGACGTCCTGGTATAATGCATCACCTCTTCCTCATTGTATGAATGTAGCATGTGCACATCAAGTTCTAATTATGGTCCCATGTTCAATCAGTCTAGGTATGGAGGGACAAAATCCTATTTTTGAAAAAACAAAAAAAAAAAAAAGGAAAGGAAAGAAAGAAAGGAAAAAAAAAAATAGAACTAGCTCAGTATTTTTCTATCCCACGGGCACGATCCATCGAAGTTCAGACAACAGACTTGCTCGAAGAAGACTGTGATCTCCTCCATTTGACTAGATGGGACAAGAATTTCTGGACCTCTGATGGGTTAGAGAGGGAGTATAAAGCCATGGTGTCCTTTGGCATGGAAGAAACAACAATAGGAAAACCCTCTCCCCAATTCCGTATGGCCTGTCAATATTCAAAATTCAAACAAAACAAATGAGAAGAATAATCGAAATAATGACAAAAGGAATCAACAATTGATGTCTAAGCAGTTGCACTATGAAAATCCAATCAGGACGGCCTCATTTATTTGTTTCTTTCTTGGGTGTTTAAACTATGATTCATAACGTTCTCAGGGAATTGCTCTTCATTTGAAACCATTATAGCACCTCATCTCGTGACACTGTCCAGGATTAGGAGGACAAAAGCAAGCTCTGTTATTTAGATAGAGAGAGACAGAAAGAGAGAGAGAGAGTAAAAAATGATTAAGCACGAAACGACAAAACTTATGGTGCTGATGTTGGAAGAGCAGTTCACATTCTTTCTAAGTCAAAAAAGTTACAAAAATTGCAAAGAGGTAATTAAATGAGGGTGAATGAAAATCGTCTTAAATGGTCTTAACATTTCAATGGACGATGTGTAGCTCACAAATAGTTTTAATAAACAAATTCTCTTAATGTTTTCATATCTATGTGATGGTTTCTTAAATGGCATTAAAAGTTCAAGACTAGCACAAAATCTCAAAAAATTAATACACCTCTAGCAAAAATTTCAAGTTGACATGTCCATCCAAAGATGGATTAATACCTTAAATGCATCTTCATCAGTTCTATCATCTCCGATATACACCGGAAGAACATCACTGAAGCTACCTAGTCCTAGGGTATCAAGTAAATAATTTAGAGCGTGACCTTTATCCCACTCCATATTAGGACGTATCTCAAAAACCTACAAAATTAAAATAAATAAATGTAATAATAAGTATATGTGCAAATCACAAAATTTTTATATATTAAAAATAAGACTTACGATACCTTTATTCCCTTTGATATGCGAAATTCTTTGTATTCTCCCAAGACAGAACTTACTAGTTTTTCAAGCGTGCCAAAATCCTGCATTTTAACCTCTAGAGTAATTAGCCATACAATACAATACTTGTTTTAAGGATGTTTGATATTCATTTATACAATACATACCGCATCATGAACATGTCTGAAATGTACAGAAATACAGAACTTATTGTTTTCAATCATGACTCCCGGTATGCTTCTAGTCTTCTCATTCAGTGCGATAAATATCTACCAGAAGCAAATCAAATATTACATGCATGTGAGAAGAGAGAGAAAAACAGATGTCAAAGCCAGAATAACAGATCTTCCCAAACAAATGTTTGATTAGTCTGACCAAGGTTCAATTAGTAGTGTTAAAATGGAAATAAAATTCAATACCTTCTTAATAGCCGGCAAGTACTCCTTCGCGGGTTGGAAGAGAACTAATTCATTACCCTATAAAATAGAAACCACATATGGTAGGAATTAATAGGGCACTATTTGGTTTATTTGCACTTCTGCGTGAAATAATTTCCTAGTGAGGTCAGTTTTGGTTGATTCGAACTCAAAGCAAATAATTTTTGACGGCAGACAAATAAAATTTTAACTTGAAACATTTATTTTCAGAAAATAGAGCTTAAAACCATAGATGTTGGAATCAAGATTTGAATCTGAAAAGCCTTGTAGCTGAGGCAAAGGCCCACCTTTTTGTCAACAACTTTAGTTTGATGTTTGGGATTTCCATAATTGGGAGAATGTAATGGAGCTGCTATGTCCAACCCATGGCTTCCAGCATAGTAAACATTGTCCAATGCCACAAAGTCATAAACCTAGAAGAGGAAAAAAGTTAGACATCATTAATTGTGTAATAACATGCACATTGAGTACGCAAATTGCTTCTTGATTATAAGTAATACCTTCTCACGGCCCCTTCCACTTATAATTGCAGTGGGGAAATAGCGGGCAACATCATGTAGTGTCTTCCGCATCTACAATTTATTTCATGATTTTCATCAGTATAACCAACTTCATTTAATTCTCAGTAGCAGTAAGTATTTAATGACACTGCACATCAAATAATCTCTCAATGCAATACCATAAATGACAGAAACTTCAACAATCACTATTATTATGATAATCTTAGGAACCATTTTATGTTTTGTTTGTAGAGTATTTACCTTTTTGGTCATAAAAGCCTTTTCAGGGTCATCCACAATGTTTGAGAGGGTTCCATCATAGTCCAAAAAGACTACAATCTTTCTACCCTTTGCAATATTCATCATTTCTTCAAATGCATCTAAGGCAGAAGGATGTTTTAACTGCATGCAAAGAAATTAGATACTTAAAATAAAGTCAGGATAGAGTAAATAACTCAGGATTGGAACAAAGTCAGTAAAACGGACAACAAAAAGATAGAAGTTAATTAGCATAGGACAGAACCATATACAATTTATTAGCTAATTATATCAATCAGGAGGAGCAAATTAAATGACTATACAGAACCTACAAGCCATTTGTCATGTGAAAACAATACAGCATTTCCATTCTCGGTTGCTGATAAATGTGGCAATCCCATCTCTAGGTGATCAAGTGAAAATTTCAATTTTACCTGCAAGAACTTTTTCTTTTGAGTTGGTAACTTAAAAAGGAGACTTGAAGAAAAAACTTGCAAATGAATGAAAGGAACTGGGCTAAAAATAGAGAGACATTCCTTGGTACTGTGGTTTGAGATGAATTGTGAATTTAACAAAGAGAAACCAATGGCTTATGAGCAAAAAGCTAAGTCCCACAAGTAGAAGACAAATGAAAAGCTTATAAAGGTACATGATAGATACACATCAATGATTCTTAGCTAGTTTTGTACTTATTAGGGGAATACCATAAGGTAGGGATGGGCATGGGGTGGGTAGGGGACGGGTACGCGTATCCCCATACCTGATCCCTAAACTAAAATCAATCCCCATACCCTACCCGATCTCGCTGGGGATTTATTTTTACCACCCATCCTTGACCCAAACGAGGAATGGGGATCCTCATGGAGAAACGGGTACCTAAATTGAAAAAAATATAAAAAAACAAAAATTCTAAAATATGACTTACAAAAAAATAGAGCCGAATCCTAATACATATTTAAAAAATCGAAAAATACCATATATATATATATATATATATATATATTTAGAAAGCACTTATTAGGTTTCATTTTCCTACCATATTAATAGGTTCTATGGTTCAAGTTAGGAAAAGTAAATAAAGAAATAATCATAGTTGATCTATCTCAATTTATAGTTTCTTTGTAAATTGTGTAAATTGGAAAACAAAGTAATTTTAATAAGAAGCTGATAGATAAAGAAACTCAAAATTTTAATTCTCTAACTTACTGAGAAATCTGTAGTAACAAATATACTAAAAAATTAAATATTTATATACACGAGAATATGGGAAGAGTCGGCGAACGAGTAGGGTAGGGTACGGGGCGGGGACAGACTCATACCTATACCCTACCCGATCCCTAAATTTTTTTAAAAAATATTCTCATACCTTACCCGATCCCCAAAAAATTCCGGAATCCCATACCCGTATGAGACGGGAATCGAGTAAAGTACGAACGGATCGGCCGAGATAGCCATCCCTACCATAAGGTGTAGGTCAGGTGAGTTTTGAATAGTGCAGCACTCATATCACATCTGGTTGCATGTGATAAAAGCTAACCATGAGCTTGAAGGTAGCCATAGCATTTCTTGCAGCAAGCTAGTTATAGAAATTTCCAGATACGATGTCTATAGAGATTCAGTTTACCAAAGAAATTTGAGCTTGTATCTCAAGATCTCATGCTTTGTGAAAAACTCATTGGACAAGATATTAGGTCACAAATATATAATTACTCAAGATAAATATATAGAAAACTAAAACCGTCGACTTAATATGTGATTCTATTTCTCTCAGGTGCATTACTACAGGATCATTCGACTTATACTGCCTTGAGCTAAGGTTTAAAAACTTCATTGAACTTGTTTAATGGTTCACACGTAACTTGTACTACCTACTAAGTTTGAAAAACCACCATTCACATTGCTTTGCACATTAAAAGTAGAACATATTTTGAAGGGCAACAGTTCCTAGGAAATCAACAAGACTGGATCATTTTAGAAATGGATTGCGTGGATGTTACATTGTATTTTATAATCCAAAGTGAAATCAGTTAACATCAGCATAGATGTTGGGAAAAGAAATAAGTAATACACAAGTATAGGCATTGGGAAAATCTAGCCAACCACAGCTACAATATGTCTTATTATATTAACGGGCAATATAATGGCTTGAGGAGTTATGATTAACAATTACTTCCTATTGTTACAAAGAATGAATAACGCATGCAATTTCAAAGAGGCTACCAAACAAATCACTATCATATATATATATATATATCAAGCACAGACAGATCCCTAATTACAATGGAGAATAACCATTGTTGACACATAATCATCCCAAACAGAACCTGGCCCAATGAATTTTAGGTAAATGTCATTTTTAATAAAATATAAATGGCCAACCTTCTTCACCAACCATGACTTGACCAAAAAAGGACTAAGAAGTATGCGGCTCTACCCATTTCATAATGATCTAGCTTGAAGTATATAGGAATAGGAAAGACCCAAGGGATTAGGATGGACTGTGTGTCCAAATTCATGTTCTTTGATCCTAGACATGGGTTCCTCCCATACAAACCCAATGAATGTCTACTTCTTTAACAGGTCCACAAGAAAACATATTATGTATAAATTTAGTTAAACCCAACTCTGGTTGATCCTTAATCCACTGCCTAAAACTGATAAACGAAAACTAAGAACTGGAACATATATATATATATATATAGCCAGTCCCTAGGCTTGCTAATTGATAATTGCAGAAAAAACCAGCTCCAAGCCCAAAGAAATTTATTAATTTTTTTATTATTTTTTTCAGGAACACTAGCTACACAAAAAGAGGTAGCTGCTCTTAGGGCATGGTGGTGGAGCTACTAGCTGACTACCAATCAAACCAAAGGCCTTTTTATTTTGTGGTGTAAAGAAGTTGAAGCGTGTCTTTCACTAACATTAGAAAATTAGAAAACATTGGAAGGAATGAGGCTCCTATCCTCGTTTCTACCTTCTACGTGGTTATGTTTTTTTCCCCTGTTAGTAGTTTTAAATAATCAAAGGATCTTTGCAGGATCTATATATATGGTTACAAAGTAAGCCCTTCTGGGACACCTAATTAATATGGAGTTAAAATATATGAAGGAAGACACTGCCTGGAATTTCATGTTGTAATTCAGCCACCATACAATTTACAAACTAATGGGTTTAATATATTAAAATAACCAACTCAAAATTAATTGATTAAAGTATATAGATTTCGTCTGTCAACATTGACTCAAAATCAATTGATAATAAATAGAGAGACTTATTAAGAACTTATACCAGTTTATTATCGATATCTGATAACATAAACATAATAAAAACTTAAACCAGTTTAAAAGATATTATATATTATCGATATCTGATAATATAAACATAATAAATTTGTCCTAAGCATAATTTAGAAAATAATATAGCATTTGATCTTCAAAATTTTGAAATAATGCAGGTGGTAACACATCTGATCTACTAAACGTGACTCTTCAAACAGTTGTACTAACGTTATCCCTGAAACGAGTCCAATGACATGCCTAGAAAATAAATGTCCAAGAAAAAAGAACAAAAATATTCCAAAACAACCCATAATTTTTTTATTTGCATTTAAAAACAAATAAATGTGTAATTTTATATCGCTTTCATATTTCTTTCTTCCCTGCTGACTCTTTTACAGTAAGCAAATTTAACCCAAAAAGTAAAAAAACACTACAGCCATCGTAACTTTTCCCTGAAGAAGGGGGGTTAAGGTTCAACGGCGATCCCAATTCAAATCGAAATCAAGCCATCATAGAACAGAATGCAAGATTGAACCCAGTGCGAATTTGTAGTTGAAAACAGGGCAACTGTATGAATGTGGGTCTCTCTGCGTGCCTATCAGCGTGTGTGTGTGTGTCTGAGAGAGAGAAAGAGAGAGAGATAGAGAGAGCGGATTGATGGGTTTAAATGCAATGAAGAATTGAGAACAAAGGCGTACCAGCGTTCTCTAGTGATGCTCCGAGGGATGTGTGTATATAATATACGTATATATTTATATATATATCGAAATCAGCTTGATATGCAGGGCGGCAAATGGATCTCTGAAACTGAGAGAGAGAGAGAGAGAGGGAGAGAGACACTTCGGTTGGAGAGAAGGAGGCAGGAGGAAGGAGGTATATATATAGTAATAGTTTAGGGAGGTGGACGAACGATTACCAACAGTTGGAAAGTGTTCCCGCACTTTCAAACTCTCCAATTTTACATTATTACACTTCAATTATATCTGCTACAGAAACTGATTGCACGTATTTCGAATTTTAATTTTTATGTACGCATTTGGAATCTCAAATTTTATTTATTTATTCTTTTCTAAAGTGTAAGTTTTTAGTTTTTGGAGTGTAACCAATTTTTGGTACTTTTTGAGTTTGGCATTTGGATTTCAAAAAATTTTTAAAATTTTTTAAAATTGATATAAAAATGACATGTGACGAAATTTAATTAAAGAAAATTAAAAATTTTTGAAATTTTTTCGAACTCCAAATAGTGTATCAAAATATAATAAAAAAAATTTAAAATTCGTTCAAACAAATGGAAAAATACCGATGAATTTGACTAAAATATAGTCCAAGTTGTTTTGAATTTTGAGAAATATGTTGTTATTTGATTTTTTTTTCTTTTAAACAATATGGTTGCTAGTTTTGTTATATTTTTTAATGATAGATATAATTTTTTTTTATTTAGATTGACGAAGATTTGTAAAAATTGGATATGTTTGGAGTTTTTTTTAATTCCAAACGGTGAAAAATAAGGTTTTTAATCCAAATTTTTTTTTTTTTTTGAAATTCTCTCTTCTATTTTATTACGTATTTGAATTTTTTAATTTTTAAAATTTATTAAACGGACTTGCCCTCCCCATAAACTGGGGAAACCACTCCTAATTAGGCCCTAATCTATTTGGGATGAAAAAATTGAAATTCAATTTTAAGAGTTGAAGTTATATTTTTAATTATTTAATTTATATGAAAATTCAAATGAAAATATTTTAACTCTTTTTTTTGATAAGCAAAATATTTTAACCTTAACAGTTAAATAAATTTTTATAAGAGTTCAAAAATTAAAAATACAACTTTAACATTTAAAATTATATCTCAATTTCAAAAATTCCCAATCCCTCCACCGGAGCCATGGATTTTCAACTCACTCCTGCTAAGTAATCTCCTTTGGAAATTCCCTTCTCGCCTTCGGGACTTTTGCTTTTTCATCATTGAATAACATTAAATTTAACCATTGAGAGAGTTAGAGGAAATTGTTGCGAAGTTGAGTGACATAGAAAACGTGTTTTACTTTCCAAAGAAGAAAGAGGATTGAATAATTTAAATGAAAATTCCAAAAATAAATAAATAAATAAAATTTTAATAAAAATATTATATTTTCATGAACCCAATTAGGTCCATCTCCTGTCCACACCACTTTCAAATATATAAGATAAAATTAATTCTTAAATTACTAGTTTATTTTCATTTTAATCTCATAAAAATTTTAATCAAAATTCATATTACATCACCCACATTTAATAAAAAAATTCCAAAAAAAAATTAGCATTTTAGATTGAAAAATCTATTTTAATGAATTGAAAAATTAAAATTGGAAGAAAGAAAAGATATAAAATTGGAGGAGATAATATATTCCTTCAATTGTATATATGAATGGTAATATGAACTATATATGTAGGTTCAATTAAGTGTGAAGATGTACATAAGATAACCTAATTAAGAAAGAGAGAAAGATAATATCTAACCAAAATATAGTCATAATGGTTATGTTTTGAGTAACAAAAAATTAGATAAAATGAGATAAGTTGTGAATTCGTAATTCATGCAGTAAGATAAAAAGTGAATAACTTTTACAGTTTTCAGTATTTTTTATCATTTTTTAAAATTTTTTGTTACTCCGAATGAAGCAAATATATATAACAATAATCAATATAGACAATATTTATGAACTTTTATTACACTTTAATTATAACTAATGAAGAATAAGTTGTGTTTAGTGATAAAATTAGTTACATCTAATGCACAACAAGTTGCATATGGTACTAAAATTAATTGCATTCAATTGCAAAAGTTCATGCATTTAAAAATTTTATTCCAAAATGTAATTTTTTGTAATTTTTCATAAAAATTCATGAATTTAGAATTTTAGTTTTTATAGTTCATTTATTTCGCATTTCATAAATAAAAATGAAATGCTTTCACTAAACACTCATTTTTATAATTTTTCTTTATTAAGAACTAGTAAATTTTGAACCATTTTCTCAACTAATAAATTATTTTTTAATATTTTTTAATGAAAAAAGTCTCACCGTTAATACTGTCAGAAGTGTAGGCCCAAACCCTTGCTTAAATGAATAAATGTTTCTCAAGGAATATTGATATTCATATTTAAAAACAAATAAATTTATATAAAATTATATGGATAAGTTGTGTACTTAATATTTTAAAATAAAATTAATAGACTGATATTATATCATATTTAGTGAGATGCTATATAATTATTTTTAAAATAAAAATATTTTATTTTTAATAAATCTATTCTTTTAATTACTTGAGAACATTAGTTTTAATCATTTTCTTTCCCCTTCACCATCCAACATAATAAATAAAATTAAGTAATGGTAATTCCTCTTATTTTTTTTAATACTCTCTCCTCCCAAATTTAAATTTTAAAATGCACTATTAAAGATTTTTAGGCCAAAAACAGACCATTAAAGTTAGGTGACTAAAATAATCTTCTAATATGTGTGTATACAATGGCGGAGCCACATGCGTCACCTACGCTGGAATTTTTTTTTTTAAATTATTTGATATAAAAAAATTATAAATATTTATAAAAAAAATTTTTGGATACATTTGGAGGTACATCTTTTAGTAACTTTTGGTATTTCTTTACCAAAAAATTTTTAACTTTTTTTTTTTTACAATTTTTAGATATTTGGTAAAATTTTTGACAACTTTTAGCAATTTTGGCAACTTTTAGCACTTTTTGATAATTTTTAGTAACTTTTGTGTGTTTGGTAAAATTTTGGTAACTTTTGAATAGAGCAAATTATTGTAACATAGTAGAAAAATGGTAATGTATTTGATATCAATGTATAGTATTTTATATTTTTTCATATTTTATATATTTATTTACAATTTAAAATTTTACACATAATTTAATTTACGCTGACCCAAATTCTTGCCTACGCCACTGTGTGTGTATATAGACAGACGTGTGTCATTCATTGTACATGGACGACTTGACAAATGATTTTTAGTTAATGTGGTAATCCATCGTTAACCTGATAAATAAAATTATATATTGTTGATTTTTTTTTTTTTTTATTGAATAGGACAAGGAGGTGTCCCATAATCTCTGCCAATTGGTAAAGAAAGTCCTTTTACTTGGAGAGAGTAGATAGGATCAAACCTAGCATTTAGCAAATCTAGCCTTGCAATTTTTTTTTTAGGTATATAAAATATATAGCATTCCAATTTTTTCTTAAAAAAAAATTACAGTTTCAAACAAATAAAATCTAAATTTTAAGAAATATGATTTTTTAAATATTGTAAAATTTATATAGCGGTAATGTAATACGCCCCATATACATTAACCAATAATCTTTTAATATGTATTTATATATATATATATATATATATACACACACACGTGTGTCAGTCATTGTACATAGACGACTTGACAAATGACTTTTAGCTAATATGGTAATCCATCGTAAATCTAATCAATAAAATTATATATGGTTGAGATTTTTTTTTTTATTTTTTTTATAAAAAGTGGAAGGAGGTGTCCTAGCTATAATCTCGGCCAATTGGTAAAGCAAGTCCTTTAGAATAGATGATATCAAATATAGCATTTAGAAAATATAGTCTTTCAATTTTTTTTTTTAAGTTAAAAATATGACAGAATTTGCAAGTTTAATTAAAATTTATATAATTTTGTCATTTTGATAAATTTAGAGTTTCACTTATTATGTAGGGTGCCTTATAAATCATCACAATTTTCATGCATGTATGTCTATATAGGTATTTATAAGGTTGATGAGATTTTTTACCAAATTAATCTAATTAAGAAAAAAATTATGAAATTTTACATGTACAAAATTCTCAACATATATACGCATACAATAGCGGAGCCAGAATTTTTGATGAATGAGGTCAAAAATTTAAATTATATGCGATTCTCTTTGTTTTAGTTGCTAATTACAAGAAATTAATTAAATTGACAAGTTAATTAAAAAAATCCTTGTATAAGTTCAGACAAAAATAAATTTTAAATGAAGTCAAATGTATAAAATTAGGGTAAAAATTATACTTATCTTTAATAAAATTTGGGAATGAGTGAAGTCACTTATCTACACTTGTTCTTACATGATTCCGTCCGTGTATAAATGGTATAAAGTCTTAGATCTATATATCGGTAAGGTAAAAAAGTCGGTAGTAATTCAATAAACCTATATATATATTATCCTTAAACAGAGATTCATTGCATCACTTTAAATAAAATATATTTTTAGTTTGAGATTTGCCATATCTATCTAGGCACAAGACACAAAACATGGAATGACTAATTCAATTTCTACTTCAATCTCATTCCGTTGCTAATTCATTACTATTTTTCTTTGTATTCTTGCATCCCAATCAGATTTATAGTGCACATTTCGTATTTAGTTCAAAATCACGCATATCCAAAGTCAGAATAATTAATCTAGTCTCATCACTTTTAAGAATATTGTTGTGAGACGAAGAGTTCGATTTCCTAAATCACTCAACTGGGTCTTTAGTGCATTTGTGGTAGAAGATAACTATGACGGACATTAAAGACAAAAATCATTTATGAGAAAAAGAAATTATACAAAAATAAAAAAAATAAAGTTATATATTCAAGGAAGAATTTAGCATGACAAAAAAGTTATATATACTAATATATAGGTTGTTTGATTTTAAGTAATTTTTGAAAATTGAATCGGTTATTATAAGTTTTCAGAATTAAAGGAGAGGTGTAACTCTCCGAATTTGAACTTGTATTCATGACATTAGAAATTGCAAGAAATAACAATCGCTTTATAATATTTGCTGAGTTATATGTGATTATTATTATTAATGAATATCAATGAATCGGTTTAGACTCAGATTCAAGCGTAATCGATATGTTTTTAATTTTATTTATTTTAATAATTAGAACTCGAGCCTGGTCAAAAAGATGTGAGTATCATTTTAAATTCCATCAAATTAGATAATATAATTTTATGATATTTAAATTCCATCAAATTTGAAAATATAATTTTATGATATTATAAATTTTATGATACAATTAAATGGATATAAATTATAATTTTAAATCTGTCAATCTGATTATTCGATGCTTAACATATCTAAATATTAATATATCTTCATCGTAGACACCAAATTATATGATTTTTTTTTTTTTTACAAGACTCGACTAATCTTTGTGATCTAAAATTAATTATTAGATAGTGGTTCTGAAATTAACGACAAGATAAATTTTAGCGATCTTGAGGAGAGTAAAACTTCCTCAAACTAAAGTTAGTGACCATTAAATAACAAATTTAAGATTTTATCAATTTATCTACAGTTTAGGGTTGTAAAATACAAATGTTGTCGGTGTTATTTTTAGTTCAAGTGAGTTATCATTCACTTTCTTTTTTAAATATATATATATATATATATGCGTCTGTGTGGCCCTAATGGCATTAGCTAATATATATTAATTAGACATAAATCATTTTATCCAACAGTTTTTTGTATTAATTTTTATATTTATTAATTTTGTTTAACTGCGGCCACATCTGGGCAGCGCAATAAGTCTATCATCATGATCCCATCATGGGCTCCTAGTGAGTATTTCTGGGAATTTGTTTGTTATTCTAGACAATTGGCTAGCTGGCACATCACACCTTTGACTTTTAGTCTCTACCTAAGGAATTATATATACTCAAATTCCCTTTGATTATATATACGTATGTACATTCGTTATTGGCCTAAGAATGCATTTTTTATGAAAATTTTAACAAGAATTCATATTTAAAGACTTGGATATTTTATTAAAGAGACCCGTCAAAGACTCTACATATTTAATTACCAAAAAAAAAAAAGACTACATATTTTTCTCAAAAAAAAAAAAATCAAATAAGAAAGTCACCCAGTTTGGTGAAATCATTATTAAATTAACTTTTTCGATATATTTTTTTTTTGTTTTATATGACTTTTTTAATTAAGATTTTATTTTATTTTTGTTTTTATTCGTTTTGGGGCATATTATTCGTATATTTAAAAAATAATTCTTAAAAATAAGCTTAAAAATAGGAAAAACTACAAATGGGTAAAAAAAATTATGCAATTTTTTGAAAATATGTGAATAACATGCATAAAAACTAGTAAAATCAAAAATAAAAAAATAAATTTTGGTAAAAAGAAGTGATATAAAATGAAAAAAAAAATCTATGGAAAAATTGGAGAATGATGAGTCTATTAGGAAATAATCAAAAACTAACTAACCTTCTTGTTCTATAAAGAAATTTCAATTAAATTATGTGATCATTTCTCTCAAAGATCCCAGTGGAAATTTAAGATTTATTTTATTTTATTTTTATTTTTATTTTTTTTGGAGAGAGGGATATAATCGCAAAAGGTTTAATTTTTCATGCTAAAGATCATTAGTAAGATCTTGATTTTTTTTTTATTTAGACCCCTGAAAGAGACTAATAATCTTCCATTAAGGGTTTGTTTGATAAAAAGAAAAAAAAAAAAAGAAACAGTTTTCTTGCAAACTGAAATTTAAAAAAATTAATTTTTCCTCTATTCATGCACAAAAATCAATGTAGTTGATAGGATATATTTGTAATTTAAGCTTGGCATATTTTTTTGATTTACGAAAAAATTAAAAAAAAAAGCTAAGTTTTTGATTTTTTTTTTGCCAAACAAATCCTAATTATTGAGATGCCGTAATTCCGCAAACCTAAGCGAGACATTGTCTTGTCGTCCTATTACTCAAAGTTAACTAAATATTTTAGGAATAGATGAAGTCACTTTATACTTCCAATTTTTTATCTATGAGATTGAAAATATGGTGCAAGATAGATGTGATGTTAAATATAGATATATATCATTTTTAGGTTTAACTTTGAAAACTAGGGTAGTTTAAAGAAAAATAATTGTGCACATTATATTTTTTTATTTTTAGGGTGTATTGGGAATCATAAAACTTAGTATAAATTTGTTAAAATTGTAATTTTGATAAAAATTAATATAAATTTGTAAAAGTTGTAGTCTTGTAATTTATATAATAAATAAAAAATTTATATTTTGTAGAGATTTGTAAAACTTTTTCAAAATTTCTTGAACTCCAAACATACCTTTAATTAGACTTAAAATTAAGAAGTACTTAAGGAAATGGTAGTATGCATGAGAATCCGCCTTACATGCGTTGGTATGACAAAAGAGTCTCAAATTAAGTTATTTTTGAAAGTGTCAAGCAATTTCTTTAACATTTGTCACCAACTACTTTCTTAGAATCTCTCTTCTTTCCACCAGTAATTACCCCTTCTTTCCAACTTCAAGCAAAAGGACTAGAAAAACCTAAACTTTGATATTGTGTATGAATTAAGTATCATTTGTCTTTTTCGCCTAGTCAAAAGCAAAGGAAATAAGCAACATCGATATATATATATATATATATTTATGAAACTCCTTCTTGGCGTGTGTTTGGGGTATAAAGGAAATTAAAATTAATTTTTAATAATTTTTGTCCTAGTATTATCATGTGTCACTTTTGAAAAAAGTTATACATTTGGTAAAAATTTATAAAAATTGAAGAAATTAGGAAAAATTAGCTAAGATTAATAAAATTAAAAAAATTAAAGAAAATTTATAGAAGTTAGAGAATTTTGATCAAAGTTGAAGAAAATTGGTAAAAGTTAAAATATGTTTAATAAATTTTAACAAAAAAAAGTTGATAGAAATTAGAGAAAGATGAAAATTTTGTAAAAGTTGACGGCAGTAAACAGCCCTCAGATCATATACAAAATGTTTGTTGGGAAGGAGTTAAATTCATGTATATTTATAAATAATAAAGAATGTATTATTTAGGATGTATTTGAAGTGTTAAATTTGGCAACAAAATTTTTAACTATTTCCAAAATTTCTTAATTTTTTGTACATCAAAAATCTCCAACTTCTATTAACTTTTTTAAACTTTGTATAATTTTATCTAACTTTTACTAATTTTTTACACTTTTCAGAAAAATATATCAAATACCCAATAATTTAGAATCTATTTACTTTTTATTTTTTTTTATTTATTCTTTTCCCGGAATTGGGCACTCCAAACCATAAATGTCTATGTATTCACCCATAGTGGCTCGGCTAACCACGGAGGATTTAATTCTTTGCGGCGAGATTAAAAATTATGTAGAAGTTTAATTTTAAAAAAAAATAATTAGGGGTAAGTGTATTTGAAATTTTGTTAAAGTACTGTTTGGAGTGGTTAAAAAAAGGAAAAAAAATATAAAACATGATTTTGGATAAATTTTAATATTTGGTATTTTTTTTTCCAAATTACGTATTTTGGATATGAACGATTATAAATCATTAGAATAATTTTTTAAAATCCGTTTTAATGGATTCAAAAAAACCTCAATTAAGATCTTGTCTGCTGAACTATTTGAATGGTTGAAAACATTAAACCGTGGGAATGGAATGAAGCCAACCGCTCGAACGGTTTTGTGAGCATATGCTACAATGATACTCGTTCAAAAAGTTTTAGATTCAGGAAACATGCTTAATTAACTTTCTTTTGTGTTTTTAATTTTTTTTAGCAAAATATTAAATTTTTTTTTAAATTAGTAAAAATAAGAATGTGTAAAAATATAATAAAAAATTTTAATAATTTTTAAAAGTAATTAAAATTTTATTTTATTTTTTGATACGTCAAATGGTGCCTAACTCTCTCAAAATTTTCCGAGGTTTCGGAGACGACCGCCTGTCTAGATCCACCGTTGCTTGCACCTGCACATAAATTACAGAGAAATTTCAGCACCTGGTTGGCACAAAATTACAATCATTGACCTGACTGATGCAACGCCTGTATATCAACATTCTTACATCAGTTACTTATGAAAATGATAGGGTGTTTGGTTGGAAAAAAAAATTTAATTAAAATTTATTAATTTTTTATATTTTTTTATTAAATTTTATCATATATTATTTTTACATCAAAATTTTATATTTTTAATATACTTTTTTACCAAATTTTTACTAACAAAAACATCCCATTATCACCTTCTTCCAAAGGAATATGGACGTTATTTAAAGCTTGGAGTTGACGTCAGTCCGGTGGCAGGGAAATCTGACTCAGTAGATTAAAATTTAATAACTTAGATCTAATTATCAGTTAACTGATATCAGTTTTCCGGCATTTCGTTATTCTTCGGGTATTGAAAATGCTACGCGGGCCCCTACATGCATGTGGTTTTTCTTGTTCTAAACTTCTAATTCAAGCAAACCGCGTTACCTGTCTACTGGCATATCCTAGGTAGTTTCCACCAGGAATTAAGGAAAGAAAATTCTAGGCCATTTCTTTGGTAAAGATACTAATAAAAGCAAAGAATTTTTATGCATTTACCAATTTCACATTGTGCAGCTGGCATGGAATTAGCAATACACACACAATAATTAATATATATATATATATTTGTGTGCATGATAGGCTAGTCTTCAAAAACATTTTATGATTTCCTTGGAAATGAAATGAATTGGCAAAGGAAGTTTCTATCTCATTAAGTGGAAATTAAACGCAATGAAAGTTCAAAGGAGCAAACTTCTATGTGTTCTCTTGCCACTTTGACAACTTTTTTTTTTTTTTTTTTTTTATAGTTAAGCGGGAAAGAGGTGAACAACCCAAATTTTGAATTCGGGTAATAAACAGGCGTAAGGGGACCTTCGGCCACTAGGCCAAGTGGCTTGCTCCACTTTGACAAATTAAGTGAATCTGAAGGGTAACACACAAACACAAACATGTACACATTTATATAACAAAAAAATATTGTTGTTGGGTTTTTGGTATCTATTGTAGAAGGTGTTGATAATCAGTTTATAAAACAGAAAAATTTCACGCCTTAAGTTGGCTTTTGGGGTTAAAATAAATTCAAAACTGCTCATCACTAGTATTAGAATCTAAATTTATCATTAATTTTAGCCTGCCAGGAGAAATTAATAGGTTGTCGCTTCCTCCTATTTTAAACTTGAATCCGATGCGTGAAGTTTGAGAGATTGTTGGGTTTATCATATTAATTGTAGAAGAGGCTGATGGTCATTTTATAAGTGTGACAAAAGACGAAATTTAAAAATAGTTTTCTTTTTTGTTTTTTTCCTTTTTATTAGTTATAGTGAATTCAACTAAATAATTAAGAATATGAATTTAAAATTCTATAATTTCCTTTTTTTTTTTGGGAGCTACGTAATTTTTTATTTCCCTTTCTGTAGTGAGCTTATAAAATATATACATCTACATACATACATACATATATATATATATATATATATATATTACATGGTAGCTAGCTAGCCACTGGTTGACAGATTTGCTTTCTCCACTAAACAAATGAACTCCATTATTTCCGACAGACCACGAGTCCTTAATAGAAAAAGGTTAATGCCCTTTTTATCACAGAAACTTTTTCGAGAAAACAAATATGCAGAAGAAAGAATAATGTACAGATAGATTATAAGTTTAGCAACGGTCAGATCAGATAGATTATGTTAAACAAGTTCAAATGCGATATGTCTTATATTGCGCTATTGAAAGTGACCTCCACAGCTAGCTCGCAAGTTACACCAATCCTGCACTTACACGTGTACCTCACAAGAATCCCCATTGGACTACATATATAACGGCACAAAATTTAATTAGTGGCCAACCATATCCTCAGAAACTAGTTGCATTTATTTAGCACAAAATTTTAGGCTCCAATTAGATACACCACTGATTAAATTAAGTTATATATATATATATATATATATGTATGTATGTATGTATAAGAGAATTGAAAAAATATGAGATTTGAAAAATTAGAAATAACTAAATTATTTATAAAACTAATTTATTGATTAATAATGTATTTTAATTTCTTATATTTTTTTATTAATTCAAATATATTAACATTACTTGAGATTTTATATTTTCTTTCTATTTTTCTTTCCTTTTTTCACTAAATTCTCACTCCAAACACACCTAATATGTATGTTACTTTTCATTATATATGTGTGTGTATGTATATTATGAATTATGAAAAAGGATTAATTAAAGTAATATAAATTCCTTATCCATAAAGGAGTAGAGATACTTAGTTGCAAAGTACATGGGAAGATGCTACTTTTGGAAATCATTGATACGGGCATATGCATTTTGAACCTATTTGGAGATAAAAAAAAAAAAAAATTAATACAAAACTCTAAAAATCTCTATAAACATGAATTATGAGATTATAAAATTTAAATTTTTTACTCATTACACAAATCACAAACACTAACTTTTAAAAATTTATACAAATTCAAACACACCTATCTATCTTGCATTTTTTTTGAAAGTTAATATATTTTTGGTGTAGATGGTGGTGGTTTGTTGTGGAATGCCACTACAAATACCAATTAATCTACTACTTTCCTTAACAAACTTGATAGTTAGTTAATTTATTTAATAATATATACATCAATGATCTTGTCCTTTTTGTTGCATTATCAGCACATGTTCATATTCTTTGATTTAATTTGGTGCACTTAGGGGTATTGAAAGATCCTTATTTCCTAAAGTTACGTTTGGAACATGAATTTGTAAGGTGAAAGAAACTGGTAAGAATACAAATTGAAGTAAAAAAAGTTAAATTTAAATTTTTTTTTTTTGAGTTGGAAAAATAAGATTAAGATGAACAGATATTTATCAACAAAGTTTAATTTTTACTTGATTGAGCTAGCGTATAAAAATTGCATGAATTATAAATTATATTTTCTCTTCGTTTTTCTTTTCCCCCTACGAATTCATTTTTCGAACATAACATAAGAGTGTGAAGCTTTTTAATTAGTAAAATTTGACGTCCCAACATTGTTTGTTTCTATAAAGTTTATGAGGAGAAGAAGTAATATTATCACTGTTCATTTCATTGTTTACTGGCAACTTGACTGGTAGTTATAAAATTTGATATTGGTGAAATAATTTAGCTTGGAAGTTAGCTATTAAAGGTTATTTTATTTAAATTTTGATAGTTATTAAAGGTTATTTTACTTAATTAAATTTTGATATAATGAGTGGTCGAAGGATAGAAGAAGAAGATTCACATTTTCTCAGGCTTCACAACCCTTGTTTTGCCTTAATTATATAATAATTACTTACCAAAAAAAAAATTATATAATAATTAACTAGATGTTGATACATGTACGATAGTACGTTTGATTGTTACTCTTTTTTATTCATTTTTCTCTTATAGTAATAATTGAGACTTGAGTGTGCTAATTAAAGTAAATATAAAATATTTTGAATTTTAAAATTATTTAAATTAGTTATACATTTCAAGTTGTGAAAGATAACTTGCAGCAGTTAATTAGGATATAAATTAAAAATATATATATATATTTATTTATTAAGTGATTGGTTTTACTAAATTTATAGTTTTACCAACTAACACTGGTATTGTTTTATTATACAAAATAGCATAGATAATAGTAATAGATAGATATATCATATATATATATATATATATATATCTCACTCTAGGTAGTTATCATATATATATATATATATATTAATTTTTGAAATTTTGCATTCTATAGTGGGTCGAAACTACGTGTTTTTTTTTTTTTTTCAGCAGGAAATTTATACCATAATATACATGGATTGTCAATAATTTTCTTCTCTATGCACAATGCTAGTTTCTGTATTTTTCTTTCCTTGTTAATTTTGTCGTATGAAGGCTACAAATTACAAACAAAAAATGGCATAGTATGAATAAATATATGTATATACACACACATATAAATGCTATGATCCACCATACATATATTAAATGATCTCTTAAGTTGACACGGTTGGGCTCCACTCCTCAGTAAATTTGGAGAATTGGGCCCGGGTTCTTCCTTTATGGGTTTCAGCCTTTGCAGAAGTTGAGGCACTAGCCCATCGAGGTCCACAAAAACAATATCTAAATTGTGAATTTTGAATAACGCCAGACCAGATCTTAGGTCTTGACCCAAATTAATTAAGCATATGTAGTTCCATGAACGGATAAAAGGAAAACCCCTACCTCCTTCTACTTTGAATCTCCATTTTCAACCAACTAACTTCTCATTCATGCCTACATTTACATCACCACAAATTTGATGATATCATTGAAAATTGAATCAATAACCATATGGAACCAATCTGTTTTTTTTTTTTTTTTAATGATTCAGGGTGTTTGGATTAGTTTTCGCACCTCAAGTATTTTTTGACTCCAGCAATAACTTACAAATCAAGTGAACCAGATAAAACCATACAGATAATGTCTAATTCTTGAGAAATTCGTAGCCTAATTCTATAAATGGTGGTGTTTGGTTATTGAGAAAGTAAAAGAAAATGAATTGACTTTAAGGAGAATTCAACCTCCACGAAATGAAATTCATTGTCAGAATATTTTAATTTATGATTTCCTTGTTATGTTACAAGTCTCTTATACTCATTGATAATTAGTAATATAACTAACAATTAATTACGATTAACTATGAATACCTTAGTTAACTACTAATTTTAGTTAATTGCCTATAGCATAATCTATATTTGATCTCTGTTGGATTGGATTAGGGCTTAGTTCTGGAAGCCTAATGTTGACAAAGTCTTGCATGATAGAGTTGAACCTGTTCAATGCTACTCTCCTGAACCTTGGTCCATGAGTTGATCAGTTGCTGCAATTGGCTTCCAAAACCTTCTTGCATCTCTCACCGCCCAATTTGCTTTTTTCGTTGAATACAATACTATCTTAAAATGTTCGTGTTGCATAATTCTCCCCTCTTTTTGTGTATTTTCTCACTCATCTTCTCTTAGAAGATATATCCAACGAGATCCAAAGCACTTGCACGTGGAATGAATTTATCTTAAAGACACACTGTCAAATATTATTAGCTTTGATCAACATCGTTAAGAAGTTTGACAAAATTTTTTGTTTTATATTTTTTTTCATATTTTTTTTCAATTACGTAACACAATCGACGCAAACGTGCAGAAATTAATGAAATAATTTTGTGACTCGTACTTATCAAAATTTTTGTGTTCGTTCAATGACTCTACATGGTCAAGAAGGCCAGCTTAACAAAGTGACAAAAACACCAATTTCCTTATAAAATGATCCATTTTATTCTCTTCTCACAATGGAATTAAAAAAACATTAATATGTAATTATTTATAATTGTATATATATACATAATAAGTTACTGTTTCATTGAGAATTTACTCCTTCAGGGGTGGATTATATTCTTCTTACATTGTTAAAAGAAAAAAAAAAACAAAAGAAATATTCTGTATTTATTTATAATTTTGTTTACATGTATTTAGTTATAGTTATATTGATAATTTACTCTTTCAATAATAAATTATCGACTTTTATATGTATATATATATATATATATATATATATATATATATATATATATATGCATGCACGCAATACACATAAAAAGTGATTGGTGTTACATTTTTTAAAATTTTATCTGAATAAGGTGACAATTTTAAGAAAAAATAAAAGACTATTTCTTTAAGAAAAATAGCTAATCCAACATTGCCTCTTGCAGCAATTGAACAGCTAGTCCATCTAAATGGGACCCATACCAGGTAATAATACAAGTCCAACCTCAGCAGGAAATTTGAAAGCTGTCCTTTCCTATTATTTCGACCGCCGACATTTTTCGTGGGAAAAGCCAAAATCCGATGAACGGCCAAGGCATCGCCCACGATCCGCCATTTTTGTCTCGACACGTGTTACTGTGACTGCTGACGGTCACTCCTCGTCATGCTGACATGGATTGGCCTTCACTCTCATTGGTTGCTTGGGAGTTACAACGCAACAAATGTGTCACATCTATCACTCACTGATTGGCCATTTTGATTCTTGGCCTTTTTTCTGTATTGAACCTTCTGCGGTTCTGAGGGCTAAAGTGAAAAAGTTACTGTACGGACTGTTTGCAGAAAATACACGGTTATAATTTAATGAAAATGTATTATATCTGTTGGGTGACATAAAAAATTATTAAAATTTATAAATTTAAATTAATTTAAATATTTTTTTAATTAAAATTTTTTACATATATTTTTATGTTATATTTTTTTTTATTTTTATTATATTTTTTATCTTTTTTTTTTTATATCAACCAAACGAGTCCTTCACGGTGTCAAACAGTCTTCATCAATTCGCTTCACTGGTATTTATTGATTCAATCAGATATATTTTAATTAGATCATTGCTTTTTATTTCACTACTGTAATCCTTTTGAAACCCTTTTCGGTGGGTACGACCGTACGAGCGGATGGTTATATTAATTTTTTTATACAAAAATTATTCACGAGTAAAGAAAAATAAATGAAATTTCTGGCTGAGAGCGAAAAAGGAAAAATAGTTTACATGATTAAAAATTTTAGGTTCAAAAGTAAAATTCTTTTTTGTGAGAAAGCTGATTTTATTATATTTTTATGATAATTTGATGCGAAAAAGTAATTTTTATTAGTTGGTTGATGTAATTATATAATTAGGGCATGTTATCCTTAACATTTTTTTTTAAATTTCAAAAAATTTTAAAAATTTTTAAATTCCTTCAATCAAATTTTACCACGTCTCATTTTTACATCACATCAACACTACATTTTGGTTTTTTGAGTTTTTTTACCACTCCAAATATCTCCTAAAAATTTTTAACATTTAAATTTTATTTATTTTTTAAAACTAATAATAAAACCCCTCTAACTTAAAAAAACTGACGTTTGACACAGTCGCTTTCATTGTCTTCGTAGGGCTTCGTTTGAAATTACTAGTTAAAAGTAATTCAATCTTTTTATTTTTTTTAAAATGATCAAGATTATTTTTTATATTTTCAAGTTATTTTACATTATAAACAACAGGTATGTCATATTAATAAAAAAAATAAAAAATTAATAACTAAAAATTTAAATTTTCTATTCTCAAATAAAAAAAAAGTTAAAATTAACCCCCCTTTTCTCAAAACCCCCCCCCCCAAAAGAAGGCTGCAAAATGCAATAGAATGGGAACCTAAAGCCTGGAAGTTGTCATCGTAATAAAAAAAAAAAATTAGGTTGAAAATTAAGGTATATAAAAGATTGCTCAATGAGATGGTGTCATTTATATAATTAAATTATTTTTTTGGAATTAATTTAAAATAATAAATATATAATATAATCATTTGTAGATATATAAATTTACCCACAAGAATACATGGCCACTTCCAGCAATAATAGGCCTACAACGGAACGTTATTTTATTTTATATTTTTTTTTCCCAGTAAGAACGGACCCATACAAATTTAAAAGTTACAAATCTAGGCCCGAAGTTGAGTCTGTTGAATTCATAAATATTCTATCCACATTCGTATCAAGTTCCGGATTTCGTAATCGGAACGGATTCATTGATTACGTGCAAATCATTCATAGCGGACCATAATATATACTTCAATATATTTTAATTGCCACGCCACATACTCCAAAATAATATTACAAATCTTACAATTAAGGCACATGTAATAATATAATAGTATAATTCAAAAATAAATACAAAGAAAAAAAAATATTAAAACTTCTGCGAATCAATTGAGTAAGCATTCACATCTTTTAACCTACAAACAAAATTGCAAGGAAGTAAGTATCAAACCACGTGTACTTACTTTACACACAAGCATACATAACATGTCTTAATCATGCTACTACCATAATCTTCTATCTCAATTATAACACATAATTCAGCACATCTACTCATAATTATATTTATCACGTTCAACCCAATATTATTTCTTCTATAATTATTAACTTTCATTTCTCTACTAATTTCTTGCTTTCTTAACTATTAAATATTACCTAATTAAAACAACTAATCATCAACCAAATTTATTTAAATTTTGTTTACATAACCTTCTTAGATGTTATTAACATCTAAATTATTTACCAAGTATGAACATTTATCTCCCTATTTATTTTCGTATTTGTTACCATATCAATACACAATCTACTCACCTATTCTAACTCAACTATCATACCCCTTATATTTTCATTATCATTCTCAATCTTAACCTCAACTAGATTATCATGTGTAATCAATCTTATTATTTACTCTTTCCGTTTTCCCATATAATCACTTAATTGTTCCATCTTACCATTAAATGATATAAGTTTATATTTAAATCACAACAACCAGAATACAACATGTGAATAAACCATCTTATTATTATTACATATTTCCATATAAGTAAATTCCTAATTTACATTCTTATCGACATCATTATTATTTCACATTCAAAAAATATAAATAAAATTTGTAACCAGACCAAAGTTTAGTAGATAGGCATTCTGCCGAGCTAGTTCATGACCATAGACTACCAACCCATCTCTCTTCTAGATTTGTCACATACTGATTTTGGATAATATGCATGAAAATTGAGAATTTCACATCTGCCACTTAGAATTAACATCAGGTAAAACCACACTAATTTAATGCTTGCCATATTTTGTAGGTTGCTAATTTATTGGATATGTGTACCCAACTTTGCACAAGTTTTTGAACTTTCAACTCATAACTATGTCACACATCATATTTCTAGTACCTTGTCTAAAACCAAATATCAAAAAATTTAATATAAAAGAAAATTTATAAAATCGTAGTGTATTTCATTGATAATTACTCATCTTATCAATGCGTGACAGTGAACATCATACCGTATTATAAGCTTATTATTCCCACAGTACTCTATCCATATCCAGTTTCTCTATAGTACCAATCAATTAATTATCCTTTGGCATATCATTTAATGATATTATGCCAACCTTAACAATTCACACCCCCTAAATCTAATTCTCATTCTTATTAATTTACTTTGGAACCTAAGTTCAACCAACAATTCCTTGGCCTGAGATTTTTTTTTTGAAAAGTCAACTATCATATCATCATCATTCAACATCTTATATATTTTATTTAAATAATTCTTCATCTTACCAAAAATTTTCAACTTTGCAATCTCCACTCAATTATTATTTATTTTAAAATCTTATCATCCATTATCATACTCTATTATCATAAGATATAAAAAAAAAAAAACTAGAGAACAATATTAATCTTCATTATCAGTTCATGCACAAATAGCATAATAAGATGTTCATTTCTATTCCTTTGATCAAGTACCATATCTAGGCAAGGGTTATAACAAGGCATTAGTTATTGACATCTCTAAAGTCGTGAATCAAAGTTCAAATTTGGAAAATAATATCTCTTCCCTTTTCACTAGAGGGTAGAGGGTATTTAGATGGTAAAAAAATAAAAAAAAAAGGTATAAAAATTGATATAAAAGTAATATATAGCAAAATTTAATTAAAAAAAGTTAACAACTTTTTATAACTTTTAGTAAAATTTGGTAAATTAAACATTTTCATAATTTATTTTTTAAATAATTAGAGTGAGCATGACAAAATTTCTTATTTTTAGTTTTCGTTTTTAATTTTTAAAAAATGAACATCAAAACTCATCTGACAAATTTATTTTCAATTTTCAGTTTTAATAAATGAAATCATTTTCAAAATTTTTAAAAATTATGAAGAGATGAAAAAAGTGTTTTTTTTTTTTTCAAAATTTCTTTTTTCTCCACAATTACTACTACTAGTAGTCATAACTATCATCTACCATTTACTGTCGCTTAGCTGCCACCACTTCTGACCTTTGACCATAGTCGCTGGCTGTCATTCACCTCTGACTACCATTAACCAACCACCATCTACCTCTAAACACGCCGATTAGCAACCAATTTAGCTATTGTTTACCACCATTGACTGACCATTGCCACCTACTCTTGACTACCACCTTCGTCTCATATCACGATCATTGTCAACTACTCATCACTTACCTTCGACTATCGTCAGTTGGCCACTATCTCCATCACTAATTACCGTCCACTTGTTATTACCACCCGCCATTGTCATCGATTACCACAAACTGTTACCGGTCACCTTTTTAATATTATAACTACTAACTAGTAATTATTTTTATCAAATGCATTTTTAATTTTTATATTTTTATTATGAAAATAAAAATTAAACAGAATAACTGAATACAAAAAAATTAATAACTGGCACTTTTGTTAAATGAAACAGTCCACGTTTGGCGAGATTTTTTTCCATCAATTTCTTTCACTTTCTTTGTAGCGTCCCTTCGCTTCCGCTTCGTCTCTCAAGTGACGTGTACCAAAATATTCCAACTCTTCACTCTGGCAAAATCCTAAGCATCAGATCTTCCAATGCTCGCTTCTTCATCTCTACGCGAAAACATTATTTCAACTCTCGCAGTAACTCCGAAGCCCCTCGATGAACATGGAGCTTCTTCAGATAACTCATAAACCAGCAATGGAGCTCGTTCTTACTCTGTCTTCATCTCTAATTCCGTGAAGCTTCGAAGATCTTGATTTTTTTTTTCTTTTTTTTTTTAAATTGAATCTAGAGCTTTCGAAGTTTAAGGGTTTCAAAATTCGTCGATACAAAGCGAGCTTTCGGTCTTTTTGCGGTTTCAGAGATTGTAAGTAAGATATATAATCCCCACACGTATATATGTAAATGAATACATATAGCTTCCATTTCCAATTTCAAGTAAAATTACTTATGTTTCTTGAACAAGTGGATTTGAAAGACGTGTACGAGTGTGTGAAGAGTACGACGTATTATGGCTATGGTTCTTAGAGGATTAAATTTGGTGAATTACTGCTCTTTTATACTTTGATTTGTTTTCGAAGGAGCGATAATATGTTTCTCAACAGAAATTAAACTAGTTGAGCATGATATGGGCTTGTACTTCATTCTCTAATTTCCATAATATGAATTGTGCGCTGAAATAGATCTGGTTGGTGAGATTTTCCTAGGTGGTCTTCAGCAGCTTTTGAATTATAGAGTATTTTTTTGCGTTTAGTTCTTATGGTTTGCTAAAGGGGATATTTGCTGTCTTCATGTGGTTATAAGTTCTTGTACACCCGCTCACATTGAGACAAAGCTTTTAATTCTGTAATGTAGTGTAATTACACAGGGAAAATGATTGATTTTTTATGCAGTCTCATGATTAGGCTTTCCCCATTGTCCAAAAAATTATCACAATTATTAGATTGGATTGGAATTACATTATGTGTGGACAAGGATGGTCCTCCTCGGGTAGTTAACTAGCAGCAGTTCATGAAGTCCACTAAGACTAACTCTGTTAACTGGCAAATTTGTGATTTTGGAATTCCTGGATCATCCACATCGTAGAAATTTGTTTGCTAGCATGGATTGCTGATTGTTATGAATGGCTCTTGGCAAGCCATATATAAACTACAAAGCATTAGTTTTTGGAATTCAATGGTCAAAATGTTATTGTAGATGTTGGATCCCTCGTGGATTTCTTTTCACAAATGATGCCACAGATTTGCATTCATAATTTGGGAGTGATTCTCTCTTCCCAGCGCTAGGCCATTGTGTTGTGAAGATACTTTCTCAAGCAGTGCATTAGTTACTGAAGTTTTGAACATTGTGGGATTTTATAAGCGCTAAATAGGACATTCAAAATAAAAATGACTATAAGTGCCCACCAGGGGCATTTGTACGATGATGATGATGTGAAGAAAAAGAGCAAATAGGATAGTTCAGTTTAGACGAATCACAGTAGCCGAGAAGTATTTTAATTTTGGTTCATACCTTGTTACAATAATAGCTATTCAATATTCATCGACTCTTATAAATCACGTTGATATATTCTATGATTTGCTCAATGCAAATGAAGTTCCTTGATGACCTCTTGTACTCATCATCATATACCAGTGTAAATTGGCTGCACCTGTTTTTGGTTCTTGGAGTAACAGTTCTGCGCTTCTAGCTCTATGAAGGAAGAACTTTGTGAGCCTGCTTTGATTATTTTTCTGCTGGAAGTGGATTGATTGCACAATCTAACTTCCACTCAGATGTGATCACATTAATAGCAGACATCAATGCCATCACAAATGCTTGCCTACAGATCACTCCCTCAAGATTCATCTTCTCATTGTCCTGCCCCTAATTATTGCATCTTTCTCAACCATTGTGAAGTATCTATAGTAGACAATATGACAGCATGAGATCTTAGTCAAGTGTTATAAGTCTTTGCATGTGGATAGCATACACACAAGCTTAAGAATCTCCCTTGCATTCATTGTCATGATTTACAGTCGGTTGTTCATCAGGAAGAACTTTCTGACGCTAGTGAATAGCACTCAGTATTGTGTCTTGTTTCATCTGTAGAGGATTTCATATTTCTACATGGTTAAATTTAATGAACCTGATACTCTCTTTCAGGTTAAAAAAAAAAAAAACCCTTATCAAGTGAGCTAAGGTTAGAAGCAAAAATTTCAACCTTGGTGAATTTGATTTCCATAGCTGTAGCTGCAGATACCAGAGATTCATAAAGAGATGCAGTCAGCTTGCATTCAAATGAAATGAAGAACGTGCAGGTTCTGATGTTAAGAGTTTTAATAGAGATTTTTTAGCCTTAATGCAAATCTGTTTATTGTTTTTTCATCTTTGCTTCATATTTTCATCAAATTGCAAATAATCTATGTTACATGAACTTTGATACAGTTGTCAGATACAGATATGTGTCTGAGAATCGGATCCATTAGTTATCTTATTCAAGGATACGGTGACACGAGAAAATAGTCATATATTTAGCATAATTTTTTTATTTTATAGAATAATAAAGTATTAACAAGGTTCTATTAGAGTATTTTATGCATAAAATACAAGTTTTGTGTATAGTTATATGCTAAAATTAAATTTTTAAATATGTATCAAATTATGTTGGGACACATATACCATATCTTTATCCAAGTGTTGTTGTCTAACTGTCGAGTATCCGACGTAGATACACCATACATTTAGAAGACTCCATGTAATATAGCAAATAATAGAGTTTGGCTGACTTGAGAAACTGTTTTTTAACACAACTCATAATGCAGTTCTCTGTCTAATTTCCTAGAATTGTTTTCTTCATACTTGTTTATTTGTTTATTTGTTTTGAAGAAAAATTGTTTTATTGCCATCTTTTTAAAATCAATATAATAAAACTTTGGCAGGATCCACAGAAAACACTAGAAATACAATCCTCAACCCAGCTTTCACATGACTCCCAAGATGACCAAAAAAATAATGCAACAGAGACTCCTGTAGCAGACTCGGGTTCAATTTCCACATCAAGCCATGAGAATAAGAAAGTTTCTCGGGAGGATATTGAAATTGTAAGACAGACTGTTTTATAGGTTTTTCTTGCTTAATATAATCTTCACCGTCAGACAACCTGTTTTTTTTATTGAAACTTGAAATGATTTATTTTAGGTCCAGCATTTGATTGAAAGGTGTCTACAGTTGTATATGAATAAAGATGAGGTTGTAAAAATCCTCTTGAATCGGGCAAGGATAGATCCTGGATTTACATCTTTGGGTAAGCATCTCCAAACCATTGTAAAATTCGTTCTTAGTTCTCACTTTATCATCACATAAATTTTAACTTGTAATTTGGTAACTTGGTTGCGTATTAATTTATGATGATGTATGGATTCTCCATGTAACTTATCCAAGATGATGCCTCTTTCCAACAAAATGGGGTCTGCTCAATGTCTTTCTTTATTATTTCCATCCATGTTAGTTTTGGTCTACTCCATCCCCTAGCATTACCCACGATTTGGATGCTATTACTTCTCCTAATTGGCACATCTATCAGTCCCCGTTGTATACCTCCTTAACTGATTGTCCCTCGATTTATCTTCAATTTTTGTTACCCATACCATCCTATGAATCCGGTCATTTCTAATCATAATCTTTCTGGTTTTACCATACATCTACCTTAACATTCTCATTTTGACTGCATTGATTTCATTAACATTCCCAACTCCTAATATATAAATCTGTTACTTATGAATGTAATGATTGCTTTTTTCCTTTAAAAGATAAAAGAACTTTTAAATTAATTTAGTCACTTTATTTCTGTGTAGTCATCATATGTCAGTCATTTAATTATTGCTATTTATATTGTTACTTTTCAACTGATGACTGTTTTTTAATTCAGTATGGCGGAAGTTAGAAGAAGAAAATGCTGACTTTTTCAGGGCCTATTACATAAGGTTAAAACTGAAGAAACAGATTTTCTTGTTCAATCATTTGCTTGAACATCAATATCATTTAATGAAGTATCCTGTACCTCCAAAGGTTCCTTTGGCTCCAATACAGAATGGTATCCTTCCCATGCCAGGTAAATTCTTACTCTACTTTATTATGGCCTTGTCAAATCACAAAATTATAATTCTGTAATTGTATAAGAGGAAGTGCTGACCTTTCGGCATTGTGTGCAATGCATTAACTGACATGTTCCCACAACATGAGAAACATAAACTGTTCGATTGCTTAATAATAAGTGGCTAATGTGAGTATTACCTGTATGTTATCGGTCTTGGGGTGGATGTTCGAATTATCTAGGAACAATGCTGGTCCTTGATGCTGGAGGGAGTTGCTGGAGGTAAGCGGCGTGAGAGGTAGGGGAGCCTAGTGTGAGAGAGGACAATGGAGCATAAATTCAGGTATTGTAACTTGTAAGGGTTTGAATGGGTGAGAGGTGAAAGAGGAAGGGTATTTATAGAAGGAGCATCTTGAGAAGGAGGTTGGCCTCCATATGCTTAGGGCAATGGTCCCAAGATAGGTGACCAACTCTGCATGCCTTGACCCCCAAGTTTAGTGGGAGGATGGCTTGACTAAGTGGTAGCAGCATCCCTTCATTGTCGGCAGGTACAAAGATCGTGGCTGTACTGTACGAATAAGCACGTCCTTGTCGGTTTGTTTGGTAGTACCTCTTCATAGGGGGTTGCTGTGGGGAAGGCAGGGGCGGGCGACTCAGGACAGGGCTGACGTGGAACCAATTATCTACAATAGTTTTTATTTATTCAATATTTCTTTTTTGAACTTTGTTTTGAGGGAGTGAGGTCAAATGGGTCTTTGATTCTTAAGGATGCTGGCTTTTAGTTTTGTATTAAGTATGATATTTGTATCCAAAAGTTTCCATGCATGCTGTTACTCTTCCTGTCTGGCACAGGTGAGGCTTCCATGTTTCGTGGAAGTAAGAAGTTTAACTGGCAATAGAATCTTATTTGCAATCATGTTCATTTGTATTATTAGCGTTTATTTTCATATTTATTTAATACCACTCATTCGCAGTGCAGTTAACAACTTACCTATGGGATACCCTGTCCTTCAGCAACAACCGGTTCCAGCTACAGGTCAACGTCATCTAGATTCCATGGTTTGCGGAATATCTAGCTGTCATATGGTTAATGGAGTGCCTGCACCAGGCAATTTCCATCCCATTCGGATGAATTCTGGGAATAAGTGAGAATTCTTCCCCATGTTCACTTTGTTTTTCATTTTGTTTCTCGATTCAATTGTTAACATAACATTGCCATATGACAAAGCCATGTTTATTCTAATCACGTCAACCATGACAGTATGTTGTTAACTTAATGTAAAATAATTCTATTTTCCTTTTCTATCTTCCACTAAATATAGCTCACTAGAAGTTCTGCTAACTGCTGTTGCCTTTGCCTCGGCCACAGTATGCTGATGGATAACAATGCATCTGATGTACCACCTGCTGTTCCACCAAGCAGTGCCATGTCAGACATGGCTGTGAGTCCTCCATCAGTGGCATCTACTGGTCATTTCCCTTTTACTGCATCGGATATATCAGGAACGGGAGTAGACACGTCAGCGCTTGACACAACATTTACGTCTGATGTGGCAAGTTCAGTAGGATTGCAGCTTCCACCAGATAGTGGGGCCGGGAATTCCGGAGATTCCCTCAGATCATTGGCTCAGATACATTGGAATTTTAGCCTTTCAGATCTAACAGCAGATTTGTCAAACTTGGGTGGTAATGACTTTCTACTGTTTCATGCCTACGTAATGCAAGTTGTATTGTTGTTTGGGCTTGAATTAGAAGCTCTTCGTACTTTCTGTTAGATGAGTTGACTTTATTCAGTTTCTGTGACACTGTATTCTGACTAGCCTACCAAGTCTGCAAGGTTACTGGGCATTACTGTAGGCAGGTATTTTAACACTTGTCAGCATCCCATTGTTTTCACGGCTGGTTGACAGAACATTTTATAAATGGATAATTAAAATGAAAAACTGTTGGGAGGGCCAAAAAAGTTTTCATTCAGAAACAATTGGATTTTTGCCTAGAAGGGAATTGGGGTGTCACAAAAGTACAAGCCCATTACATGTAAATACTGTCTTTTTTAGAAATGTGCACATCCCACCTGTTTCTTTGTTTCTCTTAGTAGGCATGCTGCCTGCATTCATCCATAAATTCTAATACATCGCTTGTTTGTATGTACACATTTGCATGTAGAGGATCCAACTACTATTTCTCCACAAATTTGTCCTAGCCCTCTAAATGACATACTGGTTTTTTATTATTGATACGATTTTTTAAATCATTTTGGTTTGATGGTAGATTAGGCAGCCTCCAATGTTCTGTGTGCGTTGATATACATATCTGAGTATGAAAATATGGTATTTTTGCTGCTATTGCAAAAATTTCTTGTCTAATTTATTTTGGTTCTTTCTCACGCTTCATTTGGTAATACCTTTATGTTTTCTTCTTTTCTTTTTCCCTTTATATTTTCACTTCTTTTTAGTGCCTTATTTAAATACATCTTATTTTGATCTCTCTCTCTCTCTTTTAATTCCAGATTTAGGAGCCTTGGGAAATTATTCTGGTTCCCCCTTTTTGCCTTCTGATTCAGATATTTTGCTTGATTCAACAGACCAAGATGATATAGGTGAGCAGGATCACATCTTTCCTTGGTTTCTACAGCATTTCATTGGAAATGATAAAATATATGGGATGCATGCTATTTTTTTAGGTATCTAAATCTGTGGACTAATATGAATTATTAGAAGCCTTTGAAAGATATAGGTATCCGCAACGAAAGAGCCTAACATTAAAACAACAATAGTTGTCAAAGCCATAGATGACAATTAAAATATCTTTTAGAATAAAATAGAATAATTTCTTTTAGAAGGATGATATACCATGCTAAAATTACGACCTCCCTCTGGAATTAATAGGAAAAGTTTGGATAGAGAAAAAGAGTATTAGATGGGCTTTTGCTAGTATCTGATAGTGGATAATTGCACCTGCGTTGCGTATTATATTAACTAGGCACGTAATATGCTATTTTGGTATTTGGCTTAATTAAATAGAGAGAGGCATCTTGATGGATTCCTTTTTGTCATTTAGAAAGCAAGGGAGTGAGAAATATAGAGAAACTCACCCCATCTCCCTCTCTAAAAAAACAAAAAATAGCAGAAAAAAGATGAGAAACGTTGCATCTATAATATGTATGCCCCCTCCCCCACCCCCTCTCCTCTTCTTCTTCTTCTTCTTCTTCTTCTTCTTTTAATTATTATTATTCTTTCAACAGTGCAATCGTTTTTACACTCTCAGCTTGTCTTTGTTCAGTGGAGGAGTTCTTCGTTGATTCAGTTCCTGGGCAACTTTGCTCTCAATCTGATGAAGAGAAGTCCTAGATTAAGGTGAGCCCTATCTATTTCTTTTTATTATTTGCGATAGGGTAAGTTTGCTGTAAAATAAAAGTGAGAACAAACACTAACGCTGCCTTTGTTAGGCATTCAGGGTTTAGTTATTAATCACTTCGAGCATTTGAGATTTAGTGATGTAGTTAGACCTATATTTGCTTTTCAGTGGGAAGTAGCTCAGGCTATCTTAGTTCTTTATTAATAATCCTTACCATATGGTTGGATATTGAACATTATCATTTCGGACGGTATTATTATGTAATCCTGCATCTCTTTTATACCATTTCTGCCGGCCAAATTATATGAGTCCTCTATTTGGTACATCTGTGTGGTGGTTGCAATTTCATAAGTTGGCAAATCAACAAGGGCCCCGTGCTGGTCACAAAGGCAGCTATGCTTAATTGCTCGTTTGTAAGTTTGTTATGCATAGAGATAAATTATACATTGCAATCTGGCTGTTTTGGTGCTTTCCATTAGTTGGAGAATCTTGAAATGATGTATGAAATCAGCTCTCTCTATGCCCAGATTTAACAATTAAAAATAGGAGATTCCCAATATTGTTCTGTTCGGAGACGTTTGACAAATGCAGGAACTGAAATGGAAAGCAATGCTTTGCAAATTACCCCCCCCCCCACCCCTCCCCCAAAAAAAAAAAAAAGAAAGAAAAGAAAAGGCAATGCTTTGCATCTACGAAGCACGGATACGGATACCGATATGGGAGCGGGTATGGGTACGGGTACGGATACAGGATACGACAATTTAAAAAAAATGAGGATACGGGTACGGCAAAGATACGGCAAAAAAATAAAATAAAATATATTTTTTTATTTAAAATCATTTTGAAGATAGCATGTATGTACTACTAAATATTTTATAAATAACAATTATATAGTTTGAAAAATACTATTCAATCCATAAATTAACATAATTTATACTCAAAACTACCAACATCATTCATACACAAAACACAAATATAACAAAAAGTATCAAATATAATTTCATACATCCCAAAATAAAAATAGTTTTTTCATTTCCTAAATTTTAGTTAGATCAAACTTCAATCATATCAATCTATTTTAGTTAATTATAGTTTGGCCCTTACTAAAATTTTATCATATCAATTGTACCCCCAAAAGGTTTAAAATATTACATTTTGGACCCCTGCCGTATCCTTTCCGTATCTCAACCGTATCCTAGCCGTATCCTATGCAAAATTTAAAATAAAAAATTATGATACGTCACGTGGCGTATCTGATACGTATCCGGTTGTATTCTAGCCGTATCCGTATCTCCAAAGTATCCGATACGAATGCGGCACTTAATTCGAAGTATCCGTGCTTCATAACTTTGCATAGTTAGATGATTCTCCATATTTCTTGCTGAAGTCCAACACATGCTAAGGCTGGATCAGCTTGGGGCTGAACCACTTATCTTTGTGGAGGTCACCATCACCTCAGCATTCTTTTGTGATTTTATGAATGATCTCATGAAACTATATCAACTCGCCTAGCTGAATCTCTTTCTATGGAAACTGTCATGACCTCCCACCTTAGGTCATGCCGGACACTTGTTAAATATTAATTCGGACACTGGCGTGGCATAATTTAAGAATTACTTGGGCCATTCTGGATTTTGTTGGTGTTTCAAAGTGTCCTAGAATGATCCAAAGTATTTTAGAGGATTTGGTAGTTTTCTAACATAACGTAAAATGTTATATGAGAGTGGATCTATCAATTTAGAAAAAAAAAATACTATAAGTGTTTTTTAATTATAAATTATTATTCTATATTATTAAATAACATATTTTTTTGTTAAAATTAGTATTATCCTAAATTTATTGTACATGACTGAATAATAAAACAGATTATCTGACTAGTAATAATTTTGACATTATTTGATGACTAATAATATGCAAGCCCATCTTATTTAATCTTCAATGTCAAATAGATAGTGGAGAACATAAGAGGACTACAAAAGGTATGTTATAAATTTGTTTGAAAAATAAATAAGTCGTGAACCATAATTTAATTTTATTAATGTCGACACTATTTGATGACCAATAATGTGTAAGCTCATCTTAATGTTTCATGTCAAATAAATAGTGAAGAAGGTAAGAGGGATACGAAAGGCATGTTACAGATTTGTTTGAAAAAATTAAACCCCTATTATACTATTGAATTCAAGTAATATTAGTTTAATATAAAGTTCAGCTTAATAAATTAATTTAAATTCAAGATTGATTGATTTGGAGATTTGTTGGGATTTCATTTAAAGAATAAAATGAATTGAATCTGATTTATTATTATTTATTCCAATTTGTCAAATATAATTAATTTAATTTAAATACTCTACTATTTGATTTGGATCAATTCATTCTCATCCCTTGGAAAATCCATTCGTTTTGTATTGAAATAACTTGTGCGAGGATTAATTGTTCAAAGGAATATATGTTATTTATTTATTTTTTATTTTTTTGATTCCATCCTATCCAAGAAATTGACAGGAGCTCAGATATTTTAAAAGCCTTGGAACTTCGGCTTTCTAATATGTGGCTCAAATGTTTCCATGCAGTACTTTGGACGGAGTCATCCCCCTTCTATTCTTAATTATTTTCGCTTTGATGGTTACAATGTTAATTTTTTCAAGCCCATATTAATTGAGCTGCGTCAGCATTTCATGATTCATGTGCTTGCATTTAATACATATTTAAGAAAATAATAAAAATTTCAAGTATTGACAGGCGTCTATTAATAAGATGATTAAGTGTCTATTAATAAGATGATTATTATTCACCGTCAATTAGAAGGATGTTTATTCTTAGTATAAAACTGAATGGCATTCTAGTATTTCTTAAACATTTTCTATTTTTTAAAACAAATTTTGAAAACACAAGTGACCAAATGCGTTTTGAGCTTTTTCCTTATTTTCAAAAGTGTAGAATAAAAAATAAATTCAAAACAGAAAATAGAAAACAAAAGTGGAAAACAAAAAATAGAAAAATAAACCAAATGAGCCCTCAATAAACCAAATGCCACCTAAATTTTCTAACAAAGATAACTTTTGAAAAACAAAATTAAATAACATGATTTATTTTTTAACTTTTTAGTCGAGCAATTTCAATCAAATAATTGGATATTTTATATAATATTCATTGAATATATAAAATTTTAATTAGATTCAAATTCAGTAGTGTAATAAATTTAAAATTATAATTTAAATATATTTATATTTTCAGCCTTTTACCTTAAAGGATAAATGAATTAATTAAACTTAAGCATGCATCAAAATTTAGTTTATTTTACAGCTTAATAACCGATCAGTTAAATCATACCTTTTTAAAAAGTAAACACCTTATCCTCAAAACTAAATAAGTCTCGACTCATAAAATCTTCAATTAGACCGGGCAACCGAATATGCCTAGACAAGACCTATGTGGATGATTATTAATTGGGTAACTTACACTTGCTTTCCTTCAACAATATTTAAGTAATTATATTTATTATTCTTCAATATTTAAAAACTAAGGAATTATTTGGTTTATTTTTTATTTTTTATTTTGTTTTCTATTTTTTGTTTTGAACTCATTTTTTATTTTATATTTTTGAAAATAAAGAAAAAGTTCAAGACACATTTAGTCATTGTGTTTTTAAAATTTATTTTTAAAAATAGAAAATAAATTTACACATAAAATAAAAAATGGAAAAAAAACCGTTTTGAGTGTTTTTAATCCAAAATAAAAAAAAATTCAAAAAATAAAAATAGAGCATCTTTTGTTTCTTTATTTTGAGATTTTTAAAACTAAAAATGAAAATGAAAAACAGAAAATAGAAAAGTAAACAAAATGCCACCTAAACTTATTTTCTTATTTCAAAATGTTATTAACATTATTTTTTTCGTTAAATAAATCGTTAGAACTTAATAGAAAATATTAAATTAATTAAAATTTTAGATTTTTTTTCTATTTATCCTTCCATCTTTCATATATTTGTCAGTTTTTTTTTTCACAAAAATTCTCAAAAACTATTTGTTTTTACTTTTTTTGGGAGTTTTTTTTTTAACAAAAAAAACTGACGAATTTGTGAAAGAAAGAAAGGTTAAATTGGAAAAATGCATGAAGTTAAGGTTATTTTAATATTGTTTTATTAAATTTTAAAGATTGATTTAAAAAAAAAGAGAGTTAATGTTAATAATATTTTAAAATAAATAAATAAATAAAATTTTTGAATGTTGAGACATTTAAGTACCTACAAGTTGAGGGGAGGTCGTGTAATATACCATCTTAATTAAACTTACAGCCGGTTGGACTCAACCTCTTGTCTTCAAATTTAAAAATTTTAAATGGCTGTCGCTAATCCGACTTGCATTTTTACTCTATTTATTTATTTTTTTAAAATACGTTTATTATAAAGTTAAAAATTAAAAAAAATAACTGTTATTTGAAAGTTTTTAAAATTTAATAAAATTTCAACCAAAAGTATTATTTTAATATTAATTAATTTTCATAAAACAAATCATTGTAACAATATATTATTTATTAAAAATAATTTTAATTTAATAAAATATTTAAATAAAATAAATTATTTTAATAACGGAGTGCCAAAAAATCTCGAGACTCCTGATATAACTCGTTCGACCAATACTCTGAATGGATGTTAGTTGGATGGTTTTGATGCCTCATAACGCAGATAACGCTGTCATTATCCCATCCGAACACTTGTAAATATAATGCTCTCATTGTCTCATCCGAACACTTGCGTTTGGTTTGTAAATAAATTTTAAAAAATTCTATAAATTTTTATTAATTTTATATCATATTAATTTTTTTCTTTTACTGTACACATTACGAACTCTTAATTTATCTCAATTTATCTTAATTTATCTCACTCTAAACTCACTTGAGTGAGTTACGATTGATTGCTCGTCCGGTAATTAAATTGGTAATTTTCATTGTAAAAATAAGATTTTTCTCAATTGCTGGTTTTAAAGAGACATTTATCTTTTTTTTTTTTTTTTCTGGTTATGAAAAATACGATGCAGAAGTGAATTGAATTCCCAGGGGCAAGAATTTTCCTAAATGAAAAGGGGAAGGCCAGTGATGACCTGAAAGCGAAAGTGAACAGCCGCTCACAAATATCAATTATGGGAGGTGCAATTTGGTGGCATTTTCGTAAAATTACATAAAAAAGAAGAGAAAAAAGGAAAAAACCTTTGATGCCCTTATATATCTTCCTTTCATTCAGGTTACCAGTGTGTTTTAAGTTGTATAAAAATATATAAAATAAAATAAAATTATAAAAATAAATATCTCATAATTTGTGTAATGAATGAAAAATTTAAAATTAATTGTCTCATAATTCATATTTATAGAGATTTATAAAATTTTGTTTTATTTTGTTATATTCTAAACGAAATCATAATATATGTATAGACCCGCTATGCACCATCTCTCAATTATGATGGCAGAAACCGTGTAATTTGAACACAGTACGATTTTAGCGGAAACGTTTAAAATGATAAAAAATAAAATAAAATAATTTAAAAATTCATAATTTATGTAATAAAATAATTTTTAATAATTTTAAAATCTTTTAACATCTTACACTATGCCAAACCTAACCACTGTACGATTGCACGATTGCAACTCCTGTCTCCACCGCAGTTCCTTCGGAAGATACATTACTAGTGCATTCTTATTATTTTACTAATATCCGGGCTGGGTTGGGGCCCACAAAGGGCAGGGTATTATAGATATTTCAGTTGAATTTCTGGGAGACTCCCGGGGTTGACTATGCTCCCGCCAAGACGTCTCTGTTTTTTCTCACGAGAAAGATAGAAAAGAGACTGACTAGTAGACATTGACCAAGTCCGTAACTGCCCAAACCACGCTCCTCGAATTTTCTCAATGGAGGTCTCCAGTCTACCTTTACTTACAATTTATAAACTCTCTTTTATCTCTTCCTTTGATCATCGATCCACCGAGCTGCTATTCGCAACTCCTCGTGCTTGGCTTAGTTGAGGTGAGCTTTTTCAAATTTTCTTTTTCAACCTTCAGTTTCTTCTCGGTTTTCTCGGCAACCAAACAGAAAATTTTAGTTCGGCTATGTTTTCTTTCCGTTTTTAATTTTAATTTTCATTATATTTACATGTTCTCTTGTCATTGTTGTTGTTCTTGTAGCAACGGTAAAAAATTTCTGACGATACTGATGAAGTCACAACGGTACGCCATGTTTTTTTTTTTTTTTTCTGTTTTAAATTTTTCTTCTTTTAATTACACACTCTCTCTGTTGATTTTAGTTCTTAGAAATGAAGGTGAGGGTTAATTCTGATGTATGATGACTGATTAGCATTAATAAATTAGGGCATGCTGTGGAAGGGAAGTAGGCATTTATGTTTTGGTCTTAATTATATTTGCAGATCAGTTTTATTTTTTTTTCAGTTTCATTAACTAATATTTTAATCAGTTGCATCTTGCTTAAACTGATCTATTATTGGAAATAGCACAAGAAATAGTTGAAACTTGTGTTGTATTACTTGTGTATGTAATTATGCCTGTGTGTCTATACATATACAAAAACACATGCGTATGCATGGTTATAACAGAGTGAGTGAGAGAAAGAGAATCAAATTTGAAACATATTCTGCCAATTTAATGATTTTGTGTAAAATATTTTTTCTGCTGCAGCTCTGCAGTTAAGAATGGAAAATAAACTTTCCAATTCTAAGGTGATCTTTTGTGGCATGTTCGTTATATTTTGAAGCTGCAAAGCAAATTCCATCTAAGCCTGCTGGTGAATTATTTGTATTTGACACTGTAGAACAAATTCCTAAGTGATGAATATCAAGCGAGAAAAATTTGTAAGGTTAGTTTTATATTGTCATCCTCTATTATTGTTGTTTTTGCCATTGATTTTGTTTTGCATATCTTCATATTCTTTATGTGGTAATGCCAAAAAAATCAAATTCTACATATCATTTTTTAAAGATGTTTTGGTTTAGGAAAAGAAAGGATAGGGATTCAAAATCACTTGTAATGTTTCATTTGTAGTGGACAATGGACGAGAAATTGTTGGAAAATGGAAGGGAAAAAAGCAATGAATTCAAGATATTTAAAAATATTAAATTAGAAAATTAGTTTATTGATCTATGTCTTTTATTTTATTGTATCTTATAATCCACTCAAATAAGAAATGCATTTGAGATTGTATTTTTCATTCCTCTTCCCAACAGCACATTCCCACCCCCCTCCTTCTTTTCATTTCCCTGACAAAAGCCTCAATTTAAACACAACCTAACAATAAACTGTTGGTAGCACTTCATATTTAAAGGTTACTAATTGGTTTTAGAGCAAATATGAGCAAATGCATCAGTCTACGTGCGTGCCTTTTGAGATTTACTACAAAAAGTATTTCTAAAGTTCTTTATTCTATGTTTGAGGCCTCTACTTTGTTCTGTTTTTTTTTTTTTTTTTTTGTTATTTTAATTTTTTCTTTTTTGGGGGGGGGGGGGAGGGTGGGGGGATTGTGGGTGATGCCTGTATAATTAGTAGTGCCCTGGAAAAGGTATAATTGAAAATATGGATGTTTGTAATACAGAGGATAAATCATGAGATTAATAATAACAATTTATCGTATGTGTATTTATTGTGTTATTGATTCATTTGATTTGAGGTTTTCCATCAGACCTAGTAAGTTGTTGACATTTGTATTAGACATTAGAGGGGATAGATATTAATAAACTTACTTTTGCATGAGTTTTCCTTCTTCCGTTGGTCATATGATGAAAAAATAAGTCCTCGGATCAGAGGACTAGGTCTGAAATTCAGAGAATCAAAATAGTACTACGTCTGCAACAAAACTAGCCAACCAACTCTGCCTCAGACTTCAACAGGCAGCAGAAGCACACAGACAACAGCTAACAGATGCCATTGCAGCCTAACAAGCAGCTGGCTGATTGGTAGCTTTAAATAGGCCAATTGTAGATTTTCAGCTATGGTTTTGATCTCCATAATAATGCATTATTCATGGTTCGTATCATCCAATCAAGGCATTTTCAGAAGAAACTCAGTGTGGGCTTCTTGTTTCAATCTTCTTTATTAGAAGATATTAGTATTATTAGAGAATATTCGTATTATTGTGTTTTCCTTTCTTGTGTTGACAGCCATAATTGGCTTTATTACCTTTTCCCTAAACTTATTTCCTTTTTATGATTGTAACCTTCAATTATAAATAAGAATGCTTGGAGAGGGGAGATATATACTTCTCAATTCTTGTTTTTGATATCCTAACATGGTATCAGAGCAGGAATAATAATATAAAAATAAAAAACAGAGATACAGAGAGAGAGAGAGAGAGAGAGAATAGGCAGATCTGACTTCTGTTTACCGCCGGCGATCTCTCCGGTGACCAACGTCACCAGCGACAGTCTTTGGAAGCTTGCCAGCGACCAGCGACCAAACCCTAGGAGGCACGTTGTCGGACAAAGCTGCGGTTGTCTTCACGCGCCACCTTTGTTAGTGCATCAGCCCTCACGCGCCAAGGAATCTTCGGCGCTTGTAGGCGCGTGACCCACCGGCTTCTTCGACGGAGGTCACATGGCCTGAGCGACTTCTCCCTTGCTTTGTTCGTTTGGTATTGACTTCATCTGATGACTCTGGTTCCTTCGATGGGTTGCTGTTCTTCGCTGCATTGCTGACTACTCTACTATGTTGCTTCCGTTGCTGGTTCTCTTTAATTGGGAGATGCTGATTGTTTGCCCTTATTGATTGGATTGTTCCGTTGCTAGTTTGGTTTGTTCTCTTGCTGGTTTGATTTGTTCCTTTGCAGGTTTGGATTGTTCCCTTGCTGGTTTGGTTTGTTCCTCTGCTGGTTTAGTTTGTTCCTTTGCTGGTTTGGTCTGATATTTTGCTGGTTTCATCTATTTGTTAATCGTGGGTCTTTGCTGGTTCCCATTAATTGGTGGGTGTTGATTCTTGGTTCTAATCACCTTTTTTTTAAAGACCCTGGTGCTATTATGGCAAAATCAGAGGACCAAACCTTCAATCAAACTGTTTTTCTCAAGGCTGATGACGTTCCTCGCTCTATTACACCCAAGAAATTAAATGGGGACAATTATTTGGGTTGGGCACATGCTGTTAAAACCTTCCTCCGAGGTAAGAACAAACTAAAACACATTACTGATGACGCACCTCTCTCAACTGATCCTACATACAATGTTTGGATGAGTGAAGATCCAATCGTAATGGGCCTTCTGTGGCATAGTTTAGAGGACTCTGTCGCTACCACAGTTGAATTTTGTGATTCTTCTAAACGGATATGGGAGTGTCTTGCTGAATCCTATTCTCAAAAGAGCAATGTTTCTCGGGTTTATGAGTTATACGAGCAGATGTTCTCAGCCAAACAAGGTGACAAATCTCTATCTGAATATTATAGTCATTTGAAAAGTTTATGGGAACAATTGTTGCAATATCGTTCCTTTAGTACAGACTTACTACAGCAGAAGAAATATTGGGAAGAGTTTATGATAGCTAACTTTTTATCTGACCTAAATCCTGCCCTCCGAGGATTCAAGGATCAAATTTTAGCAAGTGAGACATTGCCCACTGTAGCTAGTGCTTACTCTCGTATCCAGCGATCCTCATTGGGTAATCGTTCCTCCACCCCTGATAATACAACTTTACCTATAGATTCTTCTGCTCTGGTCAGCCGTGGGGGTTCTTCTCGTGGCTCCCGTGGTGGACGGCACCCACGTGGTGGTTCTAGAGGTGGAGGACGATCATCTGGCAATAAAAGTGACCGCAAGTGTACTTTTTGTGGAGGAACAAATCATACAGAACCTTATTGTTGGAAGAAGTATGGGAAACCAGAGCAAGCACATCATGTTAATGATCATGGTTCTACATAGTCCTCAGTGCCTCCAACTAGTTCTCCCACGTCTGATTCACGGGAGACATACACTCTAAGTTCATCTCAGCTCCAAGAGCTCATCCAGTCATTACGTGTTTCTCCCCCCTCTACCTCCACTGTCACTATGGCAAACTCAGGTAACCCTGCTCTTGTGGCCTCTACTTCTCCATCCTGGATTATTGATTCAGGAGCCAGTTCACATATGTCTGGTAATTCCTCCTTATTCTCTGATCTTCGTTCTCTTAATCATAATATAGTGTTAGCCGATGGATCATCTCGTCCTGTGTCTAGTAAAGGGACTCTGCATCCCTCTTCATCACTTCATTTAGAGTCTAGTCTCTATGTTCCTTAATTTCTTTTTAATTTACTCTCTGTAAGTCAATTGACTAGATTATTAAATTGTTCAATAACTTTTTTTGCAAATTCCTGTGTCTTTCAGGATCTCAAGACAAAGAAGACAATTGGTTCGGGGCATGAGAAGGATGGACTTTACTATCTCGATTGTGATCCCTCTCCAACTCATTCACTTTCTACTGCTCTCCGCACTTCGGTCTCTCCCATTCAGTGGCATCGTCGTCTCGGTCACCCGTCTTTGGCAAGATTAAAACTTATTGTGCCAAATTTGAGTCCCGTGTCTAGTTTAGATTGTGAGGCTTGTCAATTTGGCAAACATCACCGTAGTACCTTTTCTAGTCGTAGTAGTAGTTGTGAGTCTGAGTCATTTATGGTCATTCATACTGATGTTTGGGGACCTTCCCGAGTTAAGAGTATCAATGGATTCTTTTATTTTGTCCTATTTATTGATGATTTTTCTCGTATGACTTGGCTTTTTTTAATGAAACAAAGAACTGATTTACCTTCTATCATTTCTCGATTTTATAATGAAATTTTCACTTAGTTTGATAAGAAAATCAAAATCTTTAGATCTGATAATGCCTTAGAATATGTTCAATTTACTGTTGATCAATTTTGTCTTGAGAAGGGAATTATTCATCAAACCACTTGCCCTCACACTTCTCAACAAAACGGTGTTGCCGAGCGTAAACACCGACATATATTAGATGTTGCTCGCACCTTAATGTTTTAGATGAATGTTCCTAAAAGTTTTTGGGCAGATGCTGTTCTTACCGCCAGTTATCTTATTAACAGAGTTCCTACACCTGTCCTATCTAACCAATCTCCCTTTTCTGTCCTCTATCCTGACCGGTCACCCTTTTCTCTTCCTCCACGTGTTTTTGGTTGTGTTGCCTTCATCCATGTCCTTGATCCTGGACTTGATAAACTATCCCCTCGTTCCTGTAAGTGTCTTTTTTTGGGATATTCTCGCACACAAAAAGAGTATCGCTGCTATCATCCTGACTCTCGTCGTTATTTTGTTAGTGCCGATGTCACATTCTTTGAATCTATAGCTTTTTTCTCTCCTGATGGTGATACTCTGTCCTCTGACCTTCTTTCTAGTAAGGGGGCGTCGTCTCCTAATCTTCCTGCTCCGATCTCTTCTGTATATGTCCCTTTGCCGCCGCAATCATCCCCTGATCCCACCACTACACCTACCCAAGCTCCACAGGAGACTTCCCTTGTTGCTCCTGTTCTTCCCCCTATTCCTCCTCTACCAAAGGTGTATCAGCGTGACCGTGATAGGAGGTGATCTTTCCTTTTCCGACTGAGTCTTCCTCTTCGTCTGCGGATCCTGGCCCCTCGTCTGATCTGCCTATTGCATTACGAAAAGGTATACGTACTTGCACTCAACATCCTCTTGCTAATCATGTGTCATATCATCGTATTTCATCGTCTCTTTTCTCGTTTGTATGTGCCTTGTCGTCTGTGTCTGTTCCATCATCTTATATGCAGGCTTTATCCATTCCGGGATGGAAACATGCTATGGATGAAGAGATGAATGCTCTCCATATGAATCAGACATGGGAACTCACTTCTCTTCCTCTTGGTAAACAGACTGTTGGTTGTCGTTGGGTTTACACTGTTAAGTATCTTCCTAATGGGTCTGTTGAACGTCTTAAGGCTCGATTAGTGGCCAAAGGGTATACTTAAACCTATGGTATGGACTATACTGAGACCTTTTCTCCTGTGGCTCGCCTAAATTCTGTTCGCATTCTCCTTGCGGTGGCAATTAGTCGTCGTTGGCCTTTGCATCAGCTTGATATTAAAAATGCCTTCCTTCATGGTAAGTTGCAAGAAGAGGTCTATATGAAACAACCACCTGGTTATTCTACTCCTGGTAGTGAGCATTTGGTTTGTCGATTACGACGTTCTCTTTATGGGTTGAAACAATCTCCTCGAGCATGGTTTGACCGTTTTAGCTCTGCTCTTATTGAAGTTGGCTTCTCCCATTCTTCTGCTGATCATTCTGTTTTTAGTCGTCATACTTCTTCTGGCACTATCATTGTGATCTTTTATGTTGATGATATTATTCTCTCTCGTGATGATGCTTCTGGTATTGTGGCCTTAAAACGACATCTAGCTACTTAGTTTCATACGAAGGATCTTGGAGGACTTCGGTATTTTTTGGGTCTTGAAATTGCTCGTTCGGCTCAGGGCATCTCTATTTGTCAACGCAAGTATATTTTGGATTTACTCTCTGAGACTGGTCTATTAGGTGCTCGTCTTGCCGAAACTCATATGGATCCCTCTATTAAATTGGATACTACTTCTGGTGAACCTTTTTTCTAATGTCAGCCGTTATCGTCGTTTGGTGGGCAAGCTTATTTACCTTACAGTCACTCGTCCTGATATCACTTATGCTGTGGGGGTTGTTAGCCAATTTATGCATGTTCCTCGTACTTCTCACTTTGAAGCTATTTGTCGTATCTTGCGGTACTTGAAACAGTCCCCTGGTTGTGGCCTTCTTTATCGCCCATCTTCCTTACTCGCTGTCACTGGCTATAGTGTTGCCGATTGGGCTGGGAGTCGTACTGATCGTTGTTCGACATCTGGTTATTGTACCTTTGTTGGGGATAATTTAGTGACTTGGCGTAGTAAGAAGCAGCATGTTGTTGCTCGTTCGAGTACAGAAGCTGAGTATCGTGCTATGGCCCATACTGCATCTGAGATGCTTTGGGTCCGCTCTCTTTTGTGTGACTTTGGGATTGATGTTCCTTTACCTATGCCTTTGCACTGTGATAATTAGGCTGCCATCTTCATTGCAAACAATCCCGTGTTTCATGAGCGCACTAAGCATATCGAAGTTGATTGTCACTTCATTCGTGATTTATTGCTACGCGGACAACTGAGTACTCCTTTTGTTCGCTCGTCGTCTCAACTTGCTGATCTTCTTACTAAGCCACTACCTCGTTCTGCCTTTCAAACATTGTCTTCCAAGCTGAGCATTTTTGACATGTATGCTCCAGCTTGAGGGGGCATATTAGAAGATATTAGTATTATTAGAGAATATTCGTATTATTGTGTTTTCTTTTCTTGTGTTGACAGCCATAATTGGCTCTATTACCTTTTCCTTAAACTTATTTCTTTTTTATGATTGTAACCTTCAATTATAAATAAGAATGCTTGGAGAGGGGAGATATATACTCCTCAATTCTTGTTTTTGATATCCTAACATTCTTGTTGTATTTTTTTCCTTTTATGTTAAACATTTCCTTGTTTTGTCATCATTTATTAAATATTTCAATCTTAATCAAATTTTTCTATTTGCATTCAGTGTCTAAATGCCTTTTCTTTGAAACTGGATTTTTTGCCACTCGGTTTGCTGACTCTTTTCTTCAGGTTCGAGGATTGGACTTCAGAGAGATCTTTAAGTCCTGAGCTGCAATATTCCACCGAGAATGGACTATGTACGAGAAGTAGATCCATTGTGGGCTCAATAGTGGGGGGTATTCAGAGAGGATTTCAGAAGGTTTGTAAAGGGATTGGAAGGTTTCAAAAATCATTTGGCACCCATCAACTCATTGATCAGCCAACAAAAGAATTGGGTTGTAGGAAGACAATTCTTGATCCACAAGGGCCATTTCTTCAAAGGTGGAACAAAATATTTGTACTTGCTTGTGTGATTGCTGTGTCCTTGGATCCATTATTCTTTTACATCCCTGTGATTGATGGAGAAAAGAAGTGCCTCACTTTGGATAAGAAATTGGAGATCATTGCTTGCGTGCTTCGGTTTTTCTTGGATTTCTTTTACATACTTCACATTCTCTTTCAATTCCGTACTGGGTTTATTGCCCCTTCTTCTCGCGTGTTTGGAAGGGGTGAGTTAATTGAAGATCCTTATGCCATAGCAAAAAGATACATGTCCTCCTACTTCATAATTGACATTTTAGCAGTTCTACCCCTCCCACAGGTATGTGCTTCTGTAATGATTTTGGGCTTTCTACTCTCTAGCATACAGTCTTTACTCATTTACACTATTGGTTTTGATAGAAGACATATTGAACAAATAATTTAAGCGGAAGCACAATACACGTGGTTCGGCCATTAAGCCTACTCCATCGGACGAGGGAGAGATTCTATTATTTTCAATTTGCCAAATACAAGATAAAATTGACCTATTTATGAACTAAAAATCATTGTTATACAAGGATGATGAGGTAATATTAAATTAAAAGAATCCAATCATATCACATATGGTAAAGCATCTAACTCAAAAAACCAATTGGTAATGAGTGGGGAGGCCTCGTTAGAATCTTTTACCAGTTTGGGAGGATTAATTTTACTGATATCGGACAAATTGTAACATACCCCCTCACATATGGCCTTCGCTGGCATGTGGAAAGGCAAATATGTGCACCAAGTACGAGAAGTGGATGATCGGAGAGCTAAATGAAAGAGGAATGAGTCCTCTCAAAACCTAACTCTGATACCTTGCTAAAGCATCCAAGTCAAAACCAATTGGCAATTAGTGAAAAAGCCTCGTTGGAATCTTATACTAGTTTGGGAGTATTGGTTATTTGGTTTTACCAACATGGGATAAATCCCAACAACACCAATGATATCTTTCCTCATATGATAAGGATTCATATCACATCAATAATATCTTTCCTTATATGGTAATGATTTGATTTTAAGTACCAAGTCAACTCTATCTTGGATCTTCAACATGTTTAGACCCTAAACTTTCATAAGAACACAACCAAGGGGATGAACATCTCTTCTTGCTATGAGACAATGCATGGTCATTGTTAGTTGTGGAATTGAATTTTCCAAGTCACTTGTGATCCTAAAGGAAATTTAATTTTTATCCATATGATAGCATGGAATTTGGTTCCTTTTTGTATAGGTTGGTTGGTTTGGGGCGAGAGAAACAAAAGGACACTCCAAGGAAAAGAGTTGCCCCTTCATATGTTGAAGGGTCTATTTTTATCTACTTTTTATAGTTGGGTGCTTGGGATTGTGGATCCGAATTTGTACACACATTTGGATTTCATTGACTTTTTGAAAGCATAGTGCTCGAGTTACTAGTTTTGTATAGATGGGCTAGACCCTATTTTGTGGCATCCCCTTGATGCCTTTTAATATATACTTTAGCTTTACTTTTAAAAAAAAAAAAAAGGACATTTTGTTAACTGTTTTCTAATTTACATGAGTGCTAGTTAATTAATTTCATTTGATTAAAGAGCTGTTGTTAAACTGTATCTCCTGATATACCGTCTGACTTGTTCATCAGGTGGTAATCTTAGTTATTATCCTCACCACAAAATCCCAACCAGTTCCACTGATTACAAAGGAATTGTTGAAGGTTGTTATTTTCTGCCAATACGTGCCTAGACTCATCCGGATCTACCCTCTATATAAAGAAGTGAAAAGAACATCTGGCATATTTTCAGAAACAGCATGGACTGGAGCTGTTTTAAATCTCTTTCTCTACATGCTAGCCAGTCATGTAAGTTTCTTCTGACTTATTACTGATTCTTAAAACTGCCAAGAGAATATATGCTTAGGAAAACCATTTTATATCATGATTGCCACTTTGCTAGTTGTTAGCTTTGGTTGTCTCTTATCTAATACTTTGAGTTAGTTTTATCTGGGGATTTCTAATATATAGTTGTAACATACTCCGAATATGCGTGTCAAATTTGACCACAGATATGAACCATTGAGAGATGCACCTGGGATAATTGTTTGGAGAATTCAAATCACAAACTTAAGAAAGAATACTGAAGAAAATTTTATAGCTTAGCCTTTTTTTGTAATGAGATTTTTAGAATAATTTGTTTTTGTTGCAACTTGTGATTTCACCCTCTTGGCTTCTTAAGCTGGCTGTTAATAATAATCCATCCAGACTATTTTTGTTGTATGGTCGAAAATTAAAATTTTGAAATGACCATAACAAAGGAAGAAAAGAAACACTAAACAAGGGAAAGAACTAAACACAGATATTGCTAGAACTTCGGAGTCAAATGTATGGGTATTTCCATGGAGAAGCACAGATGAATCCACTCCTAGATTGAAGTCATGACTCATGAGATGTCTTTGGCTTCAACTTTCAAGCTGGAACCCAATCTGAGCCCAAAAAAAAAAAAGAAAATTTATGTATCTATTTGAACTCTGGTATTATATGAAGCTACCCTTGCATGACCTTGACAAACTACCAATGTATTTTTTTTAAAATTGTTTATTTTCAAGTCATTGAAAAAAAAAAAAAAAAAAAAAATTGACCCCAACTAGTTTGGGACTAGGGCTTCGTTGAGTTGAGTTATTTATTTTCACTTCATTCATTATTTTCTGTTTAAGGTGTTTCAAATTTTGTGAATAAAAGGCCAATCCTGATGGTTTATGCGCAATATGGTGAGCTTGAGTGCTTTTAAATGACTGCTGAGTCTTTATGAAATACTTATTAACTTCACCTGCACTGTTCTAAAAAGAGAAACCTTGCATCTGCCGTGCTATGACACGTGCTGGTCAGTCTGTTAAATCTGTATTGTCCCATCAGCATTTCCACCATTGATGCTAGATTTCTACAGGGGCACTGTGAGCATTGTCTTTCAATTGTAATTAATAACATGTATTGACAAGTATGTACCAGTTTTGGAGCCATTAGTGTTGAATTACCTACGAAACCATTTCTTAGAAATTCTTCCATTAAGTTTTGATAATGCTCCTGTTTGATTTGATATTGCTATTAACATCAGGGTTAAAAATGAGAACTTATCAGATGATTTTCTTGAAAAATAGACAAAGCGACTTATATGCTTACATTTTTTTTCTTCCTTTTTAATATAAAAATGGTGTTTATAATACTGTTTTGAGTATAATAAATCTAGGAGCCACAACTTGATATTGGGTCATTAGAAAACTTCTCTGTTAATCTTGGACTAAATCAGAAAAGGATTTTTTTTTTCTTTTTATTTTGTGATAAAATGTATAATAATAAAATGCATCTAATGTACCAGGTTGTTGGAGCCTTTTGGTACTTATTCACAATAGAACGAGAGGAGACGTGTTGGCATATTGCTTGTGATGTTAAAAATTGTGATAAAAATTATTTATACTGCCATGTAGGTCGAGTTGAAAATTTTTCTTTTCTAAATAGTTCTTGCCCACTTCTTGAACCCAAGGATATAAAGAACTCATCAGACTTTGATTTTGGAATATTTCTTGATGCTCTTCAATCACATATAGTGGAAACAAGGGATTTTCCACGGAAGTTCTTTTACTGCTTTTGGTGGGGCCTTCGAAATCTAAGGTTGGTGCATTTATGATGATTTACTTATTAAGCTATTCTAGTTTAGTGTTACTTGGTTAAATTCTTGCAAATGATTTCTTTTGGAACTTTTTGTTATTTCCTTCATAGGTAGCAAGTTTTGACGTTTTCAGAATTCTCAACTTTCTCAAATATTGAAATTGCATTCCTCAATTTCAACGTCTTTGGAAAAACCATGAAAGATGGTTTTACTGAACATTGTGCTATTTATTGTTGTGAAGTTCTTGTCCTCCTTTTTCATTTGTATTCTAAGTTGCTTGAAACAACCAGATACCAAATGGGAACAATAGATCAGGGTCTAAACTATCCACTGTAAATTAAAGTAAAATATGGCAGAAAGCCTGATTTGCTTCAGGAAAAGATGAAAAATGAGAAGAAAACAACTTAACAAAAAGGGTCCTGTCCGGAAAAAAAAAAAAAAAAAATTGTAAGAAAAATAAAAATCTAAGGCTTTTCACATGGAATGATTTTCAACACATCCTCATGAAATTCTTAAGTTTTACAGTTGCAGATATTGTAGAAGTATTCATTGTCCTAGGATTAGTATTCCAATTTCAAGGGTCTTTTGAAGCATAATCAAGGAGTACCATGGGATTTTCTATGATTTTTTTGAAATACTTGGTTGCAACTTTGGAGAATTTAAAGTTATCTAGACAAAACACTGGATTCTTGCTTTCTTAAGGAATCAATTGTACAACAATATCTGGTCTCATAATCATAAAGCAAACTGTGTAATTAGTTGTAGACTGTGGAGATCCTTTCTCCTCCAATCTGGTCCCTTGAATGCCCAAGTTTAGTGGTGGGTGATTCCCTAAAATAATATTCCCTTCATGACGATAATGATCCATTTTCAAAAAATTATATGCTTATCTGAAAACCTGTAATTTTTTGAAGCTAAAGTGATTTACTCTCAATCTTTCTACAGTTCTCTTGGCCAAAATCTAAAAACCAGCACTTTTGTTTGGGAGATTCTCTTTGCAATCTTTATTTCCATCCTTGGATTGGTTCTATTTTCATTGCTGATTGGCAATATGCAGGTAAATACTTCGTTCTTATTCAACAAACTTCTCGCAAAATGGTTTCATGCATAGGCAAGGAATGATACCTTCTAGTTCAAACTTAAACTTGGTCACAACCTAACACACATTTTGTACTCTTATCATATTTGTTGGTGAAGAGCTAAAACACTTATTCTGTGGGCTGTACAGAAATATCTGCAGTCTATCACTGTTAGAGTGGAAGAGATGAGAGTAAAAAGGCGGGATGCTGAGCAATGGATGTCCCACCGTATGCTCCCTGAGAATCTGAGGGAGCGGATTAGGCATTATGAACAGTACAAATGGCAAGAAACCAGAGGCGTTGAGGAAAAGAATTTAATCTCTAATCTTCCCAAGGACATCAGGAGGGACATCAAGCACCATCTTTGCTGGTCTTTGCTCACGAGAGTAAGCATATTTCTTTGTCTTCTCTACATTTAATCAGTATGCTTTTCTATGTGTGAAAATGAGCATATCACCAAGTGCACCTAGGATTCTGTCAACGTAACTTTCCTTTTTACAGTTGTACTTGCATGGTTTCATCAATTTTCTTCCTTCAGGTGCCAATTTTTGAAAAAATGGATGAACAATTATTGGATGCATTGTGTGATCGTCTTAAGCCAGTTCTTTACACAGAGACGAGCTTCATAGTTCGTGAAGGGGATCCAGTTGATGAGATGCTTTTCATCATGCGAGGCAAGCTATTGACTATGACCACCAATGGTGGAAGAACTGGCTTTTTCAACTCTGTTTATCTCAAAGCTGGTGACTTCTGTGGAGAAGAGCTTCTTACATGGGCTTTAGATCCCACCTCTTCATCCAGTCTTCCCATCTCAACTAGAACTGTTAAAGCCATAACAGATGTTGAAGCTTTCGCTCTGATGGCAGATGATCTGAAATTTGTGGCTTCGCAGTTCCGGCGTCTTCACAACAAGCAACTTCAACACACTTTTAGGTAAGTTTTAGATTTAATTTATTTTGATTCTTAATCTAGGGCCTATGGTTGAAGACATGTTTACAATTTGTCATAGAAGCCGCAAGATTGTTCGTTTTGATGTGCACTTTCATACTTCAAGAAGAACATTTAAATAATCTATATTTTTTCTCTGTTTTTCCATCATAGTATAAATAAGCAAGAAACAAAGTTTAAAAAAATGTAAAATTTCTTGGAAATTCAGTTACAAACATGTCATTGGAACATTAACGTTCATAGCATGACTAGCTTTTGATACTTACTGTTCATAATTGTCACAGAGAAGTAAATATTATGCACACAAATATATAGAAATTTAAAACAAGCAAGCACAAGAACACACATATTTTATGTGGCACTTTGCCTACATCCACAAGCGGAGTATTTTGTACTTAACTGGTAACTGTCATGAACATGAATTACATCAGTTTTACAAATAACTAAAAACCAAAAACTTTGACAATTTAACATTTCAATTTTGCTTTCCACGTTCTCAGGTTCCACTCACAGCAGTGGAGGACATGGGCAGCCTGCTTTATACAAGCCGCATGGCACAGACATTGTAGGAGGAAAATTGAAAAATCCTTGCGCAAGGAGGAATATAGGCTGCAGAATGCTTTGGCAAATGAGGCTGGGTCCTCTCCGAGCCTTGCTGCCACCTTTTATGCATCAAAGTTCTCTGCCAATGCACTGCGAGCTCTTGGTCGAAACCGTCCACTTACTCCCAAATTGCCGCCCAGGTTGCCGCCTCTACTCCTCCAGAAGCCATCAGAGCCTGATTTTACTGCCGAGGATCATTAAAAAGGTGTGCTTTCTTCCTCGTCAGTAACGTTTTGCTTCAACTGGTTCACCTAGATGCATGTTTCTATATGTAACAAATATTCTACTTTCTGCCTCTGAGAAATCTTACATTAGTGGGATGTACTCGGTTTGTAGAAGCCCTTGTGTACTATATATATGTTTTTTTTTTTTAATATATATTCCTATTCAAGATCATGTATTAAGATCTGTCTTGTCTTGTAAATCTTGTATATGTACCTCTGTTCATGCATGTTTAAATAAAAAATCACAACCTTTTGCTACTTATCTAGGAGTTATGAGAAATAATGTCAAAGAAAATGATAAACTACTAGAAAATTCTACTAGAATGACGTGGCAATGATGCTATTCTAATTATATAGCAGTTTAAGGGTTCAGCTTTTTTAAATTGATAGGCCCACAATCCATCGACGTCATTCTGGTACAATTTTCTGGTTGTATATCATTGCTTTAATGTTAATATTTCATGAAAATGATATTTAAGTCCCATGATTTATAACGAACTAGGGTCATCTATATTTTTAGCTAAGTAGCTGAGATGACCACTCGGAGAGTCTGCTCACAACTCAACATTACATGCACTTCGTCAATAATTTCTACCCAATTAAAGATCAATTGGAAAATGCAAAAGAGCAGTGGAAGTGCACGCAGGATACACATCTTAATGGCAATAACTTTGTTGATATAATTTCTCAATTGTATCACAAGGTATTTGATTTTTTCGAGAAAATTGACATTTATTAATTTTTATTTTGCAAATAGAGTGGATATATATATTACACAAATCTAAATATGGTTCGAATAAGAAATGAGCATGACAAAAGAATTCAACAATTGGATTTCGTATAATTGTTAGAACTCTTTAGGACCATCATTCAATAAACATATCTTCTGGCACCATTAAAGCTTCTGCATCATCAGATTGCTTCTTTTGTGCTTTTGTACATACTATCAATGATGTTCTGCAATATTTAATGTTTAGTCAGTCAGTATCAATTTAAGCAAGCGTGCGCAGAGAGAGAGAGAGAGAGAGAGAGAGAGGGAGAACTACATATCAGCTCATACACATATTGTATTTTTAGGAGAAAGGAAGAAACTACATATCAACACATACTATTTGTCATGACTTCAAAATTTTGAACATGACATGAATGTCAAAATTCTGCATATCATTGTTTATTTAACAATTAATTGAAGTTGCAAGATGAAGCCATCCCCAGCATCATATCAAAGCACAATAGATTTGATGTTGCTGACTGAAATGCTAATTGCCCTTGTTAAAATACAGAAAGACAACTGGAGTTGGAAGGCACTGTTAACACATTTCAAATCTTATGTTTACATTAAAACGGCCTTTTATTCCCCTGTAAAACTTCCAAAGTCGGTTTAAATGACGCACATAGAGGGAAAGTTTTCAATTCCTTGGAAAGGAAATTTGCATGAGATGCAGAAAATAGAGAGAAAGAACTCCCTTTGACCCAGATATTTGGAGCTTGCAGCAAGCGTAGAAGTCAGTGGATAGGCTTTAGAAAAAAAAGATGGTAACCACATACTCAAATTACAAAATAATGCTATCATTCAGCTATAAGGATATATATATATATATATATATAACTTTATGAACTTTTGCCCTATTAGAGGCATGGCCCCCCAAAAAAATCTAAAATCCCTTTATGCACCCTTAATTTTTTGAATATTTATATTAGGGTACATAGTGTGTCCCCCCACCCCCTATATGTATATTTGAAAATTATTAATTTTCAAAAGTATTTAAAAGTTCACAGTGTCGCTAGAGATACACAAAATACTTGAACAATCCAAAAATTGAACCAATCTGACCATTTTGGACTAGGTCGACTCTATTTGAGATTCGGCTCTATATAAAACATATTGCCCCCTCCCTCTCCCAAAAAAATTATATATTTTTTGAAAATTGTTATTTTAACCTGGTAAAATATGAAAAATTTTACTGCTACTCTCACTTGGGGTGCACAAAATATCTAAACAACTTGAAAATTGAACCAATCCAACCACTCTGGGTTAGGTTTAGTCTATAAGAGATTTGGTTCGATTTTGGATTTTGAAAGTATCAACTAGAATTGTAACAGTTCAGTTCTAATTTTACCTATTGAAAAAACCAAGCCATATCAACTAGATTTTTTGCTTATTTTTCTCATAAATTCTGTACTTATATTATGGATCCAAACCGATTTCTATGTAATGATTGGTTCGGTTTTGGGTCTAGTGTAAATCTGAATTGAATCGAGCCGACCGTGCACACCCCTAGTCATCTTTTCCCATTAACCACATTCATGAGGCCTATTCCAAGTTTGAGTTGCAGATCAGACAGGAAAAACGATTTTGAACTACGGAAATTCAAGTGTAAGGTGAAAGGGCCATTAAATGACTGGTCTATGATGAATAAGAAGGTCGAGACACAGATGCAAAGCATGAATGGAAACACGTATAAAATTTAAGTTGATATGATTAAAGGAGCTAACCTGATAATATTTAAGAAAATGGGCCCTCTTCTTCTTATAGGTTGGAGTAAGAAGATCCCGATCCATGTCAAATGGTACAGGGTCAAGGTGGACAGCTTTGATAATTTCAAAACCTTTTAACTGCAAAGAGGACTAGATCAGCTAGATTCACGAAGATTTTGTATATATATTTGGTTTTGTGCAACCTACTGCCATTCTCAAAACACTCATGGAACACATACTCGAGAGATTGAGAGAGAGAGAGAGAGAGAGAGAGAGAGAGAACAAAACCTTCTTTTGTTTTCCAGTCTTAGTAAGTTCTTCAAGAATGTATGTTTTTGCCTTGGGATTCTCACAGATTGTGTTAAAATCCCCAGCCACTCCATTCCCTTCTGCCCAGCATTTCAGAAGTTGCTCGTTGGGGTTGACAACAGCAACGAGGAAGGACTCATAACTGTTCCCATATATCCATAACTGAAGAAATAGAGGCAGATTTATTCCTCAAAAAATAAAACCCAAATGCACATTATAAGGAGAGAAAAAAATGAATTAGAAAAATGCCAGATTAAACATAAGATGTTGCTTCTTAGGGTGCGTTTGGTGTGGGGTTAATAATTAAGGGTAAATATAATGTGAATAATTGCTAACCTTTTATATCCACCACTTCTCACTCATTTTACCCCCTCTCTGCTAACTTATCATTCAATGGCTCAAGGGCAAGAAATATTACCCTCTTTAAATTTTTATGAAGCGTACCATTTTTTCTTTTAAAGAGGAACCACTCGCATTGGACTCACCCCTAGAAAGTAAATCGTAAACCACCCAACAAGACTCACGAACTGCGTAAATATAGACAAAACCTATGCAGGTGCAAGAGCTAAAAAGGGTGAAATTTTACAAGGGTAACCTTTACCCTCTTTCACCCATACCAGAGGCACTCTTGAAGAAAATGGAACTACAGAATGCTAAAGTTTTGGTTGTCAAACTTATGTAAGAGAATGGAAACAAGCATGAGATCAATGATCAAATTAGGCTTAGATCAAGATTTATTTGCATTTTTAATCATGGTGATTCATTGGATTGAATGCATTAACAAAAAAATGGCCATTTCCCAGTCTTGAACTGTTCACTCTGGGGTGCCATGCTTCCAAGGGATAAACTGTTAACTCCCATGTTGTTGGCACAAAGTGGTCCCTGAGAGTTGAACTCCCATTCCTACACCTAACAGCCCAAACATTTTTCACTGTAAAATCTTTTGAAAGGAATTTTTCCCGGTTCTTGTAATTGTTGACGATATAGCCTAATTGTACAAAACAGCGCAAACTTACTTGGGGAAACACTTCCAAATCCACAGGTTTTAGTACAAACACATAGTCAGACAAAAAGATATGGAACTCAACTTTATAGGAAGGAAGGAACCCAAGAGTGACTGTTATTTGTCATCTCAAGTTGAACATAAAAAAATAAAAATGTGCAAAGCATAATACAGTGGAGATCTATTCTAGGAGAGATGTTTAATAGTTTAGTTTATATCAAAATATAAATTAATAGACAGCAATAGAGCCAATAGTGCTTCATAGACTGGAGAAGCTTGAGCAATTCAGAAATGATATTTTAAAAAAAATAATAATAAAAAAATAAGTATAACTCAATTGCATAAAGTTGGGATGAACAAATGGGAAAAAAGCATACATGAGAAGATATAGCATTGATTGAAAACAATATGAAGTTGACTGAGATCATATCATTTAGGTGCAATAAAATCAAAGTACAGGACAGGACAGAGGAACCACATGATTGAAGTTCAATTTGCTACTGGGGTTTAAGGGAAGGCTAAAACATACATTGGTTGAAGCAACATCAATGCTTGATATTAGGAGGATGGAAATGTTGCATTGCAATGGGGGCTTATAAGAAACCAGAGGGAGATATTGGACAAATTAGAAAAAAAGGAACAGAAACATAAGAAACGAAAATAAGGGTTTAAGGAGTTAAGGATCATGTTGCAAATTCTAAATTTCTGCAATGAGACAATAACCATTTAACAGCCTTCAACCATTTTGTTTGGAATAAATAACTAATAGGGATATTGGGTGGAATAACAAAATATTAGTCTAACATCTGTCTCAAAAGAGAACATTTTCTTCACTTTCCATCAAGAATACATATAATTAGACTTGAAAATATCAATGACAAGATATACATGAAAAATAAATAATACTTGACCCCTAAAATCATAAGTATAGGCTATGTTGAGTTCGTATATATTTCTGAATTGCACTTGAAGGAAAAAAATGGAATAAAGTAATTTCTTCAAATCCACGAAAGGGAGGAGACATACCGAGTCAATAACAGAAATAACAGAATAAATATTCTCCAAATTCTCAACTGAGACGTATTCTCCTTGTGAGAGCTTGAAAATGTTTTTCTTGCGGTCAATAATTTTCATGCTTCCATCTGGTTGCCACTCACCAATATCACCTGGTATAAATTTGTTATGAGTGACATTATGTAGGAACCAATCTGAAAATAGTGGACAAAACATGTAGCATGAATATAAATAGTGATGTGGACTACCTGTGTGGAACCAGCCATCATGCAACACCTCTTTAGCGAGGTCCTCGCGTTTATAGTACCCTGAGAATAGAACTTCTCCTCGTACACATATTTCGCCTCGAGGGTTGCTTGATAGGGCATCATATCCCATTTCAGGAACAGATTCAAGGCATACATCCACATTTGGCAAAGGAGGACCCACCGTACCAACCATTGCTAGTTCATCTGGCCGTGCAACAAATGACCCCGCACAGGTTTCCGTTAAACCTACATAACAACTAATATCAATCATATATAAAAAGGATATATAGTATCCAAACTCAGCACCATGTAGCCCTACATTTCAATGTGCATAAATTGAATACTAGAAGACCATAAATTGAAGTTAAATAGATGGAAGCAACCAATGGGGTTCTCATTATTCATTTAGTAAATATTATTCATTATTCTTTTAGAGGCTACAATCGTCTAATGGGCTTAAGTTAGGATTTGAAGACGTTGGAGTCTCTCTTCAAGATGATGTTGATGTAACCAATAATAGACTCGAATTATTGCAAAATCTGATTTTAGGAACATATTTCTATAATTTTCAGCAAAAATAGTTCGAATCCCATGGACTATGGGACTAAAAACCAAGCCTTGATATGAAGCGGAAAGAAGAGTAACAAAGAAAACTCAAATATAAACTTCTATTTACCAAAATCTTTACCAAAAATATCTGTCTCACTTATGTAATATTTTATACTAAACTTGGCCACCAAGTAAAGCTTATACACTAAGCCTAATATTAATAACTCGAGTTGAGCTCAAGTAAGCCAAAGCTTGCCTTGGCTAGGCTCGGCTTGAATCTCTCCCTGCTTAAGAATAAGGGGATAATATGCCAAATGACTCAGACGTTATCAGTAGAAAGCCATCTCTAATAAGTTATAATAATAGTAAATATACCTAAAATATAGTTCCATAAGGAGATTTGATTAACTTGTGAGCGGTAGATAGTGAGAAAAAAATGTTTATATACCATATCCTTGTAAAACATGAGCACAGGAGACCACTCGTAGAAAGGTTTCCACATTAGGAGCAAGAGGTGCTGCTCCAGATAGAATTAGGCGCACATTTCCTCCTAGACCTTCCTTGATCTGGATCCAAAATAGCAAAATTGGAGAGGGTACATTTCAGCTGAGGCACAATCTAAGGGAAACAAATAAACTAGAGGAGTTGCAAGAGAAAATCACTTCCCTCACCTTACTGAAAACAATTTTGTCAAAAATCGGAGCTGCCTCAATGTGTTTGTAACCTTTATTCATGTTACGTAGTTTGCTGCAAATTTTCATAATGTAAGATCAAAAACGCATGTACGCATGTCAAAGGCCGAAAGCATATAATTGGATATGTGAAAAAATATATACATGTATATACCGAAGGCATCATATCCATATCGTGATTCCAAAAAGCTTGGTTAGAACTTTAGTAGAGAAAATAACAAGTTTCTCTATACATCAATAGATAGGAGGATGTGCAACTCAAGCCCAGTTGGAGAGACTAAATTGAGTTACAATGCATTTGGGAGAATAGTAACCTGGTCTCTTCACAACTGGGGCCATAGTTATCAAATCAGGATTCACAACAAGAGGCCATAGTTATCAAATTGAGATTTGTATTGCAAATCGAATTATTAGATTTAACCATCGTGAAACAAAAGTTACATTAAAGTAAATTTTGAAAGTTTGGGGGGGCACCTCATCACTACCTGTAGGTTCTACCCATATATGGCTAGATATGTAAGCCTAAATCTTATATTTTCAAAAAGTTAAAGAGGTAGTGTTTTTAACCGCTTATGTAATTTTCAGAAAAATATGGAATACCAAAACTTCAAAATAATATATGTAAGGCTGATTTGCAAACTATTATGAGCCTCTCTAATTAAAAATGAAAAAAAAATTTTCAAATTGGGTCCGAATGACCCGACTCAAATCCAGGTCCACTTCCATAGTTCCTGAATTGCACATATCATAATATTCTCTATAAATCAAATAGATTCAGTATGATTCACCACAATTCATCACTCAACTTAAATTGTAAGATTTTGAAACTATGATAGGGGCTAGTTCCTAGATGTTATCCTTCAAAGTACTTTTAAATACATCAGTACAAGTTAGTAGAACTACTTACTATGAGTATGCGATGTTAAACAATGTATGTTTGACAAAACTCGCAGAAGAAATCTTCTCTACTAAACCTGAAAAGAGCAATTAGTTATACAACAAATTGAATATGATCATTTCAGGAAAAAGGAAGTTTCTTAAGCAGTCAATTGGAATAAATTACTAGGGTTGAGAAAATAAATATGGTAATATCCACTTGTCAAGCAGACAGTTCAGATTCTATTGCATGGACCCCAAAGAAAACTTTTGGTCCAAAATTGACAAAAACTAACTGATTCACTGTCTAGTCAATTGCCTTCATAGTCAAACAAGGATTACTTGATTTTGCAGGGAATAATTGAGATAAGACAATCAAAGTGTAATGCCTAGGGTAAATTTTGGATTGTTTTTAAGACAGATCAATTGCAAGGTTGTTGCCAACCCCTAAAAACAATACCAATCCTTGAGCCATATGTAGAGAACATGGTCATTCTTTCAAATTAAAGCGCCATGCAGCTAAATCACTTAGTACTATTTACCTGAATAAATTCTATCTAAGACACGTGGAACAGCACACAAAATTGTTGGTTTTAGCTCTTTGATATCTTCGATCAGTAGTTTGACATCCTGAATATGAAATTGATGAAATATGTTACATTGAACTATTCACAGATAATAAGAATATTCCATTTTCTTCATCTTACCCCACGCCAAAATCCTATTGAGGCACCGGTGGAAATGAACAGTTCCTCTATAGCTCGATCAAATATGTGCGCTAAAGGAAGATATGACAGATATACATCCTTCTCATCAAACTGCAAAAATAGCAAATTAAATTATACCATATAAAATAGCCACACATACCCAAATGGATAGATAAGAAATTATCTAAGGCCCAATTCTAATTAGGCCCAAGGCTCATAATAAGCAACTAGGAACAAGTCTTACCTCTTCATTCATGCTTTCCAGTGAGTGATTTACTCCAGATATAAATGAAAGTATACTTTCGTTGGAAAGCATTACTCCCTTTGGGTCACCTGTTGTTCCACTTGTATACATTATTGTACAAATATCTGTTTTCTTCTTTGTTGGGAGATCGAAGTGTTCATTATTTCCCTGTGGGTGCATGTAAAGTGTAAATGCAAGAACAAACCATCTATAAGTAGTAAAATCAGCCCAATAAATGACATCAACTTTATAAACATCAATAAGGAGACAGGAAAGGAATATAGATAAATGATGGATTTATTGTCGAGTAGTTATAAGGCCAATAGGGTAGAATTATTTAAGTCTCCTATCAGTACAAACCTACTAATTTACAGCCCCTTCCACTTTATAAGCAGATGGATTTCCAATCCTTACAAATGGTTGAAAGGAGTGGAGGGCGTAGGGAATAAACAACCCTCTGGTGGATATTCTAGTAAATAAAAAGTCAACAGAAGCGCATAGGGATGACCAACAAATAACAGGGTGAAATACTAACATGCTACAGTATATAATAAGAACTGATCGATGTTTAGAACCTGCTGTCTGTAGTCTCAAACAATACCTCAAAGCAAGGTGTTTATTATGCTAAGCAGTTTAAATAACTCAAAAGGGATAATGGAGATATAGATTCTATAAATAAAATTTGGTAGAAAAGCTATCTTATTTGTCTCAACTACAGAATTACCTCCTAATCGCGGCAAACCAAACAGAAGGACAATAGTTCATATTACAAGGGAAAGAAAATTTCTGTTTTAAACAACCAGTGATCTGAAGATGTTAGTTGTAAACAAGTAACCTACCAGCTGCAAAAACTTATCCCAGGAATATATAGCCAAACCAAAACTTTCAGCCACCTTCTTTTGTTCTGCTGTAATCTTGCCAAAGCTCACAAGAGCTGCACAAGAAAATAAAAAATTAATAAATTTTACTGCTATTGATCGATTTACTAAACAAAACAGAATTAGTTCTCCTTAATTTATTTATCAAATGAAATAAAATTTAGTGCTCTTTCCATTAAGCATAGTTGGAGCATAATAAGCCCAACTTACTCTTCAAATACTTCATAGCATGAGGAAATGTTTTGAGGACCTGTGAAAGGAATAAAAAGATAAAAATAGAAAAATCATAATTACATAGAAACTTCTCCAAAAAAAAAAAATTTGAAGCCAAAAAATTATTTTTCTTTTTTTTTTTTCCTCTAATATCAACAAAGGGATCAAGCAACAAAGGCAAAATGCAAAAGCGTCCTGGACCATCACTTTCAGTGAAATGACAACCTTTTTTTTAATATAGGCAAGTAAAATGAAATAACTGACTATTGTACCTCAGGAATTTTAGTTTCTTCCACAAAGACAATTGAAATCTCTGCATGACAAATGATATATTCCACTGCACCAGCACCTACAATCATAGCAAAATAATTCAAACTTCCACAAGTGATATACTTTGATATCCAAGCATAGGGTAAGAATGCAATGGAGTGGGTTAAATAGCACTTTTGATCCACACCACCATTCTACAAAGCTAACCAAGTCTTTGATAAATTAGGGTGCTAATGGTTTCTCAAAGGCAATCCATCTCAACAGATTGATACTAGAAAAGAGAATGAAATCACACATAAGCTTAAGTGTACTGATCCCATTCCAATTCCATCTCTCATCTTCGTCAATGGCCAAATGATATAAACATCGTGTCGATGCAGCAAAAGCTGCAAAACAGAGAGCCCTTCTGGCCTTTGTTTATTTATTCAGTTTTTCTATGTTGGACAAATATCACCATGGCCAAAATTAGATAAACTAAGATCACTATTGCCATGTCATAGCATCATGTTATTCATGTTGAATTCGACATTATAAGCCCATCGGATGTGTAAAATCATTTTGTGTAATGACCAGTTAGTCTCTGTACATTCATAGTTAAATTCTACCACTCGCCACAAAGATCACGACCACTACGTACCTAGGGTGTCATACAAGGGAACACAGTAAAGTCCATGGGCATTGCAAGCCTGCAGAAATGACAAAAGTATTAGCCTGATTATTTTAAATGGGAAATATAGCAATTCATATATCTAGTGAATGTCAAAACTTTATTCAGATCAAAATGATAACTTTCCTATATCAGATTTAAATGACAAAGTTAACTGCTCAAATTTACAGCTCAAAACTCATCGGAGACGACACTCCCTAATTCTATGATTCTAGAACTATGCAGTTATAGATACATCAAATATGTAGCCCACCTTACAACCCACTTCCCCATGAATGGAAAGGAGATACAAGGACAAAAAAAGCAAGTGTAATAGGTCACAACATTGCATTTTGAAGGAAGGAAACTACCTTTTAGTTAGGTAAATTAGTATTTTACCTGCATACTTATAACCCATTTTGAGCAGTTGGCACCATAAATTCCACACTTTGCACCCTTGATGAGTAATTACAACGTTGAGTTAGCATCTAATCATACACAAAGTTTTGAAGCAAAATATCAAAACCAAATGAAGATGGATATATGTTTAACTATCTATCTATTCTATTATAGAGCAAACACAATTCTATTGTAAAGCAAGCACAAAGGGTGATGGTGAATCCATAAAATTCATGAAGCCAACTACTAGGTGAAGCCTTCATTTTTTTTCTCATTAATAACTCTTAAGGACCAATAACCACTCATAATTTAAAAGTAGTGTACAAGTAAATTTTTAATTTTTGTAAGTTATTTAAGTAATTTTACCCTTCTATTTTTTTTGTTTTTCTTAAACGCCCTTTAACTACCATTGCTCTTATGTTCTTTTGTTTTATTTAAATGCTTCTCGATCACTTATTATCTACTTAAATATCTTTTGCTAATAATTACTCATTGTATTGTTTGAGACAATTTTTTTTTAATTTTTTTAATAAAATAAAAAAATTATTTAAAGATACACACACATAGTGTGTGCCTCTTCTAATATTATATAGATGAAAACACTAGGGGCATTTGTGGAAATTTTTTATTTTTTTTCCATTAATAACCCCTCAACTTCCTACAAATACTAATTTCTTTTATGGAAATAAAAAGAATTTTTTAGTGAATCCATAAAATTCATGAAGCCAACTACTAGGTGAAGCCTTCATTTTTTTTCTCATTAATAACTCTTAAAGACCAATAACCACTCATAATTTAAAAGTAGTGTACAAGTAAATTTTTAATTTTTGTAAGTTATTTAAGTAATTTTACCCTTCTATTTTTTTTGTTTTTCTTAAACGCCCTTTAACTACCACTGCTCTTATGTTCTTTTGTTTTATTTAACTCCAAGGGGTTAGATGGGATGGTCTTGGACTGGGACTTAGGGGCTTACCACCCCAAGGTCTCAAGTTCAAGTCTCCTCTCTAGCAAAAACTTGGGACCAGCCTCCCAGGCGCAAAGCGTAGTAAAGATTGGTAGGACGGGCCTCCTTGACTGGACGAACCGTATCCAGTTCTTGGGTGTGGGTCCGACTCTCCGCCGCTATGCGAGTTCACGATTTACCGCTATACATGTTGAGGGGCCGGTATGTGTGGCACAAAGCAAAAGAGATTCACTCTCTAGGGGTTTGGCCTAGGGAGTGAATCTCTCGAGGTTAAATCATTTTTTTTTCTTTTGTTTTATTTAAATGCTTCTCGATCACTTATTATCTACTTAAATATCTTTTGCTAATAATTACTCATTGTATTGTTTGAGACAATTTTTTTTTAATTTTTTTAATAAAATAAAAAATTATTTAAAGATACACACACATAGTGTGTGCCTCTTCTAATATTATATAGATGAAAACACTAGGGGCATTTGTGGAAATTTTTTATTTTTTTCCATTAATAACCCCTCAACTTCCTACAAATACTAATTTCTTTTATGGAAATAAAAAGAATTTTTTAGTGACTACCACTTAATATAAGGAAGTCAAATATACCCGTACCCGGTGGATACCCACTTCACCCATCCCGTCCCGTTCGGGGAGGGTATGGGGATGTTAGTAGCGGGGACGGGTATGGAGATTTGAAATGTTATCCGAACGAATATGGGGACGGGGACGGGTACGGGTACGATAGCCCCCACCCCGCCCCGTACCCGTTTAAATATTTATTTATTAATTTTGTTGGTGTGGTGCCTCCTTTAGAAGTCTCACATCGATTTCTCATAAAGAAGTAGAGGCCTAGTGAGATTATAAATAAAGGTCTCTTTCTCTTTAGTTAAGTGCACCAGTTAAAGTCAAAGATTTGTATATATATTTTTAATTTTTATTTAATATATATATATATGCAATATATATTTTTATTTAATATATATAATATTTATAATAATTTTAAATATTTATTTTATACATATAACATATAATTTATAATAGTTAGTATACTTGGTGGGTAAATGGGACGGGGACGGGGACAGGTAAGGGTATTGCTAAACTGGGACGGAGAAAGTCATATCCACCCCATACCCACCTCGTTGACATCCCTAACTTAATAAATTTAATTTTGTATATTTAGTATCTCTTAAATACCCCTTTTAACCATCAACTACCTCTACATTTTTTTTTTATCTTTTCTAAATGCCATTTAATTAAAAATTATTTACTTAAATGCCATTAAAACTAATCATCTAATATTTTACAAGTGTTCCAATAATTTATTATTTTAAATTTGTTTGGTAATTTATATAAAATCAAAAAAATATTTACTTAAAAAAAAAAAAGGCACACACATGATGTGCGCACCTACATCTAGTATTATAAAGATTGAAGTCCAATATTAAAATTCATATCATAAAACAATTTATATGATCTCACTGCCTAAAGTATAATACAGAGAAAAAGCCAAATTTGTTACGAAGCGCAAAACTACAAAGTGATGGCCCAATTTCAAATATAGTATCAAGAAAAGTTGCCATTACAAATTAAATGTATAATTGGTTAACTAATGAATATAACACTTTTGAGTAGCAGAATACCAAAAACTTACTTGCGAAACACCACAACTGCGGATGGAAGCTCCAACCTTCAATACTTTTTCATACACATCATTGTAAGTTAACCACACATAACTACCAGCCTGTAAAGAATTGGAAGAGTAGATTACATATAAACAACACAAAAAAGAAGAGGAAGGCAGGAGCACACAACAATCATAAAGGGAAGTAGGACTATCCACCTTCCCATTGACAATCTCGCGCTCACCAAGCATAGGGTTTCGAGAATATTTCTGAGCAGACACACTGCAACCAGACACGAAATACATTAACCTCCGTAGTAATGATCAGAAAACATCTTCAAACTCTTAACGCAACGAGCACAATCCAATTGTTGATTTAGGAAATTTTCAATGCAAAATCATGTGTTTAAAGAAACTGATCTCACAAAGTTCTGATCCAATCATCAGTCCAGCCTCCAGTCTAATCCAATTTAGGCCACAATAGCATCAACATTCATCACAACATTTGATTTCCGGTGCCAAAAATTCAAATTGAAATTCGTGCCAGAAACTAAATTGCGTGTGTGCGCATATATATGTTTATATATATACGCAGACATCATATGACATGAGTCCATGACTCACGTGGACAAGCCGTGGAATGTGTTTGGAACCACCAGAGCTGAACAGATCCTTTGTATTGACGGACATTGCGCTCCGTTTGGCTTTGAAGAAGGATAGAAAATAAAAGAAAGTAGAAATCTCTTGGAAGCGAGGCAAGGATGGAAGACGTTTTTCTGTATTAATTTTTCCTTTCCTTCCCTCCTCTTTCTGAAGAACCAAACGGAGTTTTTCCCCCCTTTCTTCTTAACTTTACAAGAACATCCCCAGAGGAAGCAGAGAAGAGAACCGGAGAGAAAAAGAAGACTGCGAACTACTTGAATGAGCCGCTCTTTCTTCAATGGTGTGTTCACGTTTAACTAATACTTGGAGTAATAAAAAACGAGAAAAAAATGTGATTTGGAATAAAGTATAAAATTTGGTATTTTTTTTTAAATCGTATTTTTTAGAAATGAATAGTACTAAAATCGTTAGAATAATTTCCTAAACTGTTAGAAATAATAAAAAATGGATTTGGGAGACCGTTCTAACGGATTCAAAAAATGCTTCCTCTCTCTCTGATAATGCTAAAACCGTTAGAACGACTTTGCAAATCGTTATAACAGATTCTATATCGATAAACCGTTAAAACAGCTTGTCCAAATCTGTTTTAACGAAATCTGTTTTAACGGATTTAAAAAAATAGAGATAAATTAGCAACAATAGTACTCGTTTGAAAGTTTTTAACATGAAGAATATGATTATGAAAAAAAAAATTTGCACTCAATTAATTTCGTTACGAATTTTTTTTTTTTTTAGCGAAATATTGAAATTTTTTGAAATTAATAAAGGTGGGGAAAGTAAAAATGTGATAAAAAATTTTAGTGAGTTATAGAGGTTGTTGGAGTTTTATGAAATTTTTTGGAAGTCTATAGCACTCCAAACGGTGCCGTATTTTTATAGAATACAATTTATTAATTTATTATTTTTTTTGGGTAAGTTATTAAGGCTTCATTTAACAAGAAGTTGCTAATAGTTAAATAACCAGCTACTAATTTTTTAACTTTTTATAAAATGATTAAATTTACCTTCTTACATTTTAATATTTTTTTAAACTTTTAAAAAAACTTGTTTTTTAAAAATTAACTACTATCTAACTACCAAAAAAATAAAATAAAATAACTTTTTTAATTTCCCAAATCAAGCTTAAAAATCTTACTCGCTAGCACCCTAAAACTGCTCGGGAATCTCTAAATTTAAACCTATACATAAAATAAAAACTTTGACAACATTAAAGTCTCTTAAAAATATCTCCAAAATATAAACTCATTAATTAAGAATAATCTCTAAATGTAGATTCATAAAATAATTCATTATTTTTTTCAACTGAATCTTTACTTTTAAATATTAATTTATTATTAATTAAAGTTTAAAAGAAAGAAATAAAATTAAAAAGATTCTGAATTATTTAGGTCTTGATAGTGCTAACTAAGAAGAGGAGAGACTTAATTTTCAGTGCGAATTTCTTATTAAACTCTCCGAAAATTTAATTACTTTTAGGTTGACCCTTCAAAGGCTTAACAAAATTTCTGAGTATGCCATTGATTTGTAAGCTCTAAAATGGTATTAATTACAGGAAAAAAAAAATCAAATATATGTGGACAAAACACACACATATATATAAAGAACATTGAACCTCACCGGAAAATATCCCAGCAACTCTCAATCCCAGCAGGCGGTGGCCGGAATCCGTCTTTAGCTAGCATATTCCGGTAAACTGGTCCAATGGATGGCAACCCACCAGCTGCCTCCTTCGCCTTCTCAATCTCAACGACAAACTTCTTCTGTGCCATATTTGTTTATCTTTCTCAGCAACAAAACAGCTATGGAGCTCGACGTAATTTGAATATATATATATATATATGTATGTATAGAAAAGCTGACAGGGAAGTCAGTTACTTTTATAGTTTGGTTTTCCAAATGTTAGAGGCTTTTTGGTGGCCAAATTGGTTGGGTTGGTGGCAAACGAGCAGACGAGAGAGAGAGAGAGAGAGAGAGAGAGAGAGAGAGAGAGAGAGAGAGAGAAAGTCATGGTTTTGTTTGCCGCGTGCGTGGAAAATGGAAGTTTACGTGGAGGATATATACATATATACATTTTTCTTTTCGTGGCCTGGTTTTAATGGAAAAATTTTATATTCTGGAAATAGATGATGTTTTGTAATATTTGTTAGGAAAGGAGATTAGGTCAAGTTGTTGAGGTTAGTCAATACAAGCGTGTGAAATTAGGTTGTGATGACATGCAACCGCACTTGAGAAACATTCTCACCAACCATGTGTAATCTAAGACCATTAATTAATTAATACAAGGCAATGACAAAAATGCTTAGAAAAAAAAGGAATGGAATTAAATGTTCTAATATTGAAAGGAAAATTCAAAAAATGAAGAGCGGCAGAAATAGAAATTACAGTATGTGGAAGCAAAATAATAACTCATATGTATATATATATATATATATATACCTGTTTTGCAGTAATGTAACTCAGAAAAATTAATGGTGTTTACTGACAAGAAAAAGAGAGATGAGGGAGAGTTTGAGAGTTTTGTTAAAAAAAATGATAATTAATCTCTGAAGAGAAGGTGGAGATAGTAAAGTCAAAAAAAAAATTAGTAGAGATAATAATAAGAAATATATATAAATAATTAGTTGCAATTTTCTTTTTTAATGATCATTTTTTTTGAAAAGTAGACAATTAATAGTTAAAGTGTCGAAAAAAAGTAGTCACTAAAGGGAAATATTATAGCTAATTAAATGTTTAGATCTTTAATTATTTAAAAACAATAAGTATTAAAACAAAATGTTAAGTGAGAAAGTGAAATACATCCTAGAATTTTCCTTCTTTCATGACAATGGGTGCGTTTGAATCAATGAATTAGCAAGGAAATTAAAGAAAATATAAGGGAAAAGTGGGGAAAAAAATTAAATCCCAAATATATGTTTTATTGATTATTGGAAAATATAAAATGAAAGGTATCTCCTCAATAAACTAATTTCCTATTTTAGTTTTTTCTTTTTAGCTCCTCAGCTTTTTCACTCTAATTTTCCTTCCCAACAAAATAAAAAAAATAATTTTAAATTCTCGTCTCTTAATTCATTTTTTTTTAACGCACAATCCAAACAGAAATTAATAAGAGGCTGTGGATGGCTGAACCAGTTTAGGCCTTTTTCTGAGATTGACACTTTATTTATTTATTTTTTTCCTTCCTAAGAAATTTCATTGGTGATTTTTAATCCCAGAAAAAGTTAAATCTTTAATCCCAGAAAATATTTAAAATGATCTGCAGCAACAAATTAATTATAAATATTTTTTATTCTTCTTCTATACATCTCAGTACTTGACATTAGCCAACATATATATCATCAATTGTTTTAGCTGAAAGGTAATCTGGTGACGATTTGCAAAATGTACAACAAATAATTGCGTCAATATATATATATAATAGTCCCTGTTGTATTAGAGCCTGAATCATGTCAAGGTCTCATAATATATATATATATATATATATATCAATTACATTAAAGAATACGAAGTCCTGGAATTTCTTTGATTAATTCCCTCTTGGGTATATATATGAATCTCAACTATATATACATTAAAGAATCCGAAGTCCTGGAATTTCTTTGATTAATTCCCTCTTGGGTATATATATGAATCTCAACAATATATATATATATATATTGCAAGCAAAATTAGCCATTGAAATTGTTCATGGAGATCAGTAGTCTGATATTGGTCCTGATCAGTGTCTTCCATTTGATTTATTTGGAACAATACATTTACAAATAAGCAAACACTTGTAATAATCGCACAAACATAAAGAGGTAACCTTTAGATTTAATTTATAATATATGCTGATTAATTTTTTATTTTATTCAAAGTATAATGTTATTTAATTTCCTTGGTAGCAAACTTCCGCATTACTAATGTGGTGCTTCTACCCATTGCACGGCTAGCAGCTCAGCAGAGGATTATACCTACGTGATCAAGAAGATAAAATTAGCGCCTGTTACATATGCAGTGTGTGCATATATAATATCAAAAATTCTTATATATAAACATTTATTAGAATGATATTGCAACGTATCCATCATTTTTTTATTTAAAAGAAAATTCATCAAATCATCGTTTTGGGTGCGTTTGGAGTAAAAAAAATTAAGATAAAATGAGATAAATTATAAAATTTGTAATTTGTACTGTGAGATAAAAAATGAAAAATTTTTAAAATTTTTAGTATTTTTTACTATTTTTTAAAATTTCTTGTCACCTCACACAGAACCTTTATCATATAAATACAATTGTCACTACCACGTCATTTTAGTTCAAAATTTTGTATTAAAATTTTAGAATAAAATATGTTCTTATATATATATTCAAATTATAATATTTTTAGTTAAAAAGGAAAGACAAGCAAAATAGAGAGAGAGAGAGAGAGAGAGAGAGAGAGATACTTGTTGCAGTGAGTGTGCTTGCCAATGGGGGGCAACTTGGTGCACATGCCACATTTTTTGGGAAGAAGAGAGACGCGCTCGGGATCAATGTGTCCCTTGGATTTACGCAGTGCTCCTTTTATGCATCGACAGAGAAACTTTCTTCTACCCTTTTTTTGATCTTTCGATTCGCTAATTGCACGCTTCAGTCCTCGACAGCACTCCTCGGATACGTGATCCCCACCTTGGACACCGTGGAGGAATTTAATGCAAGGTACAATCGCCTTTGAGCACTTATTATGACTTGCATCAGCAACACTTGATGAAACCAGCAACAAAAGTACAACACAATAAAGCACGAGGCGACCCATGGTGGTTAATTGACTGCTTTGCTTCGGAATTAGAGCACAAACTTATTTATAAGGCCCCGCGGTGCATGTGTTTCGTCGAGTCAGTCTGATTTCCAATTGTTAGCACGCAAGTATCGTGAGTCTTGCTCATAAAATGCACTTTTGTGCTTATCTAGTCGTGTTGGCTTTGTATATTGTTTATAAAATATTTTGGAAAGAAAGAAAAAAACTCTTTTTTCAAACAACTAAAAAAATGATAGGGCTCTAGCTTATCATATATATATATATTTTTTTATCAAACCAAGGATCTATTTGGATTCCTAATTTTTTTCCCAAAAAAGTTTCAAAAATTTTTAAATTTTATCACGTGTCATTTTTACATCACATCAACACTAATTTTTAGTTTTTTTGATTCTTCAAATGTCCCCAAAAGTATATTCGAACTAGTGATCAGTTGTGTAAAAAGTAAACCTGTCAACTAATATGTTAGAATCACGAGGACAAAATATACATATATTCTATTATAAAGTTCTATTACAAAAATACTATCTTAGTCAAGGGTGAATGCACCTTTGAGTTGCTCTGAACTCTTGACTTGAATTTTGTTTTTTTAAATTAAGCTCACTCTAAATTTTTGTAATTCAACCTATTTTGCTTTTGAATCATTTGTTCAGCTTAAATTTTTGTAATCAATTCACTTTATTTTTAAATTTTTTGTTAAGTTTAGACGAATCTCAAATCTTAAACCTACTCTTAATTTTAGTGACAATTTTCATTTAAACTTTTGTGGCCGGCCCCAGTTAAATCACCGGTTAACTAATAGAATTTTACCGGAAAATATTATTAGAAGAATGGGTAAAGTGTTAGAAACAAACTTCCAATTGAACTGTAATTTTCATTTTTTTTATCGAACTGATAAACCCACCATGGTTGTCTTTGTCACTTCGGCAATCCTCATTGCCACAGAATATATTTTCCTATTTATTATAACATTAACCATTCAAAAATTATGCAATTAATCTTTCTGAAAAGATGAAAAGATGGGACTCTTCTAATCACCACTTATTAGTGTAAGAAAAACTCAATCATTCATTGTGTGTGATTGCTGAGAAGAGACCCCTACCTATAGGGATGTGCATTTATTTTGGTTGAGGAGCAATTAATCTCCCCCAAGGCATGGCCAGTTCATATCGATCCAATCCATTTTTAGAAGCCAAGACGGAGCCAATACTTCAAAATTTATGATAAGATCGTGTAATTAAATTAATAATTATAATCAGACACTAGGAAGAAAGGAGAGACAGACAGACCAATCGTTGTAATAAGAGGAGTCGTTACGAACTTGTCGGTGTAAGAAGCCATATGCAGAAGATGAAGAGGTGGTGGCAACAGTTCTGGCAGAACTATCTCGGAATGTTCAGGTCAACCGGCGAGGTCTGACTCTTATCCGCCATAGCATTGCTGTTCTTCATTAACTTCTTTCGATTTCTGATGACAGTTTGATAGTTCGGCACGTGTAGAGGGAGTGAGAGAGGGGTTGACGATTTTGCATCAGAGAAAATCTAATGAATTGAGTGATGAGTTTCAAGAGAAAGGATGGGTAACAATGACGGTCAATCGGATTTTTCTTGTTACCTGACTCAGATAATGCTCGGATTTTCAAGATGATGACAACTTAAATTTTAGTATTTGTAAATTGTAATTCATTTCCCACTTCTCGGTTTTAAATAAAAAATAAGGTAACCAACAATGAAGTATACTAGTTTCCTTGCTAAAGATAAAGAATTGAGTGTTTCATTTGATTGGGAAAAAAAATAGGTAATTTATTGATACGATTGAACTAACGTCACATAAAAGGTAAAATTATTATATTAAGTTAAAATTTTGGATGATGTCATTATAATTTTTTTTAAATATCAACGGAAAAATATTAAAGTTAACAAAATTTCAAAATAAATATATATGTCAAGGGAACTTAAGTATAATTATTTAAATATCGAAAAAAATAAAAGTGGACCACTTATTTAAGAAAATGAAATAGAGCATCGTTTGAAGAAATAATATTGTTTAATGTATAAAAATATTTATTTATTTATTTTATATAAATAAAAAGATTTAAATTTTTATGTCTTTTATTAAAAGATAAATTACAACTAGATTCTCTAAACATTTAAGTAATTGTACATAGCTCCCTCAACGGTTAAAATTTCCAATCTTGATTGGAAAACCCTAACAAAGATGTGGCCAGAATTCCAGAAACACATTGGCCTTCTTTCCTGAAACCAACAAAATTCCCAAACCACAAGTGATCACAATCCCAAAAAGCCTAATTTTTTTCTCCGTCTTTCTCCTCCACCCATCAAAACCTCCCCACTGAAACCCTTTCAAAACCCAGGTCCCCCTCCATTTCCACCTCCTAATTCCATAATAGCCAATGCCAATGGCTCAGGTAATTTGGTGGGATTTTTTTGCCACGAAATAGACCGCTTCGAGTACGAATTTTCTTGATCTTTGAGAACCAATTCGCCTTTTGCTGTTTCTTGCACAAACAATTGAATTTTGGGTCTTGGTTTGCCTTGAAAACGAGGGTGAAAGCCAGGAACCTTTGTTAAAAGGTTTGTTTGTTCCAAACAAAGTTTACTTTTGTTTTATATGATTTTTTATTTTATATATAGATATATTATATATACAGTTACATGTATATTCATATGTGCATATATATATATATATATATGTATATATATATGTTTTCTTTTTTTTTTTTAACCAATTAAGGGTGAAAGAAGAAAATTATTTAAAGATTATTTTAGTTCATTCACGTATACTAAGGGTAAACTTGATATATTAGAAAAATTTTTTAATTAACATAATTATTTTAATTGAACGCTAACATAATACCAATGAAGTAAGGGCGGACGTTAACAATATTTTAAAATAAGTAAAGTATTTATAAATTTATGTGTAATTACTTAAATACTTAGAAAATCTATGTGTAATTTTTACCAACAAATTTATCAAAATATTGCGATTTGAATTATGGCATGAATAGTTAATTTAATAGCTATACATAGGCCTGCATTACGTGTGCAATTTTATTAAGTTTTTTAATTATAAAAAAATTAACAGAAGTGACTTAGATCGTAAATAATAAAGCCTTTGTTTGGATTAAAGATATATATATAAATAGTTAGGAGTAGTTAAAGCGTCACAATTACTATTACTATTAGTACTAGTGCTTACTTTGTATAATAATATGGATTTGGTGAAATACTTCGTACCTGGTTTAGAACGGTGGAATGGTGTATTGATATGATTAGATTTCATCTTGAGAATTGTTAATGTTTGGAAGCAAAACAACATTTTATTAGTTAGGTTTCTTTTGATTTTATACATTTTAAAATTTTTATTCTATTTAAAATTTAACCAAAACTAATAAAATTTAATGAGTTCATTCTTTTGTTAAGTTATATAATTAAGTGAACAAATTTATTATTATATATTATATTTATCATATTTTCTTCTTTCAATGGATAAAATTAAATTTGGTATTTTTTTAGATCAATTCAATTCAATTTTAAAATTTAAATATGTATTTTAAATATAGAATTTTATTTATCAAATCAAATTAAATTAATTTTTAATTTAAAAATCAAATTAATTGTGGGAGAAGAATATTTATAAACAGTGTTAATGCTTTATTTTTTAATATAATTATGGGCTATTAATGACTTGAATCAAATTTAAAATTTTTCAAAAAATTTTGAAAGTTTTAATTTTTTCAAACTCTAAAAAATTCTAACGTTTTTAAAATATTTATTAAAATCCATTGGAGCAAACCATTTAACAGATTTTTAAAAAAGTTAGATTGATATTTGTATCAAAAATATTCACAAAACTCTCAAAGTTTTCAAGGTTTTCTACTAAAATTTTGTTACGTGTCACTTTATATAATTGTTAATAACTTTATATAAATATTCAACTATCATTTCAAAATAATTTTTTACAGGCTAAATTTCAAAAAATTTTACTTTTGTAAAGTTTTGATTTTTTTAATACTCTAAACGGCCTTTTAGTCAAATGTTGATAATAAATAAGGTAATATTAGCTTCATTTGGAGTTTTAAAACTTATTGAAAAATACTGAAAATCTCTAAAAATTACTTACTTTTTATTCCATTACACGAATTCTGAACTTATAACTTTTATCAAAATTTGGGTGTATTTGGAGTTGTATAAAATTGTATAATATAGTATAAAATTATCAAAGTAAATATCTCGTAATTCGTGTAATGAGTGAAAATTTTAAATTTTATTATCTCGTAATTCGTGTTTGTATAGGTTTTTAGGATTTTATTTTATTCTGGAGAGCTCCAAATGGAGCCATTTATATCTTTGGAGTTCCATTTAGAGTGATAAAAAATTTTAAAAAATATAAAAAAATACTAAAAAGTTTTAAAAATTATTTATTTTTTATTTTATTATATGAATAATAAATTTACAATTTATCTCATTTTATCTTATTTTTTACCACTCCAAACGCAACCCGACCACTAAAACGGCCCCATTGACATTTGATTAAAAAAAATTAACTAAGCAGCGAAAGCATTAAAAAAAATACAATTTATTATTTACCCCACTTCCGCACCGGTTGGGACTGGAATTCCAAATCCGAGTCAAAGTACTCACGCGTCCGGCGCAAGTTTCATACTAGGGCTCATAAAGCCAGACGAAGGGCACACAAAGCTTCCTCTTTTCAGTTTCCTCCTCTCTTTCGGTCGGAGAAAGAATATATATATTCAGATACGTAGAGAGAGAACTTCAATCGATCATGGAGGAGACGCACCAGGTCTACGTGAAACTCTTGAATGGAAAATCCAAAGCCCTAAATTACACATCTCCATTGATACCAGTAATCTCCGTAAAGAATCGGATTCGCGAAATCACCGGCGTTCCGATCCACGAACAGCGAATCGTTACCGGCACTCAACAACTTGAAGACTCTTCCCTCCTTCAGCCCTCCGATGGGACCCGCGGGTACCCGTTGCTTCAACTCCTCCTCCGCCTCCGCGGTGGCAAGGGGGGGTTCGGATCTCTCCTTCGAGGCGCCGCCACGAAAGCTGGCCAGAAGAAGACCAACAATTTTGATGCCTGTCGGGACATGAGCGGCCGGCGGCTGCGCCACGTCAACGCGGAGAAGAAGCTGGAAGAGTGGCGGGCTGAGGCGGAGGAGCGGCGGCTGGAGAAGATTGCTGAGGAGTTTATTAAGAAGAATGCGAAAACGGTGGCAAAGAAGGGAGGGTCGGGGGGTGAAGAGAAGTATGTGGAGAAATACAGGGAGGATTCGGCTAAGTGTATGGAGGTGGTTGAGAAGTCGGTGAGGGAAGCGATTGGGAGTTATGTGAGTTTAAAGAGGAAGAAGGCAGTGGATGGGGCAAGCAGATCCGATGCAAAGAGGTTGAAGATATGGTAAGGCTCTTGATTCATTCTTATTGATGGTAATTGCAGTTTAATTTCTCTTGGTTTTGTTTGTTTTGTGTGAAAACAGAAGGAAAAAAATTGCAGCACTAGCTAATTTGAAGTGACTTTATTGAAGTTCGTCAACGTACATCCTAACATACTGTTAGGGTTAATAGGATATCAAGAAATTTCAGGAAATATATTATTTTTCTTAATTCAATTGCCTCATGCTCTGCAAATATGTAGATATTGGCACAGGCAAATTGTTGAATTATGTTCATTTGAGTGGTTTGTTTCTCCTATTATGTTTAGGGAAATAATTCTTTGTTTGCTGGTAGAGACAATGGCAAATGAGATGTAAATTGAAGTTATGAGTCTTAGACTTCATTTCATGAACTAAAAAGCTCATTTATTGTGCATAATTTTACCATTTGGTTTAGTTAAGTTGAATTTCTTTAACCGAAAATGGAGTGGACAGAAACAACTTAGTAACTTTATATTATCAGAAATAGTAAAGGGAATTTTGTTACTAAAAATGTTTGCACGTGATTTGTTCATTTTGTGATTGTTGCCTTGGTTGATATGTTAGGATGGGAAAGAGAAAGGTTGATGACAGTGACAGTGATGACATGGATGAAGATGATAGCGATGATGATGATGATGAGGAAAAGGAAAAATCTGTTGTTTTAGACAATGGGAACCATTCAGACTCAAACAAGGAAGCAGAGGACAGTACAGGTTCTGTTACTGGTGGGAAACTGGATGGAGAATCATCTGGTGGGGGCTCATCTGAGACTGGTTCTGAGGAAGAGAAAGAGACTGCTGTAAGAGGAGAATCGTTATCTGGTGAAAGTTCTGATGGAGGTATTGATGGTAATGAAAGCAATGGTGCTGTTGAGCCAGCATTAGAGATTCTTGGAGAAGAAATAGTACAGAATGGAGCCACTGAAGCTTGTAAGGTTGAGGAGGAAGAATCTAATGCAACTGACCCTGATAATTTAGGGGGAACAGTTGGTGGTCAACCCTCAAGTATATCTAGCTGTGGAGAGGGAGAAGCTTTTGAATGTGGAACAACTGATGCAGTAGTTAATTCTGAAACCAAACCCACAGTTCATGAAGAAGCTGTGGTAATGAGCACAGATGTTTCAGATGAGGTGAAGACACTGAATTTTGAAGAATTCAATTCAGCAGCAGAGTTGGAGGTATGCTTGCAATGACCAACTTTTTTTTGTCTCGCACGATACCTTATGTACATGTGCACAAATAAAATTGATTTTGATTTCCTCAATTTTGGATTCCTGTTCCACAACACTTTTTTTCTTAATCTAACATTAGAACCAAAAGACATGAATCCAAGACAAAATCTAAGGCTTCGGAGAATAACCTTCTCTTATGCAGATTTTTTTTCCCAATTTTAGTATGTTCTTTTCCTTTTGTTTTCCCCTCATGCTCTCTCTCTTCCCTTTCTTCTTTTTTTGTGGGCAGGGCTTTTTGAGGGTGGGGGGGTTTACAATTTGCTTATATATCTTGCATCTTTAAAGTTTATGGCTCATGAGACCTTCACTTGTTTCTCATAGGTGCCTTTGTTTTTTTCATCAGAATGTTGCAATTTCTATCTTATTTCCAGACTCATTTAGCTTTCTGTATGTGTCTTGTGGACACATTTTATCAGCAGATTTTGCAGGCATGTGTTTATTGAAATACGTTTCTCATGCCTACAAATAAGATCTTACCTTCTATGTGACTTTGCCATTTGGTATTAATGATTTTTCTAGTTTTCTTCTGAATTATTGTTTGCGAAAAATCGTACAATTTCAAAGGGCATTCTGGGTAAAAGTGCACTTATTAAAATGGATTTTTGTGCTTTTTTCCCCCCAGTGATTTCTATACTTCCCACCACCTTTTCTTCCTAAGTAGGTGGATTTGTCTGATGCTAGCACCGGTATATGGTTTCTGTTGAAAAATTTTCGATCTCTGAAAGAGCATATATTAACTTGAGCAGCATTGATGTCAGATGACTCAACCTTGTACAAAATTTAGCTTTCTGCATACAAGAAGATTTAGGACCTTAGTAATTTCTTGCACTTGAAACAACCTGTTGACTTATCCGTTGTCTTGAAGTTGTCAAATATAATTCATTTTGTCAGAAGAGCAACATTGTCTTCCTTAGTTGAAGCTGGAGTCTGGTTCTGAACTTCTTGTCTTTGCTAAATACACGCGCTTCTGTTTTGTTCACGTCTTTTGTAGGTAAAGAAATAATCATTTTGTCAGCATTTTAGTTATGATGTCTTGTCGTGGTTCCATTATAGCTGACACAGACCCTCTTACTTTCATGGTTCTAACAGCAGCTAATATCTTGAATTTTGCTGGTGTAGGCTCTTGGAATGGAAAGGCTAAAATCCGAGCTGCAGTCGCGGGGACTGAAATGCGGGGGTACATTGCAAGAGCGTGCTGCCAGGCTTTTCCTGCTCAAAACCACCCCTTTGGAGATGCTTCCAAAAAAGCTGCTTGCCAAGAAATGATCTCATCTAATAAGCACATTTGATGTGTCTTGTTGTGCATGAATTTGTTCCCCGTGAGATCCATACTGAGTTTCTCTCATGTCCTCAACCAGTCGAACACCTAGTATGTCTCCTCGTGTAAGAAAAATTGAGACTCGCTAGTAAGCAATCCAATGGGGTTTATTTGTACTGAACGTTTTCCTCATGTTTCTTGTGAGATAATGAAAGCATTTCATATTGATCTTTGCTTCTAGTTTTGTTATAATAGATTATCCTACTAGAGAAAGCTCATGTGCTCTTATTGTGAAATTGTATTGTGTGGTATCTCTCTGTTGGGGAGATAATGGTTTGCGTTGTTTGCCAATGCCCTGCTTATCTCAAAATTTTCACGTAAGTTGGTTTGGATAACTTTTTGTCTTGTATATAATTTTCGATAGTTTTTATACAAAAAATTGATTTTATATTTTTATTAATTTTTTTATAGCTATTTGTGAAATGAATTGACCCATTATTCCACACATGGATTTTTCTATTTAAAAAAAATGAATTTTTGTTTAAAAAATGTGAATTAACATATCAAAAAGTCACTAAACAAAAAACGATAATTTTGGTAATATAAAAAAAAAATCATACAAGACAATTTGAGGGTTTGATTACCACGGAAAGAAAAATATATGGGACATCATTGGATTTGCAAATCAAATCAGGAACTTTTTGTTGGTGGGGGAGAGATCAAACATTAACCCAACCTACTGATCGAAATCAAGAAAAGCCATAAAATTACTAGTTACAATCACTACTATGCCTAGACGGTCCTAAAAAGTGAGGATAAAATTTATCAGAATATCAAACATGCTGAGGATTTATACGAACAGGGGATGGGGAGTGCCGGCAGACCGGGCATGTACTGTTGATGCGAAGCCATTCATCAATACAATCAGCGTGAAAGCAGTGTTTGCACTCGGGTATAGACCTGACCATCTCTTGGGCGCGATACTCCGACAGGCATACTGGGCAAGTGCCATCGTTAGGCCCTGGAAGTCGCCTGCTTTCACCAAGGACTACTTTCGTGTAGGATTCAATGGTGGATTCGTCCAGGCCACTGACTGTTACTGCACTAGCGGGTTGCGGTGTTATTGCAGCCGGGTTGAGGTTTGGCTGCCTCGTGCTGGTGGTAGCACCGTGTGAACTGCTGCTGATGAAGCATATGAAACAAGCAATACCAAATGCACATGCCATGCCTGGAATGACAATGGAGATGGAAATGATCTTCAACACTTGGAGACCACTAGTTTTGCCTAGCAAAGATAAAGTTCCATAATCAGATTGGACAATCATAAATGGCTTCTTTGGGATGGTCTAGTGAAATGTTATCAGTGGTTATCGTTTGTTTTTTTCTTTTTTTCTGGATTTAAGGATTCATATTTTCATTTTTTTTTTTAACGTCTCTAGAGTAGTTCGAATTTGTCACTATTGTTAAAAAAAGGATAAAATTGAACAAATATGGAGCAATTGTCTTGTAGATCCCTGAAGTTAGGAGGGAAAAACTAGATAATGTTTTTGGGAGGTCAACTTTTTGGCTCTCTGTGCTGACGTAGTCTGGTTTGAAACAGTAGTTAAATACTTAAATATTACAATTAAGAAACTCAACAAGGCATTCTGAATAAGTTGGTGAAAAGACATCGATATTCCCACACCACACGCATTTTCATTTCAGTTGACATTATTCATCAGTTCATCTTAGTCAGGCTGTTTTATTGTAGTGCCATATTGCCAAGGCATGAATGTTAAATATCATATCTAGTTAAGTCAATTTACAATAAATAGATTTTTTTTAGTGTAGATTAGTTAGCACCATCTTGTCTTATCATTCTCCTACTGACCTAACCATTCACCAATATCTAAAGTTGATCTCAACAACCACTGGAAACCCCCATCCCCCCGCGCCGGGGGGGGGGGGGAAAGAGAAATGTATTGAGCCAGTTATTCTTCAAATGGTTAAGGAACTGAAAACAAGCAAATTTAAATTCGGCTTGTGTGTGTTTAATGTCGGGGGTTATAGTAGGTTTACAGCCAGTATAAAACATAGACACTTCTTGAATACAAATCAGAGATGAGATGAGTATGAAAACATGCACAAACGAAAGTTTAAGGGAGGAAGTTACCTGTTTCAGGAACCTTTAGACATATCACTTCTTGACTTCTGTTGTTCTTAAATCCACATATGTCTCCCTGTGCTGCACAATCTTTACAGTCGGGTACATCCCATGTTAGCTGAAGATCATCATTAAGATCAGATGAGAAGCCATTGTGGTACTGATGAAGCCACGAAACCGGAACTGTCAGAGTGACAATTATCTGGCACATGCTCATTTTTCTTGCAAGAGTAATAGAAGAAGTTGCTAAAGTGGTGTTTGTAGAATTACTGAGGCAATCAATGACTCTGAACAGGGACCTGGTGGGCTCAGATGGACAGATGAGGAAGGTGTAGTTCACATAATAAGGAGCCAAGAAAGGAGTCCCTGAAAGATTGAAGTCCAAAAGGCGCCTTGGAAGGCAATTATATGGGTCGTAGAGTTGTAATTTTTGTGTCCTGTAGTTGATATCGCGCACAAAAAATTGACCAGAATACGGAAGATTGAGAAGTGTTACACCCTGACCGCTGCAACTTAAATCAAATCCGGGATACCCACAGGTTCTGGGTTGCTGGCCTTGTATCCGGAAAGGGAATTGAACGGTGAAGTTGCTGTTACCACAAACAGAAGCTAAGCAACCACTTGCAGCATGAATGACGGGAAAAACAAGGAAGAGAAAGAGAAGGATTTTCAAGACATCCATAAGTTCTAAACAACCGACTCTATGGATGGAAAGGGCTCACAAATAATAGGGAATGGCTTCAGACTTCATCAAACAATTATATTTTGTCCAAAGTCAAAGTCCAAAGCAATTGTGTGGGCATAAAACAAACAATTCCCAATAAATAATTACTCAGTCCATAAATAAACAGCGGAAATTATCTATGGTTTAGTCAGACACCAAAACACCACATAGATGAAGAAGATAAATCAATACAAGAAAAATGCTTTAGAAATAAGTTAAATAGCAAAGATAAAATTTTAACCGAGAAGTAAAACTCAAGTCATGTTGGACAGACCTATAATATATATATATATATAGGGAGAATTCACTTTGAAGTGAATCATGCTCCCTTGAAACACACAATATATGATTATAGCAAAAAGTGAAGTGAATCATATTCCCTTCATACACACAATAACTGATTATAGCAAGATTGTACTTTCTCCATTCTTACACATTGTTGATCAAAGATAAAGAAGAAGAAAGCAACAATCTTCCATGATGATCAATGATATAGAATTGAAGAACTCAGAGCGAGCAATTCAATTTTGCAGGAAGAAATTTTCGTATCAATGATCGAGAGTCGCATCAACAAAGATGGACCATTCCATTCACATTAATTACTGAACATCAGCGAGGAATTTTTACAAATAGTATCCGGACAAGCAACAAAAGAGCCAGTTAGAAAATCAATTGCATTGAGATCAAAAGCAACCACACTCTACAACAGCGTTACGTACGCACGGACGCACGCACATGATCTACAAAGCTTCAAATGTTACCAAATTCAGCAATCTGTTGCTCAATTTCCTAATACGTACAGAGAGAAGCTCGTGAAATTCAAGTGCTTCTCGCGGTAAGCGAGAAAAGTGTGCTGAGGAGAGGAATTAATTGGCTTGATTTTGATTTGGCTCTTCCCATTCGTTTCCTCATTGTTGTAACGCAGACCTATAAATTGGAATTATAACTGATGAAATGTTGAACTCAACTCCGTGTGTGAGTCTTGTGCAGGGTTGTTAAATGGACTAAAAAGAGCTCATTTTCGGCTGCTTAAAATATTCCACGGGACCAGCTCCGATATGAGATTAAATTAAATTGAGATATAATTTGTACTTAAAAGTTCGATTTGAGTAGATCAAATATCTGTAAAATAAATTAATTAATCGACTTTAATTCATTCAAAGCTCAATTTAAAAACTTAATCAATCAATTTCGAACATCATTTTTATATTGAATTAAATTTTAAATTAAATTTGAATAATTTACTAATCAATTATAACATTATATTGCAATCAAGATTCGATCCCAAAAATAAAAAACAAAAAATGAACAATTATTTTGTAGTCACAAATTTCTTTCAATCACTCTCTTAGATTACAAAAAAACCAATTTACCTCTAGATTTTATTTTCGACCTAAATCAAAACTGAAACAGTAAAATAATTTTCTAATTCGAACTTTCCAAAATGCTAATAAAAATATTCATTGACATATAAATATTTTTAATAATTAAGTAAATTTTAATTTGATATAAACTCGAGCCATAAAATATTCATTTTTTTTCTTAAGTCTATTTTTTACCTAAAATTATATTTTGTACTTTCTAAAAAGTTAGGAAGTATTTATCGACATGTTTCATAATAATCAAAAAAAATTTCAACTCAATCCAAACTTAAACGGTAAAATAACAATTTTACGACTCATTTTTTTATTTTTTTTTGTCTACATTTGTATTCCAGACTATCCAAAATGCTAAAAAAAAATTCATCTTTTTTTTTTTTTTTTTCTACATTTGTATTCCAGACTATCCAAAATGCTAAAAAAAAATTCATCAACATATTTCTTAATAACTAACATTAAATTAGGGGAGAGCAAGCGACGTAAACTAGGAAATTCACATTTCCAGGTAAAAAAATGTTCTCTAAAGAATTAACATATAAAAACAACTGGGCCCATCGAGAACATTACTAATTCCACATCCTGTCAACGAAAAACTAATCTGTTGTAATCACTACATTACAATGAGAAGCCATAAATCTGTTGTAATCACTATATCATAATGAGAAGCCATAAATTCAGCAATCTACAAAATTACCAGCTGACAGCTGATGAATTTAAATGTTAATTGCAACTGAAAATTTTACAAGAAAAGAATTGTGGGTAGGGGCACTGTAAAAGAATTACAAACTAGTTATGACACACACATGGGTTGGGAGATAGGTCAAGGAGAAGGATCTGTCTATTCTGTACTCTGTAATTCTAATTCATGAATTTTCGACAGTTGGGAGCTCTACATAGACAGGGAACCTTGGATTCGTCACGCTCATCAGGATCGAACAAATAATCATACCTGTTGGCAATCAAACACATGCAATCGTGAGAATAAAAGGGAACCGCCAAAGTAAGATCTAATTCGTCAAACAAATTCAAACCAAAACTGGAGGAAATAAGCATGGACAAATTTAATGCAAAATTGATACGAGGGACGGGGGCGCAAGACAGAGAGTTTTCATACGTTAGCTCTTCGCCAGCAGCCACGTCAGTCTTGGCAATAAGAACTATTCGACTCTCTTCATCGATGATCCTTGCATAACAGTTGGGCATGCACTGTAGCGCAGAAGCAAAATGTATGCAAAAGTGAGCAAATAGTCAAAGAGTAACTTCAGCTTGCATTATCCTCATTTTAAATGCTATATTATTCTAAAATTTAGTACCCAAAAACTTATGTTACGTAGACTCTTATGAATGAACGAAATACCTTATTAGATACTTGACACTTGGACAAGAATATTTGAGCAAAGGCATGGCATATGTATTCCGATATCACCGGATATTTATACAAACATATTTAATAATTCAATTTTAACAAACAATTATGCATAAACCTTATATTTCATGCATAAAATATTTTAATAGAATCTTGTTAATATCATATTTTCTTATAAAATAATATAATTATATTAAATATTTAAACATTTTCCCATGCCCCAATATCCTTGAACAAGAGAATTGATGACTCCAACCCTTATATATGCATCCATACCCGACATCCCTATCTGAGCCCATGTAACATAATCAGAGACACTTGCATGAATATAGAACATAGCTTGAAAAGGGAAAGAATAAATATATATTCTGAAAGACAACATTGAGCATGGTTCAAGAGTCCTTATTACAACAAGGGTTTGACAGCCAAACCCAATTGGTTGCCCCAATCTAATCGCGTGATATTTCTACTCTTATCATTCCACAAACACTTGACCCGATCTATGTAAATGGGAAAAGGGTGCTCAGCATGTCTGAGCACGCTTCAAAAAATCTACAATTCAATATTTGGGTCTGGAATAAGGATTTGGTAGAAAAACCTAATCTGGCCCAAGCAAATCATTTGCCATTTCTACTCCAACATCTTCACGCCAACCCAGACGTGGGGCTGCGCAACTTGAGTTAGAGATCAAGTTGTAGCATGGGCAAGCAATTGATCTGCCTGCACAGCAGTACCCAACTTGAACCCAATCTAATCTGCATAACTCCCAGCTATCACACATCTGAAACAGTAAACAGACAAATTTCCTCCAGGTCATTTATAAATTAAAAACTTACAGAATGGTTGATCAAGCGACCTATATTCCCCTTATTTGTGGCATCAATTACGACTTCCTCACTGATCTTGAAAAGCTGCAAATACATTTCATTAACAGTTCTATCATCACAGTTAAGAAAGAGAGAGAGAAACTAATAAAGTGCTGTCGGGACTAACAAACATTGAAATAAAAGGTCTTCTGAACAAGATCAATGAAAAACTGGCTTGGTTTACTCAAAATGCAAGCAACACCAAAACTCAAACCAAGGCTTAGTCCCAAACAATAGCGTTAGATTGTTAGTCACCGTCTCACCTAAAAGTTTAAACTATTAGGAAGGGGGCAACTTTATCATTTATATCAACTTATTTTCTCCCAACACAACGGCTGAACCAAATTTTTGAAGAGATCAAACACGTAAGACTACTGATTTTTTTTATTTGGGTCACTGTGAGTTTTGAATTCGGTACCATGTTAGATTGTTAGTTACCAACCCACCCACAAGCTTAAGCTATCTGCTTTTCTCCCAATAAATGGTATCACAGAGAGGGATTTCCCCAAGTGATTCACAACTATAGACCCGCGCCCCCCGCGGGGGGTTCCTGACTTGAAACAACTATAGAGTAAACCCACTTGAAACAACTTCCAACTGTAAAAGGGAAGAGCACTGAAGTTTCTCAGCACTTCCCCACCTCATAATTGTCATTTATTTATCTATTTTTCAAGTCAGCCTACAATTTTATACAATTAAAGATTAAAGCAACCCTTGAACCCTTTACCTCCTACTGCAGGTTCCAACTCACACACCCATCACCAAGGTTATGATGACGATTGGGCAATTGACATTATGGAACCCTCCCATTACTTTCAAATGAATCCAGAAAAGTAATTGTACCAAGTTTTGAAATCTGAAGAAAAATGTTCACAATTTAGCAGGTCATTTTGTGCATGTATTCATTAACATTTAACTCACATAACAATCTTTGCCTTCCAATCGATAGCGTGCCTCCCTTAAATCTGCAACACTACGCCTCACTTGCTCACCACGATACTCAAGAACCTGGAGATGCATGTACCAGCATTAGAGATTATAGTACTAGGAGCCTATACAAAAATAGATTCAAGTCTAGATAGAAGTATATTGCAGTAACTCAAATCTAATGCAATACGGAAGAAACTGCTTCACAAAATCACAGAGACAAATAGGGGCATTAGAGTATCATTATTAAACAAATACACAACCCAAACTAGAATGTTGACCCCTATAAATCTACAGGTATGTTTTTTGATAAGGAAAGGAGGTGGAGGGGGGAGGACTTATTCCTAGTTTACCATTTCTCCTTCTTGAATATTCTGGCGTGCAAATAGGCCCCATCCATGAATTCCAGATCTACCAAAACAAACCCGATATCTTTCTATTTTCTGAAGAAATGCAAAGCACCAGTGAAATGAGAAAATTATAAAAGGTAGACAACAATAACAGCTCATAGAGGAAGATAGTTTGCCTGTAAGTTGTTGAACCGTTCCTTAAATGAAGCAAAGGCCTGTGGATCCTATTAGAGTAAAGAGAAAAAGTAATGGACGAATTTATATATCCAAAAAAGCCAATTGAGTAAAAGTCGCTTTCTAGAAAAAGTCAAGTGCAACTTTTGAAGATATGAAGAAACTCCAACATATAGAATTCTTGAACTTACTTCATGTGAATTTAAGCGATCTATGTCATCTAGAGAATGGTGACGTGGCCCCATTAGTCGGTGGAATATTGGCTCTGCTCCAGTCTTCTACCAAAAAAGAAAGAGAAAGAAAGGGGAAAAAATGAAAGACAGTTCTCGAAACATACTGTTAAGCTTAGAGAGAGAGAGACCCCATACCTATCAAAAAAAAAGAGAGAGAGAGACCCTTGGGCCCCAACAACAAAAGTGCAAGATCACCAAAGGTACAAATTAATTATGAACATAAAAGATGCATTAGTATGGTATGTCATGCTAGGTATCAACATATATATGCACATAAATGGTACCTTATTGCTTGATCTTCTAAAGATACGACACCTTGCAGCAGAGAGTGGCTCAAAGTCATTAGTCTCCACAGCGGATAAATCAGGAAGTTCTGCTCTCTTCGACGAAACTAGCCTTGAACCCCTGAAGCAATGCTCTTGCTTCTGGTTTTGGAGTAAGCTTCCGGTAGAGAATACCCCTGCTGGAGTCTGCATGACTAAAACATTGTCTGGGCTTGGTGGCCTGCACCAAAGAGCAAGCAATGAAGACATAACATGCAATAGGCTAAGAAAAACCAGAACTTGCCCCAAAATATAAATACAGGAATAATAGTTATTGATGCTTCGTTCATAATAATAGCCCTAATCTACAGCTGTAAACGACATTTTAGCCCTTCAGAAAGCTCTTAAGCTTGTCTTTTGCTCCTAAGAAAACTTCGTGATCTGTTCAATTTTGAGGGGCAAGTTTAACACATGCGTATGCACAGAATGCCATTTCAATGATCATTTTTTCAAGTGCAGGTAGAGGCTTCCTATCTAGGAAGCTCTTCAGAAAGTTCTAAAAGCTAGTCTTTCACTTGTGAGAGAACCTCATGATATATTCAATTTTGAGGAGGCAATTTTATAACACACGCATAAGCACAGAATGCGCTTTCACAGATTATTTTTTCAAGCCCAGGTTGGGGCTTCCTCTCTAGAAAGATCTTCAGAAAGCTCTTAAAGCTTGTCTTTTGCTTCTGAGAGAACTTTGTGATCTTTTCAATTCTGAGGAGATTTTATAACACATCATATGCACAGAAAGCCATCATAGAGATTATTTTTGCAAGACCAGGACAGGGCTTCCTATCTAGGAAGGAGGCATCCAGCTGATATGCAAAGAAACATTAGTAAACCATATACCAAACAAACTAACACGAAATTTTAGTGGAGGCCTTTCATGAAAAATATTGTTGTTGTCGTTGTTGTAGTAGCTGTAGTAGTAGTAGTAGTAATAATAAGATGACATGCTAGATGAATAAAAAAACTACGGTAAAAACGTGTTAGTGAAATACTACTTTTCTTACTTTTAAAGAAGCAAAACAATTTATTAAAGTTTGTAATTAAGTTTCATTAATAATGTTCCTTTCAATTGTTGATTGAAGATTTGTATAGTGTAATCTATATTGTTATATGGATGAAATTCTAGGAGTATTTGGTGAAACCTCAAATTTAAAAAAGCTTCAAATTTAATGAAACCTCAAATTTTTTTGAACTTTTTGCCTTCTTCGATTAATACCCAATTACCTTTCAACTTCCCATAACTACTAATACTTTTTGTAAAAATAAAATTTTGCATTTTTTTGTATTATTTAAATGCCTTTACATTTGTTTATCTTTTTTTAAATGTCACTTAATTATAAATCACACACGTAGTGTGTGCACCTACATCTAGTTAGAATACATTAGAACTAAATACTGCCATTTGAGACATAAGAATATATTGTTGAAAAGTTATTGATTTGATTAGTACACTACAGTGCAATTATCCAAATTGCAGGAGAGAGAGAGAGAGACAGAGAGAGAGAGAGAGACGGGGAGGGAGAAAATGAAGAAATCATGTCTATCAAAACAGAGAGAAAGTCACAATTATTGTGTAAAAAAGTGCATAAGTGCACAAGGAATTGTGTAGAATTTTTTGGGAATGTATAGAGTTTTTTCACAAGAATTATATTTGACTTTTCAAAATTAAATATACAAATAAAAATTAATTTTTAAGTTGTATATAATTAATTAATATATATTATATGGGGCCTTCATGACATTTGGGGGCCTTGGACAAGTGTATCACTTGCCTAAAGAATGGGCCACCCAACGTTTCACACCTGGCTGCTCGTAATGCTTTGTTACAGAAATAAAGAGTGGCATCCATATAAATGTGAAAGGCAATAAAGGAAGGCAAAAACACAAAACAAAATTGAAGGAAAGGGGAAAGGAAGAAATTTCTTGCCTGTGAACAGCACAATAAGATACCCATTTGGTAATCTGTCTTCCATTTTTCTCGAAGCAATGCAACTGGAAATTAAAACAAGAGAATCATAGAACTAATTTGTATCGGAAGGGTAAAGAAAATTAAATGGAAGCTCATTTAAGCGAATGGGATCGTACAGAACTTTTTTTTTTCTGAATCTTAACATGCTATAACTGGGTGAATTTAAATCAACCAGTGGAACAACAAGAATGTGCCCAAGCATCCGTAGTCTTTCAAAAAAAGAAATCATTTATCACTACAATAGTGGCCCCCCTTCTCTTTATTGCTATATATCAGATTATTCAACTGCTTAAAAATTCAAAGGTGCATTGGCCAAATAAAATTCAGTATTCATGGAATACCAGCTGGTTAAGTGCACCATTTTCAGATCTAGCCACTCAACCATTTGGTCCATTTCTATAAATACTATGCACACTGTAGAAGTTGTAACGATTTGGAAGATGCTAAGAGATGATCATGATAAAATGCATAAGAAACACAGCCAATATGGACTCCAAGCAATTATTTCATTAGCTTAAGTAGCCCAAGAAAGTAGAGTGGTTTCTCAAAACGATTTGTTCACAATAAAGAAAAAAAGGAAACTATGCAAACTTACTTCCATGAGATATCCTGCTCTTGATGCACACATTGCATGAAAATAAGTGGCACACTTGCAACAATGAATGCAGGAACCATGAATCTGCTTACAAATTATGCATGCCTGCAGTTAAAGCAATTGAATCACATTTAAATTAGAAACCTTGACAACTAATGTTATTAAATAGCTAATCTGCATTTATCAGCTACAGTTATTCCAAAACTCAAAAATGACCTAAATGAGTGAAAAGCACTTGGCATCTATTTTCCAAAAGCGTTGAGAGTTTTAAACCCTGTAGTATCAGGATTATTGGTTGGTAGTCGAAGCTTTGCGAGAGGGAGTGTTGGTGTCAAAAGCATTGCTTTGCAGAAGGTTGGGAGTTAAGTGTTCACTCTTTCTTTTTCTTTTTTAATAGATTGATACCATGACATAAATGAATGGAGGAAGTGCTTCATGTAACCAACCCCAACTAGTTGAGACATTGATGTTACTTTTGAGTCTTTTCTAGTTTGTGGATAGCTTCCATCTCTAGTTTTCTGCTTTAGATTGTCCACCCAGGTTGTAATCCCAAGTGTATGCACCTTGTAGTTTGTAGATATTTTCCTATATAACTTACCAAAAACAAATGGATATCCAAACTATTTCAGTAGAAGTCCGCCACACCATTAATTTCCTATTTTTGTCCATTTTTTTTAAACCTTCGTATTCCCCCAAGCTGCTGGAGATGTGCATCAAAGACATGTTTCCCAGTAAGTTTTAGCAATAAATCAGCACAAATAAAGATCAAAATATCATTTCTTTTTCACAAAATGGTTAAAAATAATTTGCTTTCTAAAAGACCAAAACAAAACAATAATGAAATAACAATTCTAATGTTTCCATCAAAATACAGTAAAATGCACAAAAAATATAGCTTAATACATCAAAATAATAAGTTGCTTAATCATATTATTATCAAGTTTTTGTATATTCAGGTGAATTTCAATAAATAATTTTATCTAGATATTTTAATATTTCTGTGCCGCTTTCAAAAATGTTTCCAAAACACTAATGTTTTTGTTCCCATGCTAACCGAAACACCCTACCAGACGAAATTTTAATTATGTGCTGCAACCAACTACATTCTACCGTGCGAAATTGATCATACAGAAGAAGACACAATGACTGAAAATATTCATCTTCTGCTCAATCACATGAAATTAAACTTCACTCCTCCAAGTACTACTAGCAAATGATTTTATGATTGCTGCACTTCTTTGTCAGTAAAAAACATCGTTTCCAAGTCATTTTGAGATAAGACTCGCACCTTTACAAAAGAATTTGATGGAATTCTAAGAAGCCCAACTGCAGGCTCCATATTCTCAACACGTAAAAAGGCAATTTCAGGCTGAAACCAAGCACATGTGACGTGAACCCACAGGTTGTCAACATCAGTTGGTTTCAGAGCACCCCCTACGGAAACAATATTCAAATATATAAGAATCAAAATCAGAAAATGAAACTGAAACTGAGCTTTTACCACAAAAAAAAGGATATCAGTGGATGCCTTTTACAGGGCAGAGGCAACACTCCCTCTCAACATCAGGAGTTTCGCATGCTCTGCAAACCCATGATGTAAAATCTAGCACATGGCTTGCTCCATAGCACTCCTGATGGACCGCTATTTGACACCTGAACCCAAGAAGTTAAAAATTGTAACTGTTTAGATGATTCCACTAGTATGCCTAAATCAGGTGCAATCTCAAGTCAGCACATAAATTAAAATTAAAATTCATAAAATACAAGAACTAGGCATAAAGATTCATGGATAATACAAACACCTATTGCAAATAATAATTTTGTTGTAGTCCCAATCCTCAACCCATCTGCAGATAGCACATCTTTCTGTAGTCCACTTTGCATAAACAGGTTCATATTTTTCTGCATAATGAAAACAGTAGAAAAACCAATTTATTGTTCGAGGAAATTTACCCTCAAAAAATGCATTCGCTCCCAGTGCAGCAAAGAATAAACAACGTCAAAATATAAAATTTTCAGTGAAGCAATATTACCTTGTAGAAAAGAAAGGAGCTGCTGTTTATCTAACTTCAGTGGATTAAAGCCATGAGCATTAAACTCCGCAATCTGCAGCATCACAATGTTATTATATAGATGGTGTCAATTCATTAACTACGGCCAGTAACACCAGGAAATGATCATGTTGATAAAAACATCTAACATCGCAGAACCAAAAACACTAAATCAAGGTTATGGAGAACAGTTCCTAAATTCAGAATAATAGTTAGGGTTATAAACGAGCTGACTCCAGCTGAATGGTAATTTGTTAAATCTTGGTTTCAAAATTTTAGTGAGTTCCAAAAAGTGTCAAAACTTGGTTTGTTAATTTTTCAAGTCAATCTCTAACCAACTTTAATATAGGCAAGCAGCTTGATTTATATATATATATATATATATAATGGAATGTTGAACTAACTTTGACCCAAGCTCAGAAAATAAATGAATTTCAAATTGGATTGAAACTTGACTTGGTTTTGTGGGGGTGTAGACCTGGTTGGGTCTAACTTTTTGGGAATGATTTTGATCGTTAACTATGACAGGGTCACCGGAGTCCAGTGGAATGGTGAAAACCAAGATAGTCTAAAACAAGAGAGAGAGAAAGTATATTGCTGGTGGTAGTAGTGGAGTATGAATAATAAATGATGGACTCTCCAAATGGGGAGGGTTTATATAGGCTAAAAGGACTCCTTTTGGGCTAGAGTCAAGGCCTTGTATCTATTGGGCGGATATTCAACCTTAAAATGGCGCACCCTTGCAAGATAAGAATACCCTCCAGAAATCTATTTCTAGACTAGTTGAGAGAGCCTTAATGGCCCCTTGATTCTAGCCACCAATCCACTAGAACCCCAATGATTTTGCATAAAGATATATCTGTTAGATGAATCCTCGGACCTTATTCCTAGTCCGAGGGGAAAGACATTCTGCTGGCAAAATCTACCATGGGGAAGATACCACATGATCTTCCTGTGTCTAGGTAAAAGTACTAAGAGACTATAGTTATGCCGCAGGGGATGTGAGGGAAAAGGACTGAGCCTTGTAGCCACGGTCCAGTTACCTACAAGTTCTATAAAGAGCCGAGCTTTTTTAATGAATTGAGCTCAAGTAGTTTAATTACTAATAATAGTATCCTAACAGAATTGGCTAACTAATATGTATTCACATGCAATAGACAATTCAAATTTAATGCATAACTCTCACTATATAAAAAATACTTTAGAAACTAAATAGTGGAGCAATAATGAGACAATTTTTTCCCTTTTGACAAGCAACAAGTAGAGATTATCAACTGTCCCCCAAGCAAGCCATGGCACGTAATTTGGTCAATAGCTTGATTCATAATAGACAACAAGATGTTGTATGAAGTGCAGAATCTAAGTAAAAGATGATATTAACATAACATTGATGGCACATTTGACGCATAAAATAGCCCATACTTCCAGATGTCACATGCAGGTTATCATCTATATCATTATATAGGGATACGGAGGGGTAGTCGGTGAAAATTTTTGGTTAAGTCACAAGTTTTGGTGAAGTCACAAGTTTTGGTGAAGATTTTTCACTTCTTCTCTTAATACCCCTTAACCACCGATAACTAACTACAAGTTAAAGAGATTTTTAAGAAGTTATTAAAAAATTAATGGCCATTTAAGTAACAGTATTTTCAGTTTTTTTTTTTTTCTAACATCCTATTAATACCCTTACTTTCTGTTGAAAGAGTTGTTCAACGACAAGTGCATAATAATGATAAACATCATGCATGCATCTACATCTAGTCATAATGTAGTAACTGTCTAAAGAAGTAGAAAAACAGATTAGACAATATAATTTAATAAAGCTTTATAAAGAAAGGATCTAGTACAAACCCATTTCTCTAGTGGCAGCATTGAACCCTTCACTTTGATGCTAACCTTCCATTTTTTTGCTCTAGAACCTGTATGCCGTTCCCATTCACTAGGTGTCTGTTTCTTTTTTCCACATGAGCCACACTTGCACTCAATTCTGATAAGTAAGAAAACAGAAGCAAGTGAGAAATTCAACCTAAATTAAAGAATTGAGATCCGCTCTAATTTGCTTTTACCATAATCCACAGAGAAAATCAGACGAATCAACCAAGGTCTAACTTCCAAGTTGTTCTAAAACAATTTGGATCTGATTAATTTATTTTAGCAAATAAGTTTAGATAGGAAAAACAAAATCCATCATGCATCCTCAATTTCTTGGCTTTATCCCAAATTTAGCATTTACTTGCATGCAACCAAATCACGCAGAAACCACATTGCTGACTAAGAATGACATTAATAGAAAAAAATAAATAAATAAATAAAAATGAGAAGCACATTGAAGTTTATTGGATTAGTTAATCAATCCACATTTGAAATCATATCGGTAAGTGAAAATCATAAGCACACAGAAGTTTATCAGGATTAGCATTCACATTTGAAATCCTATAGCTAAGTAACTCATCATATAATAAATCAAAATCAGATCCGGATCACTCGCCTTTATCATTAGAAGTAACCTAAGAAGAACGGATACAACACATGGCATGATTCATTGTGATGCAAGCACGCCGACACAAAATTCAAAAATTATCAAGACATGAAACAATATGGGACCTTGTGCACTACTTTACGCTTTTATCAATACATGAAACAACAGGGACATGTTAATAAATATAAAATAAAATAAAATAAAAAACACTGCTCATTCATTTTTATCTTTAATTTGTATTATTTTAGAAAATTCATATCTTCCGTTCAACTATTTATATCTATTAATTAAATACCAGATTTCAACGAGTATTTTCCAAAAGGGTTAAAAACATTGTAAGAAAGCATTTGAAGATTATCCTCAAGTGTCAGAACTTACAAATGAAGACTTGGAAAATAGACCCCTTCCATGCCAGTGCAGACAACAGCTATCTTGTCGGGCAGAACAGTTTGTCCATTGCTTTCTGTAGACCTGTTTGAATTATCATTATGCATAAAATTTCCTTTGCAAAAAAGAGTACTAAGAAAGAAACATTTTTGCACGTAAACAAGCTGCAGACAACATCAATTGCATGCATGCAAATGTACCTGACTTTTGACTGCTGTTTTTCTGCAACTGATAGTTCACAACTAGACATTCCTTTGCACTCCGGGCAGTAATAATCAACGTCCTCCAAATCCTTCAAAACTTAATCCAGTTAGTAACTCTTCCACATCACCAAGTCATGCAAGATGGAGATGGAAATTTGAAAATCTAAAGGTTGCAGATCAACCATGACACAAGGGCAGACCTTGAAAAGTTCACCAGAAAATTTGGCACACTCAGCATGCACCCAAACATTACAACCATCACAACATACCTAATCCAGAAAAAGAAATACCACAAAAATTAAATCATCTTTTCAAAAAGAAACAATGAAGAGCCAAATTCAATTGGTGAAAAACTCACCCAGTTCCCGCCATCCGAATGATGCCAAATCTTCTTGCATACACCACAATATTGTTTTGATTTCCATAACTGCAACAACCATCCATGCATACATAACTCGAAAACAGAACTTGTAATCTCTCTCTCTCTTCCACTCTCTCTTATTAGTGAAAACAGAACTTGTACATCAAACTTGTCAAAAGTAAACTTAGAAAAAAAAAGGGGGGGGGCAATTCATATGAACCTTTGCACAATGGTCACATAAACAACGGGATTCAAAAGTTGAACCCTTCTTCTTCTTTGTTGTTTTGCATGGCAGAATCAAGCCACAGCTGTCACAAGGCTGTGTATCCTTCTTCTTACAATATGCATCCTGCAAAGTCAAACAACAATTTGAAATTACCGCAATGGAACAAATGATTTAATGGCCAAAATTGATCTCTCAACACAAAAGATAAATACATGGCATCTGAAGATGCACTATAAAGCAGTATTTTTCATTTGTTGATCTTAATTGAAAAGAATTGACTGTAATTCAAATGCAAAACCACTGCCATATTCAGTTGCATTCCTGTTATTTTCCATTTTAATGATAATTTCTGATTTAATTCTTCAAGATAAGCGACTGTTTGAATAATGGCAAGAGTGTATACATATCACCATTATTGTTTTGATTGTTGAAGTCTAGAAAATAGAGTTGAAGGGAATATTCTCTAACAACGACTGGAAAATCTTTCCCGACATAGTGAATAGTTTTTGCACGTGGGAAGAGATGCAGGAGGAAGAACATCATTATCTTCAACTTTGAAGACCCTGATATCCATGAGAGGCCACATAATTTACAACGCCCTTGAATCCACAAGGAAAACAGAAAAGCTCTCCAAAGGACATTTAACCACACATTGCCAATTATGTTTTCCTCTTGCACATTCTAAGGCCTATCTATCATTAACTATATGCTTAGGAGCACTAATAAGTAAACAATATAACAATATCAAATAGGTTGATGACAGCCATCCAAAAAGCCACTTCATCTGCAGCAAGTAAGCATAAGAGATTATAATTTAAGAGTAGCAGCTGACATCATGATGAAATAGTTTTGTGCAACCTTCCTCATAAGTAGCTTGTCACTTAATGATTTTTTTTTTTTTTTTTTTTTTGGTAAGTTTGTCACTTAATGATTGTTAAGACCATAAGCACAGATTTATGAAAAAAAAAAAAAATTCTTGTGAAACATCAACCTAAGGCCCAGAACAATAAAGAATAATAATTTCAAAATCATGCTCCGAAAAAAAATTTAGAGAAAAAATAGAATGGAATGGTCATAACCAACCCAGATAAGCTGTTCCACACTAAATTTTGTAGGATGCATAAATTAAAATTCAAAAAAACAAAAAAAAGGAAAGAAAGAAAAAGTAACTACAGGCATAAAAAAAACACAAAAATTATTGTGTTAATATTCTTTTGGTGTGAACCCAAAGAAAGAGCACAGCTATATCAACTGACTACGACACTCCATGTAAGTTGTGCCAAACAAAATTTCAATAATCCATGACAAATTTATGCGCTCTGAAAAATGCTTGGAGAAGTGAAGACAAAATTGAGCTCTGCAACTTGCCTGACTATGGGAATGGCACTCCTGATCCTGATTGGAACCAGTTGCCTCTTGAATTTCGCTGTCATTTGTTACAGGATAAGTTTCCTGTCCAGTTCCAAGGCCTGTATCAGCATAACCATTTTCTGCTAAAACTGCCTCTTCTATTGCCATTTGAAAATCACTTGGCTTGCTTCCATACAACTGTGTCTGTCCCTGAAATCTGAACACCAAAAATTTTGGTGAAACCACATTAACTTAAAAACTCATTTTATAATTTAGTTGGAACCCAAACTGCACACACCTTTCCATGTACTCTTGGAATGGGAAAATCATTCCATCTTTCACCCACGCATAGTCCTGCAAAAAAATCAAGGTAGGTTGCTAGGTCCACCAAATACAAAACCATAGACGTGAGAACATTTGTCTTTTTAATCATCGTAAATATACATGTGAAGAGAGAAAGAGAGAAAAAGAGGGGTCACCCTTTGTGTTCCATTTTTTGAATATCCATAAAACATCACACAGATGGTGCCAGGAACACAGGCCCTCAGGACCGTTTCAGGGGCTTGCCACAGGGGATCAATCACAATAGCTGGCCACGCTGGGTATCTCTTCCCTGATTTTGCCCAGACTATATCACCCAGAACAAAGTCCTCTGGCTTATAAAAGTCCTTCCTCTTTGCAGCTTTCTCCTTCACCATTTTCTGCTCACCTCTAAAATCACCAACCAGCGATTGACACTTAGGAGTTTCTACCAAAGGTGAATTGCTCCCGTCATTTACGGACGTTACAGAACTATGCGAACTTGAATGCATTTTAGTATCAAATTCCTTGAACCCATTGCAGCCAATCTCTCCTACCTCCACTTTCACATAAAATGGATCAAAAGTACGATTTTGGAAGCTGAACTTGTTGACCACGTTCTCTTTGATGGATAACTTCCCGCCATAAGAGGGATTTTCACCTTTAACTCTCTTTTTCTTGAACAACACAGCTTCGCCATCGTCAAAGCATGATTCATAATCATCATCAAGAGTGGAACAATCCCTCTTCAAGGAATCAATAAACGAGTCGTTGAATCGGGATGGAAGTACCTGAACACGTCCCCGCGATGATCTCATCAGTGGAGGACGATAACCATCCGACCTCTCATTCAGTATTCTCAGACCTCTACGGCTCTTCAAATCCGACTCGACTTCGCCGGCAACATACGGCACTTCGTTGCAACATGAAGCCACGACGCTACTGAAACCTTCATCGCCATGCATCTGATCGAAACCCCTCAGAGAAACTGAGTAATACCCGTCTGTCTTCTGCTTCTTCGGATTCACAGAACACGCCTCCTCCTCCTCCTCATCTTGATAATCATTGTCCTCCACGTTGCGCCGCTTTTGGTTCGGCATTTCAAATTTCGTCGTCCGTTTAACAATCATCTTCTCCAGAATCTCCGCAAACAAAACCCGAACATCGAAACCATCAAAATCAACCAAAAACAAAACCCTAATTTCACAACTTCCTCGAATTCAAACAAAAAGGGCACCAAACCTCATAATTTCACCGAACAGCTTCGCGAATTTGACCCGAAAACAAATCAGTTCGTCGTAAACTCAACCCCAACTGACATCAATATAATCGAAACCCTAATCCACACAATGAAACAGTAATCCGAATATATTCACCAAAAACAAGCGCAATTTTTCCTTCCGCGAACCGAATTGGAGATAATTCTAAAAAAATCCAATCACTCATTCGCTTGCAATGAAAGCATAGGCCAAATTCCTGTAGCAAGAGAACAAAATTTTAAGAGAAAAAGCAGTCGATTTTGCAGAGGAGAAAGAAACTGCGAGAAGCCAACTGAAAGAGAGATCTGCCCGTCGGAGACCACGAATATAGATGTGCGTATACAGTAATATATACGTGTAATTATTTTATATATGTGTGTGTATAAAGTGTGAATTTTTATTATTTTAATAATAAAATAATAATTTTATATACCGACTGTTCCAAATAATTTTGGGACAGCTTTGGCTCCAGAGATTGGGGAGAAATTCGAAACACAAAGTGAAATTTGCGAGGGAGGCAAATCTCGACTCGAGTGCGCGAAACGAAATACGCTAATGGCACGGAGGGTTCGGTGCTACCTTTGGTCGTCCCCGGAAACTTATGACGTAATCAGATCTCCGTGGGTCTGCGTGCGCGTCTTTCTTCCTGTTCCACCTATTTGAATCCAATTTTGTGGCAACGCCCACTTAAATTGGAAGCTTCTATTCCAAATTTTAATAAGAAAAGTAATAATGGCCTAGTTTTTGTTTTATTTTAGCCTCCAAAGACATCTAGTTGTGTAGTTCTAAATGTAAAATTTTAATTTATTCCTCATTGCTATGACAATTATATTGATAAAAATGCTAATAAATGTTGATGAATTAATAATTTCTTATAAGTTAGTATTATAATAAGTTTTTATGATTTATTTAGTCGATAAAAATAGATTGAGAATATCATGTTTGTTTGATACAAGTTACTTTTTTTTAAGGACCTTTTGTATTTATTATTATTGAATTGATTTTTAAGAATTTATTGTCTTGGCATTTAATTAATTGATTTTGAGTTAGCTTTTTTTTTTTTTTACTAGGATGTGGTAGTATAATTTGTAAGTGTAAAAAAGTATAATTTGTAAGTGTAAAAATCTAACTTGTCGTTGTGAGCATTTATAATAAAAATAGTAATAGGTAACGATACTGTAAAATAGCCAAATATAAGTATTATAATCAGTTTCAATTGCTTACTTAGTTGACGTAGATAAATTAGTGAGGTGATATTTGTGTAGCATAAATTACTTTCTTAATTTTCTAAGTGACTTTTATAATACTTGATGTTATTATGGCGGTAATATGTTAGGAAATTTTATCTTCATTTTTTATATATTTACATGTCAATAATAATTAATTAAATAAATTATGTAATAGTGCTTTGAAAAATAATTCGGAGTGTTAGGGATAAGATTAGTCCCATCATCACGCATCTTATTCATCAGATTAGTCAAATAATTCAAATAAACTCATAGCCCTTTAACACTCTTGTGCCCAAAAATTAAAGGACTTCTTTAAACCATTAGATTAAATTTGACAAATAAAATACACAACGTCACATGAGTAATCTCAAGACTTTGCAACGTATTTTATTCTCTTGTGTGTCTTTTTAATGTAATGTATGAATGAACATTCGTGCTCTTCATCGTGTGTCATTTAAGGGTCTTCAACGTGTGTCATAAAAAATTGTGTTTTCTCATGTATCCATGAACTGTATTCCACTTGATGAGTCTATTATGGATACAAGGTTAGTAAATAGGTGCATGTGTCGTCATCTATTTACAACCAAAACTTTATAATCGAGTCGCACTATGAAAGATTTATGTTGGCTCAAAGTTTATAAACTTAGTTGTATAATTGATTTTGATGATAATAATATTGAATTAAATTTTCACAAATTAATTTTTAAATAAACATTATATGAAACGTTACAATTCATTTTAAGTTGATAATGTAATACTGGTACTTATTTTTGGCTATTTGGAGCCAATAAAAAATTTATTATAAGATTAGATTGATTTATTTTATTTTTCTTGAGCCGAGTGTGGCTCGAATTGACATTAGGTTGGACAATTGGGCCAGGACCCAGCTTCTTTTTATTTTATTTATTTATTCTTTTCTTTTATTCTCATTTTTCTTATTTTCTTCGGCCATTCCAAAACCCAGCCACAGGAAAGAGAGAATAAATAGGAGAGAAGAGATAGAGGAAACAGAGAGAGAAAAGAGAGAAAGTTAAGTTTGGGAAAAAAAATCGACAGATTAGGGTAGCATTTGAAGCTGTAAACGTTGTGATAATAACAATTTTCGATGATTTAGCTCAAAGTGAGAGAAATCGGCTTTTGAAGGTTGGGAGTTCAGCTGGTTTTCTTCGTTTTTCTTCTTTTCTTTTCAAGTTTAAGGTAGGTGGGACTCATATGTATATACTTGTTGCTAGTATGATTCTGATATGTCATTTGCATAATCTAATAAAATATTGGTTGAATTGGGGTTATATGTAGATACGTATAGATGAATGTGTATATATATGTATATGAATGTTGAAATCTCATATTGTTTTGAGTTATTGTTAAGATAAATATTAGGGCCCCGTTTGGCATACTAACAATCTTTATAAAACTCTATAAATCTCTAACAACCCCTTTACCTTTAATTTTCTCGCCATCACTAATTTAAAAAAATTCTAATATTTCGCTAAAAAAAAAAATCTGAAAAGTAGGTTAACCGAATATGTAAATTTTTTATACAAATATATTCTTCACGTCGAAAGTTTTCAAATGAGTACCATTGTCGCTATTTTTTGTGAATTTTTTTTAAATCTGTGGGAACGATTTTCCAAATCCGTTCCCATGGTTTACTAGTTTTCAGAAAAAAAGAATGCCAAAATTAACTCCAAACCACATTTTATCTCAATTTATCTTTTTTTCTTACTCCAAACGGGGCCTAGATAAACATGTTTTAGATAAATATAAGATGTTAGATATTAGATAAATATGAGATGTTTACATGTTTATATGTAATTAATTGTTGACATTATAGCTTGAATGGATAATTTGGGATATTTTGGTTCGGAGTTTGTCAAAAATGAATCAAGAATGGAATTTTTGAGCACTGTTGTTCGAACGGGGGTCCAGACAGCCCATTGTTCACACAAGGGTTCGAACAGGGGGTTCGAGCAACAGAATCTTTAGGTTTCCAAAATTTTTATATTTTGAGTTTTAAATCATTGATTATTGCTCGGGACCCTTGGATATTAATAATAAGTGATTAAATGGACTCAAGATCATCCTCCAACTTAATGAAAACATATTTTATATTGAGATGGTATTTATTTACATGATTTAGCATATCATATGTATAGGGTTGGGGTTGTATCATCCGGTTTTATGTGGTGATTATTGATTAGTCATGAGTGCCATATTTATACTGTGACATGCTGAGGCACCAATTATACATATGGACGGGATTCATGATTTGAGAAAAATGATAAAATGAGATTTTAAAAATACCAGATGATCCTCCAATTTATATATATGACTAGAATTTAGTCATTTGGAGTTGAGACGTTAATTTTAAGATTATGATTATGAAATTTTCTCCAGACTACAGTCGAACTTTACTTGAACTGAACAAATGCTTGGCTAGAAGTGTAACAGGATTCTCCTGAGTCTTACACTAGTAGAGGTGTAACACGGTTCCCTGCTTGATTTATATATATATATATATATATATATTGAGATATACGTTTACTGTAAGTACAAATAGTGCGGTTGGTGACCCTATGTGCTTTGCTAAGTGTCACCTATCCCAAGACAAGGTTAAGGGTAGATAAAAATTAGAAAATGCATTGGCCATTGCATTGTATCACACATGCATTATCATATTATATTTTTGTGGATATTGTTGTGAGTTATATTGCATGCTTGATTATTATTCACTCGTGTACACTTGCATAGTCCTACCTACTGGGCAAGTTTGCTCGTCCCATCTATATTTTAGGTGATCCGACGAGACTAGGGAGTAACAACCCGGGGTTGAGTTGAGACTGATTGATCGGCCTATTATGTTACTTTATTTATATTTAAATGATTGTATCTTTATTTGTGCGACGCGAGGAGTGGGTCTCCAACTTATTTTTATTAAGAGATTATTTATTGATAATGTTTATTTAATTGCATAAGTCTTGGGTTGTGTCATCGAAGAGTGACATTAGATTTATTGTGGTTAATGTCATTTTTATGTTATGACTTGACCTTGGAACATGTTTTCATTTAATTTAATTAGTTCTCATATTCTGATGCCATCCGTACCAAACAATCAAGTTAGGGGCTTTACAGATAGATTGAAGATAATATAATTGAAAGAGATTGATATTATTTTTAGGTATTTCTACAAAATTTGGATGAAGAAATAAATGAATTTCAAATAAAGATGGAGACTTGAAGTTTGAGTCTAACTCAGATGATCATACAAACCAGACACATATTATTATATGGATGATATTGGAAGATCTAACGATTTGATTTTTATGAAATTTTAATATAGTAAATTTGACTTCCATATTTACAACTTTATCGAAAGGAAATTTTTATATCTAAAGTTAATATATCAAAAAACGAGTTGGAAGATTAGTTATTATAGAAGAGATTTTAATTCTGAATTTCTAGACTCTTGGTTTTTAAGATATAACTCATACTCTACGCCTTTAAAAATTCTAATTTTTGGTGTGTGAAAAGAATACTTATAAAACTATAACTCTTATAGTTTAAGTTTTTTAAATTCTAAAAGCATAATGGTGAAACAGTAGCAATTGGAAACATAGATTTAGACTGTTAAAAAAAAAGTTATCTAGAACTACTCTCAGTTTGGAGGCTATATCCAAATATCTAAACGTTGGATCAAGGTCAACAGATTATAGTTGACTTACATATCTACAAGTCATTACCCTAAGACAATGTCAGATATGAACGTTATGAGGATGAAAAACACTCACAAATGTATCTCAGAAAATCTAAAACTGAAAAGCAGCATTGGAAGTAAGAAAATTCAATTTCTTTGACGGGCAAAAGTGTTTTTTTGCTTAGTAACGGTCAATGGGGATTTTTGCTTATAAATAGATTCTCAAACTCAGATTTAAGAAAAAAGAACAAAGTAAGAAAGAAGTGCTTACAAAGAGAAATAAGAAAGTTTATCATTTTGTAAAGATAGAGTGACATCTTCCTACACTTGTGTTTCATATTTAATATTCAACTTGTAAGAGCTTTTTTTTTTGTTTGATTGAGTTTTTAAACTCATAATTGTTATTCTATGAAAGGAAAATTTATAACCCTTTTAATTTGTGAGAGTTGGGTGAGCTTTTGTTGGTTTTAATTTAAGTGTTATAATCAAGATGAGAGATATTTTTTGAGAGGGACTTGTTGAGTGATTTGGGGGTAGAATCACTTGGTGTGCGTGATTTGGAGATAAAATCACTTGGGAGAGGTTTCTAACATGTGCGTGATTTGGAGATAAAATCACTTGGGAGAGGTTTTGGGAAGCTAGTGTGCAACAGGCTCTTCAAATAATAGTGGAGAAATCTCAATGAAGGCCTTGGAGAGTGGACGTAGACAACATTAAAGCCGAACCACTATAAATTGATTGTGTTTGTTTCTCTTCCCTTCTATTTATATTTATTGTAAATAGTAACATTTACTCCTCATCCACAAATATTGAATATTTTTAGGTGCATTTCATATTTGATTATTTTTTTCATTTTGACATATTTGTTTTAAGATTTGAAATTTTTACTTGTAAAATTTTTTCAAGCAACCCTATTCACTCCTCTTCTAGTGTTAATATTTGAGACAACAATTTGGTTATTCCCTTAATCATATTTTAGTTATTTTCCCATTAGAGATTACTTATTAAAATATTATCTCTCTCTACTTGGCACTATTCATTATTTTAGACAGCATGATTGGCTCGTAAATTATTGATGATTGGTAATTTGCACTAGCATATGCCATTTTGGGGGGGGGGGGTTATGTGTTTAATTACCAATCAAATAGCTCGTTTAATTACCAAAAAAAAAAAAAATAGCTCGTTTGATTTTGAAAAAAAAAATTATTTATCTTTTGAAAAAAAAAAAAAAAGCTTTATCAGTACCACATGGTACTTCTTCTACAAATCCACCTCCAACTCTATTCAAACACTGTTCAATATCTCATCTCATTCCATTTTGCTAGACTAGATAAAATAAATATAAATATAATAATTTTATAGAAAAACAGTGTAATAATTTTTTTTACACATCTAATTATACTTCAACATAAAAAATAATTATGATTTAATAATAAATATATTTATTACTATGTTTTAGTTTTTATCAAATAATTTTATGTTTCCTATTAATCGTAATAATTTAATTTAATTCAATTACATTCTATTATAAAATCTAGGACTTTTGGAATTACAATTTTATTAAACACTGTCAATATCTTATCTCATTTTATGTTGATAAACAACATATTTTAAAGACACATTCATAATCAGCAATGTGCGTTTGGTAGCGTAGTGATAACGACAACATAAAATACTTGCACATCCAATCAAAAACCTTCATTACAATGCAAAACTGTAAAGAATGTAGATATGAAACAAGCTCTCTATTGTTTGGAGAGGGCGGGGCAAGCAGGGGAGGGTTCACTCATTGATACACCTAGACTAGAGGGTTTGGAATGGTCCATATACCATGCATTTAATCTGGCCTTCTTGCAATTTATATCACATTCACAAGGAAGCAGTTCACACATTAGAAGGCTTCAGATATTGTATTCAAACTCAGTTTAAACCAGAGCGCAGTCCATCCTAAGAAAAAGAGCTCAGTAGTGCAAGCTCGAATCCCTCTCTAATCACAATCAAAGAATTACCTTGTCATGCAAAATCTAGCATAAATCTCACGCACCCTGAACAAAGTACAACAATATTGTTAGATTTTTGGTACAAAAGACACGTAAAACTAGCAATAATCTGTGCCTGCGGCACTCTAAATAAAATTAATATTAAGTTTTTTATATAGTTGAAACTTTAGATAAAAAGCTCAAATTCAAAAAACTATGATAATTCATGAGTTTTATTTTTTTTTTTCAAAACTTTAGGCCTAACCGCTAATACATATATATATATGTGTGTGTGTGTGTATATATATAGAGAGAGAGAGAGACAGAGAGAGAGAGAGAGAGAGCAGACCTTTGATCAGAGTTGTTGAGCATTGGTTAGGGAAGTGTGTTCATTTGGAAGGCTGGAGGGGCATCTCTGTTTTTCGACCTCAACCTTAATAATACTTCCAAAACAATAGTTGAAATTAAAACTGTAGCAAGAAGAAATCCATAACCCGCCTTCCATCCATTCCCCGCATCCCCAATATGAATCCCCAATACGATATTCAGATTTGCAAAGAAAAGGGCAATCCTTCCAGCCCAGTGATGATACCAATTCCAGTATTTCCGGATCTTGCTGTCCTTATCAGGTCGTACAAAGAAAGCGAGAATCTGGATGTCGGCACAGGTAGATGTTATTCTTTCACAGCATTTAACATATTTATATGCTAGTATACTATGTTATCAAATTAGAAATGTTACGTGAGTTATGAGAACATAAATCATATAAATAATAAAATTACCTCCCTCTAATGGTTAACTTTTTAAGTGAAATGGTGGCTAACAATTAAATATGCTATATGACAGATTAACGTCTTGAGTTCAAATTTCAGTGCTACCCAAAAAAGTTGATATTCCCGTATGTTTGCGCTTTCTAAAAGAGTTGGTTCAGCCACGGGGATTGTTGAGAGAAAATAGTGAAAAGCTAGTTCTAAGAGGCAGACTTGTCAAGAAAGCTCCTGCACTCGCTCTTTAGCTTATTTACTCTGAAGAGTAGTCTAAAAATTACATAGGAACTCACTTACCGACATTTTAATGTGCTGACAAAATTGCAAAGTAAAAGGCATACACCTGAACATGAAAAGAATGGCTAATGATCCCAGCCTTGCCATCCGTTGCTTGAAGGCCAAACAAAAAAGAGGCTAGCTCACAGGTTAATTAGGCCTAACACTGATCATGAATGGACAAACTGATGAGATTCAATCAGAGTGGGTACAAACCTGGAGAACACTAAGAACAAAAACGAAGATTCCAATGCCTCTGTGCGTTGGAAAATGGGCATGTATTCTGTTATAGAGTGAAATTCCAACCACAACAGCAGCGAGCCCCAATATAAATCCCACAAACTGAATGCCGACATGAAGGTAATACCATAGGGGATCATGATGCTTAAAGTATCTTGCGGCGATTGCCCCATAAGGAAGAAACAGGCCCCATCCAATTAAAGCCAATGAACCATGGGTGCTCTTCACACGACCAGTTTTATCAGGTGCAGCAGAGTCTGAAGCAGCAGCAGAAGAAACAGAAGAAGCCGAAGAAACAGAACCTGAAAGAATAACTTATATATCAACTCAACAACTAAATACCTTCGTCCCAATAACTAGCTAGGGAGGTCTCAGTTATACCAAAACCAAGTATACTTGGATTGCTTAACAAGGTAAACAAAATGAAGGCATCTATGAAAGAATTGAGCCAAATCACCATGTAATTGAATACACAATTAGTATACCAGTTTCGGAAATGCATTAGAATCTTTCAGTGAATTGATTCAAAATTTTTCCTGAGATCTGATGAGAGTCCACAAACTTCCAAATAATTCAAAAGGCCTTAAAAGAATATAATGGTAAAACTTTAAACATATATCCCGAGGAACACAACAATCTTAGAAACCAAGTTGCCCAGAATTACAATCAATTTGGTTGTGAGGGATTGAATGAATGAGGGAGCAAAGGTAGAGAAAACAAATGGATACGGGAAAATATTCAATTATAGTGCATAAAATCATAGAAACTCACATTGGCAAGACATGAAGTAGACATAGTTCCAACATTGATACTACCATAACATATACTCCATCTTTTATATATATTATGTATATAAGTAAAGAAGCATTTGCTTAAAATAGCCTGCGGACATGAAAATACCTGCAGAGAAGTCAAACAGTATATTTGTTTTATCATCATGTGTATGCAGATGGTGGTGCTTTGTTGGATATTTAGTCCCAAAAGCCAATAAAATTGGTTGGCGAGTGAGGCGATCAGGATATTTCAGCTGAAATGCTATGTAGATTGTGGCACCACGAAGCGTGACAAATGGTGGAACATCGGTTAGTGGCAATTCCCCTTTGTCCGGTACAACCTCTGATTGTTCAAATCCCCGCAAATAATACTGTTTGACATGTGCTATTCCTTCTCTGTTAATCCATCCCACCATGGCACTGGAATTAAGCATCATCCCATTTTTTGAAAATGCAATTCCTACCCATCCAGTGGTATATGCAGCAGATAGTAAAATGGTAACAACATGATCTTTACTTTCAGAGTACTGCAAGATCAGGTATATATATTCAGAGAAAAGGGGAAAAGTCTCACAATACAGTACGGCTAATATTACTGCCATAGCACACTTTGATGGTGAAAAAAAAAAAAAATTAATCCTCCACGAAACATGGTTGCCATTCAGGATTTGTTTACCCTGGCTTATTATTTTTCTGGAACAACCTAAATAACAGCCAGACCAGGACCAAATCTTTTAATGGATTTACAATCCTAGAATCAATTCATTATAAAATTCACGAATCTTTGACTTAAAATCCTTCTGCGGGTTTTGAATATTATTGTAAGGAAATTCTCTTTCTATTTCTGAAAATTGTTGCTAGCTATACTTATAAGATACAATATCTCAAGCACTTGAAAAGCCTACCTTCAACATAAGAAACATGTTTATTGTCTAAGGACAACAGTTCAACAAATGGGGCACGAACCCTGAAAATTCTTTCTAGTTTTTATGTATATGGTCTTCTGTACTTCAACGTATTCTTGCTACATAATTTCAAATTGCTGGTTGTTTCTTATTAACAAGGCCCACTCATAACCGGATCGACAACATACAATTCTGCCCAGATAATGGTCATGTTAATGCACAATATTGATTCTTTCGTCATCTCTAAGATGAAGAAAAGGATTGCCACTCCACATCACATGATTTGGGTAACTTCACCTTGGATTAGAAGAACAACTATGAAATTAAAACGGAGATTCAAAAGAAACAATAAGAAACATGTTATTCAGCGTTATTTGTTATATATCAACCCACTGTTATGATGACCATGCCAAATTATCCAAAGCCTGGTATAACAACCAAAACAGATATGATATGTGGACATGCATGAACCTCATCCCAAAAACAAGAATTTAAAAACTGATCAAATACGAACATTAGATCAAATTAACATTATATTTATTAATCAGACTAGTAGAATAGCAACACAAATTATGTAGAATTTAAGTATGTGTAATGTAAATTATTAACATCCCAATTCGATCTTTTGAACTCTTTTCTCGTAATTGTTTAATATTAACATCCCAACGGAGGCTTTACGCGTATATTAAGACATCTATACTAATATACTATCATTTAAAAACAAGAATCATTTTTGGTATTTCCTTTATTGTGTAGCCGACCACATATTTCAATTCCACAAATACCCTTCTAACTTCAATTTTTTTGTTTTAACCTCCTTCAACATTTCTCCTTAACCTCCATTAACTGGCTCACAGAAAAAATAAAATAAAATGAAAAAGAATTTTCCCAAAAAAACAACAAATACAGGGAAGAAAATTTGATAAAAAGAGAACAATACAATAGGAATTCCAAAATATCTGTAGATTAGACGTTGAAAATGCGCAAAATCAAGCGAAGATAAAGAAAAATAATAAAGAACGAAGTTGAATTTACCTGCAGAACATAGGAATTCCACACGGGTTTGCAGACCATATTCGACGAATCACTGTACGGAAGAGGGATAAAGGTAGAGAGATCCGTATTGCATCGAGCCGAAGTTTCGTCGCCATCCGCAGATGAAACCCAAGGCAAAAGAATCAAAATAGGGAGTACAAACCCAAAACCCAGATGCGAAATCCGAACCTTCGAACCCTCCATTGGAAGAGAAACAAACAACAATAATCTACAGACCCAGGGATCAGAAATAGAGTGAAAAGGCAATGGCATTTGATGGTTGGCGGGTGAGAGGTGTTAGTTTCTTCAAGTTGAAGAATGTTAGACAGCGAGAATGATGATTGGCGGTGGTTGGAGGTGGCGGGTGATTATCGTTCCCGCCAAATTCTTCACCCTACAGACAGCAACAGCCCTCCCAACTGGTCTCTGTCACATGTATACTCATGACGCTCGCGCGCGTGTATATATCTATACCATTATGTTGTTTTTGAATTTGATTTAAGTTACTGTAACGGCTAGCAACGGTAGGTTCTAAGGTTGTCGACAAAAACAAATCGACCCCAAGAAACTGGGAAGGTTTCAAGAAAAAGGGTTGTTTCTTTTCTATTTTTTTCATAGGTCAGAATGGATATTTTAGTAGTATAGATACATAGGGTGTGGTTGGTGGGTAAAAATTTAATCAAAAACTATAGTGGAAATATAAAAGTTTAATGTAGAAATGATATGTGATAAATTTTGATTAAAAAAAAGTATAAAAAATTAATAAAAATTAATAAATTTTAATTGATTTTAATCAATTAAATACTTTCGTAATTAGATATAGATATTCAAATGTATACTTGTTTGGGGAGGTTTCTAAAAAAAGTTTTTTCTTTTTTGTTCGACGGGTCAGATTGGAATATTTCAGTAGCATAGATATATAATTAGGTCTAGATATAATTAGGATAGCCTGCAAATATTTCAAAATGTAAATTGGTAAAACACAAATGTTTGCTCACCATGCACGCTTTCCTGAAATTCAAAGACTGACTTTTGTGCGAAGAAGGGGAAATAGAGCACTTTAAGGTGCCATTGTATGGATTAGCCTAAAGTGAATAAAGAAGGGTTTGGAGTGGGAAAAAAAAAGTTAAGTATAAATTTGTAAAAGTTGTAATTTTGTAATTTGTCAATTAATAGAAAATTTGAATTTCTTAAAAATTTATAGAGATTTACTTTTTTTTTTAATTTTTTTGGTGGAACTCCGAACAGTTTTCTTACATTATGTTTAAAAAGATTCTTCTCATAAAATTAATTTAATTTGACTTGATAAATAAAACTCTGTATTTGAAATACATGTTTGACTTTAAGAATTGAATTAAATTAATCAAAAAGAAATATTTAATTTGATCTTATATCACATGAAGATAAATTTGTCAACTTATTTAGATAATTTAAGAAAATAATGAAATGTTATCAAATTTAATGACAAAAAAGAAAATGACAGAGATAATAGAAAGGAAAAAAGAGGGGAAATATAAAATCTTAAATGTATGAATTATTTGAGTAGATTAAAAAATATAAAAAAATAAAAAATATTTATCAATATATTAATTTTTTAATTTAATTATTTTTAATTTATCAAATTTCTTTTATTTGTTATCACACATTAAACATGAAGAGTGATTTTAAATCTTATCTCTTTTATTTTTTTTCTCAACAAATCTTTAATCTAAACGCAAACTTATTGTGTGTTTGGAATGAAAATTTGATAAGGGAGAAAAAAAAGTGAAAAAAAATATAGAGAAAAAAAGAAAAAAAAAAAAAACTTCAATACATGTCCTTGTTTTAATGAATTGAAAATTATAGTAAAATAAAAACATTCATCAAGATATTAATTTTTTAATTTAATTATTTTTAATTTCTGAAATCTCATACATTTTTTCCATTTTTCATCATAATTCAAATAAAAGAAGAAACTTTAAATCTCTCTCTCTCTCTCTCTCTCTCTGTAAATAAATCTTTAATTCAAACACAACCTTCTGCATTTCATGGCTCCAAACGTTAACAAAGAGCTCTATTTAAAAATTTTCAATGGCAACTTGAATTTGACTAGGAAAGGCACCAACTAGTGACTCATGGGCCTGCTGCAGTGCAAGTGTTTCAATTAAGAAAAACCAAAGCAAGACAAAGATAGCCATAATTTGGGCATCATCACATTCATTGATTTTTTTTTTTTTTTTTTTCCGCTAATCTCAAAGCTCACTTTACATAAGTTCAGATTACCAGGTGAGAAAGATACATTTTTCACGTGGCTGCTTCAATGATCTTTCACATCTGTCCACTGATTGACCAGAGCGTTTAGCCTTATATATGGGAAGAACAAAACACATACGTGCTTACATATAATTTACAAACTCCCTACTTCTTTAGCTTCTTTTTAGCACAATTACTGCAGCAACCTGTTGCTAATTTGTGGTGCTAAAGGATTAGTCTCTTGAAGATCACAACCCAGGTCTTGAATCTTAAAAACCCACTCTCCTTTCAATTGCACCAACCAAAATTTTCAGAGCACAATATCGATTTGACGCAAAATGAATAAGCTTGTTATTGAGATTTAGGCACCCGAAAAATATGTTCCTCCCCACTCTTCTCATCAACCTTACTTACCCATTTGCTCTTTCCAAACTCCCCACTCCTAGTTCTAGAATGACCTGCTCTTCCTTGGTAACTTCTCCTCCCAAACTCACCGCCCTTCCCTTTCCTAGTGACCTCTATTCCTTCCCCTTTATTTTCCATTCCTTTCACATTTCCTCCCAACCCTTCTCTTCTCTCCACCAAGTTATCAGCCACAACCACTGACCTGTTAGGACTAATATGTGCCATCTCTAGCAAATTTGAGTAATTTTCAGCCTTACAGTCGGCATAAAAGAAGTCAATGCTTTTGCAATTTTTCAACAGCTTGAGAGGGTCCCCGGTTTTGAATTCTACCTTGTCACTTAGACCTGAATCTTGAATGATTTTCTGTGAGTCCTCCAGCCTTGGCTCTGGAAGAATGCACACAACCTTACCCCCGGTTTGTCGAGCTGCTGCTGCCAAGGCAATTGTTGAAGTAGACGCCTCTTCTGTGACCTCAACAATGAGCTTTGCATTCGTGCCTGCTGCCAAGGCTGAGATTAATTCTTTGGTCTCGGGCTTTACTGTTTGACATGAATTGCATTCTACTCCATGTTTACTGCACTGCAAGATGATACATTGGAAGCAGGTTTAGCACTCTACATTGCATTTGGGTGGTGTTTAAAACCAAAAATATTTTTTTAGAGAACAATGTATACTTGTTAATTCACAAGCCTGGATATAACGTACTAATATCAAGCAATCAGCCACAACTCATTATTGCATAGCTACTCTATTTGCCTCTTTCTAAACTTGGCTTCATTTTTCACATGGTGATACATCTTTTCCATCACTTCACATCTGAACTTATTCATGAATCAACCTTTTAATTAGGTGCTTCCCATACCTATCTCAAGACTTTTTTTTTTTTTTTTTTTGTTCTTGAACCTAGTATCTAGGCAAATACTAATCTTTTTTTAATTATTTGGAAAAATGACGTTAATAAAAACAATATTTGTGATCGCATTTTTAGAGTTAAAAAATGTTATTACAAGACAACGCTTCTAACAAAAAATAAAAATGTCATCTGAAATACATTTTTAGATTCTTAAAATGTATCCGTGCATTGAGATCCCCTTTCTTCTCTTCGTTTTTCTTTTTCTTTATCATGCTCTCTCTTTATATAATGTATGGAGGAATTCATTGAATCATCATCGCATGTCGACCCAATTACATCGTCTTTGACACGATGTTCCCTTGGGTCCTTCATGGCAGAGACCAGGATTAAGAAGAGAATTGGTTGCCACAAGGGTTTCATGAGAGAACCGAAGATAGGGGCTTGAATCGCTTGATCGTGAAGGTTTGGGCCCCAAAGTGTTGATCTTTGGACCACCCATCATTCGAGTCGTCCTTTTCTTACCTCTCTCTCCCTCCCTTTCTCTCTCTCTCTCCTCAAATACGTATGTAGCTGTGAATTTCACATTGCAATTAGGTAATTTAGATATTTAGAATTAGGTAATTTAGATGTTTCAACCAACCTAACAAGCTATTCAATTCAATTGGGTAGTGGGACCTGGGTTCTTTTAAATTCAAGCGAAAATGAACTCAAGAAAGCTTCTACAACAAATTCAGTTGTAATAAAGCAAAGGAACGTATCTTGAAAAACCTCAAATCAATCACAAATTTCACAATGCTCTTTTTTCTCTTGTTTCTTCTACACAGAGAAACAAATACATACATAATCTGCATATAAATATAGACATGGCGTATGGAAATTAGTGAAAGTAGAAAAAAAAATGTCAGGTGCGATGATCAGAAAACTATACCAGTTTAAGGGTATCAAGATATGCATCTTTTGCAGAGCTTGGAGACCATTCCATCCTCAGATTGTAACCAAATGAATTAAATGCACCTGATTAATTGAGACCACAACTTTTATGACTTGTAAGGCAAAAAAGAATGCTCAGATTAATGAAGGAGTATTCCTAATATTGCATTCGTTTTTCAGAATCTCCGTGTATATTTGGAGGTGGCGGCAGCGGCGGCGGAGGCGGCGACAGGCTCTTTACGAACCGTGGCCTAATACCCGGGAAACTAATTTTCACAACATGGCAAATGCCAGATTACTCCTTTTTGAAGAGCCAATTCTCTCTTCATTCTCGTACGCCCTTGTGTAAAATGGAAAAATTCTATAATTTTAAGTACAATACGAACCCTCAAACTATGGCTATGCATCACCTTACCTTTTAACTAAAAAAAACTACTCGTTGACTATCTAAATTATTGATTTGCAAATACGTACCCTTTCTTTCTATTAATACTTATAATTTTAATAAAATTTGATCAACAATCCATCCCTTCTTAATTTAATAAATGCAAATATTTTTAAATTTATTGTAACGAGTTTTATTTGAACTCACTTCAATTATCTTAATTATAGGATATTTGATAAGTATTACTTAATTATTACCTAAATTATCTAATTATCTGTTTAAATTAGTTGATTACTTACCTAAATTGATCGAATACTTAATTAACCTTTTCATATTTCAAGGCTATAGGTATTGATAATCTAACAAGCATGCAATTATCCTACGAGTCAGAGAATTATAACCGATTAAAAATACAAGTCATGTATCTACCTCATCTGGGTATTTTTATTTCATTTTATTATTATTTTTTTTACGCAATGGGTTTGGAGTTGGTAGGAAGCAATGGTTAACCTTGACCATTTGTCATTTTAAAATAAATATGAAATAAAAGGAATTGTTATCCTAAAATAGATATTCTATAAATTTATCAAGATAAGATAATGTTTACATAGAACTTTTAATGATATGTTTGGATTAAGTATTTATCAAAGAAAAAAAAAATGAGAGGGAAACAGATTTAAAATTCTATCTCTCTCTCTCTCTTTTAGATTATGATGGAAAATGGAAAAAAAATGAATGAAATTTGAGAAATTAAAAATAATTAAATTAAATACCTAATATATTGATGAATTATTTTATTATATTTTTTAATCCATTTAAATAAGAAAGTACTTGAAATTTTATATTTCCTTCTTCTATAACTTACTTTTTTTTTCTTTTACTTTTTTCTTCCATGTTCTTCTCTCACTAGATTCTTACTCTAAACACATTTTGAAAGTATTTTAGTTTCGTAATTGCAATTTATTAATTTTTTATGCCTCATGTGCATATTATTTGAATAAAATTTATTATAATTACAATGATTAGTGTAAAAAAGAATTACACTATTTTTTTTGGTAGTTAAAACAATTACACTGTTACATATTAATAATTTGGAAAGTAATGTATAATGTTGTTTAGTTGAAGCTACGCTAAGCCGCCAAAGTTTAAGTGTTGTCTTAATTTTTACACATGTTAGAATGACCTTGTGATGGCATTTATGCATTTGAAAATGTTTAAAAGATTAATTGAAATCAAAATAGCAGTAATTTATATATAGACAATTTGTTTGCCTATTTTATTCTAATTTACCCTTATCACTCCGCATTCACTTTATGTATAGTGTATATGTTATAGTCGTGTATATGCAATAGTCATTATTACTCATTTAACTAAAAAGTTTAACCTTAGCTAAACTTTTTACTAAGTAAATGATTCAAATTTAAACACAAAATTTAGGCTTATTGACTTAAACAAAGCAAAGCATGACTCAACTCATATACACTCGTATTCTCAAGTTCTCTCCTTTCTTTCTTATTTTTTATTTTTTTTTTCCTTGCCATTTCATGCATATAAAACCAAAGCTCTTTGGATTAAATGATCACTTATGCGACAAGCTCAAAATCAAGTTTATAACAGAAAAAGAACCACGACCTGAAACCTATAAAATATATGGAATCACCTAAAGGACTTTAAAAAAAGAATTAAGTTAATACAGTTCAATCGAAGGAGAGCCCACTAATGAAAATTGGGTTCCAAATATGTAATGAACATAAACATCGTGGATGCAATAGAGCTGATCATATCGATCAGTGTACTAGAAAGACGAGGCTAAGGAGCCATCAGCCCTTACCCTGGAATTCATGAATCAAAGAATCAGAGCCCTACCCCTATTACTAATAGAAGAAAGGGGGTTGGATAGCTCTCTCTACTTAGCCCACGCAACTGCATCAATCTCTATTTGGGCAGCTCTGTATAACTCTAATCTCTTCCCAAGGTTGACACGCCGCTGCAGTATTGCCGGATCCTCATCCAACAACGAGCCCAATTGTCTCGCCTGAAAAAGAGAGAGAGAGAGAGAGAGAGAGAGAGAGAGAGAGAGAGTTAAGGCAACTAAGTATCATTTAAATCTTCTAATTTTTGCTTCCACCACTTCTCTCTTTTGTCGCAATGTGGGAGAAGGGAGAAGAAATTCTCACCTCCTTTTTACCCAACTCGGCAAAGAAATGGTCCAGCAAGCTCCGCTTCGCCTCGCGCACTTGACAATAGACGATGGATTTTGGAATGGAGTTCCTCAAACTCTCACAAACCATATTTACGTAAGATAAGACAGTCGTTCCTGTTTATGAGGCAGATACAACATTAATTAGAATTGAATCAATTAGTACAGCACAGATATGATGTTTAGTGGATTGGTCAAATCCAAGTTAAAATCTTTCCCAAAAGTTAGATCTATTCGATGTGTGGTGTGGTCGTTTGTGTGTATCAAAATTATTATAAAAAAGTACACCTTCTCACTTACCAACCCGTCTAAGGTACGCGTCATTGTATCTGTCAAATATTGAATGTGTTGGATTTCCACCCTTCTCAACATCCTGAGGGAGCTTGCGAAAAAAATCGACCGTCAGGTAACTATACTCCATTTCTACTAGTTGTAGAGTTGCTCTTTTGCTTTCCTCTTTCATCCTGTCCAATGCTTCACAAGCCGCATTATTAACCTCCACTCTAAGAGTGGGATACTGCTTCAGCTCCTGCATGATTCAAAATGTTTCATATGATTAGCTTGAATGAAACAATTTCCAACTTCTCTCCCCATTAAGTTTCTAGTTCTGGCCATTCATTTGATGAATTTTTGCAACATCTAAGCTAAATCCACAAATATCAATATACCATTGTATCCCAATTAAAGTATTAACATATATGACAAAATCAAATTCAGAAACATGACATAACGGAGAAAGGGGGCTTACCATGGTCTCGCTGATTGACTTGTGAACCAGATCCTTCAGGATGGCATGAACCTGCAATCGTTGCAAGCTCAGGTTGAGTATAAACTAATATGTAAAATGGAATTCATGAATAAGTAAAGAGTGCATCATATACCTTTGTTCAAAATTGTCTAACCAGATATTTAACAACTATTTTGCCTCTAATCAAAGCAGTGTTTTCTTCTATAATTTTTATAAGCAGTGTCTTTGTTAAGGCAAAAATGAGTAAACAGTTGAAAGCAATTACAAGGGTCACATAATTTTATTGATAAGTAAATAATTGAAATCGATTAGTCAGGCATATTTTCCTTTTGATGTCCAGCAATTCAAAAGTGACAAGAATATACTTTTCATCCTCTAAATTCAAAATTTTTGAAACAATCTTAATTGGAATAAAAGTCCTTTAAATTGAAGCAACTGAGTGATTGGCTAAGAACTAATGAAAGCATTTTAGATCTGCATAAATGCTTAATTGTGTGTGTGTCACACAGCAGCAGAGAGTTTAGCGGGATATTGTTTCCAAGTACAACAGAATACGGTTCTTGAATCCACAAGATCATGGCCTTGAATCAACAAGAACCAACCAAAAATACAAAGTTCTACGACATTCTCAAATTTGATCAATAACTTAAATAAATAAAACTTTTTAGAGAATAACACTAATCCTATACAGTATGGAAAATGGTATTCCTACTAATAAAGATTTCTAATTAAACTTTGAAATATAGAGTACTAATCCCAAATTATTACAAAAAAGCCTTCAGCTTAAAATAAAAGACAATTAATTAAAATAAAATTCATATGCTAACCATAAATAAAATAAGAAAATGAACTGATCCAAAATAAGATAGAAAAAACCAAGAATAAATGTAATATATCCTAAAAACTAATTAGAATATTCTGACAGATATAACTCTATCCTTGATCACTTCTTTCCATATCTTATTTCTACACTTAAAATAAGGAGTTTCAATGAAAGTAGCAGCCTTCATGGCGTCAAAAAGCTTTTTAGTTGGAAGATATTGAATTATATATATATAGTACTTCCTCCACTTAGGCAATGTGGGATAGGAATATTTCACCAAATCTCAGTGGTAACTCACCCAGTCTCTTATTGATCCACCCATATCACTATCAATTTGTCACATCTTCCTCCCCTTTCGGGCACGTACCTCAGCGTGATCGCACATTTTCGGCTAAATATTAGTTCTGATACCATTTGCAAGACCCACACCCCCATGCTATAATATTTATGGCAACAATTAAGACCTTGAATGAAAACTTGTCTTCTAATGGCCAGTTGAAAACTAATTCCTCCAATGTCGCTCCATCAACATAAAGTTTTGAATCATTTAAAAAGCTTTCCATAGTAAAACAGATGTTATACCTGCCAGAAAGTATTGGTAGACATTATGACCATAATTTTTGTTGGACAGATAATATGACCTGGAAATAACTGCTATCCCTTTATCAGCTCTCAAAGCCACCTAAATCCTTTCACTTGTTGTGCCAGCCTATCAGCTTCATCTCCTTCCATAAAAGAACTGCTTCTAAAGTATACAGTAGGCCTAAACTGATCTGCTCTGCACTCATTCAGTTAAATCCAATCCCAAGTCAAGATCAAGCTCAGGTTAACCTCAACCAAAGCTTAAAAGAATTTAATACTTCAGTCAGGTGGGCTCATTCACATCTGTAGCGCTCCAATTCCACACAAAAGAAGAACATTACAATGTAGAAAACCAAAAAACAAGAACAGAATGAAACCCAAACAGGAAAGAGGAATTTTCAATAACAATGTATAAGTGGAAAAAAACAATATAGTCATTTGGCAAGTGCATAGAATGTTGGTGTAACCAAGAATTTGCACTCATTCAATTAAAGCCAATCCTAAGCCAAGCACAACCTCCAGCTGACCTCAACCAAAAGCTTAAAAAAGTTCAATAGTTTGCTCAAGTCGGGCTCATTCACATATGTAGCACTCTGATTCCACACAAGAAAGAACATAATAATGTAGAAAATGGAAAAAGAACAAAAAAGAACCCAAACAAGAAAGAGAAATTACAAATAACAATGTATAAGCAACAAAAAAATATATGGTACATGTGGTGAGCACATAAAATGTCGTTGTAAACAAAAATTTTGATGACATACCGCATCAACTGCAGCCTCAGTGGGGCCTTTAATAGTAACTAGTGTAGATTCAATGAGACGGCGGTATCCTTGTTCAGGAGCTATTAGATGAGGTTGATATCCATCAGCTTCAGTAATTAGCTTCCGCACATTATCCATCGAAAGATGTTTATCAAATTGCAGCCTTTTTAAAGCAGCAGGAAGTTGATTATCAAATACAGCGTGAATTTTATCACCGCCAGCACGTCTGCAGAAATCAATTTTCATTACAAATGCAAGTTAGTCCAGAAACCAATGCTGCGAACATAAATAGTAATGGAAAATAATGAATATAGCCACTTTTAGCATACATACACGCCATCAAGATGGTCTTTGAATATTCCATCAAAACCACGACAGATTTCCATAATCATGTATAGTTTGCCCTGCGTAAGAGAGAATAAAATAAATGCCTCATAGCAAGGGTAACCCGGGAGGGGGAGGCTGGGAACGAGAATGAAAAATCTTCAAACCACAGCTGAACAAAATGGAAAGTCAGAAAATCTGCTGACTAATTGGGCCAGCTGAAGAACCATAAATGATGGAAAGACCCGAATATTCTAGCTAGTAATAAGTCACCCTTACTCGAGTAAATGTATTGCAGGTGTCACCTTGATACATTAACCCAATGGAAAACTGACTAATTGGGCCTGCTAACGGACCATAAATAATGGAAAGACCCAAATATTCTAGCTAGTAATAAGTCACACTTACTTGAGTAAAGTTATTGCAGGTCTCACCTTGATACATTAACCTAATGGAAAACAAAATTAATAAATAAAAGCAGTATAAAAGCATTCCTTACTCCAGCATCAGTAGCAACAGGCCTCCCAAGACGGCTCAACTCTGTTTCTAAATCGATGATGGTTTTGTTAATGAGAGACTGAAGGCCTGGAATGCGAGACTTGATAACTTGCTCCAGATGCTGAATTTAGCCATATGGTTTCACAAATGAAAAATAGTAGCATTAGATTAACTACCATGAGAAAAAAATATTAAGAATCAGGTAAAAAAAACAGTTCGAATGTATTCCCAGTCATAAGAAATAGAGCATCACTAACACTAATTTATTTATGGCAGTTGTTAAAGACCTAAAAGATAATTAAAAAAAAAAAAAAGGAAGCACAACATTCGTACTTTTGAAAGAACTTTTCCTAAATGCTCGGATCCCATCCTGGAAGCAAGATGCTTGTACTCAGGGGTATTGGCAAAGTACTCTCGCTCCCTTCTTCGAGCAGCGATCATATCAGTGTTTTTGTTGATATCGGCCTGAGATCGATTAACAACACCGATCCAAGGATACTGTAGCTTGTATGATCTTCCTTCCAAAATCTGAAAATCACATAAACTAGTGTGCATTTTCCATGTTTACAATCAAATCCATAGCATGTCACATTGAGAAAATGAAATTGGTATACAACTAAATCATCCTTTTTTTTTTCAAAACTAATTTTCAATGTAAGAATATCACTACATATGAAAAAACATCAAGAAAGTTAAAAAACAAACTGCAAATTTGCAACACATTGGGAACAGAGAAACTCTTTTTTTTTTTTTGACTTGTGCATGAAAGTAGTAAAGTCTCACAGAAGAGTCATGGAAATCTATGCAATTTGAAATTGACTCTGTGCTTATAAATACAAATGTTATGTATTTTATCACAACAACTTCAAAACGAAATGAATTAAGGCATTTGACTGTTAATGAAGCTCGCTGCAAGTCATTAACATATCTCAAAGGCAAACCTACAAAAGCCCTTATCTTTCCAAGAAAAGCATTGAAGGGCCCAGAAAACTTAATTATTGAAGTGTCATCAAATTATGAACTAAATTAGCTTTCCTAACAAATTCTGAAATAAATTACTGAAGTGCCATCAAATCATTGTGTTTATGCAAAGAAAACTTACGTCTACTGCATCAGTACCCTTGTCCATGAGATCAATCTTTGTTAAAACTCCAAATGTCCTCTCTCCTGATAATATGTCAACCACAAACAAAAATCAGAATTTGTTACCAGATGGCAGTTGGTTTGGTGATAGATATTTTAAACTTAATTCTTCTGTAGTTTTTTACATAGGCAAGCATGCATTTGCACATGAGAAATTGGCAGTAAACAGTATAAACCAGTTCAAATTATAATGGACAAACTAAGATAATAAAGAAGCTCTAGAAATTCTGTATTTCCATGACTCAGAGCCATCTCTCGATGATCATTTGTTCTTTTGATTGAACTTGTTAATTATTTAGTCTTCTTCTAAGAAGCGCATGGACACTGACTCGAGAAACCAACATGACAAAGATGCACTGACTCAACAATTTTCAAAAAATGTAAGACACAACAGGAAGGAGACTCGACAGAGATATATATTTTTTATGTCTTAGATATTAATATTTTATTAAATACACTACAAATAATGCACTAACTAAAATTAAAAACTACGTATTTCATATATTAAAAGTCAACAAAGAAGTCACAAAATGATTACCTTCCAAAAAAAATGACAATAAACTATGTTTCATAACTTCAAAGTTGACAAAAGGAAAAAAAAAATTTATTTTTTTAAGATGAGCCCAACATGTATCCAAAACGAGTCTATAACACGTTCAAGTTGTGTCTAAACATAAAAATTTGAACATAGCAAAAGGAGTCCTACACATGTCCACGGTGAGTCAGAGTGCCTCGTGAGTCCGATTGGCAGGCTTGGTGAGTTTGTGTTTCCTACATCCTCTTTATATTGCCAAGTGAAGTTCCATAGTCAATGTACAAGAGCAACACCCTCAGCATACAATGAGTAGAAAAAATTCGATTGTAGCCAGTTTTCTGATCTTAAACCAATAATTAATTCAACATCTCAGTTAGTTCCTAAAATTGTAGAGGCATCGGACAAAAAATCTTACCTTTGGGATCTACTTCACGAGAAATCTTAATTGCATCAGATGTAGCAAGATCTTGATTGGCAGGAGAAATAGCAAGAATTATACAATTTGGCTGCAAGGACAACTCGACAGGAAAAAGACCAACAAAATATGTAATCTCATCAAAATTGGTTCCAAGCAAGAGCATCATGAAAAGAATGAGAATCAAGCATGCAGAGAACAATCAGGGAATAACTGTATTCAAATAACAAGATCATATATGGCAAGTTTCAAACTACGACTACTACTCTTAAAGCTCCCATATAGAGTAGAAATGTTTTACCAACTTACTGAGAGGTTCCAGGCAAACCAAAAGAATATTTCAACTAATAAGTAATACGTAGAAGCTAACAAAATTAGAGTTTGAATAGCAATTACCTTCTCAATAAAAGACCGAACCATATTCTCAATGTCCTGCACAATGCTTTCAGGCTGACCCTCTACAATGATCCAATTAACCAGCATCATATTTTCAATTGATGAAAAGGAATAAGAACTATAATGATCAAGGAAACCAATCTAAAGCTCTCCTAAATTGATTTTAGAAAAAAGAAGGAAAAAAAGGCATGCAAAAGTTTCTCACCAACAGCAACTTTTGTAAGACCAGGAAGATCAACTAGTGTCAAGTTTACAACTGCAAAGCCAAACAATCATAATAATGGGATGAATTAATATATATTTTCTAAAAATCAAAATTTTCTTTTGATATTTGCACAAACATGCATAAGAGGCGGTAGTCACATTTAGATTTTAATATATCACTGCACCACCGATCTTATTCAGATTAACCTATTTAATTACTCTTAAAATTCTGCAGTAGCCCCCTTTTTAGTTACTCACAACTAACCATGTAAATGCACATGGCATCAGCTCATGCATCCATGCTGAATTTCCATCTTTTGTTATTTTTTCACCGAACAATTTCATTCTCCACTCAATTTCCACCAATTAGCTCTTTATTTGTAGCCCAACACCAAACTACATTTCAAATGTTTAGGAAATTTATATATTTACAATATCAAATTGTATTCATTTAGCTCTCTTAACCTGGAACAGAAAACCTAGTTGACTTTTGTCTAATGCATTCTCCTAATAATTGTCTCATTATTTGCTACAAGAAGATAGAGGCCTTTTAACTTTCAAAAAGGTGTTCCATTCTTGAAATTCTAAACCCAATCAACTTCTTTGGTGGTAAAGAATTAAGGTTGTGTTTCGTTAAGGGATAAAGTGGGTGTGATTGGATTGTTAATCTCGTGGACCCCACCATACCCCATTTTGGCCTTTTGTATGTTCATGGATGGTAAATGCTTCAAAATTGGAGATATACAACACTACCCTCCCATGTGGTATTGTATATCCTATCTTTAGATTAGCTTTCTACCAAGATCTAAAGGTTCAAAATTATCTCCAATCAAATCACATTTCCTATATCATTCTGCATTCCACCAACTAAACACCAAAATAATAAGGGGTTTTTGGAGGCCGGTCACTATTTATGGACTTATAAGGATTTAAGTCATACCCAAAAAACTTGTTTGTGAATAAGTCACACTTGCAACAAAAAGACAAAAAATGACATCACGCATTTTTCATTATATTTCAAAACTGCCAGTTTTATTCGAAAATAGTGCACACTTCACTCATAACTTCCGCGACTTTCCATCTTCTTTACAAAGCAAGCAAAACCGATTTTAGGAAACAAAATCAAAACTGTTTGGGAAAAACCTAATTCCGCGACTTTCCATCTTCTTTACAAAGCAAGCAAAATCGATTTTTGGAAACAAAATCAAAACTGTTTGGGAGAAACCTAATTCTGCGACTTTCCATCTTCTTTACAAAGCAAGCAAAACCGATTTTTGGAAACAAAATCAAAACTGTTTGGGAAAATTTTAAATCGATCATCATTTCTAAGTATCTTTATTTTTTCTGATTTTGAAACAGTACCAGTACTGTTTTGAAGATAACTCAAAATGCTAATCAACCCCATGGATTTCTCTTGCCCAAAACTTGTCATCTGCTTATAATTCATAGTGCTATTTTGAAAACAGTACCGGTACTGTTTTCATGCTACCATAAAAAATATCAATCGATGTATAGCACAAACCATTCATACGAGCTAACATCATCGTATAGAACAGTACCACATAATAAAACAGTACCGTATAATAAAATAGTAACGCATAAAAACAGTACCTCATTAAAACAGCACAATTCTTTGTACGTGGTACTTCTTTTTGTGTTTAATGGTGGTCTTTGAATACTAGATACATTTGGTACTGTGTTTATACGATAATACATCTTACTAGAAATAGTACCACATAGAACAGTATCGCATAATAAAACAGTACCGCATAAAAAATAGTATCTCATTAAAACCACCATTCTTTGTATGTGGTACTTTTTTTTGTGTTTAATGGTGGTCTTTGAATACTAGATACATTTGGTATTGTGTTTGTACGATAATATATCTTACTAGAAACAGTACCACATAGAACAGTACCACATAATAAAACAGTACCGCATAATAAAACAACACCATTCTTTGTATGCGGTACTTCTTTTTGTGTTTAATGGTAGTCTTTGAATATTAGATACATTTGGTATTGTGTTTATACAAGAATACATCTTACTAAAAACAGTACCACATAGAACAGTACCATATAATAAAACAGTACCACATAAAAACAGTACCTCATTAAAACAGCACAATTCTTTGTATGTGGTACTTCTTTTTGTATTTAATGGTGGTCTTTGAATACTAAATAAATTTGGTACTGTATTTATACGATAATACATCTTATTGGAAATAGTACCACATAGAACAGTACCAGTACCGCATAAAAAACAGTACTGTATAAAAAAATAGTACCGAATTAAAACAGTACCATATGTATGTGATACTTTTTGCTAAAATTCAACAAAAAAATTATGAACATTAACATACCATTATTCGCATCCTTGCCCGTAGCTATTTATGGCCTTTTAACCGACTTTTATCTCATTACATGCTTGTTCAAATCAAAAATATGCCATATATCTTCAAGCGATTTCTAAGGAATGAAACAAAAAGGGAAAAACATGATTCGCGGTTACCACAATTTCCGGAAACTTCCGTCTCAGTTAATTATAGAAACAAAGGGCATTTAAGTCATATTATAAATTATATTTAAAACCAAGTCATGGGACCCACTCAAAAGTGTGACTTAAATACAAAACTTTCTACATTAATGCGACTTAAAAGCAATACTTTTTTTTTTGGTGTGACTAATAGCCTTAAAAGATTACAAAGTATGACTTAAATACAATTTTTTGAAATAATAATCCCACATGTCCTCTCTTTCTAGTCAATTACATTTATAGTGGGTGTCGTGACTAACTATTAAAAAACTAACCAAGCCTTACAAGTATGTCAACCCAGCCCATTATTAATACCAAGGTAGAGATGAGTTGAGCCCGATGCAATGCAGTGCAAAATGATAACTGATGCTCAATTACTTTGTTTATACAAGTGACATGTGAAGAGCCTTCTAGAAGGATTTGTGCCTTCCTGATGAGATGACGGACCAAACTTTTCTTTTCTCTCTTTTCCCTTTTGTCCTCATTTCTTCAGGGGCCATTTGATAACTTTATCGTTTGTCTGTTTACATTTATATGTTAATGTTTTCTGTTTTCTATTGTTATTTTCTTCTTCTGAGATAAAAACTGAAACTGCGTTTGAAAATACAATTTTGTTTACAATTACTAATTTTTTATTTTCATAAAATATTTAATTTTATTAGTTTTTAAAAATTAACTGAATTTAATAAATATATTTTATATTAATTTAGTTTAATTATATTATTTATTAAAAAATTGAATAAAATATAAATGTTATATCATTTAATCTAGTAAATATAAAACATATTAATCGTAATTTAATTATGTTATTTACTAAAAATAATTGAATAAAATATATTTCATAATAATTTAAATAATTTAATTACGATATTTATTAAAAATAATTTAATAAAATATAATTCATATTAAATAAATTAATTAAATTAATTTGATTATGATATTTGTTAAAAATAATTTAATAAAATATATTTAATATTATTTAAATCAATTATTTTAAATTAATTATTAAATTAAATTAAATTAAATTAATATATTTTATTTTATTATTTATCAAAAATAATTTAATAATATATATTTCTTATTAATTAAATTAACTAATTTAATTTAATTGTTTATTAGAAATAAATGAATAATAGATATTACATATTAATTTAATGATATTATTTATTAAAAATAATTTTAGTTCAATAAAATATTTGAATAAAATAATTTATTTTAATATGATGTAACAAAAATGGATAAAATATTAGAATTGACAAAATGTTTGCAACAGAAAAAAAAAAAGTGAAAACACATTTTTTCTATTTACATTTTTCTGTCTAAGTTTTCAATTTCTTAGAAACAAAAAAAAACGTAAATAGATTTAACAAATATATTTCTGTTGCCAATTTACAAAATTTTGAAAATATAAACAAAAAAACAGAAAACAAAAACGTTATCAAACGGGACCTTCAATAACTCAAACCCATTTTGGGTACATAACACAAACCTACACCATAGGCCTAGGGGGATTGACGCTTGCCCTCATGCCAAGTCACAATCCCTTAAGAAGTCTCTAGATTATACATTAATAACTTACTATTTTAGAAAATTTTATAGTGGGACAAAAAAAAGAGAGAAAGACAAGGGGGAAGGGTATGAAAACATGAACAATAATTCTATCTCACCATTGGGGGAATAGATACTAAGATAAATTGGAACACTAGAAATTGCTTTTGAGCGGCCTGTCTCACGATCAGTCTCATCAGCAATCTCCTGCCTCACAGCAGCTACACAAGATACAACCAAAACTTTATCATCTAAAACACAACAGATAGAAATCAAATGTGAAACAATTTGAATACATTTTTTTTTTTTTTTTTGGACAAATATTGGTCTTTGATATGAGTACATAATAAGGAGAAATATATCAGATAACTTTACAGCATTTCATAGGGACTACATATCAAGTTACGAACATAGCTCATGAACCAACATCATGATAAAATACATTTTCCTAAATCATAAATGTTAAATAGAGGACTATCTAAAAAGTACAAAAAATAATTATCAGCAGGTGCCAAGTAGTAATCTTTAGAAAAGCATCATTTTTTACGGATATGTACCAAAATCAGTGAATCTTTTTCTTGGAAGGTGCATGAATTCTGCATATTCTCTCCCTTCCTCAATCCTATGTAGTTGTAGGACGAGAGGACGCCGAGTAACAATTCCTGTGTACAGCAGTTTTATGTAATTTTGAAGACAGGAATTATAATTCAATGAGTAGCTTAAGTAGCATAAACCTGCTATGATACTAAATAAGAGCTATGAATGAACTAATTACCAGATCCACGGGGTAAAAAGTCCTTCCCAACAACACTCTCCAGAACTGAAGACTTCCCAGAACTCTACAAACCATTGAAGAGATGGGTTGATGGGTACATGGTGAGTGATTGAACTTAAAAGAGTAATTAATTAGGGGGAAAAAAAAACTGTAGTCTACAAACACTTGAGAACACCTTTTTGGCTTGAAGTACATATCAGCGGAGCACTAACATAACAATGGTTAAATTAACAAACCAAATACATAACAATCATCATCATGCTGTGATGCAGCAAAGATAGAACATGGCACGAAGCCACTATTATTAACTTCTATAGGAATAGAAACAAGAGATAGCTGGTTTGAACAATTCAATTGTTATATGGAGCTGATTACGAGCACAAGGAAAGGGTAGTACTACCTAAAAGGAAGGGGAGAGACGAGAGGAACTAAGGAGAAAGAGGCAGAATAAAAGCCAATATGGACAGCAATGCTTATACACTAGTAGAACAAATGAATCATTTACAAATTTTGTTCAATTTTGAAATATAAATGTCTATATACCCATCTAACTTTTAAAGGAAGAGGAATGCTTTCAAACCACCTTTGTCTCAAATAAATTAAAGACGCATTTTCTTACACATAATCATCATCTTTAATGAGACATCCACAAAAATTCTAGGTGAATAGGAAGAGAATAGTGAGAAATAGATATTAGCATTTGAGTAACTGAAGTTATAATCATGACGGAACAGCAGAGTGCAACGGGATTTGAGTAACCAACCCCCAAATGGTTGAGAGAAGGCTCCACGAATTCATTTGAGTTACTAAGAGGTTCAACAATCAAAAGAGTACGTAATGAAGCAGTTACATAATAGATTCTTAACTGTCCCTTGATTTTATGAGTTTTAGAAGTGTAGTGAGCAGCGTAAAAACGACAGTTAGCAAACAAAAATCATGAATGCAATATATGATAATAGATAAACAAGTATGTCGAATTTAAAGTGATGCTCCAAATGGATTGAGTCCATCTTTTTACATTTAACAATTATACTCCAGATCCTATAAATAAGTAAAACTGAAAATAAATTCAGTTGCTACTATTAGAACTAATGTCTAAAATAACCTATTCACAGCATAACAATTTTGAAGCCTAATACAGAACTGGAAGCTAGTGATAGAGTACAAATGAATATCCGGGCACGCCTGTTTGTAAACACACAAATATATTTTATATAACATCATCCAATCTAAGAAGGATTAACAATTAATGTGTCATGGTCATTATTTATTTACATATTTGACTGAGTCAGTGTTTGTCAGTGTTTGTTAGGATAATTAGGAAGCTATGGAGTAGTAGAGATATTTTTAGTTAATGTGTGAGTTTAAAGTTATGAAATGTGGGAGTAGTTATAGGACGGTTTCAGTAGTGGAGCAATTTGTGGAGCCTTTTTCTTTAAATCAGTTATTGTGTTTTGTATAAAGCTTTTGAATGGAATAGAAGGAGCACAGAGAGAAGCTATTCATGTTTTATTTTGGAGGTTGGCTCCCTCAAAATAGCCAATGCCATTAATTTTCTTTTTTTTTAACTGAGTGTGGACTTTACATAATACGACTCAGATACAGGGCGGATCCATGAAGGGGCGAGTGGGGCAGTTGCCCCCATTAACTGCGAAAAGTTTGTATATTTTATATATATTTTGTATAAATTTTTTTATTCTTTTAATATATAAATTGCCTCCACTGAAATTTGGTTGTTATTTAAAAATTTTTATTGTTTACCTTTTTTTAAATTTTGCCCCCACTCAACAAAATTCTTGGATCCGCCCTTGATCAATACTATATCAACAAAAATCCGAGATGCAAAGGAACTTAGAAAATAAAATCAATTCAAACAAAAAGACAATTCTATTTAATCCAGATAGTAAATTTTGAGAATGGAACTTTCCTGTGGAGCTGAGATCAAAGCAAATACAAAATAAAAAAAAATAAAACTCTGGAACTAATATATCGACATTCAGCACAAGTAGCGATCCAAAAAATTATCATAATAATAATAAGAAGAAAATCAATAGGAAAACATTACTTCACTTGAACTGGACTTGTCAAAAATTAAAAAAAAAAAAAAAAAAAAAAAAGAGAGTTCCAGGTCATAAATTTCGAAACAACATAAAATAAAATTTAAGAGCGACGGACACAATCAAAATAATTTTGGATGTAAAAATATTGGTGATATGAGATCGGACCTGGCCACCGACGACGGCGATGGAAGGAAGGGCGTCCCAGAGAGTGGGCAAAGCGCTCTCTTCGCCGTGATCACCGAGTGCTGTGCACGCTCTTTGTAACTTGTTGACCAGCGCTATCAGGTTTTCCATTTTCCGGTGAAGACCTAGCCGGTGACGACGGTTTTCAGAAACTAGTGATCTCTGTATGATTCCACGCGAGAGATCAGAGAAAGATTCAACAATGTAGAGAGAGAGAATAGAGAGAAGAGAAACGAAACGTGTAAGAAGAATAGGCCAACCGGACCGAAATGTAACTTTCTCACTCCGAACGTTTCAAACTAAGGAAAAACCGCGTGTAGGTCGGTGCAATCATCACTTGTTTTGCGTTTAAAATTTTTTTCTGTTGTCTTTTCCTTGGTTCCAATAGAGGATTAACAAATAATCGGTTTGAACGGGGAAGCAACGGAGCCCGCGAACGATGATCATGAAAACGGTCATTGGCGAATTTTTTTCCTTTTCCAAACATATTTATCTATCTATAGTTTTTTTCAGGACAAATCCATATGTTTGCATATGGTGAAGCCTTTTTTTTTTTTAAGTGTGCTATTTATTTATTTATTTATATTTTTGTTGAAATTATTATATTTTTTGTTTTTCATTAATAATTCTTAATCACCAATAATTATTTATAATTTAAAAGTGGTGTATAAATAATTTTTATTTTTAATTTTTTAACAAAAATAATTTTAATTTACAAAAAATAGGTCATAATTTTGGCTACATTTATTTCAAAAAAATTATTTTTAAAATAATTTTTTTATAATTTTTAAAAAATATTTTCCAAAAATTACTTTTAAAAAGTATTTACATAGTAATAAACAGTTGTTTTATCAAAAGAAAATATTATCAAAAAATAAAATTTATTTTCAAATGATTGCAATAATTTTTTTATTAAAGAAAAATATGTTGCAAGAGTGTATAAATAAATAACATATAATAAATGAATGATGATTAGTTTTAGATGATATGTAAGTAAATAATTTGTAATTAAATGACATTTAGAAAAGATAAAAAAATAAAAGTAGTGGATGGGGAAAAATATTTTAAGAAAAATTAAAATATACAAAATTAAATTTACTTAATTAAGTTGTAATTACTAAAAAAAATTATTAATATAAAAAGTATTAGTAGTTGCGAGAAGTTGAGGATTATTAATGAAAAAAGGTAAAAAAAAAAAATTTACTAAATTTAAGGCTTCATTAAATTTGAGGTTTTAGCAAATATATCTAATGTTTAATCTATTTATAGTGGAAGTGTGACACACAATGTGTGTGACTTTTGTTAAATTTTTTATTTTGAATAAAATAAAAATTATAAAAAATTTATTTGTGTAATTTAATTAGGGTTTAAAAGTAAAATAAAGTGGTGATTAAAATTTTAAAATGACTTAATTAGGGATAGTTTTTAGAAGTTATTTAATTTAACATTTAAATTAGATGAAATATTGAAAGTTATTTTAGGAAATTAAAAAATTTCATCAAAATAGAAGTTTTATTAATTTTTTGGCTTTACCAATGCCCCTACTGTTTTCTCCATAATCGTATAGCAATGCCCCTAATGTTTTGTTTTAGTAGTATAATTATATATTATTATAATTACTAGAATTCAATGGATCTTATAATTACTACAGATAAAGTTAAGGACTTGGGATTCTTGAAAATAAGGTTATATTGAGCAATTTTAAGATTAATTGAGCTTCTATTATTATTATTGTTGTTATTTTCGTTGTTGTTCTTTATTTATTTATTTTTATAAATTGTGATTAGTGAATGATTGATTTGTAACCAACCCTTCATGTTCACAATTTCTTCTAAATTTGTATGCTATGCATATGTGGTACTTTTGATGAATTTGTGTATACATTGGATGATTATTAGAATATTTATATGTCTCGATCTATTATGTCATATATGATTGATGCTATATTCTTCTATATTTTTTAATAATTGTGCTCAATTTCAATTTAATCAATCTATCCTCTTAATTTTTCCATTCACGCTTAACATCGGAATTTCAATGAAATTCGACACTCTCATAGTATTTGGGAGATATTGAATATTTACATATATAACACATCATTCATTTAGGCGACGTAGGATAGAAGTATTTCACTTTCCCTGCTACATAACTCGTCTAACTTCTCATTGATCCGCATGTATCACTTTCAGTTGAGAATGGGTCCAAAATTTATAAATAATGATAACTTAGTAATTTCGTCTTCTCTAAAAATCTGATCAAAGTTCAGAAAAAAGCTATCTAGAATACCGGTGTCACGTTTACTAAAGAATCTCCAATACTTAAGTTAGTAAAAAGCTTCAAAAAGTATTTTGACTGAATTTCAGAAAGATGATAATGTTGTACTTGTATTGCTGTGAAGTATTGGTTTAAATATGCAAGACTTCACGTGAAATGATGTGCATACAGTTACATGTAACTGCATGTAACGTGTTTTTCCTCCTTCCAATAGAACGATACCATCTATATGGTAAATCTCAAGGTTGGTTCTTCAATTCATTGGCCAACGTGTTCCATCTGATATGGTTTGTGAAAGCGCCTTCACAGGCATATTTGTAGGAACTGTTAAAAAATAGTTGTAAGCGTGATTTTGTGACATAAGCTGGTTTGGTGTGATCGACTGGGAACATGATCACTCAGGCCTCTATTCAGGTAGTCTGTGCCAATTGGGAGGGTGATCCCGATCGGGTGTCCCAAGCCAATCGGGAGTACCTTTACTTGAGAGGCCTCGACCGGGTACGAATCAAGCAGCAAATCGGTCCGATACTCCCAACCGGATGTGGGATCTCCTTATATCAAACAAGAAAGGTAAAATTACATTTTTAAATTAAATGGGGATAAAACTAAAAAAGATAGAAGTAAAAATTTAATAATAATGAAAGAAAAATAAAATTTACAAGTAAATGAAAATAAAATTAATAGAGATAATATAATTTTATAAATAAGTGAAAACAATCTTTGCTCCGTCGGCCCATGCCACCCGTCCATCACAAGTGACGATTCTTTTAGAGAATTTTTGAGGATAGGATAGATAACTTTTGAGAAAGCAACTTCCAAAATTTTAAATAGCATATAAAGTTGAACTATTGAGAATGCTTTTCAATTTTATAGTAATAGAAAGCGTGGAACAGCGTACTTTCGCTTGGGATGATTATTTATTTACATTGTTATAGTTTTTTTTTAATTATACATAAAAAAAAATCAAAATTATGTTATAACTTCGTTAATCCAACATTTTGAAGAAAAAAGATAATCAAAACACGCTTTTATAGCATGGATGTTATTTTCATATTGTTTTGACTTGAATTTTTTTGACAGAAAATTTTGATAAATATTATTATTTTATTCAAAAAATAATAAAATTTGTTGACGAATTAAATGCCACTTAATTGACAAAATGTGAAAATTGTAATAAATTATAATATTAATTGTTAAAAAAATAGATCCTGAAATAAAATTCGTTGAAAAACTCTAACCAAAAAAAAAATTTGTTTAATAAAATATTTAACACCAAAATATTATTGTGCATTTATTATTGTACATGCAAACGTCACAATAACTTTGGGCACACGACGAGCGAGCGCGAAAGAACTTGTTGGACGAAAAGAGTTTATAAATTATAAATTGATGTGAAATGCATGTTTTTTAAGCCTTTAATTGCCACCGCTAAGAACTTATAATTAATAGCGATAATGACATTAATTTAATCAACTAGAAGATCATTGAACTGGTTTAAAAGATTGAAAAGGAAACAAAAAAATAATGTATATTTTTAAGACCCTTCAAGCTTTTAAACCGAATTCTTAATGGCATTGGGTCAACACGCAAGTATGAAGTTTTGTGAAATTGTGAAAACGAAAATTAATGAAGTTGCCTTGTTTGTCAAAATTCTCAATGGCTAATATAATTTTAGTGTGTTTAAATATTTTAACCCCATCATTTAATATTTTTAATTCTGTCCCCGTGAAATGAAACTTAAAATAGTAAAACGAAGTTGGTAGAGTTGGAATATAATTTAAAAAAATGCTATTCAATTAAAATATGATACAAAATATATTTTATGAAATAATGATGTAAAATTGAGGCTTAGTTTAAAAGGAAAAAAAAAAAGTTGGCATCTTGGCCTCGTCAGCCCTTATCCTATTTGTTATTAAATTAGTGGAATTTCTCCATGTATTTAAGTGGTTGATGAATTTGATTTTAAGTTATTTGAGATCTATCTATGAATTTTTTTGGGTAACATCTGGCATTTATTTTTAGTCATTTATGTATTATTTTTAGTCAATAAAATATTTAGACTAATATCGAGTCTACTTAACTGGGTTTATTTTATTTTTGTAGGTAGGATTTGGGCCGATATGGTATTGGGTTAGAAAACTAAACTAAAGGCCCATCTTTCTTTTTCTTTCTTCTCTTTCTCTTCTTTTCCTTCCTTTCTTTATTTTTTTTTCTTATTTTCTTATTTCTTTTTCTCTCTCGCGTAACAAAGAGAAAAGAGAGAGATAAAGAGGAGAGAGAGAATAGAGAGATAAAGTGTGTTTCGGAGAGGAAATATAGATGAATTTTGGTATTTTTGATGTGGTGATTGCCATCGTGGTACTGGTTTCTCGTGATTTTGTTAGAGGTCAAAGATATGAGCCTTTAAATTTCGGGAACCAAAACTTAAACCTTCTCATTTCTTTTTTTTTTCTTCGGGATTTGAGATAAGTGGGACTTATATACATGTTCTACACGTTGTTAGCATGATTTTCATATATATATGTGTGTGTGTGTGTGTGATGATTTTGGTGGATGGTGATATATGTGTATATATATGCTTAATTTTGTTTTTTCTTGAGTTTTGTTGCATAATATTGAGATATATGTTGTTATTGTTGGTTGTGGTACCATTTATGGGCTCGAGGTGCTCAGATTTTGGTGTTTTGTGTGCCAAATCGAGCTTCTAGCAGCTCAGATCTACGCTGTAGACTGTAGGTCGTGAGATTTTTTTTAGCTTTCTGTGGACATCTCGCGAGCATCCTGCCTGGCTAAGAGGCTCTTGATATCTTCCTACGCCCTTTCTGTGCGTTTTAAACTTCAAGCGTCCTTCCTGTGTCCTTCTTGTGTTTTTTAAGCACCATTCCCACAGGAAGGTATTTTTGATCCGGTTTGAATGGTATATTATATATATTGAATATATGTTGAAATTATGTATATTTTGAGACTACAAAATGTCATTATGGATAATTGAGCACAGTATACTTTTATTATAATATTTAGATGTTATTGTTTATTTTACATGAATAAGCCTATTATATATATGGGGTAGGGGTTTCATCATTCAGTTGATATTATGATTATTGATTGTCTAAGAGTGCTATGTTGATGTTGTTTACATGTCGAAGCACGAGTCATGTGTATGGACGGAATCTTTGATTTTGAGAAAAATAATAAAATGAGATTTTTAAAATACTGGATGATCCTTAGTTAATACGTATGATTAGAGTTTAATTGTTGGAATTGAGACATTAATCTTAAGATACTATTTATATTGATTTCCTACTTGAGTTAAACATATGCCTCATTATGGGTGTAACATGATTCCCTAGTAGAAGGGTCAGGGGGTGTAACACAGTTCTCCTGAGTCTTACACCGGTGTGATGTAGCACAGTTCCCCACCTATGATTGTATCCTGCTTGACCTAAACAGATGCCTGACTAGAGGTGCAACATGGTTACCTAGTAGAAGGGTCAGGAGGTGTAACACGATTCCCCTAAATCTTATATCGGTGGGGTGTAATAGGGTTCTCTACCTGTGATTATATATTAAGATTATCGTTTGCCGTAAGTGCTAAATGGTGTGGTTAGTGATCCAACGTGCTTTGTTAAGCGTCACTCGTTCTAGGATAAAGTAAGAGTAGATAGAGATTAGAAAGTATACATTGGCATTGCATTCCATTATCACCCATTGCATGAAATTGCATATAGTATTGTTGTGTGTTGATATCCTGAGTTTGTTAATTATAACAATGTTTAATATGTGAATTGTTGATAAAGGGTTGAGTTGTGAACATTGAATAATAAAGTTAAGAACTATGGCGACTTGATCCCCGAAGTCCCAAAGTGGGATATGTAGGCAGTTTAAACTTGAGTAGTCAAAGTTAGGTTTTAATTACAAATAATAATAATTGTGCTTATTCTTCTTAAATGATAATTAAATTATTAATATTATAATTGCGTAACCCAAAGAGTGGGTTTGCTGTTTACATTTATGATGTCATTATTATGAGAGATATAAACATGATTATAGTATATGTTTTGACTGTGTAGGCCTTAGATGCTATTATTAAGGATGATGCTAATGTGGATTATATTATTATTTGATTTATGGTAACGTGCTCAAATATTATATTATATGGGAATGAGGGACATTTGGTAATACTTTAATTGATATTTATGATATAAACCTAACTTGGACTAGATTTTAATTGATTCCCATCCATGTCGTTTGTCCCGCACTTCGAGGTTAGGGGCGTGACATTTTTGAACTTGATGTTGCACAAATCTCGGTAAGAACATATTAAATATAATTTTATCATTTTATGTGTCAAAAGTGTATATATACAATATTTGTGGTTATCACTTTATTTGTATACTTTAATCAAGAATATAAAAGTAAAATAATATAATAATTATAAATTTAAAATTTATAAAATAACCTAATTAGGGATAACTTTTAAAAGTTATTTGATTTAAAATTTAAATTTGATAAGATGTTAAAAAGTAACTTAGAAAACTAAAAGGTTTTATCATAATTAAAGTTTCGTAAATTTTTTTTTGACTTCACCAACACTCTTAATGTTTTCTTATATATATAACAGTACAGATTATAAAAGTTAAAAAAATACAGAAGCAAACGTAGATATATAATACTAAAGTATTAAATAATAAGTATTTTATTATTTATTAAATTATTAATTGAGTATTTAAATTTTATTTAATTATTTTTAATTGTGTAAATTTTAAAATAAAAAAAGAAATAATAGTAAAAAATAAGATGTGTAAATTATACACGGCAAACTATTTTTAAATGAGAAGAAAATAATGTTTGAATGTGCATATCGAAAGATAAATTTGATCGGGAGCTAAAAAATATTAGTGACATCATGGCTGGCTTTCTCACAAACTTGAGTCATCAGCGTACGGTACTGTTTGGAGTTAAAAAAAAATATAAAATTCTATAAATCTCTATAATAATATTGTGTTTGGTTAAAAAAAATTTAGCAAAAAAATATAATACAGGTACAAAAATTTGATATAAAGGTGAAATGTGACAAAATTTGATTAGAAAAAAATATAAAAAAATTAGTTAAAGTTAGTAGATTTTGGTTAGTTTTAGTGCGCCAAACGGGCTTAAATATAAATTATAAGATTGTAAAATTTAAATTATTTATTTACTGTACAAAATATAAGATACTAATTTTTATAAATTTATACAAATTTATGTAACTCAAAACAACGAGGGCACCATGCGAAGAAAAGGATAAATGGGGCCGGAACTTAGAGTGTTTAGTTAACTAAATTAACTAAAACACACTAAGTTTTACTAATTATTTTTATATATTTTTTTTAATTAAATTTTATAACATATTATTTTTATATTAAATTTTTGTATTTTTATTTTACTTTACCTTTTAACTAAATTTTTACAGACCAACAGTTATTTGGACTTCCAGACACAGGCCAAAGTGGATGCTAAATGGCATCTTCTTCTATCTTTTTTATTTATTTGTATTTTTCCGACAATACTCAAAAGTCTTCCTTCAAAAGCGGAGAGACCAATCCAATCACTCTTTTCAGCTGATCGCAGAGGCTCTAGTTTTTTCTGTCTCTCTCTCTTTCACTCTCTTTCCTCGGATTCAATGCAGACTGAACTCCAAAATAGAGCCGTTGTCACATGGACTCTGTTGTAATAAAACCCCCCTTTAGCTGTCACGACTTCAATCTCTCAAGCCTCAAACCCACACGCACTTTGAGCACCAATTCTTCCTATTTTTTCCAGTTCAATTGTTTCAGCAAATTCAAACGCTCTTCAATCACCGTATCGGATAGGTCCGATTCAAATCCCCAACACCCAGATGCAAGGTGCAAAAATGGCAACAAACCCATCTCTTCCTTCTCAAATTTGTCGCCAGTTCTGCGGAGAATCAAAGCATTGACAAAGAAATGGGTCTCTGCTTTGCGAGTCTCTAGCGAATCAGATACAGACCCGGGAGGGTATTTGCAAAATGGAGGATTTGGGGTGGCGCTTTTGAGTGTGACGGCGACGGCGAGAGTCCGAATCAGCCCGTTCATGGCTACGCTTGCCGCGAACCCGACGTTCGTGTCGGGTTTGTTGGCGTGGGCGGTGGCGCAATCAATAAAGGTGATATTGAACTTTTTGGTGGAGAAGAAGTGGGACTTGAGGATCATGTTTGCTTCCGGAGGGATGCCTTCTTCGCACTCGGCTTTGTGCACGGCCATGACGACTTCGGTGGCGATTTGCCATGGAGTGGCGGACTCGTTATTTCCTGTTTGTTTGGGGTTTAGTTTGATTGTCATGTATGATGCAATCGGGGTTCGGCGGCATGCTGGGATGCAAGCAAAGGTAATTGTTTGTTTGTTTTTGTTTGTTTGTTTGTTTTTTTTTTTTTTTCCCTACCAATAACTGTTTATTTATTTATTTATTTAATTTTTTTGGAAACGAGTGTTGCTTTGGATCGATTATATATGCATTTGTGTGCTATGCATTGAGTCGTTGCACAGACATAGTTGTTTGTAGTGTATTGGAGGAAATTCGTTCCTTGCTTTTATTGAAGTTGATGATTAGCAACTTGTATTAATTTGGTGGTGAACTGGGTTTCAATTTAAAAGCCACAAATACAGTCATTTTGGAGTGGCATGGAGCGAAGTTGACTGGGGATATGGATATATGCATAACTACGTGGAACGGCTCAGGAAATGTTTTGGAAGAAATCATTGTTATGTGATTCCAAGTAGGGTTTGTAAACGTGCCGAGTGGAATGACTCGGGGAATGTTTTGGATGAAATCATTGTTATGTGATTCCAAGTAGGGTTTGTAAACGTGCTGAGCCAAGTAGTAGTGTTTAACGTTATTTTGAAAACCTAATTGAGTTTGAAAATGTGTTCAAACTTCACTTGTAAAGCTTTTTAGTTAAGTTTTAATGGAGCCAAACTTGAGTAGCTTAGTTATTGTACCCAAATTTTGAATTAGTCAAGATCAAAACTAAGAAGGTCACAAATTGTATTTGTAGGTGTTCAAAATCACCCCCACTGCGGGAGGATGCCTGTTATGGCTAGGGAAGAAGATAACAGACTTTCTATTATGGAATGTACTGAACTGGAATTAAACTTCTAACCCCTTTACCGAGACTCCTCTTTGGCTATTTATAACCTTAGCTAAAATACCAACTGACTACCTTCTTGTTACAGCTGTTTATTCTGTTACAGCTGACTTAACAGCATTCTGTTACAGCTGTAAGCTGTAACTTTCTTCTTTTGTTACAACAGCCCTCTAACTTTCTTCTTTGTTTAGTAAGTAGTTACTAACTAACTAACTAATTAGTTTTAGACATAACAGTCCCTGCCGTTTGAAAACAGCCTTGTCCTCAAGGCTGGAATTGAGGAAACTGGTCACAAAATTCTGAGAGATCAACCTAGGTGGCATCTTCTGGGAAAGAATTCTGCCATTGTATTAGCAGCTGTTCCACATTCTTGTTGCCTCTCTTAGCCATTCTTCTGCTCAACACAACTATAGGTTTAAGCTGTAAGGTGCCTTCTGAACTCATTGGAGGCAGCTAGGGGTTAGCTTTTACTGCGACTCCAACCCTTTTTTTTAACAGTGAAACATGAAACACAGGATGGAGTTTAGCTCCCTCTGGTAACTGTAACTTGTAAGCAACTATCCCAATCCTTTCCAGCACCTGATAGGGCCCATAAAACCTTGGTGACAGTTTTAAGCTCTTAGGCAAGATCACCTTAGACTGTTTATAAGGCTACAACATGAGGTAAACCTAGTCCCCTTCCTTAAACTGTCTCTCAGATCGCCCTTTATCAGCATAGAATTTCATCCTTTGCTGCGCTTGATCCAAGTTTTCTTTTAGCTGTCTTATAATTTCTCTCCTTTCCTTCAACCAATCCTCCATTGCTGCCACTGAAGATGCCTTATAATTGCAAAAAGTGTGGTCAGGAGGCTCCTGTCCATACACTGCAAAGTAAATAGTTGTCTTAATGGCAGAATGGTAAGTGGTATTGTATCACCACTCAGCCAAGGTCAGCCATTTAACCCACTGTTTAGGGCAGTCACTAGTCATGCACCGTAAATAGTTTTCTAGGCATTTGTTCAAGATTTCTGTTTGGCCATCCAACTGTGGGTGATATGCAGTGCTGAGACATAATTTGCACCCTTGTGACGTGAAGAGTTCATGCCAAAAATGACTGGTAAACACTGCATCTCTGTTGGAAACTATTGTAGAAGGAAGTCCATGCAATTTAAACACTTGATCAAAGAAAACCTTAGCCACTTCCTTGGCTGTATAATGGTGAGATAATGCCAAGAAATGCCCATATTTAGTCAATCTATCTACCACAACAAAAATCACAGTCTTCCCTTGTGAATTTGCTGCCCATCGATGAAGTCCATCGATATGTCGCTCCATATTCTTTCTGGAATGGGCAGTGGCTGCAATAATCCTGGGTATTTCACTGTTTTACACTTGTACCTTTGGCATATATCACAGGCTGAAATGAAGCTAGTTACATCCTTTTGCATTCCCTTTCAATAGAAGTTCTTTTGTAACCTTCTTGTTGTCTTACTAACCCTTGAATGTCCCCCCAATGGAGAAGAATGGAACTCTTGAATAAGCTACTCTTGGAGTGCTGAATTCCCCACCACCAATCTGTTATGGTAGGTTAAATTCCCTTGTTCCCAGGCATATCCAGTACATACTTGTCCTTGCTGCAATTTTGAAATCAATTGTTTGATGTCCTTATCCTCCTCCCAACTTAGCCTTACATTCTCTATCCAACTCGTAGTAGCATAAGATAAAGCATGAATGGTGGCCACTGTATCTGCAGCTCCCGTCACTTCCTTTTTTTTAGATAAAGCATCAGCTGCCTTATTGTCCTTACCGCTCTTATAAACTATGGTGTAATCAAATCCCAAAAGTTTGGTAATCCATTTTTGTTGAAATGGAGTACCCACCCTTTGTTCCAATATTTATTTAAGACTTTGATGATCAGTTTTTATCATAAAAGTCCTACCTAACAGATAACATCGCCATTTCAGCACTACTAACACCACAGCCATCAATTCGTTCTCATATGTTGAGGTAGCTTGATCTTTTATTGAAATTCCCTTACTCCAATAGGCGATAGGATGTCCTTCTTGCATCAGTACAGCCTCCAAGCCTGTGCCTGAGGCATTTGCTTCCACCACAAACTGTTTGTTGAAATCTGGTAATGCTAGAACTGGAGCCATGGTTATCTTCTCCTTTAGTTGCTTGAAAGCTGCCTCAACTTCAGTGTTCCACCCAAAGGAGTCCTTCTTGAGTAAACTGTGGAGAGGAAAGCAAATTTTTCCATAATTCTAGATAAATCTCTTATAATATCCTGTGAGCCCCAAGAACCCTCGCAATTCCTTGATGTTGGCTGGTACAGGCCATGATTGAATAGCTTCTAACTTAGTAGGTTCTACAGCTACCCCTTCGGCTGGCACCAAATGCCCCAAATATTCCACCTTTGATTTTCCAAACACACATTTTGTCCTCTTTGCGAATAGCTGCTGCTGCTGGAGCACTTGCAGAGTTACCTGTAAATGTTGCATATGTTCTTTCCAAGACCGACTATAAATTAGGCTATCATCAAAGAATATCAATATGAATTTCCTTAGATAGGGCCTAAAGACCTCATTCATCAAGCTTTGGAAAGTAGAAGGGGCATTAGTAAGCCCAAATGGCATTACGAGGAACTCATAATGACCATCATGAGTCCTAAATGCAGTTTTTTCAATATCATTGGGATGAACTCTAATTTGATGGTAGCTAGATCTCAAATCTAACTCATCCAAGAGTTCATCTATAACAGGTATTGGGAATTTATCTTTAATAGTAACCCTATTTAGTGCCCTATAATCAACACACAATCTCTAATTTCCATCTTTCTTTTTGACCAGGAGCACTGGTGAAGAATAAGGACTAACACTGGCCCTTATTATTCCAGCACTCATTATATCCTTTTCTATTTCAGTTTTTTGGAAATGAGGGTATTTGTAGGGCCTGATATTGGGAGGTTCAGCTGCTGTTTTAAGGGGAATACAATGGTCATGAGATTTGACAGGAGGTAGTTCTTTAGGTTCCTGAAAAACCTGCACAAATTCTAAGAGTAGCTCCTTCAGTTCTGGTGGATAGCTTTCTTCTTCCTCGCTGCTGTCGGTTACCAGTAAAGAATTTAGCTGAGCTATCACCCCTTGTGGTCATTTTTGCAAATATTTAGACATCCTTCCAGGGCTTACTATCCTTAATTCCTCTTTTCTTCCCCCTCGCAGCACATGTTTTCTGTTATTAAGGAAGAATGCCATGCTGAGATTTTTGAAAGCCCACTTGACTGGACCTAAAGTAGCTAACCATTGGATGCCCAACACCATATCACAGCCCTTTAGTTGTAGTACTCTTACATCAGTTTGAAATTGAGTCCCTTGCATCTCCCACTGGAAGTTCCTGCATAAGGCTATACTGATTATCCTAGTTCCATCAGTAACTACAACTGGCAGTGGCTCAGTTTCTTCCACTTTAATGCTTGTCCTTTTGGCTACCTCAACACTCAAAAAATTGTGAGTGCTTCCGGAATTAATCAAGATTATAATGAGTTTCTTCTTAACATTACCTTTCACTCTCATGGTTCTATATGAAACAGAACCTGTAATAGCATTCAGTGAAATTTGCGGCTCCTCCTTTTGAAATTGTTCTTCCTCCTCCTCTTCATCTTCTTCCTTTTCCTGTGTTAACTCACCTTCATCCTCTTCCATGGCATATAATAATTTCTTGCTACATACATGGCCCATTGTATATTTCTCATTACATTTGAAACACAGCTCCTTTGCCCTTTTTTCTTCAATTTCCTTGGGCCATTCCCTTTTGTACTGACCTCCATAACCCCCGTAAGGTTTCTCTGCTGTATTTACAGCAATTTTAGAACACATTCTCGATTTCAGGATGGCCTCTATACTGGACTCCTGTAATTTAGCCAATCCTATTGCATTGATGATGGAGTTTGGTTTGAACATCAAGACACCAGATCTAATCTCCTCCTTCAAGCCACTTATAAAGCAACTAACAAAGAAAGATTCAGGCAATTGTTGGGTATGATTGGCTAATACTTCAAACCTTTCTTGATAATCCTTGACTGTAGAGGTCTGCCTGAGCTTTGTTAATTCCCCCATTGCATCCTTAAAGGAATTTGGCCCAAATCTTGCCAATAACCCTTGTTTAAAACACTCCCAAGTGATGTGATGGTTGCAGTTCTCAAACCACTGGAACCACTACAGAGATGAACCTTCCAAATGCAGTGTTGCCAGCTTCACCTTATCTCCATTATTCACTGCATTATATTCAAAAAATCTTTCACACTTATATAGCCATCCGTTGGGATTTTCTCCATAAAATATGGGGAACTCAAGCTTGGCAACTCTTTGGAAAAATGGAAGAGAGGAATGATGCAGATTTTCTGATCTGAGAGGGTGTGTACTCCCAGTTCCTGAACTTCAGCTTGGGCATTTCCCGATGATTCCGGTTGCTATCTTCTAGATCCTCCACTCCTTTCTTGCTGTGCCCTTCCATTAACTTGATTCATCAATTGATCGTGCTTAAAACTCATAGCTGCAATCATTTCTCTGATATCTCCTAGTTCTCTAATGGTTTTCTTGAGTTCTCCGATCTCCTTTTCAGTTCTTTCACTGCCTTCTCTCAGGACTCGAATTGCTTCCTCCAATTTACGAGCTTCCTGCACTACTCTAGTTCCTTCGGCCATGGTGGATTATCAGACTAGTAGGCCAAGAATCAGCCAGCTCTGATACCAATTGTTATGGCTAGGGAAGAAGATAATAGACTTTCTATTATGGAATGTACTGAACTGGAATTAAACTTCTAACCCCTTTACCGAGACTCCTCCTTGGCTATTTATAGCCTTGGCTAAAATACCAACTGACTACTTTTTTGTTACAGCTGACTTAACAGCATTCTGTTACAGCTGACTTAACAGCATTCTGTTACAGCTGTAAGCTGTAACTTCCTTCTTCTATTACAACAACCCTCTAACTTTCTTCTTTATTTAGTAAGTAGTTACTAACTAATTAAGTAATTAGTTTTAGACATAACAAGGCCCTTGCGCCACTTTTCGTCAATGCAAGGTGGCGCCACACGTGACATCCCTACGGCCACACCACTGTCGTGGGTACTTCTTGCTCCAAGTTTCCCTCTCCCCTCTGTTAGGGGTATTTGGGGTGAGGGGGTATTCTTGACTCTCGCTATGAGACTCCCCCTTGCCAACTTTCAAGGTTGAACACTCAATAGACTAACCCCACTTCTGAAGACCAAGAGCGAGGCCTAGGGAATGCCCAATCAAAGTGCTCATAAGCGTGCACACACATCCCTTTGGGACCATTTGGGGACAAGCGACTTGAAGGCTAGAGTTGGGAGATCCATCTAAGCACCATTTACTAGTCCAAGGAGAGACGATCACTACTCGATAAAACCAACCTTGTACCATACAATTACCCCGTATCTATATGTCTACGATCCTTGTACTAGCCAACCATGTAATGGTGTTGCCACCACTTGGTCGGGTGTATCTTCACCAATGGATGTGTCAAGCCATGCAAAGTTGGCCATCTGGTCGTGGGATCATTATCCTTAGCGAGTGTAGGCCACCTTATCTTGGCTTACCCTCTATAAATACCACTGCACTGTGGTACCCTATTCATATATATATACTCTTCCTCTCTATACAACCAATTGACCAGTGATCCCTCTCCCTCTTGTTCCAGGCTGCCAACTCTCACCCGGTCCTCTCTGGCGATGACCCGTCATTGACGACGTATAGGGCTGTTCCTAGATGACCTTCCACCTTCACTCCAACCATCCACAGTATTTAAGCTTGGCTTGATTTCATACCAAGTTGATCTCGAATGAGTTTTTAATGAGTTGAACACAAATGAGCTCGAGCTGTTTGGATCTTTTAACAGTCCTAATTCTGACCAAGGGTGTGATTGGGTCTTGAATTTCTCTAGAGAGTCTCTTCAACGATTTTGTTTGAACAAAGTGTTTGATGGGTTATCAATTGTCCATTATAGGGTGCATTTGGAGTGACAAAAAGTGAGATAAAGTGAGATAAATTGTGGGTTCATAATTCGTGCAGTGAAATAAAAAGTAAATAACTTTTAGAGTTTTTCAGCATTTTCACTGTTTTTTAGAGTTTTTTGTCACTCCAAACGGAGCCATAGTGTTAGTGAGATCGTGCAGATTCTTTTTGTTGCGGAACATGAAAGTTTGGGGTGTGGGTGTGGGATGCAGTTTCTCACCTTGAATACTGTACTCATTACACTGTCCATGTGGTTTTCACACATGGCTGAATTTCGGGTAGTGGCAAAGGAAATTGTGAGCAAGTTATTGGAAAAATAGTTAAGTGGTAAGTGGCAACGAAAAACTAGTTTTGAATGGAAGTTAGTGAATACATGTTGTCAGCTATAAAATGAGTACACATTCTATACAAAATTTGTTAAAAGTTAGAAACATTGCAGCATGGAACATTTTTATTTTTATTCCTTTTGAGAAATAATAATATTTTAGTTTAGAACTCACCGGCTATAGATTGTGAAATGTGGATCACATATATTATTGTGTTATTCATATTTTATGGTTAAGCTGGGTTTGGTTACTTGGTTTGAGGAGCATCTTGGACTTTAATAGTTTTCAATTTTTTCTTTTGAAAGCTTATAATTCTAGAGATGATGATGATGATCTTCATAGGAGGAGGGAAGGAGCATGGAGTTGATGAAACCAAGTTGGATTTAAATTTCACCCAATCTATTGCATACAAATTGGAGTTAAGGCTTCTTCTATCTTAGAATTGGAGCAGGATGTAATCTTTGCTAGTGCATTCTCAAAGAAAGGGTGAAAAAAATATATGTATAAAAATAATGGGGGAGCGAGAGAGAGAGAGAGAGAGATAGGAAATGGATATGGTTTATTATGAATATTGACAAGATAAATGAACAAAGTGCCCACTATGTGAGCGAGGGTGGTTGGAGGAGCCTTTGGGACGTATGTTAGGTGCTAAGATGCCATTGGACTATCAGAGGTGCCTTCGAAGGCAGCCTTTGGGAACGTTGAGATATATGGCATCTTTCTTATGGCATGTCTTTGTATTGGCTTGAGTTCTGTTGTAGATCTCTTTCTTCAAAATCTGGTCAAGAAGTGGGCTTCTTAGGGGAGAATGGGACTAGTACATTGATGAATCTTCAACTTCAGTCACCAAGTCACATTTGATCATATAGATTATGTGGGGTGGTCATATGATTGTCTTCTGCATCTCGTAACTGCAACACCAACTTGAAGGCGCAGTTACTAGACCTTTCTCTTGACCCGTGCTATTGTGAGATCATCTGAGTGTTACCATAGGTAGACCACAAAGTATAGGAGGGGTATGGTCAGGTGGAGACCAGTCAACGTTAGTGAGGGTTAAGCATATTATATTGGATGGAAATGTGCATGTTAAGGTGGGGGGTCTACTTGCCTACGAACCCTTGGCAATTTGTTTCGGAGATCCTTGAGGACAATATGTAACTTGTTTAGTTAAGGCCATTATAACTTGTCAAAGAAATAGATTTACTGAAGATTTGACTTTCCCAAATGGGTAGCCACTGTTTTATATTTATACTAATACAAGTTACATATACAATAAATACTATACAAGGAATCTAGACTAGGTACATACCCCCTAGAATATTAAATACACTAAGTACATGCACATATATTAAATACACTAAGTACATGCACATACATTAACAGCCATATTTTCCCACACTCCCCCTCAAGCTGGTGAATAGATATTCTCCATTCCCAGCTTGGATACAATACTTTCAAACACTGGACCACTTAACCCTTTGGTTAACACATCAGCGAGCTGATCATTTGTAGACACATAGGGTGTGCAGATCAATCCACTCTCCAATTTTTCCTTGATAAAATGTCTGTCAATTTCGATATGCTTTGTCCGATCATGTTGCACTGGATTGTGGGCTATGCTAATTGCAGACTTATTATCGCAATAAAGCCTCATCGGGCCCTCCAACTTGATCCTCATGTCTTCTAGAATGATCTTCAGCCAAAGTAACTCACATACTCCTTGAGCCATTGCTCGAAACTCAGCTTCTGCACTAGACCGTGCTACCACATTTTGCTTTTTACTTCTCCATGTCACAAGGTTCCCACCAAGAAACGTACAATATCCAGTGGTCGATCTTCTATCAATCAATGACCCAGCATAATCAGCATCTGTATAGGCTTCAAGCATTAAGCCCCCACTCCTCCTAAAGAGAATTCCTCTTCCTGGTGTACTCTTAAGATATTGCAACACGCTGTGTGCTGCTCGAAGGTGAACCTCTTTTGGAGTGTGCATGAATTGACTAATCACATTCACAGCATAAGCTATATCCGGTCGTGTGTGGGACAGATAAATGAGCTTTCCCACCAAGCGTTGATACATCCCTTTGTCCACCATAGCATCTTCCTCTGCTATTCCAAGCTTTAGATTCGGATCTATTGGAGAGTACTCACCGGTTTGCATGCTGTTTTACCTGTCTCCTTGAGTAGATCAGTTACATACTTCTGTTGAGAGAGAAAAATACCCTTATCTGAATGTGCCACTTCAATTCCAAGAAAATACTTTAGCTTCCCAAGTGTCTTAATCTCGAATTCTTTTGCCAAGCACTCACTCAAAAAATGTCTCTCCTCATCATCACTTCCTGTAACAATTATATCATCCGCATAAACTAAGAGAACTGTGACTCCCCCTGAAGACGAGTGTTTGACGAACAGTGTATGATCTCCTTGACTTTGCTTATATCCTAACATCACCATAACCTTGGCAAACCTGCCGAACCATGCTCGAGGAGATTGTTTAAGCCCATATAATGCCTTCTTTAACCTACACACTGTATGATCAGTAACTCCTTTTCCATAACCAGGTGGAATTTCTATATATCTCTTCCTCTAGATCTCTATGCAAGAAAGCATTTTTTATATCAAACTGTTGTAAATCCCATCCAAAGTTAGCTGCCAAAGACAATAGGACTCTAATAGTATTCAGCTTTGCAACTGGGGCAAAAGTCTCTAGATAGTCCACTCCATACATCTGAGTATATCCTTTGGCTACCAACCTTGCCTTGTATCTCTCCACTGAACCATCAACTCTATACTTCACTGTGTACACCCATTTACATCCCACTGGTTTCTTCCCTGCTGGTAAAACTCCACAAGCTTCCATGTTTTGTTCTTTTCCAGTGCCTCCATTTCTACATTCATAGCTTGCTTCCATTTTTCATTAGACAAAGCTTCGGATAGATTGGAAGGAATGACAATGGTTTCTAGGTTATTGAGGAAGGCTCTGTGTGACGGGGAAAATTGCTTAAAGGACAGGAAGTGTGCAAGGGGATATAAGGGTCTTTTAGTGCACTCTCTCATACCTTTTCTCAATGCAATGGGCAAGTCTGTGTCACTACTACCCTTATAGGTCTCACTCTCTACTTTTGGTTCGGCTTCAATCTGTAATATGGGTTCAGGAATCATTACCTCATCGGACTCTTGGACTTGCGTAGAGTTGGGGGCAACCATCTTCCTCCTTGCATACATCTTGCCTTTGCCATATCTAACATCCCTGGGAATAGACTCAGTTTCGGGTTGAGTAGACACGGAAGCTGTTGTTACAGGATTAGACACAAGTTCAGAGGAAACTATGACAGACTCAGATAGTTCAGATTGAAACGGAGCATGATCACTAGTGGATGAAGAAGTAGGATGGTTTGAAACTGATGAAGAAGTAGGATGGTTTGAAACTGAAAGATCCAACATTAAGTCAAAATCCAAACCCTCGTCTTCTCTCACTAACTTCTCCCCCTGAAGATAAGAGTTTGGAAAGTAAGATTCACGTTCATTGAAGGTAACATCCATAGAAACAAAGAATTTTCGGGAAGGTGGATGATAACACTTGTAACCTTTCTGAGTTGACGAATATCCCACAAATACACACTTTATAGCTCTTGGATCCAGTTTCCCTCGGTTGTGACTGTGAACATGTACAAAGGACGTACACCCAAACACTCTAAGAACAAGATTATTTGTGGTGTGTATGGTAGGGTAAAATGTTGACAACACGTCCATTGGACTCTTAAATCCTAGGACTCTAGAGGGCAATCTGTTTATGAGATGTGTTGCTGTAAGAACAGCTTCCCCCCAAAAAGTTTTAGGAACATGGTTTTCAAATAACAACGCTCGGGTTTTTTCAAGGAGATCACCATTTTTCCTCTCTGCAACTCCATTTTGCTGCGGGGTATTCACACAAGATGACTCATGTATTATCCCTTCCTTTTGAAAAAATGGACTGAGACTTTGATTAAAATAGTCCCTTGCATTATCAGACCTAACTCTTTTGATGGTCACTCCAAACTGATTTTTAATCATGGAACAGAAATTTGGGAAAACAATACTGACATCAGATTTTTGTTTAAGAAGAAAAATCCAGCAGACTCGAGTGCAATCATCAATAAAGGAAACAAACCATCGTGCCCCAGAGATATTAGCAACAGTAGATGGACCCCAAACATCACTATGAATTAAATAAAAAGGAATGGAACTTATTTTATTGTGCCCTGGAAATGGTATACATTTGTGTTTGGCAAGTTCACATTTTTCACAATGAAAAGACTCAACATCAAAACTTTTAAACAAAGACGGAAACAAAAGTTTAATGACTCTAAATGATGGATGTCCAAGTCGGCGATGATGGAGCCAAATTTTCTCTTTATAGGATGTCAAGGACTTGGAAACAAATGACACTGACTGTTTATCCTTGTTGATAGTTGGTTGACTTGTTTCAAGAAAGTAGAGGCCACCCCGTTCTCTAGCATGTCCAATCGTCTTCCCCGAATCCTTTTCCTGAAATATGCAATCAGTATGATGAAAAACCACATTACATTGTAAGTCATGAGTAAGTTTTTGGATGGATATCAGATTGGTAGATAGCTTAGGGACATGAAGGACATTCTGCAAGGTTAACAATGGGTTAATTTGGACACTTCCAATTCCTGCCACAGTGGTCAAAGAACCATCTGCAGTGGCTATTTTTCTACTGCTTGGGCACGGGGAATAGGTGGTAAAGGCATTTGGTGAGTGGGTCATATGATCGGTAGCTCCTGAATCCATGATCCAAGAGGTGGAAAAGGCTGCATCCGAAACATTTAATCCAATGGAAAGCAGAAATTCACCTGAATATGCCAAAGAACAAGTAGCTGAGGGCTTATCAAGACTGTTGATGAGAGCTCTCACCCTTTCCAGTTCACCTTGGTTGAGACCAGCTGCTTCTGATTTGGGTGGCTCATCACTTTGGCCAGCTGCTACATTGGCTTGTCCACTTCTGGATTGTCCCCCTCTTTGTCCCCATTCTCGGCTTGGTGGCTTCCCATGAAGCTTCCAACAATTCTCACGAGTATGCCGCGGTTTCTTGCAATATGTGCACCATAAATTGTCTCGGTCTTGATTCCTAGAATCTCCTGTCTTCATGTCAAGGGCTAGTTTTCTTTCATTACCAGCAGACTTCTTTGCAGTAGGTATATTCAGCTTGTTTCCATCACTTGCAACCATTGCTGAATTGATTGAAACTTGTGGCTCCAGCATCAGACTTCGCCTACTCTCCTCTCCTCGAACTATGGCTACCACTTCGTTGAAGCATGGGACTTCCGATTTCCCAAGAATCTGAACACGCACCTGATCGAATTCCGGATTCAACCCAACAAGAAAGTCATAGACTCTATCCTGTTCAATAAAGTTCTTCAAAACAGCAGCATCATTGGAACACTTCGTCTTTATTATTCTGTATTGGTCTAACTCCTGCCACAAAGCACTCAATTGATTAGCGTACTCTGTGACCGTCTTATTCCCTTGCCTTGCTGCCGTTGTTTTAACCTTTACCTCATACACCTGAGCGGCATCTTTTGCCTTTGAGTACGTTTGTTGGATCGCGTCCCATATATCTTTGGCAGTGTTTAGAAACATGCACGTGTCACTGATTTCTGGGGTCATAGATCCCCATAGCCATGCCATAATCATCGAGTCTTCTTCATCCCACGCTTCAAAGTTCAGATCACTAGGCTTCGGACCCGTACCCATGAGATGGCTGATTTTCCCCTTGCCTTTCAAAATGGTCCGGACTAATTGGGACCACTTCAGATAATTCTTCCCATTTAATCTGTATGCAGCCTGGATATTTTGCAGATCTCCAATACCGTGCGAGATGGTTGTCTCATCTTGTTGACTGGTGGCTGGTTTTGTGACTGGTGAAACATCCGACATCATAGGTGTCGTGAGGAAGTAAAAAATTCAGCAATGAAGGCTGAAGAAAAGTCAGCAATGAAGGCTGAAAACGGGGCGTTGAAGGTTGAAAAAAATACTCCATTTTGATCTCAGAAAACAGAGTAAAAACAGAGCACAAAAGAAGGCCAAAGGTTCCAGAAAATAACCTGGCTCTGATACCATGTCAAAGAAATAGATTTACTGAAGATTTGACTTTCCCAAATGGGTAGCCACTGTTTTATATTTATACTAATACAAGTTACATATACAATAAATACTATACAAGGAATCTAGACTAGGTACATACCCCCTAGAATATTAAATACACTAAGTACATGCACATATATTAAATACACTAAGTACATGCACATACATTAACAGCCATATTTTCCCACATAACTCAACCACGGAAGGGTGTGGTAAGTTACCTGATGATATATTATTGGTGTAGGTGTCATTTAATGAGGTTAACATGTGGAACAAAAGTAAATGGCGAGGATAACATGGAAAGATGTGGCACACCATATCGAGAGGTGGATCCTTGTACCTACACAAGCTTAATAAGTGCTAAGGATTCTGGTTTTTGAATTAGAGGTCATCCCGTATGCAGTTTAGCCCTGTAGAGTAATCCTGTTGGTCAAATAAGTGGGTTGGCAGCTATCTGGTGGTATTTCCAGAACACCTACTAGACTTGTATCCAGTCTTACTTCGAGGAAAATTCATTTTAGCAAAGTTGTGTAGGCTTAAGAATGTCAAGTTCATTATGTAACACTAAAAGCATTTTGGATGCTGACTTGTTCTGTTTGCACCCCACTCATTTGGGATCTTGGTTTTGATATTAATGGACTGGGTATTTGATTTTGCACTTGTTGTGTGTAAATCAACCACTCTTACTTGGGACTTCTATGCAACATAATTGAAACAAAACCATTACAATCCGATGGTCAAAGGTTCGAGCCCTAGAATTAGCCCCCCTCTCTCTTCGCTTGCAAAGGGAAAATTGCCTACAATTAACTGTCTTCAAACCTCGCAATGTGGGAATTTTGTGCACTGGCCCCACCTCCACTTTTTTCTTTTTGTTAATTGAAACAAACCATGTACTTGTCATGTGCCCGTGAATGTGTTGATAAATTTCATTAATGCTATATTTTTAAAAAGGAAATCATTAATGCTATAAACATTCATAGGTTTGTACTAAGCCTTGTGTGTAAAGCTTGTTCTGTGATCTTGACTGCTTGCTTGTGTCTTTTAAACCCATGTTTGTGCTAATCCCTGGCTCAATTGTTGCTATCTTGATTTGACAGAAAACGGTTCTCCTCTATTGAAAGAGTGAGTTCATTCCCATTTGTAAAAAAAGTCAAGATATCTGTGTTGGTTATTTGAAACTAATTGTTACCTTATCTTAATTGGGCATCGGAGTTCTGTCTTTCTATTGATAACATATAATTTTTAGTTCGTTTTGGCTCCCCAAAATCGATTCTTACAGGTTATCAATATCATCCTTGAGGACTTGTTCCAAGGGCATCCTGTCAGCCAAAGAAAGCTCAAAGAACTTCTTGGCCACACTCTATCTCAGGTCCTTGCAGGAGCTCTACTTGGCATTGTGATTGCTTGCATTTGCTGTCAGGGCTGCTTAGCTGCATTCTAATCTATAGTCAGATTATTTTTCTAATCTGTGTGTGAATGATATACACAGACTTTTCTTCCTTTTTTTTTTTTTTTTTCAGACTTTTCATATTTAAACTGCCTTGTATATGTGTAATTGCTGAGCTCCCCGCCTCCCTGTCTGAGGTCCAAAAATGCAGCTTGGTTGAATGGAATTGAATTTTGTTTTTCTTTTCTTCAAATTTACCATTCATCGACTTTTAGGCTCTATTTGGAAAGAGAAATGTAAAGGGTAAGGGGAGAGAGACTATTTTTCATCACTTTTTTTTTTCTCTCTCTTTCCCTTTTATTAGTTAATTTATTTTTTTCCTTCTTAAGAATCAAAACAAGAAATCATTTCATTCTAAACTAGCTAGGGAAAAAAAAAAAAAATGGAATGTCCTACTCATTTTCACTTCTATGAATCAAGTGCCTTTGCATATTTTTATGTGGTAAAATTCTTTTGATTCTTCCGTTCTCTATCTTTACTCCTTTTTTTTTGGGTTGCATTGGGATTCGTGAAATTGGTCAATACAAATTTTTGTGACTTTGAGCGATTGGAGTGACAAAATTTGATAAAAACTATGATTTTGTAATTTGTACAGTGAAATAAAAAGTGAATAGTTTTTAGAGATTTTAAGTATTTTTAAATAATTTTTAGAGCTCCAAACAAAGTTGTTATCAAATATATATATTTTAAAAAGAAAATAAGGTTTTTTTGGGGAGAAGTCGAAAAAAGTAAATCTTGCTTTCGGTGCTTTATAGAAATTTGAAACCAGTTGGCAATATTCAAACAATTATTTTTTAAAACAATATTCCTCATTAAAAAATTTTAAAATGAAAAAAAAAACTTTAAATCGAGAGCACCACATCTTTAAGAGACATTTGGAAGTTTAATTTTTAGTAAGTTTCATCATTTTTGTTGTTAAATGTTAGTAGATTTATGTTGAATTCTTTTTTTTTTTTTTGGCCAAACAAGTGGCGTTTAGTTTCTCAAAAAAACAAAAAAAACTAAGAGTTTGTGTAAAGGTGATTATGGAAAATTTTGATTGGAAAAAATTAAAAAAATTAATAAAAGTTGGAGTTTTTTTTTATGTTTTTTTGGAAATTCAAGTACTTTGGGGAGAAATGCACCTAAAATTGATCTCTTTTTATCAAATAAAAATTTGTATATTCAATTATGGATTAAATCTACAATGACGCATAAATGTCATAAATTTTGCAATAATGTCAAAAAGTTATTTATTCAGTGCTGTTAGAAGAGTTTTTTCATATATATATATATATATATATATATATTGTTAGTTTAATTTTTGTTTAGGGGGGGAGAGGGGGAGGAAAATAGCAAGAAAATAAAATAAAAGAAAAAATTAAATTTGTTTTAATTTTTTTCGTATGGTTAGAAAATGCTAATAAATTTATAAATATTTGTAATTTTTTAATTTATACTTCGTTAAGTATGAAAACATAACAAAAAATATGTTATTTTATTTTAGGGTAATTACACTTGATCTTGTGGTTTGGTCCAAAAATACGTATTTTTAATTGAAAAGTCAATGCATAATTTCTCTGTGTTTTGGACTAAAGTACACATTTTTTTTATTAAATTTAAATATATACGTGCGTCATGAGTAAAAATTACTTGAGTGAATTTTTTTTTACAAAGATAAATACATAAAAATATATTTTTATGTTAAAATAAAGCATTATTTTATTTTTTTAAAAAAACTTAATTTACTTCATTTTTTAAATATTATTATTTTAAATGATTATATCTATATAATAAAACACATCTTTTGATTTGATATTTGTTCCAGTTATCACTAAAGTTTCACCACGCCATCACTTATTATATATCTATACAATAAAATATATCATTTGAATTTGAAATTTGAAATTCAAATAAATATTTATATTATATTTTGTAAGATTATACATACATATTATATATATATATATTATATTTTGTAAAATTATACAAATTTTATTTTACTTATATTATCTTTTATTATTAAATAATTAAATAATGTATAGATACCTATTAAATAAAATCAACTAAATTTAGTTTATTTAAAAAAAATATTTAAATTTTAAATTTTTAAAAATTTTATTAAAAATAAACATTTAAATTAAAATTTCAATCTTAGTTTATTTAAAACTTAAATTTTAAATACATATACTTTTACACTATGTGTCATTTATATAATAAGAAAGTTTAAAAATTTGAATTTGAGATATTTTTAACTGTTGAATTTATTAAATGGTCATGATTATTTTTCTTTTTTTTTTTACTCTTTTCATATTTTTTAAATACTTTTTATATAAAAAATTTTAAATTAATATTTTAAAAAATGTGACATACAATTTTACTTTTTATATAAAAAAATTTAAATTAATATTTAAAAAAAATGTAACATACTGTTTTATATTCCGTATTATTTATATAATAAAGAAATTTTAAATTTTAAATTTGAGATATTTTTAACTATTAAATTTGATAAATGATCAGAATTATTTTTCTTTTTCTCTCACTTTTTTTTATATTTTTTTGAATACTTTTTAAATAAAAGATTTTAAATTAATATTTTAAAAATATGATAATGTTTGAAATAAATAATAAAATTTTATACCTTAGTCTCTTTTGTTTAATAATTTTTATTTTTATAGGTTATTTTTACATTTTTTATGAAATTTACTTTATAAATTTAAATTTAAATTATATACACGTTAAATTGTATTTTTGTACTTTTAACATAGAGAAGTGCTAGGATGAATATTTATGGCACATGTGATTTGAATTTGATTAAATTTAATATGTTATTTTAATTTTACATTTCAGTTCAAATCAAGGGATAATAATTGTTAACTTTTAATCCGAACCATAAAGTGTAATTCCCTCGTTATTTTGACGTTTCTTTCACGCCAAGAAAAAGAAAACGCCCGTTATGATATGGTAACAGCGTTAAACACACCGTTTAGTCAAAGTCACCTCTTCAAGACAGCTGCCATGCCTGCTGGAACGCGGTTTTGATCTTCAGCTTCAAATTTTCTCTCAACAGCAGCTACGCGATCCTTCGCCAGAGCACAAAAATTCCAACCAAAACCCTCTCCGAGTTCAATGATTCGACCGCCAATTAATCGCCTCAAGCTCTGGTTCTTATTGTAGCACACCGTTCCGATCTTGGTCTCCGGTGAGAATCCTCCTCCTTTCTCTGCTCTTCGATTTCTCTCAATTCTGCAAACTTGGACTAGACCAGTCACTGATGATGATGATCTCATTTGGGAATTCTCTTTCCGCTTCAATTAAAGCTCTGGGTTTTCCAATTTGTTGGGCTTTTTGACGTTTGTTTTCCTTCCTGTTCTTGGGTACACTTTGGTTGTTGGTTTACTGGATTGTATAGCTGTTTCTGTACAAAAATGGTTGAATTCTGAGTTTTAAGGTTCATTGTATTGAATTTTAGGATTAGTAACGAAGTTTGCTTTGATTAGTGTATTGACGTTTTAGAAACGAAGGTTCATTCATTTTATTGAATTTGAGAAGCAAGAATGTCGTCCGCTGGTGTTGCAATTAGTACAATGCGGAATGTGAATCCCCTTTCCACTGGTTACATACATGATCAGTCGCTCAGCGAGTCAATTTTGATATTTGTGGCTGTATCGGGTTCCATAATTCCTATGCGGGTTTTGGAGTGTGATTCCATTGACTCTTTGAAGCTCAGGATTCAGACTTGTAAAGGCTTTATTGTGAAGAATCAGAAGAGGTTGGTTTGTGGAGGCAGAGAACTGGCACGGAGTAATAGTCTTGTTCGGGAGTATGGGGTGACAGATGGTAATGTTCTGCATTTGGTTCTCCGGCGCTCTGATCTGCAAGTCATCAATGTCAGGACTTGCTGTGGGAGAGAATTCACGGTCCACGTTGATAGGTGCCGAGATGTAGGGTATGTCAAGCATCAGATTGCTAAAGAGGAGAAAGGTTTAGCTGATATTGATGATCGAGAAGTAGTATGGAATGACGAGAGTCTTGAGGATCAGAGACTTATTAGTGATCTGTGCAAGGATAATAACACTGTGATTCACTTGTTTGTGCGGAAATCCCCAAAAATTAGGGCTAAACTTTCGGAGAGAGATTTTGAATTCTCCAATGTGTCACCAAAATTGAATGATAGGAGAGATGACAAAGTGGATAGGGAGAGTGGGCATGGGACTGATACTGAGAATCATCTAGTTGTACCTAGAAAGCCTCCCGATAGAGATCTCTGGTTGGAGCCTGTAATTGTTAATCCAAAGATTGAAGTTTCTTTGGTCCTTGGGGATTTGGTTAACTCAACATTTGAAGGGCTAGCTAGAGGGCACTATCCAATCAGGTCTTCAGAGGGCACAGGAGGAGCATATTTTATGCTGGATGCATCAGGGAAAAAGTATGTATCTGTTTTTAAGCCAACGGATGAGGAGCCCATGGCTGCAAACAACCCTCGGGGGTTGCCTATTTCACTGGATGGTGAAGGTTTAAAGAAGGGAACCAGAGTTGGGCAAGGTGCATTGAGGGAAGTTGCTGCCTATGTTGTGGATCATCCTAGGAATGGGCGCCGTTTGATTTCTGGGGAGGAGAAGGGCTTTGCTGGTGTCCCACCTACAATGATGGTCAAGTGCTTGCACAGTGGATTTAATCATCCAGAGGGTTTGACTATCAAGATTGGGTCATTGCAGATGTTCATGGAGAACTGTGGAAGTTGCGAGGATGTGGGTCCTAGCACTTTCCCAGTGGAAGAGGTACATAAAATCTCTGTGTTGGATATAAGGATGGCCAATGCAGATAGGCATGCTGGGAACATTTTGCTGAGCAAAGATGAAGATGGTCAGGTTGTGCTGATTCCAATTGACCATGGATATTGCTTGCCCGAGAGTGTTAGTATTCTTCTTTCTCTTTTTCTGTACATGCTTTACATATTCTGTAAATGTTCTGTTCTCTCAATTCCTGACAAATTTATCTCACAACTGCAGTTTGAAGATTGCACATTTGAATGGTTGTACTGGCCACAAGCTCGCCAGCCTTATTCCACAGACACTATTGAGTACATCAAATCGCTCGATGCTAAAGAGGACATTGCCCTCCTGAAGTTTCATGGGTGGGATCTGTCTCTCGAATGTGCTCGCACCCTCCATATCTCCACCATGCTTCTGAAGAAAGGGGCAGAGAGAGGGCTCACTCCCTTTGCCATTGGAAGCATCATGTGTAGGGAAAGCTTGAAGAAGGAGTCTATGATTGAGGAGATTGTCCAGGAAGCACTGGATTCTGTGCTTCCGGGCACAAGTGAAGCCGCTTTCCTGGAATCAGTCTCCCACATCATGGATCACCGCCTTGATGAGATTGCCATATAAATAAAGGTTTGTAGAGAAAGTTGGAAATTGATAGAAGCATGGACATGTATGTATGTATAGTTTCCATCTGCACCCGTCAGTGCCAACTACGATTTTTTCCTTTGTTTGTTACTATTCTCAATTCTTTCAGCACTTACAATTTATACCCAAAAGACTGGAAGTGGTTGAACAGTTACTTTTTACCTCGATTCGTTTGTCAAATATTTGATATACAAATAGTTGGACTTGTATTTGAAAGGATTTTTTAAGAAGTATTTAGAAGGATTTTTAGTTGTCTTTAATAGAATGTAATAGTGACAGGTCAGCTAAGATTTTTGGAGAGAGCAGCTTGTTTGTGAAGGTGCAATTTAGATACCATTTGAATTGGTGAAAATGTGTGCTCGTTCTGGGATGGGTACACAATGAGGCTGAAGTCTCATCCAACCATAAAGCTATGTGAGCTCAAATTTTGTCGTCCTGCCCTCCCACGGACAACTGTCAAAATTACTGGAAATATTTTAGTTATGGAATGATAAACTAGAGGTGTACATGAATATATGTTTACATATATGTGGTGAGAGAAATGTGGATTTCAAACCAAATCCATCCAAAAACTTGTTAGAAAATGTAAATCCATGCTTTCAATCTTTGTAAAATCTTAACTCAACTTGATAATGAGTTGGTTTGTTAGAGTATTGTTGCCTAATGCTGGAATTGTGGATGGAATTGGTAGGAAGATCAGGAACAAAGGCCGACGAACCAAAAAAATCTGGTGGTCATGTGCACGTCTGAACTTCTTCCGTTCGCATGGCTTTCTGGTTGAGGTTGAGGGTCCCAAGCGCACGCCTCTGCTTCCTAGGCTTCCATGCGCGCGGTGCAAGAGTTCTCGTGCGCACAACCCCCTGGTAAAGTTGTCTCGTGCAGACGGGTTTACCCTATTGCTCACAACTGGCTAGTCCTTTCTCTTGTGTGTACGACAAAACTTAAACTTTCTCTTGTGTGTACGACAAAACTTAAATTTGTCTGGTTGTTTCTTTCTATTCCGATTATGGTTTAATGGTAATTAGATTTTGATTTTGCATCAGCCGGTTGTTGAGGTTAGGATGGAAATGAATATTGTGAATTGATATATCTTGTGTTGAATTGGATTATTAGAATAAATTGTTGTAGCATGCATTGCTTCATATGATAGTGTAATGGGATGATTTAACAAGATGATGAAATGGGTTGAACTATTGATATCGTTATTGATTTTGAGTTTGATTTTGGGGTTAAAGGTACTATTAGAGAGTATATGTAATTTTGGATTTAGACCTATGTAGGGATTTTTTTTTTTTTTTTGGTATCTTGTGGGTTAGTAACTCACAAAACGATATAAATGGTTAAGAGTAGTGAGCAACTATCGAAATACGGTGGAATACTTTCATCTTACATTGCCTAGATAAAAGAAATATTATGAATGTATAATTCAACATTTTCATAATATAACACGTTTAAAAATCATGCGAATACTAAATTTCATTAAAACTTCAGAATTAAATATATATATGTGAGAATAATATTAGAATAAATGATCCTCTTAAGAAATTTTTGTGTTGTCCCTAACTGAGTCCAAAAGAGCCTTTTTGGTGCACCTAAGAGTTTAAAGAGAATTAAATAACTATTTTATAACTTGTACTATAGAAATTTGAGTCATTACAACTAAATAAGTTAAATATGTTCTTATAGACAACGTATTTGTTTAATAAATAAATGACAAAATACTTTTTATTTACGAATGCATAAATTTTTTTTCTCCTTTAAATTGACGGATTGTATAAAAACCCCTAATAATCCTCACTTTTTACTAACTCAATTTAAAATTAATAAAATTTAACAATTATGCCAAACGTAACTTTCACCCAAGCCACTCCATGAAATGTTATTTAAAACCTCCACACAGACAAACATCCCCCAAATAAAAAGGCATAAACCCAAGAAGCCTTCGCTCTCTCACTTGTCTCTCTTTTAATGCGCACATCGTATTTCATTTTCACCCGTATTAGTCATGTAGATAAAAATTAATCTCTCTCTCTCTCTCTCTCTCTCTCTCTCTCTACCCTTTTGGGCCTTTCCCAATTCTTCTCCTCTCTCAATCTCCGGAAATGTATGATCCTTATTATTACCATCGATCTCCCAGAAGGCGTTCAAACGTAGCTTCATGTATAGTGGCTACAGTGTTCTTGCTCTCACTCGCCGTAATCGCCGTCACGGTTTTCTTCTTCCTGTTCAAACCGAAGGACCCGAAGATCGCCGTCAACGCCGTCCAGTTCCCGACCTTCTCCGTCTCCAACGGCACCTTCAACTTCACGCTACTCCAGTACGTCTCCGTCACCAACCCCAACCGCGACGCCTTCACCCACTACGACAGCTCGCTCCAGCTCGTTTACTCCGGCAACCAGGTCGGCGAAGTCTTCATCCCCGCCAGCCAGATCGGCGGCGGACGCACCCAGCACATGTCCGCCAAGTTCGACGTGGAGCAGTATCCGTTGGCGGCGAGGGCGGGCGGGGTGTCTGCTGCGGCAACTGCGGGAAGCGGCGGCGTGGTGGGGCCGACGATGGTGATTGAGACGAGGATGAAACTGCTGGGGAGGGTTAGGGTTTTGAAGGTGTTCTCGCATACGGTGGTGAGTCGAGTGAGGTGCAGAGTTGCTATCCGAGTGAGTGATGGGTCAGTGCTGGGTTTCCACTGCTGAATTGCTTCTTTTTCTCGCCTTCCTTCAACAATTATAAAATTATAATTGTACCCAACAAAAAAAAAATATTATAAAATTGTACTAATTAATTTGCATAATTGCAGTGCAAAAATTTGGTCTGATTCTCCCTCTCTCTTTCCCAAAAGAAAATACAAAAATAAATTAAAATAAATAATTGTCTTCGAAAGCAAATGCAGCTTTTTACAAAGTCAATCAAACGGTAATTAGTCATATTTTTATGTCATTGTAGATAATTGTGTATACTCATGAGATGTTAGGAGGATTTTTCTTTTCTTTCTTTTTTTTTTTTTTGGCTTAATTATGCATCTTTCTATTGGCTTCACATTTTTGCTAATCCAAAGTTAATTACTTCCACAAATCAAACTAGAAGTCTTTTTTCATTAGGTGAGATCGGTTATATGAATTTAATGACGTCAATCAAAATTGTTTAGGGTCATACTTTCACAAATTTGCACTTTCATTTTTTTTTGTTGATAAGAAAATTTTATTTTATTTATAGAATTTTAAATTAAAATAACGTGTCAATGGCACTTAATAATAAAAATTAGATAAATAATTTCTGTTACGATATGTTTGAATTTAGGATTTCTGTTGAAGAATAAAAATAAAGAAAAATAATATATAGTCATTTTGATGATTAACTAAATAAAAAATATTTATTTAAATAAATATTTATATTTTAAATTTCATTTTTTTAATTAATAGTAAGTCTCCAAATAATATATTCTGTACAGCATTTCCTAAAAAATATAGTATTTTAACAGCAGAGCCAAAAATATCCTCCTTAAAGTTGTAGATTCGGTTTGCCACGTTATGGTGTGTTTAGAGTGATAAAAATTAGGTAAAATGAAATAAAATGAGATAAGTTATAAATTCATGATTCGTGTAATAAGATAAAAAATAAATAATTTTTAGAATTTTTGAGTATTCTTCAGAGTTTTTTTAAATTTTTTGACAGTTTCTTAAAATTTTTTGATAATTTTTTAAAATTTTTTATCACTTTAAACTAAGTCAATGTACCATTACATTTTATGCAAATTCTCGTTTATGTTTTACCCATAAATAATAATAATAATAAGAAGAAGAAGCAGCAGCAGCAGTAGCGGCGGCTTGCGGCGGCAAATCAAGAGGGTCAACGTCCAAACACATAAATGTTGTACCGTGAAAGGAATGTCCGCTGCTTATGTTCAAGCACATCAATTTTGTACCATGAAAGGAACATCCCCTCCCCTCCTCCCCCACCGGGGGCTAAAATCAGGCGTTAACTTCAATCCCGCAAGTTGTATCATTCCCCTTGAGTAATACTATTCAAATGCACTGGATTGTATGCTGATATATTTTCTTCATATTCTGCCATGCACCAAATCATATCTAGATGTATTTAGATACATTTTTTTCATATACCAAATCATATTTGAATGCACTAGATCGAATCCAGATATATTTTATTCAAATCAATATATCCGGATGCTAATACTCACGTTCGGATGCACAAATTCATATACGATTGGATGCAAGAATTAAAAAAGACAATGCCATCTTATGACGATTTCAGCCATTGAAGTCGAGGCTTGATTTGAGCCCCCTCCTTCTCCAGCCCCTCCATTAAAAATAAATAAATAAATGAGTGTACATGTTGCAGAATTTATAGGCGGCTTCTGAGAAATGACATTCAAACTTTTTCTAGGATTGCATTGTTTGAACAAAGTAGAACAAAACTGAAGCACATTTTGTACAGGACTCCAAACAAATCCAGTTGTTTCTTTCCCAGCCTATCTCATGATAATATCAACCATAAGAAAAGAAATTTTGTAAACAAGGTGTGAAAACTGAAACTTCCATCCAATGTTCATCCACGTTTCAAGAATTCTCAACATCTCTATCAAACTTAAAACATTAGGAGAAAATTGAGCACAAGAGAGGGACAGAGAAAGAAACTAGCAAGCCTTTTTTAACTACAGAGGTTGGGTATGCACACACCGCCATCTGGGTTTTGTTGTTCCTTCCATATTCTCCCCGTAACTCGCAGCTTCAGTTCTTTTCTGTCCCCTCCCGAGAAGAAAAGGGCCATATTGCGTTGTATAATGAGGCCGTCGTGGCTGTCCCTCACCTTCCGGTGACTATCCCTAATGCTCCGTGGAGTGCCCTCCCAAATGAGTTTCCGGCCATTTCCTCCAACCTCTAGGCTGTAACTATAGTTTCTGGCCTCTGTCTCATCCCCCATGAATCTTAGAAATGCCATGTAAACAGGAGCCATACCAAGCTGAAAAGCTTCAAAATGGAGACAGAAGTACTGCCCAAAACAATTGAAGACCTAAAGACGGAACATTTTATGTATGGCAAATATTTTAGTTGACACGAAATAAATGCTTAGGGATCTGGGCTCTGGAACAGTAATTATTCAGCAAAAAGAATCATATATAAATCTTGCAGCGACATGCGTAATGATCAAATCTTATCGTTGCAGCTTTATGAGTTTTTTCCCCCCCAAAACCTTTCCTTTTCTTCATTGAAATTTCCATTTCTAAGATATATCTATAGACAAAATCTGTTAAAAAAAAAAAGCAAGCTTCACATTAACAATGGGAAGCACTCGCAGCCAACATATAATGGTCAATGAGGACCTAGTCCCCCAGTGCATGCAGTTCTAGGGAGGTGGCTCGTACATATTGATATAACTAAAATCAAGGAAACATAACTCATCACAGAGATGAATGGAGGAAGAAGATTCACAAAGTTGGAAGATTCACAAAGTTGACTTCAACTAGTTTGGGACAAATCTTTGTTGAGTTGAGTAGATATATGAAATACTGAAGCACTGAAAATAGTATACATAATCCAAAAGCAAAAATGTTAAGGATTCGATCATATTAACATCAATCTTCAATGGCTGTGAACTAGCCCAAAAAAATGTAGCTCATATATATGTGGTAAGCCTGGTAAAAAGGGAATATTTTTGTTTTTGGACCATCAATCCATCACATATATTAAAAACATCACTTGTTAGCAAAACACAGTGCATATACGTATGTGTATAGATAAGTTCATTTTCTTTTTTAGGATGAAAGAAATATACTTACAGTTAACATCCATGTGGCATTCTCTACTTCACGTGGGTTAGACTTGACATAACGATGGTTGAATGTGCACCCAGAGTGCATGTCTACCTTGTGATCATCTCGAAGATGATTAACCAGGAATGGAATATCCCCTACAGCTGAGCATTCTGATCCAGCATACGGGCAGTTGTACGGTCTAAAGTTACATATGGCCTCGTGTTTGAGCTTGCTGTAATAGGGAAAGATCTCAGGGCACCCAAGAGAACAATACTTGCAAGGCATTTCAAGTGATTCAGCTACCTTCTCTAATGCTAGACATCTTATATCACCAAGCTCCTGTCTACAAGTAGGACATCGGTTGTGTACCCTAGCTTTACAGGTGGAACAGAGGGTATGCCCATTATGACACTGAATCAAAAGTTGTTAAGAATGCGAGTTAATTTACTTCTCAAGGAAAGAATCATAGCCTGAATTTTTTTATCAGCATATTAATGGACATACTAGATACAATGTATATCATTAATGGGCATCAACTATGCGTGTGTAACAAATCTTATTTGGTTCTGTTTGTATTTATGGATTTGAAATCATTCATAGTATATGGCATCAGTCAAAGCATTACATGTATTCTTACATAAACAACTCCCTCTCTTATATTTTAATACAAATTAATCTCAAAGCCATTCATTTGAAATCCATAGTAATCCAAATGGAGCCTTAGCATTTTAAACTTTTAAAGTCAGTGTATACATCAACGTTCAGTGTCATGCACGTGTATTAATGTAGAAAGAAACCGATCTATGATTTTTGTTTGTGTGCGCGCATGTTTGGTGGCGTTGGGTTTATATTCCAAAATATATATAGCAAAAACAAGTGAAATAACTACATGCACAAAAAACCAAAAGTGCATCAGCAAAAAATATTTATAAACATCTAGTTAACCTGGAAATAGATAATTAAAAAAAAATGATAGATATATAATTGTATTAGTATGTCTTAAAAACAAAGAAAAAAAAGTGCATCTATTCACCAATTTAGTAAATTTAGGCATCATAAGTTGCGCTCAATGTTCTTTTACAAAGGTTGATTAACAGTAATGTGATAATCCAAAACACAACAAGAAAAAAGTGATGTCCTACAATTGTTAATTTTATAAACAAATTATCCCATTTGAATCTGTGTCTTCAACCACGTAAAACTTCTATGACAAGTACATGATCTCCTATTTGAAATACCAAGTCTATCCTTAACAAGCTGACATATGTTTCCTTTACAAATTCAAGAATACCATTAAAATCCTCTTATTATATGCAATTTCATATCATCTAAGCCCACCAAAGTAACCCATTTAAGCAGGCCCCTAAAAGCTTTGTACAAGTCTTAAAGGTCTAGTGTAATTTAAAAAAAAATTTTGAACCCCCCTTAAACCCCTCCCCCCCCCCCCCCCCAAAACACACACACACACACACACAAACAAAAACTCGTAATAGCTCTCCTTGTCTTGTCTCTGCATTAAAGTCTTTAACTTCAGCAACTTGTTGCGGATCTACTAAAGACACAGATTGATGGGAGAATTTAGGCAAAAAAGGAAAGAGAAAAAGAGGGGGAAAAAAAACTTTATCATAAGGTAAAACATTTAAAACACAACCTAGTACAAGCTACAATGGTAAGAGAGGATGTGGAGCTAGAGAAACTTGAGGTCTGAAAGTAGTGAGATGGGAGAGCACTGCATAATTAGAACAAAACTTTGCGGCTCTTATTTTGTGTAATTAGGCCAAGTTCTATGTAAAATAAAAATTATTTATGCTTGTCCACAAAATTTTGCACTATATGGGTCTTATTTTGTTACAATTTTGGGGGGACAAACACATATAATTTATTAATTATTTTATAAAATTAATCGTAAAGCTCAACTTCAAAAATTCAAAACTTTTTTTAGAAGGGGGGCAGCTAAATTATGAATTATTTTATAAGAACTAGGGGTATAATTCAAAATTTTCAAACTTTGGCAGGGGTGAATGTGGATATTTCACCCACCAAAAAAAAAAAAAAAAATGAATGTGGATATTTTTACAAACTAACACAATATAACAACTTGAATGCAGATGGAAACAGATACTATCAACATGCATATGGATATTTATTATGGACATAACTTGGCTCTTTTGCCACATTTGTCAACGTATCTGAAAATTTGTATAGGCTGGTATCAATCAAGCAATCAATCAACCATGGAAAAATAAATAAGGCACATAATCTTTACATGAAAAACCCCTTGTTATTGAAAGGGAAAAACCATGAGCCCTATACTGAGAATTGGCCAAGCTTCTTTTACAAGTAGTACGGGTTACAAGTTTCAAAGCACAAAATTAACCAATCAAATCCATTATCACTTGCGTAAAACCCTTGCTCATGTCCACAATAAATCCTCCTAGCAAAAGACTAGTCTTAGAGTCTATGAAGATCAACACCAAATATAAATGAAGCTTTGTTGTTGGCTGGGATGTTTGAGATAACTCTTCTTTTGAAGCTCAATAAATAATAATATATCTCTCAAGATGTGTAGAAAACCACCACTTAAGATTAGCAGAATTCTTAGTTTCCAATCTCCTTCTAGATATTAGGAACCTTGAATATACCAGCTGTATAATACGTCAGAATAATTTCCAAATTGAATCTTGCTCGAAATATAACTCTGAACTGCCTTGAATATACTAAGAATCCTGTCACTCGCTTGGACAAAGTAGCCAGCAAGCTTCCAACGGGTTTATGAGCCTGAGACATGAATTGCACGGTCTTGGTAATTCCTAGCAAGTTTCAGTGAAGTATAAAAATTGTAGTACATGAGAATTGGGTAAAAGCCAAGTAAAACTGGACTGAATAGTCCTTACTGGCTGGTCACTACTGGCAGCCAGGGAGTGGTCTACCAGTGAGGCTTGTCCTAAGCTTATTTTCTGCTGAAATTTTGTTAGTTGCATATCTCTATTCTGGCTCCTTGATCAGATGTGTGCAGTACAAAAACCTTCAAATCTATAGCCTTGACACCCTAGCCAAATGCTAGAAATACAAGTTTGAAACAATAGTTTTGTCCGCTAATTTGCCAATAACAAATATAAACCTCACAATAGGTTTCAAAAAAATATAAACCTCACAATATCTAAGCTACATATATTTGCCCAGTTCAGCCCAATCATTTATCCAGCTTTATGTGGCCACACTTTTTATCAGGTGATCAGACACCAGAAATGTGATAACAAAACTTTCTACACAATGGCAGCAAAAATGTGCAGGATAGAAGTCTTTTAGTATTTCATGCAGACCAACCTAAAAAAAAAGAAAAGTACTTTATGCAGAACCATACTCATCTAAGTTAAAAGACACAAACAGGCTGCAGATGTCCAAATGGCTGCACAAGTGAGACCTAAAAAAAACATTATTTTACTCAGATTATTGTAGCTTTCTAATGATTGTTATCCATGCCAACCTAAGCAAATTAACTTCATAAAATAGTTATCCGGGCAATACTTCAATAGGAGGAATTCCAAAGACTGTCCTCTACATGCTTATATGCTGCCAATGCATTTCATTTTCAAATCACTGCTACCCGGGCTACTGGAAACTTGCTTCCAAAGCTTCCTTGTAGCCAGCTCCTTAGAAACCACATTTCCTATGGAAAGCCTTAACAAGTATATGCTCAGCACAACTTCCTTTTCTTACAAAACAAATATTTCAAGTGCTGTACACCTTCAAATACGTCTGGACTTCATGTCGCACCACTTTGTTCAGAGGTGACACAATTAATGAGGTTCTTCTACCATTTATCGAAGTAATTGCTGACTTTTCCATAAAATCCTCTTACAAAAGGCATAAGCAATTCATCTCCTTCAACATTAAAACCAAGAAGCATTTATTCATTCTCTTCCCTTTAACACCCCCTGCCTTCCTCGAAATTGAAAGTTTGACATGTAAAAGATTTAGTAGACGATTAATGGATTCTTCAAGTCTCAGCCGGTTATCCTCAGATATTAAAGTAATGCAGGATATCATGTCATTAGAGTTGTAAAAGTGAGTATTAGTGCCCCAGTGTCAACCACAACACAATGTATGAACACTTAATGGGCAGAAGTTTTCCCATAGCCATTATGAGATTTTGTAACTGTTAAACGTTAGAAACCAGAAAATGTATCCTTGTCAAAGCAGCATCCTGAATATCTGGTTCAGGCTGCTTTAGTTGAGATCCACACAGCCCAGCTACTGACATGCGGTTTCTCAAACAATCACTAAATCCATTTTCTTTAAGTTTGTGTTTGGAACAAGGATTTCCGGATGGGAAAGAAAAGTGGAAGGAAAGTTAGGAAAAATTAAACAAGAAATGTTAAATTTATTTTATTTTTTTGGTGTCATTAGGAAAAATGAGAAGAATGAGAAGAACTTGAATAAAAGTTTAGGCAAATTTAAACAAAAAATCTTAAATTTTTATTTTATTGTTTTTGGCGTGGTTAGGAAAATGAGAAGAAAATGATAAATATTTGTAAAAAATAATAATAACTGTATTTAATTAATCATAGAAAATGAGTATATATATCAATTACTGTTCCACATCTAGTGGAAGAAAGCGGGAGCACCTGAATTTTTAAATTCAAGCAAGGTTTATTAGCCTATTCATATGATAGTTCAATTGTATCCAAAGTATTATTTGGATATTCATGCATACATGAATGCAAATAGATATCGAAATACTTAGGGTGTGTTTATAATAAAGATTTCTATTAGTTAAAAATACGAGCTCCAATTCAGAATTTTTCAATTTGGGGAATTAAAATGAGACAATTGATTGGAGGAATTTTAGTTGTCCATTGCAAACCAACCCCAAAAAGTGACAACTAGAAGGATTTTAATTGCGAACACGACATCCTCAGGATTCAATTGAGATTAATTGCTCTCAAGGGCCGGCTCAAGTGGTACTTGAGTTGTAGGAGGAGGTAGTTGGAAGTGAACAACAAGGGTTCTAATCTCGTCAGGTGCATTTCCAACATTATTGATTCATTCTAGGTTATCACTCTGATCACTAAAATACATGCGTGCAGCCTGAAACTTATCCGAGACCGGTGGATTGGGGCGTTTACTGGTCCTCAGGAGTTTGTAATGGTGGGTCCAAAGGGCCCTACCTTGGGTGATTTCTCCACATATACAAATAAATAAATAAATAATAAGATATCAATTTATGAAATACATAATCATAATTTTCAAGCAAATCAAAAGTCAAAACCAACCACTAGGCTAGTAAAATAGAGAGAGAAAAGATTAAGCCTACCAGCAAAAACCTGATTACATGGAAAAATCTATCCTTTCTGAAACTGCACGGATCTTGACCCATAGTAATAACTAAAACATACAAATTCCAGAATTACCCAACAATTAAAACTTTTTCTCTGTACCCCTGGGGGGGGGGGGGGGGATGCCACTCTCAAGTGCATTAATTTGGTCAACCAAGTTGTTGGTAATCCAACCCTATTACATCAATTAATCAACCAAGAATACTAACAACAAATCATGTCAAAATACGAAACCCAATGCACCCAATCAGTTTCAATGTAATTTCAGAACCTCAACAAATTGAACCACTAAACAAACCCAACAGAGCAAATTACATAATTGGATCAAACATACCATCAGTTTAGGTCCCCAATCTCCAACATTACACATCAAATGCAACAAATCAAAAATATCCAAAGGAATCAAAAAGTAAAACAAACACAAAGGCACAATCAAGGCAACAATAACTAGGGAATCAATTGAGACAAATAGAAGACACAAACCCAGAAATTGAAATTCAACGAGGAACAGACCTGGTGTATCGGTGGGTACATTGAATTGGTACAAACTGGGCATTCGAGAAGCTCATGAACACTGGTCGTTGGATGAATCGCAGGAGATGCAACGTTACTGTGTGACTTGGAAGATGGAAACTGAGGGTGAAGAAGATGATGGATCTCCTCCTCATCTATCCCATCGGCGGATGATATGCATTCAATGCTGTCCAATTCCATTATCGATAACAACAACACGAATTTATGGGTTAATCTGAAATGGGTTTGATTCCTTTGGCTGTAATTGTTACTCAAGCGTACAGGTTGAACAGAAACGAATCAAAACGTGAGAGAGAGAGAGAGAGAAGAGGCTTTTGCTGACGGGTTTTTCATATGGGGGGAGAAAGGGAGGGGAGGGAAAGGTTTTATGGGAGGGAGGTAGATGGATTGGGTAGATTAATATACAAGGAAAGCCTTTGATTGATTCATGGGAAATTTTGATTTTGATAATGATTTTCCAGATACCTCCATCTCTAACTCAGTAATTTTTATGGTAGATCTGGGTAATCCAGTCTGGACCCTCATAATCAAAATACCCCTTTGCTTATATATATATATATATATAATCTGTCCGTTACAAAATATTAGTCTCTGTTATTGTAAGAAACTGTTCAAAAAGGAGGTAAATCATAAAAATGGTAAAGCAAATTTCAGACCATTAAAGGAAAGAAAGGTCTAATGGAAAATATAATCTCTCAGTAAACATATAATTTTAGGGAAAAAAATAATAATACCTAATTTCTTTGAATAGGGTCGTATTTTGTTGGATTGTTTATTTGTAGTCTTGCGGACCTCAAAATTTCCAAACTAATCAGCCTAATAATTTGCTTGTAAGATGGCTTCAATGTTGAGTAGTTGTCAACCCACAGGGTGCCCTACCACAAGAAACTAGCTCCCACCGTTTTGTGGCATGTTGACGGCAGTGCATTTCATCCTCCACATGATTTTAAAGGGCATCTTTGTAAATATGCTGCATAATTTTTTATGATGCATTAGGTACAAGTTCTTTTTTTTTTATAATTTAATCTGTCTAAACTAATTTAAATGCACTAATTTTTTAAATCTATCTTTATTTATTTTTATAGCTTGGAAAATTAAAAATTAAATTATTTAAATTTATTTAACAACTTAAAAAAATGAAATTAATTTTATTCCTCGCTCTTCACTTTTGAACATTTAAGGGTATTACATCATGAAAAGGACAAGACTAGGAAACAGTAGCATCTTGATCAGCAGTTAGACACGGAGTCGGCGGCCGGCGGACCCAAGCTTATCCCGGATTCTCAAGCTAGTATTGGGATTGACATAAGCCCATAAGTTAATTTAACTTTAACATATTTATATTAAATATATGTTATAATATAACTATCTTTTATCAATATATAATTTTATGGGGACGTTTGGAGTATTAAAATATTAAAAGTTACTATTAATGTGATGTAAAAATATTATGTAACGAAATTGAATTAGAGAAATTTAAAAATTTTTTAAATTTTTTAGAATTTTTTAAAAATTTTTTGGAGCACCAAACAGCTCCCCTCGGGTTTGAAATTTTGGAGCACCAAAAATTTCAAAATTTTGAAACTCTCCTAACAAATTTTTTAAAAAATTTTAAAAAATATATCAACTTTAAAATTTATTTCAATCGGTTTAATTTTATTTTTTTCAGACTCTAAAATAAAATTCAAAATTTACATAATCTTCTTACTAAATTTATTGAACAAGCTGAACTGCGTAAATCAAATATAAATGATTAGATTAAAATTTTTAATTTTAATCAATTTTCATTCACTATGATGTTTTCCACTCCAATTTACCCATAATTTTTTTTTTTTTTTTTGTAGGTTTGAAGCATTCATGCAGCAGGGATGGTGTACCTGCAAGGTGAAGGAGGAGCAGTCTGGATTTATGGGCATTCATTGGATCATACATATATAGTACATTATTATAATCAATGCATAAGTTGAGAATTTTAGGAATGTTTAGTTAGGTAAAATCAATCAAAATTCATAAATTTTTATTATTTTTTATTTTTTAATTAAATTTTATCACATATCATTTTTACATTAAATATTTATATTTTTATTATATTTTTTTATCAAAATTTTATCAACCAAACACTCCTATATTATAGCTCATGCATTAGGGTTAAAAAAAGAAAAGAAAAGAAATTCCAATCTGGCAGGATTGATGCGGGGAGTTGGCCAATTTAGACCCTGATTGGCATCACAACAAATCATTAAAATTTACTAATTTTAATTATTTTTTATTTTTTTAATTAAAATTTTTCATATTTTATTTTTATCTCACGTCATTTTATTTTTATTATACTTTTTATTTTTATTTTTAACCAAACACCACTAAAAAGGACACACTCATTATTAGTGCAGGTTGAAGTCAGTTTCCTTTCAATTTTGGAAAACCGAAAAGAGTAATAATAATATTATTATAAACTTCAACAAAAATTATTGAAATTCTTGATCAAACATTTGACTTTAGAATGTGTTTGGTGTAGAGAAAAAATAAATATAAAAATATTTGCAATTTTTGTCCTAATACTGTTGCGGGTGTTATTTTTGAAAGAAATTTTATGTTTAATAAAAATTTATAAAAATTAAAAATGTTGAAGAAACTTAACAAAATTTTGAAATTAAAACAATTATAAATTAAATTAATTATTTAATATATTTATTAAATTTTAAAGTATTTAAAAATAAGCACGAATTTCAGAACTTAAAACGCTACCTTCAGATAATGACCCCATTTGGAGTAAGAAAAAATAAGATAAATTGAGATAAAATGTGGTTTGGAGTTAATTTTGGCGCCGTTTTTTTTGAAAAGTCACAAACCGTGAGAACGATTTTCCAAATTCGTTCCCACGGATTCAAAAAAATTCACAAAAAATAGCGACAATGGTACTTGTTTGTTGTTTGAAAACTCTCGACACGAAGAATATGATTATATAAAAAATTTACACATTCGGTTAACCTATTTTTAAATTTTTTATTTTTTTAATAAAATATTGAAATTTTTTAAAATTAGTAATGACAAAAAAATTAAATGTAAAAGAATTAGAAATTTATAGAGATTTTTAGTGTCTTATCTTGATGCCAAACGGAGTCAATATCAAAACGACCCGTTAATTTGAAAGGCGTCAATTGCGTGCTTATTGAACATGAAAGTAGATTTGTTTGAATAATAATAATAATATAATAATAATAAGGCATCAAAACTGACTTGGGTTAAAAGCTACTTCAGGGTTGAGAGGGCCAAGGGGACTGCAAAGAGGATTCTAAAAGCATTATTCGCTACTTTAGTTAGCTTGATTAGAAAGGGTGTTTATCAAGTACCATTGTTCAACCCTTGTGCTGTAACCAATCATGAGAAAAGGAATATGGATTCCTCTCCCCTACTCCAACCCATAGGAAAAAGAAATAAATAAACAGTGGAATTTTCTTGTACAGAACAAAGTTATAAATTATTCATTAAGATTTATTAATAGTATAATTTTTTTATATATAAAAAATTATATTTATCTTTTCTCAGAGTTAAATATACTCTCACTCTTGCTGAAACACCCTTTTTTTCCTTATTTCCATTGTGCTCTCTCTCTCTCTCTCTCTCTCATTCTTAGCTTTCTTCATATTTATTTCCTTCAAAATTAGTTAATTTATTTTTTCAATTTTTAATATTTATTCTCAACTCAATCTAACTATATTATTTTATTTACAATTTGTTCCAATCACGTCCTATTTACTTCATCACTAAATAAAAAATAACCACATTACAATAATATTCATATCCCTTCTCTTATAAACTCTAACAGTCATTAATTTATTTATTTCACCAAAGATAAATAAGAAAATAGATAATAAGAGAAAAATCTGTTCTTAAAAAGAAGAATTAAAAAAACAAAAAAAAAATAGTCACGATAGTTCTTAAGTTGATTGAGTTAATTCGATTGAATAAATGTGTATGGTGTAATTAAACTTGAGTGGTCAAGTAAAATTTTAAATTTTGATTAACAAATTGTAAGGGATAGTTGATAACACAATTTCAAAAATAAAAGAAATATAAGTAATTTTTCATTTCTCATGTTACCAAATTTCACGGAAAGTTCTAAGTAATTTGTCTTAAAAAAAAAGGGAAAAGAAATAGAGAAACTCAAAAAGAGAAATCCCCACTTCCATCACCATCATATTGAAATAAAGAACATGGTTGTATTAAGACATTTCAACTTTTGCAATAAAATATAAGATTGGAAATGACCAAATTCACCATAGCTTGAAACATCCAAGGGTCTGGTGGGCTTGGGTGTCAATGAGCAACCACAAATTTTGGTTATAAGTCAGGGTCAAATTTAATTTAGACTAATCATGGTCTACATTCCATAAAACAAAAAAGGAAAATTTAGAATCAAATTCATGTTATCTCTCTTAAAGTTAGTGTGATTGACCATTATGGGTGTGTTTGGAATTGTATAAAAGTGTATAAAATAAAATAAAGGCACCGTTTGGAGCTCCAAAAAACTCTATAAATCTTTATAAATTTTTTGCCACATCAACTTTTTTCTTTCACTGCACATATTACAAACTCACAACTTTTTTTACTTTATCTCATTTTTTCTCACTTTTTATCACTCCAAACACACACAAAATTGTAAAAGTAAATGTCTCATAATTCGTGCAGTAAGTGAAGAATTTAAATTTTACTATCTCGTAATTCATGTTTGTAGAAATTTATAGAATTTTATTTTATTTTGTTTAGCTCCAAACGAACCTATATCAAGTCATTATTTATGTATATTTTTGCTTATTCTATTACTCTTGTTAATCAATTAGTTAGAAAAAATAAATTTTTTATTTTTATTAAATAATCTAAATGTTTTTTTTTTTTTTATCTTTAGCGATCAAAATTTTGATCTCTACGAGCCTAGCTTGGATCATTAAAGGTGCATTTGATTGCTCCTAAATTTTATACACTAAAAGACAAATTTTGATAGCTACAAGTACTACTTATCCATGAAGATTGGTGCCAAATATTTAACCTTAGTCGACAAAAGTGATCACTAAAAGTGTATTTTCTTAACGTGTAAAATATATTTTGCATAAGATTATATAAAATTAGATCTTTTCTCATAATTTCAGATTGTATAATCTTCGTATTATATTTTGTCCTCTTTAACATATACTTGGATTGACTCGCTCTTTTATATGAATACATCCATTGAATTACATTGGATATGATTAAACCATTTTAAATTACTTTTATTAATTCATATTTCATACATGTCATATCTATTTTCTTCCCTACATAATTATTTTTTATTCTCTTATATTATCATACATTCATCGTAATCTTCTCAATTTTACTACATTCATGTTATGAAAATATTACTTCCTAACTATATAAGAAAGAAACAAGAGAAAAATAAAAAGAAAAAAAAAGCAAAGAAAAAATAAATACATTTTCTTTTGTAATTTTATTTTACTTTCCCATATTTTTCATTTTTCCTCCACAAAAGCCCTTGTTCGACGCATAGTGTAAAAAGATGGCTCCGTGGAGTAAATTTTTTTCTTTAAATTTCTATAAATTTATTTAAAATTTAAATTTTTTATTTACTGTACGAATTATAAAATTATAATTTTTACAAATTCAAATAAATTTAAACAATTCTAAACACCCCCATAATTGATGAGACTTCATAACTTTGCAAAGCAGGATTCACAGCTCTCCATCCTTGTTTGAACCCAAAATTGTCCAAGAAAGGACCAGCTTCATCAATATGCCAGAAGGACCAGCTTCACCAATGAATCATCAATATGCCAGAAGATTTTTACTCTCCTCATGAAGCTTGAGTCAGTTCCCCCACCACTTTCACAATTCAGCGGCCCACTGACTGCCATCTCTGCTTCTTTATTGCTGCTTTTTCAAAGTTTTTTATTTTTTAATCTACCTCATTGGATGTGGAGCAAATGCTAGCTATAAACATCACTCTCCTTATTGGACAATGCACGGCTCACGACAGATGGAGGTGCAGGGACTAAATTGAGCTTATATATATGTGTGTGTGTGTGTGTATATTAAGCATTAATATTCCTCACATGAAAAATTCAAATCAACAACAAATAAAATGTTGGGAAAACCGCATCATTAAAGTTTAAACATAGCACGCACACGTTTAGTTTGAGTCCAATTCCTACTCAACTATGTTCGGGCGCGAATGGAAAATGAAAAATAAGAGTAAAAATAGGAATGAGAATGGGAATAGCAACAGAATTATAATATTTGGTATATCAAAATATTAAAATTAATAATTTTTAAAAAAAAAAAATGATAAATATGCACTCTTCTATTAATTTTTCTCACTCCACATTATTCTTTTTTCAATAGCGCAAAAAGGAAACTGATGGAGTGCAAATATTTCCAACTAATTTTTATTTTATTTTTTTGTTAGTATTTCGTATACACAAATATATTTGAAAATGATTAATATAGCAATATATGTGGAAAGACTGAATTATTTTTTTTTATGATGACATTTAATAATGTTTAGTATGTCAAAGAATAAAAATGAGAACTTCTTTTATTAGTATTTCATACAAATAAATACATTTGGGAAAAGAATGACTCCGTTTGGAATGTTAGAAAATGCTGAAAAATAATGAAAATCTCTAAAAGTTATTTATGCTTTATCTTATTGCACGAATTACGAATTCACAACTTTTATTAAATTTTATCATTTTTAGTCACTCAAAATACACCCTAAATTATCAATTTTTAAAAATAATATTTAACTAATGAAAATAAATGTGTTAATTCGCATCTTATAAATTCTTTTAGAAAATTTTCAAGACTCAAGATATTTACATTTTTTTTATTAACTTCTCTTATCGCACAATAATTATAATTTATTAAATGATAAAAGAATGATATGGAGTGGGAAAAACCAATTGTGAAACGTTTCTCTAATTTTTTAATTCCAAAATGTTATATTAGAGCTTAGAATCTTGAATTCTGTCAATTAAAAAAGAAATAAAAACATTTCTGATCCATTCATCGACTTGTGCTTGGTCCAACAAAACATTTTGGAGAAGGAAATATCATATTCTGTTAGGCCAAGAATGTCTTTGCCCATGTGGGATTTTGCAGTCATAGATCGCAGCCCTAGCGAATGTATTGTTTTGTGTGAATGTAAATATGCTCGTTATATATATATATATATATATAGGTAAATTGTAGGGGGTCATAATGATGCATATTTCATGGGATCATGGTCTATTGCACATGGGGTGGACGGAAATGACTAGGCTAGCTCCTCCTTCTGTCGATCATTCTTTTGGTTTAACACTGTAAAAATGAATAAATTAAAGGACGTACGTACATCTCAAGGTCCATAGCTGATTCAGGGAGACTAATCATGGTTTGGCCTAATCTTTTCACAAGTATAATAGTTAAGTTACCTTCCCATATTTCAGATCTCTGACGATTTGCATACACACACATTAATATCACAACCATATAATCTTAAACGTATCCATCGAAAAAGAGCCACTCGGAAGTTCCTTCAAATCTTAGCAAGAGATACAGTTTATCAATTTTTTTTCTTTTTTTTTTAATTTTCTCAACTCTTTCTAATTTTTATTAACTTTTTTAATTATTATACTTTTTTACCAAACACCCAACACTCAAAAAATAATGACACGTATCAACTTATAATATGACGGTTTATAAGTATTTTTTTATAAATTAATAAATTATTGAAAATATATGTCTCTAAATTTTTATAATGAATATAAACTAATATTATAATTAGTTGCGATTATTGTGATTAATGAACTTTCACGGTACAATTGAATGGGGCTTAAGTTCCAAATCACACGACTACTTTGTTTTTGATAAGTGACAGTGGCACATTATTAATAATTAATTTATCAAATTAAATGATAAAATTAATACAATACATCTAAGAGAGTAAAGTGGAACAAAAATAAAGAAAGAACAATTTTTTTTTTTTTTTTTTGCCCTTAATTAAACTTACTAAAGTATTCCTAAAACAAGGCATGTATAACGTGTTTTTGTATATTTAGGAATCATTATTTAATTACCAAAAAAAAATTTTGTTTATTTCTTTAAAAAATTTTAATATTAAAGAAATATTTTTTATTCTACTCAATTTTTTATAATAAAAACAAAAATATATAATAATTTAAGAAAAAATATATTTAATGAATTAAAAATGCTTTAAATAAACTTTTATAGGAATTAAAAAAATGATATTAAGGAACATGTCAGACTATTGGAATACACGCGATTCCAAGTCCATCCCTTCGCGGAACCCACGCCACTGGAGGCGCAACTTATGGGACAGTGGATGAGTGTTGTGTGGGGTCGGTGCCCACTGTCTTTGACGATCTGCAGTTGCCATGTGCATGTGTCTTGTTTACCTTTGACATATTATTGGAACTGTCTTCAACTTGAGGAGCGTTTGGTTTGAGGGCAACAAATGAGAGCGAATAATTATGAAATAATATATATATATATATATATATATATATATTTAATTATACTTAGATGATAGTTGTAACCATTAATTTTGTAATAATTAAGTTGAGTAAACAATTTGTTTGTATAATTTAGTTATATTTAATTTGAGAAAAACAATTACACTGTATAAAATACTCATTTATTAATTTTATTTAATTTGAAAAAAAATTAATTAAAATAAGTGAAGTATATATTAATTTATTATTATTTTGCCTTACGAAATTGAATGTAAGAAAGTAAAATATTTATTATAAGGGCAAAATTTAAATTTATTAATTAGTTATCAAAATTAAAACACTTCACCACGTCCTTCAATAATTCGAGAATTAGAAGAGGGAATCCTTATGCATTGTTTAATTATACACGCTTACCTTCTTAAACTTCATTTCGCTTTTCTTTCTTTCCCCTTCAATCTCTTTAATCTAAATAATAATATACCTCAAAACCCTCCACTCTTTTGGAAGGGCGTAGGTCAAGTCCAGTGCACTGTCCTGTACACTTACGTACCGTTAGATCAAACAGTAACAAATCATCCAACAATGCGTAGATGTATAAGACAGTGCACTGTACCGGACCTACCCCTTCACTCACTTTTTTCCCAAATTTCTCGGCCCAAACAAAATATGAATAATTCTAGACCCCCCCAAATGATAAGGGCCCGTTTGGAACTCACAACTAACATTTTTTTATTTTTCTTGACATTTAGTAACATCTCGAATATTGCTAAAATTTGCTAAAATTACTCTAATTTTTTTTACCAATCAACTAAAAATTATTAAACGTTCTTAAAATTTTTTTCAACTTTTTACTAAATAACCAAAAATTATTAAAAATTTTAAATTTTTTATCAAATACATAAAAAATTTCACTTACTAAATTTATCAAAAAATTACTAAAAATTCTTAAAATTTTCGCTGACAAATAAGACCTAATTCTGAAGTGTTATCCACATATCTAATCATACACTTCTATCAATGAACCATAAGAGGAAATACAATTTTATTACAAAACAAACAAACCCCAACAACAACCCCCCGAGGGGTTAACAAACAAATAAACCTTTTATGATATATTTGAATTAAAAATTTATCAAAAAAATAAATAAACAAAACAAAACAATTCATTCCCCTTTTCTATGTCTCTTATTTCCTCTCACTAAATCTTCACACCAACACACCCTTAAGCAAAAGCAAATTTCTCAAGAAAAAATAAAATTATTATAGAAAATCACTAATCAAAATAAGGAGATGTCGACAAATTTTAGTTTTCATAAGCTTGTTATCTTAAGTTGATATGAGAATAATTTACTTCTTAAGACAGAGCAAAGAGGAGATGCATCAAGAAGAGGCGTGAACCCTTTGATTTGAAGGGTGTTTATGGTATTTAACAAAAATACATGTATAGTGTTTGAAGTTATATAAATTTGTAAGAGTTAACGTCTTTCTTTTCTACAGTGAGTAAAAAATTTAAATTTTACGGCCTAAAAAATTAAAATTTTATAATTTTATAATTTGTATTTATAAAGATTTATAAAATTTTATATATTTTTTTATATGAGAATAATTTTGTAACTTCTTTATTTAAAAATAAAAAAAGTGTGAAGCCAATGGAATTGCGACAACATCGCCCCCACCCATTTTACATTGGTCATATTCATTACCTACTATATATAATACCAATAATTAATTGGGTACTAAAACATACAACACTTGAACATGACTTTATCAGTATTTTCTCCTCAAGACCTAGAAGAAGAAGGAAAAAAAAAAAATTAACCCGCAGATGAGAGAAAGATTCCCCTTCTCCCAAACAAGCCTTACGCGCATCCCCGTGGAGCAAATCCGATCCGGGGACGCGACAGATCGTACACAACCCGGAAACCCTGTTGCTGGATGTTCCCAATTATGGACAACCCGCTCATGGTACCCGCAAAAGCAAAGCAAAAGGTACCCCTACTGTTCACCGGGATCAGATAATTCGACGCAGGCAATGACACGTCAGCTCCGACGAAGTGCATCACCACCGTCGGCACCTTCACCTCCGTCTTTCCGGATAGGTCAAAGCAGGTGTCGAACAGGGAGAAGTCCGGTGCCGTCTTCAAGTTGGATGCTCCGGCTCGGAATGCGTCGCGCAGGGCCGTATAGGCGGGTCGGGTCAGGCGAGTAACGGAAGTTCCGGAATCGATGATAACCCCACCATTACCAACGGTGTCGAGCTGGAAAAGCGACGCCGTAATGCCCCGAACTCGGACGCCTCCGACGCTGATTCCGGTTAGCCCGACGTAGTAGAAAGTATCGAGCTTCGGGTTTGTTAATAATGGAGTGAACGCAGCGGTTCTTGGGACGGCGGCGTCACCGAAGACAATCGAGGATGGCTTTGAAGAAGACGACCGGTCCACTAAGCAGTATGAGAACTTCCCACCGAACCGGCGACCGGCTTGAGTCGGGAACGATAACTTCCCTCTGCCCAGACCCAGCAACCCGGCGGCGCCTACGAACAAGCCCTCGTTGTCGTGACCACACCCAAAGGCGATATTGTTAACTTTCGCCCTCCTAAACGTCAGCGTTTCCGTTGAGAACTCGCCGACGGTGAACGACCCGTCGCCGTACGAGACCTGGTAGAGACACATCTGGCGATGGTTGCAGCCCGGCGAGTCGAGCAGGCGACACAAGGGAGACCGGCATGCCACGCCGGCGAACGACGTCGATTTCTTCGGATCAAAGACCGGGTCGGTCTGGGTGTAACATTTCCGGCAAGGCGAGCACTGGGCCCAGACGACGTCGCTGCCGGTGTCGAGCACCATGTACACGTACTTCGGTGGCGTACCGATACCCAAGCGCGTGAAGTACTCGCCACTTCCCTGGGTGAGTCCGGAGATCACGGAGCTACTGAAACCCGCGCCGCGTCGCGGGCCACTAGCGACGGATTTAACGGCGGACGTCAAAGCCTTGACCCTGGCAGAGTCTCGTTGCAGACGGAGGTTGAAGAGGCTCTCCGGAGTGGCATTGAAAGAGGAGAGAGAGTCCCGGTGGTGTAACTGTACGGAGAGGGAAGTTTCGTCCGGTATGGTGAAGGTTTCGGAGTCATGGGTCGTCCATGCGATGGCCTGGGGAGAGGGGAGAGACTGCAGAACCAGGGTTTGGAATTCGATGGGTTCGGATAGAACGGTAGAAGAGAGGAAAAGGACAAGGAAGGAACAGAGAATGGCTATGGCTTTGCCTCCCATTTGTCTCGTCTATGAGTGAGAGAGAGAGAGAGAGAGAGAGAGAGGGGGGGGGCTGGGGGGAGTGAGAACGGGGAGAGGGTGCTTTGGCACTATAAATAAAGCAGATTGAGACAGAAGGGGTCTCTAGTCCACTCTGTATTTATTTTATTTCAAACTCTCCTTTTCGAAGTTGGCATCATTGTTCACACTCACAGACGTACATTCTGGTCATTGTTTAACACGCACACACATATATATATATAAATTAAATATTTTCGAAAATTAGCATATACACAAATTAAGGAAAATTACAATTTAAATGCATAACACTTCTAGAATTTTACTAGGAGTGGTTAATATTGGCAGAATTTGAACTATTGGTTTAAATAAAAAAATTGACATAAAAAGAAAGCTAAACACAAATTTTCTATTACCAATAGAAATAAATATCTCAAAACTGATGTAACGCTGAACACTCACAAACAAACGGATGCAATGCGGAACATATGTGCGTGTGTGCACACACAAACAATAAAGTTCATACGTACATGGGTTGTGTAAAGTGCATATGGCTAACAGTGTCTTTGGTGGAATGGAAGGGCGGGAGGAAGGAAATGTCGGAGGGAGGAATATGGGAAGGAAAGAAAAATGATAGGAAGAAAGTGTGTTTGGGTAGGTAAAAAAATAAAAGGAAGTAAAAGAAATATATATATATGTGTGTATTATAATTTATTTTAAAAAAATAGATCTCACTTTTTAAATTTTTTGTCACGCATTTCTATCTTTCTCACTCTCCTTCTCTCCTTTCTTTCCTCTTTTTCTCCCAAATGTTAAAAAAAAAAATATTGTGTGGGTCCTACTTTCACTTTTCCATCTTATTTTTCGTCCTCTTTTCTTTTTTTTTTTCTCTTTTTTTTTTTTTAAACCACGTATCTTTTTTCCTTTCTCTTCGCTTTCCTCTCCAATCAAGCAATGGAAACGTCCTCCTTCCTATTTTCCCTCCAACCGAACGTGGGCTAGAGAACGGCTCTCTCAACATGTACCTGCAGTGGGAAGGCTCCGTTTTGAAAACCTGTCGTTTCTTAATTTTTTAATTTTTTTAAATAACAAAATTTATTTTAAATCATAAAAAATTTAAATTAATAAAAAATTAATTACTAAAAAGTAATTTTTCAATTTTCAAACACAAAAAAAAATTACTCTTTTAGTAGCTAGATACCAGTGAACTAAAAAATAAAATAAATAAATAATATTTTTTTTCCTACTCAAACTAAGACTTGGTTTAGAAGGAAAAATAGCTGACTTATTTTTACTTAGCTAATACCAACTATTTTTGTGTTTGAAAAGAGAAAAAAGTTGGGTTTGTAGGTGGTTTTTAGTTTTAGTTAATTTAATATTTTTACCTTTAAAAGTTTAAAAAAATATTAAAATGTAAGAAAATAAATTTATTCATTTTACAAATAAGCAAATAAGTTAAATAAGTTAATTAGCTTATAAGCCAATTAACTCTTTCTTCTCAAATGATACCTCACTCTTCATGTTTGGGAACAAAAAAGTTACATTTTGAATTTTTTGTTGATTTGACAATTTTACTATTCATAATTTAAACCCCAAGGGGTTAGATGGGATGGTCTTGGACTGGGACTTAGGGGCTTACCACCCCAAGGTCTCAAGTTCAAGTCTCCTCTCTAGCAAAAACTTGGGGCCAGCCTCCCGGGCGCAAAGCGTAGTAAAGGTTGGTAGGACGGGCCTCCTTGGCAGGACGAACCGTATCCAGTTCTTGGGTGTGGGTCCGACTCCCCGCCGCTACGCGAGTTCGCGATTGACCGCTATACATGTTGAGGGGCCGGTATGTGTGGCACAAACCAAAAGAGATTCACTCTCTAGGGGTTTGACCTAGGGAGTGAATCTCTCGAGGTTAAATCCTTTTTTTTTTTTTTTTACTATTCATAATTTAAAGTAAATTCAAAATATAAAAAGATAAATTTTGATATTTAAAAAAACTGGATAGTGAAAAACTGAAAAATTCCCTAACTTCCCAAACAATCCCTAATGTAGCCACCTAACTCTGGATTTACGTTGTGGTTTCCGCGTGGACCCCACCACTCCACCACCAACCCTTTTTTTTTTTTCCCCTCAATTTATTTAAACAAATTGGTTTTGTTTTATGCAGTAAAGTCTTTTCGTATATTGTTTTCTACAAATAAAAAAAAAAATTGTCCAAAAAGGCGAAGATTTCTCCCATTTAAGTGTATCTTTCTCACATGTTAACTTTTTTTATGTACCAAAAATATTATTAAAATATTTAATTAAAAATTTGCAATATTATATTAAAATTTCACATTAATAAATTAAATATTCAAAAATAATTAACCTATATAATGCATCCAACTCATTCTAGTAAATACTTTTAATTAAAAATTTTCGATGCATAAAGTCAATTTAAGAGCATTCTCAAACTGTCTATTAAAAAATATTTTTATATATATTATATATATTTATACCTTATAATTTGTGTAAAATAATACTAAAAATAGAGTATATCTTTTAACTTTTTATTTTAAATGTGTCACAATTATATTTTTAGGCAAATAAATTTTGTAAAATTACATTGTACATAATTATTATATTTATCAAAAATTATATTAGAATTATTCGTTTTAATTTAATATATTTTAATTATCACAATATTATATTTATTACTAAGCTGGTATCGTGCGCAGGAAGTAAAGGGAAAGGTAAAAGAAAATGTTTCAAAATGTATTTGTTTTTATCTTTATATTTTTTTAATTTATAAATGTGATAAAATTTAAATTTTCAATTTTAATTAATTTTCTGGAAATCAAATTATTTAAAATACATATCAAAAGTATGAGGTTTTATTCGCTTTCAAAATTCTATTGCCTTTCTCAAAAAAAATCACATTTGATAATCAGATTTTTTTTTTCAGTTAAATATGTGATCATTTGAAAGATGTTTGTGGTACTAATTCACATTTACTCCAAAAAAAACTCCAACAATCTCTATAACTCACTAAGGGCCCGTTTGACAACGCTGTCGTTTTTTTGCTGTTGTTTTTCTGTTGTCGTTTTCTGTTTTTTGTTTTCTGTTGCTGTTTATTTTTTCTAAAATGAAAACTGAAACTGTGTTTGAAAATGTAAATTTGTTTAGAATTATTAATTTTTTATTTTAAAAAATATTTAATTTTATTAGTTTTAAAAAATTAATAGAACTTAATAAAATATATTTTATATTAATTTAATTTAATTAATATAATTAATTAAATTAATACAGTAAATTATTTATGAAAATCATTTAATCAATAAATATAAAATATATTAAATTATATTATTTATTAAAAATAATTTAATAAAATATATTTCATATTAAATAAATGATTAAATTAGATTAATTATTAAATTAAATTATTTATTTTTAAATTAATTAAATTCATTTAATTAATTATTAAAATAATTTAATAAAATATATTTTATATAAATTAAATTAATTAAATCATAAATAATTTAATTTAATTATGATATTTATTTAAAATAATTTAATAATTATTATTAAATTAAATTAAAAATTAATGTAATTTAATTATTTATTATTAATTATTTTATATAAATTAATTTAATTATTAAATTAAATAAATTAATTATGATATTTATTTCAAATAATTTAGCAATAATTAATTATTAAATTAAATTAAATTAATTTAGTTTTATTATTTATTAAAAATAATTTATAGTAATTTATATAATTAATTTAATTTTTGAATTTAATTATATTATTTATTAAAATAACTTATTTTAATAAAATATTTGAATAAAATAATTTATTTTTATGTAATGTAACAAAAATAGATAAAGTTTTAAAATTAGCAAATTATTGGCAACAGAAAAGAAAACCAGAGTGAAAACACATTTTTTCTGTTTTCATTTTTCTGTTTCCGTTTTCATTTTTTTTAGAAACAAAAAAATGGAAACAGATTTAACAAACATGTTTCTGTTGTCAGTTTACAAAATTTTGAAAACGGAAACAGAAAAACAGAAAACAAAAACGTTACCAAACGGGGCCTAAAATTCTCTATCACATTTTTACTTTTCCTGCTTTTACTAATTTCAAAAAATTTAATATTTCGCTAAAAAAATAAAAATTTCGTAACGAAATTAATGTTTCTGTTTTCCTTTACGAAGTAAATTTCATTAACCTCTCTTGATCTATTTTTTTCTATAAAGGTCCCGTTTGGAATAAGAAAAAATCAGATAAATTGAGATAAAATGTAGTTTAGGGTTGATTTTAGCGCATTTTTTTCTGAAAAGTAGCAAACTGTGGGATAAATTGAGATAAAATGTAGTTTGGGGTTAATTTTGGCATCTTTTTTCTGAAAAGTGGTGAACTGTGAGAACGAGGATTCAAAAAAATTCAAAAAAAATAGCGACAATGATACTCATTTGAAAGTTTTTGATACAAAGAATATGATTGTATAAAAAATTTATACATTCAGAAATCTCAAGGGAGATTAGGGAAATTTACCCGATAAAGGAAGGGAGGGCAGTGTCATTTCAAAAATCTCAGGGAAGATTTCTGTTGGTGTCAAAAAACTCAGGGGAGGTTAGTAAAATTTACCCAAGAAAATATTACAAGTATTTTTTGCGAAACTAAGCACATAGGAACATTAAAATTAAGGGCATGTTTGGTTGACTAAATTTTGATAAAAAATATAATAAAAAAATGTGATATAAAGATAATAAATGTTAAAATTTTATTAAAAAATTATAAAAAATAATTAAAATTTAATAACGTTTGTTAAAATTTGATAGGCGGAACAGGTCACAAGAAGAAAATCGAAGGAAGAGACAAAGAAGAAACTCTATCCGGCAATAATAATATTAATGAAATGTCAGTCGGAAGGTCTAACTGGGACCAAGAAATACAGAGGACAAATTGACTGGCAGCGGTTTTTGGTACATCAATAGGCATGAAGTCTATATTTATGGGTTCCTCGGGACTTTTAATAGTTTGCTGTGTATTTGGCGCGTTAAGAATTATTAAAAAATTTTAAAAATTTTTTAAAATTTTTAAAAGTTATATATTTTTATCTTATTATAAATTATAAATTATTTTATTTTATATTATTTTTACTACTCTAAACAAAACTTTAATATATCAAAGTCTTCTTACCATTAATACCAACCATCCCCAACCCACGCCCTACTTTGTTAGTTGAGTTGGATAGCACATTAGTCAGAAATGCGGCCTCATAACTACGGATCCTAACCGTATATCCCGTGCAAGGTGGTTCCGGAGGCAGCGAAGCAGAATATTGATGATTATGAGAGAGAGAGAGGGAGAGGGAGAGGGAGGGAGAGAGAGAGAGGGAGAGGGACAGCTACTTGGCAAAACTTTTCAATCAAAGTGCTGTGGTAATTATGGCAATGCTTGGAAAATTATTTTTTATTTAAAAAAGTGATGTTCCTACACGGTGAAATTTGTTTTGGACACCGGCGGAAAAGACCAAAAGTAGAGAACGAATCACACGGCCCAGAGAAGAGAAATACATTAATGATGGATGATGTTGGACCCAGAGAGGTCAAAAAATAATAGGGGACTCAAAAAAGAGGGAGAAGCTACCTGGAAACGGAGGATCGTCGGGTGGGGAACACCTAATTCATAGGAAAATGGCATCAAGGATAAGGTTGGCTGATTTAATGCAATGACATGCTTTTATATATTGACGGAAGAAAGGTTTTCTAAAAATTCAAGCAACATGTTAAGATGCGTTTTGTGTTCTTGCATTGGGAAAGAATTATGAGAAAATGTTATAATTTATTTTTTCATTTACTGACCTTCTATTATTAATAATTTACCCTCACAAGAGACTAATATTTATTTTCAATATAATTATTACCCTCTCTTCTAAATTAATGTAATAGAGAAGAAAAATTATTTTAATAAAATATTCTCTATTGTCTCAAAACAAACATGCCTTTTGTTTCCAGGCAAGAAAATTTATTAATGGATGTGGTTCTTCGAGTCTTATTTGAGTTTTCATTCTCAAATTTATAATTTTTCAGACGAATTATTGACTATTGTATACAGTAATGTAAATATTTGAAATTTTCAAACAACCATTTTTTTTAAATAACGAAAACAAAAAACCCATAATATTGAAATATTTAAAAGAATACATTTTATTTAAATTCTTAATTAAGATATTATCAATGAATTTATATAGGGTGAGTTTGGAGTAAGATAAAGTGAGATAAATTGAGAGTTCGTAATGCGTGCAGTAAAAGAAAAAAGTTGATGTGATATAAAGTTAATAGGGATTTATAGAGATTTTTGAAATTTGTTTGCAAACCAAACTCACCCATATTCACCATGAATAGTTTAAAGCACAATCGTTCTAACAATTGCTATCGAAATGTTGAAATACTATTTTCTAAGACAATAGAACAAATCATTTATATTTAAATTATAATTGAAAATACAATACCATACTAGATGGTATCGATCCATAAAAATAATGGTACCGTTTGGACATATTTTAATCTCTATAAATTTTTATAAAAATTTAAATTTTCTATTCATATTATGAATTGTGCGATAATAATTTATATAATTATAAATTTCCTACTAATATAGTAAATTACGCAAGTATAATTTTTACAAATTTATACTAATTTATATAATTCCGAATACACTCAAATATGTCTCGTACTAACTACTATATTGCATTATTTCTACCTCATACCAGAATTTTTTTAGATGGTACGCAAATATCACAAAAGGTACTGATTTTGTGCTTTGTCTTGATTTTTTATTTTTATATTTTTTATTTCATAAACCTTATACAACAAATAATAACAGGTGGAATATTTTCTTATTCCCCACCAATTTCACATAAAAATAAAATTTATTTTATTATATGAATTTATAAAATATTAAACTTGTTAAATTTAGCTATCTTAATTAATATTCAAATTGAAATATAAAATAAATTATTCATTGCTTTTGTTTTATGCCTATAAATTATTTATTTGTATAACATATTAAATTTTTTATGTAGTTTAAGTATTTTTTTTATAAACTCGTAACGGTATGTCGAAACGTATTATATATAAAATTAGCACATTATCGGATTCAAAATTTACATCAATTTTATAATTTTATTTTATTTATACAAATGTCTATGAATTCATACAGTGAGTGAAGAATTTAAATTTTACTATCTCGTAATTCACGTTTGTAAATATTTATAAGATTTTATTTTATTTTAAAAAACTCCAAACATAGCCAAAATAAAATAATTAAATTGAGCTTTTGAGCGACATAGAAGCAAAACTGGGAGGGGGGGGGGGGGAAGAGGATTAAAACATAAGTCGAGGTTCCACCGAGATTTGAACTCGGGTTACTGGATTCAGAGTCCAATGTCCTGACCACTAGACCATGGAACCAGGTTGGCGGTGCGCGGACGAGTAATATAAATATTATATTTATGCACAAATTAATATCCTTACAATATCCATGCAATCAAAAATATTCAGATATAATTTTATTTGTTTAAGTTATTGATGTAAATTTTGAATCCGATAATGTGAGTTTATTAAAAAAAAAATACTTAACTACATAAAAAAAATTTAATATGTTTCACAAATAAGTAATTTATAGGTATGAAACAAAAGCAATGAATAATTTATTTTATATTTCAATTTGAATATTAATTAAGATAGCTAAATTTAACAAGTTTAATATTTTATAAATTCATATAATAAAATAAATTTTATTTTTATGTGAAATTGGTGGGGAATAAGAAAATATTCCATCTGTTATTATTTGTTGTATAAGGTTTAGGAAATAAAATAAGTAAAAATAAAAATAAAAAATCAAGATAGAGCACAAAATCGGTACCATTTGTGATATTTGCGTACCTTCTAAAAAAATTCTGGTATAAGGTAGAAATAATGCAGTACAGTAGTTAATATGAGACATATTTAGATGTATTTGTAATTATATAAATTAGTATAAACTTGTAAAAGTTATACTCACGTAATTTATTATATTAGTAGAAAATTTAAATTTTTGTGAAAATTTATAATTATATAAATTATTATAAATTTATAAAAATTATAATCACATAATTTGTAATATGAGTAAAAAATTTAAATTTTTATAAATATTTGTAAAGATTAAAATATGTCCAAACGGTACCATTATTTTTTTTGGATCAATACCATCTAGTATGGTATTGTATTTACAATTATAGTTTAAATATAAATGATTTGTTCTATTATATTAAAAAAAAGTATTTCAACATTTCGATAGCAATTATTAGAACGATTGTGCTTTAAACTATTCATAGTGAATACATAAATTCATTGATAATATCTTAATTAAGAATTTAAATAAAATGTATTCTTTTAAATATTTCAATATTATGGGTTTTTTGTTTTCGTTATTTAAAAAAAAAGGGTTGTTTGAAAATTTCAAAGATTTACATTACTGTGTACAATAGTCATTATACATTCAAATCGTGCAAATTTGAGCCATACATTTTTTTTCCAACTCTTCTGCTCTTCGTTTTGGCACACACCAGGATGGAATCAGAGAGCCAGAGCAAGAAAATCGAAGAAACAGTCATTGGAATCTTGAAAGATGCGGACTTGGAAGAAGCCACCGAGTTCAAGGTCCGAACAGTGGCCGCCGAGCGGCTCGGCATCGACCTCTCCGACCTGGACCACAAGTGGCTCGTCAGGCGCGTCGTTGAGTCGTATTTGCTATCGCTGGAGGAAGACAAAGAGGGCAAGGTTGAGGAACAGCCCAAAGAGATTGTACGAGAACAAGGGAAGAAACAAAATATCAAGGCGAAGGAGGGAAGTGATGATTGGGGTGGAGTCATTTGCAAGGTGGGTTAGCAGGCGGTTGAAACCCTAGTTGATCCTACCATGCTTGATCGCAGAGTAATTGCAATAAAAAGTAAATGAAAGTTACTGGCCTTTCGTTTTCCATTTCCATTGTGTTCGGTGGCTGAGAAAGCAGAAAATTGCGGGGCTTTGCGTTTTCTCTTGCATATTTTCTGCAAATGAAAGGCGTAAATAGTTTTAAGTGAGATCACTTTAGTCGACTTTTGTTTCCTTGGGTATCATATGATCTTATTTACGTTATACAGCATGGACGAAAAAATAAAAACCCCAGCTTAAACCCTTTTTTCAATCTGTTCTGTTGATGTTATGTTACAATTGAAGTGATGATTGTTCACACCATTAATGAAACTTTGCTGGTTTTGTTACAGCTTTCAGAAAAGAGAGCCGTGGCCGTTCATGACTTCAGAGGGAAAACTTTAGTGTCAATTAGAGATTACTACCTAAGAGATGGAAAGCTGCTTCATTCCGCTAGAGGTTACATTGTAATTCTTGTTATTATCACTTTCGTCTTTCCGGCTTTCAATCACACGGTCTTTTGCTTTGTCTTATTTGCTAGTTTAATGGAACATTCCATTGTAATTGATTTGTCAATTATCACCAAGCATTCGTGTCTTTTTTATCATATTCTCTAGTTCAATGCAATACATTGTTCAGAGAATTTGGATTTTGCATTATTTGGCGCCATCAAATGCTTTTACTTATAATTCTGATGTCTAAGTTGCCACAGCAGGGTGACACATTAGTCTGTCTGTCTAATCTATGCGCCACTGTCTCAAAAGTTATGATTAGAACATTTAGGATTAGGAAAGTGACCATTGGGCTGATTAGACTTGTATCTACATGTATTATTACACCTCAAATTAGGGATGAAACAACAGTGCCTTCGCCCATGGCAAATGAACCAAATAGTTGTATTAATAATGATAGTATAAAATCTTGAATGATAGTAGTAATAAATGATCTTCATATAAAATCAAGTATCTTGTCTATCACGATAGTGAGCTACGGTCCTAATCCATAATATCGACTTCAAATCTCGTCCAAGACAAATCACTTAACTAATCCTATAGGAGGTCATACGTCATATACTCGTCAAGCTACGGTCCTAATCCAAACTAAAAAATTCTTGACTAGAATCCTTCCATCTCACCTGAAAAATGTTAAGTATGAAAATAAGTGATAAAGCAGATAATTGTAATTGATTGGAAGTTGCAACATATGTTATGTATCAATATTATTGAGCTCGCCTCGTATCATTTCAATCTTCTCATGAACCTGAATCATTTGTTGAAGCTTCAATCCATTGGTAGACGTATGGGGTGACTAATGGAGGTCACAATCCCTCCAAAACTTTGAATATTCCCTTTGGGACAATTGCCTTTATGCCTTCTGTACTCAGGGTCAAAATCACTTACACCCCCTTTACTTCATTATTTTGCATTAATGTCCCCTGTACTCGTTACTAAAGTGCAAAAATGAACGGAGCTATTAAACTTAACAGCGCGTGATGTGTATGTGAAAAAAAAATAGAAATATTTAATATCCAAAAATAACATAAATTGAATGGACCATAATGCCCTTGGGGTATGGGCGACCTCCCACCAATCCTATCTCTCATCACCGGCTAATAAAGTAGCTTCTAACGCCAAACCCAAATCCCATTAGGTTCAAGAACTACGTAACTGGAAAACCTCTCTTTTTCTACCGCTCTTGCTAGGTCTACCTATCAAGAGGGTTTTGAGGGTTTGGGAGTAAACCCCAAATGGGTCTGAGAAGACAATGGTGAAGAAGGAAGGAGAGAGAAAGAGGAGGAGGAGAGAGAAGGGGTTGGAGGATGGAAATAGACCCATCTATTTGATTTGAAAATAGTCTCACAACATGAATGTTTTGAAAGATTTGGATTTGGATTTGGTGGTGGGTTCTAGAGATGGTCTTTGGATTTCATACATATGAAATCTTATATATGCATATATACATACAAACAAATTCTATATATACATATATATCAAATCTGGTTTGGTAGGTTTGCAACAAATCTTCACCAAATCACAAACAAATTCTCTATATAGATATATATCAAATTTGATTTGGTGGATTTGCTACAAATCTTCATCAAATCACAAACAAATTCTATATTAACATGTATATCAATTTGTTATGGTGGATTTGCCGCAAATCTCCACAAAATCACAAACTAAGAGGAGAAAATGGGTTTGCCAATGGCGAAATCTCCTCCACTGATGCTGCTGCTACTTTTGGCTGGCAAAATCTCCCCCTACCGCTGCTACTTCCCGGAGATTGATTGGTCGTGGGTCGTTGCTACTTTCTTTCGTTGGGGTAATAAAATTGAACGGGTAATTTTGTCTTTCTGCCACTAAATGTGACGCTGTCTGCTATTGTACTTTAATAACGAGTGATGATACCAATTCTTGTCCCACATCGATTAGGAGTCGGGGACTGAGGGCCTTAATAAAGGCCGCTACCCCTCTCCCTAGTAACAAGGCTTTTTTCTCACGAGGGAAACAATACCGACTTGGGTTGTCACGAGCTAGGCCATGAGGAGCCTATGGGTCACGAGAGACCTAGCAGTCGGACAATATCGGCTAGGCGAGCCTAGTGGTGCGCAGACGAAATTCGGATATCATCAGCTGGCGCTAGAAGGAGGGCCATGAGCCGCTCCGTCCCTCAGTCACCGACTAGGGGGCTACTGATGATACCAATTCTTGTCCCACATCGATTAGGAGTCGGGGACTGAGGGCCTTAATAAAGGCCTCTACCCCTCTCCCTAGTAACGAGACGAGAGAAACAAAACCGACTTGAGTTGTCACGAGCTAGGCCATGAGGAGCTTATGGGTCACGAGCCCAGGTCTAGCAGTCGGACAATATCGGCTAGGCGAGCCTAGTGGTGCGCAGACGAAATTCGGACATCATCAACGAGTATAGGGGACACTAGTGCACAATAACAAGATAGAGGGGTTTAACTGATTCTGACCCCAAGTATAGGGGTTATAAAGGCAATTTCCTCATTGCCTTTATACATCATAATTGTAAACAGTACAAATCTTCACAAATTTTTAACAAAATTTACCTTTGCCCCTCCAAATTCATTAAATTCACTTTGTCCTCTTTACAAAAGTTTTGGGTCTGCCACCATGGTTCAAAGTCACAGTTGCAGCCGTCGCCATCATATCGAACTGAGAATTTTTATGCGGTTCGGTTGTTGCGCTGCGGTATCAAGCGATACAGAACTTTTCTCATTTTTTTCTTAAAAAAATTTAAAAGTTTCTAGAAATTCTAAATAATAAAATTAATGTATTACATGATAAAATATATAATAATTATTTATTTAAACTTTAGATAAACTATTTATAACATGCGAACAACCCATTGCTCAAAATAAGAAAATAAATATATTAGTTACAACTCAAAATATATGAACCAAATATATATCCATTCTAGGTGTTACTCAAAATAAGAAAATAAATAAATATATTAGTCGCAATAAATAATATTTTCCTAATTTTAGTCACTATATATTAGTCACAATAATTAATAAATTGTGCTTTCATAATATGTTCTATAAAAAAGTAGTTATAAAAATATTGAATAATGGTTAAGGGTGAGTTATTATTATTAAAATTTAAAGTGTATTCATCTAAATCTCATAGGGCCATTTACAAACTAAAAAAAAAAAAACCATTTACAAAATAAAAAAAAAAAGTGTTCAGTTAGCCAAATTGGCGAGTGAGGGATCGAAACTTCGAGTAGGAGGTTGCGACAACAATGAGGCGACGACAACGACAATCTGACGGCGAGGAGGTTTCAACGGCTGTGGTGCTCTAACAACGGCAACTTGGGACTTTGCTGACTGCAAAGAGGAGATATCAACGGCGATTTGCGAAGAACTCACAAACACCGAAGATATCAGTAGCGATTTGTGAAGAACTCACAAACACGGGTGCGATTACTGGGTCCAATCATTGGTGTCTCTCTCACCCAAATCCAAAGGCTCAAGCGGCTTGAGTTTTGCACTCTAGATCTGAAATAATGGGTCAGATGTCCTGTTCCCTTTTTTTTAGTGTCGCCGATATATAGTTGGTATCGCAGGTATCTCGGCACTTTATATTCATGTAATCAGTGTATCATCGAGATATCGGTGAGTCTCTCAGCCAAAACAAGGCGAGTTACATACACTTGGCGATTTTTTTGATGTGGTCCGATATATTGTCGCAGTTTTCCTTGATATCAGCCGTCTCGGATGATACTTTGAACCATGTCTGCCACTGCTTCAATTATTCTTGCTGGAGAGATGCGATACAGGAAGAAATACATTGTTGTTGTGTTCATTATGCTTAGGTTTATTTTTTTATAAGCTTATTTTATTTTGCCTTTTCTGTCTGATCAGGAATTAGCTTGAGTACTGAACAGTGGTCAGCCTTCAGGAGAAATATCCCTGATGTAGAAGCTGCTATTAGAAAGATGGAAACACAAATAAGGTGATTAATGTTGGAACTTGGGAGTTAAAAATAGTTCTTTTTTTTTTTTTTGTGTGTAAATCTATTCTGTTATGCAAGGCACTAAATTTAAAATGGTTGTATATGGAATAAAATGGACTAAATGAAGTCTTTTAATGGATTTCCTAGTTTCCCCATCTGTTGCCTGATGTGAATAAAATTTCTGAGGTTTGACCTGAAATGTAAGTGTGCGCTACACTGGGTTTCTATTGATCAACTGACCTGGATTGCCAAATTAATGCACTGTAGATCTGAGAATGCTGGAAGACAAATTGAGGCAAATATTTCAAATTCAGCGACTGCTGTTGCTCAAGGCTGCATGCCTATGGAGACAAATCAAACCGGAACAGGTATATCAAATTCTGCCCCTCAAGGACTCACTCCTAGTCATACATCTAATTCTGCTCCTGCTGATGCCCCTCAAGGAATCTCTCTTATCCAGACATCTATGGAGACAAATCAAACTGAAATAGAAATATCAAATTCTGCTCCTGCTTCTGCCCTTCAAGGAATCTCTCCTATTCAGACATCTATGGAGACAAATCAAACTGAAACAGAAATATCAAATTCTGCTCCTGCTTCTGCCCCTCAAGGACTCACTCCTATTGATGCATCTAATTCTCTGACTGCTTCTGCCTGCCAAGGACCCAGTCCCATTCAGACATCTAATTTCGTGAATGCTTCTGCCTCTGGTTCAGCCCCTCAAGGACTCTTCTCTGTTCCTACATCTCAGTCTGGGGCTGCTGGTCCTCAAGGTGTTACCCCTATTCGGACCATCCGACTTGATGGGAAAAATTACCATTTTTGGGTGCACCAGATGGAATTTTTTCTGAAGCAATTGAACATTGCATATGTGCTTAATGAGCCATGTCCGAGCGTTGCCATAAACCCTGAAGCAAATTTTGAGGAAATTGCTCAAGCCAAAGTTGCAGTGCAAAAGTGGGTAGATGATGATTACATTTGCTGTCACAATATCTTGAACTCTCTGTCTGATCATCTATTTGATCAATACTCAGGGAAAACCAAGAGTGCAAAAGTGCTTTGGGAGGAACTCAAATTAGCTTACAATGAGGATATTGGAACGAAGCGATCTCAAGTCAACAAATATATTCAGTTCCAGATGATCGATGGGATATCCATTGTTGAACAAGTACAAGAACTTCACAGGATTGCTGATTCTATAATTGCTTTTGGAATGCAGATTGATGAAACTTTCCATGTTAGTGCCATTATTTCGAAGCTTCCGCCATCTTGGAAGGAGTATCGCATGAAGTTGATGCGCGAGGATTTTCTCCCTCTCAACATGTTGATGTATCGCCTGAGATTAGAGGAAGAGTCTCGCAATCATGCGAAGAAAGAGGGGCCTTTTTTGAAGGCTCATGTAGGAGAGCCCGGAGCAGAAAATAAACTCGGACCAAAGAACAGAGATCTGAAGAGGCCGGGGATGCACTGGGAGATGGACAAGGATAACAAGGCCATGGTATGCTATAAATGTGGCAAGAAGGGGCATATTTCAAGAAATTGTCACACTAGGTTTGTTTACATCAGGGAAAAGGCAAATGAGGAGAGTGAAGTTGTGCCGGCAGTTGAAAAGGCTAACGTGGCGGATAGAATTGCAGAGTAGTTTATTCTTGTGCATCACCAACGCACCGAAAGAAGAATACTATGAGAAGGTATAAGTTTCAGGGACCCAATTCAATTTTGGTTTGTAAAGTTTTGTTTGGGATAGTTTCAGGGACCCAATTCAATTTTGGTTTGAAAAGTTTTGTTTGGGATAGAAATTTAAGCTTGGGTCATGCGAGGAAGTTCTGCCACATACTGTGTAACAAAGGTTAGAATTCCATCCCCAGTTTTTGAGGTTCATCTTTCACTTGGAAGAGTTATTAAACTGAAGAGTGTGTCTGGTGTTAGATGGATGTTGTTAAATTCGTAGAGCTGTGAATGGAGCCAGGAGTTGTGAATTTGGTATGTCTTTTAATCAGTCAAATACAAGTGTTATGTTGTTGTGGGATGGCACACTTGTCCTTAGCCGCAAGTGCTAAGAAGCAACCATTTGGGGCCCTCCCCAAGTGTACCGGAATGATGTTGTGGCTATGGATTTTCAGTTCTGTGATGATTTTTTTTTTTTTTTTTTAAAGAATGCGTGTTAACTCTTATTTTATTTTATTTTTTGATAATTTCACTTCACATTTTCTTGAGCACATGAGCTTGATCTTCTTGAAGTACTCCCGCTCTTAAAAAACATTTTGTTGAAACTTAAAAAAAAAAAAAATGAAAGTTTCCATTAGAAAATCCAAATATTTCTGCTTTATCATTTGCTCAGAAATTTCTCATAATTCTCGAAATCAAGGCTAAAGCTGGCAAATATATAGAGTTGCTGTTGGTTGGGAACTAATAATCTTCTATTGACTTCATTCTCATGACTAGATCTGTCAATAGATTGGATTTAGATAATAATTATTAAATTCAGATTCGATTTGAATTTAATAATAATAAATTTTATTCAATTTAAAAGTAGTCGGGTATGATGTTATAAAAAATTTAAATTCAATTCATATACTTATATACGACCCGTTGTTAAATATATATATATACATATACATATATATGTATATATACATATTTAATGGTCAACTAGAATAAAAGAACGTGAATCAATAAAAATATCGGCAAACAAAATTTAATCATACGATTATTTGAAAAGAGAATTTTAGAGTCAATTTTGCTCTATCATTTTTATTTTTTGTTATTCTTTAAATAAAGTTAAAAAATATATTTAATTTAAACGGTGATTTTTTAAAAAAAGAAACATATTTCATATTTTTAAGAAATAAAAAATAACAAAATGTTCAGACGAAACAACATAATAATAATAATAATAATAATAATAATAATATTATTATTATTATTATTATTATTTCATGTGTTTTATTCTACTAAAATGGAGCACTAAGGCTCAAGGGCCAACCTGCATGGACAACACGGATGGTACAAATGGTCTGTATAAGCGAAATGCGACTATTAATAACTTAAGTTTAAACTGATTCAGAGTTTATTTGGTAATTAAATTTTTAATAATTTTTAAGACTTTTAAATATTATCTTGGTTGGTTACAATCAATTTTTAGTAACTTTTTAGTAATTTTCAGTCAAAGTGGGAAATGGTAAAATAATCACTTCAAACAAAATCACGGTAAAAAGTTATCAATGTATTACCAAATAGATAAAAAAAAGTTTGTAATACGATATTTACACTGTAAAATGGTGACATATACAAATTCATTCCATTTAAATTCACTTGAAATAAAATTTCTGTGAGATGATTAAAAATAATGGGTCTAGCGAATCTATCTGAATCTGGATCCATTAACTATTGAATTTAACGGATCAAATTTATTGGATCTGATTTGGGCTAAATTGGTCCATCGAGAGGCACACTTGTGACTTTTGATTTTGGAATGAAGTTTCATTCAAAGGCTGATGGGGAACGTGTTTGACTGTTTGGGCACCCTACCACACTCCTTTTTTTTTTTTTTAAGCTTGTAAAGGATTTAGTATATCAATCAGCTAATCAATTATTTTCCTTGTGCATTAACTATGGTATTGAGTCTATTGACCATTAAATTCACGATTATACAACACACACACACATATATATATATATATATATATGATTTATATATATAAACGGACACAATAATTGTGCTAACCATTGCACCTAACTAGGATATTACCTGGGTTTTTTCATACCGGGAGGTTCTGGGTGTTTTCATTTTCTTTTTCTTTTTTTTAAAAAAATCATATATTGAAGGGTGATTTCGATATGTTTGTAAATGGAGTTTTGACTTTGACCACCGCATAGAAACTACTATGGATCTTGCATATTTAAAGCAACTAAAATATCACATGCCACACAGAGGTTCTCTGGCTCTTTCATCTTTGAACAATACAGAAGGTTTGACAAAAAAAAAAAAAACAGAGGGGCAAAAAATGTGGAAAGGCCAAAAAGAATGAGTGTGACCGAGAAGGGTTACGGTTGAGGAATGGGCACCAAAGCTAAAGGCCAAAGCACCTCCACTTCTTCTCTCTATTTTGGCCACATGTTTCAGCACCTATTCACGCACTTGCTTGCTCTCTTTTTGGATTCAAAGTTTAGAAGGACCCCCAAACAAAAAAAAAAAAAGTGATGAAAATATTTGGAAATAGATATTATTCATTAATAAATTAATTTTTTTAATTTAATTATTTTTTATTTTTTAAAGTTATAAATTTCATTTACTAATTTTTAATATAAATTAAATATAAAATGTAATTTAAAGGCTTAGTTTGAGAAGTAAAAAATGTGACTTTTTTTGTGTTTGGAGAAAAAAAAATTTTAGCTTTTTTAACATTTTTATCTTTAAAAGTTTAAAAGAAAATTAAAATTTAACAGGATAAATTTAATCATTTTATACATAAGCAAATAAGCCAAGTTCCAAACAGGAACCTAAATTTCTTTTCCATCTCCATCTCCATCGGCATCAACGTGCTATTAGCCAAAAACGATGTCCATGAGGTAAGGGTGGAAAACCCAATTGTGTTTACGCGTGTTATCAGACCTTTTAAAAAAAAAAGTTGTTTAAACCGCGTTGAAAATAAAATTTTTGCCACTACTTCTTTTGCTCTGTATTAGAAGTTTCTTTTTTTTTTTTTTAATTTTTTTACCATGTTAAAGGCTTAAACATGTGCCTGCTTTTATTCTTATTCATACCAAAAATTGGGTGAGAGAGAGAGAGAGAGAGAGAGAGAGAGAGCTTCCGTTGGGGTTCAGAATGTTTGATACCCATTTGGACCACAGCCTTGTACCTTGAGGCTTCTTTATTCTCTCGTTCAAAGATCGTTTGCGTATATTATTATAGGAACCAAAGGCCTTTCCTTTTCCTTGATATTTATTGCCAGCCAATTTTTTGAGATACCTCAATCCCCTTTATGGAAAGAGCAAACACCAAAGCGATGGTCCTAGACTTTGAGAATAGGATCTACCATCTTCCTCTTTGTCCAAGTTGTCTGCCCACTTTTTCCAAGCCGGGCATGTTTGGTTGCCGAGGAAATGAATACATAGAGGGAAGAAAAATTTTTTGATTTTGGTTTTGGAGTATGGAGACAAACACGTCCTAAGGTCAAATAGGGGTGTTTATTAGTCCACCTGAAAAGCAAGCATGCCGGTGGGTTTGAGATCACCAAATGTGGTTCACCAGGCAACAACGCAGAAAACAGGGCAATAATTAAATAAGAATTTTGGTCTAAATTTCCATACAGTCCAAAGTAAAGACAGAGAAAACTCGGACAAATGGGAAATCAATAATTAACATAAGAAAGCAATTCAAAACATTTATAATGAGGAATAAAGAAAAAATTCACGAGCCAGGGGGAGGCCATTTTCGTTGAAGATATTTTATTCTACTACCAAGGATTTTTTTTTCTTGACAGCTTCTCCACCCCCGTATTCCACATGCTTTGAAATGTATAATTGTCGGTTTCCATTCATTGATTGACAAATTTGTCTCCCACGAATCTTCAAACTGTACACACACTTTGTTTTCACTCTTATACATATATATATATATATATAGACACACTTTGTTTTCACTTGTATACATATATATATATATATATACATATAGATATATATATGCCGTGTTCAAATAATGAGAAGGTTTTAATATGAAAACCACTTTACCAAAAAATAAAAAATAAGTTCAAAACCACCCATCAACCAGAAATCAAACTTTACTTTTTCTTTGGCCAGTTGAATGAACAAAAAGTAACAAAGAGGATGAATGAAATAGCAACATGCATGAACATAGAAACACCACAACAAAACACCCTTTAGTCCTTGCAAGGTCACAAGCACAGCCCCGGAATGGATTTAAAAATATATATATATATATATATTAACTACGCAATAAGGAGAAAGCAGAAATTAAGTATTAAAAAAAAAATCTCAGAGACACAACACTACAGGTAATTAAAAAAAATACAAAAATAAAATCAAGACAAAACTATCAGATTCTAAAAAAGTAACAGTTGCAGAGTTGGTTGGAATTACAAATTTAACTCATCTAGCAAGAATTATAATTACGAGAAAATATGTGTACTATTAACAAATACAGAATATTTGCTGCCCTAACTTGGTCAATACGTAGTAATTTTTCTTCTACTTCTAGGTGGCTCTGGTGTTCCTTATGGACTTCCTGCTGAATATCAAAAACCTCTGCAGAAGCTTTTGAAATGCGCTCTTCGCCGCATATTTCTTGCCTGCTAACTATGTTAAATAGGAATCTCTTATCACCCAAGTGACGATAGAGACTGTACCGAGTTGGATTCACGGGAAAATGCTGCAATCAACCTTTCCTTTGTAAGCTGTTCGGATCCTTGAGACTTGATGACAAATGTATGAAATACACTGTCATTCCCGGTGGCCAGCTTTGACTCAACAACAGTGATCTGCGCCTCTTTGAATGCTTGGATAACCCTTGACACAGGGTGGTTATCCAAAGGGCACCTAACCCTTACCAAAACTTCATCGTGAGCAGATTGAATTTCGATATCAGGAACTTGGTTCTGATTTTCTGAATCCACGGCAGGCATTTCTCTTGAGCTGCGCGCCAAGTTTTCCCTCTCTGATTCCATGTCCCTGAGCTTCTTCTGAAGATCGGTGATGTATGCAATGGCATCTCCCAACAGTGAGGCTTTGTCCATCTTTGAGATGTTAGGCACAACAGCTCTCAATGCATAGAACCTTTGGTTCAGCTTCTCTCGCCGCTGCCTCTCTGCCTCCACATGATTAAGGGGCTCTTCTCTTCCGTTTGCAGGCTTTCGTCCCCGTTTCCTAGGCCTTTTGTCATCGGCTGGGTCATCCTTGACAGAAGCCTCAACATCTGAATGCTCCGACTCGACACTCACTGGACGGGAAATTGTAGGAGGCCTTGAAGTGGCACCTCCCGCAAAATCAATTTGCATTGGTGCTACTTTCTGAGGCTGGAAATGGTTAAGCCGAAACTCCTCCCTCACACCATTGACTGCCTCTTGTAAATTGTTAGCCGAGGCCTGAGGATAAATTTCTACCGGGGTCCCCTGCTTCACGGCATGGAATTGAGTCCAACCTGAAGCAGGAACTCCATTTCGAGCATTTGGGAATGGGATTCGGTTCCCCTTTGGATATACCTCCCATTGCCTCTCCTCAGCCTTCCTGACAGCAAGTTTTTCCCTAAATTGGGCACGGCCCAAGTTCAAATCCTGCCCAAAAATCTTTGGAATCCCATTTGGCCACTCCCCAATACCTAAATTGGAGAAATGACGATTTCCTTCTTTCTTTTCATCCATGGCTGGAATGGCTGCTGCCACAGGCTTGGGCCTAGCAAGTGATGAAAAAGACGATCTCATCAACTGCACCAGCTCCAAGCTTTCAGGTATGGGTCTCACCGATCCTAATTCAACCACCCCAATATCAGTTGGGATCAAGACAATTGTCTGCATACCAGCGGACTTGGCAAGGAACGATCTAACACAAAATTCAGCCGGCTTCTTCAATGCATCCGAGACCCAAGTGTGCTTGCCAGACAAGAAACATTTCCCCGGACCACCTTCACCTCTAGGGAAGGAAAAGTACATCGATGCCAAGAAGAACATCTCAGTATCTGTCACTCTATCCAATCCAAAGGCGTAGCTCTCTTCATCAGATCCCCCAAACAATGTGTGCAATTTCTGAAGAACCTTCTTCCTCATCCTCTGTTGGGTCTCATCCTCAAGCCCAAAATTGAGCTCTCGTGTAACTTCAAACTCCTCCCCTTCTTTTGGCTCCCTACAAGACCCATCTCCCCATACTAAAACCAAATCACCAGCCTTGGACCGCGAAATCTGCCAGAAAATTGCATAGTTCCAACTGAAATTGGCAGCGTTTGGGCAGTCCACCAGATCCGAAAGCTTACTCTGCAAATTCTCATCGCTTCCCACGGCCATCAAAGAGCATTCAGCCGAGACCGAGCTCGACATCAAGTAATCAAAAGCCCTTGTGCCCAAAACCGCCGCTGCCATAGCCTTATCCCCATCACTCCAAGCCACACCGCCCATACCAACCTCTACTTTCATTTCTACACACGAAAAACAAAGAATAATACGCACAAACGAACAGACTCAGAAATTTCAATACCCAGTTGGAAATCTATTCCCGAAACAACCCACCAAAAAAAAAAAGGACTAAATTCTTCCCCCCAGACAAAATATATCAAGTTCAATACATGAACAAACAAGACAAAACCAAACGCATCTTAGTTCTTACACTCCAATACATCTTCTTTTTCAATACCCAATCAGTCATAGCTCCCTCAGAGAAAAAAATTATACCAGTCATCGCTCCGCTTTTTTCAGATCCCACAAGCTCTAAATCCAAGTTAACTGCTACTAACAACAAAAACCCAAATAGACATAGACCGAATAAATGTATCCATATTGATAGAAAGAACAGAATTGGAAGAGCATACAAACCAGTATTGGCGGTTGAGAAGCATGGAAACAACCTCCTCGTACCGAAAAGATTCCGGGAAAGTGACAATTTAGTTGGGGAAACAATTTTCCCAGAAAACAAACGATCGGTAGTTTGAGAAACAAGAAAGAGAGACGGAAAGAGAGAGAGAGAGAGAGAGAGAGAGCGCTCTTTTTTTCTGCTCCTAGTAAGTTGAAGGTTATTAGATGGGGAAACAAAGAAAGAAAGCAAGGGAGGGAGATGTGGGGAGAGGAGGTGTTGGTTCTCTTCTCTAAATCCTAGCAGCACGTGGAAACTGTGGTTAGGGGGCTTAGGGTTAGAAAACTAACCATGGTTAAGTTAAGAAAAGTGCTTGATGGTTGGAGGTTGAGAAGTAGTCGGCAACGTTTTTGTGTTCGTTCTTTATTTATTAAAAATAAACTTTATTTTATTTTATTATTATTATTATTTTTTTTTTACGCTAGGGTTTTAATATTAATGCGTACGTGTCTGCCTGGGGTATAAAAATCTTGTGCTACCGTGATACTCGCTTCCCAGAGTGCTATTATCCCTCACAGTAATTTCCCTAAAAAGAATTTGTTACCGGCTTTTTTGGGGAGTTTAAATTAGTTTATTTTCTTTTTTTTTTTGGGCTTAAATCCAAAAATGAAACGGAGGACTTTTATTCGTAAAAACGTACTTGATCATAAATAATGTACAGTGCTTATTAGGTTATATGAGATTTTTTTTTATTACAATATTTAGAAGGATAACATTTTATCGGGAGTAATAGTCTTTGGGTGTGTTTGAAGTAATGAATGAGATAAAATGAAGTAAATTATGAATTCGTAATTTATGCAGTGAGATAAAAAGTAAACTTTTTACAGATTTTTAAAATTTTTTAAAAATTTTTTTATTTTTTAACACACCAAACGGTACAAAAGTTATACACATTTGCTACTCACTATCACTCATAGTCAATTCAACTAGTTATACACTAATTACCAAAAAAAAAAAAAAACTAGTTATACACTCCCTCTTATGGATATCTTAACTAAACCAAGCGAGATGATATTAGCCCTCTCAAAAAAAAAAAAAAAAAAATAGCACTCCATCGTAAAAAAAAAATATATATTCACTCGCAAGATAAGATGAGAGTACAAAAAAATTTTTTAGAATGGTAATGTTATTTACCTCAACTAATTATACATAATTATCTATGCATTATATAAGTCACTGACTTAATATACTCAAAGGTATTTTAACTAATTGCAATTTTAAATCACTATCAAAATGTCATACACATAAAAGTATCTTAACTAATTATAGTATCAAATTTCTCAACAAAATCATAACGTCATTTAGAATCGAAGTCTAAACTTATTAAGAACACAGCAAAATCAAAATTTCACTCAAAAGGGTATCTCAATTACTCATAGAAGAGTCTCAAATCACTCAACATCTATAATATTTAGAATAATAACTATTTTATCAAGAGTGATAGTCATGAGTTTATATATATATGATCATAACTCATGACTATCACTCTTGATAAAATAGTTATTATTCTAAATATTATAGATGTTGAGTGATATATATATATATATATATTTGTGGATATGAATAATAATGATATTTACGAGTTATTTACCCACAAATATATACTCGTAAAATTTATATTCACTTCTGATTATATAATTATGAAATTTGCGTAACTATAAATTTCCTACACCAATAGGTGATTACGATAAGTTGACGATTGTTAGTCTTATTATTATTGTTATTAATAACTTTCCTCTTTCCAAAATTTAGTTCATTAGGCATATTATTTGTGGAAAATTTTTTATATATCAATACAATATATAGAAAATTAAAAAAAAAATTATTACATTATACCCAATGCCCAATTTGACATCTCTTTGTTCAATTTTTTTTTAATGCGAGTAAAAGTTACAATATTTAAGAGAAAATATATAATACGGCTAATTTGTTCACATGTATAAATACAAAAAAAAAAAAAAAGAATTAGCTTATCCCGATTTCGTTGGGAATAGAGGTTGTCATCCACACTCCTACCACGTTGAACAAGTCCACAAAACCTTACGGGTGTTTTTGTTTCTCTTTTTTGTCAAACACATGGTCGTAGTAACTGATATTCCATGCACCAGGAAAATGAAAGTTCATATCACAGCCGGGGACGCGGAGAGTCTGCTTTTGATGTCACTAATTAATTTACCATGCCAGTTTCAAAAAAAAAATAATAATTTACCTTGCATTTTACTGTATTAAATTGACTCTCTAACTCTACCTAGGATAAATTAAATTTACATCTCCTAGATATTTAGTCACAAGAACTAAATTTTAGCCTTTGAAATTTATATTCATACTTATATGTATTCTAAAATTTTTGTCACAACTATTTTTTTTTTTTCCCATTTGACTGCTAATTAATGTTAAATTAAAAACATTGTGGCCAACATAAAAAAAAAATCATATAAGATATTTCATTTACCTTTTTAAACTATATAAAATATTCAAATCCCCATTCAGAACATCAAACGTTAGTATAAAAAAAAAAAAAAAAAAATTAGGCCTTCTACTTTTCAAATTAGTGTTAAACTTCATATCTGAAATTAAAGTCAATGTTTAAAAATAAAAAAACAACGAAATGAAAGAAAAATATTGTGAATTATTTCATTAACACAATTTTTTTTTAACTTTTAAAAATCTCAAAATATTTTAGACATTTTATATTGTATAAAAGGGTAAAAGAGAAATCTTGTATAATTCTCATGTGACTATATTACTATTATTTAACAATAATATGCAGAATTGATGAGAAAATTTAGTTTTGACAAATATCTATATAATAAAATAGGGTGGTTTTTTAAAATATCTTTATCACAAACTAAGATTCAATGGTTAAGAAATTATTTTTTCTTTCATTCAATGATTCAGATCATTTTTATATTTCTAGCTTTCTGTTTAATTTTTATTTTAGTAGACTCTACTACCATCTATCTTACAATACAGCTTAGATATTTTAAATTTTATCATATTTCAAGAATGAAAATCATATACAAATCAACATTTTGAGTTTTATTATATTTTAAGAGTGAAGATCATGTACAAATCAAAAATACTACCTTAAATTCTGCCTAATTATAGTTTCTTGGAAGTTGAACATTCTAAATTAGACCACCATAAATTGTATTTTCTTTTATGGTACTTAAAAAAAATTAATTGGCAAGAGAGAAACCAACACATATGTAATAATTGTTAGGGTCTAAAGTTTTATAAAAAAAAATTAAAACTCGATTATCATAATTTTTTCGATTTGAACTTTTTGTTCAAAGTTTCAACTATATCAAAAAACTTAACACTAATTTTGTTCACAGTGCGGTAGGCATAGTTTATTACTAGTTTTAAAATAAAAGATATGATCGTAACTTTCAAACGTTGAGAGGTAATTAATTGTAATTGCCTAGATATTTATGAAATAAATTAGGGGTGCATAAAAAACTAAACTAATTCAAAATCGATTGAAGTTCGTGTTAAAATCAATTCAATTTTTCAGGTTAATAGATAAAAAAACTATACTCAAGGGAAAAGCAATCTCCTGTGGTGGTAATTGGAACCTGGAATGGTGAAAATAAAGCATATAACCTCTACCATTTTTTTGAAAAAAAAAAAAAAATATATATATATATATATATATATATAACTAAAACTTCTACTCATTAATAATTTTAATTCTTGAATTATTATTAAATTATTATTAAGTGTATTATCTTGTCTATTATTATAAGCTTTTTTAAGATATGTGAAAAATCACTTAAAATTGGGCTCTTTAGAATTTAGGCAATGCAGTGATTAAAATGATAAATTGAAATGAAATACAAATAATTAATGAAATATTGAGAAATTTTGTTTCACTGTAACCCTATTCTTGGTCTTAATTACTAACAATTTGATATGTCTATAATGTTTGACCAGTGGGTCCCAAATCAAAATCAAATAATTAAGGTTAGTGGGAATAGAGATGATAAAACAATTAATATATTAACCACCATTTGATTATTATGTGTCTATCTAATCTTTCATCGTAATGTTAAAAAGGGGGGAGCAAAAAAAGAAATCCTAGGAAACCAGCCAATGAGGTTTATTGTGATGGAGTCTTAAGAGACAATTGCAGCAAGTAATCTCCAATTTAAGGTATCAAAACCATGGCCCCTTAATTGAGTAGAATCTAAGGCAAATAAAGGTGTAAAATGATTCCAAAACATGCAATTACTTAATAAATCTTCCGAATGAGGTTTATGTTTATATATATATATATATATATGTGTGTGTGTGTATATATGTTTTAGGTATATGAGTGGGTCCACCCTTGATGGGCTATTTGCACATGACAATCAGCAATTATTGGACGGCTGCGATTAGGACTTAGTTGTCAATACACTGGGGAACCCACACCACTGGTAAATTCTTTGGTGAGTTTTACAATTGTTGTTGGTGTACCAAACGGGAGAACATGTGGTGTTTAGCACAAACAGAAGCAAAAAGTCAACCTCCACCATTGAAATCATGTCCCATGGGTCTTTACATATTAATTAATCACTTTTATGTTAAATCTACAAATTCATATAAAACATCTATTTGGCGCAACAAAATTTACTAAAGGTTTCTGAAAATTTTTGAAATTTTTTATTATTTTTACATCTCTTTATCTTCTCGAAATTTGAAAAAAATTCAATATCTTTTAAAAAAACGATAACTGAAATTCAATTAATCAAATAGTAAAAAATTTTTTACTATTTTCATTATGAACTCTTAAATTATCGAATGATAACTATTGTGATATTTTCTTGGGGTCGTTACGACAGATTGTATAAATTATTTGGACGCTTTGTAATTTTTTTACCGTCCAAACGGTTTGCACCAAACCGTTCTGACGATTTGGCACTGCTAAATTGTATTCAAACGGATCATCGTAAATTGTTCTGAAGCTAGCCCACAGTCTTACTGCGTCCAAACGGCTGGCGCATTCCTATCGGGACGGTTCGCTGAGTACATTTGGGATTCTAACTATAAAGGCGCCGAATTCATGGAATACAACCAACCAAAAGTATTTTTTCTCTCCATCTCAACACACAGACTACCAATAAAGTTGTAACCAAAAAAAAAAAAAGAAAAAAAAAAAAAAAAGAAAACAAATGTTCTCAAACCATTCATACTTAGCTTGGAAAGGGAAGTAGAGAAATCTCCGAACCTAAGACCCACCATGGCCAATACGAGCTTTCTTATTTGTTTTTGGTTGCTAAGTTTGATTGACGAAATGAAGTGTAGGTGGAAAATCGTGCAGAAGGAGAGGACGATTTTTGTAGAGGAATAGGTGTAAAATGGTGGTGTTTCGATTCTGATTTGATCTGTAAAAAAGTCATGACTGATACAAAATTTTGAAACCGTTCAAACGGAATCCCAATCCGTCGGGATGAGAATTTTACTGTTCATCTTCAAAAAATACAATTTCAGATATGTGTATCAAACACTAAAAGTTTTCCTAAACCACATTTTCACTATTTTGCAAACGAACCAAAAAAAAAAAAAAAAAGCAAAATAAGTTTTCCTTTTGAGTGACAAAAAAAAAGATAAAATGAGATAATTTGAGATAATTTGTGGGTTCGTAATTTGTATTGTAAGATAAAAAGTGAATAGCTTTTAGAGATTTTTAAAGTTTTTTTATAATTTTTCAATATTTTACATCGTACCAAGCGGATCCTAAATTAAATCATAATAGTTTAGAGCCTGTTTTGTGCTTTAGAAAACATCAAAATTCTCTAAAAAAACTCTGAATCTCTTTAAATCTCTAACAAATTTTGCGTCACCTCGGACTTTTTAAAATTTCTATAAATTGGTCATCTCGTACTTTATAAAATTTTTATAAATCTATATTTCTCTACATATCTCAACAAATTTTTACAAACTCTAATAACAATTCTATAAACTCTAAAATTTTTTTAACAATTTTCAAAAAGTTCTAACATAAATCTATTGAAACAGATGAAAAATTCGTCTCTATCAAATTTTAACACAAAAGTTAAAATGTTTCTACCAAAATTTGGTTCGAACAGATTTTATTTGTTAAACGGACGAAAATTTGTTCAAACCAAATTATTCATTTTTGAAAAACATAATTTGGTGGCTTAGCTCCAAGCGCAAAAAAATTACCCGAAACACATTTTTTTTTATTATTCAGAGCTCCAGACGCTCCCTTAATTTGATTTCAGTTAACTAAAACTAATTATTTTATACAAATAACTTAAATTTAGAAAATTTCATAAGCATAAAAACTTAAAAATTACTTAAGCCCAATTAATTTTATTTTTGAATACATATTGTTTTTCATTGACTAAAAAAATTAAACTAAACTTGAACTTTTTTTTTTTAAAGATAAATAATCAATAATGTGAGAGGAGAGGTAAGTTGTTTAAATATTGCAAAATTGAATCATTTTTAAATAATTTGTGCAGCAAAAAATATCCATATCGCAACACAATTTGTTGAACATAAATCAAATTAACATTAATGTTTATGAAATTACATTTGCTTGTGCAATAATAATTTCTAAAATAAAATAATATAAATAAAAAGTCAGTTTAAGGGATGTTATCGTAAATTGTAGTACTCAATTTAATCAAACTCGAATAAGATCCATTTTTCAAAAGTACCCGACCAATGGTTGTTTAATTGAAAGACGAATTAAAGAAATAACACTAAGCCGTAACCGAAATTTTTAATCAGAGTTCATCTTTATTTGGAATTTATTTTTAAAGCGTATTGGGTACTTTAGGCCATTTGGTTGCAGAAAATTTAATAATTTTTAACGACTTCTAAAAGTTACTCGTTCGGTAATTTTTAAATTTTAATCTTTTGCACAAAAACATACTAAAAAATTAATGTATTTATTAAGTAAATGTCTCGAGTCACCAATTAAAATTAATAAAAACACATCATATATTAATATTTCGAATTCCTCATGCACAATTTCACCAAAATACAAAATATTATTAAATAGTATGTATCTATGGGCCTTTAAACCAGAACCCAAAAATTAAACAACCAAATAAATAAATAAATAGTTTCAATTGCCAAAAGTTTAGTTATTAAACACACCCTTTGTGGCCAATCACTTGGATAAAAAAAAAAATAAAAAAACCTATTAATTAAGAATGAGTTAGTTTTAATATAAAAAAATATTTATTATTTACTTATAACAGTTATAGTGTTAATATATTATTTTAATATTTAATTTTGATTAAAAAAAATTTGGCATGCCATGAGAAAATTTCACTTGAAAAACTTATGAAAAATATGTTTGGAGTGTTGAAAATTCTAAAAAATGTTAAAAAGTTTTAATAATTATATATTTTTTTATTTTATTGTATGAATTATGAACGTATAATTTTTATCAAATTTTATCAATTTAAACGTCCTTTATATGAATTTTTTTTTTTACCGATCAAAAAACGAATTATTTCATTACATCAAACTCGTGTGACATTTTCTCATAAAAAAATTACGATAAAGAGCATTTCATTTTAAAATTTTTACTTTTCTGCACGCGCAAATAGTCACGTGAAAGTTGCCGGGGCCCTAGAGTCAAATTTCGCACGTCATCATGCGGGGCCCACCTCGTCCATCACGCGTTTTTGGGCATATTTCTATAATTCACCTGCACTGCACAAAACGCACACGTTTTACGCCGTCATCCGTAGACACGTAGTGAAGTTATCACACGTGTCAGCACCGAAACCAGTCTCGATTCTCACAAGCAAACAGAGAAAACGCACCCCAAAAAGCATGAGAGAGAGGGAGAGAGAGAGAGAGAGAGAAAGAAGTCTCGCCAATCTCGTGAAGAGCACGTGACTCTAACGTGAACCTGCGCTCAAGGCGTGTTTGTTTGTGTAAGAATAACGTGATCTGCATTTAATACAGCCTTTAAATATAGGGCACGTTTCGAACTCTGAAAAGGCTAATTTTTTTTTTAAATTCTAACAATTTCCTACAAACTTTTACAATTTTTTTTTTTTTTACATCAGTTACGTAAATTTTTATAATTTTAAATATTTCTATAAATTTTAATAAAATTTTTAAAAATCTAAGCTTTGATGGAAAAGTTAAAAAATATTTGTCCAAAGTCATTAGAACAGAATCATAAATCTCTATTTTTTATGATTTATGATTTATACTATGGCTTCGTTTAGAGTAAGAAAAAGTGAGGTAAATTGAGATAAATTGAGAATTCGTAATACGTGCAGTAAAAGAAAAAAGTTGATGTGATATAAAGTTAACAAAAATTTATAAAATTTTTCAGAGAAAAATTATAAACCAAACAAAGCTTATAAATGTTGAAAAGTAATCTAAATTACATTTTATTTTACTATTTTAAACTCTAAGTAGCTTAATAATTTTGGGTTTTGTACCGTCTGTTGATTTTTTTGGTTTGATGGTGCGCTTTTTGACGATTTAGTTTTACCATGTTCACGTGCCGAGTTTTAGGAGCCGCAGTGATTAAATGGACTGAAAGAATTATAGTGTAAAAATGAAAGATCGATTTTGATTTTTTTTTAAATAATTTAATAATTTAATTTAACTTGATTTTTTTTAAATAATTTAATTATTATTTAATAATTCAAACCATGTAATTGTACAGATTTTTAATGATATGCATTTCAATCATTTATTTTTATATTACAACCCTTACGGTACATTTATCCACTACAGAAACCCTCGTGCGCCGGCCAGTGGTTTTGCAAGGGGGAACAACTTGCATTTGCATAGTTAGGCTCTCGGACAATGTTAAATGCGAGAGGATAAAATATTTAAATTAATTACCAAAAAAAATTTTGAATTTATTAAAAATATGATAGTTACAGTAAATTGCAATATTGAAGTAATTATAATTATAAAATATAAGATATATATATATATATATATATATATTTAGGGTAATTTTAATCCTCGTAGAATCAAGCTTCCGATTATTTGTACCACCCTGAATTCATAAATGAAATTTCTTGAACATAGCATTAAGTCAATATTAATTTTGAGAAAAAATGAAGAACTAATAAAAGTGGCAAGTTCTCATTTTCAATTTTACACTGTGATAGCTATTAAGCACATAAATTGTTAGAAGAAAAAAAGTATAATATTTTTAAAGATATATTATCTCTTCAATCACTTTTATAAGAATAAGAAGATGATTTTAGTTAGAAATTGACTTGTACCTTTTTATATATTCAGTAAAAATTTATAAAAGTGACAAAAAATTAAGAAATTTGGAAAAAAAATTAAAAAATTGATGATTTTGTGTGTAATAATTTTTTATATATTTGACAAATGTAAATAAAAAAGTTTAAAATTAAAAAAAAAAAAAAAAACGTTAGAGATTTTTGACATATTACTAAATGGGCTCCACGAGTGGAATAACAAGAGCCCCTTTATTGGGTAGACAACTAGTTGGCTAAAAGATATATATTATTATTTGACGTTTAATGTCAATTAATGTATGTGTCGTTTAATAAAAATAAATTATTAATATACACAAAATATACTAGTTAGCTTTAATACTTAAAAATTGTTGATTCTAAGATCCGAGCGATCAATTTATTCATTCATCGGATGAGATTGCAGGAGAGAGAGCTCGCCAATCGTTAAGGCAATGCTATAAATGTTCTCTTTTAGCAAACTAATTTATTAAATATAATATAGACATAATTATATATATATATATATATATATATATGCATGGGATGAGGCAATACTAGTTTCTTAATTGTTAGATTGCGTGTCACGTTTAATTTCACTTTCCAACTAATGTCATCATAGTATTATTAGTTGTCTTGTTTCCTAAGATGCCGAATTTGCATATTACCATGTCGTGGGTTGAGGGTTCTACTTTCGATTAAATTTCAAACCCAACATTCCTTCTTCTTTTTTTTTTTTTTTTTTTTTTTTTATAATGCAACATTAGTTAAACATGTTTTTCATATATTAGAAGTGCGTATACGGCCACACATGTATATATTTTTGTGCAAATTAATTGTACGACTGTGTTTGACAACCATAATTAACTATTTAATTTTTTAATTTTTTTAAAATAATTATATTTACCTTCTTACATTTTTAACGTCTTTTAAAAGTATAAAAATATTAAATTAACAAAAAAAATTAAAAATTTAATTTTTTTTCTTCTCAAACACAAAAAATATAAATAAATAAATAAAAATTAACTTTTTTTTGGCTTTCAAACTCAACCTAAAAGTGTCGGGTTAACACCGGCTATGTTTCACACATGGATCCTTAATGGGAAAAAAAATGTCCAAAAAAAAAAAAGTAGAAATACAAAATGAAATGAAAAAAATTAAATTTATTTTTTTCTTTTATTGAATTAAAAAATAAAAATAAAATAAATAAATATTTATTGACAAAATTTAACTTTTACTTGATTGAAACAAAAATTATAAATTTTATTTTCCTTTTATTTTTTATTTTTCTCTACCAATCCATGCTTCGTATGTAATATTGGGTTCTTACTTATTCACTAGATTTCAAATCCAATATTTTCAAATGGAAAGTCCTACTCTGCCACAAAAATTTATATAAAAATAGAATAAAATAAAAATTTGTTAGAAATAATATGATTGTAATAGTTTTATAAAAAAAAAAAAAGCACTTTAATGATTTTTTTCATTTTTTCAGTTTTAAAGTGATACACCCAAATTTAAAACATATTTTTTCTTATAATATTTGGGGGTTATATGACACATTCTATTGATTTTTTTTTTGTCAACCAATTTCCTTTTTTTTCTAAGACCAGCATCCTAGAGAATTTTGACATATATAGGCCCGTTTGAAATAAGAAATAAGAAAAAATAAAATAAATTGAGATAAAATGTGGTTTGGAGTTAATTTTGGCGCCATTTTTTTCTAAAAAGTCACAAATCGCGGGAGCGATTTTCTAAATTCATTCTTACGGATTCAAAAAAGATCACAAAAAATAACAACGATGATATTCGTTTGAAAGCTTTTGACACGAAAAATATGATTGTGTAAAAAATTTACACATTTGATTAACCTACTTTTAGATTTTTTTATTTTTTTAGCGAAATATTAGAATTTTTTGAAATTAGTTATAGCAAGAAAAATTAGAGATAGAGTGATTATTAAAAATTTATAGAATTTTTTAAAATTTTATCTTATTCCAAACAAAGCCATAATGAACATAAATGTACTAAAAATCTGGGAAAGATGGAAAGTGTTAGGTCTATTTTGTTTCTGTTATGTGTTAAGAAATACTGCAGAAGATAACACAAAACAACTGGAGTGCCTTTTATTAAAGAATAAAACAGGCTTTTATAAAGCCATACAAGTAACAGATATGACGAAATTTCAGCTCACTAAGCACTTATTTAACTAACTACCAAGACTAATTCAAACTAGCTAAAAATAACTCTAACAAACCTTAAAGAATAGTTCTCGAAACAACCAAAATCTTCCAACAATCCCTCCCTTGAACTCATTGCCTAAGCAATTAGTTCAAATCTGTAGCAGCACACATACCCAGTTTCTCACGAAACTTCTCAAAAACATCTAACTTGAGGGGCTTAGTCATTAAATCTGCAAGTTGGTCTTGAGTCCCATAGTAAACTAACTCAACAACACCATCCTTAGTAAGATCTCTGAGAAAATGAAACCTTATTCGTATATGCTTCGAACGGCCATGTAAAACTAGATTCTTGGACAGCTTTATAGTTGAAGTATTATCACACATTAATGTAGTACAATCAGCCTGCTCATGACCAATTTCTTTTAAAATTCTTCTCATCCAAATAGCTTGGCAAGCACACGCAACTACTGCTACAAATTCAGCCTCAGTGGTTGATAAAGTGACTATGGGTTGCTTTTTTTATGACCAGGCTACTGCTCCTCCACACATCATGAACACATAACCTGAAGTACTCTTGCTATCCTCCTTGTCTCCAGCGTAATCATTATCTGTATAAGCCACCATTTCACTTGCTCCTCATTTCTTGTAAAAAACACCATAATCCATAGTTCCTTTTAAGTACCTCAAAACTCTTTTTGCTGCTGCAAAATGTAATTGTGTAGGATTCGCCATAAAACGACTAATAAGACTCACAACAAACATGAGATCGGGTCGAGTAGTTGTAAGGTACATCAAACTTCCCACCATTTGCTTGAACTGAGTTGCATCTACTTTGATTCCTTCTTTATCCGCATCAATCTTTTGGCCAGGAACAATTGGATTACGAACAGAATTGCTTTCTTCCATGCTAAAACGACTTACAACTTCAACTGCATATTTTCTTTGGCATATAAAAACACCATCAGCCCTTTGCAACACCTCAATTCCAAGAAAGAATCTCATTTTTCCTAAATCTGTCATGTCAAACTGCTTTTTCATTGAATTTTTGAACTCACGTAGCATCACTTCATCATCACTAGTGAACAACAGATCATCTACATAAATACTTACAATTAGAATTTTACCTCCTTTTCTTTTAAGGAAAAGTGTGTGCTCACTAGGACTCCTTTCGAATCCTTCCTTGATGAAATAGGATTCAATCCGACTAAACCAAGCTCTAGGTGCTTGTTTTTGTCCGTAAAGAGCCTTTTGTAATTTATAGACCATATGTTCACTTCCTTTCTTTTCATATCCTCTTGGCTGCTCCACGAACACATCTTCCTTCAATTCACCATGCAAGAATGCAGATTTGACATCTAATTGGTAGAGATTCCACCCTCTTTGCGCAGCAAAAGCAATGATCATTCTCACTGTATCCATCCTAGCCACAGGTGCATATACTTCTGTATAATCTATTCCATGCTATGGGAGTAACCTTTTACTACCAATCTTGCTTTGTATTTGTCAACTTCACCAAGCTCATTCAGCTTAGTTTTGTAAACCCACTTCACTCCTATCTTCTTGGCTCCAATGGGTAGTTCTACTAACTGCCAGGTCTGATTTTTCTCAATGGATTTGATTTCTTCATCCATGGCCAGCCTCCATTTTGAGCTTTTAACTGCATCCCTCAAAGCTTGTAGGATCAGATGACACTATAAGTGCTATGCTTGTCATGTTTACTTCATCATCTTCTGACAATCCTTCACCAGATGTGTAATCCGTCATCCAAACTGGTGGATGTCGAATTCTGCCCTCCCTTGCTGTCAAATTCTCTTCAGCAATTGGTGCTTCATTTGCATCTTCTACTGCTTCTCCTTCTTCATATGCAATTATTTCAGTGTTGTCTTCCCATTCCAAATCCATCAGCGGCTCCTTTTCATAATCTGCATCCCAATTCCACACACGGTCTTCATCAAAAACCACATCACGGCTCACAATAATTTTCTTTGCAACTGGATCATACATTCTGTACCCCTTAGATTCGTCACTGACCCCGAGTAGTAAACAATTCACACTTTTATCTTCAAGCTTTGTTCTCTTAGCATCTGGTATATGGACATGTCCCACACAACCAAACACTCGAAAATGCTCCACTGAAGGTTTTTTTTTTACTCCATGCTTCTTCCGGAGTCACATCCTTCACAGCTAAAGTAGGTGATCGATTCAAGACATAAATCGCCCACCTAGCAGCTTCTGCCCAAAAGATTTTGGGTACTTTCTTTTCTGATAGCATGGCCCTTACTAAATTCAGCAATGTGCGATTTTTGCGCTCGGCCACTCCGTTTTGTTGTGGAGTGTAGGCTGTTGTCAGTTGTCTCTTCACGCCTTGTTGCTTACAAAAATCATTGAGTTCTGCAGAATTGAACTCCTCTCCTCTATCTGTTCTCAAGCACTTAATAGACATTCCAATCTCTGTTTCTACAAGAGTCTTGAAACGTTTAAAGTGATAAAAGGTTTCTGACTTTTCTGAAAGAAAATAAATCCATGTCTTTCGAGAAAAGTCATCAATGAAACACAATAGGTACCTCTTGTGGCTGCTAGAGGCAGGTGTAATTGGGCCGTAGAGATCTGCATGAACTAATTGTAATCTCTCTGTTGCTCTCCAGTGGCTCCTCTTGGGAATGGGAATCCGGTGTTGCTTGCCTTTCATACATGCGTCACAAATGACATTTGTATCTACAATTAACGGCAAACCAACCACCATTTCTTTACCTTGTAATGTACGCAGACCTTTGTAGCTAAGGTGACCATAGCGATGATGCCAGAGTTAGGACTGATCTGTGGTACTGATCTGCAAACACTTTTCTTCCTTTACTGTGATGGGTGAATCAGCAATCAACTTAAACATCCTGTTTGCAGTCATGATGGATTCCGCCATTTTTCCTTTCTGTGGATGATAAATGCTACACACACCATCTTTGAACAGCAGTTCCAATCCCTTTTCTTGCAACTGACCCACACTCAAAAGATTGTTTTTGAGTTTTGGCACATAATACACATTACCAATAACATAACTGATGCCTTCCAAAACCAGCTTCACAACTCCCTTTCCAATCACCTTCAATTTTGTATTGTTTCCAAGCTTGACAGTATGAGAGAAAGTTGTATCTAAGCTTGAAAACATACCCTGATTCCCACACATGTGGCTTGAGCATCCTGAATCTAAAAACCACACATCACTTCTCTTGTCTTCATGGAGCTTCTCATATGCCATTAACAGCAACTCATCTTCATCTTCCTCTTCTACCTCTGCATAATTTGCTTCCTTATTCCATCTTGGACATTCATACTGAAAATGTCCTAAATTGTGGCATTTATAACATTCAACAGTTGCCTTGTTGAAGGTTGTTCCTCCTCTTCCTCGTCCTCTGCCTCTAGATGATCTTCCTCTACCCCTTGTTCCAGTCCCTGAATCTATCTTCAGAACTTGATCCTCATCCGCACTACACACCCTTCGAAACTTCTGTTCATGTACCACTAATGAACTTTGCAATTCATCAATGGACATGTCATCAGTATTCTTTGATTCTTCGATGGACACCACAACATATGTGAACTTTTCTGTTAGAGTTCGTAGAATTTTCTCAACAATCTTTAAATCAGACATATCTTCGCCATTGCTCCGCATCTTGTTAGAAACGGTCATCACTCTTGCAAAATACTCAATGATGGTTTCATCTTCCTTCATTGATAGAACCTCGAATTCCCTTCTTAGTGAATTAAGAAGAGATTTCTTTACCTTGTCATTTCCCCCAAATTTCCGTTTCATCGAATCCCAAACACTCTTGGCTGTACGACGGTCCAGGATTTGTTCGAAGACGGTACGATCAAGTGCCTGGAAAAGATAATGTTTGACCTGATAATCCTTGGTGTTGGCATCATCGAGCAACGCTTGCTGTGCCTCCGTCAGCTTCGTCTCGTCTACTGGCTTTTCGAAGCCATTTTCCACCAAACTCCACAGACCCTTTGCTCTAAGCAGGTTCTCCATCAATTCACTCCAATGGTCGTAGTGACCATCGAAGTGAGGGATCTTCGTTAGAGTCTTGTCGTCGTTCATTCTCTCAGTATCTGCTCACTTGAAGACTGCTGCTTCTCTCTAGTCTCTACAAGCCCAGTGGGGGCTCTGATACCAAATGTTATGTGTTAAGAAATACTGCAGAAGGTAACACAAAACAACTGGAGTGCCTTTTATTAAAGAATAAAACAAGCTTTTATAAAGCCATACAAGTAACAGATATGACGAAATTTCAGCTCACTAAGCACTTATTTAACTAACTACCAAGACTAATTCAAACTAGCTAAAATAACTCTAACAAATCCTAAAGAATAGTTCTCGAAACAACCAAAATCTTCCAACAGTTTCGTTTTCAATATGTCTTGCCTACATACTTGGCAACATGTTTTCTCATTCCACAAAATTCTAAATTCATGAATTTATCTTTTGCGTTCATGAATGCTAATTAATGCAAAAGACAAATTAAACGCAAAATGTTGAATAAATATTCAAATCTATCGTCTGAAAAAGAAAAAGAAAAAGAAAAAGAAAATCAAGTTAACATGTAATTACAAAGATGCATCGTCACATAAATTTATTAAAGAATTAATTTTGCATAAAAAAATTCTATGCAATAATAAGCCCCATCCTTCACAGTTCCCGCAACATGTTTGATTCGTCTGACGAGATATAAAATATGATATAATTTTAAATTTTTTAAAAATTATTTATTTTAATCTTATTATATAAATTATAATTTACAAATTATACCAAATTACCCCATTTTATATTACGTTTTACCATCCAATCATTCCCTTTAAAAAAAAAAAAAAAAGTAGAAGACGACAATCACGTGGACGCATTGCAAAGAGCAAACAAATGCCCACCCACCTTATGAGAGTCTATTTATATATACAGAAAAAAATAATAATAATAAAATACTGAAAAAAAATTAGGTGGCCCTTGATGATGTTGATGAGTCAGGTAGCGTTGTGGATAGACATTGTGGCTACCTAGAGCCACGAACAAAATTACAAATCTATCCCTAGAATAAAACTTTTTGATTAAAGTTAGTTCCTTCATTTTTATGAAAATCGTCTTGTCACCTTTGGCTTTTGTATATTTTTTTCACTTGAGCTTCTTTTTCACTTTTTTTTTTTCTTTGTTTTTCTAGTAGGGGTGAAAAAGAACCGGACTATTCCAGAGTTATTCGAATTCACTTTGTGATTAAAATGAGTTTGAATCATATTTAATATGTATTTTATTTAAATTCGAGTTCGAACTTAAATTTAAAAAAATTTGATTCAAAAATTCACATATTGACTAGATAAAATAACAAATATATATTTAATTATATTTTTATTATATTTTTATAATTTTTATTTATTATATGTTATACTAAAATAATATTATTTTAGTTTAATCAAACTATTCGTAACCCAAATTTAAGTCTAAATTGTAATTTATTAAACTGAACTTGAACTTGTATAAAAGTTTAAATTGAGTTCGAATTTAAATAAGTTAAAAATTCCATTCAATTTGACACATTTCTAGTCCTATTTTTGACTTTAGGCTCTTGAATTCTTTATTAAGAAAATTAAAATTAAAAACTAGACAAATAAACCCATCAAAATTGTTCTCAACGATTATCAAAAAATTTGTTTATTTTAGGGTGTATTTGGTGTACTAAAGTTCTCTGAAAATCTTCGAAAATTTATGAAAATCTCTATAAAATTTTACACATTTTCACCTTCTTAAAATTTAAAAAATGTTCAATATCTTTAAAAAAAATCGATAACTGGAATTCAGTTAATCAAATAGCAAAATTTTTTTTCCAATTATCACTATGGACTCCTAAGCTACCAAATTACACCTTCTTTAATTATCTTTTGTGACATTTTTAAAACCGTTTTAACGGATTGTAGAAACCGTTCCAACGGAATAGCGCTCCCAACTTTTGTCCGAACAGTTTCTACAGTCCATTTAGATGGATTGTAGTGTAAAGAAATCATGATTACCTAAAATTTTAAATCCGTCTAAACGAAAATCCAACTCATCGGAACGAAATTTTACTATTCATTTCTAAAAAATACAATTTGAACAGTATACATCAAATACAAAAAATTTTTTAAACTATATTTTTTTTCTCATTTTTTGGTACGTTAAACGCAACCTTGACGTGAAAATTATGATTTTATTTATTTTTTTGTACTGATGCAAGTAGAAATGCCCAGCAAACAAACAATCCGAAAACCCTAAGCACGTGGGAGGGTAAAGTGGTGTCAAACTACAATTTTTTATATAGCATTTTGAGGGTGATGATGGGCGACATGTAGTAGGTGATACATTTTTACTGAAAAGGACGCGTCACGCACGATGTCCCAGAGCCACACCGTTCACGTGCTGCTTGGACTAGGGGTTGGGAGCCACGCTCACGTGGGCCCCGCCCACCAGTTGTGCAAAAAAGCGTGACAAAAATCACGCCACCCGTGGGTTTTCAAATTTCTCCGTTCAACTCCCCGGTTTCTGAAATCAGGCCCATGCAGTGTGGGCTTTCGTGGCCCATTTTAAATGTTAAAGATGATGAAAGTGTTTGGAGTGAAAAATATTGAACATTATTGCCTCTGCACATTGTCAGTTTGTTAAATTCTAAATATGTTAGGGATGTTTTAGACAATTTATATAATTTAAAGAGGTGAGAATGACACTTTTATATGATTTTTTCACACAACTATATCATTTTTTATTTAATATTGACAGTCATATTATTAACAAAAAGAATTTGTTTGTGACAACAAACATTTCAAAATAAAAAGCTTCAGTGTAAATTTTAAATATTAATAGCAATTAATAATAATTAATCAAATAACGGGAATGATAAGGAAAATTTATCCATGCGTGTATTTTATTATAACAAAGAGACATTTGCGTAAGGTGAATTCTTGTTAGACAATGACACTGTAGTAGTACCCTTTAATTATGAATTGATTCATAAAAAATGTTCTTTAATAAATATTTGAATGATTCCTATTTTATATTAATTTTAAGAAATAGGACAGTTCAGATGACTAAAAGTGGTCAAAAGTTGAAAAAAAATAGAGAATGTCAGTCACTTTTTAGTGTTTGGAAGACAACCAAAAGTGACCAAAATAATCCATTAAAATGGTGCAAAACAAGTTATTTTAACGGTTTTGGTCAAAAAAAAGTGTGAAAAGCTGACAAATGTTGAAAAAAATGAGAAAAAGTGAATAATTTTTCGTAACTTTTTATAAAAGTTTGTAAAAATTAAATTTTGAAAATAAACGTACGAAAAATGAAAATGATACAAGTTGATAAAAGTAAGTAAATATTTGTTACTTTTTGTAATTTTTGAAGGTTTTTGGTATCACCAAACGGGGCCATAATTGTCTTTTTACTCTTATACTTAAGGAAAAAATTACTTACACACCTTAAGTTTTAAAAATCTACATTTGATACATTGGGTTAAAGTAAAGTTGTAAATAGTGTTAAATTTTTAAGTAAAAAGACAAAAATACCTACTAAAATCTAAATAGAAATAGGGGTATAAGTGTATGTAATAGAAAGTATAGAAGTATAAATGTAATTTTTAAACTTATTTAGACTCAAAACCGTTATGTTTAATAGATTTTTTAACGTTTTTACTTTAACGCAAAATATAAAGGATGTAAAGGTAGATTTTTAAAATTTAGAGAATGTAATTAATTTTTATTTTTAAAAGTGTGTTTAGAGTGAGATAAAATGAGATAAGTTATAAATTCATAAATCGTTAAATAAGATAAAAAATAAATAATTTTTAGAAATATTTCACACCAAATATATTTTTAGTACAGAGAGTGTATAATTATCTCTAACTTTAATTTACTAACAAAGGGAGGGAGAGGAATCAATAAAAGAAAATAAACATTGTCGGACCAAAATAAAAAATTGTAATGATAATAAAAGTACAAAATGTTAACTTGTTTAGTCACACTAAATTTTACTAAAAATTATTAATTTTAATTAATTTTTATATTTTTTTAATTAAAAATTTTTATCTATCACCTTTATGTCATATCTTTTTATTTTTATTATATTTTTTTCTCCACGTTTCGTCTATTAAACGGGTCCTAAAACATTTGTGTCTGCATACCGAGACACGTGTCAAAATATGATTGCATGATCGACCCGGAGTGTACGATAAGGGATGTTAGATCAACCAATCAATTTCATCAGGTCAAATCAAGAGGTTAGTGCGGTAATAACAGAAAGATTTGTGGAGGACGCTCGCATCAGAATCATTTTCTGTCCCTACTTCAGCCCATTTGGTTTCTGAAAATGATTTGCACGCCTACCACGTGCCTAACCAAAAAAAAAAAAAATTATTAAAAAAAATTTCCAGAATATGGAAGCTGCTTCTAACTTTTTTGTGGAAAAGATAATTTTTCTGTTTGATTTTGTACCTATTTAACCTTCTAGCTTTTAACTTCTTGGCGTTGTCAAATTACGAAATTAACGCTATTCTCTGTGCTCCTGCACCTTACAACCTGCACCAAAGCAGGGGTAGTGTAGATAATTTTCACAAAACCTAGGTAGCCTTTAATTTGGTAAAAATCAATAAAAATTTTTAAAAATATTTGAAAATCTTTAGAATTTTTTAACACATTTTAATCATCTCAAATTTCGTGAAATCTCTATATTTTTTTTATAAATTCCTAATATTTTTTTTTTTACAAACCTAAATAACTTTTTAACAAATTTCAATGAATTTAATATAAATTATTAAGAACTGATTGAAAAAATCGTTCTAATGATTTTTGTCTCTAACTTTTTCACATAGAAGTTAAAACGTACAACAACTTTCAAAAAATTTTAACATAAATCTATGGGAATGGATCTAAAAAATCATTCTCACGGTTTCTATTTCTAACTTTTTACCGCAAAACTCCATAAATTACACTATTCATTTTCAAAAATCGTAATTTGGGTTAAAAATACCAAACACTAAAAGTTATCTTAAACCACATTTTTTTAGCTTTTTTTTTTTTTTTTTTTTTTCTAACACCCCAAACACTACCCTAAAAAGCTAAAAGCCAAGTCAGAGACAAATAATTTTTTTTTAAGTTAAAACCAGTTTTTTTTTTTTTTTTTTTTTTAAGCTAGCTTTTGTGATACTAAATAGGACTTACTGTTATTGTTAGCTGGAGGACTTATGTTATTTTTCAAGCTAGCTTTTGTGATACTAAACAGGACTTATTGTTATTGTTAGCTGGAAGACTTACTGTTATTTTTCAAGCTAGCTTTTGTGATACTAAACAGGACTTATTGTTCCGTTTGGAAACAATTAGCATTGGTTAATAATTAGTAGCTAACTAAAAAAAAAGTTAACTAATTTTATATTTGGGAAGGAAAAAAAAAGTGGCTAGTAATTAATGGCTAATAGTTAGCTAAAAAAAAGCTAACTAATTTTGTGTTTGGGAAGGAAAAAAAGAAGTGAATTTTTTTTAGGTGGCTAACTTGTTTTTGTTAAATTAACATTTTTACCCTTGAAAGTTTAAAAGAAAACTAAAATATAAGAGAGTAAAAAAGTCAAACCACTGTTGAAGTAGTTATTATCCTTGGCTAATGGCTGCTCTTCCCAAATAAGACTTACCGTTATTGTTAACTGGAGGCTTTGTTTTGAAATACAATATTTTATAAAAAATTTATATAAATTTTCATCAAATCTTAATTTTTTAACGTGATTACGAGACTACAACATCTACCAAATAACAAATGCACTCTTATATTGCGCTTGAGCGAATTTTCACCAAAATAATGCTAAAAATTTTTGTTAGAAAAAAATTATGTAGAATCTTGTAAGTTTATTGTTTTAATTGAAGATACTTATATGAATATATTTTAATTTAAAAATACAATTATTGTATTCTTTTAATAAGTTTTTGTAATATTTTGTCATAATATTATTTTTGACTCATTTTAAGGAAATGCACAATTTTAGAAAGAATGAACACATTAAAATAAGTGTTATATATTTTATCCTATATATTTGACTTTCTAATATCAGTGATCGAATGGAATAAAAATTATTAAACAAGAGAGGGGTAGAGGGGTCATTTGAGATTGTGTAATAACTAAAATAGTTAAAGCTTTACTAAACTTATAGACAGGAAAATACTCTTACATTTATATTATAATATTAAAGTATATTTATAGGACAATAAGATTATAATACCATATTATAACTTTTTTATATTATTGAAATTTTATAATAATATTATAACTGTATTATAATAATTAGAGTAAATTCATTTGCACTCCATAATTATATTCTTATATTTTTTTATTAAATAAAATTACATAATTATCATTTTCCTTCTCATTGGATGCTTTTCATAATTTATTATTGATAAGAAGAAATATAGTATCATGTAATTTTATTTAATAAAAAAGTAAAATGTAGTGCAAGAACCTACTTATAAAGTGGAAATAGGCTCCCCCTAATAACTATTATTATAATATTAATATTAATATGTATAATATTTGCATATATAATATAATATTTTATGATATGGTATTCTAATAACATCATAAATTATAACTCATTCAATAATTATAATATATAACATTACTATAATAAGCAAAAATATATGATATTATAATATATATATATATATATATATATATATTTTATTGAATGGTAACTTGGTCATTTTATATTTTATCCAATTGAGAATGTGTGCAAACAAACACGTAATTAAAGTCATAATTAAATCTAGATATTTATTTCATGAAAGATTAAATATTGAACCAGTATTTTTTAATACGACGATTACTCAATATTGTTACTTCCAAAATTGTAACTAGTCTTTATTCAAACCGCGAATCAAACAAAATCTCACTAATTTCCCAACTTGCGGAATAGTTTGGCAAACTGGCAACCATTGACTTTATTTCTTTTCATTTTAGTTTTTTAATTTTTTTGGGTCTAATATACTTTTTTTTTTTAACTAAAATTGTAACATTACTATAAAAAATACTTTCAATTTAGAAATTTCATACAAATATGAAAAGTTAACATTTTCATCCTACGTGACTTTTTATATTTTTAATTATTTTTCATAAAGAGAAAAAATTAGAGAGCTGAGAGTTTACAAAGCGAAAAAGCAAGGTTCCTACAAGCCAAAGGAACGGTGAGCAACCCAGTCGCGAATCTCGATAGTAACTATTTATATAAATACTTCTATTTAGAATGACAAAAATTTTAAAAAATTATTTATTTTTTATTTCTTTATTTAAATACGAAATTATAATTTATTTCACTTTATCTTATTTTATCTCATATTTAACCACTTCAAATACAACCAACATTATTGTCTGGTCCCCTCCCGGAAATAATCTTTAGCGTTTGTTGCACTCTTGACCTACTTGACTCTTCTGCGCACGTGATTGATCATCATCAATATTTTAAATTGCGATTTATTCGATGATCGTTTTTATGCCAATACATTATACATATGTATGTTGTTGGATTGGTAGAATAACAGTGCCAAATAATTTTACTTTTAATTTATATAAAAAAATAGCATTACATATTTTTTATTCATTTTTCAAAGGTCATTCATTCAAAACCCCCTTAAAGTTGTTCATAAAAAAAAAATCCCCTTAAATTAGTAAATACATATTTGATCATTAATTTATAATTTTTTAAAATTTAATTAAGAGGACGGTTGAAGTAACAAAAAGTGATAAGATTTGATAAAAATTGTCGGGTTCGTAATTCATGTAGTGAGATAAAAAGTAAATAGTTTTAATATTTTTCAATGATTTTCAAAACTTCAAACGAAGACTAAAGTACCCACACATTAACCCAATAGCTGAGTAATCAAAATAAATAAATAAATAAATATATATATATATATTAAACAGTCCTAAGATTTCATATTAAAGTTGACTCGTACAAAGTTTAATCTTCATCCTTAGAGGTATATAAACCAAATTAAATTGAAATAAATTAGAATGTTCAATGCAAATGCTTTTCATTAATTACCATTTAAAAAATTGTGCACTTACAAGAAGTATTTAATTAGTCATTTTTTTTTTTAAAGAGTTTTCTTGAGCAATGCATTAAAGTCATCGATCGCAAATGTGCTACACTTTTAAATCTCTCCCGGCCCCCAAAACCAAAACTTTTGCAATCAAATTTTGATAACAACTAGGATTTTATCGTGCCTCTCTAATTCAACCGGAGTCTTTGTTAGAATCCTCTAGACTTCTATGCAGGTTTGTTTTTTATCCTTTTTTTTTTTTTTTTTGGGTTGATCCTTGGCGACATAGGATTACAACTTGCGAGGAAGATTGTCGGGTATAAGCGGGTCGGAAGCGATAATTACCATTTGTAAAAATTTATGTATCAGTTCAAAAGTATGATTGATTAATTAATTATTAATGACGTGCTTTGTTGAATTCTACTACATCTTGTTTGTCACTTCATCGTTTCCTCGTATGAGTTAAAAGCTAGCGTTCCGGCGCTCGCTTATTCTTTTTTCTTTTTAAATATTGTTTTATTATCTTTTATTATTAATTACGCGTTGATGGCAGCTCTTAATGCAAATGCTTGTACGGATTCTAATGATCTTAAAAAAATTCTCACATTTGCATACAATAATAATATTAATACTAATAATTGTAAGAGTGTGTGACTCAAATTTAATTTTGGTTCGGTTTGAAAAATTCACGGTGCGACTCTAAAATAGAAATTTTTTTGGGAATTTGTGGTGGTAGCGGAGGGGTTGGGCCGACCTGTTTGGAGTCTTGTATGCAGAATATGTGCTTTAGAATTAGAGTTTTTCGCACATATCTATTTTTGAAGCTATACAGTCTGTATCTGTCACTTTTTATACCAATTTTTTAATATAGTAGATTTTTCTTATCTACTTGTGATTTTTTCTGTCTTGAGTTTTTTTACGTACATCTCATGTGCAATTATTTTTATTTTATTTGTTGTTTAATTGTGTCAATCTTCTAGCCATAATAATATTACGCTTTAAATTTTATAGGATTCATGTTAACATCATGTCAACCAGGTAAACATCATTTCAACGATCATTTGCATCGTACCCATTTAATCATGTCAGAGTAAATTTGATTTGAAAGATTAAATGATAAGGTATAATTAATATTATTGGGTAATATATAAGATTTAATGTAATATAAAATTAATTTTTTTATAAATTTTTTTCTTTTCATGTTTAGTTGATAAGATAAAAAATGAGATAAAAAAATATAATTTAATATAAGATATGATAGAAAATAATTTTAAATCTTTAAATTAACGGAAAATAAATATGAGATAGAGATATGTCATCCCACTCCTTCCATAAGATAACATATCGCCTATTTTCAGGATATAAAATTCAACCTAAATATATAATATACAAACTAAACATGGGATTAAAGTAAAACAGATAAAAAAAAAAAAGTGAGTTGCATCTTTAATCCCCCATTTGTATCCCGTCAACAAACAGACCTTTAGAGTATTTCTAGCATCTTCCTTACCTTAGAGAATATCTTATACTAGAAAAGTGAAAGATTAATTTTTCTACTATCTTAAGTTGGTTGGGATCAAGCAAAATGAATTTTTATATTTAAGAATAATTTTAGTTTTCTTAAACTATTATTTTAATATTTGTGTCGTTTTTCATTTAAATAAAACTTATAACTGGCTTTCGGAATGAAAGTTTTTGAAAATAAAAGTAATTAACAAACATTTAAAAATAGATATTTTTGATGTAAGAAGGAGTGGTTTAGAAAAACCGTTGAAAAAGTCAATTAAATTTAAAAAGTTATGAAACAGGAAAATAATATTTTTAAATATATTTTAGAATTTTTGTTTATGAAAAGTGAAAACGACTGAAAATGCCTTGATCAAACAAATATCCCTGGGCCATAATAGGGCATGCAGTTAATTTCAGCAAATTAGGCCTGCTTTGTCAAGCAGTCCAAATGTCCATCTCAGCAAGCAAAGTTGTCCATGGACATTAATTTGCCCGGCAAAATCTACTACCGGGAACAGTATCAAATGCGTGTTTTGACTCTTTTAGGCATGGTTTGGCAACTCATACTAAAAGCATGTTTTTTTTTTTTTTTAGTTTACTGTAGCATGTGTTAATTGTTAAATTTAAAATTACGAAATTACCCTTTTATTGGGTATTTGTGTCTTTAAGATAATTTTAGAAAATAGTATAAAATAACAAGGGCAAAAATGTCAATATATAAAAAACATGCTTTTAGCATACTTCTCCCAAATGCAAAAAAAGCAAGTGCTAATGGTTCCTATTACAGAATATTTGAATGGTCAAAATTAATTAAAATTTATTAATTTTTTATACTTTTTTTCATTAAATTTCGTCACATATTACTTTTACATTAAATTTTTGTACTTTTATAATATACTTTTTGACCAACTAAATATCACAATAGTTTAAAAAGAAAACCTTTAAAAAAAAAAAAAGAAGTTTGACTAGCTAAAGTGATTATTCCGTCAAAATTAACCTTAACAGCGCAAATTCGACCCCTCAATAAATGTAGTAGAAAATTACGAATTTACGTAATAACAAGATTTGAATTCATTCGTAAAAATTAGATCATGAATTTGTATATATTAATAAATTTGAAATTAAAATAATTTAAAGTTAAATAATTTTTCAGAAGAAACAATGGCAACAATTACAGTTATCCAAACTAATCATTCGTCCGCCCTAATATTGGTCAACTTACCAATTACTTAACATGGTATAATTTTGCGAGTTTTATATAATATTTAATATATATTTCTCTCTCTCAATATTATTTTTATAATTTTAATATAATTTTTTTTTTACTAGTGTCGATACCATCAATTATAATCCATTGGGATATATATTATAAGCAGTAACTTAAAATTTATGATCAATGGTAATAAAATTATGAATTTTATATGAGAAGGGCAAAAGTAAAAATAAAACTAGTAGAGGTAAAAACCTAAAAATTATAAGTAAAAATTTTTAAATAAATAAGAGTAAAAATAATAATATCTTAATGTACTTTTTCAAATAAGTGGAGACAGAGACAATTGTCTCTACTAAATTATTAAAATTTGCGTAATTAATTTTAATTAATTTTTTTTACTTTCATTTTTATTTTTATTTTTTTTAACAAATTCAAGGCCTTGTGTATGTCAGTGGTCAATTAATGGAGTGCAAGTGGGGTCTTTAAAGAAAAAATAAATTATATTTAGACCCCTTAAATATTTGAATAATTATATATGAATTCCTTTAATATTTAAAAAATTATAAACACTTCTTTTATTTTGAAATGTCAATAACAATTAAACTCTTATATTAATTTTGATCCTAACTTTGTTAAAATTTAATTGTAAAGATACCCGTATATTAATTTTAATCATAACTCCGTTAAAATTTAATCATAAAAATACTCCTATATTAATTTTAACCATAACTCCGTTAAGATTTAATTGTAAAGATAAATCTTCCTCTAATTTAATTAATTAATTAAAAAATATCCCTTCTTTCTTTATCTGTCTACTGGAAAATATATGTACAGAACATATCTGTATATACATCATTGCCGACCAACCCACCTCGTTGACCCAACGAGCGAAAAAAAGGGCGGAGTGGATCCACCGAAATGTGGGACTGTTGATCCCGCAGGTGGCGTGGGAGAGGCTGTCAGTCCCAAGAAAGAAGAGGCAGCTCAAGCGGTTGCTGTAGCGTCTTCGATTGCTGAGGGGTCGTCGACAGCCTGGGGTCGTCTACAGCCTTCCTGGGTGCGTCGAGAACCTCCAAGGAATACTCCTCGTTTACGATTCCTCACTTCATCCCACCGATTTACTAACATGCGCCAGTCTCCGTCACTAGAACAACCCACTTGTCGAGACTGGTAAGTCTAGCCCAAACTAAACCTCAGCTTGTGACGCTGTTAAAGAAGAGGGTGCGAATCTGATAGGTTATTTTGGAGGGATCGTCAACGATTCTCCTTCGTCATCTTCCACTTTACATCATTTCTATATGGATCCATAATCATCTATAAATTTAAACCCTAGCTCGATTCATGATATTGACAGCAACCCATTTCTGTTCACCTTTCAAAACCTCAGTCTTTGATCAATCCTTTAGCACCAGTGAAGTTGTGCTATATAAACTGAAACCATTGTTGATAACCCACGAGGCTAATACACTTGGGCAAAAATCTATGGGATTAATTTCTCGATCTGGTAGGTTGATTTTGAGTGCCAGCCTCTGCAACTGACAAATCGCTATGCTTGAGGGATTACAAAAAGAAATCGAGTAAGCAAAAGATCTCAAAAAGGCAAAGAAAATGACCACACAACCCAAGGAAGTCCACACACTCTGATTGGCGGGAGGTCACTGCGAGCGAGGGCGCAGATTGGGGAAGAATCAACAAATTGGGCTAGGCCCTAATAGTGGCCCTAATGTACTGCTACCGTTGTCCCAGAAAATTTCCTGCGAACCGACCCTAGTTGCAATGTTCGGCCAGTCATTAGCCCAACCCGTTGAAGCTTCAGCCCTTATTTTCAATTCTGGACCGATTTCCATTGATCTGGTTTGCTTATTGATATGGGGAGAGCCACGCCCGACTGGGGGCATCGGGCAGGTTTTCCTGCTTGACTCTTACCCGGTCGGGTTATACGAGTGAGGTTTTTTCTGGTTTGTCCCGTCCTCCCGACTGAAACTAAAGGCATATCTATTTCGGTCGGGCCTTACTACCCGACTAAGGACCTGAGTGAACATATTCTCGATTGGTCCATTCGAAGTAGCTTATTTCACGAGGTCACATGTTTCATCTCCATTTAACGATCCTTGTAGATACGCTTAAGAAGACATTGCCACCAACCATATCAATGAGAAATGTATCGAAATACATTAGCCAACGAGTTAGGGAACCAGCGTCAGGATTTGTAGGTACAAGTGGCGTTATCTTATTGAAAGAAGGAAAAATACGTTGCATGTGGTTCCATGTAACTGTATGCCCATCAACTCACGTGAGAGTTTTTATATAAAAATCAAGACTTCACAACAACGCAAGCATGGGACTTATCTTACTAAAAATTTTGTCAAACTGAATTTTTGAGCTCCTTTGCTAACTTAACTATCAGAGGTTTTTTGGCAAGTACCACACCAGTGTTCTAGACAGCTTCTCGGATTTGGGTCAGATCTTTTGGAGAGGATGAAGATATTGATTCATCATATATTGTATTTGCTTGTATATTTATATTGTGTAAATTTTAAATGTTGAGAAAGGTAAACTGAGTATATTGAAAAAAAAACTTTAACTGATATCATTTCAACAAAAATTCTAAGAGCGTTAGTGTCAAAATTAACATAGATGATCTAAGTATGACCAATATTTGAACATAAAGGAAGTAATTATAATTACTTAAATATTTAAGAAGGTAAGGTGTAATTTACCCTTAAAAGAAAAGGGAGACTTTTTAGGCCGCAAGTTGTGCAATTATTTGGACAGGTTCTGCTTTTAACAGACAGCGACACGAATCATTGGACGAAGCCCATAAAAAGCTTATGGCCCCATTGTTCATCCAACGGACCTTACCTTGATTATTGTTAAGGGGCGATGCTTATCCTGCAATCTCATCCATTAATTTATTCATGTAAATTTCACCGTAGACAAACAAATAAAATTGTAAAAGAAACAACTCTAACACCTCTCGGTTAAAAAAAAAAAAAAAAGCACGCGATGTCAGCTTTGCAACAGAGAAATTGGGATTGTTAGATTAAAATTAAATGATTTAAACCTATTCACATTATTTTTGAATTATAAATATAAACAAATGAAATTGTAAAAGTAACAACTCTAACACCCCTCAATAAAAAAAGAAAAAAAAAATGCACGCGATGCCAGTTTTGCAACAGTGAAATTGAGATTGTTATATTAAAATCTAACGATCTAAATCTATTCACATTATTTTTGAATTAGAAATATAAGAATGAATATGAATTGTTGGATTTTAATTAAATAGCCCAAGAACATTGCTTCTGACCCAAATCCCTTATTAGCCCTCTAAACTTATCTTAACGTGGGTTTGGTGTACAAAAAAAGTGAAACTTTTTGTAATTTTTATTCTGGTACTGTTGCATGTCATTTAAAAAAAGAGTTTATTTATTTAGTTAAAACTTATAAAAGTTAGAAAAAATTAAAAAAAATATTAATAAAAATTGCAGAAAATTGAGAAAAGTTGTAGAAAGTTAAAAAATGTATTTGATAAGTTTTAGCAGAGGAAGTAAGTAAAAAATTATTAATTAGTCAAAAGTTAAAAGAAAGTTAGTGTTCTGGGGCTTTAAGTGTATTCAGTTTGCAGAAAGTCAAAGCAGCTTTAATTTTGGGCCCCGGAAAATCTGTACACAATTTTTGAGGTCAGGGAAAATGGGTTTGGGCTGCATTGAAGTAACCCTTGCTTCGTACACATTAATTGTCAATACTTTTTTTTTTTAATGAAGATCCATCAAGGTTTATTTATTAATTAATTTTTTGGCGAGTAATTCTCTGGATTTAGATTCGCAGTCGCTAATGTCCCTCAATTTCAAAACACCCTCTACTTTAATTCTCTAACATGAACAACACCATTAATTTTATTTTGTTTTATGTATTTATCCATTTATTTTTGTGGTTTTCCATGGAATATGGGCCGTTTGTTGTCCTAATATATGTGAAATGGGAAGGGGAAATCTACTTTATGTGATTTTTTTTTTAACGAATTGCCAACTTTTACAAAGTCAACATTAATTAGAGACCTTCATCAAAAGAAGATATTAATTAAAAAAATAAAAAATAAAAATATAATAAGCAGTCTCAATGTATTTAATTGATTCTTGTCACTAGATATTAGATGTTTGGAGTATACAATCTTGTTCCACTAGAGGGACAATGATTTTAAATTTTAAGTTTATAAAAATATGGAGTATTTACGGTTTATCTATTAGGATTTGACTCCTCTCGAGCTTAAAAGTTAGCAAATATTTCCCTTTTGATTTGGACTAATGCTCAAAAATGACAAAATTTGTTAAATTTAATTAAATTTGTGCTTTATGAATCGAAACTGATGAGAGAAAAAGATTTCTAAAAAAATTAATTGATAAAATTACATTTTTATTCATTTTATATAAAAATAAAAGTTGAAATGAAACATTATTTTATTTTTTAAAAAAGATTCAATTTATATATGAGAAAAAATAAAATTTAAGACAAGTACCATATTTATTGAACTTACATATTATATATATATATAGAGAGAGAGAGAGAATAATAAATATATTTTTTCGTTAATTTTTCTCATTCTATATTACTCATTTTTATTAAAACTATTATGAAGTCAGGAAAGTTAGTGGATCAGTGGAAATATCTCAAGATATATAAAGGCATTAAATTTAGCTCATCAATTTCTTTCTCGAATGTTAAAGACTCCTTCCTTAAAGTAAGGAAAGCTATTGAAACTAACATCATGCTAATGACATGCGTGCGTGAGCCTTCAACCGTCCACCTCCAGCCAAGTGTTAATCACCCTCTAAACCCATTAAGGAAACCTACTTAATTATGAAGGAAATGGGCTCTCATTCATCTAATCTTGTCTATAATAATAATTAAGGTAAGCCAAATAGGGATTAAAAAGACTTTTACAAAAGCATTCTTGGTGGGAAACAAAAAGAATGTGAAGGAAAGGTCTCACTCTCAGCTGAATTTGGACACCCAGACAGTTATTTTATACCGAGATTGGCCCTTTATATCATTTGGAATTATGATCATAACCCATCATCTAAATGATCTATCTTCTCAGGATTATATTCTCTTTATTTGTTTTTTCTTTTAAATTGAAATCTAGAAATTATGATAATAGTGAATTAACAGGAATGAAATTTGATATATATATATATATATAATTTTTGATCCAAAAGTAATAAATTATATAAGAAACTGTATGATTACGTGTGACACTAATTTTTAATGTCATTACCAAAAAAAAATATATTAATTATAATAATTTCTTAATATCGCACTTTTAGATATATAAAATATATAATTTTGTAAGAGCCATTCTAAGGGATTGTGTTTCTTTTTTTTTGGTTGCATGCTATAAAAGAAATTATATAGCACATAATAGGTCAATTTAGTACTTTACGTGTTGGGGTTATATGAATAATAAAAAGATTTTATTGTGAATTAACTAATAGAAAAATAATTCAACTTGTAATGCATCAATTCATTTTTCATTGTATTTTCACAACTAAACACATAAATTATTATCAATTGAAAAAAAAAAAAAGAGTCAATTTACAATTTTGAAACAACCAAACGGCTCTTTGGCAACGAGGTTGAGGGAAAGCAATATATAATAATATAAGAATGAAGTGACACCAATTCAGGACAATTGTACGGAAAATGGTCATATATGAGGCAACGGGGAATCCTGGCCCACGGCGTCGTACAGGGAGGCCAATATTGAAGGTCCGTCCACTGCTTCCCCTCCACTTTAAGCACTGAATTGAAGTTCTGTTGGTTCTATAATTGGCCAACCAGAATGTAACAACATGCTTGTTGAATGATTTAGTGACTGGTTTTACCTAATTTGGCCAATCCTATCCCATTCACATGACTTACTGTGCTTTTCACTATCAATTTAGGACAAATCACACTGCTTTTTAGCTAATAATTATATACATGCACATACATATTTGAGTACAAAGCACATCAAAAAAAAAAAAAAAGGAGAGGAGAAAAATATAATTGTTCTTGAGTTTTAACTCGAGTAAACACAGGAGTACTAATATTTTAACTACTAAGCTTCCTCCTGATGCATCCATTGATGACTTAAAGTTCAATTATTTAGATTCTAAGTTTAAATCTTAACAAAACTAGAATGTTTAACTATTTATTATATAACTGAAGTAATTAATGTATCAATACTGGTGTATGAGTTACAGAAAAATATAAATTCAATATTTTTAAGTATGTCGTTTTAAGAGAAAAAAAACACATACGCACTATTTAATAAAAAAATCTAAAAAAAAAAGGTACAATATTTATTATCTACTATTGATGTATGTGTGTGTGGGTGTGGGGGGGGGGTGTTGGAGAAAAAAGAAAGAAAGAAGGGGAAGAAAAGGGGGGTAACTAGGGAAGGTCCCTTGATCATGTTCACCACTTGGACCTGAAAAGAAAAGTAAGTCACTAGGCTTATCTAAGAGCCCATGAATAAACAAGAATATTGAAGTGATGCAAACAAGGACCCACCCATGAATCTTTTATATTGGCGAGCTTCCACAAAAAAGGGGCTGTAGGTCATCCTTCTATGGGTGATAGTCTTATTTTGCTTAAAAAAAATAATAAAAAGGTTTTTGGAAAAAAAAAATGTGGAAGAAATTGGGAGGTCCAATGGATCTCAAGGTTCTTGGTTTGAAAGTTTTGGATCTAATGGTTTAGGACGTGTCAATGGAGGTCTAAAGTATGTAGGGGGTAGGGGACCAAAATCCCACTCAACCATCCTCGTGTGGGCGAAGAAAACATTTGGATATTGGATCTTTAGAAGAGAAAAAAAAAAAATGACAAATAGATAAGTAGAGAAAACAAAGTGAAAGAAATTTTGATTCGATTAGATTAAAAATAAATAAATATTTGTAAAATAAATATATTTACTTTTAAGTTATTTACCAAAAAAAAAAAGAAAAATATGTATAGCAAAATAAATTTTATTTTCATTGTTATTTCATTTGACAAATTTAAAACCTAAACGTGATTTTGTCTAATATTACAGGTCTACTTATTTATAATGTCTCTGTAAATTTAAATCAAAATAATAAAGTTATAGATATTTTGCTATAACTTTGTCAGGAATCATACAATTACCACAATTAATTTACCGAGTTATCACGATGCAATGATTGACTCTAATTGAAGTGAGGGGCCTCCACGAAAATAGTGCGACCTCAAGTGATCTATCTTCTTCATTTATTTATTTGGTAATCAACCACCGGATGAAATATAAAAATAACCCCTTTTGCTTATTTCTCTAAGTAATTTTCATCGAATACCCTCCAAAAAAATTGGTAGTCATGTATAAAGTGTGGAAGCACAGTGGCTAAACCTCGGTGGTGTGTGGGGGTGCCTCATCAGTTTTATAGCAGCCAACAAAGACAAATAAGATTGGTCTCCACGTGGAGGCATGCCTTCAAAGTCATTTGTCCCCATGCACTTATCATGGATTTTCATTTTATTATATGTTTCAAGTAAAGCACCTTCTCCACATAAGGTCAACCACCCCCACCCCCCTTCTCTCTCTCTCTCTCTCTCTCTATATGTATATATATTCATACTTCTTTCACTTCAAACATATTAGGCCAATGAGAAATAGAATTTTTAAGGAACCCTTGGTAATGGGAGGGGAATTCATAAGATTCTATGAAGATACCAAATTTATTATATACATGTACAAAGAAACACTAATAGGAATTTGGAGGAATAGAATCAAAAGAAACACTTCGAGTCAGTGCAAGACCAAGACAAAAATAGGCATCATCTTTGCAGCTGTCACCAGATTTATCATCCAAATATTTAATTTATTTTTTTTAAGAATTAGGGAAAAAAATTATGTATCACAATCCCATTGGAATCAACGAATTGGATCCATGAGGGATTTTATGATGAGGTCAATTCAATTTTTTTTAATATTATTTCTTTTGGAGTGATTAGTAGAATTTGAGTACTTTTAATCCTTGGGAGGGGGCAAGAGTCAAATTTTATGCTTAAAATTACAGCTATTAATTCCATAAACTATGTAATGGTCAAAAAAAAAAAATTTATTGGATTTGTGTATATAAACCTAACTTGACACAAAGTCTTGTTCGGCTGGGAGTCTTGGGAGAAATTAATATATATATATATATATATATATATGTATGTATCTATATATTCACATGATAATGTGATTTAGTTAGTCCGTTTCCAGATGCCTTATACATACCATACCAAAAAAAGAAACTAAATACATATTATCACCAAGCCTATGTTTGGTAATTTTTTTATTTTTATTTTTATTTTTTTGTTTATATTTTTAGAATTTTGTAAACTGAAAAAAAATATATTTATTAAATCTGTTTATCTTTTTTTTTTCCCAAAACAAAAAAGAAAACTTAAAGAGAAAAATGTAAAAAAAAAAAAGGTATTGTCAATCTTTTTTTTTTTTATTTTTGCAAACATTTTGCTAATTTTAGCATCTTGTCTATTTTTGCTGCAACATATTAAAATAAATTATTTTGTTTATTTTATTAATATTAATTATTTTTAATGAATAATATAATTAAATTAAATTAATTATCTAAATTAATATGTAATATATTTTATTAACTTTTTAATAAATAATTTAATTAATATGTAATATATCTTATTGAAATATTTTTAACAAATAAATAATTTAATTCAATTAATATAAAATATATTTTATTAAATTATTTTTAATAAATATCACAATTAGATTATTTAAATTATAATGGAAAATATTTTATTCAATTGTTTTAATAAATAATATAATTAAATTATAATTAATATATTTTATATTTATTGAATTAAATGATAGCATAATTATATTTTATTCAATTATTTTATATTTATTAATTAAATGATTTTTAATAAATAATTAAATTAATTATGAAATATATTTTATTAAATTCAATTAATTTTTTAAAAACTAATAAAATTAAATATTTTGTGAAATAAAAAATTAATAATTATAAATAAAATTATATTTCTAAACACATTTTTAATTCATTTAAAAAAATGATAACAAAAAATAAATATAAATAAAAAAAGACTTGATGCCATTCTCATCCACAATTCAACTATTATATTAGTAAGTTTCTTTCTATATATAAGTCCAAGAAATTATACTACAATTGCCAAAGGATGAGTTTATGTTTTACATTACAAAAAAAAAAAAAGAAAATTCTAAAAAAATACACTTATTCATGTTCCACAATATTTTTTAAAAATAAGAATAAAAATATTCTTCTCAACAACATTTTATATTAAAATAAGTAGAGCCTAAATCAAAATTGATAATTATCAAAACATTTAAAAAAGAAAGTCCCAAGCAGAATTAGAATGACGTAGTTAAGTGTAGAATTGAAATTAGAGTGTGTTTCTATAATGTTCAATGTCATTTAGTTAAATTTAATTTGATTGCATAGCATTATCTACATTTAATTATTTGACCAAAAAAAAAAAAAAAACAGAGTAATTAATATTGAGAGTCGCAAAAGAACCATGCACTTTTTGAAGCTCCGATATCATTTGGGAAAAAATAAATAAATAAAAGAAAATTAACAAAACTAAGAGCCTATTTGATGCAACAAAGTTTGTTAAAAATTTCTGAAAATCTCTACTATATTTTTACACTTTTTTACTTTTTCAAAATTCGGAAAAAAATTCAATATCTTCTAAAAAAAGGTCAATAATTGGAATTCGATTAATCAAATAGTAAAAATTTTTTTTACTATTCTCACCATGAATTCTCAAATTATCGAATGACACACACACTGTGACTAATTTTTCCGGAGTCGTTCCAATAAATTGTAAAAATCGTTTGGATGCTTACATGAAAGGATAAAGTATAAAGCGTAATAGTTCAATACTATCCAAACAGTTCGCATCAAACTGTTTCGACTGTTTGGCACTATCAACTCCGTCCAAATGGACCACCGTAAACCGTTCTAATGTCAGTGGCGTTTCAAGTTCGGTTTGGTTTGCAAAAGAAACCATGATTGATACAAAATTTTAAAACCGTTCAAACAAAAATCCAATCCGTTGAAACAGGAATCTTATTGTTCGTTTCAAAAAAATACGATTTAACATGTGTGCACTAAACGTAAAAAATTTTCTCAAATTACATTTTTTGTTGCACCAAACAGATCCTAAGGAGCAAACTAGGAAGAGTAAATGTGAACGTCCTATTCATTTTGTTGTTATTAATTAAGTAGAATAAACAAAATTTTCAAAAGCTCACCAAATACTGGCTTACTTTATGAGTTGAATTGAACATAAATATAAATTAATGCTTATATGGTAAAGAAAAATTAAATATTTTATAATTTATTTATATTATTTTTTATTTATAATTTATTGTTTTGAGGATATAAAATAGTATGTGTTTGTAAATTTTTTGTATTAATAGTTATTAAGATGCAAAACATAAAATAAAAAATAAGTTCAAATTATATCAAAGACTACTTAGTTATCAACCACAATAATTGTAATTCAAAAAATTCTCACAGTAGTAATAGGGAATGAATTCTCAAGAAAAATAGTTTACATTTTGTCTTAATAATCAAAATTCTAGTGGCTAAATTAAGGCTTCGTTTGGTTTGTAAACAATCTCTAAAAAATTTTATAAATCTCTGTTAACTTTATATCATATCAATTTTTCTTTTTCAATTTATAAACTCTCAATTTATCTTAATTTATCTCACTTTTTCTTATTCTAAACACACTAAGAGATAACAATTTATCCAAGATTTATTAAATCTGGTAAATATGGAATTCCAAAACCTCAAATAGAAAAGAAAATAAATTAGTTCCAAATTGATAATCAATCCTGAGTTTTATTTCAACAATAATTGTCAAATAAAAAATATCATAAATTGTAAAAACTTCAATTCAGAACTCTTTTTTGATAGAATTTCACCGCATAACGGTTCATGTCATCATTGGAAGTAGTGAACATAGCTTCCCCTTGCGAGAGAAAAAAAAAAAAAAAAAAAAAAAACTTAGAATTGACATATTTTAGGTCCAAATCAGACACGCAACAAAATATCAATCAATGTGCCCGTAGATGTTCAAATTTAATCAATCGAGTCCATATAGTCCAAGACCACCTATAATGTTAAAAAAAAAAAAGATTTAATCTCGAGAGATTCACTCCCTAGACCAAACTCCTAGAGAGTAAATCTTTTTTAGTTTGTGTTACACATATCGGCCCCTCAACATGTGTGGCAGTAAATCTTGAGACTCGCGTAGCGGCAGAGAGTCGGCTCACACCCAAAAATTGAATATGGTTCGTCCAGTCAAAGAGGCTTGTTCTACCAATCTTTACTACACTTTACACGCGGGAGGTTAACTCAACTCATCTCAATAAAGATTTAGTCACAAATTAGTTAGAGTTAAATACCTCATAATATATGTCATGAGATGTGTTTCCAGTTAGATAATATAAAATTAAAATTTTTATTTAAATGATTTTTGACCTTTTTTTACTCTTTGTAAAAATAAATAAAAGCTATAACTAAAAACCAAAAGCAAATTAAGTTTTATTAGAAAAGGTCTAAAAAATAAAAACTACTAAAATTAACCAACTCAAAATTAAGTTGGTTTAAACCAAGTCATTAGCAATTTATTTATTTACTTGTTGGTTCAGAAACCAAATGGGGTGTAAAATATATATATATATATATTTACATATCATTTTTTTTTTAAGTGAGAAAAGGGGTCAAAAGAGTTGCTTAAGGCAAGTGGGAATCAAATCTCTATTTACTTTGCAAGATAATAAAGTGGCTCTGGACACGCATACTAATCTCCTCTTTTTATCCTTAGATTATTCCCCAAAGGAGCTAGGATTAAATTAAGAAATGTTAAAATGTACACGAGATGTATGATAATGATGCGATCTATCATTGATTTTTTTAACCCACTGGCTAAGCAAATTAAATGCTATATATATATATATATATATATATATATATATGTATGCGTTTTAAATTAAAATAAATTATTTTGGATGTGTTTAGTTAACAAAAAGTTAACCAAAAAGTATAATAAAAATAAAAATATGTGACATAAAAATAATATATAGAAAAATTAGTTATAATTAGTAAATTTAGTGCCCCGAACATGACCTTTATATACATTTTTAAATTAGTACCATCTTTTTTTTCCCACAAGTTATTGTTCTATTTGGAGCTTAATATTTTCGCTGTGTTTAGTATTCTAACAAATAAAATTAAACTCTAATAATCTCTATAAATCACTAAAATTCTCTATTACTCATTACACATTCCCACCTTTACTAATTTCAAAAAATTTTAATATTTTGCTAAAAAATAAAAAATCTAGAAAGAAGTTAACCGAATACGTAAATTTTTTTAGACAAGCCTATTTTTTTGTATCGAAATCTTTCAAACGAGTATCATTATTATTATTTTATACGAATTTTTTTAAATCCATGGGAACAGATTAGTACCATCTTTCTTTCCCCACAAGTTATTGTTCTATTTGGAGCTTAATATTTTGGCTGCGTTTAGTATTCTAACAAACAAAATTAAACTCTAATAATCTCTATAAATCACTAAAATTCTCCATTACTCATTACACATTCCCACCTTTACTAATTTCAAAAAAATTCAATATTTTGCTAAAAAACAAAAAATCTAGAAAGAAGTTAATCGAATACGTAAATTTTTTTAGACAAGCATATTTTTTGTGTCGAAATCTTTCAAACGAGTATCATTATCATTATTTTATATGAATTTTTTTAAATCCGTGGGAGCAGACTTGGAAAACTGTTCCTACGATTTTGGCACTGTGTATCTCCAAAACAGAACATTGAGTGTTGATTTTTTTAAGTCGTGGGGACAGTTTTGAGGCAACTGTTCGTTCCAACAGTTTGCTACTATTCATCTCCAAAAAATACGATTTGAAGAGAAAATACTAAACATCAAAATTAACTCAAAATTACATTTTATCTCAATTTATCTTATTTTTTTTCTTTTTTTTATTATTCCAAACGCGGCCTTTATTATAAAATTTCATAAATCTTCATAAAATTCTAATTTTTTAAATATTATACGAATTACGAGATTATAACTTCTATTAATTTATATTTTTTTTTTTTTTTTTTGGCTACTCCAAACATACTTTTAAGTTCAATTCGATGAGACTTATATTAATACTATTCTTGGATTTTGAATTTTTCATCTCATAAATGAAAAAGAAGAGTAAATTTACGAATATTGGTTTTTAATTAATTTGCAAGTTAGCTTATTTGTTACTATAAATAAATAAATAAATAATAGTAATAATGAGCTATTTAATTAAAAACGCTGATCGAGACGATCTAAGCAAGTAAGGATTTTTTTTTTTTTGGAGCAAATATTGATTTAACTTTTTTTATTTCAATATTTTCTTGTCTATACAGCCTAAATTTACTGGTTATATATATATATATATATATATATATATATATATATATATAACATTTAAATTTGCAATAAAGCTGTTTCCTCTTGTCTAAGATTAGTGAAACAGACTAGCTTTGATTAATCATAATCATGATCTGTATCCCACTCCACCACTAAGATTTTCTTAATCAATGTTGCAAGGATATTCTCATCTCCCACTGCTTATTTACAATTTAATATGATTACGGGCACTGCGATTGGTCCTTCTTAAAGGAATGGCCCTAATTACAACTTTTCTTAACTACTTTTCTCCGGTTATCAACACAGGTAAAAGTAATTAAAAAAAAAATTTTGGAGATAAGAAAAAAATTATTATTATTTTTTATTAAATGAGGAAAAATAAGAAGAAAATTAGATAATTGTTTTTTCAAAATTTGAGATAATGATTTCATGGTCTCCATTTTATTTAGAATATATGTTCGTATTTAGAATCTAAATATCATTTCTTTTTTTCATAAAATTGTTCGAAGAATTTTCTATCTCTTAAGAGATCAAAAAATGGAAAAAAATTACTAGAACAATAATTAATTTTAATACTTCGATCGAAATACAGTAAAAAAATATATGTATAAAACATAATACATTAAGTAAAAAGTTATCAAATCATTTTATTATCAATCTGCTTTTTGGAGTGACAAAAAGTGAGATAAAGTGAGATAAGTTGTGGATTCGTAATTCGTATAGTGAGATAAAAAAGTAAATAAGTTTTAGAGATTTTTAGAGTTTTTTAGCACACCAAACAGTGTCATCTTTGGATGAATGTGAACGAACAAATTTTAATATTTTTAAATATTTGAGTACCTTTTTACCACTCTCAAAATATTTTTGAAAGTGGTAAAATTTTAACCATTTTAACAGTTTTTTTTTTTTTTATATATTTTATTTTGTAAAAGTTAATCTCATGTGAAGTAAAAACTTCATTGGAAAGATGAATCTCCCTCTAAAGAGTGCAGAGATAAAAAGTAGAAACGTAATATTCCCTTGGGATAGAAGATGTCTACATATAGGTTAGCGATAAAAGAGTATCATTCACACTTGTTCTACTCGTACTCTTTTTGATAATTTCTTTTTATTCTTAACCCCCTTTGGTTCTTTTCAACCCACCCTTGCTATTTCTGAAGCGTAAACTCCTTTAACTAGAAAATTAGATAGTGCAATGTGGTGATAAAATGATACGTCATGTCTGAAAAAAAAAAAAAAAAATTATGGATGAGACATATAGGAGTTAGAGTGTGTTAAATTGGGTATAGAATAAATGTTAAAGAAGGAAGAATAAATTTTTGTTTGGGTAACAAAAAAATTTAAAAAAAAAGTAAAAAAATACTAAAAAATTCTAAAAATTATTTACTTTTTATCTTATTGTACAAAATACGAACTTATAATTTATCTCACTTTATTTTACTTTTTGTCACTCCATACGCACCTTTACAGGATAAAATTGTGATAATCAATTTGATTAATGTACGAAACATAGTATTTACAAAAAATCAAATATTTTAATAAGAGAAAAAGAGTAAATTCTATCAGTGATAAATGTAATTTTTTATAATTCAAATAAGATTTTGTATTTTTAGGCAGTCATAATGGAGGTTTAAACAATTTACCTTAACAAAAATTTATATATTTAAAATTCTTAATTTTTAATTTATTTGAAAATTTTATTTTTTTAAAAAATTTTCCATGGTGAGAAGGTATATAACAGTATCAATTTATATCATATCGAATACATATAAAGTAAAATTTAAAAAAAAAATAATTGCACCATGTGTTACTTTATTATGTATCATGAATGTGACATGTGTCTTCGACCTAATTATTAAAATTAATATAACTTTTATTAATTAATCATTATAAAAAAAATAATGTGATAAATTTATAATAAAAATGAATATAATTTTAATATACAGAACTTTCAATATATCTATTAAATTTATTTTTTTTCTTTAGCTGCTTTTATTATTGTTATCATATATATTATTATTTTTACTTAAAAATATAATTTTTTCTTGAACTAAAAAAAAAAAAATTCTACCAGAACTAAAAATGTTAGGGTAGTGTTTAAATATATTTGTTAATTTATTTTTTCTACTTTTTTATTTTTATTATTGTTATCATGTACAGTTTTTTTTATCATTGATATTACAAGTTTGAGACTGTGAATAACAAAATAAGTTTTTTTTTTTCATTATTGTTATTATCGTATATAAGAATTACATTTAAAATATATATAAATATATTTTCTAATTTTTTTAAATATTAAATAAAATAGAAATTATTATATTTGTTAAATGCAATCATAAAAATTTAAATAAAAATAAGTATTATAAAAATTTCTTTCAGGTGCGTCAACGAGAGTGTATTGGGAGTGATAAAAAAATAAGTTAAAATAAAATAATTTATTAATTCATAATTCGTATAATACCGTAAAAATTTTTAAAATTTTGTTAATATTTGAAGGTAACAAAAAAAAAATAAAATAAAATGAAATACTTTATAAAATCATAATTCATGCCGTAACGTAAAATTTTTAAAAATTTTTTGTAATAATTTTTAACAAATCAGAGCGTTCCCCATCCCGAAATATGACGGATTGGCACCACCTTGAAGAAGGCAGGCTAGTTGGCTGTCGACACGTGTGCGAAAACCTGGTCGTAACGATTAATGAGGAAGATGACGACGTGATTGCGGGACCGGCTAAGTGATTCTCGACAATGTCCTAAATGCGTAAAGTGGTTGGTGGGATTGAAACACACGCTCTCCTGCGTTCGTGCATACCACGCTCACCTTCCATACTCGCGTCCTCCTCCATCGGTACTTTTCTACGCTATGTTATACTACTAAAAATATATACATATATTGTTACAATAAATTATCAAAATAATATAGGCACTTTATATTTTTATTAATTTAAATAAAAATATCAAGTAAAATATTTTTAATTTTAAAAATATGATTATCACATAATTTTATTAATTAATAGGTAAGAATTTTTTTTAACAACTTATAAATTCTAAGGATATTTACGTAACCTTCTCGTAAGTGATTTTCTAGAGTATAATAAAAAATAATTTTAAATATTTTTATTTAAAGCTGCTTTCAATTAAATTATGAATAAAATGGATAAGTCAATTTGTTGAATTTTAGATAAATGCAACTATTAATATTCTCACATCACAATATATTCTAATGTAGTTCAATTAGATGTAATAAAAAAAACTTTTCAAAGTGTCAACGAAACTTGGTACTTGAGAGACTTAAATATTACATATGTGATATTTCAGACATTTTATTCAATCTCATTTAAACGATACGAGACACAAGTACTCTTAATAGTCCCCTTAACAATATTCATATTAACATTATCACCGTTGATTTTGTCACATTTTAGTTAAAAAGTCCCAAACTCATCTCATCTTAAGACTGCGAAAGTTGTCTTGTCCCACATAACTAGCTATAGTAGAAGTTATTTTCTCTCTCAAATTTATTTATTTTTTATTTGAAAATTGCAAACAAATCCCGTCCCACACAGCTAATTATGATAAAAGTTCCAAAAAATATATCCACCAAAAAATTAAACGCGAGTTATTGGACAAAAAGGCAACACATGCTAACCTCTTCGACCAAATACTTTCTTCATTGTGTTTTGTTTTCTTCCCTCAAAGTGTATTAAATATAGTGTTAAATAATATATATTAATAAATTATATAAATATACTAGCATTCTACCATTATAAGTGTGAAAATCAAATTTTGTTTTGCTTTTTTCTTTTCTTTTCTTTTCTTTTTTTTTAGGAACATTCAACAATTAATTACATGTAATAACCCAAATTCCCACCCTATCAGACTTAACCCACAATTAATTCTATAAATAGATGAACTCTACTCATTTGAACTATTCTTTACCCTCATCTTAACAGTATAAGTGAATAGTAAAAAATCGAGTAATGATACACTACACACAAATTACAAAACTTAAGTACTCATATATATATATATATATATATATATATATATATTAATCCTAAACTCACTCTAATCCTTTTAGGAGATTTATAAATGAATTTTTAATAAGTTTGGATGATTCTAATACGCGTGACCATTGCCATCCATATTATAATAATTCTCTATAATAAATATAATGCTATGATGACTTTATATTCGACATGTAGAAATTATCTAAAATATTGGGGTAAATATACTAATATTGGGTCTCATTTTCACCTTTCCTCTCTCTTTAAAGAAAAAATAAATTTAAAATAGTTAATGTGATTGCCCTGAATTACACCACTATATCATAAAATAGTGAATTAGGGGTTGTTTGGTGCCACCTAAAAAAAATAAATAAATAAGTGCAACTTTACACCTATAATTGACGTGTGATATTTTTAGTATTTAGTAAAAATCTATAAAAGTTAGAGAAAATTGGAGAAAGTTGGTACAAATTGAAAAAATTAGTAAAAGTTAAAAATTCATTTGGTGAAAAATTTGAAGAAAATTAGTAAAAGTTAGTTTTGGTAGTTTTTTAATGACCAAAACGACCTCTTATTAATAATATGTTTAACTTTACAAATAGAAAATGTGCTGTAAATTGCTAATTGTATCTTAATCATATAAAATTTAAGATGGATGAAGTGATTTTGAAATTGAAATACAATTTTAATAGTAAAATTTATATTTTCAATATTTGAATTCTTAAAAATATTTTAAATTTATCGTCAGATGAACTTTCATAAGAATTCAAAAGTTTAAAATGTAACTAAAATTTCAAAAATTATATTTCAACTAAAAAAACTTTCAAAATCCTAAAATTTGAGTATGTCTATTGCTTCAACAATAAATTTTCATTTGTGAATTAATAGTTACTTGTATGAAATATGTAGATAGTCGTAAATGGATGTATAAATAAATGCATTTTGTCTAATATCATATGGAAAGTCTTCTTTAAAACAATATTAAAATTTAAAGGATTTGTCTAATCTATGACCAACGGGGACGTAAATTAATGACTTTGCCCGCGTTAATTGACCACAAATTAGAGAAACCTAATTTTTAATCGAGCAACCTAATTAACATATTAAAGTACTGTTTTGTATCTACAAAAAATAAAAAAAAAACTCTAAAAACTTTTAACACATTTATTTTTTTATTTTACTGCACATAGTATGAATTTATAATTTTTTTTTAATTTTATCTCATTTTTTCTCATTTTTTATCACCCCAAACAAACATTAAACGACCCGTTTAAACGGTGAAGGATTAATTATTGTCCAAGAAACACTTGACACGTGTACTAGTTATAGTTAGTTGCTCGCTACTAGGAGATTTCATGGGAAGGACAGTTGGATTGCATAATTGTAAAAAGTTGACTTGACTCGAGGAAAAGTTGATACTGAGCTGCATACTACTAGCTTTCATAGCCCGTACTAGTTATTTTTCGCAGTTAGGTTAGATCAATTTTAGTGTTTTTTATCCCAATTATTTCATCATAATAATTAAATAAAATTTTGACCAAATCGATAGCATTTGCTTTAGACATAATATGATAACAAAATTCGAATATGAGGTGATACCAATACAAAATTATAAAGGGAGAAATATAAATATAACATGAACAAATACGATAATTAAAATTGAATTAATTTTGAAATAAATTAATTATTAAATACTAAAAAAATATTTAAATATAATATGAAAAGAGTACAATTATAACTTCGAACACAATTTATTAACATGAATTAGGAATTTAATAGTTTAGGTTGAGTCCAATTTTTTTTTTAATTTAAAAAATATAAAAGAAAATTTTAATTTATTATACAGTTCTAAATAATTATATAGAATTAGAATATGTCACCCAAATTAAACATTAAAATCATGGAGGCTCTCATGAGAGTCAATAATATAAAATAGTCATTAAAGTGCACATTCATTACAAAATTGTTATTACCATATTATTTTAGAACTTTTTTTTTTTTCAATTTTTGGTAGGGATGTGCAAAATAGAATCAAACTCGAATAATCGAACAAAAATTTTAATTTCTGATTCAATTAATATAATTTTTAATTCGATATCAGTTACTTTTTAGACTTAAATTACATTTCAATTTTGATTTTGGTTCTTGTATTAGTAAAATTGGAAAAAATTAAAAATTGAATTAGATATTTATATATAAAATAATATATAAATATAATTTTGATTAATATAATAATAAATTTATAAAAAATAAAATTAAAAATTTCAAAACTGAACTAAATTATTCCAAGTTAGGGAATACAATCCTTTCTATTAAGTAATAAAGGCCCCGTTTAGTTTGTAAATAAACTCCAAAAAAATTTTATAAATCTCTGTTAATTTTATATCACATCAATTTTTTTCTTTCATTGCACGTATTACGAATTCTCAATTTATTTTAATTTATCTTACTCCAAAATCATCAAAAAAAAACCCAGCAACCAGGCTTAAGTATCTCTTGTCCAAAATGTGGAGGAAGTTCAGATTTAAGTTGAGTAAATTGTACTTATTTCTTTTAATAATTTTTTAAAATAAAATGATAAATTTAGGGGTGTTTCACGTGATAAAAATGAAATAAAATGAAATAAAGTGAAATAATTTATAAATTTATAATTTATATAATAAAATAAATAATAACTTTTATACTTTTGACTAAATTGACTAAAACTCATCAATTAACTAACTTTTATACTTTTTTTTATTAAATTTTTTTATATAACATCTTTATATTATATTTTTATATTTTTATTATATTTTTTAATTAATTTTTTATCAACTAAACACCCCTAAACATTGAAAAAAAGATAAGTGGAATTTACCTATCTAAGTTTCGGAGAAGCGCGTGCGCCTAATTGGCAGATCATCTGTTGTAGTGGGCCCCAATGGCAGAGGCAGCGTGTGTAATTATGTCCATCCCCAAGTTCACGAAAGCAATTCCCCCCCCCCCCCCCCCAAAAAAAAATAATGATAAATGAAATGAAATGAAAATTCTCGCCAAAATGTATATTTTTGCCAGGTTTACTCGCAGCCAACAGAGTCTTGCCTGCCACAATCCGGACAAGGAAAGAGACAGCATCCAACGCCGTTATAACGCCTCACCTTTCACTGTTACTTTTACATTTACATTACCATTCAAATCCTAAAATAAGATAAACACACGCATGATAACTGGTTTGTTATTTTTAATACATTTAGGTAGCGTTTAGGGTTATAAAAAAATAAAAAAATAAATAAAATTTTATATAAAAATGACATGTAATAAAATTTGATTAAAAAAAATTAAAAATTTTTAAGATTTTTTAAAATATAAGAATTTCTAATGAAACCTATCTTTATTTAATCTAAAATGTACAGAATATAAGACTCACAAATATAAAAATTTGTAAAAAAAAAAAATAAATAAATCTAATAATTTTGTGAAAAATAAAGATCCAAACAAGACGGGATGATATATTTATTAATTATATACATGAATATATTATTTTTAAAAAGTTTAATTTATACATAATTTAGCATATAAAATATAATAAATTATATGACGGGAGGTTTTATGATTTTAGTAATTTGAATAACACATGTCTAAACTTGTTTAATCATATATTTGAAGAAAAGAATAATATAATAATTAGATAAACAATATGATGGGTCTCAACCTTTCAAAAAAATGTGATGTGTCTCACAAATATTTTGATGTAATGAAGAATTATGCACGTTTAATACGTGTCCGATACTAACATGTATATTAAAATATATGCGCTTCATAAATTTTGAATTCACTTATTGTAATTATAATTAATGTTTTGATTTATAATTATTACTTTTTAGTATTTGCTGAAAAACATGTAAAAGGCAAATTTATTTAGATATTATTATTCAAGTCTAAAAAATTTACATAAAACTATTTCATTAAGTAGCAATTGAACAAATAATAAAAGTAAAATTAAAGTTATTTTAGATCTCGATTAATTTTTAGATCTAATTTAGCATATGATAAAGTAACTATAAAAAAATCAAACTAACTCATAACTCGATGATAGCTTATTTACAAATTAGTTTAAAAGATAAATTTTAAGTCCAAGGGCATGTTTGGTTGTTAATGGTAAGGATAACAAGAATGGCAATAGAAAGTATATAAATTTTTAATATTTGGTTTGTCAAGGAATTAGAATAGGAATTTCTTCTAGCAATGCATGGTGTTTATAAATTACCTATTTCTTTTAAAAATATATTAATAAACAAGAAAAATTTTGTCAGTTCATATTTTGTGAAAAGATTCTTCATTTACGGAATTTTCAAATACTTCATAAGGAATTCTAATTTATAATTTTACAAATTTAAAAAAATGAATGCTTTAATTTTTTTATTCAAAAATCAAATAAACATTAAAATTTTTATCCCAAATCGTAAAGCATATGACCAATTTGAATTTCTTAAAAGTGATTTGGTAATATTTATTTTTTTATTATTTTTAGTAGTTTTCTTTTTTTTTTTTTCAGTTGTCATTTCTTTCTCAAAATAAGCAAATTACGTTTTGGTAATACAATTTTGTTTTTGTAACCAAAAATAGAAACATTTTGTTTGACAAAATCAGTTTGTGTGATTATGTTAACTTTTCGTTTCATTTTTGTTTTTGTCTCCTCTTTTGACTCCACAAAGTAAACATAAAATATTATTTTAGTAATAAATTAATAATTTAATAGTAATTAAATTTATCTTAATAAGATATTTATTTTAATAATAAATAAATTTAATAATAATTATAATTTACGTTAACAATAAATTATTATTTTAATAGTGGACAATTTATTTTAATAATAAATTAGAATTTACTTTAATAATTAGTTTCAATGAATTATAGTAATAAAGAACATTATTTAATAATAAATTATTTATTAAAAATAATGTTAAAGTAATAAAATAAATCATTTTATTAATTACATTAAAATCATTTTATTATTAAATTATTTTTATTATAATAATATATTATTTACTTAAATTAATTTTAATTTAATAAAATATTTAAATAAATTAAATGATTTTGATATAATGTAACAGAAATTGATAAAATATTATATGATGGTCTTGGAGACGTTTGGACCACGTGAATCTCTAAAAATTTTCATAAAATTTTAATTTGTATCAATTTTTTTATTTTTAATTAAATTTCGTCAAGTATTGATTTTACCCTAACTTTTAGTTTTTATGTGTTTACAGAAGAAAAAAATGAGCATAAAAATAAAATTTTACGGTTTATATTTTAAATATAAAAAATTATATAATAATCATATTTTTATTATCAAATTTTAAATATATGTAAATACAAAAAAATAAATAAATAAATAAAACGTTATGAAACGGAACCTTACATTCTTAAGTTGAATTTAAAATCAAGCTGCCGTCATGAGACGGCTGTTACTCCCCCCGTACGGGCAATTCCCACTAAACTCAACCATGGTTAAAACATCGTAAACTCCACTTTAGAGAGAGAAAGAAATGCCTATATAGAGTTACAGAGAGAGAAGCTCAAAAGCACGAGAGAGAGAGAGAGAGAGAGAGAGAGGGGGGGGGGAGAGGACGACTAGAAAGCGGTTTTGGGGATTTGTTAACATCGATTCAGAGGATGGTGAAAAGTGGTTTTGCTACTGAGTAGACAAAGCTGAAGCGGTTTTGTAACTGATAAGAGAGAGAATCGATTGACGGCAGTTATTACATTAGAGAGACTGTTACGAAGTGCACAGCAATCCAAAAGTTTGTGTGATCTTCTTTTCAGAGGAATCGATAACTGCTTTCCCACCCTTGTTTTGATTGAAGATGATTGATGATGATGAATGAGTTGGGTTGAAATGCGTCAAGTGGTTTCTGAAGTGTTATCAATTGGTTTCTCTTTATTCTGTCGCCCTGTGTTTTGAGCTTTGGTTCAGCTACTTTGATGGCGCATGTGGATAATCTCGGAAGTGAACGCCATGAGACAGGTGAGGATAAGGTTTATTTGTGTTGTTTTCTGGAATTAAAATGTTTTTTTTTTTTCGTGTAAAAATGCTGTGACAAAAGCTGCTGTTTGGTTGCTGAGAAACTTATGGAAGTGGCAAAGGGAAAGAAAAATCTAGCTTTACGTGCTTTGCTGTTCTGGCAGACAACTGACGCTCTTTTTTTCCTCCTTCACTTTCTTGACAACCAATCGGAGATTAAAAAAAAAAAAAAAAAGGTTCCTAGCTGATGTTTTTGTTTTCGAAAATTTTCGTGGATAGGTTTGGGGAGTGATGATCTGTATCCGGAGCTATGGAAGGCATGTGCAGGCCCTCTGGTTGATGTACCAAGGCAAGGAGAGAAAGTCTTCTACTTCCCACAAGGTCACATGGAACAAGTAAGAAGCTTTTGGTCCTTCTTTATTTTTCTATTTACAGCTTCTTCTTCGGATTGGCGGTAAATGAACAATTGCGGTTGCAGTTAGAGGCATCAACGAATCAAGAACTTAGTCAACAAATTCCACAGTTCAATCTTCCATCTAAGATCCATTGTCGTGTTATGAACGTACAATTGATGGTACTCCACTTCTGAATCCTGATCTTTTGATTTAGAAAGTTTTCAATTATTTCTTTGAACTTATGAGTATTTTTCATTTATTTGTATTTGTTTCCACTCAAACTAATAGGCAGAACCCGAAACAGATGAAGTCTACGCACAGATCACGTTACAACCAGAAGCAGATGTAAGCAATTAGTTAATTCTATGATTATTGCAACTATCATTTTTTTATGCCTTCTAGTTTTGATAATTGCATATTCAAGCAATTTGTTAATGCTGTAATCATTACAATTATCATTTTTTATGCCTTCTGATTTCGAGGATTTAAGGTTTGAAAGTATATGTTTTTGGTATATGTTTATGGTGATGCTATTAGCAAAATGAACCCGCAAGTCCCGATCCGAGCCCACCTGTGCAACCAAAACGGACAATTCGCTCTTTCTGTAAGATTTTAACGGCATCCGATACAAGCACTCATGGAGGGTTCTCTGTTCTTCGGAAACACGCCAATGAATGCCTGCCTCAATTGGTAATTTCTGTCATTTTTAGAAAATAAGAACGAAAGCAAAATGAACTTATCTTTGATGTTATAGTTTCCAGAAATTGGTAAGTCTGGCTAATATTCTGGAAACTTTACTGACCTTAAAGAATTGTTGTAATGGTCTTGATTGCTTAGCTCTGAATAGTGAAAAACTGCTAGCTTCCTACAATAGACAATTTGCAGATGGGATTTTCATTTATTTTCATAAATCGTATCAGCTATCAAGCAGCTGATATGTTCTCATGTTTGAGTTGCTCTTTCATGTCCTTCAGGACATGACCCAGTCAACACCAACTCAGGATTTGGTTGCCAAAGATCTTCACGGGTATGAGTGGCGATTTAAGCATATATTTAGAGGTAAATCTCACCTTTTGGAGTTTCCTTTGCCCCTTTATGCTATTTGTTGATACAGGTAGAAAGCACTAATTACCAAAAAAAAAAAAAAAGTAGAAAGCACTGAGAAAATGAATCCATTTTTTTCTCCCTTTGCATGAACTGGTGATAATCAGGTCAACCTCGGAGACATTTGCTTACAACAGGTTGGAGCACATTCGTGACTTCTAAAAGATTAGTTGCAGGGGATGCTTTTGTTTTCCTAAGGTACTTAATACTGGATTTTATTTTATTTTTTTGTTAATATATTGTTGTTTAGGGTTGTGGCATAAATGTAGTGTGGTAGGTTTTTCTTTTTCGTTCTTTTCTTAATGCATATATGTTCACCTATTTTGCAGAGGTGATAATGGGGAACTGGGAGTTGGGGTTCGGCGACTTGCTCGGCAACAGAGCCCTATGCCACCGTCAGTTATATCTAGCCACAGCATGCATCTAGGGGTGCTAGCGACTGCATCCCATGCCATTAATACACGGACTCTTTTTGTTGTGTACTACAAACCAAGGTCCCTGCCCCAAATTGATTTTGTTCTTGATATTTGTCAAGTTCTCCTCCAATATATCTAATATTTCTTATTATTCATGCCAATGACCAGGACAAGCCAATATATCATTGGGTTGAACAAATATTTAGAGGCTGTTAAAAATGGGTTCTCAGTTGGCATGCGTTTCAAGATGAGATTTGAAGGAGAAGATTCTCCTGAGAGAAGGTATTTGTAGTTTTTCCTTACGTTATGGAGTGAAATTTCCAGGAAGAGTTGGTTACTTGATCTCTAATTCCTTCCTTTTCTTCTTGGTCAGTTTCACGGGCACTATAGTTGGGGATGGGGATATTTCACCGCGGTGGCCAGGGTCCAAATGGCGGTCATTGAAGGTGGGAAATTGTTGGAATTAATTATCTGAATATGAACTTATTTATTGCTATGTTTTTGATACTTGTTTTCCAAATTATATCCTTCTCAGATCCAATGGGATGAACCTTCAACTATGCAAAGGCCAGAGAGGGTTTCACCATGGGAGATAGAGCCTTTCATAGCTTCTAATTTTTTGAACATCTCTCCACCAACAATAAAGTGCAAGAGGCCTCGGCCTATTGATGTTCAAGTTTCTGGTAGGATCTGCTAATTTTTGCATGAGGAGTTATCAGTGAACTAATGTTGAGTTCGAGGATTTATCCATTTGCATTTGTAATTGCAGAAATTGTTTCCAATTCGGCGGCTTCTACTCTCTGCTACTCTGGGTCAACAACATCATCCTTAGAATTCAACAACTTAGGTAATACAATTGACATCCAAAGCAACAGAAGCCAAGTGGCCTGGCCTCTGAAGCAGAAAGATCTTAATAGCAATCTCACTAATAGCAGTAGCTGCTGTAGCTCCAGCGCCTGGGCAGGTGGCATCTGGTCGCCTCCTCCACTCGGGAATGGTTCTCTAAATCTGTTTAGAGACTCTATTGGAGACAACAAAACTGCAGCAACTCGATCTGCCCTTTCTGATTATGCCTCTCATGCCTCATCAAGGCCAAGCAGTGGTGCAACACTCGATCAGGTGGAGAGGGGGGAAAAATCTGAGACTTTTACTGGTTATCGGTTATTTGGGATTGATTTGATAAACAACTCTAACAGTCCTGCTCGTCCAGAGAAGGAATTACCATGCCCAAGTGCTGTATCCAGTGGTGTCAAAAGTCCCACCCCATTTGTGGTGTCTGAAGCTGATATGCCTCAAAATGAAGAACTTTTGAAGTCCCCAAAGGAGCAGAAGCAATTTCAAGCAGAGGGATTACCAAAAGAGACTCAAAGCAAGCAAACTTGCACTACTTCCACAAGAACTCGTACTAAGGTAAAACAGAAAACCTTCTGCTTTCTTTGTATACATAAATGCACCATGATAATTAGTTTCTGATTGAAAGAAAATTTGTTCAATGTTTGACAAGGTTCAAATGCAAGGGGTGGCTGTTGGTCGTGCTGTTGACTTGACTACTCTGGATGGGTATGGTCCCCTCATTGATGAGCTGGAGAAGATGTTTGAAATTAAAGGGGAGCTTCACCACCGAAATAAATGGGCAGTTGTCTACACTGATAATGACGGGGATATGATGCTCGTGGGTGATGATCCATGGCCGTAAGTTGTCTGAAAATTTTAGCCTACGCTATTTTCTTTGATTGCCAGTAAGTTTATTGTGTTGATTCCGTTTTTGTTTTCTAATATTTGTTTCAGGGAATTTTGCAAGATTGTTAGGAAGATCATCATATATTCAAGTGAGGAATTGAAGAAGATGAGATGCAAGCTCCCTCTGTCATATTTAGAGGTTGAAGGGAAAATACCGAGCTTAGATTCTGAGCCCAAATCTGACTCCTGAAGTTCCATTTATTTCATTTTTCCCTTTCCTTTCTCTAATTTAAACCTTTCGGGGTGTCTCTCATAGCTGAAAATGGTACAAGAAAGGGGTGAAGGAGTGGGGTTGTTCATTTTTTGGAGCTTGCTCAGGAAATAGTCGAAGTAATTTGATGGACTGGGTTTGATTGAATTTGTAGATTATTTATATTGCACTGCTGAAGAAACATGGTGAATGTTAGACTTTGGAATTTGTGAATACTTTGCTTGTGGAATATGGTGTGGTTTTGAACGGTCAGCTATATGTATGCTTGTTTATGTTATGACAGGAAACAAGGTAGTGTTTGGATTTTTGTGAGTGGATAATTTGCTTGGAATATATGCAGTCTTTACCATCACCACATTGAGCTCTCTTGCCTGAGTTTCAAGAAAACCCACCATGTGGCCCCCTCTGCTCTGCATTTTGTTTAGGACCATTTTCGTAAAGGGGTCCCCATTTATGTACCTGTCTCTGTCAAGGGGTCTCTAGCCACAATATTTAAGGACCAGCAGACGTTTGGGATTTTCTCAGTGAAAGTCTTTACCCAAAATGGTTGCAGGTGGGACATAGTTCTGATTTCTGAGTCACAGGTAAGGATGTTGGGGTGGTGGACGATATTTGAAAACAATTTTTTTTAGAGATCGAGTGTAAATTTAGCGAAAATTTAGTGAAAATTATGAATAACCTTGAGGCTCCCTCCTCCCCTTCAATTATTAGTTTATATATATATATTGTTTTTAATCCAAACACGAGGCTGGAAATTAGTCAAAGTGCTCATGAAAAGTTGTTCCTCATAAGGAAAAGAAGAGGGTGGTGGGTTGATGGAACTGGAGGGTGCGATCAAGTTTGATAATGTGGAGAGACTTCTTGTGGGGTAATGACGTGTCCTGAGGTGGAAGAGATTTTGTGTCTTTTGGATGTCCTCTTTTGGATTTTGTCTATTCATGTGGAGGCAAGAGCTGTTTTCATGAAGATTATAGTTTGCTTTTAATGGATGTTGAAGGTTTTCTAGTGGAGAGAAAAAATGACTTCAAAAGGATGCAAAAAAAGACCCGTTTGACAAGGACTTCGCAGAGAGGGAACATTGTTGTCTCACCTGCCCCCCCGGGGGGTGGGTGGATTTGGGGTTGAGGGTGGTGTTTGTATTTTTCCCTTTGTATTTGCTAAATCATTCAATCCAAAATTAATGAGTGAGATGTCATGCTAGGATCTTATATTTAGTATTTATTATTATTATTATTATTATTATTATTATTATTACAACTGTTGGAGAACAAAATTACATAAATACCGTTGGCTTCAAATTATTTGGGAACTTATTGTTAATAAAAGAAATATTGTTTCAAATAATGATTAGTGTTTTTTGAAGATGCTAAGTTAAATAGCGTAAATATTTGTTATCTCAAATAAAGTTTTTTTGACCTTTATGCAATTTTCTTATTCTCGATATTTCTTAAAAACTTGTTTCAACCCTAAACAATAACTTAATTGAAATTCAAAAATAACCTCACTTTGCTTGTCCATGGACCTAAATAAATAATATATATTTTTTTGCAATAAAACCAAAATAAACAATAGAACATAGAAAAAAAATTACAAAAACAATCTTTTGATATAAAAAAATTATTAACAAGTATGTCATATATATCAACAAAAATAAATAATATATGCTGACACATCTTGTTCATAGAGAATATACAACAGTCTAATCTAATGTATTTTATAGATAGGTTTCTTTATAGTACGTCTAGATCTTTCATTAGGTATCATTTTTTACATTTATAATTAAGTGAGTGGTCGAATAACGGCTCATAATTCTATATGTCATGCTGTCATGTATAAGAGTCATGTCATTTGCTCATCCACCATCAAATCTATCTAATCCTGACAATCTCTCAATGTTCGTGTAATTGTGTTTCTTAATCTGTGTCCACCACCTGTACCCAAAAACAGAAAGAGTAGGCAATTAGAGGCTCTATTTGGACATCTGAAAGTCGTTAAAAAGCGCTAAAAATTTTTAAAAATTATTCACTTTTTATTTTATTACATGAATTACGAACTCATAACTTTTATCAAATTTTATAACATTTCCACACTCCAAATGCCCCCAGAATAAACATTGAAAATATAAGCTTTCAAATCAACAACATTAAATATTGCCTAGCTCACACATGTATTCGTAAGGGTCGGGCATCCAGGGAGGCGACGCATCCTGAGCTGGGCCTTATGGTGGTATATCTTGGGCTGGGGCATCGGCTGGCGGAGCCTCATGGGGTAGTGGTGCCGGTGTTGCCTCCTGAGTTGGTAGTAGCAATGCTCCTAATGATATGCATTGTGCTTTTATTTTCACCTACTTTGACTTTTATTTATTTATTTGCTTTCTTTCTCAACCAATAAAATATGGTCACAAATAAGGTCTTTTGAGCAAAATATATATATATATATATATATATATATACGCAGTTGCACACGCCATTTTGTGCTTAAAGGGATCCAGCTCCCTGATGCTAAAAAGTGACTCACAAAACTCCGTCCGTACAAAATTTTAAAGTCTCGAAGGTGACATAACTGAAAAACTAATACATTTTTGAATAATGTCAGTTGCAAGAGTTATCAAATTCAACCGTTTTATTTTTATCTACTCTTGCTCACGATTTATGATTCATTGATCACCAGTGAATTATCAATTATGTGTATTCATTAAAGCAATTAAGCCCGCTTACTATAAAAATGTGGGTAGTTGTTTATTTATAATGACAAATGTGAGTGGTTATTAATTTATTTATAATGACAACGTTACTTTCTATTGTATAAAATTAAATAGAGTTCTAAATATTGTAATTTTTTTTTTTTTTTATAACAATGTTGTAATGAAAACGTAGAATGATTTTATTAGATTTTCATCAAACTTTTGAGTTTTCTAATTATTAATATACTATAGGTATTCTAAACAAAAGTTTTCGGGCAAAATTGTAGTGCCCAATAGCTAAGATTAAATTCATTGAAACACGCGAACCTATATGGAACACCAACTTTCAAAGGGGAATAGACAGAGCCATATGTTGTATTAAAACAACTCTCTTCCGTCTTTACAAGTTTGTTATTGTGAGTCCCAGACCTTTTGTTTGCTTAAGAAGCCCTTCTTTCGGCCCATTAGAATTCTTAAACTTGGGCCTTAAAGCTCTTGGAAAAGAATATTGGTCCCGTGGTTGCATGTCGCGGCCTATGGTCCCATTTAATTGGAAAACCAAAAATATTTATTTTTTCATAAAAAATTATTAATTTTGTCAAACCCTTAATTTTTACCAAATTATTTATATAAATTTTGCTGGTATGCTAGTGAACTCAAACCACCAATCAATCCAAACAAGCATAGGTGTGGAAATTTAAAAGAGACATAAACATTTTTACGGGAAAATTCTTATCAAATTTGAAGAGAGAAAAATCTTAGTCCTTGTATGATCGGAGGCCAACTAAAATTTTCACTCTATAGACTTCAGTTACAAAGTTTTGAAATGCAATAGCATACACAGATTATTTATCGAATTGTTGCAGATTATGTGTGTAGAATTGTTGCAGATTATGTGTGTAATCCTCGATGCTTTTTCTAGTTTCAGAATGGTTTTGGGCTTCCTACTTGATTCAAGTGAGAGATAAACTCGAGATTCATTGGGAGGAGTTAATGAGTGGATTGCGGTCACTTATGGACTATTTTATAATTCAAACTCTGATGCTTGACATTTCAAAGTTCAAACCATTCTTTTCTGGTTTCATTCTTTGAATTAAACATTTGTCGGTGCCACCTACTTTGGCTGCTTATGGATTTATCTATAATTAATGCACTTTAATTATGAGCACATATTTCTTTTTCTTTGTCGCTCGTGGGTTGGTGTCTTTTCAATCTTTTTTTTTTTTTTTTTTTTTTTTTTGCGCTACTAAATCGTGCAGTTTTACCATTTGTCTAATTTTGTCTTTGCTGGTGCAGCTGGTGCTTATATATATATATATATATATATATATATATATATATATATATATATATATGTATTTCAATATGCAAACCCTAGACAAGGGGATGGAATGATGCTTGAAATGCTATTTCAAAACACAGTTGAAGCCATCTAGCTAGTGTAATGAGTTATGCAGCTAAATGCTCTATATTGATGATGTTTCCTTTTTTTTTTTTTCCTGATTAATTATATTTTTAAACGTTGCCTAATAATTAGATGGTTATCTGTCAAATCAATCTTAGTAAGGAATTTTACTTGACTACCGTTTGGCAATTCAATTTCCAATAAAAAATTATCAAAAATTACTTGAGTGTTTAACAAAATATTAATTTTTGTCACTTTTATTTTCAGGTATAATAACTTATTCAAATCTAAAGTTACTAAAAGTTATCAAAAATTTTATCAAACACTCAAAGTTACAAAAAGTTATTAAAAATTATTAAAAATTGCTGCTTGGCTTACCAAATGTATTAAAAACTATAACTAACAACTTTTGATAAAAAATATCAAAAATTACTAAAATTTGAATTTTCAAATAGTACATTTTTATGATATGTAGAGTTTTTTTTTATGGAAATATCCCTCAAACTATCCTTCATTTTTTTATTTGGTCCTCAAACTATTAAACACACCTATTACATATTTGAACTATCTAATTTCATTATATTTGGTTCAAACACTAACTCCATCCATTAAAGTTAACTGAAAAATTGTTATATGTAGTTTTTATGTGACCTTTTTCACCCCACCCCAGGTGTATAATGGTCAATACATGTCTATTTTTCCTCTTTCGCGCTAAAAAGTATATGTTTTTAAATATAAATTATTAAAAAATATTTTTATTAAATATAATTTTATGAATTTGTTTTAAATTTCAAATATATGTTTTAGATAGAATGCTTTGTTTTAAAATATATTTTTTGAATATAATTTTATGAATTTAAAATTATAATTTGTATTCATAATTTTATAGTTTTAAATATATTTTTTAATTCAAATCTATGTGAATTATATCATTAACTAATATATATGATTATCATGCGATTCAAAACTAATTTACTTACTAATAGTTTACCTATCTTTGTTTATGGTATTTATCCAAATATGATTTTAAAATAATTTACTTACTAATAGTTTAGTTATCTTTGTTTATAACATTTATCTAAATACATTAGTTAATTATATAATTTAAATAGATCTGAATTAAAAATATATATTTAAAACTATAAAATTATGAATAAAATTATAATTTTAAATTCATAAAATTATGTTTAAAAAATATATTTTAAAACTAAGCATTCTATCTAAAATATATAACATATATTTGAAATTTAAAATAAATTCATAAAATTATATTTAATAAAAATATATTTTAACAATTTATATTCATAATTTATATTTAAAAACATATACATTTCGGCGTTAGATAGGAGGAATATACATGAATTGATCGTTATACCCTTGAGATAAGGTGAAAAAGGTCACATGTCCTACATATGATAATTTTTTCGTTAATTTTAATGGATGGAATTAGTATTCGGACAAAATAGAATAGAATTAGATAGTTTGAGGATGTCATAAATACGTTTGATAATTTGAAAACCAAATGAAAAAATAAGAGATAATTTGAAAGATATTTTCATTAAAAAAAAAAAAAAACTCTAATAATACGTATCAATCTATCAACACCCATAATAAAAAGTTGCGAATTTATGTAGTGATAAGTTTTGAACACACCTGACGACTTTTCTGTCACGTATTTTTGTGAGTTGGCTTTTGCATGTTCCATTGCTCTAATCATTTTTCACTCCACTAACTGAAAGATGGTAAAGACAATCAAAGCAAATCCATTCCCCTTTAATTAATAATTTGCTGCATTCGGAGGAGGGTTGTTAGATAATGTGATAATTGCTTTAATTATTGGCCACCCAGCTGACTTATACGGAGCAACACCCGGCTTATTTTAATAGTCGAGGATCAACTCATAATACAATATTCAAAAATCAATTATTGGTATGATCTAAAATGTGGATTGACCAAACAATCAAAATAATTTTTTTTTTTTTTTTTTGTTGAAGTTTTCCTGGGCACAAGCTTTATTCCTTATTTTGAGGTATATTTTGCTTTGTCATGCACATGAATAACTCATTTTACTTGTTCATTTATGTAAAATATAATTTTAAAAACTGAACATTATTGTTGTTATGTAACGTTATTCTCGAACTTTTACATTTTCGTCACGCTTATCTTTTTTTTTGGTTGGTTACATTCAATTATTTTCTATTATCGTTACACCAATTGTTACTGTTTTTTGAAACAATAATTGAGATACACCAGTTTACATTGCGTTGCGTGATACTTGTTTTCTCTTTTAATTTCTTTTGTATATGCTTTAGAAGCCATTTGGAGTGTGAAAAAAATAAATAAAAGTTAACAAAAGTGAAATTTTTTAGAATTTAGAGTATAAAAAATTGTTTTAGAATGATAATTAGATATTTGTATTTGATTTGATATAAAGTTATTAAAAATTATAAAGAGTGACACACGACAAAATTTTAGTGGGGGCGCATATTGTTTCAACAGATTTTGATAAAATTTTTAAAAAATTAGAATATTATAAAATTTAAAAAATTAAAATTTTTTAAACTTGATTGGAGCACCAAATGTCCTTAATTGAAAGGTAGAAAGAGATTGATGGGAATATACGCAGCCCATCCAAAAAATCCAGAGGATTGCTGTGAAAGTCAAAGGAGGGACAAGGCAAGCGGTGCCTTGGCCTTTTGTTCTTATGAATATTTTCTTCCTTTTAATTTGAAAGTAATTGTTGCACGGTGATGAGTAATTTTTGTTTTTTTTTTTTTTTTTCTTTTGAACATCCGCATTTGGAGGGATGAGGTGGCTAGAAGACTTTTTGTTGATCTCCAGCTGGGTCAATTAGGCTTAAGTTTTGTTCCTCGTAATTGATTGAGATAGAAATTGCGCGGAAAATTGTATCCAAGTCATACTTTGTAATCTTTTAAAACTATTAGTCACACTCAAAAAAAAAAATATTACTTTTAAGTCACATTAATGTGAAAAATTTTGTATTTAAGTCACACTTTTGAGTGGGTCCCACGAATTTATTTTAAATATAGTTTCTAATATACCAATAATATCCTTTATTTCTATAACAAAGTTACACAAGTTATTTCCAGGAATTCCGGGAATCACGTGAAGATATATTTACCAAGAATCACGCTTCTTCCGTTTTTCTTTTCTTTCCTTGTTTTCAGTTTCATTATTTACAGTTTTAGTCGTGAAGATATTAAGAAGATAGAACTTATTTGGCCTATCTTCTTCATGGATTGATTTTGCCGATTGGCGTTTTGAGCTATTTTCAAAACAGTACCGGTACTGTTTCAAAAAATATGATGATGTTGGCTCGTATGGTTGGTTTATGTTATGTATCGATTGATGTTTTTTAGGCAGTATGAAAACAGTACCGGTACTGTTTTATCGGTACTGTTTTCAACACAGTACCGGTACTGTTTTATCGGTACTGTTTTCAAAACAGTACCATGAATTATAAGCGGATGACGAGTTTTAAGGGCAAGAGAAATCTATTGGGCCGATCAACGTTTTGAGCTATCTTCAAAACAGTACCGGTACTGTTTCAAAAAATATAATGATGTTGGCTCGAATAGTTGGTTTGTGTTATATATCGATTGATGTTTTTTACGTAATATGAAAACAGTACCAGTACTGTTTTATCGGTACTGTTTTCAAAACAGCACCATGAATTATAAGCGGATGACGAGTTTTAAGGGCAAGAGAAATCCATCGGGCCGATTGGCTTTTTGAGCTATCTTCAAAATAGTACCGGTACTGTTTCAAAAAATATGATGATATTGGCTCGTATCATTGGTTTTTGTTATGTGTTGATTGATGTTTTTTAGGCAATATGAAAACAGTACCAGTCCAAAACAGTACCGGTACTGTTTTATCGGTACTGTTTTCAAAACAGTACCGGTCCAAAACAGTACCGGTACTGTTTTATCGGTACTGTTTTCAAAACAGTACCGGTATTGTTTTCAAAATAGCACCATGAATTATAAGCAGATGACGAGTTTTAAGGGCAAGAGAAATCCATGGGGTCGATTGGCGTTTTGAGCTATCTTCAAAACAGTACCGGTATTGTTTCAAAAAATATGATGATGTTGGCTCGTATCGTTGGTTTGTATGATGTATCGATGGATGTTTTTTAGGCAGTATGAAAACAGTACCGATTCAAAAGAGTACCGGTACTGTTTTATCGGTACTGTTTTCAAAACAGCATCGGTACTGTTTTCAAAATAGCACCGGTACTGTTTTCAAAATAGCACCATGAATTATAAGCAGATGATAAGTTTTGGACAAGAGAAATCCATGGAGTTGATTAGTATTTTGAGATATCTTCAAAACAGTACCGATACTGTTTCAAAATAAAAAAAAAATAAATATACTTAGGAATGATGATCGATTTAGGTTTTTCCCAAATAGTTTTGATTTTGTTTCCAAAAATCGGTTTTACTTGCTTTGTAAAGAAGATGAAAAGTCGCGGAATTAGGTTTTTCCAAACAGTTTTGATTTTATTTTCAAAAATCAGTTTTGCTTGCTTTGTAAAGAAGATGGAAAGTCGCGGAATTAAGTTTTTCCCAAACAGTTTTGATTTTGTTTCCAAAAATCAGTTTTGCTTGCTTTGTAAAGAAGATGGAAAGTCACGGAAGTTATGAGTGAAGTGTACATTATTTTCGGATAAAACTGACAGTTTTGAAATGTGGTGAAAAACGCGTAATGTCATTTTTTATCTTTTTGTTGCAAGTGTGACTTATTTACAAATAAATTTTTTAGGTATGACTTAAATCCTTATAAGTCCATAAATAGAGACCGGCCTCCAAAAACCCCTAGAAATTGTCCCCTTCGTCTTTTCTAATGGGTCAATTAGGCAGGCCATAAGCATGTATTAGTGAGATGATCATTACTGTTATGGGATCCTGTGGAGGGTTCAGTTTGCTTACATCTATGTGTTTGTGCACTTTTATATATGCACGCATGCGGCCCGTCTCTGAAAATTTGAGTGCATTAGACGAAACTTTTAGGAAGACTTAGTGTTTGTTGGATGAAAATTTAAATAAAATTAAAAAAATAATAATTAATAAAATAAATGTGAGATACTTATAACATGTATAAATAAAATTAACAAAGGAAACTTAAAAGTCTTTTCTTGATATGTATTTGTATATAGAATTTTAAATATAAAATTATAAAAATAATAATTAATACATTAAATATGAGATATTTATGACATGTATAAATAAATTTAAAAGTAAAAAGTTTCAAAGTCTTTTTCTTAATATTTGTAGGATACAATTTAAAATAAAATTAAAAAATAATAATTAATACATTATGAGATGTGTTAAATTAGGGAGTTGGTGTTGTCACATATAATCTTAAGAAATTAAAAAAATAATAATTGATGCATTAAATATGAGATAATTATAACATATATAGATAGAATTAAAACAAGAAATTCAAAAGTCTTTTCTTGATATTATATTAAATAAAATTAAAAAATAATAATTAATGTATTTAAGATAAAATAATTATAATTTATATAGGCAGAGTAATCAAAAGTCTATTACATAAGAATTAGGAAAAAAGTAAGAAGTTTTGTAAATTTATTAAATTTTAATTATTTTAAAATATTATTTAATATTTTTATTATTAATAAAATTTTAAAAAATTCAACGTCTTCTCTTTTTATGAGTCCTAGAGTCTAGGGGTTGTGGATATGTATGCATGTATGTATGCATACATGTATGTTACTTTTTTTTGTTGCTGGAAAGCATTAACCTCTTGGTTGAAGACAGTGTGGACATGTATGGGACAGCATTTTATAGATTAGGTAATAGAGCCCAAAAAAGGCTCTGGCCCTTAGACAAGCTGACTTTTCCGCTGTTTGCCTAGAATCCAATGCATGACCACTGAATTAGGTGGGTGGTGTTTGGTTGGTTAAAATTAATTAAAATTTATTAATTTTTTTAAATTGTTTATATTTTTTTAATTAAATTTTGTCATATATCACTTTTACATCAATTTTTTTATACTTTTAATATATTTTTTGACCAATTTTTTCAATCAAACATCCCAAATATATATATGTAAATAATATTCCTTGAATATTGTTCTATTGCTCGGTGAAGGACATTAATTTGAAAAAAAAAATCCAAACAAGTAATTAATTTGTAACTTTACAAATAAGCACCCTCAAACAAATATTACGAGGAAAATAGTTGCCCCTAGTGTATGTCTTGGCCAAGTTCATATCATTTATTTGTTATTCCCCTCAAGGGTGCGTCTTCTTCCATTTGAACTCATGACCTTATATATTTTGATGTGAGTTAAGTGGATGCCTCTGACTGACTTGTGAGAGATGAGTGGTTGGTTGCCTTTGACCCGTTAAAATGTTTTTCTGGGTGAATAGAGTTCTCATTGTTGTCTTAAACTAATTTATGTAAGGTCTTATTTATTTGTTATCTTTTTTTCAGAGTACGTTTTCTAACTCAAATTCATAACTTTATATTTTTTTAAGGTAGTTGAATGATTACCAACCAAACACAGTGTTACCGATATGACTTATATTAGATGTGATTTGCAGGTCCGGGTAAAATTGCAATCCCAAAGTAGATATTCATGCAAACGTTGATAGGCATTTTGTGTTTTATCATTCCCTCAAACCACTGGACTTTCATATATGTGGATATATAGATAGATACATTGATGAAAATTGTTCTTGGGTTCAGAAAAGTTGGATATATATATATATGTGAAAATTGTCCATGGGTTCAGCAAAGTTAGACAGGAGAATTATACTTGGAATCTTGGATTGACAAGTAAACATCCCAAGCAGGCAAGTGTTGATGTGATATCACATTGATTCACCATAGAAAGAATTGGTAACCACACACATGCCTGTCTATATAGCCTTTCACGTAAGCCAGGCACATGTGAAGGTCGCACAGAGAATCTCCTAAAAAATTGCTCGACAAAGATGATACGTCCTCAAGACACATTTCTCAAGCAAAAGATAGCGTACTTTTTAGAGGTAAATCAAAAAGGTCGGGGAAAAAAATTTGAATTTTTTGCCATTATTAACGTTCAATAAAAGGAACAAATAGGGAGTGTTTTAGGTGCATCAGAATGCTGTCAACTCAGTAACAATTGAAATCGAAATTTATAATGAATTAAATATATTTATGTATTTTTTAAATTAAAAATATATAAAACACTATTTAGTATGCCAAAAAATAAAATAAAACTTCAACAACTTTTAAAAATTATTAAAATTTTTTATTACATTTTTACGCATTTCCATCTTTATTAATTTCAAAATAGTTATATATTTCGCTAAAAAAATGAACCTCAGGAGGAGGTTAACCGAGTAGAAAATTTTTTTTTAGTAATTATATTTCCCAATTTCAAAACTTTTGAACGAGTACCACTGTGAGGCGGACCCATACAAACCACTAGAGCAAATTGGCCAAAATCGTTCCCACGGTATCATTTTGTTTCACCAAAACGCTGTGGTGCAGAATACAAATTGGAGGTTTTTTTGAATTTGTTAGAACGGATTTGGGTTCCAAGAGATTACCGTGAAAAAATCTACCACATGGGCTGCAGTGTAAAAAATAAGAGTTGAAATTTGTTTACACTTTAATGATATGTGACCTTTTACATTTGCATTGATTGTGGTCCAATCAGAATATTTTAACTTTTATTTTTATTTTGAAAATAATTTTAATTAAATTAAATTAGATCCATTAGATCAAATATAAATAAATTTCAACACTTGATTTTCCACTACAGCCTCTACAGTGAATTTTTTCACTGCAACCTAGTGAAACTCAACAGATTTTGAAGATCTGTTCTAACGATTTGTCATTATTCATCTCAGAAAACAGAGTCTAGAAAAATATTAAACACTATAATTTACCCAAAATTACATTTTATCTTATTTTTTTACCATTCAAACAAGCCCTATAAAAGAAAACATCGGTGAAAGCTTAATTCAATAAAACTAATTAATTTTGTTAATTTTTTTTTGTTTTTTTGGTGTGCCAAAAAATAAAATAAAACTCTAACAATCTCTAAAAATTACAAAAATTCTCTATTACACTTTTGCACATTCCTACCTTTAGTAATTTTAAAAATGTTAAATATTTTGCTAAAAAAATCAAACTCCGGGTGGAGGTTAACCGAGTACGAAATTTTTTTTAGTAATTATGTTTTTCAACTTGAAAACTTTTGAACGAGTACCATTATAAGGCGGGCCATATAAACCGTTAAAATGGATTGGTTAAAATCATTCCCACGATATCGTTTTGTTTCGCTAAAATGCTGCAGTGTAGAGCACAAATTGAGAGTTTTTTGAAACCGTTAAAATGGATTTTGGAGAACCGTTTTAATGGTTTGTTATTATTTATCTCTAAAAAACGCAGTTTAAAAAAATATCAAATGTTAAAATTTATCCAAAATCACATTTTATCTTTTTTTTTTTATTTTTTATCACTCTAAACGGACCATAAATATGTTTAAACCATTATATTTTAATTGGACGATTCAAAACTCAAATTTATCGAACTGATATTGTACGCGATATCAACCTTCTCTTTTGATTTAGTATGGCAACAACCATTTGGCAACAAGTCAAAAATATTCCAACTTTTTTCAACTTATAGCTTTTTTTTTTTTTTAAAGTTTTTACACTAAAAGTTACTAAATACATAAAAAAAAATGTCACACATAAAACTATCAATTTTTTTACAACTTTCTCTAATTTATTTAATTTTTTATAACTTTTACGAGTTTTTACCAAATATATAAAAAGAACACGTCCCCTTCTGACTAAAAATTATCAAAAGTTAGCAAATTTTATTAAGTCAAATATTTTTGGGTCCTTCTATTTAAAATTTTTATTTTATGCATTATTTTTATCAAAACTTATTTTATTTTTGTTTTCGTAGTTTTTGACATTTAATTAACATTTATAAAAAAATATTATAAAAACACTTGAAATAAAAAATTAGTACACGATTAAAACAAATTATTTTTTTTAATTTTCACCTACCCTTGAATATATCTCTTTAAGTATTTTTTCGCCTTTTTCAAATGTAAGTGAATTCTTAAAAGCTATTAAAGATTAAAAGAAAATCATAATTTAATAACAATATACAAAATAAAAAAATCATCGAAAAAAATCAAACTTATTTTGTATTGACAAAGGGAGCCTTAGGCTAATTTTCTTTAACAGTTGGTTATTAAAAAAATTAACTCTTTTTCTCTTAGGAAAGAAAAAAAAATTTTTTACTGTTAGTATTTTATTTTTTATTAATTAACATATTTATCTTTTAAAAAAATTAAAAATATAGAAAGATACATTCTCATAAAAATTCTCTCAATTTCATTTGTCCTCGTAAGTCGTGACCAAGCACCATCATCCCCATTCCTCGCGTCCATGCTGAATCTGCACGTCAGGTTAAAGAAAGATATTAGTGAAAGATTATTGTAAAAGATATACATATATATATATATATATATATAGAGGGTGTGTTCCGAGTAATAAATAGTGTATTTAGAGTGATAAAAGTAAGAGAAAGTGAGATAAATTATGAGTTTTTAATTTATGAAGTGAGATAAAAAGTGAATAATTTTTAAAGATTTTTAAAAATTTTCAGATGTTTATAGCCAATCAAATAGAGGTAAAAAATGAAATAAAATGAGATAAATTGTGAGTTCATAATTCCTACAGTAAATAAAAACTAAATAATTTTAAGAGATTTTCAGAGAATTATAACAAATCATACACAGCATAATATCCTCTATTAAAAAAATTTATAAAAATAATATGACATATTTACTATCCTTTGACTCTAAACTCTTAGAAAAATGTAGCCATTACATATTGTATGCAGTGGCGGACTGATGTTGTGTCGAGCGTGTACCATAGTTTACACTAAAAATATATATATATATATATATATATATATATATATGTTGCGTTTAGTGCTAAAAAAATAAAATTTAATAAAATTTTATAAATTTCTATAAAATTTAAATTTTTTTCTTTCACTGTACAAATTACATAATAAAAACTCTATAAATTTTTACAACTCCAAATACGGTATCATCACTATTATAACTTTCACATGTATATACCTGTATCCCAAGGATGATAATTCATATTTTTGTGTAAATGCTTAAATATTTTAAAATTTAATGAATATATGTAATAATTAATTTATTTTATAATCAGTCAAATTGTATTAAATCCAGTCAATTTTATTTATATTGTATCATATTTGAATTTTCTCTCAATAACTCATTATATGGGTTATGTCTTGCTCAAGTTGTATCAAATGTTATCATTTCTATTTATATTATACTCAACTTTCAAAAAATTTTTTATTTAATTTTATTTTAAGTAAGTTTAAATTAATATTATTTTATTTTAACATTACTTAAATTGATAATCAAATAAAAGAATAAAAACATTTATTCCATTTTTATAAAAAAATTATAATAATTTTCAAATATGGAAAATGAAGAGAATTATTGTACCTTATTTTGTTAAATTGAAGGTTATTTTGTGTAAAAAAAAATTGGTATTGATGTATAATATTTTATATTTTTATCATATTTTATATATTTAGGTAGTATTTGGAGTGGTAAAAAATAAGAAAAAATAAGATAAATTGAGATAAAACATAATTTTTGGTTAATTTTGAAGTTTGATATTTTTTTTTCAAACTGTATTTTTTTGGAGATGAATAGTAGCAAACTGAACGGTTTCCCAAAACCATTCTAATAGATTCAAAAAATCAACACTCAATGTTTTGCACAATAGTTCTATTCTCTTTCACAGCAGTAGTAAATAGTTAGAATGGTTTTTTAAATCCGTTATAACGGATTCAAAAAATCTATTTGGAGATGCACAGCACCAAAACTGTTAAAACGGCTTTTACAAATCCGTTCTAACAATGTTTCCAAATTCGTTCTAACGAATTCAAAAAATTCGTATAAAATAGCGATAATAGTACTTGCTTGAAAATTTTTAACTTAAAAAATATGATTTTCAAAAAAATTTACACACTCGATTAACTTCTTTCTGAATTTTTTATTTTTTAGTGAAATAATGAAATTTTTTGAAATTAGTAAAATTGGGAATATGTAAATGTGTAATAGAAAATTTTAGTTATTTATAGAGATTGTTAGAAATTTATTTTGTTTTATTTTGTTTTTAGACACTCTAAACAGTGCCTTATTTATAATTTAAAATTTTATGTGTAATTTAGGACTACGTTAAATTAAGGTGGCATTTGTTTATTTTTTATTTTTTATTTTTATTTTACGTGTTAAAAATTTCAAAACGAGTAAACAAAAAATATTTTGTTTTACTTATTTTAAGATTTTCTCTATTTTGGTTAAAAACTGTCAAAATGATTTTTTGTTATTTTTTATTTTAGGTGTAAATTTATTTTTTATTTTCTAAAATAAATTTTAAAAATATAAGTAATCAAATAAGTGTTGAGCTGTTTTTTTATTTTTAAAAATATAAAATAAAAAATAAAAATTGAAGATAAAAAATAAAAATTGAAGATAAAAAATAAAAAAACAAATAAAATGACACTTAAATTTCTATATCCACCGCTGATCATACGGATCATGTCTTGTCTTAATTTCTCATCGTTTTTTCCACTTAAAAGTCAAATAAGAACAACATCTAGAGTGGCCCTTGTCTATCTATTTTTCTCTCTCTCGCCCTTTTATGTAAAGAAGGGGTTAACTTTCTGAAGTCCACAAGCACAGTGAACTTATCAGAGAAAAAGAGAATGGAATCAGAGCAAGAATTAGAGCCAAGTTCCACACCAAAGCTTCCTCTGTTTTCCATCCCACCGCCACCAAAAACCGTGAAGTCGCCGGAGCGTTCAGGGATGGTAACGCCGCCGCTCTACACCTCAGCTTCGGTTCCATTCCGGTGGGAGGAAGAGCCAGGCAAGCCCCTCCCCTTCACTGCCCTGGTCACAGCAGCAGCAGCAGCAGTGGCCACCCCTAAAAACAGTGGACCCAAGTGCCTGGAGCTGCCTCCGAGGCTGCAGTTAGTGGAGCAGTCCAAGATTACCAAAATGCCCTCCCCCACCACTGTACTGGATGGTCCTTGTAATAATAATGTGGGTATCTCTGTGTTGCACTCCTCTTCTATGAGGCTCAAGAGGGAGCGCCACGGGTCCTTCTGCAGTAGCATTGGGAGTCCTGATCAGGGAGGGCAGTTTGCTGAGATGGTCCTTAGGAAGGAGAGAGAAGGGTTCCTTGGTTCCTGGGCAGGAAAGAAGACAAGTGCCCTCCTTAAGAGGGGTCATAAGAAGAAGGATGTTGGTGAGGGTAGTTTTGTCTTTTCATCATCTTCCTTGGACCTAGCAGGTTTTGCTGGTGATGGGAATGGTGGTAGTGCAAGGGTGCAGATGTCAAGGATCAGAAGGGATAGAAGCATTTCAGGCCTCTCCCAGGCCAAGTCCCACTTCTGGGTAAGTTCTCACACTATCTAAACTCAGTAAAGTGATATTCTTTCCCCAAATATATATATATATATATATATATGAAGTTTTGAGATGACAAGGGCCTTTAATGGATATATATATATATATGTATGTATATAAAGTTTTAAGATGACAAAGGCCTATAGTGGACAATGAAGCAGCTATCTAATTCCTCATTTTGTAAACCTTGTCTGTGTCTTCTGATCAATACTTTGCAGGCGGCTGTATATGAGGGCTTTAAGCAAGTGCTTCCATGGAGCAAGAAGTCCAAGAAAGAAGGGCTCATTATTTGAAGTTTTATCAGGTCTCTATCACATTGAATCAAAAGCAATGCCGACCACTTTGTCATTGCCTTGGCACTTTCTTATGTTAGAAAAGCAACCGAATATGTCCTTCATGAATCATATATATATATATATATACCAAATTCCTCTTCCCTGCTTGTACTCTCTTTGTTCATGTTTTATATTTTTCTTGAACATTTTTTTTAATTTTCGTTTTTTAATCTGGCAAATATACATTTCTCAATAAATTTGAAGAATATTTTTAGGCATTTGAGAGAAGTGTTAATATACATGCAGAAATTTTTTTTTTTTTCAAAATTTTTTACACCACAATGATGTTGGATAATTGTCGGCTTATCAGTTTAAAACAAATAACTCCCCACAACATATTTTTATTATAATAATATCTAACCACATTATTTTTATCCCATTTTTTTTATAGAAAAAATTATGGTAGAATGAATTTTTAGAATAATGTATAAATAAATTTCTAAACTTATATATATAAATACACATTATAATTCAATATTTAACAATTTCAATCCCGTTTAAATACTGAGAAAACACGTTGACGTGAATCAAAATTTTAATGTGTTGGCTTAACACATAAGCAATAAGGGAAAATTATCACGTTTGGCATTTTCAACTCTCTTACCGTTTTGCCATTATTAATGAATGATTAATAATTTTGTCAAATGAATTTGTCTAAGTTAATGTTTGAGTTTTACGTGCAGAATGTTAGATTTAGTAATGTATAATCGTATATAATTAGTTTCACTTATTTTATGCCTTTCCTTATTTTATGTCTTTCCTTATATCATAATTAGGATTATTATTCCATTCCTTATTTTGTATATCCAATCATAATTAGGATTACTATCTCCTATCAGGATTAGGATTATTGTCCTCTTATATAAAGGACCTTGTAGTCTTGTATTCTCACACACAGAAATAAATATTAATACATAGTTCTTTCCTTCTTCTTTTATTCTTAACATGTTATCAGAGCAGAGGCTCTAATTTTTTTTTTCTCTCTTCTTCGTCGGCCATTATTTTCCGGCGAGATCTTGCGTTAGTATATATCATCAGCAGAGTTAAAGAAGCCTTGATTTTTCGCTTCTGTATTACTCTTCTGGTGAATATTCCAACATCTATATACATCATCGGATTCGTCTCTCATAGACGAACCCAACGCCACCAACCAGAACCGGAGATCTGCTTCCACGCGCCGCCTGAAAATTGCTTGTGACTTCACGCGAATTCACGCGCCGCTGGTCTTCACATTCGCCTCGCTGACGTCATCTTGACGAATCACGGTGTGCCGTGCAGACTATTCGTTGGTGCACCTGCCACACTGGATCGCGCTCACGCCAGCGAACTGCGATCTGCCATGTAGCCCTAGCTGCTCCAACGGTCAGACCGGTCCGCCCAGATCGGTTCAGTGCTTCTTTTGGGCCGGTTCAGTCATTTTTGGCAGATTTTCAACCGGTTCAAACCGGTTTCTTACCTTTTTCGACGTTCCGGACGCACTGGTGATCTCTATTCTACTCGGATTTATTGTTTATCTTTATTGGGTACTATGAAAGCTTTTTCTGTGGATCGCTCTGACAACATTACGTCCCTCTCTGTCATTTTGGATGGGACTAATTATGTTTTGTGGGCACAAGCTCTCTCTGACTTTATCAAAGGACGTCGTTTATGGCGTATTATCTCTGGCTCTCAGAAAAAACCCATCCAAAAAGACGATGAGGATCAATATGCTTTTGAGGATCGTCTTGATGATTGGGAAAGCAAGAATTATCAAATTGTCACCTGGTTTCGTGCCACTACTATTCCTTCCATCAGTCTTCAATTTGGCCGATTCCAGGATGATGATCAGTATCCCTCCCCTGCTAAGGCTATTTGGGATTTCTTAAAGGATCGCTATTAGACCACTGGTCATGCTCACCAGTATCAGTTACTTCAGACTCTTCATCGTATGCGTCAAGAGCCTGGGCAATCCATCAATGATTTTCTCTCTCAAATGTCTTCTGTTTGGGATCAGCTCGCTTTATGCAAACCTACTTGGAAACACTCTGAGGATGCTCAATTGTACACTATCCACCGCAATCATCAGCGACTTTTGCTATTTCTTATGGCTCTCCATGACACTTTTGAGTCGGTTCGTGCCTCATTGCTCCATCGCATGCCTCTGCCCACTCTTGAACAAGTTATTTCAGAACTCTTGTCCGAAGAAACTCGTCTAGGTCTCAAAACTAAGGCGTTGGATTCAGTTCTTGCTATACCACCATCTCCAGTTCCAGATGCTGCTCTTGCCATGTCTCACGGTCGATCTTTTGGCCCATTGACTCCTCACTCCTGCATCTACTGTCTAAAAAGAGGTCTACCACACAATCATTCATTTGAACATTGTCCCGTCCGTGAGTGTTTGACTTGCCACAAAACAGCTCCTGGTCATTTTCAGCGTGACTGTCCCAAGGCTTCCTCCTCTGGAGCTCATTCCAAAAAGGGATCCTCTAAGTCCTCTGCTAAATCTCATGGTTCTCATACCACTACTGCTGTTACTTCAGATAGATCCTCCTTTTCTGGCCCATCCTTTTCTATGACTGATGTGGAGTCTATCATTCAGCAAGTACTTGCCAAAACTGGTACATCTCCTTCTACTGCCCTCTCCGTCATGCCAGGTACTTCCTCTTGGTATTTTGACTCAGGATGTTGCAATCATATGACTTCTAATTCTACAATTTTTTCGTCTATTGTTTCATCATCCTCTATTCCCACTATTCATACTGCTGATGGTACTCATATGTCTGTTACCCACACTGGTCATATTTCTACTTCATCTATTTCTCTTTCTAATGTTTACCACATTCCTACCCTTGCTTTAAATCTTGTGTCTGTTGGTCAATTATGTGAACTTGGTCTGATTGTTACTTTTTCTGCTTCTGGTTGTTTGGTGCAGGACCCACAGACGAAACAGGTTATTGGGATAGGCCGTAAGCATGGACGTCTGTTTGAGATTGTTCACCTCCAACTTCCACCATCCTCTGCTGCTTCCACTGCTGCTTCCGCTTCCACATCTTCTATTTTTAATCTTTGGCATTGTCGTTTGGGTCATGTGTCTTTTAGTCGTTTGAAAACTTTAGTTTCTAGTGGTCAATTGGGTCATGTGGTTTCTGAGAAAGTTGATTGTTTATCATGTCAAACTGCTAAACAACCCGCTTTACCTTTTAATAAAAGTAATTCTGTTTCTCTTGCACCATTTGATCTCGTTCACTCGGATATCTGGGGACTTTTACCCACTCCCACTATGGGGGGCTCTCGTTATTTTGTTATTTTTGTAGATGATTATACTCGCTATACTTGGTTGTATCTTTTAACTAAACGTTTTGAACTTAAACAGGTATACTCTGATTTCTCAGCAATGGTGAAAACTCAATTTTCTCGTACAATCAAGGTTTTTCGAACTGATAATGCTATGGAATATCTTGACTCTGAGGTTTTTTCTTTTCTACGCTCTCAGGGGACAGTCTCATCTTTCTTGTCCTGGTACTTCTCAGCAAAATGGTCGGGCAGAACGCAAACATCGTCATCTTCTTGACACGATCCGTGCCCTTCTTATTTCTTCCTCCTGTCCAGAAAATTTTGGGGGGAAGCTGCTCTTACTGCTGCCTACACCATTAATCGTGTTCCCACTTCTGTCCTTGGTAATTCTACCCCTTTTGAACGCTTGTATGGCTCCCCTCCTGATTATTCTCATTTTAGAGTATTTGGGTCTGCTTGTTTTGTTCTCCTTCAACCCCATGAAAGAACTAAACTTGAACCACGCTCTCGTCTTTGTTGTTTCTTGGGTTATGGTATTGAACATAAGGGGTATCGGTGTTGGGATCCTATTTCTCGACGTCTTCGTGTCTCTCGACATGTTGTCTTTTGGGAACACAAGATGTTTTCTACTCTTTCTCCATTTCATCTTTCTACCTCTTCCCATAATCCTCTCTTTACTGATATTTCCAAAGATTTGCATTCTGACATATTTGATGCAGATAGTCCACAAGTCTCTCAGACACCACTACTTACGGTTCATCCCGAGACACCTGGGTCTTCTGCTGGACCTGTGACCACTCCTGATGAGTCTTCTCCTCCATCCCTTATTGACGAATCTCCTCCTTCAGAACGTCCTAAACGAGTAACACAACCTTCTGTTCGTCTTCGTGATTATATTGTTGGTTCTGCTGCATTTTCTACTCACGAACCTTCTTCCTACCGTGAGGCTTGTACTAACCCTTTATGGCAGCAAGCTATGGATGATGAGTTACAGGCTCTTGAGAAAACTCATACTTGGGATGTGGTTCCCCTTCCTCCTAGGAAGACTGCTATCAGTTGCAAATGGATCTATAAAATTAAAACCCATTCAGATGGTTCTATTGAGCGACACAAAGCTCGTCTTGTTGCTCGAGGTTTTACTCAGGAATATGGTATTGACTATGAAGAAACTTTTGCTCCTGTTGCTAGGCTTACTTCCGTTCGCAGTTTACTTGCTATTTCTGCTGCTCGTAACTGGGATCTTTATCAGATGGATGTTAAGAATGCCTTTCTAAATGGCGATCTTACTGAGGAAGTCTATATGCAACCTCCTCCGGGCTCCTCTGTTCCGTCTTCTCATGTTTGCAAGCTTCGTCGAGCACTATATGGGCTGAAACAGGCTCCTCGTGCCTGGTTTGCGAAGTTTAGCTCTACTATTCGTGAGCTTGGATTTATCCCCAGTTCATATGACTCTGCTTTGTTTATCCGCACCACTACAGCTGGATCTGTTCTTCTTCTCCTTTATGTGGACGATATGATTATTACTGGAGATGACAGTGTTGGCATTTCTCATCTCAAACAATTTCTTAGTCGACAGTTTGAGATGAAGGATTTGGGGTTTCTCAATTACTTTCTGGGCTTGGAGATCTCCCGAGATTCTTCTGGTTACTTTCTCTCTCAAGCTAAGTATGCTTCTGATCTCTTAACACGGGCTGGTATTTCTGACTGCAAGACTGCTACTACTCCGATTGATCCACAGCTCCGTCTTACCCCTCTTGATGGTGCACCATTATCTGATGCGACTTTGTATCGTCAACTTGTTGGTAGTCTTGTTTATCTTACTGTCACTCGCCCTGACATTGCTTATGCTGTTCACATTGTTAGTCAATTCATGGCTGCTCCACGTTCTCATCATTTTACTGTTTTGCTGCGCATTCTTCGATATATCAAAGGCACTATGTTTCATGGTCTTCATTACTCAGCCCGGTCCTCACTTGAATTACATGCTTTTTCTGATGCCGACTGGGCTGGTGATCCTACTGATCGTCGTTCTACGACAGGGTTCTGTTTCTTTCTAGGGACTTCTCTCATAGCCTGGCGTAACAAGAAACAAACTCTCACTGCCCGTTCTAGTACTGAAGCTGAGTACCGTGCTCTCGTCGATACCACTCAAGAGCTCATTTGGCTTAGATGGCTCCTTACTGATATGGGTGTCACTCATTCTACAGGCACTATATTATATTATGACAATCAAAGTGCTATTCAGATTGCTCACAATGATATTTTTCATGATCGCACTAAACACATTGAAATAGATTGTCACTTTATATGTCAACATGTCAGAAGTGGTATTATTCGTCTCATTTCTGTATCCTCAGCAAATCAAACTGCCGATCTTTTCACGAAGGCTCATCCTCCTGGTCGTTTCTTCGAGTTAATCTCCAAACTCAAGCTGCTTTCTGCGTTGCCACTTTGAATTTGAGGGGGGTGTTAGATTTAGTAATGTATAATCGTATATAATTAGTTTCCCTTATTTTATGCCTTTCCTTATTTTATGTCTTTCCTTATATCATAATTAGGATTATTATTCCATTCCTTATTTTGTATATCCAATCATAATTAGGATTACTATCTCCTATCAGGATTAGGATTATTGTCTTTTTATATAAAGGACCTTGTAGTCTTGTATTCTCACACACAGAAATAAATATTAATACATAGTTCTTTCCTTCTTCTTTTATTCTTAACATTAAAAATTACTAAAATTGTCAAAAATTAAAAAGGTAGGCATTTATCCGAGTGATAATTTTTTTTTTTTTTTAAGTGACCTCCACTACATGTTCACCCCTTTGCACCTAAGAGTATATTAAATTCAAAGACTTATTTATTACTTAGTTCAGAAATAAAATTGTTACAACTTAAATTATAAATTTGTATATGTACATGAGGTAAATTCAAACCTTATTTATGTACTATTTTTGATACAGGATATAATTGTTACAAATTGAATTTTAGAGATGTATTTATATATGAAAATATAATCTCAGAAGATTATTCGTTTATTATACTTTGATTTTTCCATTAGAAAAATCCAGCCAACAGCTAACATCCCCCCCCCCCTTTTTTTTTCTAACCTCCCTAAAGTATCAAGTCCTCACACGTGCCAGTACAGACAACCTAACATGCATTAACTAAAGACGAAGCACGAGGGCCTCGAAGGACTAGGAATGTCACAACAAGAAACAATAAACTACCATCCTCGGGTGCCGACAGCCCCACATGCATTAACAAAAGATTCAGGAGCTTATATATTCTCAACTTGATAACATGAAAATCCATTGATGTGCTTGTAATTAAGTAAAACAATCAAGTACTCAAAATACAACATTTTGTTCTAACATAGACAAAACTCGAATCTTATTCCCATGTTTACTCTGCGGAAGAGGAGGTAGCGAGGATTAAAAAAAAAAAAAATAATAATAATAATAATAAATTACTTACCAAAAAAAAAATAATAAATAAAAATAAAAAATCATTGCTTGTGCCAATATCCATTACCCCTGCTGTTTACCAGTCACACTTGCAACCACCTGCAAAAATGCAAGCCTAATAATCAATTTATTTAAAATACCTGCCCACTGGAGTCTGGAATATCAGGTACTTGCATGCATATTTAAGGATAAGGTAATGTGTACATATATTTGGATAAAATATTTGTAAATTAGTACTAAAAATAACCACAGTTTAAGAAACCAGTTTTGGAAATTGACATTCAGGAAACCTATTTTGGGTCAAGTACAGGGACCTTTATTGGAGAGGAGGCATGATGATGGGGCATCAAGCATTTAAATAAGTGCATTTCGCTCATGTTATCTCTTGGTCTCCCTAGAATGTCTTCTTTTAAGATGGTGTCTTTTGTTTTAAATTAAAAAAAAAAAAAATTAGCCTTTCCTCAATTTTTGATTGGAGCATATTCTAATGAATCATAGATACCAAAAATGAACAATAAAAAGGCAGTTGGCTCAAAACATTTCCTCTCTTCAACCGACTATCAATTTGGTGCTCTTTGACAAGAGCGTCAAGAACTAGCTATTAGGACTGACAAGCTAGAGAGATCCCGTTGTTCGTTGGATGTGAGCCCTCATCAGACCCGCCATGTTAGGAATGATAATGTGCAAATCAAACATGACCATGTCAATATGTGGCACCACTCTTCGAACCAAGAGTCATAATCAAAATCAAAATTAATGTTAGATCCTCCTCCTTTTAGTACTCCATCTATGAAAGCAAAGCAGCTTGACAAGGATTATTTAGAAATTCTAGTTTATGATCCAAACCATGAAGAATTTGGAGATTTAGTTGAAGATTTTGGTAACCAACTTTCCAGTGATTTTGCTGTTCATGTGCCTAGCATTAAGACACCACCTAAGGAGTTTGACCTAATAAATGAGGAAGAAACTGTTGGGGTGCATCTAACACCACAAAATTCTGACTGTAAGCATGAAAAGTTTGTTGATTTCGGTAATGTTTTGCCATCTATAGAGATGTCCAGATCAATGAAAGAGTTTCTCTCACTGGAAATCCTAAAATAACTATGTCCAGACTAGAGTTACAATCCATGCATCATTTCTGTAGCGTCTGTTAGGATTTTGTCATTCCCATTGCACTGCCCTCCTAAAGGTTAATTTATTTTTGGAATTCTTCCAAAGTCAGGAGGATATCTCACTAGAGTCAAGATTCTTCCACCCTGAGAGAATTTGTGGAGACACTAGGTTCCTACCGCCCCTTATGCATTTACTGAACTTTGGGAGAAGCTGGTGCATCCAATCGGTTCATGGCCCATCTTGTGGTTTGCTAATATTATTGGTGACTACTTAGGCCACTATTAGGCAGTCATTAAAAGTCTACTTCCTAGTAGTGACGGTCAAACAAGAGAAATTGGATCCATGTAATGGAACAATAGTGGGGGAGTTTAGTTGAATAGACACTAATCTATAGAATATTCTATTGATTATTAATTAGTAATATATTTTCTGAATTTTCCAGTAGTCTCCCACTCAAGGTGTATCGAAAAAAAAAAAAAAAGGGTGGTTCTCTCTCTCTCTTTCACTCTCTAAAAAAGGTGTGAAATACTATTTTAAAGCAAACTTTCAATTTTCTCTCTTTCAAGTGCAAACAGAGATTGTGGATAGACTTCTTTTTATCTATTATTCTAAGGAATGTTTGGTATTTTTCTTTTACTTATCTTTTGCACGGGTACTTATTTAAGATTTTAACAATGACATGAAGATGCATTGCATTGGTTATTTAAACAAGCCACATATTTTATCCAGATAACAAATCTAACAATATGGCAAGGAGCATGGTATTAAAGATGTAAGAAACTTGCATACTCACATCATTTAAAGCAGGTGGCGGTACTTGCTTAGATGTTTCAAAGGAGTCCAGCATGGGCCTCACTACAGCCGGAAGGAAGAGGCCTGAAATTTTCATAACAGATGAACCAGTAAGACAAAAAAAATCCTCCCATACACTGGTGCCTACATATTATACAACTTTCACTCAATCCTCTTATGGTTACTAGAACTAGCATTATCAGATATGATGACTGGAAGAAGTTGGATGCAATGATTCTAACGAATATCAAAAACTTCCAACTATTATGTTAACCAATCTTATCAAGAAATGCTCCACTTTGTTGACAAAGAAATAAACAAGCCTGCAATTTCACAAGTTGCAAGTTTTTCAGATTGGATCTGGTCCAACTCTCCAATTTTTTTGGTCTATTCCTTCGAAGTTTTGCCAACCAATAAAGCATAATGTCATGTTAATCACATTAGAACTCCTCCATATGATATTACATGGCAATGAACACCTAGAATCTGGATACATATATTTAGGGTCCTTAGTAATAGCGACAAAAATCTAAATTCAATTTCATCCTAAAACCCAACCTGCCACTAAGGGTGGAAAACATCACAACTACCATGCTAAATATTCATTAGGTTTATGCAATGTCCCTTCAAAAACTTTGCTAATAGAAAGAAAAAGGAATTTTTTTTCTTTAAAACCAACCTGTTTGCCATTAGTTGCATCTTGGACCAACAACATAAGAGGAAAAGGCACCTCCTTTTGATGCTATGTTGAAAAGATGATGCACATTAATTTTGGAATAAGTTTCGCTAGCTAGTATACTGTTTGCAGCAAAGGACTGTCTTTTTCACCCGGTATTCAGCAGGCTATGCCCAATAGCACTTCCATGTTTGAAGATTTCTTATACTGGCCCAGGTGGCGATGGTGGGTGTTAGAGAGACCAGGGGGTGTTTGGTTGACAAAAAGTTGGCCAAAAAGTACAATAAAAGTAGAAAGATGTGACACAAAGGTGATATGTGGAGAAATTTGATTGGAAGAAAGTACAAAAAATTAGTTAAAGTTGGTGGATTTTGGTGCCCCTAACGGGGCCTAATTTACTTTGTATTGTTTTGTGTTGGCCTTAATTTGGGTTATTTTCCGTATTTGCCTTTAATTTGGGTTATTTCGGAAAAAGAAATCCAAGGATTTTTTTGGAAGATGAGATTTCTATCATAGAAATTATAGTGAACACCTTCAATTTATTTTATATCACTTTATAAGCATTTACAAGAAAATTAAGAAGGTTCCTCTTAAACTAATTCTGGGGAGCAGATCTCTATGTTTTTTTCTCAATTTCAAATTTACTAAACCTCTTGTCATTGGAAAAATTTTGCCCAAAGGTGATAGAAAACTTATTGCTAATTACTCCTTTGCAGTAGCATTCAGTCACTTGTTTAACAAGTGACTTCCCCACATTTTTCCTTTCTACGACTAATGTCAATTGTGAGCAGGATGCCAAGCTTGAAACAATAAGGGCACAGATGCCTCTCTCACTCCAATAGGCCAGATATGAAGCGTGCTATAATATCACAATTTTAGCTTTACTTGAAAACCAAAGGCTCCGCGAAGCTTTTTCTGTGAATTTGAAGAATTCAATTGCGAAGCAATTGCTTAGTTCTCCCAGGGTACATGAAAGGAATGGTATCTATGTCCTTGTCCTTGTCATAAACCCTTAAGTAGCCACTCTTGAGGGTTTATTTGAATAATCCACCAAATTCGAAGGACAGCACACCTTTGACAAGAGTGAAACAAAACCAAACTTGACTGCTTCGTTTTGATCCATTATTCCTACCATGGAACAACACAGAGCTGCAACCAACCAGTGTCCTCAGTTTGACTCTCAAACATCACAGGCAGCATCAGCAGAAGTGATGTAGTGGACACAGGTGAGGAGAATATATATATATGTATATATGCATGCATGTGGGTCATATGAAAAATCAGCTTGTTTATTATTCATTCACCAGACTTTTCAGTTGCAGGCCTAATTGGCCAAGTAGGAATGTTTTCCATGTCCATCTCAGGGAACTTACTTCCACCGTTAATCAAGTAGATAACTAGGTGCTTAACGAGTTGTATCATGAACCCATTTAAACCCATTAAGTAAATATTGTCTTATATACTAAATTATGTCTGCAAATGATTTTAATTGGATTCAAACCCATTTAATTTGGGCTTAATTGGACGGGTTCACGAATTTGGGTTGTAATTGCTGCCTATAAGTCTAATAGATGGTTGGAGAAAGGGTGACCTTTAATGACATTGGTTGTTAAACCAGTTTGATTGTGGCGCCCTTTATCTGTCTCACTCTCTTCTTGATTGATCGTTTTGTTCTTCGATTCAACCTCTCGTCTCATCAAGAAGACAATAAGCTCTCGGGAAAATCCCACTCAAATCTCACCACATACTAAAATGAGCATAGAAATAAATATACATTTACAGACTAATGAATGCTAAATTAATTGACTTAAACATTCCAGTGGTACTTCTCATCGATTTAACTCTCTACTATAAAGCAATAAGCCTAACACAGATTATAGAAAAATAAATAAATACATTGACATTTAAACAGCTCGCAAAGCATTATCTGATTCAACAATATACAGTCACATAACTTCGATCTATCAAATCGAGTTGATAGACAAGAAAGTAAAATCCTGAACTAGTTTTCTAGATGACTTAGTGATTAGATCTGGAAGATGAACTGTAGTTTGGAAGTTAGGTTTCGAGCGAGCCTAAGGTAACGAATGGGATGGAAATGAGAGGACAGGGAACATACCGAAGCCGGCGATGAGGCAAGAAGCCGCGACAACAGGCTCTTGCACCACGAAAATCCTCAGCTTCTGCATCACCGCCATCTATCGTCGTCGTCGTCTTCTTCTTCTTCTTCTTCTTCTTCTCCCTCTCTCTCTCTCTCGATCGAAACCGAACTACAATTCTCTATGGCGTATGTGGCCGCATGTCGGGCCGGGTTATCAAGAGTCCGATGCCACCTAGGCAACAAAGGAAATGGGTTTTCAAGAGTCCGATGTCACGTAGCAACAAAGGAAATTGAAATTTGTATGGAATTATATTTATGCTGGGTGCATTTGATTCAGTAAAAAATTTTATAAAATTAAAAATTTTGACTTACTGGATAAATATAAGACTATAACTTTTATATATTTAGCATAATATTTACGACTCTAAACACTTTATTATTATAATAATAAGTATAATATTTTTTAAATATTAAATAATAAATATTAAATTACAAAGAATTTAATCAACGTAGTGTTCAAATATTAAGTGATAAGTATAATACAATTTAAATAAATTCAATATTATTTGATAAATAATATTTCATAATTACTAATTAATAAATTTTAATTTTTTAAAAATACATGTCACAATTATAGTACTTAACTAAGTGATGCATGATGGATATATATTTCTTAAAACATTACTTTATATATACTTTATATATATCTAATATGATATGGTATGATATATATATATATATATATATATATATATATATATATATATATTTTGATAAAAAAATATTTAACTGTTATATTTTTAAAATTTTAGTCTGGTGATGTTTTGATTAACTTCTAACTTCCAACTGAAATACATAGTCAGAGACAAAAACTTTTAAGTTTGATTAAAATGGGAAGTTTGATCAAACCGATCCCAAACAGTGAAAGACAAAAACTTTTAAATAAAGAGAGTCTCAAGGCAAAACTATTTAAACTTGTAGGGATATTAACATAAAACTTGTTAAAATGATTTGTAAAGGTCAATAGATATATATTTGTGAAATATATCCAAAAGTATAAAATAAAAATAAAAATTAAAAATACTGGGGGTCATAGCCATCAGAATCCCATACGCATAGTGCCCATTACAGCTCCACTCATAATCCTCTTTTCCATGCGTCTGCTATTGTATTTCAAATTTCAATCGGCAGCTTAATTCATCTCAATAAAATCCTAAATTAATTGTACTTACAAAAATTTAAAAATAAAAAATAAAATAAAGAGAACTTGAATACGAATCTTCGGTCGCCTGTCCTCTACAAGATGAAAGCACAAGCAGCAGCTAAACAGACAGAATTGCTTCCATTGCAATGACAATCACCTGCCCCTCTCAGAAGGGTATCTGCCAACCAAAACAAGCCTATTCACGCTCTCAACTTTGAAGCATGAAAAGATATATATACTCCTTAACGAGTAATATTATATATATATTTTTTAAAGCAAATGATGAAGAACGCTGTAAGGCCATCAAATGACTAAACACATAAGATCTGACAGCGCATAAAAATAAATCAACATTTCATCACATCGTTGTTACAGCATTCGAACACACAAAGTTCTAATGCAAAATCTAACAAAATCTTAAGTATATACATACACATACAACTACAGAAGAAACCATCACAGCCCTCGCAAACTTTCTGGATAAACCAATGCTTTCAAATAGTATAAATCTGGACAACATTAATGCCTATACAACAGCTTAGAAGGTTGGTAACATCCATCCGACAGTCCACCCCAGAAGCAACCCAGCACCAACGAGAGTCAAGCCCAACGCAAATGCAACGGTGAACTTACTAGCAACGGTGAACTTATTAGCGTCAAGATTAGGACGACCCCGCTTACCTCGTTTTCCTCTGACAGCTGGCTTCCGCCAGCTCTTCTGCAGTTTCCTACCTTTGTGAGGCATCCATGGTCGCACCACTGGAAAGAGACTAGTTATCGGCTGGTTGTTGTTCTTAATCTGAATGTAAAGGTTTTCGAGCTGCAGAAGTCGGAACCATTGCTTGTAGGCAAAAAGGTGCGATGCCTGCCTGAAAAATAGCTTCAGGATATGCTCCTTCTCTACATAGGCTTGCTTTACTGCTTTCTCGGCTTCCCTTGCACGTGTTTGAGAATGGCAGAGAGCTTCCAATAGCTGAGCCCTGCCAGGATCACTTTCAGAAATTTGTGTTTCAGTTGTAACATTATGGCTTGAGCAGTCACTGTTTCAAACAACACAGCAATCCAGCCAAAAGTTAACAGGTGTGGATATCATAGAAAATCCCAATCCAACAATTAACATGAAAATCCCTTTTTAAAGGGAAGAGAAGGGATCAACCATCAGAGACCATCCATGTAAAGGTCATTCTTTTGTGTTCAATTGCCAACATTATTACTAAGTCCTAAACAGAATTTTTTTTTTTCCCGTAATTCATTTTAATTTTTTTGGATGAGAGACCCTAAAAGCAAATAATGACCACTAACTTAAAAAATTGTCAAATGAGACAATTAACAAAACAATTACATCTGTGGTGCATTAGATCATTATATAGTTCCCAGCTATATATCCTGATAACACACAACTAGGGATTCTCAATACCAAAATCTTCCTGAACAATCTCATCACCTCGTAGATCCTCAAATTCCTCTATAGATCTAACAGGAGACAGCTACTAAAATGGCCCCAACCAAATGAAAAAATCTGAATTGCTTTCCCCATATTTAAACATCACATTATGACAGGCAAAACAGATGGCAGGTGCATTTGCTTCCCACCAATTTTTCAGCAAAGAAAAATCACAATTGAAGAACTAAACACCCAACCAAGTTTGTAATCAGTTGATAAGTTTTAGACTTTCTGACTTAATTTTCAGTTAAGTGTAATAGCAAAGTCTAAGCAAGACAAATAGATCGTGTAGAAGTATTCAACCAGATCAGGCAGCTATCACTTCATAAGTAGTTCACAGAAATAGAAAAAAAAAAAAAAGTGAAGAAACTGTACTCTAAAATTTAGCAATAGATAAGTTTCATTCAGTATCAATGATGCTTCAAATTATGTGTGTGTGTGTGTGTGTCAATGTATGTTGCCGAATCCAAATGGTTGATGCACATCCCAAGTAGTTAATACAAGTGAACCTTCTAGTCAGAGACAAATTTAACCACAAAACAAGTAAATATAATTAACATGAATAATTATTAATTAAAATTAGAGCAACTAGATGAAAAATGAAACACTTCAACAAGAAAATATTAGACACACTAACAGTGAAAAAAAATGCAACCTGTTTAGCATATCTGAACCATATTGCAGTTGCTCCTCAGATGAAGCTGACTGCTTTCTGCATTCACTTCTTAGGGCAAGATTGCTTTGTGCATTGACAATAGGACATGGAAAACCCCGTGTCTGGGCCTTCGAAACATCAGAGGTTAAAAGCCCATCAGAGCCAAAACACCCAAGGTAAGCATATGGGTCCATCCTAACATCTGCCTTCTGAGGACAGGGGAGATCACAGTTCTCAATAAGGTCAAGCGATCTCTGTGCAACCAAGGAAGCCAATTCATCTCTATCTGCCATGCGCCACCACGGCATTGTTTTTTCGCTATCAATCCAATGAGAATCTAAATCAAAACTAAGTTCATTTGGTTGCTTCAAAACTGTGCAACCTGGATCCATCTCCAATAACTCACAAGATTCCCCCAGGTAGTGATGTTTAAGAGGTTCTTGGGAACTCTTACTATACACAGTCTTCAGCTCCTGCTTTCGAATTTCAGGATCTTTCTTAATAAAAATTGCAGAGTTTTTAAGGTAAGTCTCAACGCAGGGCTTATCATTCAAGGAGTCCTCCGTGTGCATGCCATTATCTTTCTTCTGTAAGTAGACTTCACTAGCTTTAGAGGTTGAGTTTTGAACATCAGTACCACAAGTTTCCATCTCTGTCTCCATGGTTTTTAATTGTTCATTAGTTAAAGCCTTTTGGTACCCATAATTAGGTTGCAGCTGCAGCCACCACCTTGATTCAGGGGGCAGATTGGAATACGAGGAATTTCTGTAAAGGGGCACAAAACCTACACTGATATTACCATCCCCATCTGTTGCATTTGCAGGTCCTGCATCAACTTGTTTGGATGCTGAAGATGTTGATGGGCAGCAAGCTAATTTTGGAGCTCTTTTGGCATCTTCTTGGACAAAGCAACGATTAGCTGTTCTCTGCCAAGCAGCTCTTGCTTCTGCTGCAGCCATCACTTATCCATTCTTCAATGCATTTTACTGCATAGAAAAGAATTTCCCAAAACCCGAAAGACATCAACAGTCAAGGAACGGTTTAATAGCAAATACAAGGCATCTAAAGCCTATTATTAAATAAGATCAAATTTGTAAATACATTGTAATATGAATAAAAATGAAACTAATAGATAATTCAAAAAGTTGCAAGAGACAGAAGGAATCTATTCCCACTCAAGATCACGGCACCCCCTTGACAAGAAGTAGATTGTGTCAAAATATGAGGTCCAATACTTCGTTTGAATCAAAAGCATAGTTTCCAGTATGGGACTTGGAAGTGTGAACATATGGGAAACATAAATATAAAATGTGGTCCCAATCGAAAAATAGAAAATGCCAGGTAATGAAAGATTAAATAGGAGATTTATTAAGAAGAATTACACACACACAAAAACCCTTAAAAATATAAACATGAAGCATTAGAACACCTATATGATCAACTAAAAAACTAACTATATGCAAAGTAATTAGAAACTTTCTAGTGCCGTTATATATTATTGCTGAAAAAAATACTGAGAACATAATAAATGGTTTAAGTTATAAGAAGCATGTTTCTAGGAAGTTTACACAACATTTGAAGAGTTAAAGACAAGTTTCTTTAAATTGTGCTATGTTTCAAAAACGCTTGCCAAAAGTTTTCCCCAAACAAAATTTTCCTCCTAAAGAGAGTTTTTCCTTTAACTAAGGTCAAATGTAATACTTAGCATATGGAAAGAAACTAATGCTCCTTGGCAGGCCATAATACTAAGATTTACTAGGAAATAGAGAAGGACAAGGAAAACTAGAAGCTTGAGAAGATAACTCTATTTTATAGCCAGTTACAGCTTCAAACAAAATACTGCGAATTAAGAGAAAATAAAGCTATTGAAAAATAATAATTAGTATATTTCTAGAATGGTATGCATTAATTTCCAAACAGTGTAGAACTTTAGAATATTGAAATAGAATACTGCATTAATTTCCTTCGTTGTTTGCAGTGTTTGGCGAGAATAGTAGAAATGACCCAAAAGGAAGGAGGAATCTGGTCAACGAGAAACAAGTGCTATTGCAGGCTGGGAAAGTTATCAATTGACCCCAAAGTGGCCTTTTTCAGCATCTGAAATTCAGCAAAGGATTCCTTCTTCCTTCACAAATGACATTTGCAGGTAAAATTGTCAACAATTATTAGATCCAAATCATTTAAGACGGTATATGAATTATAGCATAATGCATAAGTTCATAGTTGGATATCATTTTAAGTTAAACTCATGCCAAGCATTCCCCAATACAAAAATATAATCAGGTCCAAAACAAACAGCACCAGACCAAAATCAGTTCTTTTAATCTTCAAGTTCAATGTCCGATACCGAATACTGACGGTAAAAGTCCTTCAATTAAACAGATCATCAATGAGTTTTTATTTATATACTTAAAAATAACGAAAATACAATCAAAAGGATTAGAATCACCGGAGTAAAACCAGGATTAACACATACCCAGAAAAAGGCATCATCCAAAATAATTTAAAATAAAACAATATGTAATAACATCCACTGCTTCTACAACAGCATACTATTCAATTTCAACCCATTATCTCAACAACTAACAAAACACGTATCCAAAGAAAATCGAACCCAAATAAGAATAGGGCAAAAGGGGATGCACAAAATTGACAGAATGAATCACCAAACCAAAATAGTTCATATATACACACACATATTATTTATACATACGGACACAGAGAGAGAGAGAGAGAGAGAGAGAGAGAGAGAGAGGGAGGGACACCTGAAAGATAGAATCCAGCAGAAGAATTGAATTGAATTGAACAAGTGGGTTTAGATCCGATTGAAATAATCCAATCACTATCCAAATAAATAAAGCTTTTACAATTACTGGGTTCCAAAGACACGAATCCACTTCATTCTCTGGGAGAGAGAGAGAGAGAGAGAGAGAGAGAGACCAACCCCTTTTGCTTTTTCAGTTTTCATTTCGATTTCATGTCGGTTTAGACTACATTTTCAGCAGTACGTCGAACGACGGCGTTTTGCAGACACTGCCCCTTCTACAAACCGCGGGCGTTTTTAACTTAAAAATTCCGTCGTACAGTTGAGTGCCAGCTGTCCAGATCATTGCCAGTACACGTGTCCACTTTACATCAAATCAAAAGGCACGGTGAGTCCACGTACAAGGATAAGCGGATTAGGGAGACGTGACGCGACACTTTTGCCAATTACGTTAACGATGGAGAGCATTGGTTAGATTTTTATCAATATGTGATAAATACAAACCACATGATAGAGGCCCCAAAACAATGTCAGCTTTGTAGTGGTCTAGCAATGACACGATTGGACCACCATGCTCCTCTATAGATTTCAGCTTGTTGGGTTAGGTTGAAAATTTATACTTTTGTCTGCAATGGAGAGAAGGAATTAGCAAAATAAAAATAAAAAATTATTTTTCTTCTTACTTTTTCCTACATTTCTCCTCTATTTATTTTAAATATGTCATAAAATTGAATATCAAAATAATTAAAACAATTCTTTAGTTTTTTTAAAACTATGAATTTTTTTTAAACTAAAAAATTGATGATACATAAATAATTAAATAAGAATTTTACAAGTGCAAAAAGAATTTATCTCGATTTTATTTTATAAGGATAGTATTTTAATTTATAAAAAAATAAAAATAATTATATAATAATTTTAATTTATAAAGACTATTGAATTGGTTGATTTCAATGAATCGTGAATCCTTTGTATGAGCCATCAGTTCAATTGTGATTCTTAACAGTTTAAATTGAAGTTTTTTTTTTTTTTGAGTAATTATTTAAGTTGAAGTTTATTGCAATTGATTTAAGTTATGAACTACGTTGTTATTTATTTATTTATTTATTTATTTATTTTTGATCGAGTTATGAATTTGTTGGTTCAACCGATCAAGTTAATATAAGTCTTAAAACATTAGTAATTATCCAATCTATATATATATATATATTTTTTCACATTTCATCTAATAATTATAAACAAAATAAAATAATTCTCACCTCATTCGTCATAAAAGCAAACCAAACGTATTTCAATGCTTTCCACACCAAAACGGAGACTTAAATTCAAAATCTTACTCAAAGATTGTTAGTAATGACAATTAATAAATATTCATCTTGTAATATTCAAAATCTGACTCAACGAAATTAAAATTAAAGTATGACTCAAACCTATTCAAAAGGGTAAATGAAAATTAGTTGATAACAATTAGTGGATGTTTGGAGCATAACAAATTTTTAATAAGTTCTAATTTTATTTAGGTATTTTTTTTAATTTTTTAACTTTTAAAAAAATATACCAAATAATCAACGATAAAAAAAAAAAAATTTAACAAAAATTGATTTTAGAGACACGCACTTGTTTCGACTGGGCTTTATATTTACAGTCAAATGATTCTTGTGGGCGGCATCTAGACAAAACAAGGATCATAGTAAATATATATTATATAAGTTTAACCATCCCATAATTGACTACAGGGCTGGACGACCTGGTGGTGGTCAACTTAATTTTATGACCATCTACATAGGACACATTAATAGTTTATAATTTATTGGAATTTGGCTAGTAATATTTTAATGCTAGTCAAATGAAACGGAAGCTGATCATGGGCTGTAAATTTTTACATTGATTTTTTGTTTTTACTATCATTGAATCTAATATATATATATATATACATATATATACTTTTATTTAAAAAAATATATTTATGATATTTTTTTTGAAAGGTTAAATATATTTATATTAATCTGTTAAGAGAAAACATCTTATGATACTTCTCTCTCTCTCTTTTTTAAACTAACTTGCAAATAGTAGATTAATTGGAGGAATGGAATTAGATAATTTACAAAAATTATTTTTATAGTTTATATTAAATCTCAATTTAGTCCCTACATTTCTATTTGTAACAATTAATTGCTTGTAATTATGATCAAAATTTTTTAATTCTTTTGTTAAATTTATTAATGAAAAATCTCATATGTTAATAGCATATGATATACTTGTGTTATTTTTTGTTGATTTTTTAATAATTATTAATGGAATGATTAAGGGTGTGTTTGAATTTATATAAAATTATAAAAGTTAATATCTCGTATTTTGTGCAATAAGTAGAGAATTTAAATTTTATTATCTCGTAATTCGTGTGTGTAGAGATTTGTAGAGTTTTTAATTGTAACAATTAATCACACGTAATTCGTGTTTTTGAAATTTACCCAATGAAATAAAAGATAAGTGAAGAAATTTACACACTTTTTATTACAGTTAGTTACAAAAGTATAATCTTATGCCATAAACTAATAAAGGTGGGGGCTCACGCTAACTCTCCTCTAATCAATTGATACCACTAATAAATTGACACCACAGCGTTACTACTTTTTAATCCCGTGTGAGCACATTGTTTTGAAAGCAGGATATAATATACAAATATAATACGTTCCCCTCCCCCCCCCGGGGGGTTGGGAATTTGAGATTTGAATTTGGGTGATGGGTGCAAGTATTAAGAAGTGTCTAATTTGTAAATAAAAAAAGTAAATAAATAAATAAAAATATTAGTATAAAAATAACATGTGACAAAATTTGATTAAATAAAATTAAAAAAATTAACGAAAGTTAAAATTTTTTGAGGTGTTTTTTAATAAACTAAACATCCATTATACCTGAAAATTTTTAACTACTTTTTAACCTTATGTAATTTTTTATTAATATTAAATTTTTTCTATTTAGTATCTTTTGGCCATTTATTCATATTAAAAAAATTACAAAAAAAAAATCCAAATGAGAAAGCCACCACATATATGGGAAAAAAAACCAATATTAAAAAAAAAAACAATTAAAGAGTAAGAATAATATGTCCATCAAACATGAAATATATATATAAAGGAAATAGTAAAAAAATAAAAATAAAAGAAGAGCAAGTTTGTGGACAGATGCTTACAGCCACTTGTCAATCTGTTATAAGTGAAAAATTCATTCAAAAAAAGGTGCATCAATATACTATACATATTATATATATATATATATATATAAATATATATGAAATTTGAGGTCATTCCCTTGTAATTAAACGCTTGTTATAATTAATAGATTTGAATTCTATGTCTCCCGTTAATTGTTGAATGCTAACGTAACTTGATTTGACTTTTGCACGGGAGAGGTGTCACGATGACTGGCCTTTTGGCACCCACAGGCTGAGGCTAGCAAGTCCAAATCTATGGACCACCACCCACGATATTACAAGGCACAAAATGTTCATCCCCCACCAATCAAGTCAAGTTTATTTAGTTTAATTTTCTTTTTAAACTGTGTTTAGATCAGCATTTGTCAAGAGAAGAAAAAAAAAAAAAGCAATGATTTAAAACTACTCCTTGTTTGATTAATGATGAAAAATGAAAAGAAAAATGCATTGTACTTAAGAAATTAAAAGTAATTAAATTAAAAAAATTAATTTATTGATAAATGTTTTTATCTTTTTATTGATAAATGTTTCTATCTTTTTGTATTTTTAATGTAGTCAAATAAAATTATACATTTGAAATTTAATATTTTTTTCCATCGTCCTAATCTTTCCTTTTCAACTGATCACCAAGCTTTATTTATAATAGAAAACTAATACTTTTTTATTTTTTTTGGTAATTATAGAAAACTAATACTTGTATATTATGAATCATATTGATTTTTTTTATTCCTCTAACAAACATTCCTAATTGAATTTGAAAAATAAGTTCTATTTTACAAGATTATACTATAACATTTTACAAATTTACATATGAACTAATTGCGTACCAAATTATATTAGCACAAGTAATTCCTAGTGTATGTATATATGGTACATCTGGTTACTGATACATGGTGGCATGGTCATATCCATTTATACGTATGTTGGTTTGCAATTAATAGGATCAGATGGAATGAAGGGTAAATTTATATAAATTATAGTATTAAGTTCGTGAATAACATTAGTTATGGGGAATAAGAGATGAATGGATGAAAAAGAGAAAATTTGAGCTAAATTGGAGGATTAATAATTCAAACACTCTTAGGAATAAAACGGGAGATCAATTGGTCAATCTCTAAAATGGGAGGTAATATAATTTAGAAGTTTACTTTATTTGTTTATTTTATCGTGATAATTTATAGCAAATTCAGTGAGTGGGATAAATCCGGAGTTATCAGCTCAACAATGGACTCAAAGGCCCATTTAACCATTTAATAGAAATCCATTTTCAGGCCCATACGTAGCCCGAAGGACACAGTTCAGGTTGGAGGATAAATTTAATGACGATATTACCCTCGGTTGGTTAGTTAAACGTCTTGGCAACGTGGTCACGAAACATTGGCCGGTTCAAAATTTGGTTTACGTTCCCACTACCGCTGCCAACCTGGAGCACAGTGTCGTACATCCACCGCTCACGCCTAGAACTAATTGCATGAACTACAAAATTCATCTCCTAAAACACTGCATCGGCTTGACTATTTTCAAATCTACCCTCGGCTAATTACGCTCTTTGTTTCCATTGATTCTCCAGTGGCGTTCCTTGTAAATATAATAGAAAGGAGTAGCTAATTCATTGACATTAGTAACCGCCAAACCAAGAAAAAACATTCCAATGAGGCCATGCTTCGCAAGCCTCTCAAGCATTTCTTGCTTCTCGATTCTCTCTCGTTTACGTTCGAGTCTTTCTCTCTCTAGGCTCTGCACTCTGCTTTCTTTGCATCTCTGCAATGGCTATCGCAAGAGTCACCGGTGACAATGGCGAGATGCGAACTTCGCTAGGGGAGAAACAGTCGTCTCCGGAAGAAAGACCGAATAACGCAGACGGGAGCGGCTCGATGGAGGATTCGGCTGCGCTTCTCACAAACAGAGATCCAAATTCGCAAAATGATTCGGTGCCTGAGAAGTGTACGGATTATCTGGACAAGGAAGAGGTGCGACCGCCTCTATCAGAGAAACTTCTTGTTTCTCCACTGGAAACCAACTGTGAGGACGCGGAGAAGGCGACGGCGGCTGAGAAAACGCAAAGTACTGCTGAGAATAGCTCCGATGGCGTGACAAGTGGCAATGGGAAGCCGACAACGGTTTTGAAGCCGTCTCCGAGCGTGACTCATCTTGATCAGAGCTTTGATCCGATAGTGTCTCCTAGAACCAGCCGGCCCAGTGGATATCAAGTAAGTTTGGAGAGTGGTTACACGATGATGGACGAAGCGTGGGAGAGACTCAACAAGTCCTTTGTCTACTTCAAAGGAAAGGTCGTTGGTACCCTGGCAGCTCTAGATCCTAGTGCCGAGGCTTTGAATTACAATCAAGTAAAGTTTTTTTATGGTGATGCTTGGTATAATTTGCGATTGATTCTTGCTCTTGGTCATGCATCCAGATTGTCATTTTCAGTTTGCGCAATGTGTTATTAACATTTTCTTAACATTTTATGGAACTCTAATTTTTCTTAACTAATTTCACTCTATTGTAGTATTTGCCATCTATGCAGTATATATGTACCAATTTAAAACAAATTTTTATCTCTCTTTATGCCATTTTATATGCCTCTATATTTTATTTTTTATGTACACATGCATGGTTATTTGCTTATATGCATCATGCATGTATGTATATGCGGTGCAATGAAGGTTTCACCAAGAAGTCAAGAATTCGGTTAATGATATGTTTATCCTGATTTTGAAGGACAAGGAGTTGGTTGAGACTAATTCTTCAATCTGTCAATGTCAACACTAAAGTTCTATGGTCTTTATGTTGTTTTGTTCTAGATAAGTGATTTATATAGCCCTTAATTGGATATGTTCTCCTGAGGCAGCCGAATATTATGACAAAGCTTACTTATTTTTTTCATTTTCACTCCCTTTTTGCCCAGGAACAGTGTGGGAGGGCATGCAATTAACACCTTGCGATTAGTCCTAGGTTATTCATTTCAACTAGAAGAGAAACACTCTTTGAGACTTTAGGATTTGCTAGTACTCAGGTCTTAGTTAAAAATAAATAATATATATACAGTACTAAACAAGATCCGGACTCTGGTAATTGCAATTAGTAGTTGTGAATAATTATCAAACTATTGGTATGGATATCGTATTGCTAATAGAGATTAGCATTGAGCCAATTAAGTGTTCCTATAAAAAAAATGTTCATATAGATTTCATTGTACTTCAGATAGGTATTAGATGTTACATTCTATCAGGGTTGTGTACTTAGCTATCCGAAAATTGTAACTCTAAGTTTACCAAGTTTATTCGGTATAAATTACCAAAAAAAAAAAAAGTTTATTCGGTATACCTTTGATGTTGAAAATTATTTTTTATTCAAGATCTTTCACTTGTCTTACGAACTCCTTTGTCTGGAACACATTTGTCACGAATACAGAATGGATCTTTTTCTGATAGAATAATTAGAGTATCTACAAAGTATACAAACCAAAACTCTAGGGACAAAGATGGTATTTTAGAGAGAATCAAGAGAGAATATATGGAGATATATATATATATATATATATATATATATATATATATTGATTGTAGGTTTGTATCAGATATATAATAGTGAAAGGTCTAACTTATTTCAACCACTAAAAGGATAGAGTTAGAATTTATCTCAATTCAGTTTTATCTCAAATATTTAAAATATGAGATATAATATTTATCTGTTATATTAGGGTAACCTTTGATACTAGAAGTTATCTAATATCTTACTTAAGGTGCAAGTTAAGCTCATGTGGACGTACCACAATGCAACGGGAGTAATGTTACAAGATCAGAAAAATTTATCTAGTACTAGAAATTTGACTAATTGGTAATTGTGCAATTTAATTTAGGCGTCTAATATATTAATATTTTTCATGACTCCTTAGGTTTTAATGAATGTTGATATTTTTCAATTTGAAAATGATAAACAATTCTGGGAATTTTATTTTTGATCTAAAGTTGAGAAGGTGCAATATCCTAAAGTGTACTGCATTGAAGTTGCTCCAATTTTTAAATTTCTGTACTTCATTAGTAGCGTGGCAATTAGCTACGCTTAGACCCTTGCTGGAAACTGGGATTCTTGGAAGCGATGGCCCAACCAGCTTCTGTTGTTACGCCTGTAATTGTTGCCTGGGTGGTTTCTAAGCCCAAACATGATACATTCCTTCCTCTGTTGCTTGTTTAGTTGTTTGAGAACTTCCCACTATTTTGTGGCTCAGGTGTTCGTGAGAGACTTTTTCCCTACTGGCTTAGCCTGCCTGATGAAATCTCCACCTGAACCTGAGATTGTAAAGAATTTTCTATTGAAGACCCTCCATCTTCAAGGCTGGGAGAAGAGAATTGACAACTTCACGCTGGGAGAAGGGGTGATGCCTGCCAGTTTCAAGGTTCTGTATGACTCTCATCGTGGAAAGGATGCATTGATTGCTGATTTTGGAGGCAGCGCAATTGGAAGAGTTGCACCTGTCGATTCGGGGTTTTGGTGGATTATATTGCTTAGGTCATACACAAAATGCACGAGGGATCATACGCTGTCTGAACTACCTGAGGTGCAACGCGGGATGAAGTTGATACTCAACCTTTGCTTATCTGATGGCTTTGACACTTTCCCTACGCTTCTGTGTGCAGATGGGTGTAGCATGATTGACAGGAGAATGGTAGGTTTTCCCTGTCATTTGATTTTCTCCAATTTAGAATCCAATAATTGCATCTACACTACATACATACGGGAAATTGAGCTAACATGACCAACATCCATTATAGCATAAGTTGCATCCGCTTTAACACAGGTTGAATTTGCTCTTGGTGGAGGCGGCCAAAAGGTTTCCTTTCTATATTTTATTTACTGTTTCATTATGACCTTTTTTTTTTGGGGGGGGGGGGTGTTAATACAGTTTGTCAATGGCCAATCACAGCATAAAGCTAATGGCACAGTGGTTCTTGCTTGATTAATGACTGGCAGTGATATCTTACAATATGTTTTTAATGTCTTTGGCAAATTGAATGCAATGTGATGCTAGTAAATGATGATTCTGATATAAAATGGACTGATATCCCTTTGAGAGTAACTGCATACTGAAGGGAATTTGTTTCCAACTATTTAGAGTAATTCAACACAATTGCTGACGTTGGATGTGTGAAATTCTGCTTTCACTTGCATTTGAAACAGGGAATATATGGCTATCCAATTGAGATCCAGGCACTCTTCTTTTTCGCACTGAGGTGTGCACAACAAATGCTAAAACCAGAAGGTGGAGGCAAAGAATTGATAGAGCGGATTGATAAGCGGATTATAGCTTTGAGATTCCACATACAAAATTACTATTGGCTAGACTTCACTCAACTGAATAACATTTATCGTTACCGCACTGAGGAATACTCCCACACTGCTGTCAACAAATTCAATGTCATTCCTGAATCTATACCAGATTGGGTGTTTGATTTCGTGCCCTTACGAGGAGGGTATTTGATTGGCAACGTAAGCCCAGCTCGCATGGACTTTCGGTGGTTCTTAGTGGGGAATTGCATTGCCATCCTGAGCTCTTTAGCCACACTTGCACAAGCTACAGCGATTATGGATCTAATTGAGGAACGCTGGGAAGATTTAATTGGAGAGATGCCCCTTAAAATTGCTTATCCTGCACTGGAAGGACATGAGTGGAGGATCGTCACTGGTTGTGATCCAAAGAACACTCGCTGGAGTTACCATAATGGTGGATCTTGGCCAGGTTAGACCTAAAATTTTTTATTCTCTATGCTAGGTATGTTAATGTTAGCACTGATGCACACAGCTTGTCAGCGTGCCGTATAAAAATACGACTCAACTACTAGTTTGAGATTATTCAAGTTATTATACTGGATATGTGACTGTTTTTGTCTGTGCAGTTCTTCTATGGCTGCTGACAGCAGCATGCATCAAGTCTGGGAGGCCTCAAATTGCAAAGAGAGCAATAGAGTTAGTGGAGCAGCGCCTTGCCAAAGATGGATGGCCGGAATATTATGATGGTAAGACTGGTCGTTATATGGGGAAGCAAGCGAGGAAGTACCAGACATGGAGCATTGCTGGTTATATGGTTGCAAAACTTATGATTGAGAACCCTTCCAATCTTCTCATGATCTCACTCGAAGAGGACAAAAAGATAGCAAAGCCAAGGCTTACCCGATCTGCCTCGTGGACCGTTTAGGATTTTATCATATGTAGTAGTCAGCATCTTACTAAACAGGGAAGTTTGCCGACCAGGAGCAGACAGGTAAATGAAAGCGAGGGAGTCGCGAACTTTAACACAGTATCTTAATCATCTGTGGGTATTACCTCTGGAACTGGCTTTGCCTTGAACTTTTTACAATGTTGGAAGAGATTATCCATTTCATGCTCATTTGCATAAAATTTGGCTATTGATTGGGACTGCCATAAAAACATTGATACATTCTGAGAATTTATATAATTCAAAAACAGCACTGGTCTTTTCATCCTACTTTTCTGATGCCGTAAGTGTTGAAACTCGATCGTTAACTCTTTCTATATGTCTGGAATAAGATTTGTGGAGAAAAAAAAATGAGAAAAAAATTATTAAGTTTTGTAATTTTTTTTATTTTATACTTAGTCAATATCTATTCATTTTAGTTTTAATTCAATCAAAAAAAAAAAAAAAAACCAAAAAAACAAATTTAAATTCTGACTACATTTTGCATTCTACCATTTTCTTTTCTTCTGACATATATTGTACTATTATTCGTGATCTTGCAGTTGCTTGACTGTACAAGCTTGACTGTACAAAGAAAGAAAAATTTGATATCTCCCAAACGCAAATACCATATTGTGATAGGACCCACATACTAATGCGTTACTTTGTCACAGGTGTCTTTACATGCACCGGCCTTGATGCTAGCACTCCTCTACGTCAAATTATTTCATTGAACTTTTGCATTTATAATAATAATAATTGTTATTATTATCGTATTTTATATGATATATACTGTAATTAAATCCATTTTTGCACTTCTTAATTAGGTAGATGATTACTTCAGTAATAATAGTTAAATATAAAAACACTCAGAACACACACACCTAATGCTATTGATCATGAGAAGAGGTCAAAATTGTCAAATAATCCATTGATGAGAGGACTTTAAAGTTTTATTTTAATTTTTGGAATTTGAAGTTGGGTTTTGAGCCACTGGATTCATGTGAGATTTTATTTAATAATTAAAATTAAAATATTTTCATTCATTGGATCAATTTTTATAAGAATTTAATGATTGAAAATATAATTTTAACTTTTAAAATTGTGTTTCAATTTCAAAAATTCTCAATTCATTTTTACTCATGTTTTCCCTGGTTAATTAATTAGGGCTTTTACTAAAATTTTTAAGTAATTGTATACACAGGGGTAGATTTAATAAGGGACGAGTGGGGGCAGCTGCCTCCACTGACTATCAAAAGTTTGTATATTATATATATATTTTGTATAAATTTTTTTATTCTTTTAATATATAAATATATAAATTACCCCCGCTAAAATTTAATTATTATTTAAAAATTTGTAATGTTTATTTTTTTTTTAACTTTACCTCCACTCAACAAAATTCTTGGATCACCCCTGTGTATACAGCACCTGGACTTCCTGTTATAGTTCGTTACTTGAGCCACATACAACATTGCATGCATGCACGAGTCCATCAATTATAAAAGTCTTTAGTTAATTTTGACTCGCAACTAGCTCGAGATAACTTATCAGACCATCGAACAATCGCAATTCAGTGACGTAATCTAAGCAATTCAGTGACGTAATCTAACTTCCCAAGCCCACAGCTAGATTTAAATTTTCTTCTTACAAGAACTTTGTGGGATATTATACTTAATTCTTTATTTGGGAGAAGGTAAATGTTGGAGAGGAAAGGATTGAAAATGAGCGAAAAGATCTAATTCGTTTGAGAGGCAGTGAATGAAAGATGAGGAGGTGAAGGAAAAGGAAAAGAGGTGACCAATTGATCACCTCCATTGTTTTCAATTAATCTGTAATTTTAAGTGTAAGAAGTGTAAAATAACTTCAAATTGAGTTTTCTCTATTTTATTTTTGTCATTTTCTTTATTTCTATAAATGTCATCACAAATAAGTATGTTAAGAATAGAATGGTATTTTTAATTATATTATTTACTTACCTTCCATTTTCATTTTCATATATTCCAAAAGCAAGTAATTGATATTCCTCCTCTTTCATTCACTTCCATCTCATTTACTTTAATTTTTTCTCTTCCCTTTCCTCCCACTCTATTAAAGAAAGGGTTAATGTAACCAGGAACAATAATTTAATATGAGAATTTAATTTTTTTTTTCATTCCTAATTAGGTTTCTGATCAAAAAAATAAATTATGTAGGTAGAATATGATAATAACTCATTACAAATATATAACGAGTTATGATTTTTACAATCAAAATCTGATCATGTCCCAATTATATCTTAAATATTCATTTTATATTATAGTGTAATACACAGAAGTTGATAAAACTTGCCTATCAAATAATAATAATAATAATAATAATATACAAATAATATTATTAATTATTTATATTATGTATTATGAGCCTGTTTGGAGTACTAAAAAGATTAAAAATTTTTAAAAAACTCTACAATCCTACAACAAATTTTTTTTACATTGAACTACGTAAATCTCTATAAATATATATATATATATATATATATCTTTAAATTCCAATAAATTTTTACAAATTGTAATAAAAATCTCTACAAATTTCAATAATACTTTTACAAAAAAATCAAAAAATTTTTATCCAAATCTGTTCGAATGAACGAAAATCCATTCGAATCATTCGAACGAAACTATTCTTTTTTAGTTTTTATGATTTGTAGTTTACATCCCAAATGTTAAAAATTAACCCAAATCACATTTTATATCAACTTTTATAACTCCAAACGCTCCCTCTATTAATATAATGTATTGTTTTGATTTTTATATTAATTATTACCATATAATTATTTTACTTTTTTTTTAAGGTTTTATTGGATTCAACTCACCAATTAAATATAACGGCCGCGTATGAGAGAATTGATCAACTTTTCACTAATATGGGGATTTTTTTTTTTTTTTTTATCAATACTAAGACTCGGGCAGTGTTTAGCTGGGGTTCCAGCTATTGCATCCCAAGACATACCTAGCTCTACGTCGGATAATTACACATTAAATCTATATACCTAACATGGAATTTTTTATTTTTTTTTTATTTCTGAATTCATATATTCTTCTCCTAAACAACTTGAACGCCTGCAGATGCAAGCATAGGAACACCAATTAAGTTCAACGATCCAAAGCAAATAAGTTCAACGATCGCTAACAGTACTATTTCCTTAGTGGTTGTTTATTTACTTCCATCTATGAACTTGAGAAATTCTTTTAATTTGTTATGATGGATGAGTAACTCATACACTTAATCTAAAGAAGGTCAACGCTGAATTTGGAGCTAAACTTTTGTCCGGATTTGTTTGCAGGTATCAGTCTATTTCTAGATCGTCACTTGGAAAATTATGAATACACATACACGCACACCTTTAATATATTTCATGCCAATATATATGTATAACATACATGTATGTATATCTGGAAGCATGCTTCATAATATATAAATATATATATATATATATATATCAGCCCATGCATTTATATTGATCAAAAGTCTGAGAGACTCGATTGTGATATATAAACACCCGAGAAATAAACAAAACCAAATGAGCAACAAGGTCTAAGGAACAGTTGGAATCTTCATTTTTATAAAATTTGTTTAACGCTGTTTTGAGGTATAAAATAAGCAAATTACTCATTCACGTAGACAACTGTTCCCATGAAATACTCCTTTTTGCATATATATATATATATATATATATAAAAGATAAAATCTAACAGTACCCATCCAGCTGCTATCTGTATATATAGTTCGCTAATGGCATATAATAAAAAGTATATTAATTTAAAATTTATATATCATAGTTTTTTAAAAGCATTTTTTTATATATTTTTTTAATTTTTTAGATCAATTAAAAATATATATTTACTGTCTCGCTTCTTAATTTTGTTTCTAAGGAAATTTTTTTAGTTGAAGTTATGTTACTTTTGTATCATTATAATTAATACTAGGGTTTTAATTTTTAAAGTCCATAAACTTAAACTTAAATATTGAATAGAAGTAAATATATTTTATACTTTTCAATAGAAATATTCATGCGTAGTGTGTATAACAATATTTTTTGAATGAAAAATATAAAAACTTTAGACATGTACATAAATACATATTCCAACGAATGGTAAAATTAGTGAACACGTCTTTTTCTTTGTATTTTAATTAAATAAAATCAATATAATTAATTTTAAAAGCAATTAATGTAATCCACAGTTGGGAGCATAAGTTATAGTTTAAAAAAAAAATTCCTAATTAGGTTTTTCACGAAATCATACAAATTTTAGTTTAATAAAATTTTAATTAATTATTGAGTTATTTTTATTAATTTATAAGTGAAGAATTTTATTATTATTACGCATAGTATAGAAATTTTAAAGACTTTTTCATGAGATAATAAATTAACATTTCAAGTTATTAATATATAAAATAAAATTAGTATAAAATATTTTTATAATTCTAAATTCAACCATAGCGAATCGGGAAATTATGATTCAACATGTTATGATTTATCCAGTACGGGTGAATTGGATTCTATTTTGTGAAAAAAATAAATAAATAAATAAATCCGAAGTGTTTAGATATTAGAACAATAAAAAAAAAAGATCAACAAGCTAGCTAGCAAGCTAGACGTGGGTCCTCTCGCAGCATCAATATATGGCAGGCCAGCAGGCCATGATTCATGATAAAGCTACAAATATTATGATCATGTCAATGGAAGACCACCACCATCATCATCTGCCCAGGCCACACTGTTTTGGGCCATGACTTGATTATATATATATATACATATTATATATTCACGTTTTAAAATGGCAATGCTGCTGCACAGCTAATACTAATTGTACGCATGGCTTTCCAGAAACAGTAACATTCACACAACCTAAATTTGTTTGACCCTTCATTTATTTTAAACTTTAATTTGTTTACCCCACCATTGGTGCCGATTACAAATCCATAAAATAACTATACATACATACATAGATATATATCCTGAATAAATTAATATGAAATTCTGAGTTTAATTACAAGTGCAGCTGCTGGGGCAATCTTACTGTATTAATTGGAACAAATAATTGATATAATGCAGTAGAATTAATAATAAACACACACTTATATTGAGTTCCAAGATCATGATCTTGATCATACCGCAATTGTATTAATTAAGCCAATCATTCAACTGAATTTATTTCTAAACTCATGGCAAGCTGTATATAATGATCCCATTATTTTGACATTATTTCACAGGCAGCATAACATAACAAAAAATCCTTATATCAAGACGCAATTATTCTTATTCATCATAACCAAATTAACCTATAATATATTTATATATATATATATATAGATATAATATATGCACCAAAAAAAAAAAAAAAAAAGCCATTAGGTTAATTGTTGGGTCATTATACAATTAGCACAATAGCATTTGGGTTCATATACATATATAATTTGAGCAATATTATATTATCTAGGGATGAAAATGAATCGAACTATTCGTGAGCTATTTAAGATCGACTCGAACTCGGTTCGTAATTAAAACGAGCTCGAATCAAACTTGATTTGCAACTCATTTAGATTCGAGCTCGAGTTTAGACTTATAAAAATTCGGTTCAAAAGTTCGTGAGTAAGCTTAATAAAATAATATATATATATATATATATAATATTTTTATTATATTTTTTTTATAATATTTTATTTATTATATTTTAAATTAAAACGACGTCGTTTTGATTTAATTTAAACTATTCATGAGCTAAGCTCGAACCTAAATTTTTTTATATCGAGCCGAACTCGGACCTCTATAAATAGTCAAATCAAGCTCGAATTCAAGTTTGAGCCAAATTCAAACAAGTTAAAATTCGACTCGATTCAGTTTGTTTCTGTCCCTAATATTATAAAAAAATGATAATTAAAAGTATTAAGGGATTTTGAGTCTGCTATTTTTAAATATTTAACTTATTAAAATGTTTCCTATTGAGATTGACATTGACAATCTTTTCCCACATTATTTATTTGGAATCTGAAAAATCAGATATTGAAGCTTATAGTGCTAGCTAGTGTACCAAGTAAAGAATTCGAAAGAAATATTAATTGCGGGAGAATAGTGATTGAAGCAAAACTAACGGCTAGTTTAGTTTGATAATTGTTTGGAAGCTTTTTGGAAGGTTCATCTGCAGAGCCTTACTGGAGGTGGGGTTGGGATCTGACCAGCGTGCCGTGCACCAACTGGGTATGATCAATTGAAAGAAACTGTCTGATAAAAGCCAAGCAAATTAACCAACCTTTCTTTACCCATCTTTCTGCCCTCCCCTCAGTTGTACACATCAGTAAAGGCTTTCAACTTTTGTGGGTTGTCTTCATCTTGTCATTCTCACACTTTTAAACACCTCTTGCTCTCTCTCTCTCTCTCTCTCTCTCTCTTTCTCTCTCTCTAGAAGTATATATATATATACATGTATGTCAGTATGTGCACATATGTTCCGTCTACTGAAATACTGTGCTATGTTTAGTCCACGGATGGATTGAAGTGGCATCTTTATACGTCAGTTTTCGAATTGAATAAAACAAGACCACCCCAACAACTTATTATTACAAATCCTTGTTAGAGGAATCATGAAAGCTGACAAACATAATATATCTCGACAAACCTTTTCCCTTCTTCCCCCATGCTTTTATAAATATATTAAAAAGGGCCATTCATCACTCCATTAAAAAGGCCTTCTCATAACCCCCTCCACTCTCCATTCCTAACACCTCTCTCTCTCTCTCTCCCCCTCTTCCCCCTCTCTCTCTCTAACAACTATCTCCCTCCCCCCCCCCCCCAACCCCTCTGTATTTCTGTCTTAAAATGACGAGCCTACTCACTTCACTAAACCTATGCCTAACCTTACTATTTTCTGCTCATGCTATGCACGCAATGGCACATTGGCCACGGGGAAGATCAACCAGGTTCTATGACTTCAAGGTCTCTCTCATGGATTTTATTCTATAATATAATTTTTAAATTTAATTTCAATTCCCTGTTTGTATAAAAATATTTTACATAAGTGAATTTCAAAATATAATGTGTTTATAATTATTAATTTTTATATTTTATTAAATTATAAAACGACAATGAGCTACGTTGTAACGTGATATTTCTATAAACAAATTTCACACCCATAATGTATCAAAATTAAACTCTATTTTTAAAAAATGATCAACTACAATTGTATTTTTTCTTTTTTTGTGCGTGTGTAGTTTCTGTAAGTAGTTAGTTTTCTAATGAAATAATCCGTGCATGATGATATATATATATAGATGCAAACCCTGAGAGTCACGAAGCTTTGCAAGAGCAAGGACATCGTCACCATCAATGGAATGTTTCCTGGTCCAGTTGTTTACGCCCAGGAAGATGACCGCGTGATTGTCCGAGTCACCAATCAAACACCCTACAACGCCACCATCCATTGGTAAACCAACCTTACTACTAAATTTCTTTCTTTCTTTTTTAATTTTTTTTAGAATGTCATTTAATTTGTATCTCTTTTGCTCATTGATCTTTAGTAATTTATGCGACAAAAATTTTAGTTGTTGATCTCAATTTGCTCATTAATTGATCTTTAGTACTTTGTTCTACGTGGTAATTAACGTTTCAGGCACGGTGTTCGACAAATACTATCATGTTGGTTTGACGGTCCGTCGTACATTACGCAGTGCCCCATCCAAGCTGGACAAACTTTCACGTACGAGTTCACACTGCTGAAACAGAAGGGCACTCTTCTTTGGCATGCCCATGTTTCATGGCTTAGAGGCACGGTCCATGGTGCCATCATTATTTACCCTAAAACTGGGGTGCCTTACCCTTTTAAATACCCTTACGAAGAACACATCATAATCCTGGGTAAATCCTTGATTAGGAGCATCTGCAAATCATCACTTTATCATCATACTTACATTAATTGTTATTTTTTGTGTATGTAATTGATCTCTACTAAACGGTTTGATATTTGATTAAGTTTATATATATATATATATATATATATATATGACAGGAGAGTATTGGTTGAGAGACCTTGTACAACTTGAGCAGGCCGTTCTGGCCAGCGGCGGAGCTCCTCCTCCCGCGGATGCTTTTACAATCAATGGACACCCGGGCCCCAATTACAATTGTTCTAGTAACGGTAATAAGAGTTATCACTTTAATTTTGGAGGGTTTGTTTGGTACGTACTTGCAGAAGAGTAAGAGAAAAAGATGAGAAAGTGAAAAAGCCGAAATATTATGCTGGTTTTAGAACCATACTTTCAGAAAGGTGTTTTTGAAAATTAATTTTTAGTATTTTTTTTTAAACTGTTTGGTGGTTATATATATCCAAAAATAATTTTGAATAAAGAGAATAATAAGAAAGTAATAATAGAAATTTAAATAAAGTGTAAATACATAATTTAATAGCATATTAATATGAAGAAAAAACATATATTTGTTTTTATAAGAGTTTTTATATGTCATTCCATTTTTGGTTTATTTTGTCTTAATTTTGAAAAAATAAGACAAAAAAAAAAGATAATTAAATGCAATTTTGGGGAAAAAAAGATATATTTCTGAAACCAATAATTAAACTGGGCATTTAATTTTTCTTAATTTGATAAAGGGATTTTTATTTATTTATTTTTTTTAATCTTATCTAGAAATAGGAAAAAGGGATAATTATTGTAATTAAAAGAGGAAGGAAAAATATAACAAAAAGTGTATGTGAAGAAAGATGATAGTCTCTGCCTCTTCCATTTTTTTTTAACTATGAATTGTTTATCGGGGAAGGTGTAGACCAAACAACAAGTCTCGATCAGCTAATGACATTACGAACCATCTCATGCATTGAGGTCAATTGATATATATATATATATATATATGCATATGCATATATTGCTCCCTCACCTTTCTAAATTTATTTATTTATTTTGTTATATCTGTCGCTATATCTCATCTACTCCGCGATAAATTAAACGTTAATTTTATCTTCTTCTCCTTCTTCCTTTTCAATTGGGCTACTATATATTTATATATATAATAATTAATTTTTTAATTTAATTTTATTATTATTCTTTTTTTTTTGTAACAGATGTGTATAAAATTGATGTGGTCCCTGGGAAGACGTACCTGCTAAGACTAATCAACGCAGCCTTGAACATGGAGAACTTTTTTGCCATCGCCAACCACAAATTAACAATAGTCGAAGCCGACGCTGAGTACACAAAACCATTCACCACAGACCGAGTGATGCTGGGTCCAGGTCAGACCCTCAACGTCCTAGTCAGCGCCGACCAGCCAATCGGAAGTTACTCGATGGGCATGGGACCTTACATGTCAGCAACGCATGTCTCCTTCCAAAACATTACATCCATTGCCTATTTCAACTACTTAGGCGCCATGCCAGATAGCTTGCCTCTCCCAGCCCCGCTTCCCACCTTTAACGACAATCTCGCCGTTAAGACCGTCATGGACGGGCTCAGAAGTCTTCATCCCATCAACGTCCCGAAAGAGATCGACGCCAATCTTTTCATCACTGTCGGTTTGAACGTTCAGCAGTGTCATTCGAACGCACCTGAGCAGAATTGCCAGGGCGCCAATGGCGGGGTTATGGCTGCCTCGATGAATAATATAAGCTTTGTTAGGCCTCGGATTTCACTTCTTGAAGCTTATTACAAAAATATGAATGGGTATTTTACCGAGGATTTCCCTGGGGTACCCCTTAAGTTCTATGACTTTGTTAATGGGGCACCTAATAACATCCCTAATAATACCCAGTCGCTGCATGGGACTAGGATCAAAGTTCTTGAATATGGGACGAGGGTGCAATTAATCTTGCAGGACACCGGCACGGTCACTACTGAAAACCACCCCATTCATCTCCATGGTTACAGTTTCTACGTGGTTGGGTATGGTTCTGGGAATTATAATCCACAAACTGCGAGTTTTAACTTGGTTGATCCTCCTTACATGAACACAATTGGAGTTCCAGTTGGAGGATGGGCTGCAATTCGGTTCATAGCTGACAATCCAGGTATTTTATTATATATATATATATATATTGATAAGAATCTTACTTGACTCATTAAAATATTGTCTATTTTAAAAATATTCATACATTATTAATCTTAGTGTCCAGTACTTTTTCAATAATGTATACACGTTCTTGCACGGATTTATTTGCCCTTTTTGCGCGCCTCCGACCACAAACTCCTAACTTCTCAAGAAGCGAGAGGTGAGTAAAAAGCTTGAAATAAATCCATGCGAATGCTTGCATGCACGATTGAAGATGTGGAAGTGGACTCACCCGTTGAATAATATATGAACAGTACTCTTAAAGTAGATGATACATTTGTGAGATGAATTTCTCCCCCAACACTCACACATAAATATCTACATACATAGACGTATGTTTAGTAAAATTTTGAAGTAGCTAATCAGGGAGATTAATTAATCATATGTTTTGTAGGAGTTTGGTTCATGCATTGTCACTTGGAGATACATTTGTCGTGGGGATTGTCTGTGGCGTTTATAGTGAAGAATGGAAAAGGAGTACTAGAGACCCTTCCTCACCCTCCGGCAGATCTGCCCAGATGCTAGAGAGTTTGTTGCATGTTGCTAAATTAATAACACAAAAACCTTAATTTCCAACTATGATCTTTCCAACGAAAGATTCATTGACACAAGTGTGAATTGCCAGTGTGCTCCATTTCGTTTAGAAATGATATTGGAAATTTTGGTATATAGAAAGTAAAGATTGGATGGATGAAATAACAAAACTTCGATCCAAGTTGCTTCTCCATTTGTTTGCAAGAGTTGGAACAAGCTAGTCTTTATAAGAATCAATTTCTTTTGAGTCGGAACAAACTAGTACAATGAACTCAGTGAAGTCTAGCGGTTATCCATAGTAATTAGTCTAATAATACACTGCAGCAAACTAGTAATAAGTTCTATTCCATTTTAGAATCTTACTATCACAATAGAAAAATCATGGATTGATTTTCTCTGATGTCCAAAATTTCTCTCCATTGGTACTCTGTCTAGATGTGAAGAATAGCCTCTCATTAATCTTCAAATTCACGTAATCAACCTGTACATAAGACAAGCCCTGTAAATTTTATGGTCTAAATTAATTCAGAAGGGAACAAATTCAAGAGCACATAAGAATTCGGACCTGGTCTGGATCTAGAACCAGCAAACAAAATTCGTCGACAGGCCCTGCAGAAGGATCTAAGAAGGATTCCTGGGATGATTGTTCACCAAGTGAGGGAAGACCAGGACAAGGCCCCAAGTACTGCAGTCTTGATTTTAAAGAACTGGCAAACCAAGCTTTCTCTCGTTGCTACATCGCAAGGTCTTTCAAATCAAAAATCATATTTTGTCTTAATATATGAGTAAAAGCTAGTACTTTCTACATGAGTAAAACAATCATTGTGTTGTTCATTTATTGTTTCACGGTGAAAATGAATCTTACAATTCAAATCCAAGCATAAAACTGACAAAGTCAAACCGATTTTTAATGAAGGCACTCAGTCAGCAGTACAAGTTTGGCGAAATTTATAAGTAACAAAAAATATGCACTAAGTCAGCCCATTTACATGAACTTGATAGATAGCTTCCCAACTTGGATGAAAGATCCACACAGATATCATGGAATATTTAGCAGTGTAAGTAGGATTACCATTGGATTATATCTCTTTCAAGTAGTATAATATCTTTGTTAGTTGAGCATGCTAACAAATATAACGAACAATAATATACTGCATCTACACAGATGTGAGCTTTACAGATAACATTCTGACATATCTATGTAAACAGAGTGCTTCTCTTGCAACCTAAAGACCACTAAACTACAGGTCTCAAGCCATCTCAACAATTTGGGGAACTCCTCAAGACCTTTTCACATGTTTGCTTTCCAATTTTCCTTCTGATTCCATTAGTAGGATCACCTTTACTCTCAAGAAGCCTCCTTTAGAACTAGGACAATTCGAAACAGAACTTTGCTTCAAGGGGAAAGTGTTAGGCCATGGAGCGGTCGTTTGATGGTTTCAAACTTTTATCCAACAATTTTATCTCTTGCTTCGTCAAGACCACAAAATCCAAGCAACAAAGAGATCTCAAACCATTTCAATGCACCCCCCCCCCCCCCCCGGGGGGGGGGGGGAACAGGCCCATATACACATACACAAATTCTTTGTTGGCATCCCACAATTAGCACAAAACTCAGCCTCTATCAGAAGCTACAATCGACTGAGTTCTGATCTTTGTTTCTTAGCTTCACAGGGTTGATCAGGTGACAGCTTATGTAACAACCTGCTCCTAGGATGTAGATGCTCATCCTAGATGAACTCCTTTAGCAATAAAACTTCTTTGGGGATGCAATTATGTTCACAGTAAATTGAAAGTATTAAGTGATCCTGCTGAATGTTATAATTCAAATTAAAATGAATTACAGCAACATTACAGGAAGGCCTCCATACTTTTATCAGTACCTCTCACAGAAGGAAGCGTGCACACATCTACGCAATAGGCAAAAGTATCAATAAGAAAATGGGCCAGGAACTCCAACAAAATTACTACATTGTTCAGCAAAAAAAAAAAAATAGAAATAAAAAAGAAATGGTCATTGCAATGTGCCGGAAACTGGAAAATGCACCTGAAGTTTCAGAGGATCAGGGCATGACCCATTGATGACATCAATTCTTCCATTAATCCGGAATTGCTCCCAAGAGTCAGTAAAATACCAACATATCTAATCATGAAAACATCAAACTTCAAATCAAATTGCAGCACAACAAGGAAAAAATTATTAAACTTGCAAGCGTCTTCAGCAACTCTAAATGCAATTCACCGGTGACAAGTTCAGTAAAACAAGATTTTCAAAAAGCAGCAAACCACATGGATGAGATAATACATAAATGAATAAAGGTTAATTACCTCAGCAAATGGGCAATGGTTGAGATCATCAATCTGCAGATTAAAAGTAGAAAACTTTATTCCGAGCAACAAGATTGTAGTAATCAAAAACAAAGCCCATCTAAAAATTTAATCACCCATAAACAAACTATAAAAAGTGAGTACAAATTAAAGCACGAAACAGGAAGGGCAAAAACGAAAAGAGAGAACCTTGCGACGTCGGGAATCAGTGTTGATTTGAATCTTATCAGTGTCGTCTTGAAATCCTCTGCAGATAATAAAAAATCATCACATGAAAAACTTCAATAAAATTTCAATACTTTACACCAAAACATATGGACACAGACCTGAAAACAACAGTGCGATTCGAGGGCTTGCCATTGGATCCGATCGTTGCCTGAAAACCCACAAAACTAGATTGATTAGAAACCATTTGGAGAAAAAATAAAAGGTAAACGATCAATTCAAAGCACAAGGGTGTCTATATATGTGTGTATATGTGTGTGTGTAGAGAAATATACAAGCTGGAAGAAGGCAGAGTGCTTGAGGCCGGAATTAGACTCCAAGGCACTGAGAAGCAGTTGCTTCCATGGCGATGTTACTGTCCCCATTTGCAAACTGTCTGAGAAACAATGAATGGTATTTGAATTATCCGAAAAGCCAAGGGAGCTTAGTGATATTATGAGAACCTCTGGGGTAGTTACTTTTCCTAAACTTTTTTACTGCCCAAATATATATATATATATATATATATTTCTTTTGGACTTTCAGGCCCAAAATGTTTGGGCCTTTTGCTGGTCCAGGCAATTAATGGAGCTAGCTAAACAAGCCACAACTGGGACACAAAACACAAGCCGGGAAAAAGAAAATACTAAAAGCAATCTATCATTGATCTATTATTTTTTATGATTTTTTTTATAAAAATTTAATTTTTTGATAATTTTTAAAAATGTTAGTTACATTTTTAAACTAACATTTTTAAAAAATAAAAAATATATTTAAAACTAAAAAAATTTATGCACGCGTGGTTGAATTTTGTTTACTCTTATGTGAGTTCTCATATTTTAAACTTTTTTTTTTTGGGTAATTTTTTATGAATGTTAATAATATATATAAAAGCCACTAAAATAACGAATACATAAATATCAAATTTTAATAAAAAAAATTATATAAAACATGAAAAGGCAAAAAGAAAAAGAAAAAGAAAAAGAAAAGTATCTTGTTAATTAGTAAGCTCCATCCTAGTCTTTGACAATCAATACGGTTGTCCATATTCCCTTGTGGCACGAGGAGATCACAAAGTGCCCCAGCCAAGAGAGCAACCCCTTATGAGGGTGTATTTCCAACAAAGTTTTTCACGACGGAAAATAGATTTATACTTATATATATTTATTTTTTATAATTAATTAAATAAAATATTAATTTTTTTGAAATAATTATTTTTATTTTTATTTTTTTCATTATTCACAATACCAAAATAAATTTAATTTTTTTTTTCACTTTTCCCTCAATAAATCTTTATTTCAAAAACGGTACAATGTTAATGTATTTTTGTTTTGTTTTGTTTTGTTTTTCCAACGAGGGAATCTTGGCTGAAATATTCTTGGTCCTTTCGGCTATCCATTGGTCCCTTCAGCAATCCATGTCTATAGATGACATTGAGGACTTCCAAAAGTATATAAATTAAATGAGCTATTAGGTGTTCGAAGCAAAATAGCTAGAAAAAGTTATTTTACGGTAGAACAACAATATATTTTTATATATCAATGTGCCTGACTGTGATAATTTTTAAATAAGTTATATTTTTATAAATTTTTTATTTTGAAATCAGTAGCAGATCCAAGATTTTGTTATAGTGGGGTTAAGCTGATAAATAAATGTAGTGTACTTAATGTATGAACAATCTATTTTGAGAGATATATTTTATGGGGACAAAATGATAAAAATACCTCAAAAATTATATTATTTTCTAAAGAATTATTACTTCTAATGGGGGCAAAACTTGTAAATTGCTTAAAGTATAAAAATAATTTATTTTGAAAGATATATTTTATAGGAACAAAAGTATAAAAATATCTCAAAAATTATATTATTTTTTACAAAAATTTTGTATTCAATGGGAACAATTGACCCTATTACTTATATGTGCATCCGCCCATGTTTGAAATAATAAATTCACACTTGTAAACATTTTATAGACTAATATATTATTTATACAAAGCTGTATATAAATTCTTTTGTGATGCAACCATCATCAAACATTTGGGTTCGTGCCAAAAGTAACCATGACATGCTACATTTTCTTTTGCTGTCAAATCAATTGTGGCGAAGTTGTAACAATAGACAAACCACTATGTTTTAGTGTCAAACCAATTGCGACGAAGTTGTAATAAATAAGATATATATATATATATATATATATATATGAATTATTATTCTTCTTATTAAATTCACATTTTTGTAGTGCTTGTGTGGTTAACACGTTTGTCAGAACATGGAGTGTAAATATTCTTCCGAAATGCAGATCACGAGCACGATCACCAATATGTAAAAGAAAGTTGATTTCTTTTTTACTATTAGTACGTTTGGAGTGAAGGAATTTAGGCTTTGCTCGGTATAAAAGAAATTAGGAGAGTAAGAAAAATAGGAGGAAGGAGTAATGGAAAGAAAGAAAAGTAAAAGGAAGGAAATGTATTTGGTTGAGTAGAGAAGTGTGAGAAAAAAAAAAAGAAATATATATATATTTATTTATTTATATATATGTCATAATTTATTTTTTGAATTAAAAATTATTTTATGAAATATGGGTCTAATTTTTTTTATTTTTTATCACACTTCTCCCCCTCTCTCTCTCCCCTCATCCCTCCTCTCCCTCCTTTTTTCCTCCCAAATTTGGGATGATAAAAATATATGGGACCCACCTCTTATTTTTTCATCTCATTTTTCTTTCTCTTTACTTTTCCCTCCAACTAAATAATGGAAATAGGGTATTATCCTTTCTCTCATTTCCTTCCTTCCTATTTTCCATCCAACCAAACGTACCACTAGTAAAATTTGATAGAAATAGTGTATTCGTAATTTATGTAGTGAAATAAAAAGTGAGTAAATTTTAAAAATTTTTAATATTTTTTAACAAATATCAAAATTCCAAAGTGAATACAGGACAATGTCAACTTGATGCATGGCTTAATTAGGCCACCGTTTGGTGTGTTAAAAAATAAAAAAAAAATTAAAAATTATTTATTTTTTATTTTACTGTACAAATTACGAATTCACAACTTATCTCATTTTATCTCATTTTTTATCACTCAAAATATACCCTTAGATGCATGGGACCACGAGCATGCATCGCCGCGAATGTCTCCATCTCTGCGCCTTCTGAAGTTGTCAACTTGGTGCGCGTATATATAATTATGAATTGGTCCATTTAAGTACACATGCATCTACCAGCTCAAAGAATTGAAGTTAATCACGAGTTCAACTAACAATCGCCCAACAAAAATTACAACACAGAAGTCAAAAATACGGTCTCAATCGATTACATGCAGTCATAGTTAATCATTGCTACTTTCTCTCCAGCCGTTTCAACTTTTAGGATGCGTTTGGTACACAAAAAATTAATGAAAATCTCAATAAAATTTTATACATTTCTATCTTTTTAAAATTAAACAAATGTTTAATATTTTTTAAAAAATAAAAAATCGATAACTAAAATTCAGTTAACCAAATAGTAAAAATATTTTCACCATTCTCACTTTAGATTCCCGAGCTACCAAATGACAGTCATTTTGACTATTTTTTGTGACGTTTTTAAAACCGTTCCGACGGAATCGCACAGCCAACTTTCGTCCAAACGGTTTCTACAATCCGTTTGAACGGATTATAGTGTAAAGAAGTCATGATTGTCTAAAATTTTAAATCCGTCCAAACGGAAATCTAGTTCGTCGGAACGAAATCTTACTATTCATATTAAAAAACGCGATTTGAGCTGAGTGCATCAAATATAAAAAATTTCCTCAAACCACATTTTATCTCATTTTATCTTACTTTTTGGTGTGCCAAACGCAACCTTAATTCTCATTTATTAAATGTGCTTGTGTGTATATATATATATATATTATATAGAAAAGCGTTCATGTTGGTCAACTCGCGAATAGAGAGTAAGTTATTAAACTTACTGTAGCAAAGAAGATTAGGTATAAATAACCCCATCACAGACCAAAACTTCCCTTCAACAATTTTACGGTGCTCAGTCCGCTTCGTTTGGTTTTGAAAAAGCTTTTAATTTTTATTTTTTTGGTAGTCTTTTTTTTCTTGTATAGTTTTTTTTTTTTTTTCCAAAATTTGAATTTTTATTAAAAATTGTATCTTTTATGGGTATTGATCTCATTTAAAAAAATAAAAAATTCACATTGTTTGAGTAAAAATAACAAAAGTAAAAAATCAACTTTTTTTCGTTACTTTTTCTTTACCCAAATGAATACTTCTTACTTAAATAGATACAAATTTTTTTATTTCTTTTTTATGAGTGTGATTAATACACTTAAAAATTATAATTTTTAAAAAATAAATTTCGGTAAAAAAATTCATATAAGACAATAAAAAGTTACAAAAATAAAAGCTTCTATTTGTTTTTTAATCAAACAAAATTTCAGTCAATAAACAGCGTTTCTTAATTAATAACTAAAGCAAAGCTATTTTGCAAGAAGTGTTTTTACCCAAAAAAAAGTGAGTGAAATAGAAAGGAACTGTGACATTATTGTATAATATAATGGATTATTTATTTTTATAATGATTTATTCATAATTATGCTATGTCACACTGATGAAAAATTATATGAAAAAAAAAAGTAAAATTACATAACGTTAGTCTAATTAATGACTATTATAAGATTGGAATACTAGATCACTTTGCATTCAATTTTTATATATTTTTCTTTAAAATTAATTTTTTTCTTCTTATATACATATATATATATATATATATAGAGAGAGAGAGAGAGAGAGAGATACAATCACATGGAGCAAGTAAAAAGAAGAGCAGGTGCATGATGCAAGGGGACGTTTCTAGGTAATCTGTCATTAGAGAACAAAATTCAAAAGTGACTTTTCACCGTGAACTGGGTGATTATAATTGATTTTTTTTGTGAATATCTCATTTTTAACGTTTTAATAATTTCAAAATTCGTGTAGTTTCTTATATATTTTATTACTCAAATTAGAATCTGTTGTTGTCTTTAAACAACCATTGCAGGCGCTTCACATGATATTTACCTTTAATATGTGGGCCAACCTTGAGCTGCAATCATGGCGCGGGGCAAAATCTCGACCAATTAAAGTGAAGAAATTAAAACAAAAGAAAATTGAGGGCACGGTGGTATCGCATGGGGCTGCTATCAAACTCATTATCAAATCAGGTGCTTGCACGTAATTCAACGGAGTACTCTCTTGGCAATTTGTCTCCCCTGATTTAATTTGGGCATCACAGTTCGCAAGGTTAAAATTTGTAATTTCACTCCACGAACGATTCACAGGTTTCATTTGAAAACTCCCGTGGGTTAGAAGAATTGGTAAAATTTTAGATTTATTTAAAAGTAATTATTAGTTCGAATCTTTTCAAGATTATTAGAAGATTTATTTGGTTATTAATTTCGCATCAAGCTGTGAGTAAACTGGTCCAAACATACTTAGTTAAAAAAAAAGTTTCATTTGAAAATTATTGAGCTACCCAACTTCTAATTAATTACTTAGCTTTTTTTTTAATATCAAATGATCAAAATTAATTTCGTATATTTTTTAAATCTTTCAAATCATAAAAGGGAAGACATGTTAAATTAATAAAAAAATAAAAAAATTATTTTTTCTCTTTTCAAACATCCAAATAATAATAATAATAATAATAATAATTTTTTAATAGTTAATACAAAAAAAAATTAATTTTTTCTTCCCAAACTAATCCTTAGGTCAGTTATGTCCTGCCATATAAGATAAAAAGGTGCAATAAGATTGTGTGAACCAAAAATTTGTCAAGAAAAAAAATTAAAAATTTCTTATGAGCTGAAATAAGGTATGAAAATTTTAAAAATTCAAGATTAATATTATTGATGAATATTTTTATTTTATTATATTTTTAATCTAGTATAATAAAAATGTATTTAAAATTTTATACTTGTTTATTTCCCTCTCGTCAAATTCTCACTCCAACAGCTTTCAATTTTTCTCAAAGGAGGGATGATAAGACCCAATTCACATGATAATTTTGGATTTCTCCTTGCACACTCTGGAATTGTTGAGAATTTGAAATTGGCATTTACGCTTTCATATTCTCGTGTATAAAAAAATATAATTTGATACGTTCATATGTCTGTCCTTTCCAAATGGATGCCTGTCGGTGCAATTGTTTGCCTTTTTAATTGAAGGCAAGACAATTTACTAATACGGCATGATTAATGTGATAGAATTTAAAGGGGAGACAATCCATTAACACTCTGTTTAAAATAATGAATTTGATCAAATTTAATTTCATTTGATTAGAATTTTCATTAATATTTTTATTTAAAATTAAAATAAAATTTTATGAGTTGAATTTAATTTTATTTCATAACTTAAATTTTGAGATTTATACATCATTTAAAATCCAATTCAAAACAATAGAATTTAATAAAAATTCATTATTTTTGTTTACCCATCTAAGTAAGTAGATAAATTTATCTTCATATATCATATTTTTCATTAATATAGTCAAATTTAGTATTTCTCTTAAATCAATTCAATTCAATTCAATTTATAAATTTAAAGTGTGTTTCAAATACAAAATTTTATTTACTAATTCAAATCAAATCAAATTAATTCTCTATTTTAAAATTAAACCGATTCTAAGGGAAGAATGTTCTCAGATAGAGTATAAGGACAAATAAAAATATATTACGTGATAATGTATCACAATTTTACATACGCAGCTCCATCAAAATACAAAATATTATTATATAGCATATTTTTATTGGTATCTAATAAGTGCACTCGGAGCAAAACACGACTATTTTTCTAAAAATAATGCTTTGCAAAACTGATTTTTCAAAATAAGTTATAAGAATTATGTGAAAATTTTTGTATATATTAATTTAAATGGAAATGCATTTAATTATGCATTATAATTCTAAAAACATTATTATATTAACATAAATACTATTTCGTCAACTTATTCTGGCACGATAATATCGACCATTATTTTTTTATAAATATATTGCATTTCCCAGTTAACTAGGTTTACTAAAGGCTGCTAGCTATAAAGAAAATTTACTTCCTAGCTAACTTGCTGAAAAATCAACGAGAAATGAACTAACGTATGCACTTGTTCAGTTCCGAATATCTTGGCCCACCTACCTTAATTATTGGGGTGCAAATGAACGTGGACATCGTTCGTTTGCTTCACCCTCATTTAATTATTGGAGGGGTTTTAATTAATAAATTAAATATATAATTCAATTCTTGAGTCCATACGCCTTGATTGATTGACAATACTTTCTTTTTGCCAAGTATTGACAACACTTCTACGTACATACGCAATCATGTAAAGTTTTGCAAGAAATTAAGAAGCACCCTCCAATAACTAATTAATAAACATACAAATAGGTACATATATTATATTATCACCATTTTGTCCAAAACTAATATTTTAAGCTGATCATAAGGAAGGTACGTACTGAGCATGCACATAAACATCAACTATTATTAGTATTATTGCTGATCAGATCATCAAAGGAGTCTAACTGAACTTGGTCATCTTCTGTGTTAAGAAGCTGAAGATACTCCTCGTATAGCTTCTCCAGATTGTTATCCGACATTGATGGGTGAGATTCCAGCTCTGAACAACCACCAGCAACAATATCATGATCATATCGGTCATCATCGCCAATAAGAAAGTCAACCTCAATGCCATGACTGTTATTGTAGTTAGCATCCTCTTCTTTGAAACTAGACCATGGATTAACATCCACATGATCTTCCGTACCAAACAGACCTTTGTCATAATCTCCTTCCTGGCTCCAATTGGAACTGCTGCTATTCCTCGACAATGTTGAGAAGGAACTCAGAGAAGAAATCCTAATGGGTTTTGGGTTGTGAACTTTCTGCTTTTCGGCCGTCTCTGCCTTGGATTTGGGCTTGTTGACCGTCTTCTGCTTCTTGTTGCTGTCCATGACCCTCCTCTTCTTTGCTTCTTTTGCTTTCGGATCCGACTTTTTTTTGTGGGTGTCCCGGTCGGTTCCTTGGATCCTGAGTTTTTTGCTAAGATGGGTGTTCCAATAGTTCTTGATCTCGTTATCGGTTCGACCCGGTAGCCTTCCTGCAATTAGAGACCATCTGTTGCCGAGTAGGGAGTGCATTCTCGTAATTAGGTCATCCTCGTCAGGAGTAATGTTCCCTCTCTTTATATCTGGTCTTAGGTAGTTCAACCATCGTAGTCTGCAACTTTTTCCACATCTAAGTAACCCTTCATGCACCCAAAATAAACAAACAAGTAAATAAATTAGTGAACTGATGAGTATGACACAAAAAAAAAGAACATAGCTGTAGAGAAACTCTAGACATACATTAATTGGGAGGAGAATACTACTAACCCTTTGTTTGGTTTTGAAATAGCTACAAAAACAAGGGTAAATAAAAATATATTCACCTCCTTTGTTTGTTGGATTTGGAAAGAGAAGGAAGGGCAAATTACAGAGAATTAAAGTTTTATATTCAACATGCTCTAATATCATACTCTTAATACATAATATAATTAATTTATTTAATTTATCTTGTAACATAATTAATTTTAAATAAAATTTCATCAATTTTAGTTTTGAATTTTTTTTTTCAGTTGAAACAATCAATTTTTAATATTCTATAAGTGATAGAAGTATTAAAAAAAAAATCCAAACTCTTTTATATAATTTGATATACCAATGAGGGTATTAATTTTTAGTTTTGAAAAATCTTTTAACACTTTTAATTTCGAAAATAAATCAAAATTGTCCATACTCGAATGTGTAGATATGTATGAGGTCTTCTTTTCACTTGGGTTTTAAACAATTGTCCAAATTGCTTGAGGCTCATACCGGCCGGGGATTCTCCTCATTATGACACGAAAATGAAGAAATAAATAAGAGGAGAGAAGGAAACGGTTAGCGAAAATTACCGGCTTTTTTAGGCAAAGATCTCCAGCTGCCTTCACCATGAACCTGAATATACTTTGTAAGCAACGCGTCCTCCTTAGTAGTCCATGGACCTCTCCGCAACCCAACTTTGGCACAGCAAGGAGCCCTTCCCATCTTCTCTGTTATTCAATTTTCTGCACAGCATATCACACATACAGACATATATACATATATGCTTGTGTGTACTGGAGAAAGGAAGAGAAGAGCTAGAGATGGAGAAAGAGACAAAGCTGAGGGTGCTCTTAACTGGGGGAGCTAGCTAGCTAGCACACTCTGATCACAACCTTGTCCCCCTTTTTATATCCATTACTAGAATCTGATATTAATTATTTTTTTCTGGTAATTGCTAATTAACTAAAACCATATTAATATGATCATAATTGTAATACTTCAATAGGTGCGGCTTAACCTTTTTGGGGCCTACCGCAAATATTGAAGTAGGTTTTTTTTATACAATAAATAAAAATAATTTTTATAAATTGTAATTAAAAAACTGTAAAAATTTATTTAAAAACTAATGCTCTTGTTTTTTGTGATGCAAGGGATGCCATTATTTGAGAAGCGCAAACTGGTAAGAAATTTAATATTAAGGTTCTGTTTGGAGTGATAATAAATTTTTAAAAAAAAGTAAAAAATACTAAAAAATTTTAAAAATTATTTACTCTTTATTTATTACATAAATTACGAATTTATAATTTATTTCACTTTATTTATTTTTTATCATTCTAAATGTACCCTAAATTTATAAAATAATGACTCTTTTAAAATTTAAAAATGTAAAAATTAAATAAGTATTCAATTAAAAAAAAAAATCTAGACGGAGACTTCTCTTGCCTTTCTAAAGTGGCAGCTCTGTTTTCAATAAGCTACCATATGTGGTCCCATTTGGCGCCCACTAATTTTTATTTACTTTTTATTAATTATTAATTTCTTTTACTTTCTTTAATTTTTATAAATTTTTATTAAACACATATTTATTTTTTAAATGATGCGTAATGGTATTAAGATAAAAATTTTTTTAAAAATTATTTTTTATTTTTTTACAACCAAACGAACCCTTTAGCTACTAACTTTTCTAAACCAATTAAGTCGCCACCATGCATGTGCAAAGTCTCAGGGGCAGCAGGTGGCCACCCAACTTTCTTACTATCTGCCCTTCTTCCGCCCTCCTGCATATCGTTTATTATTTGCAACTTTGTTGACAATTACCTCATTATCCTTTAGTGTGTGTGTGTTTGTAGGTGGAATATTCTCATCAAAGGTACTATTCTATTGTGTAGTGTGACTATTATTTGCAACGCAGCTAAGTATAATTACCTTATTAGCCTTATTGTGTGTGTGTATATATATATTTTAGGTGATATATTCTTGAATATTTTAGGAAGGGGAGTCTTAGCGTAATAGTAAGAGTTGTCACCTTGTGACCTGAGGTCACGGGTTTGAGTCATGAAAACAACTTTTTTAAAATATAGGGTAAAACTGCGTATAGTAAATTTTTGTGGTTCAACTCTTTTTCAGACCCCACGCAAAGCAGCAGTTTCGTGCACCGGACTGCTTTTTTTTTTTTTTTTTAATTCTTGAATCATCTACCTGCTTTTTACCAGTTTTGAGAAAAACAAAAGCAAATATGGCCAAGATTTTGGAAGACTACTAAACCAATTTACTTCCTCACGGAGAAGCTAGTATTTTGAGCGTTTCCGAGTATATACACAAAATATAAATTTTATTTCTTTACACTACAGCAAAACAGTTCATTTCAACTATTAAAATCGTGGAAATGAAAAAGAAAATATTGAAAAAGGTTTTTTTTTTTTTTTTTTTGATTAGGCGATCGTTATTTGGATTTTTTTTTTTTTTTGGTAATTGATCGTTATTTGGAATTGAAATTGAACCCGTTAAAAAAATTAATTTTTCACAATCACAAGTATTGAAAATAATTACATATGTTTTAGTATTATGGCAGTTGAAAAAAAGTGTTTATTTTCAATAAAAATGGTTGTCAATACTAACATTTATTCAATGACTTTTTTTTTTTTTAACTACCACTTTTTTACTATGGATTTTGTTACTTTTTTAACAAATAAGGCCATTGATAGTTTATTTTTTTTGTTGATAATAATAGTTGAAAACTTTATTTCAATTTTAGAAAAATTTCAATTTTACAAGAAGAAGTTGAAATTATGCTCAAATTTAACAATTTTGAGCTCTAAAAAAAAAGCATCCTTAATTTTGAAAATATTCTAATTATAATATAAAAAATCTTATTTTTTGAATTAACCAATTGTAATATTTCACCATACACAAATCAATAAATGTAAACATTTAAAGCAAATATTAAGCTTCGAACCCAGTTAGATGAGAAAAAAAAAATTATAATAAACACGTTCATCTTAAATTATAAGTTAAAATTATATCATTCATCTTTATTCTATTTGTAAACTTGTTCCAAAATAACATTCTACTAGACAGGTTTGCCCAAAAAAAAAAGAAAAATTAAATTGAAAGAACTCCAAACTAGTCCACATTAAAACAAATTTAACTTGCATTTTGGTCTTATATGCTAGCCTAACTATTTGTCTTTAATTTCGAGACCCACAATTCTTTCATTTCCATTCTACGAAACAAATAAAGACATATCAACCAACCTTAAAAATACAATTTAAACTTTTCATTCATAGATACATTTATGCTCGTTTGCATTGTTGCAAAAACAACATTATGAAGAATCAAATTTTAACCGGACGAAATTTGTATCAATTTTGATTTTTTATGAGATGTTCGTCTCAATCTGTTAGCATACCATTCGACAGGACATCAATTGATTTCAGGGTTTCTCTTAGGTGGGCGAAGTAACGGTGTTGGATCATTAAGCTGCAATTTTAATGTCATAACTTTTGGTGGTTTTGATATTATATATATATATATATATATATATGAATCAAACAAGAAAGAAATATTGAAACCCGAAATTAAAATTAGATGATTGATATGAAAGACTGGAACATCCATCTTCGGTGAACTTAATCCGACAACACTTGAACCTCAACATGCACGGAGCCAACACAAAAATAATTAACTTCATGCCTTGATCATAAATACGCCTCTCTCTCATCCTAAGGTTCAACCCGGAAACCGAATCCAGAGAAAATTCAGCTTTTTTTTTTTTTGGTAAGTAGAGAAAATTCAGCTTACTTTGAGTAGTTCGGAAAAATGCAGAGACGAATATTTTATTTGAACTCTACCCGAAACTAATTTCTGCCAAGCAAAAGGAAGCAAAAGCTAGCAAGGTAGAGAACAGAGAAGATTCATCAAAGTCGTCTTCATCGCTTGCTGCTGACCAACGATTAATTTGAGCTGATGATCAATTCATTTATTGAAAGTGCTTTCCAATAGACAGGGTATGATTGTACTGGCTTGTTGGGCCATTTTCGTACACAAATTTCCACTGGACCACATGGGCTGCGCCCTTCTAATCAAAAAATTGAATTTGGTTAGTTGACAAATTTTGACTTTTTTTGGAATATATTTACCTTTAGTTGGAGAATTAATGGCAAGAGACAAATGGTAAAAGAAAAAAAAAATGGAGGAGGAGAAGTTCCTGGACTCGTGCTGTGACAATAAAGCTCCATTTAATACAAGGAAATAATTTCTTCCAAGTACTTTTCAAAGTGTTAGGTGTGCATTAACAACCCGATCGGATGGGATGAAAGAGAGAACAGAAAAGAAACAATGATGAGTTTAATTAGGTCCGTTTGAAAGAAAAAAAAAAAAAGATCAAAAAAATATTAGTTTTTGGTATTTTAGAAATTTGGTAAAGACAAGTCGGCAACATTAATTTTTGTTACGTTGACAAAAGACATAAATAGTTAGTCATTTCAATTTAATTCAATTTAAAAATTATAAAAATTTTTATCAAATGTCTAAAAATTATCAAAAATTATTAAAATTTTCTATTTGTTTTATTAAGTTATTAAAAATTTCTATTTATTTTATCAAATACAAAAAATGTCACCTACTAATTTTTGTTAAAACGTTAGCAAAAATTACTAAAATTTAACTTCCAAAGAAGAAAATTAAAAAAAAAAAAGTCTCAAAATATTTCCATTTTTATCCTGTTCAGAGTTGGGAAGAAATAGAGACAAAAAGAAAAAGTTCATTAATGAATTTTTTAAGAATACCATATTTACTCCTCAAGTAAGGGGCAAGTAAAAAAAGAAATTACTACATGTCTTAAAAGGTAAAATAATAATAATAGTAATAATAATAAAGAAACTTGTTCGTTAGTAGCTCGAAGAAGCTCGCCGTAGCAAGGTTGAGGAGGATTTGCTGGCCTCTGCCTGTAGAAATTGTACCAGTCTCCTCAAGTTTTGGTTTTCCTTTGCTTTTCTGACACGTTACACATGCAACTGTTCCTTTAAATTGGGCTTCCGACTAAAGAGTCGACGTGGTTGTTTCCATCATAAGAGCCAACATAAAAAAAAAAAAAGAGTCTGACATGTTACACATGCAACTGTCCTTTACATATATATATATATATATATTATACACACACAATTATAACTACACAAAAAATAAAATAAAATAAAACCTAATGCAACGGGTATAAAAAATTGAATTTTTTTTTTTTGTTCTGCTGTGAAGACAAAAAAATTAAAAAATTTAAAAAATGCTATTTATAAAAAATAATTTAAAATTTTACTATTACTAATAAAAATGTATTTTTAAAATATATTTTTATTTAACCTAATAAAGCATTATCAAAATACATTTTTAAAACCTTCTACCAATCAATATCCCTCCTTTTTTGGTTAATTATTATGTGTAAGAGATTAATTTAAGAAGTTTTCAGAGAGGATAGAAAAAGTAATTTGAAGATGCATTTTCAGGTAATAAAAAAAAAAGAGACATATACTCTCATTTTTTTTCTTATTTTAACACCAGAACCCAAAAAAAAAAAAGAAAAGAAAAGAATAATTCTATAAAATCACCAAAATACCTCTAAAAAATATACCAAAATATCTGTCGTGGCATGTGGTGAATGCGTCCAGAGTTACTGGAGCTTCACGCTGGCCGTCGTGATCTCTGGTACCAAATTCCCCAGAGTGGTCCAGAGCTCGAAAACCGGAGAGGGAGCTGAAGTCGACCCCGATCGCTGTCACTGGAATCGAGTGGAGCGTTGTCATTTCATTAAAAAGGTTATCGTTTTGCTGGCCGCTTTTTTTTTTTTTTTTTTTCCTTTTTTTTAAGACAAATTAATGACTTGAGTTAAAATAAAAATAAAATAAAATAAAAAATATTTTTAATATAATTAAGTAACTTCTGACAACAGTAAAATAAATAAAAATAAAAATAATTAATTTTTAATATACTTATTAAAAATATAAATATAAATAAATTTTATTTTAATTATTAACATATTCCCTTGTACCAAACTAAGTTTAAATGTTTTGGTCAAAAATTATAAAAGTTTAATTATAAAAAAATAATTATGTTTATTCAAATTATATATAAGAACGTAGAAACATAAATTTATAATTTTTTCAGCTCAAGTTTGGAGGATAAAAAATAAAAAAGCACAAACTTTGATATTTTAAATATTTGATAAATACTAAATGTTGTCAATAATCTTATATAACAAGTTGCCAACATAATTTTTTTTTTATTGGGTTGGCGAGAGTGGCGAGAGTTTAAACACCAAAACTTTTTTTTATTCTTCAGCCGCAGATTAAGTTTGTAAAAATAAAAATAAAAATAATTAATTTTTTATTTAATTAAGTTGGAAGATGAAATAAATTAAAAAATATTTTTAATAAAATTAAGTAAATTTTGCCAATTTTTACGTGTGTAGTAAAATAAATAGAAATTTTTAGTAATTTCCGATAACTTTTTTTTTTGTTTTATAAAAATTTTAATAACTTTTAAATAATTAAGTTAAAATGAAATAACTATTATATCGCTCACCAACTCAGCAAAAAATTTATGCGTTGGTAACCAGATTATTGACATCTTTAGTATTTTATCAAATATCTAAAACACCAAAGTTTGCTTTTTTATTTTTTATTTTTTATCCTCCAAACATGGGCTGGGGAGACTATGGATTCTTATTCTTGCGTTCTTATATATAATTTAAATAGATAGAATTATTCTTTATAAATAAAGTTTTGACAAAAATACTAAGCTTAATTCGATACAAGAAAAAATATTAAAAATTAAAATAAAATTTATTTATATTAATATTTTTAACAAGTAAATTAAAATTAATTATTTTTATTTTTATTTATTTTACTACTGACAAAAGTTATTTAATTATATTTAAAATATATTTTATTTTATTTTATTTTCTAACTTTAAGTGAAACCACCAGTTTGCCTGAAAAAAAAAAAAAAAAAAAGAAGGCAGCCAGCAAAACGACAGCGCTCCACTCGACTTTAGCGGCAATAGTCGGGAGGTCGACTTCAGCACCCCTCTCCCCTAGAAAACTGGCTTTTTTAGGCCAAACCCTGGTGTCTGCTTACAAGTACAACTCAATTTAACATAATTTTAATCTCAAACTAAATGAACCTGCTTGAAAGTAGAGTAGTCAAATAATAATAATAATAACAAAAAAAAAAATAACTTTTTAATAGATAATTACCAAAAAAAAAACTATTTTTTTCCATCAAGCTAAACCTTATTTCCATAAGCAAAATTAAAATCAAATTGACACAACAAATGCAATCTAATTCGTCTTAAACAAGAATATGTTTGCCACGAGATGTATATTCCAGGACAACCAAAAATATAAATGCGATTCTGGAACTCTGATTATTAGTTGAATAACAGGGCTTGACAGTTCAAAGAACTTAATGCATAGCTATTTTTGTCCATCGAGACAGATTCTCTCCAACCCAGAAGCAGCTCAATTTGACACCATTCCACTCCCAAACACAGCCGATCCACCAACGGAACAGCCTGACAGAAGGTAATGCCAATTATTTGACCCCTTCAAACAAATCGCAGAGGTTTCAGAGGAAAAAAAAAAAAAAAAATCATGATTAACTCCTGATTCCCAATTGTACACATAAATTACTAGGATTTTTCTCACATTGATAAAATTGTGTCTTCTTCCGAACCAGTATAAGATCCGTCTCTCCACTCCTTGTAAAATAATTTTAAGTTAGAAGTTTTAACATAGTATCAAAATAAGTAAAGATCGCGCCTGCACCATGCTTGGTTGAAAGAGTCTAAAGAGAGCCCGTTGCTCAGAGAAATCAGGTGAGGTAAATGGGAATTTTCTTTAAGACCTCCCACTCGGGTGCTGTTGCTGCTGTGATCCACTTTCTGCACCAGACACCTCGGTCGGTAGGTTAACAGTAAGAAAAGGAAAATTTCCTGAAACATCAGACAAGATGGAGAACCCCATATGTCATTCTGCACCAAGGAATAGCAACGGATACGTTATTTAAGAAGAAGCGCTCACAAGACCAATTTCTTTTTTACTCGCAAGGCCCTTCCTCGCAAGGGTAATTCCACACGTACGTATATGTTAGACTCCTTGCTTGTCAAAAGAATATGCTTCCCATCTGAAGTGAAATGATATGCTAATAATTGGCTTAGAGAGCCTGAAAACAATAAAAGACAGCAAAAGGAAACCAAAAAAGAACAAATAAATAAATAAATAAAGAATTAAAGTAGTAAAACAGCTAGAATTCTAACATCGAATTAAAAAACACACAAAAAGCTATCTATTCAAGGGCTTCACATACTAAAAAAATAGTGGATGAACGTTAACCCTGTGATGACCAGGTAGAATTCCAATTAGTTTGCCAATTTATTAGTCTATATTTCCAACAAAGATACTGCTAAACTTATCCACGGGTAACAAGGACATATAAAAAGTTCAATAACGATATTGCCCAATAGCAGAGGTCTCGAAGCTTACTATAGCAGCCCTGCTAGCTACAAATAACGTAATGAACAGATGAATGCAGGAAACAAAATATTTGTCATATAACTTCAGGAAGTGAAAAGATAAAAAGTATTCTCAATTACAATTCTCAAACACATCACAGAGAGCCAAGTACTGAAAAATGGTGCAGTGGTAGTTGAGTTTCAAAGAACTAAGAACTTAAAAAGTTAAAATTGCAAATAAAAATAGTAAATAATGAAACAATAAATAACTAGAAACTAGAATGAGATGTTAATGCGCCAATTATGATAATAGGGTAAAGAAGTCAAATTTTATTAAAACTAAGATCTCATAATCTGAAATGTACTTCTGTCGAGGAACAAAACAGATACCTGATGCATTGTAAAAGTGGCAATTACTAGTCATGGAGCCAACAATTCCACCCTGCATAAAGAGATTAGTTTAAGAAAAATTCTTGAAATTGCAGGTGCCACAACCTTCTCAACAAGCTAATAATGCAATGGATTGCCAAAAACTTTCCATCAGGAAGATGACACACAGCTGTGACTATCTCTGTCATATTGGTCCAGTCAATAACTTCACAACCAGAGATTGCCATATGTGCACTTTCCCATCTATGGAGCCACTGATGAAGTAATTATCATCCACCCACAAGGTTAAACTGAACGCATGTAACTATAAGGCACAATGATAGATAAGCCATTAGAAGGGTACAAAACTACTCAGATGAGCCAGGGAGAAAAAAAAAGTATAAATTAAAAGGAAAATATATATTGCAGTGAGGAGCATACCATAATTATTGTCTGAAAAAGCTTTCTTGAATTGGTCAGATGCAACCCGCCACAAGCAAACAGTATTGTCCACAGATGATGACAGAAGAAACTACACAAAACGGAACTGTAATAAGAAGCCCACTCTAAAACCATCAAAAACAGAAAGATTAAGTTGCTCCTATGGATGCACTAACATTATTTTTTGATCATGAGAGATCCAAAACTTCATCATAGTGCCCACATGGGGTGGTTTCTCCAATATCTGGAAAACTTTCTGGGGGAAAATGACACAAGCTGTTTCTGATGCTTTCCTCAGATTCTTTAGTTTACCCTTTTTCCCCTCCTCCACATGGCACGGAACTAGTTATGAAAGATTAATAACTGTGAAATATACAATGAAGGATCAATATCAGGAAAATAAACTCATCTGATCTTTCTGACTTTATCACCTGCCATAGATGCACAATTCCATCTCCACCAGAGCTTGCAAGGTATTGACCATCAGGGCTGAACTTCATTGTCAAAATTGAAACCTCATATCTTGTCCCATATAAAGGGCTGAACAGCTCCTTGACCGATTTCTGTAGGGATGAACTCTTAACTTTTCATTCATAGCACCAGCAACTGGATGGAAATCATCAGATTTCAAACTGCCATCTTCAATTAGCCTATTGAAAATGCTGGTGACAGCATCTAATCTCCTCAACCATCCTCTCTTCACTTGTTTCATTATCTTTTCGAATCGTGAATGCCTTGAACTTTCTGTCTGAACCATTTGGTGAATCAAAGGGGATAAACCCAGGGTAGTTTCTCTCAAACTCTTCAATGGTAATCAAACGATTTGATCCACTTTGCAAAGTCTTCTGAGCAAACTATCTTGGTCCAGTTCATTCATGATGAACTCAGTCCCATCCTTCAATTTTTTTTTTTTTTTGTTTTTTTTTATTCTGTGTAGAAAGTTCTCCTCCAATACCCCATGTAAAAGCTCGAGTCTCACTTGACCAATAAGACATGGAAGATTGACCAGATGAAAAACCATCATCGAAATCTGAATTTCTTAAAACTGCCCCAATATTCACCATAATTCTTTGGAACTCCACTTCCTACTTATGACAATAAGAATCGTGGGAACTCTTCCTCTCATTTTCTTATGAACTTAAACCCATCCATTTCAGGATTTTACGTCGGTGTTTATGAATGCCTTCAGGTTCAGGGTCTTTCACCCAACCCTTCCAATTCCAAATTTCCAACTCGGTGCAAATCAACAACACATGGATGAAGATCAAAATTTTCTGCTTCATCAGAAACAAAATCCAACACAAAGGTAATACCTTCCCAGCTAATGAAAGAACTGGTCTTCGTACTTACTAAAACTCCCCGTCATTTGCTCAGAGCTCAACCCGCTAACTCACTACACCTCCAAAATTCAAGCTTTCCAAAGCCTATACAAAGAATTTCCCAAATCAAGATAAGAGACCAAATAGCACAATATTAACAAACAATCAATTCAAACCCATTGAACCCAGTATTATAAAGTTTATGGAGGAAAAAAACAATAATATAAGATAAAAAGACCATAATTTTTGACAAACCTAATCTAGAAGACATCCAAAGTTAATTACCAAAAAAAAAAAAAAAAAGAAGACATCCAAAGCAGGTCCCGAAACCACTTCATCCATAAAAGATCACAGTAAAGCAATGGGGAAAATTATACAATTTCCCGAACCTATGCAACATTCATGTGAAATATGAATTAAAAGAAAAATAAAATCGCCATTACAGATGATAAGCAAATCTAATGAAAAGCGACATTCGATAAAATAGTAGGATACAGACAGAGAAGCAATTTTGTGGAATGAGTTGACTCACCTGCGAGCATTCCATGAAAAGTCCATCAAAACCCAGAAATCCATTGAATGGTTTCCAGAAATCCATGGAGATTTCCAGCCGCGCCAGTCTTTCAATGCGGAGGGAAACCAAAGCAAAACAAATGAATGGTTTTTTGCCCTTGACCCGATGGCCCGAAGCATGGGCGGATCTAAAATTTTCAGCCATGGGACATCAGGTATTTAAGACGGAATAACAAGTTATCTTCGGATTAAGAGTAGGAGAAAAATAATGTCATTTTTAGGGAGAGATAAAATTATTCTTAAACATTAAACTGTTGATTATATTTTTTTCAATTTAATGGTTCAACTAGTTATTTTAACAGTATATGAAATTTAATAAGATATCTATCATTACTTAAAAAATATAATTATTATTAAGTTTTTATTGTTTATAGAATTTATTATATTATATATTATATTTTTTGATATTATGTACAAAAATATTGAATAGTGTAATAGGATAAAATATTTTATTTCAAAAAATTACTTGGGTTTAATTTTTATAAATTCTTTTTATGTTGAAAAATTTTAAATTTACCTTAATTTTTAAATAAGGCCAAAATAACCTAACTTTAAATTTATATATTTTTTAATTAAAGACAAAATGCTAAAGATATTTTTGTAATTTAACATCCAAAAATCCAATGGTCACTTACCCCCCTAATCCTAACGTGGCTCCGCCAGTGGCCCGACGGACGATATATCGAGACAAGAGGGTGTTTTTATAGGATTTGGATGTTAATTTGTAATCAGCAAATGTATTTTTGTTTTTTTCTTAAATTAAAATAATATATGACCATAGCTGAATCGTTGAATTAGATAGCATTGGTATTGATATGTAAGCCTTCCCTCGTCGTTTTTGTGTGCTGCTTGCTGCGTTTGCACTGCTTTAGGTCTTTTTGGGCATTTAATTGGGAGTGTGAAAATGTAAGGGAATGAAATTAACTGTCCGGGGCACCAAAAATTATAAAATAAAATTTTCATATAACAAAATTTTTTAAAACCAAAAATTTTAATTTTTTTTTTCACAATTGTTTCTAGCTTTTTGAACAATACACTGAATACCAAACTTTCCTTCAATTTGATTACTTTTTATTTTTAACTTTTTATAATTTTTCGTGCTCCAAACGAGAAACTTCAAAAAAAAAAAGTTAAATTTACATAAAACTAGGATGAAGCTAATCGAGTTTAGCTCAATTAAAAAATAATTAATTGCACTAACACTTCTTCAATTATACTTGATTTACAATTTATCTCCTTCATCTATTAAGCTTAACATTTTGACCCTTCACCTATTTAAAAGTGTTTTATTTGGAAATAGTTAAAAGATCCGTTAAATTTTTATTTATTTTTTATTTCTTAATTATCCAAATCTGTTTTTAATGTAATTATTACTCATATATTTAAATTTGGAATATATTTACCTGGATAAGGCCTGATAAATCATTCGACTTTCTGTTATCCCATCCACAAAAGAAAAAGCTCAACCCAAAAAAGAAATTATATATATATTTGTATAAAGAAATAGGGTGAGCAAAACTAAATAAAAATAAAAATAATCAAATTAAACTTAATAATTTTTAATTTTTAATTTTACAATATTTCCATTTGATTTAGTTCTTTTTTAATTTAAATTTAGCTTAAAATTTAAAACTAAATTTTGAGGATACATTTTCTATTATTTATTATTAATATATATATATATATATATATATATATATATATATAATAGAATAAAAAATACAAATATTTATTACTAAGATCTGAGAATTGATTTGGTTGGATTCTTTACAAAATTAGTTTTGGATCATTTTTCTTTTTTATGTATGAGATGAGAAAAAAAATCAATTCATTTAATTTATAACGGAAAATTGAATAATTTATCTGACCTATCTCATGCAAATTTCTAGTCATAAGTTTTAAATTTGAGTATTTGTAAGTAAAAATTACATTAGAAACATATATATTAAAATAATTAAAGAATAATAAATGAATAAAAAAAGTTAGCATAATTTTTTAAAGGTTTACTGATAGAACCCTTTTTAAATAGATAAGGAGTCAAAGTGTTAGGGTTAATAGATAATTTTTGTTTTTTGGTAAGTAATTAGAGAAATTTGGATTAATAAGATGAAAATTTACAAGATGTAGAGGGCATACCATCGATGTACAAAAGAATTATCTATTTTAATTTATTCAAAATTGGAATCCTTAATTGTTACATAACTCCATATTAGCAATTGTGGCTTTGATCTTGCGAAGTTGTAAAGTTTTGACTCTGATTTCATTTTTTATCTTTTCAACTATGCTCGAAACTGTCGATACTATACCTTTGAAGACTTTGGCATTTCTTTCAACCCAGAGATATTGTAAACCATAGCTGACCAAATAAATTTGTTTATAGTATTTTCAAAGGACTTGTTGCTGAACTTACCAACTACTCATCTTATCTCTGCTAGCTAGTTTTGTCGAGGACTTTCAATTTGACATAGTTCATTAATTACCTTCCAGATGACACATAAGAAGTTGTATTCGAAGGATAAGTGTTCAATGATTACATGTTCACACTTGCATAAATCACAAACATCCTGATTAATTGTTCCTCCTCGAAGTAATTTGTCTTTTTGTATAAAATTCTCTCCTTATTACAATCCATAATATGAAGTTGCGCCTTCACCACGTTGCTACTTCTTGTTTCAAGTGTAAAACTGACTTGAGTATCTTAATTCAAAGGCTCCACTATCCTCAATGTAATTAACTCGTTAAGAAATTTAACAAATTAAATTTAAACAAAAATTTAGGCTTAAAAATTTTTTTAAATTAAATTTATATTCGGCTCAATTTAATTAGTTTGCAGCTCTATTAATCCTTGTCTATTCAAAGCGTTCTCGCTTACACGACGAAGGAAACTAATTCAACTTTCTTAGTTTTATTTTAGTTGAAAGTGGACCATCATAAATTGCAGAAGTGCATGGAACCTCTCCAAATACTAGAAAAGGGCAATTAAAATAAATTGATATCAAGTTTTAGTGAAGATGAATTGAGAAGTCATTTTTAGGACATACATTTATAATTATTGTGATGAAAGACAAGATTAAGGATTTACAGGGGCATTAATGTGGGATCTAAATCGATCAAAGCTGGAAATTTGCTAATATATACAGCTACATATATATATATATATATATATATATATATATATATATATATAGATATAGCCCTGATTGAAGATATATAGAGAAGATTCATTTTAAACAGAAAGAGAGGCATAAATAAATAATATTGAAAATTATGACAATTAGCTATATATAAATCTCATTATATTCTTAAGAAACTAACAAGTGATGAGTTGACATTTCAAAGACGGGCCGGGCTAAGATGACTAATATTGCGTAAAATAACTAAGGAATGAGAAGAGAAAAAGTCGAGCAACACCAGAGGAAAAACTGCCCGTCTTCCCACATTTTTTGTGCAAAGAGATACAGCCAAATATATACAAGGAAAAAGAGCAAAAAATTAGGAATTGACGAAATCAAAAATAGCTAAGAAATAGGACTTTCCTAACTACCAATATTCAGCTGATTACGCGTAATATTACAACTAATATACAAGGAAAAAAGGAAATACAGCTAATATGCCCCCTCAAGATGGACGGTGAATGTCGAGGACCGACATCTTGGACAAGTGTGATGTCAACAACGGCGACGGAAGGGGTTTTGTGAAGATGTCCGCTAGCTGGAGATTGGAACGAATTGGCATCAAACGAATAACACCTTCAGTGACTTTATCACGAACGAAGTGACAATCGAGCTCTATATGTTTAGTTCGTTCATGAAAGGATGGGTTAGAGGCGATGTGAATGGCAGCTTGATTGTCGCAAAATAGCAACATGGGTGTGGAAATAGGAACCGTGAGATCCTGTAACAAATTTCGGATCCAAATGAGCTCACAAGAAGTAGCAGCCATCGCTCGGTATTCCGCCTCCGCAGAAGAGCGATAAATAGTCGTCTGCTTCTTCGCCTTCCATGATATCAAGGAATCACCAAGAAACACGCAGAATCCCGTAACTGAGCGTCGCGTATCAGGGCAAGTTGCCCAATCAGCGTCACAAAATGCTCGAACATGTAGAGAGGAGGCCGAAGGAAAAAATAAACCTTGACCAGGAGCCTTTTTGAGATAACAAAGTAGGTAGTGAACAGCATGCAAATGATCACCACGAGGCTGAGACATAAACTGACTCAATTTGTGTACAGCAAATGATATATCTGGGTGAGATAAAGTCAAGTAGATCAATCGACCAATGAGTCATTGATACTGCGCCAGATCATGAAGAAACTCACCTGAGGAGGCCGATAAATTAACGCGAGGATCCATCGGGACAAGAGCGGGCTTGCAGGCTAAAAACCCGGTGTCCTCGAGTAAGCTGAGAGTATATTGTCGTTGTGAAAGAACAAGGCCTTGCTGAGATCGTGCAATTTCAAGACCAAGAAAGAACTTGAGAGAACCAAGCTCTTTAAGTTTGAAGTGTTGATGAAGAGATTTGGTCAAGGAATCAAGGAGAGACTTGTTGGGACCTGTGATAATTATGTCGTCGACATAAACTAAGAGCGCCACAAAGGAATCTCCCACTCTTTTGGTGAATAATGAGTAGTCGGCTTTGGATTGCTGAAAACCAAACTGAAGAATAACTTGTGAAAACTTGGTGTTCCACTGTCTTGAAGCCCGCTTCAAACCATAGATAGATTTATGAAGCCGACAAACTAACTTATGACCATCAGGCAAAGACACCCCCGGAGGGTGATAGCCCATAGGTAAGTCCATATAGACCTCTTCCTTCAAATCACCATTTAAAAATGCGTTATTAACGTCAAGTTGGACCAGTGACCAATGCTTTATGGAAGCAATAGCGAAGAGTGCTTTGACGGTGACAAGTTTGGCCACTGGAGAAAATGTCTCGAGAAAGTCTACGCCTTCTTGTTGTGTGTATCCTTTGGCAACTAGCCGAGCTTTGTGCTTATCCAGGGATCCATCAGCATTGCGTTTCACTTTAAAAATCCACCGACAACCAATTGAACGTTTGCCTGGCGGAAGAGAAATAACAGACCATGTTTTGTTGGACTCCATAGCTTCCAACTCTTGTTTCATTGCATTACGCCATTGAAGATGAGGTACCGCTTGATGATAAAATTGCGGCTCAAAATGTGAAGATATATTTTGAATAAATGCACGGTATGTGGGAGACAATCTGTCGTAGGCTACAACAGAAGATATAGGATATAAAACTTGTGATTCTCGATCAGAAGTGGAGTCCAATGAGTTGCAGTGGTAGTCTTGTAGATAAGACGGTGGAGCGATATGCCTGGTAGAGCGACGAGGAGGGTCGCGATCTTGCGGATTGGGGGATTGGGTGCTGTCATCAACTGCACTATCATTGGCGACAGGAATCGCTGCATCAAGTGTATTATCGATCAGCGGTATTGGGGACGGAGCAGCGACCTCGGGTCCTGATGTCACTGGGAGGACTGTGTCAGGAAACGGATCGACGAGCTCCCTAAACGATGAGGTAGAAGCAAATGGGAATATATGCTCATGAAAAACAACATCATGGGAAACAAAGAATTGCTTCGTATCCAGATCATACAATTTATAAGCCTTCATACCGGACGGATAACCAACAAATACACAACGTCGAGCACGCGATTGGAACTTTGTACGATGAGCCATCAATGTAGAAGCGTATGCAAGACACCCGAAGACCCGAAACGAAGAGAAATCCACCGATTTGTCAAAAAGCAACTCAAATGGAGACTTGTGCTCGAGTCTTGGTGATGGAGTTCTATTGACGATAAACGTTGCGGTGAGTATGCATTCTGTCCAAAATTCGAGTGGAACGTGTGATTTGAAAAAGAGAGCTCGAGCAACATTTAGTAAGTGCTGATGTTTACGTTCAACCACGGAGTTTTGTTGTGGCTTCTCCACACAAGAATATTGACGAAGTGTGCCCTGCTATTCAAAGAAATCAACTAAAGCCAATTCTGGCGCATTATCGGATCGAAACACCTTGATGCGTTTCCCAAATTGGGTCATAATGATGCGAAAAAATCGTGGTATAACTGCTGCCACATCAGACTTATGTTTCAATAAAAATATCCAAGTAAATCGACTAAAATCATCCACCAAGGTTAAGAAAAATCGATGCCCAGAATGAGACGGCAAGTGATACGGACCCCAAACATCACAATGAATAAGATCAAAAGAAGAACTACTCATATTATTTAATGAGATAAACGAAAAATGTTTTTGCTTGGCCATCGGACAAATGCAACAAGGAGAATCAACAAGCGAATCCAAATTCTCAAAACAAAGCTTATTTTTCAATGACAACAAGCATTTGTTTGATAAATGGCCTAGCCTATCATGCCAAACTTGCACAGAAACTTTATTAATAAATTGCTGAGAATAAATAGGCGCTGGAGAAGATGCTAAACTTGACTCTAGCAGGTACAAGCTAGCCTTGACCTCACCCTTGCCAATCATCTTGTTGGTTCCCATCGCCTGAATATTAAAATGATCAGTCGAGAAATAAAATGTGACATGTGCGGTACTTGTGAATGCACTGACGGACAAGAGATTGAACTCAAACTGTGGGACAAAAAGCACATTATCGAGAATAATATGTGGATTGATAGTGACTGTCCCAGCCAAGCTAACTGGAATTGTCTCTTTGTTGGGCAACGTAACTAGTGACGTAGGGACCGAGTATAATTGATCAAAAAGACTTGCATTATTGCAAATGTGGCGAGAAGCCCCTGAGTCTACAATCCAAAAGTGTGAGTCTAAAGTAGCATGTATCACAGCAACATGAGAACAAGTACCTGTAGGGGCTACGGCGTTAGCAGAGCCAGAATTGGTGGACAGATGAGTGGAAAGCATGGTCATCAGGTGTTGATATTGATCGCTTGATAAAGTGCTGAAGAAATTGTTACTCGAATCCTGAGTAGTGGATTGCGAGATGTTGGATTCTTGAGCATGCACCTGATTAACTCTATTGCCAGAAGAACCCGATTGCTGTCTTTGACGGTACCCCGGAGGATACCCATGAAGCTTGTAGCATTTCTCGATTGTGTGCCCAGGGAGATTGCAATGAGAACAATGAAGCTTTGTTCGCCGAGAATTGTTGAGGGGCTCTACAGACGAGTTTCTTTGGGTGAACTGGGAAGGCGGCTTACGATTTTCTTCATGTCGAGCAACAAATGTGAGTGGTGAAGGAACTGAAGGAGTCGAAACCGCCCTTTGTCGTTCTTCCTAAGAAATAAAAGCAAATACTTTATTGATTGGAGGCATCGGATCCATCAATAATATCTGTCCACGGTTATGTGCAAAGGAATCATTGAGCCCCATGAGGAACGTCATGATGTACTCCAATTGGTGATGATCGTGGAGTTTGGTGAGACCTCCACAATCACATTTAGAGCACGAACAAACTGGTTTAAAATTTGAGAGCTCTTCCCACATGCCTTTCAATTTCGTGTAATAGACAGCCACAGAATCTTGTCCCTAAGATAGACTAATGATCTCCTTCTTGATCTGAAAAATACGTGGTCCATTGCTCTGCTCGAACCTCTCTTTCAAGTCTGTCCAGATCTCTTTGGCTGTAGTGGCGTACAATATGCTTGCAGAAATTTCCTTAGAGACAGAATTCAGCAACCAAGAAATAACAATATTATTATTCCGGGTCCATGCACTGAGCAAGCCTGTATCCTCAGCAGCAGGTTTCGAAATAGCACCATCAATGAACCCCAATTTATTTTTGATTGACAAAGCAATCCTCACTGAACGACTCCACGAGGAATAATTATCGCCAGTCAATTGTTGAGAGACCAATGACAAACTCGGACTGTCTGAATGATGCAGAAAATATGGACTGGAAGGATCATCGACCAGTGTTTCATACGCTTTCGAGTTCTTGGGAGTGGCCATCTGCGCAAATACCAACAAGAAGAACCCAAATAATACAAGACGTATGAAACTTGAATTTTAGATCAGAAAAAAAAAATTGACCGCTACAATCGATTCGATTACTGATAAACAAAATCAAGAAAATTGAAAACAAGAACAAATCCAGCAGAAGCAACTAGATTGCTCTGATACCATATTGCGTAAAATAATTAAGGAAGGAGAAGAGAAAAAGTCGAGCAACACCAGAGGAAAAACTACCCGTCTTCCCACATTTTTTGTGCAAAGAGATACAGCCAAATACATACAAGGAAAAAGAGCAAAAAATTAGGAGTTGACGAAATCAAAAATAACTAAGAAATAGAACTTTCCTAACTACCAATATTCAGCTGATTACGCGTAATATTACAGCTAATATACAAAGAAAAAAGGAAATACAGCTAATAACTAACTTATAAAGTATTGTGTTCCATGAGTTGCATATGCCAAGGAAACTGTGGCTATTATTAGTCAACTAAGCTTGTCCTTTCCTTGCATGTTTGGGATTAAATTCAGGCATCCCGTTTTAAAAGTATGTTTATCTACTCGAATGATAAAATGATCAAATGGAGAATCTTGTCATTCTTGGACAAATCTGCTTACTGTCACGATCAAGACATAAATTCACTATATTGTAAACATTCTTGTTTGAGATAATTCGAAAATATCCGATCCCACTTCTCTTGGGTTAGGTATTCAAGCCTTCAACTATCAATATTTTGAAAAATAGACATTGAAACGAGATACGATTTTTATTTTTTATTTTTTTACTTGAAAGTTAAGAAAAAATTAAATTAATGATAATAAAAATATAAAATTTGGGAAACATACCCTCGTGAAACTAGCATAAATTAGAAAATAATAATTGGTCAACAATAGTCACAGACTAAGGAGTATCAGTGTTCATCAAAGGTACAAATAAGATACTAAATTAAGATTCTATTCGCATTTATCAAAAAATATTAAAAATTCTATGTACGAGTTAAACAATAAACTAATGATTTTAATGTTTTTATATGTATGTAAATTTTTTTTTATTTAACAGAATTTTTTTAAATTTTTTTAAGAATGTGAATAATATGTTGAAAATTATTAAATAAAAAATTAAAATTTGATGAAAAAAATTGTACAAGACAAAAAAACCCCAAGTCGACTCTTGATTAAAAAAAAAAAAAAAAGTGTATATACTAGTATTCTAAACTTTTTCTAAAACAAACAAAAAGGTTATTTCTTAGGAGAGAAAAAATAATTAAATGGGTTGTGCCTCTGGCTCTCTCTCTCTTTCCAAATCTGAAGGCCGGCTGGAGGTGGGATATTGAAGTGACAGAGGTTAGGGTTTTCAAAAAGAAAAGTCCAAAACCTAAATAAGTATCGCCATCGCAAACACGAGGGCACCACTTTCATTATTTGGGCCCAGCGCGTTGTCGGATTTTGTCGGCTATCTCCTCCCCCCATCTGTCTTAGAAATTCTACTTCCTTTCCGAATCCGAAAGATCACTGAAATTGTAAATTTAAACCCATATCTTTATTATCCAAAATCCTGGCGGTGGTTGAAGGTGGTTTTTCTAGTAAGATGGGGAATTCTGGTGCAATAATGAAATCGATCGCACCCGCAATATTTCCAGAACCTAGCTTTTCTCCCAAATATATAATTAATCGTTGTTGAGCTCATAGAAGATGGAAGCTAGCTTGAGAGAGAGAAAGATTGAGATGAAGGAAAAACATACTAATGTGTATGTGTTTTTAAACAATAGATAAGGGACGATTATAATATTCTCTGAGAGATATTTTATATATCTTAAACTCTCATTTCTATGATAAATATCAAAAAAATAAGAAAATAAAAAAAAAATCACAATATGTGGACAAGTCCAACCATTACTCGTAAATGAATAACATAATCTACTTTAGTACTATATTTATATATATATATATCTATATTAAGGGAGTTAAAATGAATGATTTCATAATTAAAATAATTAATAAAGCAGTCAATCAAGGCTATCAACCGCAGAACTATCGGCAAATTGAGACATTTTGCTAAATAAAATACTAAAGAGTTGAGTGGTGAACATTTCCAATGATTTTCTGCAGGAGAAAGCAAAATCCCCGCCCTTGACACCCAAAAAATCTTGTAATTAATATCTATGTAATGTGAAGTTACGTACATCTCCAACAGGAATGAAATTTCCCCCCTACAGTACATGTATATGAAATGTTTAGAGTTTTATAAAATTATATAAAATAAAATAAAATTGTAAAAGTAAATGTTTCGTAATTCGTACAATGAGTGAAAAATTTAAATTTTACTGTCTTATAATTCGTGTTTATAGAGATTTATAAAATTTTATTTTATTTTAAAGAACTCCAAACCAAATATGTTTAATATGCGTATATTTGTTTTAATTTGGAGCAATCCCAATAGCCCATACTGGGCATTGGATGGAAATTAATTAAGCACTAAAGGAGGAGGGACAGGGAAGAGCAAGAATCCAAGTCTACCTTGTAATATGGTCAAAAAAGAGAGACCCACCACAGCACACATTACACTCAGAACTCCACCAACAATGGGAAAACACATTATTGCTGAATACGCAATTTGAAATAAAGCCAGACAGAGAGATGCGAAAAGAAAGTAATAAAATACTGCAATATGAGAATTGCAGTCAAAACGAACCACCAATCTGTTTCTCTCTCATACATAAAGTGATCAGCAAACACGAAAAGCCAAACACACAAACAACTCAAACAATCTTTCTTGCATAAAAGGCAATTGCAGACAAAGAAGGTGCATGTTCTCACTGAAGACATCATTTGCTTTTGGATCTTAACCTTTAGTCCTCTTCTGAGTTCATGGATACTGCTCAATGGTCACAGGTGAGTAAATTTGGCTATAACCTTTAGTTTTCCTCAATCCATACAAATGTGAACTTGTTGTGTATCTCATTTTCTTTCTTTCAGGGTTTCAGCTACTAGGGCCAATTTAGAAATAAGTTGCTCTAATTTTGAGAAATTGATGCAGATTTATAGCTATCTTTTTTTGTTTCTTTCTAGCACTCGTACAATAAAATTGGATTTAGTTTCTTTGCTTTTTATGCTGATCATGTTCAAGGAAAAGTGCAAGTTCCACTGACATCAAATTTTTGTCTCTCTTCTTTTCTTTTCTATTTTTTTTTTCTTTTTTATCCTTACTTTAGGTTTAATTTGTAATGTTAGAACGGATATAAAGGCATAGAAAAAGTCGTAAAAATGGTTTATTATCTTTTTCTTCTCTAGCCGTTTCAATAAATCCTCAAAGTGAAAGCTATCTTGATTTTTCTTTTTTTTTTTTTTTTTTGGGTCAGCAAGTTTACCAAGATTTGTTCATCCCTTTTATTAATCTAATTGATCTTTCCTAGATTTCTATATATGAGCATGATCTTTGCTCTAATTCTGAATCTCTCCCTCTCTCTCTCTCTCTCTCTGTATATATATATATATATATGTATATGGGCTGGGGTTTCATCAGGAAGCGGGTGCAGGGGTAGTGAAACCCATGGAAGGGAGAGAAACAGCACCAAGTAGTTGCTCATCAAAGGCTATGATGATGACGAGGATGATGGAGAAGAAGGTAAGGCCACAGAAGGATGAAGCCTTGAATTGTCCCAGGTGTAATTCAACCAATACCAAGTTTTGTTACTACAACAATTACAGTCTCGCTCAACCAAGATACTTTTGCAAAACTTGTAGAAGGTACTGGACTGAAGGTGGGTCCCTTAGGAATGTTCCTGTTGGAGGAGGTTCAAGGAAGAACAAGAGAATATTATCTACTTCATCACCCTCGTCCCACAAACTTCCACATGATGATGATCTGAATCAGCCACCAACCCGGATCTCAAACTTCTCTTCTCATCAAAACCCTAAAACAACCCATCAAGGTCGAGATCTTAAGCTAGCTAATTTCCCAGCTGGTATGCAAGACTACCTTAGTATCTTTCAGTGTGTTGAAAAGCCAAAGATTGAAGTAAAAAATAGCGATCATCATGATCAGTACCACTCTTCATCTGTTTCAGCCATAGAGCTACTAAGGGCTAGTTGTAGGGGATTGAACTCTTTTGTCCCAACATCAATGCCAAATTCAGGATTTCTTTTGCAAGAATTGAAACCAAACTTGAGTTTTCCTCCTGTTGATCATCATCAGGAGTTTATTGGGAGTAGGTATGGGAATCACCATGCACTAGTTCAAGAGAATCGTACTACTGGAACTGGAGGCAGGTTAATGTTTCCTTTGGGATTTGGAGCCCTAAATAAACAAGCTCCAAGCACAAATAACCAACAAGTTGATCATCACACTAATAAGGGATCACAAGAGAATTCAACTTCATCTTGGAATGGAATGTTTGGCGGGGGATCATTGTAATTAAAGACAGGATTGACACAAGATAGGAAAGCAAGGGCCTGCTTTCTTACTTGGTTGGTTGGTTAATTGCTGTTTGGAGTTGTTGGGAACTAACTTGTAGAGTAGATATGGTATCTACTGTCTATTTCTCTTTGGTTTCTGAGATATTGATTAATTTGAAGCTTCGTTTGATTGGTAGGCTTCTAAGGGTTTTGTGGCCTGATGATGATTATGAGGCACTGTTTCAATAGTGATTGGACTTTTTTATCTTTTATATTTTAATTTTTTTTAAATTTTCGAGGGTAAAAATATCAATTTACTCTTATAAGTTAGTAATCTAAAAAATAACTTTTTTTTTCCTAAACACAAAATTAGTTAATTTTTTTAACTAATTACTAACGTAATTTCTTTTTATCTATCATTAACATATGCTAATTAGCACACGCTAATTTTTTCAAACGGTGCCTGAATATCAAAATTTGAGAGGTTAACTAATCAGCTAAATCCTGACTATGTTCCCGTATAATTATAATCGCAAACCCTGAAAGCTATCTTCAAAGTTTGATTTTATCACTGGTAAATAAAGATGGGAATTAGTTACCAGGCAATAAGAAACAGAAATGCATGAGTGCTGCTTAGCTAGCATATGGGAATTTTACTTTTACCGCAGTTACATGTAAGTTCACTGGAAACTTAAGGTGCGTTTGGCGTATTAAATTTTGGTAAAAATTTTTAAAAATACTTTTTCAAAATTTAAAAAAAGTTAAATACCTTTCAAAAAAAGTCGATAACTAAAATTCAGTTAATTAAATAATAAAAACTTTTTCACCATTCTCACCATGGACTTCTAACCTACCAAATAACACTCACTTTGAATTTTTTTGTGGGGTCGTAAAAATCGTTCCAACGGATTATAAACCGTTCCAATGGAATCGTGCGGCGGTTTCTACAATCCGTTTGAACAGATTGTAGTGTAAAGAAATCATGACTGCCTAAAATTTTGAATCCGTCTAAACGGAAATCCAATCCGTCGAAACGGAATCTTACTATTCATCTCTAAAAAATACGATTTGAGTTATATACACCAAGCGTAAAAAGTTTTCTCAAATCACATTTTATTTCATTTTATCTCACTTTTTATCACTCTAAACTCACTTCTAGGTACCAAACTTTGAAGTGCTTAGTTTTATATGTTAGGTCATCATTTTTTATTTAACAAAACATGTAAAATAATAATTATGAACACAATTCATATTGTTAAAATCACTTATGTAAATAATTTTCACACTAACAGTAATCAATAGAATATATCATACTAGTTAATTCTCATATCCTAATATTGTCTTAGTTTGAAATATATATATATTAATAATTTCCTTTTCTTTTTTTTTTTCTAGTAAGTTAACTTTCTTTGAATTAGTTAAAGAGAAAAAATATTATATGTAACCGTAAAAGAAGGAACATTTAGTGTACAAAACAATTCTCTTTAGAATCATTAAAAATAAACAAAATTAAGCTAAAAGTTATTAATCTATTTGACGCACTGATAAATGTTAAATTTTTTTTTAAAATTTTTAAAATTATTTATTTTTCATTTTATTTTATGAATTACAAATTTATAAATTATTTTTAATTATTTTAATTTTTTATCACCTCAGACATCATTAATTAGCATCGTATATGACTACAAAGTTTTCTGAATTTTGAGGACAGAGGCGCTGGTCTGACCCAGCCTTTTTATCCACAAGGCAATTAAGATTACCCCAGCCTTTCGTAAAGGCACTTTATGAAGCAAGAAGCTAAAAAGAGAAAACTCAGAAAAGCAAACATGGATGCAGTCTCAGGTCTCTGGAAATCCTCACTCCCCCCCCCCCCCCCCACACACACACACACACACACAAAAAAAGGTCTGGAAATCCTTAAATATATATATATATATATATATGTATATATATATCCATGTATGTATGTATATATTAGGGTGGTTTGATAAAATTTTTAATTTTTAGTTTTTGTTTCTATTTTGAAAGACAAAAACGTGAAAATTCAATTAGTAAATTTATTTTATTTTTTAGTTTTTTAAAAAAATGAAAATTACTTTTAAAATTTTTAAAAATTATAAAAATATAAAAAAGATAGTTTTCAATTTTTTTCACAAGCTTTAACACCACTCATCACAATCACCACCCGCCTCCTGTTGTCACTATCCTCCAACCTGCTACTACCATTAGCCACCACCACCTCTAATTAACCACTATGACTGTTGACCAATCACCATCTACTCCAACTACTGCCAGCTATCATCTACTTCGATCATTGTCACTTGTAGCCACCAAACTCTAACCATTGTCGTTGTCGTTAACCTTCAACCACACCTTTGTCGTCAGTCATCACCTATCGTCGTCAGCCACCATCTCAACAATATAACTACTAACGAACAATTATTGTTATTAAATACATTTTTAAAATTTTATTTTTTATTTTTTATTATGAAAATAAAAATTAAAAAAAAAACTAAGATGGTTTAAACGACCCTTAACTTTTGTTAGATTCCAATTTTCAAGTTTAAAATGATTAAAATTATGTATCTTCTTATTTTTAGATTCTTTTAAATCGTAAAAGATAAATATATTAAATTAATAAAAAATTAACTAAAAAATAATTTTTTTCTCTCTTTCTAAATGTAAAAAAAAAAAAATTATTTTTTAAAAATAATTATTTTTTCTCCCCCAATTAAACCTCATATATGTACTCGATCCTTTCACATTAATTGCATCAGTTTGAAAAGCAGCACATCCACGCACTGATGCTGTTTTTGAATTAAATTTTGGGTAGAAGAAAGTGAATGGAATAAGAATTCAAAATTTATTCCCCTGCTTATAAATTATGTAAAAAAACATAAATTGCAAAAAATTAAAATGCACTAAATTAAAAAATTTATCTACTAATAAATATTTTTTTATTTTATTATAGTTTTTAAATCCATTCAAATAAGGATATTGCTAGAAACAAATCCACAAAGGTAGTGAATTATATTTTTCTTTTTCTTACTGTATATTTTTTTTCCCTTCCGCTCTTCTTTTTCTTCACCAAATTTTGGCTCCGAACACTGCTTATGAATTTCCAGTGATTCTTCCTCTTGGAGTCTGAACTAGAAATAACAACTCAAAGTTACAAAGTAAATTATGATTTAAAAAAAAAAAAAAAAAGAAGTTACCCGCCGCAACCAAAAGTTTACCCAGCTAATCAGTTTCCGTATCCACTCAGACCGCACAAAGGACTCCATATATATATATATATATATACATATTGCTCAATCTACATGATTTTAAAATGCCGCCTCTACATAATCGTATCAAGTTCCTCCAATCTCATTATATCTTTTGTTGCACTCCTTTATTACATATTATTACAACCCGCATATATTTCATTACTTACAATTGTACCAATTTTTAAAAGCACCCTCCATGACTAATTATTCCCTGCCCTTTATCCCACCTAATATTCAAAGAAAATTGAGAACTTTATGACCAACCCACTGGGATCCTCCAAACATTCCATTGGGTGCGCGTGCTAAGAAACAAAATCTCCTTCAATGAGCTGTCAATTCTTTCTAATATGTATATAATATAAATGTAGACTCACTCTCTTATCAATTAGTTAAAGTTGGTCATAGTTTATCATCTTTGTTTTCATCAGTAGCTTGATGCAAGTCGAAATTAAAGGGTCCCCTCCCAATGATGGAGGTCCAAGTTGGTCCACTATATATAGCTCAGAAGCATTAGCAATGTTCAACTAGAGCAGTACAAATACAAACACAAACATCAGTAAGAGAACTGCAACCCTTTCTCTGGGGTTTTAGCTTTTTATGCAAAGTAGAATGGGCACATGGGAATTGCAGGGAGAGTAGCACTTGTTCGAAAAGACGATAACAGCACAGTGATCCTCCTCCAGATACATGAAAATTCTATTATACAATAAGTAAACTAATACAATTATACCCTCAATATCTAGAGAAAACAGCTTTCCAAAAAAAAAAAAAACGAAGTGCAAAGACATATTACATATCCAAGTATCCTCTCTGGTTCTGACTTCTATACAGGGATATAACATTTAAGCAGAACCAAGAATTGAGGACTTTTTGCAGAAATAAAAACAAGTTGATTCATCGTGCGCAGTTCCAATTCACTGATCTCCATTGATTCCAAAGATTCGAACCTTGTGCATATTTGGAAACTTGGCAACAACTAGCACCATCACTGCAAGGGTGTTGAAGAAGAGCATTGGGTGTTGGTAATCTGTTGTATGTGAGGCTATCAAGTACCTGCCAGGATAATAATTAGACACCGAGAGTTACTAATCAGACCTAGCTCGTTAGATATTTCATACTAACACTGCCAACAAGCCATGTGTGGGTTTAATTAAGAATGCCGTCAATCTGACAACCAAACAGCGTGTTAAGTTGGGAGACAAATCAAAAGCTAGATCAAAAATTTTCACAACAAATCATTCTGTATTTCACCAACATTATTAAATACACCGTGAACCACCACATATTAAACTGTTGTTTCCATTCCATAAGTAACTCCACCAATTGCTATTTTTTGCTCACACTTGTCAAACCAGCAAATTCACTGAAATCATATCCATTTTCCATGATGCTAAATCAAGATTCCCGGCAGCAATGATGCATATCTTCATTACAAAGAAGGTACATAATAGCTCAGTGTGTGCAAAGCCGACAACTTGTTGGCAAGTCAATAATAGTTAGAAAAAACCAGTAAATTTGGCTTTCTTACTTTCTTTGGCCACCAAAATATGAATGTTTTCACCTTGACATATTGTTTGCAAGCATTTGTGGAAGGTTACAATGGCAGACAGAATCGGCCAAATTTTGTCAACTTTTGACCGATTAAATATTAATTTTTTTAGGGAGGGGGCTAAAAAGGGTGAAAAGTTGCAGGAGCAAAAGGTTAACAATTACTCCCATAACATTTACCCCTAAATTTTTAACCCCAAAACAAACACAAAATGTGAGAGAATCTCGGTTGAATTTTGAGCTGTTTTGATCCCTAGAACAATAATGTGACAACGATACAGTTCCCTTTTGTTGCAAGTTTTTGTTTAGTCTTGATGTAGAGATTGGCTTGGCTTGGATGGCTAAGGAATAGTTTTTACCTTTTAGGCTGAAAACAATAGATATAAAGTCTGGTTCCAGAGCAAACGATGCTGGAAGTAATAAAGGAGAAGAAAAGAGGAAAACCAAGGACTTACCCTTGCAAGGACTACACAAATGCTGCAAATCACACACAAATATAAAACTCTTCCAAACTCAACTCTACTCAATAAAGTTGCATTAAACAGATATTCATAGAATCATAGCACAGGCTGCTATAGCTCTCCTACACTTAGTAAGACTTTGACTAAAAAAAAACTGTTAGAAAACTGTTTGTATTAGAATATATAAAAACCATACAAAAGATCAAAAACATAACTTGAATATTACAAATACAAGGGCAATTTCTACCGTCAAGTGTTTGGCAAATTGAGCCACCACCTAGTGGGAAAAGGCTTGATTTGGTTTGGTTTAGGTGTTTGGCAAATTGCAAAATTTCTAAGAACACCTAACTCTTAAAACTTAATTAGAAGAACTAAAGCAAATACATGACACAGTATACTAAAGACCTACCTACTACATGATGAGATTAGTATAATCATATGACAGTCACTGGAATAGACATTAGCAAAATTTTTAAACCAAGGGTACCAACGAAATGTTACTACTTGAAAACGTCACTCAACATGAGCAAACATAAACAAGCTGAAAAGCATACTAACTTGTTTACAGTAAAATAAATTTAAAGCAAGTTAATGGATAATATACCACAAATGAAGTTTTTCAAAAAACACGGCAAGATCCACATACCAAGGGGCATGGATAACAACACATCATACGGTGATTTTGAAAAGATGAGTATATGGACATGACAGTGTATGGCAAAAAAGTATATTTTTTTATGTAGTTTTATTAGCTATATGTATTGAATAAAACATCTACGAGAACACCAATTCTATATTTCAATCAATAACTCAAACATATTCAACACATATAAAGTAACCAAAAATGAGATAGAAGATTCTATAATTTTAGAGTTTAGCTAGCTTAATCCCAAAAGTATCTTAACCTTGTTTGAAGCAAGGATTAAAATATCATTCGATGAAGCATTTCAATTAACTTGGAAACAGAAATGTTGCAAAAACTTAATGGAAACAGAGAAGAAAAATGGAGAACATAAGAAAACATAAACTACACTTCAACCATTTGTATCTCTAAAGCCAATATATATAGATAATTCGACAAGTTGGAGGGTTATACATTCATTGGACTACAGAAATTATGATAAAATTAAATAGCAACTCCATTGTTGTTTTAAACATTATAATCCCCAATTTACTCTTCCATAACACCATCAATGTCATGTTTCTTTTTTTTTTTTTTTTTTTAACTCTCAAATCACATATTTTCCTTTTAATAATAATATCTACAACAATTGCACAAATTCTACTAAAAGACTACTTACCATGATAATGCATATTTATTTTACATGAAAAAACAAATAATAATAATAATAGCCACCGTCATCGTAAAGTTTATTGACTTTCTGAATGTTAAATTACAATAATAACAATTAGAATAACGAAATAATAATAAAGATATTTTAGTTAAACATATTTTTACAAATAAATATTCTTAAAATATTAACTAAAAGCTAATAAATCTATTTACTATATATTAATCAATACAAACCTAGCTAAAAACCTGTGTTACCATTTGGGGGTGGGGGCGGGGGGAAGACCAAACAAAATAAAAAATTATAATCGTAAGTTTGTATAATGGGAATTAATTATTCGTTATTATACATGCATGTATACTTTAATATTTAAAATTTAAATTTCAAAACTAATTAATTATAGTTAATTGAACTAGAATAAATAAAATAACAAATAGAAGAGTATAACAAAGGTGTGTCTTAACACATTTTGCTAGATGTGATGTCTAATATGGATTTTGACATGTTAATGAGTGTGTGTCCAATACATATCATCTACAAATTCAGCACGTGTTTTGAAGTGTTTATGCTTCATAGCCACACATTCAAATTTAAAAGTCGATATAAATTGTACTTACAGAACAACAGGTACAACAGTCAGAAACTTTCTGTTGCGGGTAAGCTGCTTTCCGTTGTCAATCTGCTCCCACCAAGTCAGCCCATTATAGATCCCCTGGTCATCAGCAAAAGGAGTTCCTTTCTTCCAATGGAAAAAGTGATAAGTCACCTAAATAAAATTTAAAAAAAAAAAAAACCATTCTCATTAATCATCCAATATGAAGGCACTGAGCAGATCAGGCTGGTACAAAAAATTTCAACTGAGAAAGAAGAGAAGAACCAACACCTTTTCCTTATCAAATATATTGACGAAGACCATTAAATAATAGTTTTCTTAACAACAATTAACAAGCAATGCATGGGCTTTGAAAATCTAGCAATCTCACAAATAATTAGTGTAAAGGACAGCTTCTTTACGAGTGCTTCCATTTTGTGCAAGGGTTCCATCCTTCTTTTCTTTAAAAAATTGCATTACTAGTCATAGACCGGATGGCTACATAATGATTGTGAGATAAATAACCCACGATAGAAGGAGCTAAGGAGGATTAACCAGGTTTTAGTATGGGAATTTAAATGCTTTAATTGAAGAAGAAAAAAATGCTTGCTTACAAAAAATGAGGATATCAGCAATTTTATTGCTGGCTTATGGAGATAGCAATTGCCCTATGACTCAATTTGACAAAAAGGGCCAGTTGAAGTGGAAAATGCACGCTCACCCAAATCAAAAGTCATGGGTTCAAGTCACTCCAACCCAAATCAAACTAGATTCGTCGTAAAATTTATAATGCATTGCAATCATGATCAAGTTATGAAACCATGACATCCCATCTATTCAACGACCCACCAAAAAGTTTTGTTTGATAAGAAAAAATAAAGAAAATATCACAGAAATGGTTTTTTTATGCTAATTTGGACAACACTAATCAGAATCTCTTTTTTTTTTTTTTTAATTTGAAAAATACATTTAACAAGTGATGATGTGTTTCTACAGGCAATAGCAGAAACTATTGCAGAAGATATTGTTCACTGCAATTCGACAAGAGCAATATTATTATAATGATTATAATTAATAAATGAATAAACTTTTTCAAAGTTAGACAACATTGTGATCGCACGGGTAATCAACTCTTATCACATACACTTTCCCAACCTTAATAATCTTAGATATACTTAATGTCGTAAATATCTTCAAGTAAGAAAACCAATTCGTTCCAGAGCATCGCGGTGGAAGCTAAAGCAACAGCAAGACTGACATTCCCATTGGTCCATCACCTTAATTGGCCGGACTCAAAAATCAAGAAGGAAAAGATTATTGTGTTTTGATGTTGTGATTAGCATAGTTGCATTTAGTTAGTTTAGATCATTGCAATAAGTAGCTAGGGCTGCATTTATTTATGTTGTTATTTAAAAGCAACTTTTGCAGGGAGGAGCAATACCTTTCATGTTCCATGCCCATACAGTACAAGAAGTCGGCAAACAAGTCAAAGAAAATTGTCTAATGTAAAAAAGAGACCTTGCCAGAACAAGAGATAAAGCAATGCGAAGGCATAAAATGCTTGTGCATAAAATGCTTGTGCATTTACTCCAAATGGCCACCACTTAAAAAGTTTTGTTAAGTTCATAGTTTATTGAGCTAATCTAGAAGTTTCCAACCAAATCAAGTATTAAAAACCAGAATGTCACGTCAGAAACCTAAAATTTTCCTGCCCAACAACATTAAGTATTTGTATGGCATATTGGACAAATCTCAGCAATCATCATTTCGTAAAGATCAGGTTACATGAAATTCTACGCCCTGCAAGTGTTGCACATCATTTAATCCATGTAAATTTCCTCAAATGGGAATCACAAGCCAGATAACAAATATTTTAAAGAGCATTAAGATCAAAAATAAATAAATAAGAACGAAGAAAACCCTCATCAGAATCCAACCAAGCAATCATCTAGAACGCGAACCCAGTAATTTTAACAGCAATAAAACTCGAACCAACCACCCAACACAACAACGCATACATGCACGAAATTTTGAGAGAACGAAAAAATACCCAATAAATTAGCATCAGAACCCTAAAATCCAAAACGGAGAAACCCCAATTAATCCAAAAAAACATGCATGAAATTTTGAGAGAGAGGTGAGTTATTGGGGCTTACGACGAAATGGGAGAGATTAACGATGGTCCATGCCATGCCGGGAGTGCAACCAAAGATGGAGAGAACAAGGAGCCAAGAGAAGAATAGGATCAAGATGTATGTGGTCCAAACACCTGGGTACGTGAACCAATCCGTGTTACGGTTCAGATCCGCCGGCGGCACCGCCTTCACGTACAAATTCGCCATCTCGAATCCCCAATCCACCTGCTATTTTTCCCTAATCTCGAATCGCCATCTCGAAGTAACGTGATTGCCTTAAAAAACTGTATAAAATGTCGTTTTTTTATTCTTTTAAATTATGTAAATTTAAAAAAAAAAAAAAAAAAAGAACTAACGTCAAAAGGAAGTTACTCACAAATCGCAGTACTTATAATTTATTTCATTATTTATTATTTTAATGCCTTTATTTTAATTTTGAAAATAGAGTTGAATTATAAAATAAAAGGACAAAATTTATTTATTTTTTTAATGTTTGAATATCCCAATAATGTTTTAGACATTTTATATTGTGATAAAAAAAAATATCTTAATATGGTTTTATCACGTTGATCAGGTTACTTTTTATTTAGCATTGATATCTAAATGAACAATAACAAGTATATGTGAGTATAAATTTTAAATGTTGGTAGTTATTATCTATATTTAACCAAATATTTAACGAAACTAAATATAATTTACGATTTTGTATTTGTATAAAAGTTTCATTATTTTTTGCTCTTGGCCACCGACGAGATTGGACATGTCTCTTGACATTGACATTGTGCTTGATAAATCCTACGATTTTACTAAAATATTCAATTTCAATTAGTCAATTTCTAAAATAGTAAAAATATAACCTTTACTAGGTGTTTAGTGTGAGGAAAATCACTGAAAAAAATCTAAAAATTTCTAAAATTCTCTGACACATTTTACACTCATCGTATTTTGTGAAATAACTATAAATTTATATATATCTATATATCTCAACAATTTTTTATAAACCCCAATAACTTTTAGTATCTTTCAATAAATTCTAACAAAAAATTATTTTGACTGGCCTCAAAAAACGGTTTTTCTCTCAGAAAACTGACACAAAAATAAAAAAATTTCACTATTCATTTCTAAAAAACATGATTTAGTGGTTATGCGTCAAATGTCAAAAAATTATCGAAATCACATTTTTTGTTATTTTTTGTAAATGCCCCCTTAATTTTTTTTGGGTAAGTAAATGCCCCTTAATTTAAAAACTCAAATTTTAAGTTCATAAATTTTTGATTAAAAAAAATAAAAAAGAATGAAGTTTTGGATTTAAAATTTTATTTTAATGAAATGAACTTGAAATTTGAACCATACTAACTTTTTATGGACAATAATTTTGTATTAACTCTTACTAGCTTATAATAAAAATTCATACACATAGAATTTTAATTTTTCAATTCATTACAAAATGGTATCTTCAATCCAATATTGAGTCTTTTTTTTTAATTATGTTTAGAAATTAAGACATTTAAAATTTCAATTTTTAAAATTAACTATTTTATCATTTCAAATTTTGTACTCATAAAAATATAATCTTTTACTAAAAAAATCATTCTTTTAGAATTTTTAATTTTATTTATATCTTGTAAAGTATTCCTTCACCCTTCATTTTCTTTATACTACAATAAAATTTAAATATATTCAAATGCTTCATATTTGTGTAAAGAATATCTTTTTTTTAAATTTGATTTATGTGAAAATTTATCATTTTCTAATTTTTTTTATTAAAGTAACTTATATTCAAAATGATCTATAATTTAGGCATGTAAATTTGAATGAAAATATAATATTCAAAGTACAAAAAGGCTACCTATGGATCAAGAACTTTACAGAAAATCAATTTTATTTTAAATTTTATTTTTAAGTATTGAAATTATTCATTAAGCGTTTACATTCTATTTGGAAGCATGAATTTGTTGAGATTTAATTTTATTTTATGAAAATTGTCACCAACTCTTATATTTGAAATTAAAATAAAATTTTATATATTAAATTTCATTTCATTTCATAACTTAAATTTTGAAATTTTTATATCATTTGAAATCTAACCAAAAATAATAGAATTTGATGAGAATTCATTATTTTCTTAAGTTATCTACGTGAGTGGATAAATTTACTCTCATATATCATATTTATTGTATTTTTTTCTACTAATACAGTCAAATTTAACATGTAACACCTGGTATTTGATTTTGGCCATTATATGTTATTTTGGGCCAATAAAATATTCAAAATAAGATTGGGTTAATTTATTTTATTTTTCCTGAGCTGGGTTTGGCTCGAAGCGAAATTGAATTGGACATCTAAGCCAAAGGCCAGCTTTTTTTTCATTTTCTTTTCTTTCTTCTTTTGGCTCTCGGCCATTCCAAAACCGAGACAAAAAAGGGAGAGAAAAAGAGAGAAAACAGATAAGAGAAAGAGAGAGAGTGGATTACGAGAAGAAATATCAGCAGATCAGGGTAGGATTTAACATCGTGAATGTCGTGGTAGTATCCATTTTGCGTGGTTTCACTCGAGGTGAGAGAAGTTGATGCCGAAAATTTCGAGGCCAAAACTAAAATCTTCTCTTTTCTTTTTTTCACTTCGAATTCGAGGTAAGTAGAACTTATATTCGTGTTGTAGACATTGTTAAGATATTTTGATGTATATACATGCATAATTTGGTTGAATATCAAGATATTTGTGTATATATTTATATATGAACATATATATATATATGTGTGTGTGTGTGTGTGTGTGTGCGCGCGCGCGCGCGCGCGCGTGTGTGCATATAAATGGTAAAGATCTCACATATATTTGAATTATTCTTCGATTAAATATTGTAAAAACATGTAATTTAAATATTTAAATGTTTAAAAATCAGTTATTGTTGGGATTGAGGCTTGGGTGGATGATTTAAGGAAGATTTGGAGTTGGATTTTGTTGAAAACAAAACCAGGAACTAAGTAATAGTCTCTGGTGTCTGAACCGACTAGACAAGATGTCCAAACCAAGAGTGTCCCGACCGTAACTTTTGGTGTTTGGACACCAAGTTTGGTAAAATTCTGAAAATGTTATAATTTGATTCCTAAAAACATATTTTGTGCCCAAACCTATTTATTATGGATTTTTAAGAATAAAAAGAACCTCAAATTATCATCAAGCCTAATGAGAATGCATATTTGTATTAAAATGATATTTATTTACATGATTGAGCATATCATGTGCATGAGGTTGGGATTGCATCATCCAGTTTTATGTTGTGATTATTAATTGGCCGAGAGTATCATGTTGATGTTATTAACATGTTGAGGTATGGGTGATTCCCAATCAATCTATAATATATGGACGAGATCCTTAATTTTGAGAAAAATGGTAAAATAAGATTTTGAAAATACTGGATGATTCCCCACTCGATATATATGACTAGAACTTAGTCATTTGGAGTTGTGACGTTAATAATGAGATATGATTATGAGATATTCTCTAGACTGCAGCCGGACCTTACTTAAGTTAAGCAAATGACTTACTAGGGGTGTAACATAGTTCTCTAGTAAAAAAACCAGAAGGTGTAATACGGTTGATATTCTCTGGACTGCAGCCGGACCTTACTTAAGTTAAGCAAATGACTTACTAGGGGTGTAACATAGTTCTCTAGTAGAAAAAGCAGAGGGTGTAATACGGTTTTTCTGAGTTTTACACTGGTGGGAGTGTAACACAGTTCTCCACTCGATTTATATATATATATATATATATATATTAAATTATACGTTCGCCATAAGCGTAAACGATGCGGTTGTTGACCTTGCATGTTTTGTTAAATGTCACCCATCCCACAATAAGACTTAGGGTAGATGGAGATTAGAGAATGTATTGGTCATTGCATTACATCACATGTGCATTGTTATACTATATACTGATGGATATTATTATGAGTTATGTTATATACTTGATTATTATTCACTCGTGCATACTTATACAGTCCTATCTACTGAGTTGTAGTGTTCACCCTATCCTTATTTCAAGTGATCCCACGAGATTAAAGAGCAGCCACCCAGAGTTTAGCTAAGACTAATGGATTGGCTTAGCCTATTACTCCGTTTTATTATTAGATTAATGTATTCTTATTTGTATGACTCGGGATGTAGGTCCAAAACTTATTTATATTTGAGAATGTATTATTATCACATTATTACAGCTGTGTAAGCTTTGGATTAAGTCACCGGCGTGTGACATCAGCTTTCATTTTTGTAATGTTATCTTTATTACTCTAGATGGGAATAAGAGAAAGAGACGACATTAGTGCCTTTAATTATTATTATTAAATTATGACTTGACCTTAGTATAGAATTTGGTTTATTTTAATTAACTCTCATATTCCCATGCCGTCTATTCCGGACAATTAAGTTAGGGACGTAACATGACATTTCTCTTAAACTAATTTAATTCTTAAATTTAAATATGTGTTACAAATATAAAATTTTATTTATCAAATCAAATCAATTATTTATTTTAAAATTAAACTAATTCTAAGAGAGAAATGTTCTCACAAGCAGAATGTTAGAAAATAAAGGAATTTAAGCTCAAAAAAAAATATTGCATTGAAAAAATAAACTTTGCATAAGTTGGCAAAGTTTTCATCCTAGCGTATATTAGGAGTTTAGCTATGAGCCACAAGAATTTTAAAATAATATATTAAAAAACTATGAAAAACTAGACTACTCTAAAGGCTAAATTGTCCTGTGCAGAGTCGTTACAAACAAAATTCTATTAAGAAACTACGGCTTGAAAGATCTTCTCGAATATTCTTGTGATCAGGAAACAAAGACATCCAAATCTGTGAGCTTACCGAGCTTAAAACCTTTTGAACGGCTGTTAATTCCTCAGTTTTTGAGAAATCAATATTAGAAATGTCTGAATAAATTTGATTCCTCTCGGAAAAATTGACGTTTGAACGTCAGTTACAATGTTAGAATCTCACTGCGTGTTTTCTTATTCTTCTTTTTGTTAGTTCCTCTATTTTTTTTTTCTTATTTTTTTAACCAATTTTCATCACTTTAACTTGAAATTCAACACATCACAAATGAAAAATACTGGCCGTTTAGGTAAACTTTCAGTTTTTTCTAATTTTCCTTAACTTTCAATTTTCTTTAATTTTTTTTTTTAAATTTCTCCCTTAAAATTTATCAAACACAGAGAAAAAGTTACCACACAAAATACCAATTTTCTCAAACTTTTCTCAAATTTTTTAATTTCTTTTTTAACTTTTACATATTTTTATCAAATGCCTAATTTTAAATAACATGTGATAATATCAGAATAAAAGTTACAAAAAAAAAATATATATGTATATGTTATTCTAGTCATATATATAGCGTTTAATTACATAACATAAGCCTAGATTTAGTTTTGTCCATTGCTCAAGTGCCTTGTGTCAATGTTGAGAACAAAAATTTGCTATTAGCATCATGCGACTCAGCTATATATTTAAAAGGTAATTAATTACTAGGTTATTGGAAAATATACGAACCAACTAACCTGTAATCAGAGGACTAATTTTACCCAGTTGAAAATTATTGAAAGGTTAGCTTTAGGGAGAAGTCAGGAATATTGAATGATAGTTAAAAATTCTAAATTTATCAAAAGTATGGTAAATATTGTAAATTTTTTAACAGTGAAAATTATTTATATTATAAATATTTTAACTATAAAATATGAAAATTTTACAATAATCTTAACAATTATGAGAGGTAAAGTCCCCATAGTCGTCCCCCCCACCCCCCACCCCAAAAAAAAGAACAGTCCATCTAGTTACTGTCCTAGCTAGTAGCGATTAGCTAGCCAAAACCGATAGTATGCATCCCTCTTTGCTGAAGATTAGTTGACGTGTGTTCTTGCTTCATTAATATCATTTTAATTAAAATTTTATTTAAAGAAATTAAAGGAAGATCCTAGTGTACCGCATGTATGCGCATGCAATCCGTTGTTGGAAAGCTCTATTACTCACTTTGGAAATTCTGGCCACTCACCAGCCAGCCAGTTGGTAAGATACTTTAATCAATAAATAGAAACCAATGCATTCTTCGTCAGCTATATATATACATATACATGTGTATATATACATATATATGTATGTACACATGTGCCATGCATGGCTGCAGCTTTGATTCGACTCTCCCAATATCTCCCTAGCACAAGGCACTGTGTTTCTCAGCATCTTAATTACAATATCAATGGCAACCCACTGATAGCTCATGGCTGTATCTCATCTATATATGCAGCAAATTATATATTGATTTAATTACTAACTTGATGTACTCGGCATTATCTACTAATGTGTTAATTTTTAAGCAAAAAAACTAATCTGAATTTAAAAAAAAAAATGTGTTAGTGCACAATTTAGTGCACTTATCATGCATGCCACATCAAAAGTTAGAAGCATAAGCAAGCAACATATAAAGGGAATATCAGGTAACTTTGCAAAAAGCAGGCATGTCTTCCATCTTTAATTTCATGCCTTCAACTTGAGGTTTTAAAATGTTATCACTGCATGCCTTTGATGGTATATGTGGCCAATGTCAATTTTCTACCTACATACATATATTTATATATATATATATATATATATATTAACCTTGCTATTAGGATATGTTTTGGCGTTTGATCTGTGTGCACCTCAGAGTACTCACCACTATAGGTATATATATTAAGCCAGTTATAATCTTTATATGATAGTTGGTATAGATTTTCAAAATTCTCTTTGTTGGGCAACATTTATAAATCATGGCACAATACCTTTCATTTGCATGATCAATGATCATGCACTTGCCAATTTAATTGAATTAGTTAAGAACCCAATGGGGGATCCTATATATATTTATATATAATAAAATAGATGAGATGAGGGATTCCATATCATGACATTCCATATCATGACCTAATTCTGAGGTGACTCTATATATTTAAATTATTATTATTATTATTGAGTAAATATCAGGTTTTGATACAACAGAGAGACAATTCTTGATCAACTAAAAATGTTTGCAAACTTAAAATATCCCAAAAGAAGGCCACTAATTAACTAGATCATCATGTGCTTTGAGCCACTGCTTTTAACTAATTAAGGATGGTTAATTAACCTTTAAAATTCTTTCCCCATTTAGGCTATATATTTTTTTTTTTCATGCGAGTTTAGGCTACCCCCCTCTCTTGACCCCTTCCTCCCTCTCTCTCTCTTTCCTGGTAGAAAGTAACCTAAATTAGGTCTCTCTCTCCCTCTTGTTCTAATATTGGCCTAGTCTGTGGTTCTGGGAATACCTACCTAGCTAATTGGTTGGAAATTCCCCGGGACTTTTACCTGAAATGAAGGTGTGATTCGATGGGAGCGGACACTCTTGATTTTGGGTAGACTTGGGTTTGTGATTAAAGAAAGAGGAAGTGAAAAATTAAAAATAAATGCTAGGGATGATCAGCAAAACTGTGGAAAACAATACAATAGAAACTTGTTATAATACAAAATAAAGAAAAAATTTTAAGTGGGATCTACGGGAGTCTGTTCCTTGTCGAATGGTAAACGCTAAAGTTTATTTCGATGTAAAATATTCTTTAAAAAAACACTTTTGCTCATATTAAAAAAAAAAAATTCAGAAAGATACGTAAATGTATTTTTTCTAAGAATATTTTAGACTACAACAAACGTAGCCTTAATGGACTACTCTGATTCCTTCTTCTTTAGCAACCGTCATATGACAACCATCCGACTCAAAATTAACACGCATGCATGGTTTAATTTCAAACAGTATATGGACTACTGATGAATGATGCTTGCTTATGAAAAGGAGAAAAAAAAAGTTGGAATTTCTCCTTCACAAAGAGATATTTGCCCTCATTTATACTTATAATGGCACTCTGTTTATAAAATATTATAGTCCACTTGTTTGAAAGGGATCACCGATCGCACAAACTTGAACATGTATAATTGACTGTAAGTAGTGATGACGACTCTTAAAAGCTGATCTTGTTTTTAGGTCATTTTATCTCTTCAGTGCTCCTCTAGTGGCTTTTTAATTAAATATCAACGAGAACCTAATTTTACCCACCAAAAAAAAAAAGAGATGTTTACCCGTACATCCCCTACTCAGGAAATTAAAACAAGCCATTAACCAAGTAACCTAAAACTGTCATGTGTATATATATACACACACTTGACTGCCAAACCAGCGGAAGGAAAAAATTTGACACTCGTGATCATTTCAAGCTCTTCTACTTTATACACACATCTATATACACCGCCAGTCTCAGCTCTCGTCCTTTTTCTCAGAGATGGCTGAGGGGCTGGAATGGAGGGTGACCATGGCTGATGGATCCTCTAAGAAACTAGACATAGAACATGGATTGATGAAGAGAGAGTGCATTAGATTAAAGGGTGTGGTTGAAAGGTTTGTTTTGAAAATACGGAGGTTCTTGGAGAAGGCTTGGAGGATAGGAGTGTCTGAGCCTAGGAAGGTTATGCATTGTCTCAAAGTAGGAATAGCTCTTTCACTTGTCTCACTCGTTTACTACATGAGGCCTTTGTATGATGGTCTTGGAGGGAATGCTATGTGGGCAGTCATGACTGTTGTGGTAGTTTTTGAATACACAGTGGGTAGGAATCCATTTAAAAACCTTCAAATATATATATATATATATATATTTCCCATGCATCTATATAATTATATATGTAGAACAGTAATTGCTGATTTGTAATGAAGTATTCAATTATAGGAATGTCAAACCAATTGCTAACGATATTGCAGGTGCCACACTCTCCAAATGCATTAACAGAGCAACTGGAACTTTTCTTGCTGGATCACTGGGGGTCGGCGTTCACTGGATTGCAAGCCAATCTGGAGAAAACTTTGAGCCTATAATTACAGGAGCTTCAGTTTTCCTTCTTGGTGTGTGGATAGTTGATTATTTCTCTCTCTCTCTCTCTCTCTCTCTCTCTTTCTTATATATATATATATATTTGCAGAGCTTAACATGCAGCAACATATTTTTCTTGCATTGCAACAGCCTCAGCAGCCACCTTCTCTCGATTCATTCCATCAATCAAAGCCAGGTTCGACTATGGGGCTTTGATTTTCATCCTTACCTTCAGCTTGGTCTCAATTACGGGCTATCGTGTGGATGAATTGTTGGAGATAGCACACACCAGGCTATCAACAATAGCCATAGGAACTTCCATCTGCATTCTTGTAACCATGCTCCTGTGTCCTGTCTGGGCTGGCAACGAGCTTCACCTCCTCATCAATCGTAATATGGAAAAACTTGCAGATTCCTTGGAAGGTATAAAACAAGTAACACAAGCTAATAATGCTCAAGTCAATATATATAAATATATATGTACTTGGATCTTACAAGCATTTTGCAACTTGAAATTCAGGGTGTGTAGCTGAGTACTTCAATGACAATGGAGATGGAAAGGGTAGTGATGAAGATTCCAGCAAGAAGTTGCAAGGTTACAAATGTGTGCTTAATTCAAAGGCAACAGAGGAATCTATGGTATGTCACTAGTTGTTCTTATCCTGACCAAGCTAGTGATTGAGAATTTATGTACATATATGTCTGTATATTTATAATGAGTAGTCGTTTTGTTGAACAGGCCAACTTTGCAACATGGGAGCCTTCACATGGGCACTTCAACTTTGGACATCCATGGAAACAGTACCTCAAGATTGGGGCTGCAATGCGGAACTGTGCTTGCTGTGTTGAGTGTCTCAGTAGTTGCATCAACTCAGAAATTCAGGTAAATAACGATTCCTTTTCAAATCAGGTTCAGCTATAAAAATTCTAACTAGACCATGTCTGCTCTAATTGCTTGAAACCGTTGAAAAGAAATATTGTTCCTTTCTACAAAATTATCGAAAATTTTCTAGTTCCTAAAAGAGGAAAATGAAACAAAATACAAATTGACTAACAATCCTAAGATTTCATTGAAACCCAATAAAAAGCACAAAAATATAATATAACATACTAAAATATATAACTATTGTTTTTAATAAGTAGCATACTATAACAAAATAGTGTATTGTTTTATAATTTTTCATTAAATTTTCATGCATTCAAATAGGTTTCAATTAATACTTTTATAATTATTTTGATGCACTTTTATATATTTGTATCACTTGTAAAAGTTTTCAAAATATTTCCAAAAATAATTCCGGAACATTTCTACTTTCGTGCTGCAGAAAATAACTACCGAAATAAAAATTTGATCCTTTGTTGTTCTATCCTAATTTAAAATCCTATTCATGCACCATCACAGGTACCCGAGTTTCTGAAGAAGAACTTCAGTGATGTTTGCATGAGACTGAGCTCTCACTTTTCAGATGTCTTGAAAGAATTGGCACTGACAATGAAAACCATGACAAAGTCATCTAAGGCAGAACTTTCAGTTGGAGAAATGTACTTTGCAGTTCAAGAGCTGCAAAATACCCTGAAATCTCTTCGCAACCCATTACTTTTACCCCAGGAGCCAGCAAATAATGCAAAAGTTGATCCAACCACCAAACAAACCAATGTACTTCTCATACAGATTCTTCCACTGCTCACAGCAATATCTTCGCTGATTGAAATTACAGCAAGAATTGAAGGAATTGTCCACGCAGTCAACAAGCTAGCAGAATTAGCTGAATTCAAGCCCGCAAGCAATGAGGAATCCCAACAATATCAAAGCCAGACCAACACAGATAAAGCAGATGATAAAACCGTGAAGACCCTTCAAAAGGTCTGAGTTCATCGAGTCTAGTTTATCATCCTATATGGTTAATTAATTTTCTATCAATACTCGGAAACTTTCCGGCCTTCTTCACAAGAAACTACGTACACTACACAGCATAGCAACCCCAGCCTATTACTGGTAAATAAATTGAGATCACAAGGGAAGTTGATCAACAAAAAAAAATAGTCAGGTTGCTCTATGAAACTTCCATTGTTTATCTGGATGCCAATATTGCATGACGACAGTACAATGCACCAACTTCGTGTGTATTCTGCACCATGCAAATACAATCTATGTAGTCAAATTAGGTGCCTACAATTGCCAGCAGCTTAACAAAAAAATAAAAAATAAAAACAAAAACTATTTATCATCACCCCGAAAGATCTTCTTTAACCATAAAAAAGGACAACGCAGTGCATGAGGTTCCCTAGCTCATTGTGGAGTCTAAGGAGGGTCCATATATGCAGGTTTACCCCTACTTGGAGTTGTTAAACCTATGAGCTCTCAGTCGCAATCTTTATTGCCCAGAAATAAAAACAAATAAATACAAACAAATCTATATAGGTATTAAAAGGTGGATTTTAATTTAATTTTTCCTCGAAATTAAAAGGTGGACTGTAATTTAATTTTTCCTCGAATTTGCTGTCCTGGGGAAAGAGTCTCATGGTGGAAATGCAGAAGCAACAAAGAGAATCTTATCATCTCGCAAGTGAAACCTATGCTACTTGCCAACTTCACTCTCCCATCAATCCAGAGAACTAGGACTACTCCCTTCCTCCCGTCATAAACATTTTTTTCTTAATACAATTGGAATGTGGACTGTGGATGTGAAGTAGAATTAACAACAGCACTCAAGTAAGCAAGCATGCACGATTAGCACAAGCCCAGAAATACTCACCTTGTTCCAACTTCCTCCTCCTTTTTCTTCCTTTTTTTCCCTTTTTCTAAGAAGTCATCTTCAGCCCCCAACCCCCAGTTACACATACATTTTTATCCCATGCTGTAAGAGAAGGTATATGTATCATTATAATAACAGATACAATCACAAGGGAGTTGCATTGCCTGCATAAATTGGTTTTCCTTATGGTGGGGGCCGTGGGGCATGGTAAAAACCCTATTACGCGACGAATGATGTTAATTCCTAGCACTTATCTGACACTGAATGTTGGAGTACTACAAGTTATACCGATTTATGCAAAATTGTCCCCAGTTCAATAAAAAATAGTTAATGGGTTAAAAATGTTTTGTACTTGTTGGGATTTATCTCATGCTGATATCTAACCTCCTAAATCAGTGTAAAATCTTAATGAGACTTTCTATTCCTTAACAATTAATTTTGAGTTTGATACTTTAACATGAAATCAGAGGTAGATTTAGGAGGATTCTTTCCCCTTTCACTTTTCAATGTCTCTTGCTTGTGCACTTCTCGTATTTAGTATACCGGTTTGTTTCTCTACATGTAGGCGGGGTCACATGCGAGCGAGTGTGTTGAGATTTCTCACATATTGATAAAATGAAGCTTCCCAAACCAATACAAGATACAAGACCTTAATGGACCTCTTCATTCCTTATCAATTGGTTTGAGTTGGATGCTTCAACCACACCTAATACAGTATCTTTATTTTTCATATTTAATTTTCATATACTATCCTTAGTTTATATTTCTAGGGAAGCTTCCTTCTTCCATTTCCCAGATTGCATTATTTGCATAGCAATAGTCCACAGTGGTTAAGCCAACACAGTTCAAGAGTCGGTTCACTTCAGCTTCTTGCCATTTACTGCCTTAGCCCTTTTATATAAGCAAACATAGCCAACCAAGTCCAGAAACAGCCAATCCAAGCAAACATCATTATTGTACTCAGAATTTATCCAAACATAGCGAGCTCAACTCTCCGCCCTGGTGTGAGCAGGCCTAGTTTGCATGTTTCTGTCCAAGTAGCAGTCCATCACTCTATCTAGTAATATTATATGCTTATAAAATCTTAGGAGGCATACATGATCCAGTCTTTTGACCCTTATACTACACCTAGAAGGAGGTTTTGGCCTATGCATGCTCAGGTCTTTACAATATAGTCGCAAGCCAAGAATCAAGATGAAGGAATTGGGTTCCATTAGGTGGTAGACGATCAACACAAACCCCTAAACCCATATAATAACAGAAGTAAGAACCATAATAGTAATGATTAAAATCAGAACAGGGATACAAAATTTTTTACAATTAAATGAACCATAAGAACCACGAGACAATTTAGCAGTAATTTCCCATAGCAAATCACATGTGCCAAGAAGTTCATCGCTTCACAACTGAACAAACATTGTTTCCAGCATTGATGCACAACAACTATGAGCAGGCAGTATTTTTGGGGCCACAACACTCTTACATAAAACCACCAAAGAGATATGCAGCTTATTAATGCCAGGTGCACTAGAATATGTACAGAGTTTCAACATGAAACCCGTGAAATTCACGTCACCCGGAAATCTGTTGGTTCGAAGTGCTATTGTCCTCTTCTTCTTCCTCAGTACTCGGCCCCCATCCAAGGTTCACGGCCAGGTCTTCGACTGCTACCTTGATAACATCAGATCGAACACCAATATCAGTAGCATACCTGCTCATGCAGTACATCCCAGCTGTTACCGTAGCCACACCAACAGGGCTTGGCATCAGCAATTTCAGAGGGGAAGAAAGAAGGGCAGCCAAAGGTGCACCAATGACAGAAGAAGCTTGCCCACTTCCCCCAACCCCTGCCCTGTCAGCTATCAGAAGACCTGTTTTACAATACAGGGCAAAGTCCTCACAGTTGTTATGAAACACATCATAATTTCCAAATCCATTTTGAAGCAGATACATTGATCGGTGGATGACTGTTTCAGGTGGATCGGATGTTGCAGTGGTGCAAGTGCCACCCCGTACTTTGGAAAGGAAAACTGATGGGGTAACTCCGTATTCAAAGCAGTAAAGAGATCCATTCCGGAGGAAGCAATCCAGGCAGGACAGGACTACTCCACTCTCGGGTTGCCTGAATCCACAATCAGGAAATGTAGGACAGGATGATGGAAGGTTGTATATTTCCTTATAGGAATTGATGGAGGTGTCATTGCTTGAATTTGCCTCAAGCTCGGGTGTAAAATGAACCACTTTGCTTCCCCCAACAAAGATGCCTGTATTGTTATGATAATTCAAAACAGAAACAGAGGACATAAAATAGATGCTACTAAGGTACCGTATTGCTCGTAGAAAATATATAATTCAAAAATGAAAAGGTTGAAATTATCAAAAAATAATAATAATAATTACCAAAAAAAAAAAATAATGCAAAGGTTGAGAGCCTAGTTAATATAGCTAAACAGTAAATAAAAGCCCTTAGGATCTCCCCGTCTGAGAGAACCTTTTCCCTCGGCGTGGGATCACCAGGGATCAATGGTTTACTGGCTAGAGTTAGGGGACTCAATCGGTCTAGAGAGACATTGTGAGACAAACCCCGTAATTTTCTCACCTCATTAAATGGCCATGATCCTCACAATGCCAGGCTTTGAGCAGATGGCGCTATTCATTTATCAAATCATCGCCTCGCCAGCCTCAATAAGTCTGACCAACCCCCCCCCCCCGGGGGGCGGCCCCCTACCCCCCTTATATAACCTCCTCCATCAACCCTAAGTCTTTAATTTTCCAAGCTCCGGTTTAATGGAAATTTTAAAATGCAAATAACAGTTTATTTCAACAAATTAGTTCACCAAAAACTCAAATTGATCCGTTTAAACCCTGCCAGCAAATGGTACGATGCATTATGGCAGAAGTTACAAAAGCATGTACGACATTAACAAGAGTTTAACAATCTCCCAATTATGACGATTGCTACATTATTTATTCCATGGATACTTTAGGCAAATTTTGTGTAATACATATATATACATATATATATATATATAATAATCATCAAGAGATATCGCTCCCCCAACCTCTTACAGACATCAGATTGATAAAATCGAAGTAAAACGAAAAAAAAAAAAAAAAACCAACGTTTGGTGGGCGAAATCCAAATTATGGTAAAAACTTCGGGAAATTGGGGAAGATAACCCCAATCCAATTGCATCGGCATTAAAGCATATCCCATAAAAAGAAAGCAAATGAATGCATCAAAAAAAAAAAAGGGAAAGGAAAAAAAAAAAACAAACAAACAAACAAACGAAGAACCAGTAAAGCCTCAAAAAAGAAGAGTAAATTATTACAGATTAATAAATAAAAGATATAATATAATATGCAGAAAAAACAAGAAAAATAGGGAGAACCCATATTGCCTGTTTCTGCAATGTTTCAGAAAATCATCATTGTTGGATCAACGCAGAAAGAGAGAGTGATTGTGCATGAAGGAGGGGAGAGAGAAGGGTTAAGAGGCTAACCATGGTGAGAGTAAGTGAAGACAGCTCTGTAAGTGTAGATGTGGTCGCCTGGTTGGATCTCATTCCTTTCTACCTTGTTAGTGAGGAGCCCCATCTCTACTCTACCTCTCTTCTCTCTCTCTCTCTCTCTCTCTCTCTCTCTCTCTCTCTCTCCCTCCCCCTTAGCTCGTCTGCAACTAAACAACGCAGACTTAACCATTGACTAATTATACAAAATAAATTCTATTTTTATAATAACAATAACAATTAAATGGGTGTAGAGAGAGTTGACTGGCCGAACAAAGCATCTGGTGAATTAACATCACGAAACAAAACGATTAATGATGAGGGTGATAATGATGTTTTCTGCACGGTTTCGGGTCCCTTTTCTTTTTCTATTCTTCTTTTCTTTTTTTTTAAATCGGATTAAAGCCGTGACATCAAAATTTATTAATTTTAATTAATTTTTATTTTTTTTAATTAAATTTATTTACATATTACCTTTATATATTACATCTTTTTATTTTTATTATACTTTTTGATCAATTTTTTTCAATTAAACACACCTTACAATAAATTTTATCGATTTATTAATATTAATATAAATAAAAAATAAAAAACTCAATATTTATTTTATAAAATTAAGTAATTTTATTAAAATATTTTATAATATATTTAAAACTATAATTTGTTTAAAAAATTATAAAATTATGTGTATCGCATAAATCAATTCTAATATATAATAAAATAATGTAATTGTGTGTCACAATATATTTATTCTATTCTTTGATAAAATAAATATAATAAAATAATATTTTTCTGATTAAAAAAAAAGATTAGCCAGTAACTTTTTTTTTATAACTTTCATCAACTTTCTTTAATTTTATTAAACTTTCTTTTAACTTTTGTAAATTTAAAAATAGTAATACTACATAATTAATTTTTTATAATATTATATATATTAAAGCGATGTGGCATTGTTGTATATCTATTATTTTAAAAAAATAACTTTGCCTATGCTTTTGTTATAATAATACGATTACGTGTCACGTTATTTTTGCTTTATTTTTTGATAAAAATATAATAAAATAACTTTACCCATTTAAAAAAATGGTTAGTCAATATCGTCACCTTCATTAATTAATGAAAATCTACTTTTACCATCCATTCCGTTGGTTTTGCTGTAAATGTGTATTTTGGCTTCTAGAACATTATATGGGAATCTTGTTTCACTTTCATTACTTTTAAGTGGGTCAACCAACCCATTAAATAATAAGGTGTTAGGATTTAAACTCGTTAAATTTAGTCCGTTTAGTTTACAAATAAATTTTAAAAAATTTTATAAATCTCTGCTAATTTTATATCACATTAATTTTTTTCTTTTACTGCACGCATTATGAATTCTCAATTTATCTCACTCCAAACTTACTCTTAACGAGTTTAAAAACTTGATTAAAATTTAATTTGTTTATTTTTATAATTAATCGAATACAAGTGAATATCTAATCAAATTGATCTTTAGTCGAATCCATATAATTCGATATTTTATATTATATTTATGACAATAAGCTTCTATTAAATTTAAAAACGTAACAAAGTTAAAATATTTAAAATTGAGTTTAATGACTTATTTTTAATAATTTGTCGAGATTTACAAATTGTACATCATCATGTATTACACGAAAATAATGATATAATAAAAGTACTTATATAATATGCCAATTTAATAACTCATTTTTCCATTATCAGGTTATAAAAATATTTTTAAACTTTTAAAATATTTATATGAGAATAAAAAAGGTTTATTATGCACATATTTTATGATATTATTTTTTTTTTTGGGTAAGATATTTTATGATATTGTTATTTCAACTAATGATTGAATTCCAATATTAATAATATTTTTGTAAAGTATGAAGTTTCAATATTATATTAATTAAAATGACTTATTAAACTTTCAAGCAAACGTTTGAGGAAGATATATTTTTATAATTGATCCTAAATTACATATAAAACATTAAAGTACTGGTTAATTATAAGAGTTTAATTAAAAAAGTTTTTTTTGATAAGTAAAAAAATTAATATTATTATAAATGCATATTATATTTTAAAATATATATATATATAATATTTATTATTAGGTATAAAAATCATTAACAGCACCAAAAATAAATTCTAATTGTTATGTTAATCATATGATTCACATATACATGAGACGAGAAACTCTTGTTTTCGGATTTAAGGGCCGATAACTTGAAACATTAGGTTGAAAATTGTTGGATTAAAATTTAATAATTTTAATTTATTTATATATTATTAATTTAATAAAAAATTATAAATACATTTAAATAATCAAATTTTAATTTTATAATTTTTAAATTGATAACACTGAGCGATGCCAATTATGGGTGAGTTTAGAATAAGATAAAGTGAGATAAATTGAAATAAATTGAGAATTCGTAATGCGTACAGTAAAAGAAAAAAGTTGATGTGATATAAAATTAATAAAGATTTATAAAATTTTTTAAAATTTATTTACAAATTAAATAGAGTCCCTCTCTCTAAATATATATATATATATATTTCCCATGAATGGTCCCGTATAAAAATTCTCCATTCATTTCCCATCCATTTCAGAGAAGGTACAAGTCCCATCAGCCTCTAACAAATCCCAACAAAAACCTTGCCACACCTGTAGAATAGAAGACTGTTAGGACCTGTAGAATAGAAGACTGTTAGGGCCTAGTTAACCAGCTAAATATTGATCAAATCCACCGCATGATCCTAATAAATACATCGTATCGTATGAGACGAGAGCAACATTGCATAGGGTTGAAGTCTTCCCATTAATCGAACAATCTTTGGCTCATACCTTAGAATTTTTTGGGATCGAAAAGAAGCTAGCAGCCGCTACTTATGGGTGCGCACTGAGTGAAGTCTACCCCGTAACCTTAGGTAACAAAGAATCACGAGGAGATAAACCAACCTAGTTAAGTTCTGACTGACTGGCTCAGTCGAGAAGACTGTTAGATAACTCTCCACAATTAAAAGAAGGACTGTCCCCAAAAGGTCATACCTTGAAATCTTGACTCATACTAATATTGTCTTGAGTTCAAGTCTTATAATTTTCTTTAATTTTCATCACCAAACACATTTTTAACTTTTACTAATTTTTTTAACTTATAAAAAATTTTACCAAATACACCCAAAAATCCTTATCTATATGTGAAGTGTGATAACAAGATATAAAAGAGGGTGGGATCACTATGGATTTAATTTGCTTTTTATTCCCCTGTTAAAGCATGCGCCAAACTCCAAACTGTATGTGTGGTCGTTGAGCAGTGATAACATTTGGCCACGTGTATGTATAGTGGGTTTGGATAGAGATTGCATATGTAACTTTTTCAAACTCCACTAGCCTCTCAAATCTACTCAAAAGGTGTTCTCCGCGAGAAATCATACCTGCATGTCTTTAGAATATATTTTCTTTTCTTGAAAAAAAAAATCGAATAACTAGCAAAACCTTGGAGCACTAGCCTCCTTCTCAGTGCTTGAATTAATTACAGTTATAAACATGGCAAAGACAAATATATATATATATAACAACTTTCCTTTCTTATATATACTTTTAAATAAAATTAACGCACATATATATATATATATATATACACACCTTTCCTTTCTTATATATACTTTTAAATAAAATTAACGCACATATATATATATATATATAAAAGGTTAAAAATTATTAAAAATTATTAAAATTTTTATTATAAACATTTAAAAATTATCAAAAATTTTATCAAACGCTCAAAAATTATAAAAATTATAATTTATTTCATTAAATATACCCAAAATTATAACTAACTACTTTTAATTAAAAATTATGCATCCAAACGGCAAAGATAAGGCAGTTCCGACTTTCATTCTTTCTCCCTACCTCAGTCCCGACCGCCCGGTCACGAAACGTTCGCGTTGCGTTTCTTGAGGGTAAGCACAACAAACCCTAGCATAGTCAATTCACCTCCATGAATACATGCATAAACATATACGTATATGCGCTTGTACATTCTGTTGGGCATAATAATACTAAAGCTGTACTCTTGCCGAACAGGTTTAGTCCGGTGCCACGTGGCGTGGTGCCGAGCAAATTCACATAAGCCACTTAGCCACTTGCCGAACACGTTCCGTTTGGACACGTGGCATCTCGCCGAACAACTGACTATTGGCACGAGGGTTCCACGTGAGTGATATACGTGAGTACACGATTTAGAGTTAGTGCTCCAAAGAGTACCCTGAATCTCGACATCAATAAACAATGTATAACCACGTGGCTATAGCCGAGGAATCTAGTTTGCTCGGCATATATGTCGATGGCCAGTAAATATCAAACCTAGGGCCCACAGCCTTTAAAGAAGGCTCATGACCATAAATGCACCTTAGTTAGGATTGAACTAGGTACTTGTCTCTGGAGATGTAACTAAATCGGTCTATCTCGTTACGATTCGGTAGCTGATGCGACAAGAAGACAGTATGACCCTGAAATTCAGGTTGTAATGCCGTGTTAAACCACCAGAAGCATTAAATGAAAGGCACGGTGTATTTATGAGGGGTCTGAGGCATTAAATGAAGGGGAAGGGCATTTAAAGCAAGAGTGTAAAAGAGGAACACGGCAGTGTGCGTAATGTCGAGTCATAGGTATGCTGTAATCATTACTCAGACCACTATATATGGATATACAACTGAATCACGGAGGTAAGCTGACTATTGCCAACTTAAACTTTGACTCCTTTATTTCCAGAAAACTTCTTTTGAGCGACTTGCTGACTTAATCATCGGAGGGTTTTCCGGCCTGAGACCTCCTCTCCGGCCGTCACCTTTCTTTCTGTCTTTGTTCGGCAGGTCGGCGATTGCATTTCCGGTTGGCGTGGTCAGCGGTTCCGGCGGTAATTTCTGCTACCGAACATTTGGCGCCCACCGTGGGGCCCGTTGTCTAGCCCATCGTCGTGTTCACTAGATTTTTTCTTATTTCTTTGTTAAGTCTCCAGTATTTGTCCACATAATGACCTCAGGAGGAAACACTACCCCACCACCATCTCCACGGGCAGGAGACACTTCCACTCCTGCCAAAACTAAAGGGAGTGCGTTGGTTATCCGGACTCCAGGTCTGGAGTCCGCCCGGAAAAGAAAAACGGAGGATCCTCAGGTACTGAAACGGAGAGAAGAGCTGATGGCTAAGGCCAGTGAAAAGCAGGCAGAACTGGAGGAGATTCTGCTGGAATTGAGTAAGGAAAAGGGAAAACCCCCTACTAGCCATACCGCTGATTCTGGTCAATCCGACTCGGAATCTGATGAAGGTTACGATGCTCTTTACAAGGACCCCACTGATGAAGATGACGGGGACATCCATGAACAGAAGGAAGTGCGCTCTCGCTCGCGACGTGATGTCTCTCCTTCCAGGAAGGACTCGCGTCGTGCTAAATCGGTCGCAAAACGTGACGTGAGATCCGATGTTGACGCGCCCGTCAAAGCGCATCACCAAAGGAATTCCTCAAAAAAGATGCTGGAGGCGCACTCAGAGGAGGCGGATAGCTCGGACCAAGAAGAGCTAACCTTAAAGCGTAAGAAAGCGGGAAAGGCAAAGATGGAAGACTGGGGGCAAGCAGAGGAATGGAGTGCTCAGGGCCAGAGCACACGAATGATGGCAAGGAAAGCCTTGGGGCGAATCTCTGCCTCCCCATTCGTCGATGAAATAATTGATGCGGAGCCTCCGGAGAAATTCCAAACTCCGAGGCTTAATCTCTACGATGGGAGAACTGACCCCCTGGCCCACTACCGTCATTACATGCAGGCCATGACGTTATGGAACAGTAACGACCACCTCATGTGCAAAGTATTCCCTTCTAGTTTGGGGGATACAGCGCTTCAGTGGTTCCATAAACTGCCCCCTGGCAGTATTCAGTGTTGGCAGCAACTGGCGGAGGAGTTCGTTACCCGGTTTCTGGCTAACACAAAACAGCCTAAAACCGCTGACGCTCTCCTCACAATGAAAAGAAAGTCCGGGGAATCATTGAGAGATTATTCCCGCCGTTACCTGGAGCTCTACAATGAGGTGGGAGAATGCTCGGAGCAATTGGCGGTCACCTCGTTCAAATTGGGGTTGCGGAAGGAGGATAGGCTGTGGCTCTCCTTGACCAAAAAGCCAGCAGCCAACATGTCCGATCTTATGTGCCGAATCGAGAAATACGCCAAGGTGGAGGACGAGACACAGCCGGCCGAGCAGAAAGAAAGGAGATCCCAGGGCCAGACAAGAGAGAAAAGACGGGGAGACGGCCGCCGATTCATTGACGAGGGGAAGTCAGTCTTCGAAGCGGTTAATACGGTGTTCAAAGAGCCAATCTTCAAGATCCTTCCCCAAATAAAAAATAGGCCATATTTCAGATGGCCCGGAAAGCTGCCGGATTTCCCTGGAAAGGAGAATTCCAAAAACTACTGCGCGTATCATCAAGACAAGGGACATCGCACCGGAGCCTGCCGATCGCTACGACATCATCTGGAGGAATTGGTGCGCAGAGGCCACCTTAAAGAGTTCGTCGATGAGGGCAGAACCAGAGAAGCAGCCCCACAGGATAGAGAGCCAAGGAGGCAACGAGAAGAGACTGCCGAGGAGGAGGCAGCCGAAGAGGCACAACCCCCACCAAGGGCCAGGGCGCGCAGAGATGTCCCGAGACCTGCAGTCATCCACGTGATTCATATGGAACGACGACCCCAGAGTGTCATCAATCATGCCCCTAATCCACCAAGCAAAGAAATTTTGGGCGTCGCGGGTCAGCCGAGCAAGCGCCCAAGGACAGCCGCCATGGAGGAAATCACTTTTCATGAAGACGAGCATCCTGGTGTTCAGCTGCCGCACAATGATGCCCTAGTGGTCACTCTGGGCATGTTTAATTCAGAAGTAAGGAGAATCCTGGTAGATGCAGGAAGCTCAACAGAAGTTATGTTCCTGAGCTTATTTAAGAAGCTCGGACTAACTGAAGAAGATCTGGAACCGGCAGAATGCCCACTCATAGGATTCAATTCTGCTCCTGTCTGGCCTCTGGGCAGAGTCGTCATTCCTGTCCGCGTGGGTCCGGTGGAGCAAGAGGTTGAGTTCACCGTTGTGGATTCCCCCTCTTCCTACAATGCTATAGTAGGGAGATCGTGGATTCACGCTCTGAAGGCGATCCCCTCAACCTACCACCAAGTGCTGAAGTTCCCCTACTGCGGGGAAGTGATTTCTATTTTGGGGGATCAGAATACCTCCCAAAAGTGTTTCTCTGCAGCCTTAAAGTCCAAAATGATCCCCGAACAAGTCCAGCTGGCGGAACTACCCGAGGACACTCCAAAGATCGATGATGTCGGTGGTGATCCGCAGATGAAAGCAATAGAGGGTTTGGAGAAATATCAAATTGGCCCGGTTGAGGATGATAAATTCTTCCTGATCGGCGCCAACCTGAGCGCCGAGGAAAAACTAGAGCTAACGGAGATGCTTTTGAAGAATATCGGAACGTTCGCCTGGACTCCACACGAAATGCCAGGCATTTCCCCCGAAGTCATGACTCATAAGTTGAATGTGAATCCGGAGGTAAAGCCTGTGGTACAAAAAGCAAGGCGATCAGCTTTGCAACACGCAGAAGCTGTCATTGAGGAGGTCGGCCGACTGTTAGAGGCGGAGGCCATTCGGGAGGTCTCATACCCGGAGTGGTTAGCTAATACGGTCGTGGTCAAGAAGAAGAATGGGAAGTGGAGAGTTTGCGTAGACTACACAGACCTGAACAAGGCCTGCCCTAAGGATCCATTCCCTCTGCCAAAGATCGACCAACTCGTTGATTCTACTGCTGGATGTTCCAGGATGTCGTTCCTGGACGCCTATAGGGGATATCACCAAATCCCTATGTTCGGCCCTGATGAGGAAAAAACTTCTTTCATAACCCCGCGAGGCATATACTGTTATAGAGTTATGCCATTCGGGCTGAAGAACGCTGGAGCCACCTATCAACGGCTGGTTACAAAAATATTCAAAAAAGACCTCGGGCAGACGATGGAGGTCTACATTGATGATATGGTGGTAAAAAGCAAGGAGCCGAACACACACCTCCAACATCTCCAACATGTTTTCTCTACCCTTGATCGGTATGGGTTAAAATTAAATGCTGCCAAGTGTGCCTTCGGAGTTGGCTCGGGTAAATTTTTGGGCCACTTGGTGAGCAGAAGGGGAATTGAAGCTGATCCCGAGCAAATACGTGCCATCCAATCTGTTTCGCCCCCGCGCACAAAAAAGGAGGTACAGAAGCTCACAGGGATGGTGGCGGCACTCAACCGGTTTATTAGCAGATCATCCGACAAGTGCCGGCCATTCTTTAGGCTGCTCAAAGGGGCCAATAAGATGCAATGGGATGCTGAGGCGGATGCGGCACTAGAAAAGCTTAAAGAATACCTAACAACTGTCCCAATATTGTCAACACCGCAGCCGGGGGATATTTTGCAGCTATATCTGGCAGTCTCAGAGCATGCAGTCAGTGCCGTCTTGCTGAGAGAGCAACAAGGGAAGCAGCATCCTATTTACTATGTGAGCAAAACAATGCAAGGAGCAGAGACCAGATATCTGCCCCTAGAGAAGTTGACCCTGGCACTAATAATGGCATCCAGGAAGCTAGCCCATTATTTCCATGCACACACCATTCAAGTTGTCACCGATCAGCCAATTGGCCATGTTTTAAAGAGGGCTGATGTATCGGGCCGACTAGCAAAGTGGGCAGTTTCCCTTGGCGCATTCGACATAAAGTTCATCCCAAGAACCGCGATAAAGGCTCAGGTCCTGGCCGATTTTGTAGCGGAATTTTCCACACCAGCCTGTGGTCAGACAAAAGAAGTATGGCATGTTGAAATAAAGTCTGCCCCGGCCGAACATAATGAGGCCGAACAAACTTGGCAAATCGAGGTTGATGGGTCTTCGACTAGAAAAGGAGGCGGCGTAGGCATAGTTCTGACTACACCAGAAGGCGTCTCAATAGAATATGCAATAAAACTCGAGTTTGAAGTCACTAATAATGAGGCGGAGTATGAAGCTCTCCTGGCTGGACTCGACATTGCTCGGCGCCTGATGGCAGATGATATCGTAGTAAGGACTGACTCTCAGTTGGTTGCTAACCAGCTAAAGGGTGAGTATGTGGCTAGAAGCGAAAAGATGGCAGAGTATCTAGAAGCAGCAAAGAAGAGAATCGAAGGCTTCAATAAAGCTAGCGTGGAGCTCATTGGCAGGGATCATAACGCTCATGCTGATGCACTTGCAACGCTAGCTGCCTCTTCTCGAATAAGGCTAACTGACCAGGTCTTTATGGAAGTCATAAAAAGGCCGAGCATAACGAAAGACGTAGAGGTAATGTGTGCTGACCCAGCCCCATCTTGGATGGATCCAATCATCGCTTACTTGAAGGACGGAACACTTCCCGAAGACAAAACAGAAGCAAAGAAGCTAAGAATAAAAGCCACCAGGTTTTGGCTCTCTCCCGACCAGAAGTTATACAAAAAGTCATTCACAGGCCCCTATCTCCTTTGTGTTCATCCCGATAAAGTGCAAGACTTTCTTTACGAGCTTCATGAAGGTGTCTGTGGAGCACATACTGGGGGCAGATCACTGGCGCACCGAGCAATTACTCAAGGGTATTGGTGGCCGAAGATGGGATATGACGCTCAGGCCTATGTTCGGAAATGCAAGAAATGTCAGAAGTTCGCTCCCATTCCTCATCAGCCGGCCCAGGAACTCAGCCCGCTTACCAGCCCTTGGCCGTTCGCTCAATGGGGACTTGATATTGTGGGGCCTCTGCCTTCCGCTTCGGGAAATAGAAAGTTCTTAGTGGTCGGCACCGACTACTTTACTAAGTGGGTGGAAGCAGAACCCCTAGCTCACATCAAAGATGCTGATACCATTCGATTTATTTGGAAGAACATCATTACCAGGTATGGCATCCCTAGGACACTTATTTCCGACAATGGGACGCAATTTGACAGTGCCCCGTTTAGGGAATATTGTTCTAGGTATGGAATCAAGAATATTTACTCTACACCTGCTTACCCCCAAAGCAATGGTCAAGCTGAAGCTACAAACAAAGTCATTCTCAATGGGATTAAGAAAAGACTGGAAGCGGCAAAAGGAAGATGGGTGGATGAATTGCCATCAGTACTGTGGACCTACCGAACAACCCCTAGAAGATCAACCGGAGAATCTCCCTTCTCTCTGGCTTACGGTGTCGAAGCCGTCATACCCTTAGAAGTTGGCCTCCCGAGCATCAGAACTCTATCATTTGACAGAGGGGAGAATGATCAAGCTATGGGAATAAGCCTGGATCTAATTGATGAAAGAAGGGAACTGGCAGCACTAAGGTTAGCCAACTACCAGCAAGAGACAAGGAAGAAATTCAATAAAGGGGTCAGACGTAGAGAATTCCGTACTGGCGATTGGGTGCTGAGAAAATTGATGGGAAGCAGGAAAGATCAAACTGAAGGAAAGCTAGGAGCTAATTGGGAGGGACCATTCACCGTCTCTGAGGTGCTCGGCAATGGCGCCTACAAGTTAATTGACATGGAGGGAAAGCCAATCAAAAGACCGTGGAATATAGCCCATCTAAAGTTGTACTATCATTAATTTTTTCTTCACATTTGTTGACTAAAGACTTTGTATGTATATTGAAAAGCAATCCTTTTTACAAAGCAAAAGCAAACTCAAAAGCTTGAAGATCACTTTCTGCTCAACAAAAAGACGCCACATCACTTTGGGTGGTGGCATGGTAAAAGCCAGGCTCGGCTTCCCGAGCATTGATACGGAAAGAATGCCTCATCTCCATCGATGTTGGCGCCCCATCTCCATCGATGTTGACACATTCCTGGTTTGTTTATTGACCAGGAAATGCTCTTTAGACTGAGATTCAATTCCTCGGTCTTCTGAAAAGAATTATCAAAAGAAACCACGCTCGGCTTGCCCAGCGTTGGTACAATCCTGGTTTGTTTATTGACCAGGAAATGCTCTTTAGACTGAGATTCAATTCCTCGGTCTTCTGAAAAGAATTATCAAAAGAAACCACGCTCGGCTTGCCCAGCGTTGGTACAATCCTGGTTTGTTTATTGACCAGGAAATGCTCTTTAGACTGAGATTCAATTCCTCGGTCTTCTGAAAAGAATTATCAAAAGAAACCACGCTCGGCTTGCCCAGCGTTGGTACAATCTTGGTTTGTTTATTGACCAGGAAATGCTCTCTAGACTGAGATTCAATTCCTCAGACTCCTGAAAAGAATTATCAAAAGAAATCCATGCTCGGTTTGCCGACCATTGGTACAAAGAGAACCCACATCATTTCTGATGGTGGCCCAATCTTGATTTATTCATCTGACTAGAAACGATTTTTTCTAAAAAATCAAGATTCGATTCCTTGGTTTGTTAATTGGAAGCAAAAGAAGCATGTTCTAAAGAGCTCAACGCCAGTATCAACATAATGGTACACATTTCGCGATGCTCGGCATGAGACTAAAAAGCGAAGATTTGTCAGAAGATAGTTACCCCCGTTATTATGAGAAAGAGGACAGCCGAACTTATCGAGGTATGTGAGATTTATTAAAGTTATGCCTCTTTAACAAAAGCTTGAAGTTATTTTACGAAAAGCAAATTACTACATGAGCTTGTTACCTCTGAAGGGTTTACTATTTAAAGTATTTTTGCTAGAAGTTGTGGTTGCTCGGCAAAGTGGTACAAATGCAGACACCATACATACTTCAATATAAGCATAAAATATACAAATGGAAAGACAGACTGTAAAAAGGGAACAATTCAAAAGCTTTCATTACATGCCTTAGAGTACGGTTACAATACATTTTACATAACTATTAATCAAAGAAGCTATCCTAAATCTAAGATGAGACATTAACATTTGTTGTAAGGGTTTGTAGCTATTTCGTGGGAGAAAACGTCTAGGTACTCCTCGGCTGCGCTCCTTATAATTCTGTCAGCAAACCAGTTAAGGCATTCCCCAATCAATTCATCGGCAGTTCTAAAGAAACAAAGACAGAGAAAAATAAAACAAAATTAGACAGAAGTCAAACTGCTTTCATTCACTTGGAGTTAAAAGTTTTATATTACATCCAAATAAAAAAAATAAATAAAAATTTATACAAGAAGGCTCACTTCTCTCCTCCCTTAGTGGGATCTCTCTCCACTATTAGATCAATCTGTTCAAGCGCCTGGGAGACGTCCTTCTGGGCACTATCCACCTCAACCTCTCCCTCCTCAATTGTTTCTTCGGCAGTATGAATTGAGGGAGTTTGAGGTGGACGCTCAAAGCTGAACTGGGGAATTGGGCGTTCTGGATCAGGATAAGGGACCTCCTTGTATATGGGGTTGGTGGGATCAACGTTGTTCTTCTTCATTGCGGCCTCCCAACCCTCAAGAAAGAAGTCGTTGTGAGCATCCCTCATCTGATCCACGCAATCGTTAATCTGGGCTTCCACCTCAGCTTTGGCTTTGTCCTCGGCTTCTTGGAGGGCAGCTTCCTTCTCTGCCAGGGCTCGAGTCTTCAGTGCAAGCTCTGCCCGAAGTTTGACAAGCTCCTGCTTTGATCTCTCTTGCTCGGCCCTGGAAGCCTCCAACTCCTTAATGAGTAACTCCTGCCCAGTCTTTATGGAGGACAACTCAATCTCGGCCGTGGAAAGTTTGCCCTTGACCACTAAAAGCTCCTCGTCTTTATGATTTAGGATCTTATCCATTGACTGCACACGAGCTATGCTTCCAGCAACTTGGCCAAGGGCAGTGTTGAGTTGATGCTCAATCTCTTTATTTTCGTCCTGAAGCTGACTCCTCTCTTTTGCCAGAGCGTCATTGCTGGATTGGAGATTCTTATTCTCCTTCTCCAAGGACCTCACGCTTGATTTCAACTCCCTTATTTCTGTTTTATCCAGCTCGGCTCTGGTTTCGAATGTTCGGCTCCTGGCAATCAACTCCATTGTGTGGAGAGAAGTCTGCAGAAAGAACAGAAAGTTAGGAAAAACTATAATAAGGAAAGGATTCACATAAAGGAATATTATAGTACTTACAGAGATGATGTTCTTCATCAGAGTCTTGTGGATATCCTCCGTCCTATTCTTCCTCGTGTTATGAACGTCCCGAGGAGGGAGGATACCCTTGAGATACTCCTCGGCATGATTGAAGGCTGTATCTTGGATAGTGAAGGGGCGGCCTTGAGGATGTTCGAGGCTGGGAATAAGGATTTCTGGAATGAATGGAGGGGAGTCTCGAACCGGATTGGCCGGATATTCGATGGCTAGAGGCACGGGCCCAACTGGTTGAGCAGGTAACGGCTCGGAGGTTCTCGGTGGTGCGTCTTTGGTGGGTGGCACGACCTTGGAAGGTGCTGGCCCCCTCGCGGCGTCCTCCTTCGATAGCTTCGCCTGCTCGGCCGTTGGAGCCGCGTCCGCAGATTGTGTCCTGGCCCTCTTCTGCTCAGGAGGGCCAGATGGCCTCTTTTGAGCTGCCTCCTGCTCCTTCCCCTTCTCCATTTTGACCTTCATTATTTGCTCGGCAGTAGAAGGAGCAGGGGCACTCCCCTCACCAGTCTTCCTCTTCCCAACGGCCTTTTGCTCGTCCGCCTTCTTCTTCTGGGCCTCTCCAGCCCTTTGCCCTTTTGCCTTAGCCATGGCGAGCTTCTTGTAATCGATCTTCGGGGCCATCACTTCTTCTTCTTCCCCTTCTGAATCTGAAAAGTAGTCGAAGGCAGGGGGTATCTCAACTTCTTCTTCTTCCTCTTCCTCTTCCTCCTCGTCCAAAAGAACAAACTGTCGCCTCCTCGGCTGTTCGGAAGGCTCAGGAACTGCAACTCGAGGGGCTTGAACTTGCTCGGCAACAAGTGGGATGGCGAATGGAGGGGGGCGAGTCCACCCTGGATGCCTTAAGGCGTAATAGTTCTCTTTCTCTTCAGCAGAAGCTCGAAACCACCACTGAAGACGCCTAATAGCCTCCGAAGTTGCGAAACCTTGAGGAGGGGCAATGAATGTCTGATGAGAAGGGGTGAAGTTGAACAAAATCGGAACTGCTCTGGCAAAGGGATAGAGATCTGGACCCCCGAGGAATTTGAACACCTCCTTCAAGTGGTCCTTGTCAGCACGAATGCCAGTAGCCCAGAACTTCTTTAACTGAACACCTGCACAGATATTAAATCAAACAGTTAGTATGCTTAGAAGTGAGGGTAAAGAAGAATAAGAACTGGTAGGATTTGAAATCAACCAACCTGGGCCCAAAGAAACCCGAGGGACGATTGGAAAACGATCTTCGTCTGGATCGTGTGTCCAGTGACCTGTGACGACGCACAGGTCACTTTCTGACTTAATCGTATCAGGCAGCATGTGGACCAAGGCTTTTTCTGGTCGGGATTTCAGGTACCACCTGTTCTCATCCTTCCTCACCTTCTGGATTGAGTAACAGTAAAGAAGATCGTACTCGGATATGTGGAATCCGTATCGCCTGTTTATTTCTATCACCCCATTAACGATTCTATAAAAGTTATGGGTGAGGTTCCTAGGGCCAAGGTCCAGAATGCTCATCATAGAGCGAAGAAAGGGGTGCAGGGGGAACCTAAGACCACCTTCGGTGATTGCCACTATGGGAAATTCCCCTGTTTCACGCTCGCCTTGTTCGGCGAGCCTGATACCTACGTTCTGAGGAATCTGGTATTTCTCCTTGAAAATCCTAACCTTTTCCTCAGAACTTAGCTCGTTCGCGAGTCTACCCATAACGGAAAATTTGAAGAAAAAAGAGGATTAACTCACCGGAAATGAAGGACGACGGGAAGGGTGAAAGCTTGCGAAGACGAAAGCTCAGAGGAAAAGAAGCAAGGGAAATCTGTAGACTCAAATCGCAGAAAAGAGGTAAGAGAAGATTAATCAGGTATATATGTATATGTGTATGTATCTCTGAAGGAAACCGAAGCGTTTCCAACGAAAAGGCAATGGGCGGTAAAAGTGGCATTTATTACCGCCCCGATTTTTAAATTTCTGACCATTCACGTTTTAACACCTCATATCTGGGAAATCGCGTAAGCGGCGCAGCAGGTGAAAAGCTGAAAGGGCACTGCGCGTGTCGTCACGAGGAGAGAGAAAAGTCCAATCAGATTTGATACGCGTCAGGGACATACTAAACGACAAACTGCGTAGGAGGGTTGAAGGATCAGGGAGGTAAGGTTATTCTGCTCTGCTACTCTGCTTGGAAAATATCTTTTCTCGACCAGAGTGGGGGCAAAATGTTGGGCATAATAATACTAAAGCTGTACTCTTGCCGAACAGGTTTAGTCCGGTGCCACGTGGCGTGGTGCCGAGCAAATTCACATAAGCCACTTAGCCACTTGCCGAACACGTTCCGTTTGGACACGTGGCATCTCGCCGAACAACTGACTATTGGCACGAGGGTTCCACGTGAGTGATATACGTGAGTACACGATTTAGAGTTAGTGCTCCAAAGAGTACCCTGAATCTCGACATCAATAAACAATGTATAACCACGTGGCTATAGCCGAGGAATCTAGTTTGCTCGGCATATATGTCGATGGCCAGTAAATATCAAACCTAGGGCCCACAGCCTTTAAAGAAGGCTCATGACCATAAATGCACCTTAGTTAGGATTGAACTAGGTACTTGTCTCTGGAGATGTAACTAAATCGGTCTATCTCGTTACGATTCGGTGGCTGATGCGACAAGAAGACAGTATGACCCTGAAATTCAGGTTGTAATGCCGTGTTAAACCACCAGAAGCATTAAATGAAAGGCACGGTGTATTTATGAGGGGTCTGAGGCATTAAATGAAGGGGAAGGGCATTTAAAGCAAGAGTGTAAAAGAGGAACACGGCAGTGTGCGTAATGTCGAGTCATAGGTATGCTGTAATCATTACTCAGACCATTATATATGGATATACAACTGAATCACGGAGGTAAGCTGACTATTGCCAACTTAAACTTTGACTCCTTTATTTCCAGAAAACTTCTTTTGAGCGACTTGCTGACTTAATCATCGGAGGGTTTTCCGGCCTGAGACCTCCTCTCCGGCCGTCACCTTTCTTTCTGTCTTTGTTCGGCAGGTCGGCGATTGCATTTCCGGTTGGCGTGGTCAGCGGTTCCGGCGGTAATTTCTGCTACCGAACACATTCAATTTGTGTTTTCGATTTGTGGCTTGCTTGCAGAGTAATGACGGCGACAACTATGAGTTTCAATTTAGTCGGGGCTTTTAGAGGGCTATCGCAATCTTCAAGCTCGTCATCATCTTTCTTCAAAGGAGACTTTGGATCGATCAATGTGGGGCACTAGGTATCGGTCTCGTTTCCGTTGAAATTGCCATTGACGATGGAGTCCGCGCGCAAGAAAGGAGCAGGAAGTACTAAGAACGGTCGAGATTCGTGGGGAGAGAGGCTTGGCGTTAAGATTTTTTCGGCGATCACGTTGCCAAGCCCGGCGCAATCATAATCCGGCAACGCGGAATTAAGGTACGAACTCTGATTATCTCTATCTCCGCATTATTGTTCAATTAATTTTGTGAGATAAGGTATATCACATTAATATTGATATCTTCTGTTTTGTTTATAATGTTGTATTTCTATGCTTCCAAAATTGTTTATATTAGTGCATAAACGAAGACCTTACTGGTTAATCTGTCCTGAGATGCAGACTGTTATTTGACTCTTGTTGATTAGGGCTCGTTTGCCTTTAACATGAGCGAAATCAAAATTTCCTTCTAGTCTACCGCATTGTTATGCGGCTTCATTATGCGCTGATCTTGGTTTCTCCTGTCCACTCTGCCTATTCATTTATTCTCTTTTTGGTTAATGGTTTCCGTGAGCAAGAGGGAAGGAAAATGCACGGGAAATTACTTCTTTATCTAGTTGCATGGAAAGTAGGGATCAAAATAAAACATGGTAAATGTTGAGAGAAATTTTACATAGATATCATTTTCCTTCTATTGTTCTTAAGTGCTTACCACTTATGCGCATGTCAGAGAGAAAATTCAAAGGAAAAAAGGCTATCATTTTCCTCTGTTCTTTTCTTTTCCAAATTTGCTAGACATCATATGAGTTTTAGGTTACTTTTTAACCTAAGTATGAATACGGATATGATACGGGTAAAGACACGAATACGGCAATTTAAAAAAAAATGAGGATACAAAGATGGTAGGAAGATGGCAAAAAAATATAAATTTTGTGTATTTTTATTAACTATATATGTGAATATAACATCCAGAACAAAACTAATTTAATATATAGGCCTTGTTTGGTGTAAGAAAAAACAAGATAAATTGAGATAAAATGTAGTTTTGAGTTAATTTTGGCGCCTTTTTTTTTTTAAAAGTAGCAAACCGTAGGAACGGTTTTTCAGTTCATTCCCATGGATTAAAAAAAAATCACATAAAATAGCTACAATGGTACTCTTTTGAAAGTTTTTGACACGAAAAATATGATTGTAAAAAAAAAAATTTACACATTCAGTTAACCTACTTCCAGATTTTTTGTTTTTTAAGCGAAATATTGAAATTTTTTGAAATTAGTAATGGCGGGAAAATTAGAAATATAGAGGTTGTTGGAGATTTATAGTGATTTTTGATGTTTTTTAGGGATGCCAAACGGGGCCATAATTTAGTATACAAACCATAATAAAACATAAGTTATAAAATTTTATAATTTTAGAAGTTTCAACTACTCAAATTTAGATTTGTCTTAATAATGTATTTGAATAAAAATAATAAAATAATAGGACACACCATGTAGCGTGTTCGACACGTACATAAATTTTATATATTTTTATCAGTTATATGTGAATATAACATCCATAACAAAACTAATTTAATATATAATTCAATATACAAAGCATAATAAAATATAAGTTATATGATTTTATAATTTTAAAAGAGTTTTAACTACTCAAATCTAGATTTATTTTAATAATACATTTGAATGAAAAATGATAAAATAATAGGATATATCATTGGCATGTCTGACACGTATCTTAGAGTGTTTGAGAAATATGTGTGTTCGATACGTGTCAGACACGGATACATCACCCATTTTAAAGTGTCCATGCTTCCTAGCTCTTTCTTCTGTGTATGTGGGGCTTCCATTGGATGCATCTTATAACATGTAAAGAAGTTTGGGATGTAGTGATGGAAAATGGACATAGGAGGCTTTTAGGGTTGAAGAAAATTTATTTATCTAAGGAGGTTAGGGTAATTCTTGTCAAGAGTAATTTAGAGAGTTTGTTGTCCACTTATTCTATGTCTCTTTTTATTGTACCAATTTTTTTTTTTTTTGGTAATTTATTGTACCAATTTTTGTTGTAAATAGGCTTAAGAAAGTTCAAACTTCAAAGAGTTTTTTTATAGGGTGGATTAGGAGAGAGGGGAGTTCAATTATCATTTGGTGGATTGGGTTTCATTAAGGGGAAGGATCAACATTTGAAGGCTTAAATTTTATTGAGGTTTTAGTAGGAAAAAGAAAGTGGTTTTGATACCTATGAGATAGAGATTTTGGCAAAAGCCAATTTCGTCTAAATTTGGTATTGCTTGGGGTGCATGGCTCTCTTTAGATTATGGTAAAGACCACAAGCCTTTAGAAAAGTATTTAAAGTAGATATAATATTTTTTTCGAAATGTTTCTCTTTGGAGTTGGTGAATGGAGATGTGTGAAATTTTGTAATGATCCATGGATAAATTAAAGGAGAAAATTTTTGAGTTGGCATTGGATAAGGAATCTTAGGGGGCTAATTATCTTTCTTTGGAAAGTGCAAGTATCGTGTGGAATGTCAATTTATGTAGAAATCTCCATGATTGGAAGTCAACAGGATTGATAATCTCGTAACTACATTGTATTCTAGAAAGATGGGTGAATAGGATGATGTTATTCATGGGAATATGTCTAAGTTAGGGATTTTTAACGTTAAATCCTAAGAAGCTCAAATTGAGATCGAGACGGATACATGTTAATTTCAAAAAATATTAGCAAATGATACGAAAGGGACATGTTAACCATAAAATTATGTTTATTTGTATTGCTTCTGTATTAGAAATACATTTATCTTTTATTTATAACTACTTAAAAAAAATATTTATAGACAAATTAGAAGTTTTAGATCTTAAAAATTTCTAAAACTTAAAAAAAAAAAGAGAGAAAAGAAAAAACCGAAACAAGGGATTAGTAATTAATAAATATCAAATCATATTGTTTATGTCTTGTTATTTAATTTTAGTTTTTTTGTTTTAAAAATTCAATGTGTCTATGCATGTCCAATGGACATGTTTCTCTTAAGTATACAGAGACTGTCTAGTTTTTACAAAAATGACATATTTAGATGAGTGTCCATTGAATTTTGTGTTCAAAGCGGACACAACACGGATATGTCACCTTCCTAGAGGTGTGTGCTTGGTATGTTAATTTGTATTATGATTTATTAGTTGAAAGAAATAAGTAACTCCAACAGTGGCTTTTTTGTATAGTGTTACTTTGAGGAAATTTTTTTTATAATCGATGATCTTATTGCGAGGGAAAAGTAATAGTGAAAGGGTGTTGTCTGAGCAAGAGAGTCAATAGATTTTTTTTTTCTTGGGTGCATTGTTCGTAGGATAAGTAATTGTGGATTTAAGCCTAACTTGGTCTTTTACAAGGATACCAAACAAATTTTTGAAGAATTATAGGACAACCAAATCAAGAAAAGGTGGAGACAAGCATGAAGGATTTTTCCATTTGTTTAGTTTGGTTGATTTGAAGTGTAAGGAACAGAAAATCTTTCCAATTGAGTTTCCTTTTGTATAAATGGAATGGCAAAATTAATATAATTTTCGTGTAATTTTTCAAATCAGTGGGAGCAATTGCCCTCACTGAGCCTTGTTTGGGTCTACTCACGAAACCATTATTCTTTAGCTTTGTCATTTGATTGATATATATATATATATATATATATATATATATATTGGGGGGGTTTATTGGGTGGCATTCCCTTGATGCCTTTCTTTAATAATATCCTTATTTAATTATAAAAAAAAAATCCATAAGGTTAGAGTGTGTAAAAAAATAATACAAGTAATAAAGTTGCTAACTAACATTTTAAGGGTTTTTTTTTTTTTTTAAGGTGAGATAGTGACTAACAATTTAACATGTTATTAAAGCAAATAGAAATATTGAGTTCAAACTTTACCGCTAACTCAAAAAGTCAATAGTTGCACATGTTTGGCATTGTTAAAAAGATTGGTTTAGCCACAAATGAGGGATGGGTTGAGAATATAAAAAATAAGATTGAAGTTACCCATATTTCTAACTTTAAACCTTTTTAAGTGAGTTGGTGGCTAACAATCTAACATTAAATTAATGATATCCTAGCACAAGTTCAAAAATTTAGGGGGACATGAACAACCCCCAAAGAGGAATGTCTGCCAGTGCATGCAATCTAGAACTATGTCAGCCTGTAGCTACTTAGTCCTCATCCTAACTGGTGAACAACTCTTTCCTTCTCCACCCACCAAATACCACAATCTCCTTATTGTTGTCCATGGTGTTGAAAGTTTTCTATCCCATTACAAATTATCTCTCCCCTTTCTCATCACTCTCTCATAGCTTATGTTCAGCCAAGTAGATTTTTTTTTTTTTTTTTTTTTTTTTTTTGTGGGCACCTGGAACCAATAGTTTCTTAAACTAGTTTTCTTGCGCATTACGTATTTACCAGTGTTACATGGACTCTTCTATTTCCCACGTCCATCAAATTTGACCAAGGTAAAGGTATGGATATGTGTCTGACATCTGTTCCCAAATTGTACATTTAAATTTTCTAATTGTTAACAACTCCTATAGAAGTAATGGCATACATTTTATGAGTAAATTTTATAACATTTTATGTAGGTAAAAGATTAGTATCTCATTTTTTGTTTAAAATTTTCTTTAAATTTCATTTAATTCCAAGTACATTTCTTAATAATAACTATATATTATGTCAATATATTACACAATAAACACTATATTTAAATGTTTACAACGTGTGCATGTATTCCATCCAGTTTTTTGGACCCACACCCTAATATCCTAACATTAAATTTTGGAAGGTTTCATATTTGGAGACATACCTGCCCTGGCAGTCTTACATGAGTTCATGTAATATAGGTATTTAGGCCTCTTTTGGTACAAGGGAATGGAATAGAATGGAGTGACCATTCTCACACTTTCATTCCATTACGTTGTTTGGTACCATTTATTTGAAATGTTACTTTATGCTTATTAGAAATGCTATTTAATTTGAGGGAATGGAATGAAATAATAGTGTAAAAATGACTATTCCATTCCTTTATAACAAACTAGGCGCTAACTAGTTCTTCATTACCAATCCAAACTCTTGCATCAACTTGTTTCATAACAATCCAAATTCTCAGGGTTTTGCAAAAGGGCGCATAGAGAGCATACATGAAGTGCTTTGGGCTAAAATGAATTGTTTGTGTCAGCTCTGTGGGTGATAATCACATGCTGCATTGTTCAGATAATGGGCTCGTTGAGTTGTGATGATCAATGCAGAATCTTTTTCTCTGAAAATTGAGTAATTTCAATTACCGAACATTCATAATCAAATTGCACAATTAGATCAGACTATAAAGGATTCATTTATTCTCACCACTCTTCTGTGTGGAGATTGAGCCGCAATTGGAATTTTTTTTTTTTAGGGGGGTGGAGTGGGGTGTTTGGTTTCTTATGTGGATTCTCTTTGTTCTGTCTTAGGCTTTTATTTACCTCCCTTTATATGATTGGAATAAATATAGGAAGTTATACATTGCTTATAAATGACCGTTGGATTAGTTGGTTACCACAATAGATTAAGCAGTTTTTGGCCAAGAGGTGGTGCCTTAATATAATGATAAGGTGAGTAAGAATGAAAGCCTCTTTGTTCCTGGTTCCACCATTACTTCCCCATTTGAACAAGGTTGGATTGACAAAATAAGGAGAATAACTTTATTTCTTTCCAGAATTTCCCCCCTTTTGGACCATTGGATAAATGGAAAAATTGTAATTCATGATTGGTGCTTATGTGCATGGAGATAATGGTTTTGGTTTTGTTGTAAAGTTGAGGATATTTGTCTTTAGAAGGTATTCAGTTAGATTGGATCGACATTTTGGGCCATGTGAGATTTTTTATTGGGAATGGTGAGAGGGGCCTAATTTTGGATGGGGTTATTATTATTATTATTTTAAAATTTTTTATTATTTATCATTATTTTTTTTTTTTTGGGGTGGGGGGGGGGCAAAGGGAGTGGTGCTGAAAACCTCGAGGATAGTGTTAGCTCACTTAACCTTTTGTCACCTACCAAAACTGACAAAGAGAGTTGATTGGGAGTTGGAGTTGGTGGATCACTTCATTACTTTGGCCATTATTCATGTAGGTTGTGGAGAGGATAATTTGGGACAGAAGAAGTAAAATTCTGGTAGCTTTTAGATTTAAACCGTTGTCAGTTAAAAAATGGTCTACTTGGGGTGCTTATTTAGTTTTTCATTGTTCAGAATTCCTTTAGAATTAACTTAAATGTTGATTTTGTACAGAATCACATTATATCGAATAATGGGTTGGCTTTTGTATGCTTAGGAACCCTTATTATCATGGTGGCTGCTTGGTAACATCAACCTTAATTCCTCTCTAGATGCACTATATTGAAACTTCTTAGTCTGGGTTTGAACCAAGGATTTTTCCTTGGAGAAGGAAAGAGTAATGGATTCAAACTTATTTATCTTGGTTCATGAGGGAAAATGGAAGGAAAAAAGAATGGGATCTGAGAAATTAAAAATAATTAAATTAGAGAACTAGTTTATTGATGAATACATTTTGTTTTCTTATATTTTCTAGATCCATCCAAATAAAAGAGCATGCATTTGAGATTTTATGTTTCCATAATTTCTTTTTTTCCTCCCTCCCCCCCCCCCCCGGCGCTTCAATTTTTTCCTTTCACCAAATTCTCAATTAAAATACACCCTTAGGCTATAGACTACTAGCTATTTCCTTGAGGCTGCATTTAAAGGAAGGATTTGAGAAGGAAGAAGGATTCAAAATTACTTCTCTAGTTGGTTCATGGTGGAAAATGGAAGGAAAGAAGTATTGGATTTGAGGAATTAAAAATAAATAAATTAGAACACTAGTTTATTAATGAATGCTTTTTATTTTTTTATATTTTCTAATCTGCTCAAACAAGAATAATTATTTGGAATTTTATATTTCCTTAAATCTCTTCCTGTTTCTTTTCCCTACTCTTTTCTTTTTTTCCTTCACCAAATCCTCATTCTAAGTACATCCTGATGGATTTTAATAAATTTATTCTCTGTTGATGACATTTGCAGTTCCATCCTGGCAAGAATGTTGGACTTGGCAAAGATCATACTATCTTTCCTTGATTGCTGGATTGCTCCAATTTGAGAAGTTTGGGCTTGATAGGAAAAGGAGTAACTTTGAACTTACGCTTGCAGCTTATGCCTAGGATTAATCGCAGATTGATAAAATTATGTTCTAATAAAGAGGTTAGTGTTTATCCATGTGGTGGAGCCTGAAAACCCTACCAGTTTAAAAGCAAGAAAGAGGGAGTCTTTCAGACTACAGCAAGCCCAGGAAATCAAGAAAGGAAAGCAATGTTGTTCAACCACAGCTTGTGATGGCTTCAGTCAATGAAGATGCAGAAACAAATCCAATTTGCTGCTATGTTATATATTCTAAAATTATTACTTCCTTGTGTCTAGTTTCAAGCTAGATTTTTTTTCTTTTTTGGGTTGGGGGGGGTATATGGTGAGTGGTAGTTGGGCCCAAGGGTTCTGCTGCTTGTGAGAGAGGACTTTCTGAATGGACCCAGCGCACCTTTAAAGATCATCAACGCATATGGGCCGATTGGAGGCTTGTTTGGGTTCATCACAATTAATCAGCGCGATGCTTGAACACTGAGCTCGTAGGACTGGTTAGTGCAGTCATGATCAGAAATTAGGGGTAATAAAGGTTAATATTGTGAGTGGCCCCGTTTGACTTTGTGATCAATTGTGGCCCCAAATTTGGGGCAATGCCATGAATTGCAAGCCAACCTAGATACTGAGGCACAAAAGTCCAAGCCAGTCCTTTATTGACCCCCCACACAGCCATTACTGCACGGTCCCTGTATCCAATAAAGGATCAGAATTTTTGTAAGACAGGCCCAAATGGTGAACCAAGCCCACTCAAAAAAGCGAAATTAGGCTCAAAAGGCCAATTATCACCCAGCTTGTAAAATGAACAGTAAGACCCACCGAACTGCTCCAGGCCCAATAATAATATTTTCGTCCCAAATGTGATATAACCTCAAAAAATGACCCACCAAAACGCCATGAACCAATGAGATTTTTGGGCTATTTCTAAGCCCAAATGAGATACTGATGGGTGCATTAAGCCTACTACAGGACCACAAAAAATTATGGGCCCAAAAGGCAAAAGCTACCCTAATCGTTGGGCCAATATTAGGTCTAAAAAACAAATGCAAGGCCCAAAGGCAATGTAGCTCCAGAAAATGGGTCATCAACGGCCAAGACCGAATATAGCCCATTTCAAACTATTATAGCCCAGTAAAGACCATTTAACTTTTTTATGGCCCAATGTAGCCCATTTAAATTTTTACCTAATAAAGCCCGTTTAATATTTTATGGCCCAATGGGGCCCTTTTTATAACCCGATAAAGCCCATTTAAAATTTTATGGCCCAATGTGGCATATTTAAAATTTTTCTAACCCAATAAAGCCCGTTTAATATTTTATGGCCCATCCGACCCATTTAAATAATTTATGGCCGCTAAGGCCCAATTAAAATGTTTTATGGTCCATCGTAGCCTATTTGCAAAGCCCATGTAACATTTTTATGGCCCAGTGTGGCCCATTTAAAAATTGTGGCCTAATAAAGCCCGTTTCAAATTTTTATGGCCCAATGTAGCCCATTTAAAATGTTTAATGGCCCAATGTAACCCATTTGCGAAGCCCATTAACATTCTTATGGCCCATTTAAAATTGTGGCCCAATAAAAAGCCCATTCAAAATTTTTATGGCCCAATGTAGCCCAAGCACAAAGCCCATTTAACATTTTTATGGCCTGTTGTGGCCCATTCAAAAATTGTGGCCCATAAAAAGCTCGTTCAAATTTTTATCACCGAATGTGGCCCATTTGCAAGGCCCATTTAAAAATTTTGTGGCCCAATGATAGCCCATTCATATTTTTATCGCCCAATGTAGCCCAATCATGGAGCCCATTTAACATTTTTGGCCCAATGTGGCCCAATAAAGCCCGTTCAAATTTTTATGTGGCCCAACATAGCCCATTTAACATTTTTATGGCCCAATGTGGCCCATTTAAAAATAGTGGCCCAATAAAGCCTGTTCAAAAGTTTTATGGCCTAATGTAGCCCATTCAACATTTTTTTGGCCCAATGTAGCCCATTTAAAAAATTGTGGCTCAATAAAGCCCGTTCAATTTTTTTATAGCCTAATGTAGCCCATTTGCAAAGCCCATGTAACATTTTTAATGGCCTAATGCAATAGCCCATTTAAATTTTTTGTAGCCCAATATTTAACATTTTATGGCCCAATGTGGCCCATTTAAAAATTTACCGCCCATTGGAGCCCATTTAAAATTCTTATGACTTAATAGAGCCTATTTAACATTTTTATGTCCCATTATAGCCTACTTAAAATTTATATGGCCCAAGGTAGCCTATTATTCCAAGTTTTATTAGAGGCCCACTATGTCCCATACAAAATTCTGAGGCCCAACAAGATCTTACGTTTAAAATTTTCAATCATCCAAGCGTTGTTGGTTTGTTTAGGCCCAGTTGAGGCCCACCGCAGCCTACCGCTAAAAGTTTGAGCCCATTTCTATCGTTCCATGTAAGCATTGATGCTTAAACTACTGGGTGGTCTTGGACCTCTTTCATCTCCAAAAACTAGCTTGTAGGGCAAAATTTTCTGTCACACTTATATACTAATCGCCAGCCCCTTCCATAACTGATGTGAAAATCCCAATAATTTCCCCCTTCACACATTAGGCCTTGGGCCCCCCTTCTATAAGTAATGTGGGAACCGTAACAATTTCTCCCTTCACACATCAGGTCTCGGGTCAGAAGAAGTAACAATCCATTCTACCCAATGGAATGAGATTGATAGTACACCTAGGCAACTCGTTCCTCTCGATGGATTGAGATTGATGGTACACATGGGCTCTAATTCCAGTTGTTGAGTGGTTTTGGGTCTCTCCATCCCCAAAAGTTAGCTTGTAGGGTGAGACTTTATCTCATACTTATATACTAACCACCAGTCTCTTTCACAACTAATGTGGGAACCCGAACAATTTTGGGTTGGGCTATTTCTAAACCCAAATGAGATACTGATGGGCCCATTAAGCCTACCACAGGACCATAAACAATTACACATGTAGCCCCATACGAATGGGCATTAATGGGCGAAGTGCTATATGAGCCCAAATTTAGCTACTTAAAGGCCCAGTAAGGCCTCTGAATTCCCAAAACCTTAATGATGGTCTCTCACTCATGCCCCGAAAATCCAGTTAAAGACGAAACTATCCAGCTCTAATAGCACTGTTGGCCCAATTATAGGCCTAAAACATCATGTGTATGCCACCACTGGGGCCACCCTGGGATCTACACCTAGGCCCAGTTAGCCCAACATGTGCAAAATTAAAAATAATTATCTAAACCAACAAGCCATTAGCCCAACATGTGCAAGATGAAACTATTAGGCAGGCCATTTACCCCCAATCCCTCTCAGGAAGTAGCTGTCCATTGCTGTTTCATAATACATACATTATTGTTTAATGACATTACATTTTCAGTGAAGTCGAAAACAGAAATCAACTAATCCATTTTTGTCACATGATTTTTATGTGCTACTTCCCTAATGACTACGTATTACTTATCAAAGAAATAGAATCTCAAGGAATATGTTAACATATGCAATTCTGAGACCGATGGCCAAAAATTAGAATGTATTTAAATAAAAGGATGCAAACAAAAAACTACCTTACCATTGTTATAAACTGCATTCAAAAGTTTCCACTACCTCATTTTGCTAAAGACCATATCACAAGCCATGATTTTGAGACCATCCCAGAGATTTCAATGTAAAGACTTGGAACCCTCCATAGAGAGTTGTAGCCATCTTACCTTACAAGCAATTGCAACAGTTGTTGAATACTCAAGCCAGTAACAACATCATTTTACCTACAAGTATATTACCCTAAATCTAAACCATGATTGATGCACCTGCCTAACAGAAGTCATCATTCCATCATGACCAAAATATGACATCTCATATTCTACTCACAATACATTAGTACCATATCCAAAACACCACAAATTCTAGAACACAGTCCAAAGTAGAAGGAAATGTTCATTCAACACTAGAAAGCAAGTAAAAAAGAACTTAAGAACTTTAGTGTGCATTTGGAGCCTTAACAAACAAAATAAATCACTATAAATCTCCAACAACCTTTATAAATCACTCAAATTATCTATTATACATTTATACATTTCCGCCTTTACTAATTTTAAAAAAATTTAATATTTCGCTAAAAAAATAAAAAATTCGAAAGGAGATTAATCGAATGCGTAAATTTTTTTGACAATCATATTATTCGAGTCGAAAGTTTTCAAATGAGTACCATTGTCGCTATTTTATACTGATTTTTTTGAATCCGTGGAAACAAATTTGGAAAACCGTTCTCATGGTTTTGGCACTGTGCTTATATAGAGTATTGATTTTTTGAATCCGTGGAAACGGTTTTGGCACAACCGTTCCCATGGTTTGCTACAATTCATCTTAAAAAATGCACCAAAATTAACCATAAATCATGTTTTATCTCAATTTATTTTATTTTTTACTACTCCAAACGCACCCTTAATCATCCACAGGAAATGCTTATATATAAAAAGATCCTAAAAAACTCAAATCCTTTTACGTAGTCTTGTACTCCGCCAAGAATTTTCATTTTCTTGTAAGGTGACATTTTCACATTACCTACAGTTTTTAAAGAAAAAAAAAAAAAGTGGATTCAAGATATAATTAAGATCCATATACAAATGAATTAGCCTACTTTTCAACAGCAAATACAGCAATAGAAAAATAAACCTAGAAATAAAATTAGATTTAGTATTGACAATTATAAAACTATCAATTACTCCAACTGATATAATAATTCATATCCATTGGATAGAAAATACGAAAAACTAGAGGTGTCAAAAATAAGGTAATGCAAATTGCACAAGCCAAACATAAACCCAATCATATATCTCTAACCTCATAAAATGCAAGTGAGACATTATTTTAGTATGCTCAAAGCTTTACACCATATCAAATTTATCTGCTACAAGATTTTTCTCCCTTCAAAAGAACATAACCCATTCAAACAAACAAGAAGAGAAATCCAAAAGTTAAAAAATGGTAGAATAGAAAATGTTACATAATATAATAATTCCATGTACCAAAAACTCCTAAGCATCAAAACACAAGTTGAGCACAAAATATCCCATTAAAATTAAAAATTACTGCTGTCAAATCATTGACAAGTGAGATATGAGGGTGAACATCAAAATAATAACCATCATCACCAAATGTTCTTTCATAATACTTATCAGATATGTTGATGCATTTATATAAATATAATGATGAGTATTCCTGTCATCTAATCAAGCTACACATTCTCAATGGCCCCCTAAACAAGTGAGTGTTATAACTAGATTACCATTCCTAATGTGAAAAGTTCTGCAACACTAGTTATAAAATTAAACACAACACAAGATACACAATTCAGCAAACGGAACCTTTTTTTTTTAAATCTAGCAAACAGATTTAAAAAAAAAGTGTCTGTCTACTTAAAAATAATAATAATAAGGTACGTGTAAATAATATTTGAAAAAGATACGACCAAAGTTAGTGGTCGAGATGTGTCTGATTATCTATTTAAAAATAATAATAAGATGATTTTAAATAAGTGTCTAATACATGTTAATAGTATTTAATAAGGACTTAATAAGTGTTCATTTTGAAAAAAAAATAATAATAATAATACATTTTGATATCCAAAACTTGTAGATAAAGTATTGGACAAGTACATAACAAATATCCATAAAAATAACAAGACACGTTTCAATAAATATATGATAGATATCTACTATAAAAGATAATAACACGCATTTTTATAAGTGCCTAACACATGTCAATAAAATGTTGGATTAGGACATGACATATATCTACTAATTTTAAAATAGGCATATTTAGAAAATTTTTTATTAATTAATATGGACACATCGTGATCATTGATTTCCAATTTAATGAGGTGGCGTATATCGTATGCGATGGAGCTGCCCATTTGGAACGGAGAGGATCCTAATTCGTCTAAAGGAGTGAGATTTTTACTGTTCTAGGGGCTAAGTGAAAGAGGTAGACTTGTAGACGTGTACAAAGGTCAAACCGGTTTGTTAAGACCTTTTATTTGAACAAAACCAATCCTAATCGGTTCTAAAATCAAAACCAAAACAAAACCTATCAAATAATTCGATTCTAGGTTCTCGTGGATCAAATATGAACTGGTTTTAGAACTGGCTCACCTATTAACAAGAACAAAATAAAATAAAGTAGAAACAATATTTGTGATTTCAAACTTCCATTTATTTAAAAAAAAAAAAAAAAAAAAAAAACCTCATTAGCATAGAAAGAATCAAACCATTTACTCAATTCGTATGGTATAATCAACTTAATTTAATAGGATTCCCTTGAAAAGTAAAATTTGTAAAACCAAATTCATAGTGTTGGTACAAAATATTACAGAAAGTTCTTAGTTTTGCAACAGAAATTACATTAAACGAGTAAAAACTAAACTAGACACATACGTATAATACATGCTAAACACTAACAAATATATTCTCATAAGGCCTTAAATGACAAACAATCCCCCAAACATGTTCTTTTCTGCATAGGATTTCATTGGTCAATCAAAAGACTCAATTTCTCGATTAGATTCATAAAACAAAATGTGTACCTAACATATTAAAAAAACTCAAAGGAGGTATTGGGTCACGTATAGGCTTTAATTGGGGTATGTTTGTTGGTGTGAGAAAGTGATCTTTGGCCTCTTCTATGTTTTTCATCATCGTCGTCAAATTTGTCTATGGTTTCAATCCCAAAGAAAAGGAAAAACAAAATAGATTGGTAAACCTACTTAGTCTATTTCTTTTCTTTATTCTTCCCCACAAAACTAATCAACAGGGAGAAAGGTATTTTATGGAGCAAACATAAGGCAACATAATTGGTGTATCTCATCCTAAACAGCTTGGACAAGAGCATTAAATAAAACTTATTGGTAAAAGACAATTCTGTTAAGCAAAAATGTATGCAAGGGGAGTAAATAAAATAGCATTAATTGAAAAACACTTTCATCTAAAGCACTTACAAACCAAAATGGACTCATTTTACTTGTTTGGTAAATGAAAGAGTAAGATTTTAACATGATACCAAAGTAAGGCGAACCTATGACAAAAGAAGTTGGAAGGTTCACTCAGGTGAATCATCCAACAGTGCCGAAATACTTCTAGTGAATGGAGTAGCTCGAACTAGCACAAGGGTTGAGATCCTATGGGCTAGTCAGAAAATGAGAGTAGCATCTTAGTTCAAATGTGCCAAAAGATTCTTGGTAGCAACATGAAATGTCGTTTTAAAAAAAAATAGCAGGCGGCCTTCTCTGGCTAAGGTCATGGAAGGTGTAAAGAAATGGGGTAAGGTCTCCATGCCTAAGTCAATATTTGAAGATGGTTGGGGTAAGGTAGTAAGGTCTGTAGCTTGAGTCTATTCAAAGATGGCAAGGGTAAGGGTACTGTAGCTGATTATTTATGAAATAAAAAGAGAGCTTCTAAGCTGGTGTTCTATAGGAATTTGATCCCAATGGTTGTATAAAAAGCACACTCTAATTTCATTCTTGAAAGCTATAGAAATTCAACAATGGCAAGAAAATGTAAGGGTCACCAATGGTCAATACAACAATAGCTATGATATCGTTTTTTATGCCTATTCATGTCAAGCAGGACTCCAATATTTTCAAAGAAACTTGTTCGGATGCACTGCATAATAAAATATAAGGCACAACTGGAGAAGGTAGCCAGGCAGTGGGGTTGGTAGCCAGGCAGTGGGGTTAAGAGGCTAGAAAATCAATGAGCCAATTAGCTCATTGAAATTCCATTAGAGGAAGCAATGAGGACTCTAGAAGAGTGATAACTTGCAAAGGCATTCATTAAAATATATGTTCACATTTAAGACAATAAGGCAAGGACTAAAAGCCATTGGTTGAAAGAAGCAGTAATAAAGGGGCTTATTTCAACATAAGACCGTGTGCTAACTGGTTCAAATTGTGTCCCATCATCAACTACCACTTTTGAAACAAAAAAAAAAAGTTAGAATACTACTCCAATCTCAAGTCTAAACTTCCACACTACAATGAATTAAAAAAAAAATCACTGGCGAGAGATATGTTCGATTGTCCATCTTTTTGATACACAAGGCATCCTCCAAATAATTTAAATCGAAGCAATTGGAGGCCTATATGACATGACCAATCAATAGCAATACTCTAACATCCCACCTCTGCCATGTATTTCATACATCACAATTTTTATGGTTAAAAAAAAAATGGTGGATCTTTATTAGCAAAAGAATCATGGATGATAAATATAATTTGTTTTGTAGTCAATTTAGTTTATAATTTTAGAAATATGTTTGTTAATTATAAGAAAGTTTGATATTATAAATATATAAGATTTTGCTTCATGTTTAGGCTATTAGTTTTAACAAGGTGTATAAAAGAATTGTATAATGCATTTGAAGTTCTGTCTGAAATATACTTTTGGTGATTATATTTTCAAGAATCTTAAACTTTAGGAGTTAAGTGTATATAAATATGAGTTAAATAAATATAAATGATTTTTAATAATCATATCAGGAAATATCATGAATATTTAAAATAAGAATGCGTAGCAGAAGTTAGTTGGGCCTTTGAAAAATTGAAAATAATGAATTATATTTTTAATGATGAATTTATATAATTTCTAAGGTGTAATAAATTATGCATTGAGAAAAACTGTCAAGGTGCAAACGTAAGATAAAATAAATTTTTTTTAAAAATTTTGATGTGATAAGTTAGCAGGACCAAGTATAATTTAAAATGGGAGAATGAGAAGTTAATTTCAATTCAGTATCAATATGTTGAGACCAAGTTTCTAGAACGATACCTTATTTAATGGGGAAAAAATGTGATAACCAGAAATTTTTTTAAGGAAGCTAGAACTTTAGTAGATCATTTTAGGAGGCCCGAATAATCATAGATCGGACCTATCTCGTTTTTACAGTGTAAGCTTTACCTATCCTTTTTTTTTTTTTTTTAGGTCAAAATCAGCAATACAATTCATCCAACAATAAACCTAATCCAAATTACAGAGCTATGACATAATCGAACCCAAACGAACAAAATGTTAAATTGAATCTTACCAATCATTACTGCCCAAATTAGGGTTACAATCCACCAAACCACCAACAACTTGAACACATTTCAAAGAATCGTCTACAACGTTCAATTAAATTGAAAGAATAAGCATGCTAAACTCTATTGAACTGAAATAATTCAACAGTGTACATAAGTCTCCAAATTAATTAACAATAATGATAATGTAACATCCCCCCCCCCCAAAAAAAATTAAAATAAAAAAATAAACTTTCTACATACCCACGTATCAAACATCAATCTAAAATGTAATAAACTAAGCAATAGAATATGGTGACAACCTTAAACTAACTTTCTAAATAGATGTTCCAATTGTAGACTTTTACATCAAACTCTGGGCCGCCTTCTAGCAAATGGCTCAATTCCTTAGCACACTCGGCATCCTTGGCCAGTAACAAAGCAAAACCCCCACCACCAGCACCCACAAGCTTGTAACCACAGCAGTAACGGTCAGCAAATGCAAAGAGTTTATCAACAAATTCGTTGCTACAGTATGGGTCAAGTTCTTGGTGCAACCTCCAAGCCTCCAACATTATCTCCCCGAGCTCATCTACATCACAGTTCATCAAGGCTTCCCTCCCTATCTTTGCCAGTTCTGCGAGGCGTTTGATACTGGATACAAGCAGGTTGTCACGTTGGAGATAGCGGGTTACCACCTTCTGTAGTACTTCGTGTGCAAGTCGAACCTACATAGAATTTGCAGTATCAAATGACAGTAATTTTGTAAAATTCATATAGAAAAATAATTAGAGTAATTTCAGGTGAAATTTTGTACATGAAATAAATAATTACAATTCACGGAAAATACATCTCAAAAGCAATTTACATTTCCTCCTCAAATCCCCCAGAGAGAGAGAAGTGGAGGCGTTTGGGGAGGAAGAAAGCCAAAAGAAGGAAAAATAATAATAATAATAATAATAATAATAATCCACGTCTTTAGTATTTGAGTGAAAAGCAAACAAGACAGAAGAAGATTGCACCAACACTATAGTTGGATATAGTGTTGGATTTGGAGATCTTGGCTGATTTGAATTGATTAGAGGATTTGCAGGAGGATTTGTAGGAATTTGTTTATGTAATTAGAGTATTGTAATTAATTGTAATTGATTATGATTGATAGGTTTACCATATATAGGAGTGTCTCTCACTATAAATAGGATATGTAACACTATAGATTGAAGATGAATAAAAAACCTATTCTTCTTTTCCTCATGGTATCAGAGCTGCAGAAACTCTTCTAGGAATAGGGTTTACAGCCTTCATTGCGTAAACCCTTCACTATCTCTTCACTGCCCGGCCTTCATTGCCACATTCTTCTTTATCTTCAGCACACACGCGCTTGGCAAACATGCTCAGAGGGTTCCGATCGGCGGAATACCAGAAGACCATCGCCAGCCGCCACGTGCCGCTGAAGAAGCTGTCTGCCGACCCCATGTGCCGGCGTGTGAGGGCGCGTGAGACACTATTGCCCACTGCCGTTCTCCAGATCTAGTCGCCAGCATTTTATCTTCCTTACCCAGGTGTTTTTTTCTCCATTTCTACAAATTTTCTTTGACTAGCTCAATTTTTTTGTAACCTAGAAGTCTGTGCAAGTGTGCTGGACAGCTCTTCCTCTGTTTCAAGCCTAAGAAAATTTCCTCTTTGGTTAGTTTTATTTTTTTCCATATGCCCTTCTCTACATGATGTCAGATTTGACAGAAAAATCAGCCACCTCTCAGCCTCAAAATGAGGCGACCATTTTCAGCTCAACAGGAGGAGACTTGCCAAGCATTCAATCTGCCTACAGGTTGAATGGTAAGAATTACATGAAGTGGTCTCAATTGGTTCAAACTTGTTTGAAGGGGAAAGGAAAACTAAGCCATCTACTTGGAACTGGACCTAAAAGGGGAGACCTAACATTCGATGCATGGGATGAAGAGGACTCCATGGTTATGTCCTGGCTTTGGAGTTCTATGCTACCTGAGATCAGTGATACTTTTATGTTTCTTCCAACTGCAAAGGACATATGAGATGCTGCTAAACAGACATACTCCAAGGTTGGGGATGTTGCTCGCATTTTTGAAATCAAGACTATGATTTCTGGCACTAAACAAGGAGGACACTCTGTCACAGAGTATGCCAACATGTTAAAAGGTTTATGGCAAGAAATGGATCACTATCGGCGCATTGATATGAAGTGTAGTGAAGATGCAACTGCGCTAAAGAAATTCATTGAGAAAGAACGTGTATATGAGTTTCTTGCCGGGTTGAACACAGAGTTTGATCAAGTAAGAGTCCAAATATTGGGAAGGAAAGAACTACCCTCACTCAATGAAGCCATTTCCATCATCAATGCTGAGGAAAGTCGCAGGGGAGTCATGCTATACTCATCACCAATTGAGGGGTTGGCTATGGTTGGGAAAAATAAAGATAAGAATTTCTCAGTCTCAAACACTACTGGTTCAGATAATGGAAAACCCAAAAGCAAGTCTTCTAGTAAGTATGGCCTTTAGTGTTCTCATTGCAAAAAGCCCCGTCATACTAAAGAACAGTGTTGGAAACTTCATGGAAAGCCTCCAAGTTGAGTGCTTCTAATTCCAATCTGTCAAATGCTTGGATTATTGATTCTAGAGCTACAAATCATATGACCCATTCTGCACATAAGTTTATCACATATCAACCATGTCCTAGCAATAGAAAAAGTATTATTGCCGACGGGTCATTAGCCAATGTTTCTGGACCAGAAGACATTGTTTTAAGCCCATTCATTACTCTTAAAAATGTACTCCGTGTACCTAAACTGTCCACCAACCTCGTGTCTGTTTATCAATTGTCAAAGGATTTGAACTGTAATGTTATTTTTTCTCATAACTCTTGTCTTTTTCAAGACCAAGTTACGAGGAAGACGATTGGACATGCTAGGGCAGAACATGGACTTTACTACCTTGGCAATGAGCGAGCTGGAAACAAGTCATCAAGACTTTCTTTTTTGTCTCATTCAAATAAAGATCAAATTTGGCTCTATCATTTTCGATTTGGGCATCCTTCATTTCGTACTCTTAGTTTTATGTTTCCAAACTTGTTTAAAGATACTAAGATAGAAGATTTTCATTGTCAAGTTTGTGAGTTTGCTAAACATCGTCGTGTTTCTTTTCCTTTGAATAATAAGAGATCCTATGTTCCATTCTCTTTAATTCACAGTGATATTTGGGGTCCATCTCGTGTTCCTAATATCTCAGGGGCTCGTTGGTTTGTCTCTTTTATAGATGATTGCACCCGAGTTACTTGGATTTATCTTCTTAAACAGAAATCTGACGTAAGCAACATTTTTCCCATTTTTCATAACACGATCAAAACTCAGTTTGATGTGGGAATTAAAAGAATAAGGACAGACAATGCTAGAGATTATTTTAATCAAACCTTGTCAGCTTACTTTCAAAAAGAAGGGATTGTTCATGAATTTTCATGTGTTGATACACCTCAACAAAATGGTATAGCTGAAAGGAAGAATGGTCATCTCCTAGCATCTACTCGAGCCCTCCTATTTCAAAATCATGTTCCAAAGAGGTTCTGGGGGGAAGCTGTTCTAACTGCTGCTCATGTCATCAATCGTACTCCTTCTCAGGTACTTGACTTCAAAAGTCCAATAAATGTTCTTGCTAGGTATTTTCCTAATGTCCATCTTTCTACTAAGTTGCCTCCTAAAGTTTTTGGATGTGTTTCCTTTGTTCATGTTCATTCTCACAATCGGAGTAAATTGGACCCTAGAACGATCAAATGTGTCTTTACAAGATATTCTTCTACTCAAAAAGGGTACATGTGTTACAATCATACAACTGGCAAAACCTACATTTCTACAGATGTCACTTTTGCTGAACAAGAGAGCTATTTCTCTGATCCTTATCTTCAAGGGGAGTTAGGTGGATTGGAAGATAAGGAGTCCTTTTTGAAGAGCCATCCATTCTCAACAAAACTTATCAATCCTATTCCTGGCTCTACTCCCAGTGAATCAATTCCTCATGAATCACCCTTTACAGAGTCAACAATTTCTCCTGTCACAAAGCCATTACAGGTATATTCAAGGAGAGTGAAGCCGGTGGATAATCCTGTGCATGTTCAAGAATCTGGCTCTTCACTTGAAACTGAGGTAAGCCCTTCTATTAAAGTCTTTCCCTTTGTTTCCGATTTAGACCTAGCTATAGCTACCAGAAAATGTGTGAGAAAATGTACCCAACATCCTCTATCTAACTTTGTGTCCTTTGAAAAATTATCTGAGTCACACAGAAGCTTCCTCACCCATTTGAACTCTGTAGCTATTCCACAATCTTTATCTGAGGCACTTGGCAAGGAGGAATGGAGACAAGCTATGAGGATTGAGATGGAGGCTTTGGAAAAGAATAAGACATGGGAATTGGTGGAGTTACCAACTCGAAAGAAACCGGTAGGTTGCAAATGGTTCTTCACAGTAAAGAACAATTCAGATGGATCTATCGAAAGATATAAAGTAAGGCTAGTAGCTAAAGGGTACACTCAAACCTATGGAATAGACTATCAAGAGACTTTTGCACTAGTGGCAAAAATGAATACTATAAGAGTATTATTATCCTTAGCTGCAAACTATGACTGGCCCTTACAGCAATTAGATGTGAAAAATGCATTTCTACACGGAGATCTTGAAGAAGAAATTTATATGGAGATTCCACCTAGCTTTGGCATGAATAAAAGAGAAGGTCAAGTGTGCAAACTAAAAAATGCATTATATGGGCTTAAGCAGTCTCCCCGAGCATGGTTTGGAAGGTTCACCAAGGCAATGTAGAAGAGGAAATTCAAGCAAAGTCAAGGTGACCACACACTATTCATCAAACATTCAACTCTAGGGAGAGTCACAGCTGTGATAGTTTATGTGGATGACATTATTGTAACTGGAGATGATTTAGAAGCAAGAGAAGCTCTTTAGAAATATTTGTCAGAAGAATTAGAAATTAAGGATCTTGGGAAGTTGAAATACTTTATTGGCATTGAAGTGGCTCGGTCTAAAGAAGGAATTTGCATTTCACAGCAGAAGTATATTTTGGATCTTTTGGAAGAAACAGGCAAGTGGAGATGTAAATCGTCAGATACTCCAATTGAGCCTAATCACAAAATTTGGGAATGTGCAGAAGGTGAATCCATTGATAAAGGCATGTATCAACGTCTAATTGAAAAACTAATTTACCTGTCTCACACAAGACTAGACATAGCCTATGCTGAGTATGGTAAGTCAGTTTATGCAAAATCTCAAAGAGGTTCACCTCCGTGCAGTGAACAGAATATTGCAATATTTGAAAGGTAATCTTGGTAAAGGAATTTTTTTCAAAAAGGGCGTAAGGATGGAAATAGAAGCTTACACAGATACTGATTATGCTGGTTTAGTCATAGACCGTAGGTCAACATCTAGGTATCTCACCTTCCTTGGCGGTAATCTAGTAACTTGGAGGAGCAAGAAACACCTTGTTGTGGCAAGATCAAGTAATGAGGCTGAATTTCGATCGATGGCTCTAGGAATTTGTGAGGTGCTATGGCTAAAAATTATTTTGGAAGATTTAAAGATCAAATGGGAGAGACCAATAAAACTTTAATGTGATAATAAATCTGCACTCAACATAGCTCATAACCCAGTTCAACATGACAGAACTAAATATGTGGAAATTGATAGACATTTCATAAAGGAGAAGCTTGACGGTGGCCTTATATGTACCCCTTATATCCCCACAGAAGGTCAACTTGCGGATGTTTTGACTAAAGGGTAACCAAGTCCAATTTTTCAAAAGATCACAAGCAAGCTGGGATTGAAGAATATCTATTCCCCAGCTTGCGGGGGAGTGTTGGCTAATTTGAATTGATTAGAGGATTTGCAGGAGGATTTGTAAGAATTTGTTTATGTAATTAGAGCATTGTAATTAATTGTAATTGATCATGATTGATAGGTTTACCATATATAGGAGAGTGTCCCTCACTATAAATAGGATATGTAACACTACAGATTGACGATGAATAAAAAACCTATTCTTCTTTTCCTCAGGAGACCATAACTTTTTAATGCTTAAATATTTCTCACCAAGGCTCACATTTTACTACTCAACTCAAAGCCTTGCTCCACTAAATGGATAAACAGAAAATGATCCTCACTTTGAGCATCCGAAAAGGAACGTGTAGAGGTTTGACCAAAACCCAGTCAGCTTAACAAGCATTTAAGCCCAAAGTCATGGCTAATGAAAATGAAAGACAGGAGGGAGATCCAAAAGAATCCTTTTTGTGGTGGTTTTGTGAAAGTGGAACACTGCAATAACATTCTACCTGAATTCACACCCCAAAAAAATCTACTTTTCTATCAAGGGCAAGGGCCCCACTGAGAGGCAAGGGTAGCCAGGACTGTCAGAGCCAATGATTATCTTATAAATTTTAGAAAACCGACCTGTTCTTAGGAGAAAAGCTTACTTCATCTATCATGCAATTAACCAGAAATTTCTGGACAAGCAGTCCAGGACCGTCAGATATAGTTGGAGTTAAGGAAATGTAACCTGAAATGCATACTAAAAATTGAACGCAATACAGGAGGAGAAAAGAAGCAAGCTTACTTGACCAGTAAATACCACAAGCAGTCTCTGCTGCAATTCTCTAATCAACTGGGGGGAAGCCAATAGTGGAATGACTTGAAGCCGCAATGGTACTCCAGGAAAACTTGTTGTAAATTTAATACCAGGATATAAGCCTCCTATTTGGTCCTGCCACCCTCCCCCTGTTCCCATGAGCTGCTCCAATACCAAAACAAGTCTTGCAACATTTTCATTACTTTCGTCCCCATCAGTTATTTGGAGAAGTCCCTTGACAACAGCTGCTGCTAAGATGCTGGAAGTTCCCAAGCCACTACCACGGGGAACTTTGGCCCATGTCGTGATCCGCAAGCCCATAGAAAAGACTTTGTCACGGACAATGCCAGTCACAAGCAGAGCAGCTTTTACAAGCCGGAATGGATCATTGCAGTCAAATGGAGCTGCAATAGAAGAAAAATCTTCAATATACAACTGGTTTCCAGTATCATCACTGATTAACACCCCAATAGTTTTTGTTGTTTCTATGATGGTGCCAATTGGAAGAGAACCTTCCAAGGTTATTGCCATGTTCAAGACACAACCAGCACGCTCTAAGCTCCACGGAGGAGTGTCGCTCCAACCCCCAACAAAATCCACACGAACTGGTAACTCAACCTCTACTGTTCTAGGGCATAGAGATTTATCCTCAAGGCCATCAAGATTATTGCTCTGATTTGCTTTCGTAAATGTCCTACTGGAGGATTCCAAGAGATTTTCTGATGAACACAGCATAAATGTTAATTAAAGATGAAGAATGTAGAGGACAAATAAACCAAGCTGAATAATCTACAAAAATACTATTGGAGTCCCCCCCCCCCCGGGGGGGGACAGGGACTGAACCTTGGGGAGGGTGCGTGCATTGAACGTGTGACCAAAGGCCAAACCATTTTTTTTTTTTGGGGGGGAGGGGGGAATTTAACAGTAGGCTATCCCCTCTCCTTGATGTTATTGCAGTTAATAGGGGACAAACTACAACATAATAATGAACAAAGGATCATATAATGTATTCTCACCCAGACAAATAAACTGTAAAATAAAGACAGAGACTAATAATAACAACACAATATTGTTGAGGCAGTCTAATTAAGTTCTAACCACACTTGTCTTTCAACTTAGTAATCACTTGAATTTGTGATAATGAAATTGAAAATTCTTTGCTTACCTTTAAAGCCATATCTCACTGCTGAAGCAGTTTCATCTGCCACTGCAGCCCAAACTTTGTGCTCCAGTTTGAGTGCCGCTGTTTCATCACTGCATGCTCGAAGAAGATCAACCTGCACCTGGTATGCCCTACTTTTAGGAAGGATCTTTGAGTTCTGTGCCTGGAGGTTGGGACACGAGGCCAGAAAGTCTCTGCACACGTTGACTGCTGAGGTTTCGTTCTGCAGAATTTCCTCACACAATTGAGACAAATTGCGGCCAAGCAGGCCAAAATTAAGGCAAGCTTTCACAATCCCAGCTGCAAGATCTGCCTGATGGTTACTAGAGCTTAAACACATTTGTGGAAAGTCAATTGATCTATGCAATTCTTCTAAACTAACACGATGTGACCTTTTCCATAAAAGTAGCAAAGCTTCATTTCTTTGGTCACTCAAGCCCATCAGCCATGTTGCCAAGCTAAGCATCTCAAAGTAAGAAAGAACGGGGAATATTTTTGCATTCCACAAGCACTTGTCCTGTGAACCTGTTGCCCACAAGTCACTTTCTTGAATTTCCAAATCATCCAAGACCTTTTTCCAGGGTTTCCCACAGAAAGTTCCATCCTTTGAAAGAGAAATTTTTGGGTTATCGTGAAGACCACAGTATACAATGACTCTTCCAGTACATCCTACTAATGGAACCTCCCAAAGACAATGCCGATCAGGAAGCATGAACCTAAACGGATCATCTGCTGCAATGTCACTGACTACTGGCACATTAACACCAACAACTATGGATTGGGAACCAATCTGTACTCCAGCTGAAATCGATGAATCATATATAATAGAATCTTCCCCAATTGAGACACCAGGTGCAATCTTGCTGGAAAGAATAATAGCAGATGCAGCAATGTCAGATACAGTGGTTGCCGGAATGGAACACAAGTGTCTACGACCTAAAAATCCCGAACTAGCCCCACTCAGGTGATCCAAAACTTCACTTGAGGTTCCAAAATGTAAGAATGATAAATCATCTGCAGGGCAAGGGACCAAAAAATAGATCAAGAAGGATAACACAATCTATATGCTAACTTACAAATATTAGATAACCCAAGAGTGTCTAAAAGAAATTTTCCCAAGTAGAAATCTCAGAGTAATTACCAAAAAAAAAAGTAGAAATCTCAGAGGTTGGAGGAAGACATATGGCAAAAGTCAGCCACTGCCAGTGCAAATTATCAACCTATTCACAACAATTCTAAAACGTAAAATCTCCTTGCCTGCAACCGATAAAAATAGTACGTCCTTGCAATGAACACAATATCATTTGTTTTCCTTCAAACAGTCAAAATATTTTAATTTCCTAGATCGAAAAGAAATACTAGTGGAATAATAATTCCATTGAAATGAAATAAAAAACACAAAATACAGCATAATTTATCAACTATTTCCCTTGTAGACTTCATACAGTTTAAACGAGAATGCCTAAATTGCTAAAAGGATCACAAATGGTTTCTGCAATATGATTCTATAGATTCTTTGAAGCATATACTCAAAACATTCTTCAATCACAAAGAAATAGAGAGTCTTTTGTTCTTCAACGAATATCTGAATTTTCATCTCAACCAACTACTTTTAGTTTTTGTAAGAACTACTTAAATGAACTAGCATTGTAGCTCCCACAGGGCTTGCCAAAATACACAATTTTTCCCACAAAAATTAAACAAACTAGCTGAAACCTTACGAACAAGATCAGCACAGATAAAGCAAAACATGAAGTTTGAAGTAAGGCCACTGAAAGCATTATGGTAAAATGAATGATGGTCAACATACAAGCACAATAACTGAACATCTTTCGCTTTCCCAATTTATCAACAAGCTCTTGACCCAAAGGGCGCGGTCGCAGCCATTCATGTTTTGCAGGCACCCAAGCTGCAACAAGATCTTCATACAAACTCATCTGCACAGGATAAAGAAATTATTCTAAGACCAAAAACCTGTCTTGTCGGTGAAAATGCATAGACCAAAAAATCCAAATGAAGCAACTTAATAAGAGAATAATGCATTTTTTTTTTTGTCACTGTAGACGTAACCACAGATTGATGTTCAGCAATCATAGAATCTTAGAATAACTAAATAAGCTTAAGAAAGAGAAAATATAGGGAACAAAATCTCTGTAAAACCAGAAAGTAAAGATAACTAATATCTGAAGTAGACGGTCAAGAAGTTCCAAAAAGAAAAGATCCCATCATTTCAGGGTTTTTCACCAATAATAAGAAGTGATTGAAAAGCAATTACGGTCATTACCCATAATTTGGTCTTTGATAGATGAAAACAAAAGATGCTTCTAAACACCATGAAAAAATCGGCTAGTACTAATTAATTTATAACATTTTTGTATAAATACTAATCAATTCAAACATAACCTCTTTCAGGAAGATTGGAAAGCGAAACATGCTCTACAAGCCATTATGTCTGCCACATGTAATGGCTGAAAAAGTGAGTTGAGATGGATAAAAAGCATGGCAAGAAATATACACATTAGTACTTGTAGGTGACCCATGCCAGGTTAGCACCCTAGATGGTGCCAACCCCATGGGCACCGCCCACACCGCTGGGAGAGGTGATCCATCCCTCACAATTCCCATCCTTGCTAGATGCCCCAAGGGGCATTTCAGGCCCGCAATGACCCTCGCATATGCATAAGAATCACCTCCTTCGATTAGGAGTAAGGCCCAAAGACTCCTCAGTGGCAAAATCCCCTCCTCCTGGGGTCCCCACAGACACAATATCAATATCAAAACTATCGGGAACAAGTAGTTTGGTAGCCGGAGTTAGGGATTCATTGAAATAACTGCCACCGACCTAGAGAGAAAGAGAGTCACCACATGACAAAGCCGACTAAGACGTGGCCATACAAGGATAACATGATTCCTATACCAACTGACAATACGACGTTCCGCTACTTGGTTTGACGTACCACGACCAACAATTGGATCAAGGTGGCCAGGGGCTTGTCCTAGGTGCATGAAGATCCGCCCTCTTGTCCTGATTTTTCCCTATAAATACCCCTCCACCAACAACATCTAGTAGAATTCTCTCTCAACTCAGTCAATAGCTTCACCTCTCTCTCTCTCTCTCTCTCTCTCTCTCTCTCTCGTGGCCACCCTAACGCTTGCCTTGTTTGCCACCAGTAAGTCCATTGAAGACAACAAATATCGGTCTCAACCCATCAGACTGTCTAGCTCGACACTGATCCTCCACAACCACCTAAAATGAAACCATTTATTCCTGATATATTACTCTACATGTTTACAACTCATGCCAAAACAAGCTAATCTTAAATCAATCAAAGCTAACTAACATAGTGAATTGAAAATCTGATGACTTTACCTCTTTCCTGTTCTTCACAATCTCTGAAATCATTGGTGGGCTGCAACATGAAAGCATAGCAAGGTCTTCCCATGCTTTACCTCTAACAGCTATTATTCCTGTGTCAAGCAATGTTCTACCATCACCTAGAATTGCCTTGTGCTTAACAAGCTCCTCGACACTTGGCTTCTGAAGAAGATCCTCAACCAAACTGACAGAATAAGTTCCTTCTGAAATTCCAGTTTTGGATGCTACAATAACACCATGGTTAGAAGCAATATCAAGAGTGATGGGAACAGTAATAATGCAGGATGTATCCTCCGGAAGAGTCATGGTGAAGGCATCAAAACATGGAAGAACATCTCCGGTCATGACAAATATCCCACCTGCAGAAGTTGCAATTTCCATTGAACATTATGATGTTGCAAGAGATGATCATACGATAAGAAATAACATAATGTTCCTCGTGTAATCCACAAAGTAATACGAAGTGATAAAGTTACAAAAATTGAGATCTCTGTAATATTAGTCTACTAATAATATCTCTCAAGCTATAAAAGCTATAAAACTACTCTTTTTTTGGGAATAGTAAAACACTTGTTGCGAGGAATGGACATGTCCCCCCCCCCCCAAAAAAAAAAAGAAAAAGAAAACATGTTTGGCAAAATAAAAGGAACAGTGAAAGTAATATCTTGAACTACTGGCACCTGATTTCAGCCAAAAAGCTGAGAAATGTATACCATATCAAATAACCTGCCCCTAAAATTTTCAATGAAAGATAGCAGGTATTTTGCTACAGAGAGATCCCTGTAAATATGTCAAAATTTGTATAGATTCATATATTTTCCTGAGCTTGTGTTAGATGATATCAAGTGTTGCAAGGTGCATCGAACTATACAATTGAATCAGAAATATATATATATATATAACTCATAAATAAATTATATTTGGGAATTAGAGCATGAATTTTACACTATGCAATCACTATTTCTCCAAATTATCAAGTGTCAAAAGGCAACCAGCTCATCTGCAACATTTAAAGGCCCAGTGAATAGGAAAAATTTTACATTGGCTGAATTATTCATTCTTCACAGGAAGAAGGAAAAATAGTCACATAAAGGTATCAAGTTGTAATGCTATAGTATTTAAATCAATAAAAATAAAATATCTAATCATTCCAAGCTAAAATTTCGCTGCACACAGTGTGCACTGTACCAATGTATCATTCAAGTTCTGAGTACCTTCCTGGTTCATAAATTTTGAAGGAAAATTTTTCCTTTTAGGTTTTCTAACAATAATAAAAAGATAGCGAGGAATTCCTAGTATGAAGCAAAAAATTAGAACTTTTCAACGCATAAAGCAAAAAATCCAAAAATTCTCATAATCACACCGAAGCCTCTACAAGCTTTCTTCTGATCCTAAAATACATTTCTGCATCCACATTTTGTATGAAAAGACATTCAATTGATTTCTCCTAACATCACCAATACAAAAAGTCAAATTGTGCAACAATGTATCATTGTAGCCCCTGCCATGTAATATATTATGTATGAAACATGCAGTCAAATGAAACACAGAAGATGAATTGTTTTGGACACAATTCATGTGATGGTGGTAGGTACCATTCTCCACGGAGGTGATGCCAAAAGATCAGATTGTTTGAGTCTAAGTGCTTATACAACATTCACATGTGCCAGACCAATCCTAAACTAAACCTGATCCATTATTGGAATTTCCTGCAGCAAAACAAATGGCCCTAAGCTGGCAGAAGGGGTATCTTTCAGGTTTCACTAGCAAAAGTAAGGTCAAGCATTCAAATGCTACAAACAGGACAAATAACCTTCATTTCTAAAAGCTTGTCTTGCACAAGAAGAAATTGCAAGTATATGGTCAAAGAGCAGAGGAACTGGCCCATCAGGGTCATCTGAAGCCATATATGGGAGTGGCAGAAAAACTTTCCCCATAGGATTTGCCCATGGGACCCTTTTAGAGTCACCTCCCGCATGAAGCAACAATATATGCCTTTTGGCTATGGAGCTAACCATTGACAGAAGAACTTCACTTTCAGACTTTTCATGAGGCACAGATCCAAATCCACTATCAGGTCCATTTGCCACCTGCTGATGATAAATGTCCCATCAAATTGCTTGCATATGGTCATGGAAGGAATCATAATATTGAATTTTTTAACAGTATAAGCGTGATTTGTTAGATAGCATACAACTAAAAACATGGAACCTTATAATCATGGTTCCCAAATAATATGATGACAATTAAAATGAATTAATAATTCTCCAACGTCTCTCCACAACTTCCAATAATCTGGGATCATGTACTCATCCCTTTGGGTATACAATCTTCGGAGGGAAGTAAGATGTCTTCTTGGCCTAGGATCTCGGAGCACAGGTAATACAGGGGAAATGCCAATTACTTCTGAGTTCAATGTTATAAACCAACGCAAATCGTATAAGAATGGCGTTAAGAATTTCACACAACCAGACATAAACGTGTATATCTTGTTTGCTTAACATAACCCATAAATCAAAAATGATAAAGCTAATTCCTGACAACATTCCTTGCCCAAAAAAAGAAAATTTTCAAAAAAATATTTGGAATAGAAATAATAATTGAAATATTAATTTCTATTTCCATACAATAAATATAGCAGTATCAAAAATACAAAGGGTATTCCCACAAGAGTGGAGATTCAAGTACCTTCCCGCCAAGATCGAAACCAAGTTGCCGGTAATGGCATGCCAGGGCATAAATGGCGTTGAGAGTAGCAGCGCCGGACCCAATCCGCTGTCCGTGCGGGTCAGGCACCGCAAGAGTTACCGTGGAATTGGCGATCCGCCCCATGCGTTTGGCCCGCCTGAGCTGCCACTCGTAGAGCTCGGCTTGCTCGGGGCTGGCCGCTGTGAGGACGATCGCATCCCACGTCGGAACCCTAGACGGGTGCCGCACCGACAGCCTCAGATGGTACCAAGATTTACGCAGTATTCCGGCCAAGTCTGCTTTCTCTTTGGATCTCATCGATCTCTTCTCCATTTCCGCCAGTCGAGTACAGAGAGATGATGAGATGAAACCTAGGAAAGTGATAGTCTGGCCCAATTATTCAGCTTCTGCCATTGAAAGTTGTCTCGGTGATGCATAAGCATATATACATATATACACACATATATGAGTACCTGTGGAGTGATGATGTGAAGAGTATTGACAGTAAAAACAATAATAACCGCCGGTTTTCACCGGAATTAGCGGGGTAGTAGGGACAATCTTTTGCTTGACCGTCGCTCGCCGATGTCGCCTCCCCGATCTCCACAAGGTTAAGAATGGAAAATGACCCGCCCAGGGGATTTTGCACAGGTAACAAAAATGCGTCGCCGGAACTGAGCCGGACCGCCTACAATAATTTATTTTTAACTCTCAAAAAATTAAATTCATTAATTTTTTTGAGCTGTTGAATCTATTGTACACTTAAAATCGCCATTATTCCTATTTTTCTGTGCAAAAAAAAAAAAACTTAATTTGTTTTTTTTAAATATTTTAGTTTTAGCAAATCAATTGTTGAGTCGATTAAAATTTTAATATTTTTTGATTGTTGGATCCATTGGGCATACCATAATTTTTGTTTTATCTTTTAAATATTTTAACTCTAATGTATTACTCATTAGCTCAATTTATATTAAAATTTTTTAGGTAGTGGGATCAATTGCACATTTCTATTAATTTTTATGGGCAAATATTCATATAAAGTCAATAAATTTTTTTTTTAGAATTAAGTTAAAATGGAAATATTGCAAATGAGTATTTTTTCTAATTTAATTTGTTATGTTTTGACTATTAAAAATTTAGTTAAACTAAGTATTTTTTGAGAGGTATATATGAATCATTAGATGCATTTCACCGCTTATATAATTAAGAGTCGAGATTTCAACTCTTAGGGCCGATTGGATGCTACAAAATGTGACATCCATAAATAATACACCCTTATAAGGTTTGATGTGATGTTTTTTTGCTTGGTTTGGGAAACAAAATTTCTCCCCTCTAAAAATTATTCTCACTTCTTAATCTTTTTTTTTTTTTATAACCTGGAACCTGGGTCGGGCAGAGCCATTCGGACTCACCCCGACTTGCCAAATCGGGGGGAGCGGCCCTACCCAAGGCATCCCACCGTTTAAGTCGCGGTAGTGCACCTGAGGCGATTCAAACCCCCACACTCCAGTATGTAAACTCTGGAAGGGACTCGCCTCGACCACCAGGCTAGACCACGGGATCCACTTCTTAATCTTTGAAGAAAGTGTATTATTTTTTGAGAGGGTTTGAGCTCTCCAAAAATTATCCCTCTTATATAGACTAAATTGGACCATTATGCCCCTTCTCATCTACAAAATGTATTTTATATTAGAAATAAATTCTTTTTTTTCTAATGAAAAAATGTATTAAAAATTATATTAATAAAAATAAAAAATATAATTTTTTTTCCAAATAGGGGGGTCGTGTGATTAAAAATATATATTTTTTCTAAATATGAGGTGTTGTGATTTTAAGATAATAATATTATTTTTTAGCAAATATAATAATATTATTTTTTAGCAAATTTATACAAAATTACACATACATTGATATTTTTTAAATAAGGAGAAAAAATGAGCGATTAAGGAAGTTTCGGATAAATTGAGATGTTACTGTCTACGAAACTAATTTATATATTTTATAAAGTTTAATTTATTAATAACGTAATTTATTTATAATTAATTTGTCTAAAATTAATTTATACTAGTTGGTTTTCACATTATATAATTAACATAAATATATAATTAAATTTGGGTAACCAAGTTTAATTTAATGGATAACCAAGTTTGAGACACCACAAGGACAAAATAGTCATTTAACTGTTTTTTTCATCATTCACCTTCTCTTATTTATAAAACATCCAAACCAAGTCAAAAGTTATCCCCTTCAATAAACATCACATCAATGTGGCCTAACCCTCTAAAAATAATACCTCTTCTAAAACTTATCCTCCTGAAATTTTAGTACCATTCAATCGAACGTTAGGTGCTAGAGTGCATGGGGCACTCCAGCCCTAGTGTATTAGACTTATGTGGTAACCGACTACAGCACAACACCAAATATTGAGATCATCAAATGCGTTTGTGATAACCCAATAAAAAATAAGCAGTTGATATCTTAACTTATGGGCAAATGTTGAACTAATGCTATATTTAGTTAGTCATATAGTTCGCGGTTTGAATATAAATTTTTTATTTATAATAATTCTCGATTTGAATTGATTTTTAACTAAAAGTTTGAAATATTTATCTTTTCCAATTTACAAAATTATTCGTTTTAAAGTCTGATATAATATTTAATAATTTCATGTATAGAAAAACGCTTTTGTAAAAAAAAAGAATTGAGAAAGTTTTTCTCATTTATTAAATGAATTTTTTAAAAGAAATGAGTGATTTAGAATTTTAGAAGGTTTAGAATACAGATGAATACTCTAATTATTTGAGAATAATGCTATATATTGTTAATAGTGTGAAATCACTAAACACGAATAAAATGAGAGTGAGAGCAACCTGGAGTAACAAAAAAAAAAAGAAGGTAATTGAAGGTTATGGGTGATAAGGAAGTATGTAATATAACTATAAAATATTGTGGGTGAGAGTATTTATAAAGGGCAAGTTAGAACAAGAAGGTTAATCCAAACACACCAAGGACAATGATTCTACAACCATGTGTCCAAATCTACACTGTTAGAAAATCAACTGATGAAGATACTGCTACCAAGTGGTGGTAGCACTCTTACATGGTTGGCTAGTACGAAAGTAAGGGCTATATATGTATAGGGCGGTTACATGAGATGGAATGAATTTGTCATGTAGTGTTCTTATCTCATTGGTTTGTCATGTACTATTGCTTTTTTTTTTTTTTTATAAAAATCCTCCAAAAAAATTTGTTTTTAACTTTTTTTACTTAATTTGGAAGATTTTTATAAAGAAAATTGACAAAAATGAGAGAAAGTGAAAGGTAAAATAGAAAAAAAAAAAAACACATAAAGTTTTAGTTATTGCAACATTTTTTGTTAAATTTTAACAGTTGATTTTATTGGAAGTGGATCAATATTAGCAACATTTCAAAATAAGAGAGATAAATGTAATTTTTAAATATTAAGAATGTTAAATATAATTATCCAAATGCTAAGAATAAGTGTAAATTTACCTCTAATTAAATTATTATTTGGACTTCATTCGGACCTTGGGCTAAGAGCCCCTTTAAATTTGAAATTTTGAAGATTGGTTGAAGAATTGGCATTGTTTTGGCCCGTGGCATTCTCTTGCCCAAGACCCGTATCCATAAGTCTTTACCCTGGTGAATAAACCCATATGCAAGTCTCTTGTTTCATATCATTTGGCCATGTTTGTTTACCTGATATGGTTACGTGATTGAAGATGTCATTATCATTTTTAATTAAGTTAATTTTAATTTTGTGTTTAATTTCAAATATCAAAACTCTGAATAGGATTTTATATCTCAAGACAGAGAATAAGTAATACTGTGAGTATTATTTATATATTTTTGATTTTCTTATCGTAAAAAATTTAAAAGTTTAAAATTATTTTCTATTACATTTTATATCCAAAAAATATCTTTTATCTCCAAAGATTATTAGTTTGAATTTCTTGAAACCATTGGAAGGATTACTCGGTTATTAATTTTAAGATTTTAGAAACTAATTAAGGCACATATAACCTGTTCGGATATTTTGAGTAAAAATATATATATATATATATATATATTCCATCAATTACACGTCAAAAAAATAATTTGACAGAAAAAATTAATTTTATATTATATTCGATCTTATATATTATGCCATAATATTACTTAATATTTCATCCTGAAATCCCTTCGATCAAAACACAATCTTATTCATCCGAGCATCATTGACGAGAGTGTAGATCTATTAAGCCAGGGCCAATGGTCCGTCGGTTGGTGAAATGTGAGGGGGAGACTTAAAGGAGGACAGGAGATTTTGCCTTACTTTTTTCGGACGTTATCATTACCTTATTTTATTTTTGTAAATTTTATTTGTTAAGTATTTTTTATATATTTTTTTTTATAAATACAAATAAAATGACACGTAAAAACTAGCAAAAATAAAATTAAAATTCGGTAAAAAAATAAAACAAAAAAATTTAACTTGTTATTGCCAACCCAATTTTAGTTTTTCTATTTTTGGCACGTGCAATGTTAATTATTTTCACCTAAATCCCAAAAAAGGGCCCATTTTAGTTGTAATGCTAAAGCCAACAGGTAGTATTCACATTACATTTCTTTTATTGGAAATGAAAATGACAATAATAGACACGGCCGATGTTTTTCTGGTGATAATTGAAAAAAAAAATAAAAAGAAAAAATTCCAACCTTCATTAATTACTACTTTACCTGTCGAGCTTCCACCAAACAATTGTTCGTTCATTCCTTCTCTTCTCTACCGTATGTTACCAAACCCAACCTCCTCCTCCTCTCCTTTCCCGACTCTTTTTGCCCCTTTTCACTGTCTAGAGCTCGGACCCACTTGAAATTTTTTTTTTTTAAATTCTTTTTTCTCTCACATCATTTCCAATTTTCTTTTTCTTTTTATTCATGTTTTTAATTTTGCTTTTCTCTGAATCTTTTCATCACCATTAATTTTCGGGGTTTGAATTGAATGAACCACGAGGTAAACCAAAATGGTGATCCAGAAAAGGCTGGGTTTGGGATTGGCATTAGGGAATGATCACGGTTGGAAATTGGGTTCAATATCATGATATGATGGCTCGGTTCGATTCGTCTTCGTCTTCGTCTTCGTTTTCGTCATCGAGCACCTCCTTCGATCTCGATGCTGCTTCCATTATTCCTCGATGCCGAACACGCCGGGGATCGACATTCGATCCTCATTCCGATGCCTCCGACACCCGCTCCGATCATCTCCTCTTTCAGTTGTTGGTTCTCTAATTAGGCTTTGGAAAACCTTCTTTTGCCTCTCCCTACCTCTTCTGTCGGTAGCTGTTTGGTTATTCATCGGAATGGATTCTGGGTCTCTTTTGGGTTCGCCCCATTCCGGCTCTAGTTTGAATAGCAATGACTCATCTGTCGCAGACAAGCCTCCCAACTCTGATGATGCTGACTATGTAGAGAGAGATCCAAGGGGGGGTCGATACGTTCGGGTAATATACTTATATATGGTCCAAACCTTGAGTTATAATTATATATAATTTGTAATGTTTTAATTTCAGTTTTTGTCCTCAGGTGAATTTTTTTTTTTCCTTGATGGGTTATGTTTATATTGGAGCTGCAAACTCTTGTTTATAATCTTCAAATTAACCTCTTGCTCTTGCTTATGATATGCAATTAATTCTGGTTAATGTTTTTCCATCGTCTTAGAGAAGTGATAAAAAAAAAAAAAAAAAATAGAAGGGATTACATGGTTGATATTATTGCCATCTTTTCTTCGTCAATGATTGTTAGTCCCCTTTATTGCTCCGATTGATTGATATTTATTCATCTTTTTCCAGTTGATTATGGAGAAATTGGAAGACCTCGGAGACATAGGATTTATTCCAATGACAATATTCAACTCAAACAAGAATTTATATGATTTTGTGGCAAGAATTAAGCTGATTGTTCCGGTTTATTTTTTAGGAACTAAATAGCACCCAAATTTTGAGACATTTGCTTTCGACTGTTTTTTCTTATCCTTGGTCCTCAGGGTAACTATACTCTCAAAAGTTCAAAAATTTGGGTTTGATTGACCAGCCGTAATATTTCATCTGAGTTTTTCCATTCCTTGCAGTGACTCCATATCCATTTGACGTTTATCTCTTTCTTGTCATTTTTCTTCTTTGACAGTATGATGAAATATTGGGCAAAGGTGCATTCAAGACTGTGTAAGTTCTACATTTGAATTTTTCATTTTTTTTTTTCACTGATTCATTTTTTATAGTAATCCTTTCTCTGAAAGTGTCTTTTATTAACTCTATGGATGGTACCATTTTGTTTCCTTGACGCTTGTTTGTAGCTACAAGGCTTTTGACGAAACTGATGGAATAGAAGTTGCTTGGAACCTTGTAAGCATTGATGACATGTTGCAGTCACCACAAGATTTGGAGAAATTGTATTCCGAAGTCTATCTTCTTAAAGCGTTGAAACATGAAAATATCATGAAATTCTATGATTCATGGATTGATGAAAAGAAGAAGACTATCAACATGATAACTGAGCTCTTCACATCTGGGAGTCTGAGGCAGTAAGTCTGATCATTGTCCCTCAATTATTCATATAGGCCCCGTTTGATAAATCTTTCACTTTTTCAGTTTTCATTTTCATTTTTTAAAAATTGAATGTGAAAACTCATTTTGTATATTTGTTTTCAGTTTTCAAAAAAATGAAAACTATTTTAAAAAATTTTGAAAATTATGAAAACATACAAAATGTATTTTTTTTCAAGTTATTCATTTTCAGTTTTCATTCTCTCCACCACCACCACTAACACTCAAAACCACCACCCATAGCCGGTGCCGACCTTCACCCACTGCCATTGCCATTGCCACTGCCACCACCAGCCACCCTCCCAGCTACCCTTCCAGCATCATAACTACCTACCAACAATTATTGCCGAGCGTTTTTTTTTTTTTTTTTTAACTAAGAAAATGAAAGCTAAAAATAAAAAATTGAATACAAAAACTAAAAATTGGCAGCTTTGTCAAATGGAGCCTATCTATCAAAGTGTTTGTGAACTAATTCTGTATATTTTTGCCTTTTAGATACCGAAAGAAGCACAAAAGTATTGACTTAAAAGCTATAAAGAATTGGGCAAGGCAGATTCTCCGGGGTTTAGACCATCTTCATAGTCACAACCCACCAATTATTCATAGGGACTTAAAATGTGACAATATTTTTGTTAATGGAAACAGTGGAGAAATTAAAATTGGAGACCTTGGATTGGCAACTGTTATGCGAAAGCCTACTGCTAAGAGCGTCATTGGTAAAGAGTGAATTTCTTTGATTGATTTAATTTTGATCTTTTGTACAGAGGACGTAGTTAGTGGTACTGATTTCTGTTTTCTGTATTAGGAACTCCCGAATTTATGGCTCCAGAGCTGTACGAGGAGGAATATAACGAACTAGTTGACATATATTCCTTTGGGATGTGTATGCTGGAAATGGTCACTTTTGAATATCCTTATAGTGAATGCAAGAATCCAGCTCAAATTTATAAGAAGGTTACCTCTGTAAGTTTTGCCCATCTTAGCTTCATTATAAAAAGTTTACTGGTTAGTAGAGAGTTGAAAAGTCATTTGGATGACAATCAAATATGTTCTGGATTGCAGGGCATTAAACCTGCCTCCCTTGGCAAAGTGAAGGATCCAAAAATTAAGGAGTTCATTGAGAAATGTCTGGCTCCAGCATCCCAGAGATTGCCTGCTAAGGAACTTCTTAAAGATGAATTTCTTCAATTTGAGACTCTAAAGGAGACTATTCGTGACCCATTGCTATCACCCAACCAATTTTCGCGATCATTAAGTTTAATGAACTCTGGGCCTCATTCCATGGATATTGATTCTGAATACAACCACTCTGTATATACAGACTCCATTTCTGGAACACCACATTCTCCAGTTGTGGAATTCCAGAGAATGCACCAGGACAACGAATTTAGGTTGAGGGGGATGAAAAATGATGAAAACTCAGTGTCATTGACCTTGCGAATTGCTGTCTTGAACAGTAAGTGGACAATCGTTAACTTGTTTTACTCTGTTTCATAGCATATAATGATGCGTACTTTGTGTTCCTTACATATAGGCCCAGTGAAGAATATACACTTCCTCTTCTACCTTGATACCGACACTGCAATCTCAGTCGTGAGCGAGATGGTTGAGCAATTGGAGTTAGCAGATCATGATGTTGTGTTCATTGCTGAGCTCATTGATTACTTAATAATGAGAATTCTACCTGGTTGGAAACCTTCATCAGATTACAACTGGAGTGAAATAAAAAGCACACATGTGCGATCTCCAATTCGTGGCAATGACCTAACCTCAATGGCAAGTTCATGTGAGACAATGCTAACATGTCATTCGACCCATTTACCAGTTGAGCAAGATGTGCCCCCCTTTGAATTGAATTCAAGTCCTCCAGAAGGTCGTTTACAAGCCAACATAGGTGGCTTGAATGAGAATTCTGATTGTGCTGCTACTCATGTTGAATTTAATAGTTCTCCGAGTTTGCGACATCTGGAAGATAATGACTCACAAGAATCAGCCGTTTCTGAGCTGATAGCTGAAGATGCTTCCACAAAGAACAATAAAATTGGCAACTTTGTTGATTATGGAATTGATGAAAGATCAAAAGACTTGTATGGATTTATCTCTGATACCGTATTCGGGGATCTGTATTATGATGAATTTAAATTGCAGGGGGATGGTAGTAGTGGTGAAGAAATTAGACCCTATGAATTTGCAGAGAGCTCAGAGTTGCCCACCGTTGATTTACTTGGAACTTTGAAAGTTCCGAGCTTAACGAGCTGCTGTTCATCGATGTCCTTATCAGATAAAGATCAGGATGTTGAGCTGAAGTTGGAGATTGATGCAATTGAAGCACACTATCAGCACTGGCTGCAAGAACTCTCGAGGCTGAGAGAGGAAGCATTAGAAGCCATTATGAAGAGAAGGATGATGAAAAAGAAACCTGTTCTCTGAATAACATATTTACATTTTCCATTTTATTTATTTTTATTTGGGAGCTGGAGTGTGAAAGTTGTTCCCTTTTGTATGCAACTTCCATTGAAATTCTTGCTTGTGGGTTTGTAAGTCTATTATTTGGAACCTCATATGCCTTCTTGGAACAGGTTTCTGTACTTGGGAAGGGAAAAACTGCCATACTAAGTTTGAGAGTGTTGTATATATTTTCTACCTTAGTTGATTACTTGATTGTATACGTCAAACTATTCATCATCATCATCTGTTTGCACATTGGTAATTATTAGTAAGATTGTATGAACCCAAAGGCCTGATTCGGTTGCCAATAAAGTGGAACTTGAATGGTTTCCATTTATTTATTTATTTATTTTTTAATCTTACTTTTTGTTCAATTTCTGATATTAAAATGAATATTTTGAAAATTGAACCGTTTAGTGAATTGAAAAAGTTATTAAGTGAATGTATCATTGGTTCAATCTCAATTAAATCGTTATTCAGGTAACATTTATTTTAATTTAACAAATAACCAAACGTCACGCCTTTCATCAATAATATAATATTTTTTATCAAATTAAAAAAAATATTAACCCATAACATAAAAATAATATTATAATAAGAATGAATATATTCCCCACTCCCCTTATTATATATCAAGTTCATCTGTTCATATCATTTGAATTTGAATTTTCTCTCACTACTTCGTGTTACTGATTATGTTCAACTTGTGTCAAACATTATGGGTTCTAGTTTTCTGCAGTAGAAGTTTGATCCACAAAAGCGACGTCATCGACACTGCCAAGTCCCAGCAGAAAGAGCATAGATTTCACAACTCAGGAGCAAGTACAATTTGGTGCACAAAAAGGAAATTCAAACGGCACGCAAATTTAAACAGGAAATATGAAACATAAATGCCATAAAGCTCTAGTTTCAGTTCAGCTATGTCCAGTTCAAAAAAAAAAAAAAATTCTGCTATGTCTTTCTGGTTTAACCCAAAAAAAAAAAAAAATTGAAATCATCAAAATTGGATAATCCAAACAAATAAAACATAAATATTGGGGGAGAACCAACAAAAGAACAAAAATTTAGAGTTGCTAGTTTTAGTAATTAATTGGTTTTTTTAACCAAAGGCAAAAATATGAAAGACGATATAATCACAACCCAGTCACGACCAGAAGCAACTGCATGCATGGCAACATTAGTCTTCACGCCACTGATTTCCGCACTTCTCATTTAAGCACCAGTAAAATGTTGACATAGGCTCATCAGCTGACCTGATCTGAAGTTGCTGGAAAACAGCTTTCCCGAAGTTGCAATTCGGGCACGTTGCTACAGAAAAAGGAGCAAAAAATAATACAAATTAACCCACGCCATTACATAATCGCTAATGCTTCATCCCATAATTTAATACGTGAAACACCAGGATATGGAAGTTGATAGTTCCATCAACTTATATTCTACAAAATCTTTTACGATACGGTAAACATATAGAATTAAAAAAGCCAAAAAATTAATACAAATTAAGCCATGCCATTACATAATTGTTAATGCTTCATCCCATAATTTAATTTGTGGAAAACCCGGATATGGAAGCTGATAGTTCCATCAACTTATATTCTACAAAATCTTTTATGATACAGTAAACATATAGAATTAACAAAGATAATGAGAATTCAACGAAGTAAACGGGTGAAACAAAGGAACGTTGTTTCTCCCATGTCTGCTGGTAAAAAATACAAATCAGCAAAACCCAAAAGCAGCTTTGACCTGAAATTACTTAAACAAACCACAACTAAGTTTGCAACTTCATTTTTTTTAATTCTAGTCTATACAAACTCTAGAGTTAAATTTTCTATTTAATCATAGTCAACTTATCTTTCTCAAAACCTAATGTAGACTTTTTCTTGTCGTCCTTTGGAATCAAAATTTAACTCATTCTAGACTTTTTAGCATTGTTTACCTGGAATTTTTTTCGCAAACACAAAAAAAACTATACCTTAATAAGATTTTGTATTCATGGTTGGCATTCCCTTAAGCCTTTTAATAAAATTTATTTAGTCATAAAAAAAACAATAGCTAAATAAGATTGGAAAACAAAAAAATCAGATAACAAACCAATAAACAATTTTAATCTCCTAATAACACTTCCACCATCCCTAATGGGTCAAACATACAGAATTCTACTCAAGTGAATGGTATTCAAATAAATCTCTTGCTCTCCCCGCCCCCCCCCCCCCAAAAAAAAAAATCTCTTTGAGGCTTCTTTAAGTCTTTTTCACTATAAAAACCGGTACTGTTTATAGGGAAAATGAAATAAGCTGGCAAACTAGATAATGTACTTTACAAGAGTTACCGAATTCCCATTAGATAAATATTTTTATTTCTATCTGAGTAGCCTTTTTTTTTTTTTTTAGATCTTTCAATTATGCCATCCCACTGAATCCAAGTGGCTAGCTTTCTACAATTGCTTGAAAGGGAAAAGATATGGAAATCAGTACTAGAACTTGGATTACTGGAAATGTGTCATCTACAACGATACCAGTAACGCACTCAATGAACTATAAAGTCAAAGCCTCTTCTAGCAAATGCTATGACCTTCAGCAGTTCATATTCACTATCCACAAGCATGAGGACCGCAGCCAAAGTTAACAACACGATCAAATCGTATTTGGTATCATACAATTATGGACAAATTGCAGACCACTAGCATTACAAGTAAACGGATCAACAAAACAATGCTTGGAAATATTCAATTCCAAAGTATGAGCATTAATTACAACTGAACAGAAACATAAACCTGAATCTATCAAACTAAAAAGAATATAAAAAAGGAGTAGCATCAAAATTCAGGGTAAAAAGCATAGATAAGAAAGACACCTTCAGTTGTGGGCCCATTCTTCATGTCATCTTTGGAGAAGATGGGTTCTATCTCTTTCTTAACCAAACGTTGTCTTCTCTTTATTTTAACCTGTAAAATGGCCACATTGACACACAAGAGATAAACAAGTTTGCAGAGGTACAGAGATAATATTGCCCAACTGATAAAGAAAATAGCCCATTAAAGGCTTAAGGGCTCACTGGAAGAATTACCTTGCTCTCTATGTGACATACATAGGGACAAGTAGGACAGAAGAATCTGGCAGGGCGGCTCAAATGGGGCAACTCATACTGCAACAAGATCCCGCAACTTGGGCAAAATTCCATCTGTCTGAGCTTGTAGTAGACACTATAACTGCGGTGGAATTCTTATAATCAGTCCAAATGTTGGGGTTCACTGAAAAAGGTCAGTAACAGTGTAACACCACTTATCAAAGCAGTGTCCTGAAACACAAATGCGAAAGTAATCCATAGAGGCTGACCCAGATGAGGTGGCACATACTTCCTTAGAATGCATTACTCTGATTGATCGGAAACCAGAATAAAAAACATAAAAATAAAAATACCAAGTTGACAATCTGAATCAATACAGTAACTCCATCATTGCATTAAACCTGTTAAGTCACCAATTGGCAATCTATATTAATATAACTTAAGACTCTTAAACAGCACCGACAGTCACAAGGGACAAGACACCAAGGGGACGAACAACCTGAAAATATTAAAAAATATAGGACGGACGTGAAACAAAAAAGTTCATACATGTCACAATAAAATTCTTCCTTCACGGATACTTTCAGAGGAATTCAAACGAGAGAGAGAGAGAGAGAGAGAATAAAAAGAAGGGAAACATATATATGTATGTACATATGTATGCGTATATAACATAACTGGTAGGAATGAAACCTTTTCTTTCTTTTCTTCTTCTGCTTCTACTTCAGCTCTTTCCTCTTCTCCTCCTCCTCGGCTGCTTGTCTTCTCGTGTAAGTCTGGGGCTTATTTGAATTTGAACCCCTCCTTTCTCAATCGAACAGAGAGAATTATTTCGGGCACTATCGCAGAGCTTCTGCACTTCTTTTTCAAAACCCTAACAAGATTTTGAAAATCACGAATTGACCCCAAAATTGTTTTCATGAATTATGAATGCGACCCCCACGTCGTCCAAAACGTCTCCAAAAAGTAATACGAGTGTCCCAACCGTATCCTGGCCAAAAAAATAAATCAGAGACGCGCTGAATCGTGCATCCGAGGCGTGTCCGTGTCAAAAGGATAACTAGCATGTGCATGCTTGGAATGTCAAAATTTGGGGGGAAAAATAAAAAAAATGAGTAAATTTTAAATTATTAGGTGTTTGATGTATTATTTAAAAAATTAAAAAAATTCGTAAGAATTTAAGAAAATTAAAAAATGGTAAAAGTTAATTTTTTTTGTGGAGCAATTAGAAAAAATAAAAAATAAATAAAAAAAGTAAGATTTTTTTTGTTAAATTTAACACTTCAAATGTAAACATATACTTTTAGAGTGTGTCCAATCTTTTTAAATTTTAACACTCTCTTGACTCAAATTACGGCTTAGTACACAAGTGAATCAGAATAGTGGACAAAAATAAATATGATAATAAAATTTGAACCATGATGTTTTGAAACTATTGGTGATTATTGAATTTTTATGTTCAAATATTTGATTTTATCCAAATTACTTCAGTTATCTAATACAATAAACGAATTGCCTAAATAAAAGGAATAAAATCAAATTGAATCATTCATCGGATTGGGTTGTATAGTTCTTCCATTTATATGACTTATTTTTTTTCTATTGTATTAATTTCTATTCAAAGAAAATAACTATTTCATATTCTGTAATTCTTGGTTTTCAAATTTTCTTATTTATTTATTTATTTGGGTTAATGTCAATTTAATTTGATCTATTTTGGGCCCATAATAATTTTATTAAAACCTTTGGGCAAATTTGAGTTTTAGTTTGCAATATTTCTCTGAAAATTTCTGAAAATTTTTAAAAGTTATTTATCTCATATCTCATTGCATAAATTACGAATTCACAACTTATTTCACTTTATCTCATTTTTTATCATTCCAAACACATCTTAAACTGTTTAGATTCTTTAATTCTTCAATTGGGACTATGGATGTTTCTTGAACCCATTTATTATAACATCGACCCAATATTTGTACACACTAACGCACCTATTTGGCCCAACTGCTTGACCATATTCTCTTGAATGAACAAATGCTAATTTGTCACTCGTACACTTCTATACTTCTATATATTAGGTGTGTTTAGAGTTGTATAAAATTACATAAAATAAAATAAAATTGTAAAAGTAAATATCTCGTAATTTGTGTAATGAGTAAAGAATTTAAATTTTACTGCCTCGTAATTTATATTTGTAGAGATTTATAAAATTTTATTTTATTTTGTAGAGCTCCAAACGGAGCGATTATTCTTGCGTATATTTGTCCAGCTACGAATCCCATATTCCTATAAATATCACACGCATAGTATAGCATATGATATGAGTCGGTGCATTGCACTGCGTAATGATATAGCGATTTTATCTAATAATTTCGCTCTTTACGTGGAGCACGTTAGGATAGGAAATTGTGTGTGTGTATATATATATATATATATATTATATTTCTATTCGTAAATTTGTAATTATCGCATATTTTCTAATTTTTATAAATATTCAATATATTTTCATTTTTTATTTCAATAATTAGAGTTTAAAAGTCATTTTATTATTTATATGCATTATATGCAAGTGTCTTGAAAATCGAATGGACTTTTTTTGATTAATTGTCGTCGCCTCACATGGACACCTTAAATTTAGACTTCATTTAGAATGAATAGCTAGTTACAAATATATTAAATTGCTATCTTATATTTTATTATTATTTTTTTTAAATTATGAAGGATAAATATGTTAAATTAATAAAAATTAAAAAATTAATTGCTAAAAAAAAACTAACTTTTGAGAAACTATTGGAGGATTTGTAGATGGTGCTTGAAGGAAAAATACTCTGTTTAGCTTGCCTGCCTCTGCAACGGATTTCGCTCAACAACAAACAATACCTTTTCTTTATGCATTTAAAATGTTAATAGTCAACCCACTTCCCTCCCTCTGCTATGGGGGCGATGATCTATCCGTTACAGCAACTTAGAGGAAAGTTTATTTCTTTAATTAAGTGCAACAAACAAATGGACAGACTATTTGTTTTGCTTGGAAACCACCATCGCAGATGCCACTACTGCAGGAATGGAATGTTTCACCACTGCTTCAAGTTTCCAAAGAAAACAAACACATAAAAACATTATTTGTATATAATATGTATATTTGACTACTACAAAGACTGCAATTGTCAATAATTGAGGAGGAAGAAGACGACCTCGCTCTTGAGTTTCACATCCACAAGAATTACCATCAATTGCAATGCTCTTGGTTTGTCCTTTACCCATGAATTCTATCACCAGAAAATAGGAATATTGGTTAGTTTGGGGTCCACTCTAGAGCTCCCTTTTCATTGAATCTAATTGGGTTTCACATTGAATTCCTTTTCGTCAAAGAGATAAGAGCACCGACTCAATAATAAGTAAATAGATGAAGATACCACACACAGATGACAAATAAAACGTGCCACGATGACTCTCCGTTTGGTCGCGTCAGTATATTATTGCGAGGCCGGGAGGCCCGGGACCACTGGCAGAGAACTAGGAAGAAAAATACAAACATTGAGAAAGAGACACAGCGCTCTGCAAAGGAAGCTTCGAGGAAAGCTTAAGCAAATGACAAATTAAGCTAGAATCACCAAATATGCTCACATTTGTCACAGTGCCCACAACCACACAACTCCCACAGGCTACAGCCAAACCCACCTTCCTCGAAACTGTTTGATAACTTCATGTACCAAAAATAATGTAACCAAACTCATTAATATAAAAGTCAAGATTATGATATTATCTTTATCCAAAAGCTTCAAACAAGGTGTTAACTAAAAATCACATTCTTTGGTAATCTGTGCTTATTTCACCCCCCACAGGCTTTCCCGATCTTACAATGAATCGAACCTCCCTAAATAGCACCCCCCTTAAGATGGAGATTACTGTTTTTTATATATGTCAATGTCACCCACTATAACCACTGCCACATATTTGTGACCATAATGTCTTATAATACCTGTCTAACAAAATTGCAGATTTGAGCATTCAACCTAACAATCCACAAACTACGTGGTGCGCCATACCATATTGATACAACATACATACATACATATATATATATATATATATATATGTATGTCTATGGTATTTTATATTGCGGGGTCTGTCTTCCCAGTCCTTGCGTACACTGCCTCTGTGTGATCACCAAATTTGTTTTGGCAACCGATCCGATCCAATCCAAGCCACAAAAGCTGTTGAAAAAAGAATGGAGACGAAAGAAAACGGAGGCGTGTACGAAGATTTGTTGCCGGTGATGGCAGAGAAGCTAGATGTGGAGAGCTTTGTGTCGGAGCTATGCGGAGGATTTCGGCTGCTGGCAGACCCAACGACGGGGTTGATTACGGCGGAGAGTCTGAAGAAGAACTCGGCACTTCTGGGGATGGAGGGGATGAGCAAAGAGGACTCGGAGGCGATGGTGAGAGAAGGAGACCTCGACGGAGACGGAGCACTCAACCAGACAGAATTTTGCGTCCTCATGGTGAGGCTCAGCCCCGGGATGATGCAAAACGCAGAAACATGGCTCCAGAAGGCACTTGGTCAATCCTCTGCTTGATTTTACCTGGGTTTCCATCCTATCCTACGTGAACTATTATTAAGAAAAATTTATTATATATGCGTGTTCTTTCAAAGTAGTGAATCAAGGACAAACTGATTCATATATATGGTTGGTGAATTTCATTATATATATATATTAAAATCGAAGTTTGTATTGTTATTTGAAAAACATTTTATGTGAAAAAATTCTATTTTGTCGTTTAGTGTTTTTTTTTTTTTAATATCAAACATTTCTTTTCACCTCTTTTAATTTTAATAGAAAAAGAAAAAGCGAAAAACAAGTGAAAAATTAGTTAACCAAACACTCCCATGCTGCGTTCAAGCTTTTTTTTTTCTCGATTGTCTGGATGCAGTAGATAGGGGTCTACCCCACTATCCGACTTCGGGGCTGTGCGAATATTTAACTACTGGGCGTGGGTGATCAGGGTGATTTTTTTTTTCTTAATAATTAATAAAAATATTCTAATTTTACAAATTATAAATATTTACTCAATTTTTTTTATTAATTTTTATTTTTATTAATATTTTAAACGCTAATGCACACGTGATATATAAAAATTTTTATTTTAAAAATATGTGCTCATAATTAATTAATTTGTTAATTATAAAGAAATTAACAAAAACGATTCAAGTAATAAATAAATAATATGTAGTTAAAGTTATTTAAGTAAATAATATTAAGGAGTATTTAAAGAAAATAAAAAATTATAAAATAGTAGGTAATTAAAGGACATTTAAAAAAGATAAAAAATAAATAAATAGGTGAAATTACTTAATTATATACAACTAATACAAGTTATAAAAAAATTACTTTAAATTCTATTGAAATATAGGTAATTATAGAAAGTTAAAAAATATTATAAAAAAAAAAAAAAAAACTTTGCCAAAATAAGGATTACCAACAAAAAGACTTCACCAAACTTACAAATTTGCCCTGTAATACATATATATGTGCGCACGCGTATGTTCTTTCAAAGTAGTGAATCAAGGACAAACTGATTTGATTCATATATATGACAAACTGATTCATATATATGGTTCACGAATTTCATAATATACATACATATATATATATATATATTGATTAAAATCAAAGTTTGCATTTTTACTTGGAAAACATTTTATGTGAAAAAAATTATATGTGGTCGTTCAATGTTTTTTTTTATCAGACAATTTCTTCGCCTCTTTTAATTTTCATAGAAAAAAGAGAAAGCATAAAAACAAGTTAAAAATTATCAAACCAAACACGCACTTGCTGCTTTCAAGTTTTTCTCGATTGTCTGGATGCGTAGATGGTAAAATGCTGCGTAAACGAGAGGTCGTGCGAATATTTAGCTTTTAAATATTAATATAATATTTTTGTTAAACAAATTTATATGGTCTATTTATATGAATATAAATATTTATTATTTTATAGACAAATTTTTATTTATTTTTATAATTAAAAAATAAATAGATATATTAATACTCGAAAATAAAATTATAGTAATATTTTAAAATAACCATGAATCCACCAAACCCAATTAAAGAATTGATTGATCTGATCACAATATTCAGTTGTTGAGAACAACTATAAATATATATTATATACCCCCCCCCCAAAAAACAATGAATATATATGTGTGATACCGACAATATATATTATTAAAAAAGAAAATAAATTTAAAAAACATAAATTCAAAATTTTTGGAAAGTAAAAATAATAATACATGATAACACCAATCTCCGGCACCATTATAATATTGCTAATTCTTGTAAATTTTTCATTGCAAACCTGGGAAATCGCCAAATATATATATACACACACACATACAAATTGGCTCGATTGGAGCTTTGAATTTTAACAAAAAAACAAAATACTTAAAATTTTTAAAAAATACTAACTTTTTATCTCATAACAAGAATTATAAGCCTATAACTTTTATCCATTTTTATTAACTTTTGGCAATTCCAAAAGCACCCATACGTATGTCTCGAAGAATTTTATCAATTTTAAAAATTTATCATTCACGTACAATAGTCAAGCTATGAATTTTTCTTAAGCTAACAAGTAAAGACATTTTTTTCTTCGTCATAATTAATCATCAATAATTAGATAATATTATTTTTCTCGTGTTGGATTATAAACTGAGCATTAAACTGAGGATTTTTTTTCTCACCTTATACTACGGACTGATAACTTGAAATTTGCAAAGAACATCACAAATCATTCTACTAATTTTTTTCCTTTAGCTGGAACAAAGCCAAGGGAAGTTTATCCAATATAAATAACTCGAACGTCCACCCAGATACCTAGTAATACTAAATGGCAATCACATTCTCCAAACTCAGAAACTTTCACATACACATCCACCCACCCTATTTTTAAATGATAATGACATCCTTCAAATTCAGGAACTTCAAATACACATTTACTCAATATATGTGCTAATAGTAAATACGTTCCCCAAATCCTTGGACTCTCAGGTACAACATCCTACCAAGCAACTCTCCACCCCTACGTGACGAAACTAAAGCTGTAACAAACAACACAAATCGACATTTTAAGCAAGCACCATCCTTCCTTCAACCTCACGACCCCTCATGTTCTCGACCTTCTCACAGGAGAGCGGCTACACAAGACAAAAATTGAGAAGATAAAATGTCATCAATGAACAAGCAGCCCTGCTAAACTCCAAACTAAAAACATGCAGCACCCCCAACCCCCCCCCCCCCAAAAAAAAAAAACCAGCACACGTGACAGTTTCAACAGCGCTACAACAAAAAATAAAAAAAAATCACACCTACCTCCGATATCTGGTGTATCTGGGGCTTCTCTCTCTGTCATATGATGGATCATTGTACCGGTCATACACTGGGCTGCGGGCCCGGCCATAGTCAGGACTTGGTCGACCTCTACGATACACCGGACTAGGTGAACGCCTGTAAGGACTATCTCCACGCCTACCATAACCTCTTCTAGGGCTATCATATCTTTCATCCCTCTCATCATCATCCCTTAGAGCATATTCAACAGAAACCACTCTGTCCAATATCTTGCTGCAAAATTGCATACCCACCTTTGCATTATTAGTTCAAATTTTAAAATCAAATGAAGGCATTAGGCCATATAACAATCCAATAAAATAAATAAACATGACACTACCTCATGTGGGTACACTCGAGAGCTTTTGTGGCATCCTCCTGTGTTTCAAACTGCACAAATGCAAAGTTCCGTCGAATTCGGACATGCTTAACGCTACCATAAGGCTCAAAGTGTCTTTCTATATCACGGACCCTAGTGCGGATTGGGTCAAAGTTTATAACAAACAAGGTTTTGGTGGGTCGCTGGTTTGCAGAGGACCTAGACCCATCACGATGACGTCCACGTTCACCCTACAAGACAAAAGTTATCTCATTAAACTAGAACCAAATGATAATTGAGATTCCACTATACATAAGGAAAGCATGGGAAGAACAGAATGGAGAGGAGTGTTGGGAAAGAAAATCAACAGAACTACTGAAGAAACAACGAACCCTAGCCCACTCCACCGACAGCCTGCGCCTGTCATATCCAAATGGTGTGTTGTCAAGACCACGAATAGCATCCTCGGCATCACGCTCATCCTCAAAATAAACAAAAGCAAAACCTGCAGTAACAAAACCAAAATTAGAGGCAGAAGCATATTCCATGAGTTCCCTCCTAGACTGCTTAGCAGGCAGTAACATCAGCCTAATCAGGATCACTTTCCCTGGCAGTAATAATTAAAAATACGACACCTGCAAATACGTGAAGATCTGATGACATAAGGATGTAGAGGCCTTGCATGATGAACTAAATCAAGATCATGGTAGCATACTAAAAGGTTTAAATCCAAAGTTCCAGGTCTGAGTTGTCATTGCAAAGCATGCTTCGCCATTCAGACGGAACGAGTTCAGTAATAGAAGGCATGGCATGATAGAATTCATAAATCTCCTTATGATCAGTGGTGGCAGGCATGTATGATGAATTGGTAGATCCCACCACAACCATTCTTGTGAAATGGCAACTTTGGGCAATGAGATAAGTGAGTGACAGATGATGAAGTGAATGTAATTCAGAACGAGTCCATCTGTGAGTAGTAGGAGTGCAGGCAGGCAGGTGGGTTTCCTTTGCATTAGAAGTTTATAGCACAGAAGTTGGCAAGCCAAGATAGAAGCTCATTATCCCTTAGTAGATGTGTTCCTGCGTCAAAACAAACACTTAAATAGGGAGTTCTTCTCCAAGCAAATTTCAAATTTTGGCTGCCATTTTATTTCCCACCCACGATTCATGTATTGGATTTTACACTACCTAAGAAGTCATGTATTCACGTCTAATGAACCCATAGTCTGAGACAATTCAGATTGAAAGCTATCTTGTGCCTAGCAATTGAAAGGATCAAGAGCACATAATCATGCACCCCTGATATACCAGAATAATTCACCAGTTTTGTCGTAGTTAATCACAACTCTAAATATGGAAGAAGCAAAAAAAGGTTTAGAAAACTGGGTATAAATATAGTTGGCAGAAAGCAAAGGAATCCTCGAACAAAATTGAGAACAACAAGCCTGACACTGACAAATTCAAGCAAACACTGGAATGCCAAAAGTTACAAAGGTTGTGAATTTGGATTAAGACAGGCTCCCATTACAATTGGAATTAAAGAACATGAATGTTTAGAGCAAAGAAGAAACAAAGTAACTTATAAGGAGAAGAAAATAAATAAATAAACATGCATATTAAATAAGTAATGGCTATATGAACAATAATGGGATGTAAATCTGATAAATCACTTAAAACACTGAAATTAAAATTTTGGACGCAAGAAAGCATACTATTTTTTTTTCCCTGATAGACGGTGAGGAATCTACAGGTAATGGATTCAGACGAGGCATAAGAAGGTTTGAAAATCTCAATTCATGGGAATTGGTCCTTATGGTGGGTGGCAGAAATTAACAGGATTCAACTGACCACAACAGCTCAAGTGCACACCTCATTTGGATAAGATGTAAATTCCAAAATATTTTCTTTACAAGTCATCAACCCCAAGGATGAGTTTGCGTGAAGATAAAAGGGGGTGAAACATTATGAGAGTAAGTTTTAACCCACTTTATTTAGGTTTGGAATGACAGTGTATATATTAACCTATGGTATCATTTACCCTCAAAATGGGAGTAAGTATTATCCAAGGGGATAAAGTAACGGGCAGTAACCAATAAATGCTATGCTTTTCTTACCCTTCTATTACACTCCCTCTACCCTTTTATTACCCCCATTACTACAAAATGGGAGTAAGTATTACCCTAAGGGGGGTAGGGTAAGGGATAACCAATAGATGCTATGGTTTTCTTACCCCTCCATTACACTCCTACTCTTTTATTACACCCATTATTACCCTCTCATTAAAAACTCAAGAGAGAGAGTTTTATTTATAACCCAAATAAGTTTTTACTCTTATACTAAATACCAAAAAAAAAAAAATATACAGGTTTATTGTTACTCTCACACCAAATGTAGTTAAATTATACAAATAAATGATTACAGTAACTCATGTAATCAGTACATGTTTAAATTTATTCTTATTATCCAAACATGATCAACAAAGATAAATTAACCTACGATTAAACTTACCCTTGTAATAATTTACACACACTTTTTTACCCCAATCCAAACTCACACCGAGAAGTATAAAAAATAGTACAGCAGGAACACGAATCCCAACCTTGGTGATTGAAGGACAGATACTGGGGGCACGACTAAAATACATTGCTAAGATCAAACAATCAAAGTCACTCTAGTTTTAATCGTATTGTATGCTGTCATGTGGTTAGATGGAATAGGTAAATCTATCCGACAGAAGTTAATGGAAATGTAGGAATCTAATGATAACAATTAAAAGCCAATAGTCATAACCAATCAGACTGAGGAATGTAGGGTGGAAGTATACCAGATTTCATGTCAACACGCTCCAACCTCCCATACTTAGAAAACAATCGCTCTAGGTCGGATTGGCGAGTATCGTACTCGAAGTTACCACAGAAGATTGGCCTCATCTTCACAGCTTTCCACCCAAACTAGTACCCTTCAAATAGCACAAAAAACGCATCACACAAATAAATTGAAGGCCGTAACACTTAAACCGCGCTTGGCTGCTAAGAAACAAATAGACCATAGATCTCTAAATATTACACTCAAGCATCAACCAAACGAGAAACGAAACAAGAAGAAATTAAACATCGTTTATGGGATCTCAAAAGGCAGAAACTGAAAACTTATAACCAAATCATTCTTTTCTTCTTCGTTTTCTAAGCAACCAATCATAGCTATGCAGATGTATGCATACATAGCGACTCCTGAAGAAAAAATGGATGGAAGAAGGGTTATGGAGGTATGTACCTTCGCGCTCCCGATCAACGAAACAAAAACCCTAGAAACGAATGAGCATATTGGAATTTGGTTTCGTTATATATATATATATATATTGATCCGGCTTTCCACGTGGCTCACTCTCCTCTGTTGATTGTCAACCCCACAAATTCGGTCCATGGATTCAGGAGGTGGGCGCATGCTAAAATGGGCTAGCCTAATGTCGGACCCCAACTTCTTTTGATTTACCAACAGTAATACATACTATTAGGCCTACGCCTGCAAAACCCAAACTTCACTTAATGGGCCGGGTAAGTTTTAGACTGATGTATATAGTAATAGATAAAATCCTGCCAAACCCAAACATCACTTAATGGGCTGGGTTAGTTTTAGACCGATTTATATATTCTAAAAAAAAGTCTTTAAAAAATAAATATATTCTCGCTCGACACCACCTTCCTTTTAGGCCAAATCAATAAAAACTAAATATATTTAATAATATGATTCGCAATATAATATATTTAATTTTTGTTGCCGGGTATAAAAACTAAATATGCTTTATGAAAACTAAATAAAAACCTTATATATGCTTTGTGAAAACTAAATAAAAACCTTATACGTGCATGAGGTTTATTGAATAATTCCCCTATTTAAGTAACTTTTTTTCAACAACTTTTGTACTTTTATAATTATGCTTTATTGCACTTTTAACAAATAAGTAAAATAAATAACTTAAAAAAATATTAATCCATGTAGGGGCGAAACCAAGCTTGGCCCAGGGTGGGTACATGCCCATCCTAAAAAAAGGAGGGGTTTTGGAGGCCGGTCACTATTTAAGAACTTATAAGGATTTTAGTCATATCAAAAAAACTTGTTTGTGAATAAGTCACACTTATAACAAAAAGACAAAAAAAGATATCACGTGTTTTTCGCTGCATTTCAAAACTGCCAGTTTTATCCGAAAATAGTGAATACCTCGCTCATAACTTCCGCGACTTTCCATCTTCTTTACAAAGTAAGCAAAAATTATTTTTGAAACAAAATCAAAACTGTTTGAGAAAAACCTCAATCGATCATCATTCATAAATATCTAAATTTTTTCTGATTTTATGGCACTGTTTAGTGTTTTCATTTATCTTTCAAATATGAGATTTTGTGGTATTATTTTAGTGTTTTCATTTAGCTTTCAAACTCGAAACTTTGTGGCATAATTCAATATGGAAATGAACGTGGCATTATTTATTTAACTTTGTCAATCATAACGGCTTGTGTCAAAACTCATATGTGGTACTGTTTTGAAACAATATCGCATACATGTAGTACTCTCGGCCATGTGGTATTGTCGGCCATATATTGGATATGTGACTTCTATTTGTGTTTCATGTTACTGTTTGCTTACTAGACACATTCGGTATTATTTTTGTAAGAGCATGTATTTTATACAAAATAGTACCATATGCATATGGTACTCTCGACCATGTGGTACTGTCAGTCATATATTGGATATGTAACTTTTTTTTGTATTTTATAGTGTTGTTTGCAAACTAGACACATCCGGTATTATTTTTGCAAGAGCGTGCATCTTATACAAAACAATACTGCATGCATGTGGTACTTTCATCCATGTGGTACTGTCAGCTATATATTGGATATGTGACTTCTTATTGTATTTCATGGTGCTATTTATATATTAGACACATTCGGTACTGTTTTTACAAGAACATGTATCTTATATAAAACAATACTGCATGCATGTGGTACTCTCATATTTGTGGTACTGTCAACCATATATTGGATATGTGATTTCTTTTTGTGTTTCATAGTGCTGTTTACATACTAGACACATTCGGTATTGTTTTTACAAGAGCATGCATCTTATACAAAATAGTACCGCATGTATGTGGTACTTTCATCCATATGGTACTGTCAGTCATATATTGGATATGTGACTTCTTTTGTGTATTTCATGGTACTATTTACATACTAGACACATTCGGTGCTGTTTTTGCAATATCATGCATCTTATACAAAACAACACTGCATGCATACGGTGCTCTCGACCATGTGGTACTGTTCGCCATATATTGGATATGTGACTTCTTTTTGTATTTTATGGTACTGTTTGCATACTAGATACATTCGGTACTATTTTTGCAAGAGCATGTATATTCTACAAAACAGTACTGCATGCACGTGGTAGTCTTGGCCATGTGGTACTGTCAGCCATATATTGGATATGCAACTTCTTTTTGTGTTTCATGATGCTGTTTGCATACAGACACATTCGGTATTATTTTTGAAATAGCATATATCTTATACAAAACAGTACCGCATGTATGTATACAAAACAGTACCGCATGTATGTGGTACTTTCGACCATATGGTACTGTCAACCATATATTAGATATGTGACTTTTTTTTGTGTTTAATGGTGTTGTTTGCATACTAAATCTATTCAGTACTATTTTTACAAGAGCATACATCTTATAAGAAACAATACCGCATGGAAGCAGTATTATTGGACATGCGGTACTGTTAGTCATACGTTGAGTATGTGACCTCTTTTTGTCTTTAATGGTATTGTTTGCATACTAGATTTATTTGGTATTGTGTTTACATGAGTATGCATCTTATACGAAATAGTACCACATGAAAATGTACTCTTGACATGTGGTATTATGTTTAGATTCATAAATTGCTTCATATACGTTGAACTTCTACAACATGCCAATGAAATAGTTGCATTTTCATCAATGATATACTATATTTTTACCTGATTTATAAGGAAGGAAACATAAACTGAAGAAATGTGATATCAGTTAGCATGAATTCTGGCAACTCTCAACTTAATTATAGAAATAAAGGGTATTTTTGATATATTAAAAATAATATTTAAAACAAACTCATGGGTTCCACTAAAAAATATGACCTAATTACAAAACTTTCTACACAAATATGACTTAAAAGCAATACTTTTTTTTGAGTGACTAATAACCTTAAAAGATTACAAAATATAACTTAAATACAATTTTCTAAAAAAAAAAAAGTTATGCTATTTTTTTTAATATTGTCTTCCATACTTAATTGTGCTTACTTAAAGAAAGAAAAAAAATATTTAACTCAATATCAATTGTGCCCAGTCAAGAAAAAAATTAGCTCAATACTAATTGTGCCTACTCAATAAAAAATAAATTTTAACTTAATAATATTAATGCAATTGTACTAGTCTACCTAATATAACTAAAAAATATTTAATTCCATTTTAACATTTTTCTCTCTCTCATTCTCCTATCAATAATCAGTTTTTTTTTTTTTTAAATTTCTCTCGTCATACCCCATCAATTATTTATGTGTTTTATACTTATACCCACTTGGACAAAATTTTCTTACCCCTAATAAATCTATAGAGTCTTGCCTTGCTCAAATTCAATGGATAATCCTTGTTTTGTTTGATTTGAGAAAAAGATAAGTGAAGAAGGGGAAAAAAAAAAAAAAAACATTTCATATTGAGTTATTAGGTTTACGAGAAGACGAAGAAAAAATTAAAAAAAAAATTCTAACATATTTCTCTAATTTATCTCTCTCTCTCTCTTTCTCATTTTTTTCCTTTCCCCCTCTGCCGCCTACTTTTTTTTTTTTTTTATTTCTATTATTACTTTGTTTAGAAATATAAAATTAATGTAGCTTGATTTTGGGTGTGTTTGCAGTGATAAAAATGAGATAAAGTAAAATAAATTATATATTTATAGTTTCGTACAGTGAGATAAAAGTGAACAATTTTTAGATATTTTCAGAATTTTTTAACAAATTGAACGCAACTTTGATTTGGTGAAAATTTTCATCAATTCTCATATTTAGAATTAAAATAGGATATTTATGAGCTGATTTCGTTTTATTTAGCAAATTTTGAAATTTCTTTTATAATTCTGGAATTTAATTTAAAATAATAAAATGTGATTAAAAATCAAGCGTGAACAAATTTAATATTGAATCTTGTACTATTCTATTCATACGGGTCAAACAAGCGTTAATTTCACTACGTACCATTTCTCTTTTGAGAAGCCTGCGTGACTTCTTAATCGGGGTAGAGTAAACGAAGCAGACCCTCCAAAAGCAGACCATCACTCATGGGTTTTTGACATCCAAAAGAGAGAGACAGGGAGAGGGTGTAATTGTGTAAAACCAGGCCTGCCTGGACAAGCACTCATCAGTTCTTTGAAAACGGGAGAGAGCCAACGAATTAACGAAGTTTCCAGCTTCAAACCAATGCCATTGCCATTAAATATGAGAAAATTCACAGACAGAGTTTCCAAAAAGGAACTTATTTTTTTACCGCGCAACGTCTCAAAGCCATGTCTCTCTTCCTTCCAAGGTACAATTCCTCTATATGTCTCTGCACTGCTACATTTTTCTTCTCTGTTTTCAGTCTTAGCTTTATTTTCTCTTACCCCTTCGCCATAGCTGTGGGATATATATTTTGCGTTAGTAAATATGTGCGAAACTTTAATTGGGTAAGTAATTTCAGTTGGGTTAGTGTTGCTCAGACTGTATATGTGCCATGTACCTTGTTATTTATTTCTGCATTTCGATTCTTCTGTGATTCTATTTCTATGACTAATTTTAGTTTCTGTTTTCTTGATGTGATTTGTGATTTTCTTTGTGATTTTTATTTTTATTTATCTATTTATTTATTTATTTGAGATTTTGTGCCTTCGTGGTTACTGATTTCCTAGTTTCGGATATATTATTGCCGGGGTTTAGGAGACAATTGTTCACTTGGATTTACTTTTTCCTTTAGCTTTGTTTGTTCTTATTAAGTTGATGGAAATACTGATTGTGACCTATTTTAACTGCATATATTAAATTTCGCATTTAATTAAGTCTTAATTGTTTTTTATTTGGGTATACTGATTGATACATATTTTAACTATATCTATTTAGAATTCTCATTTAATTAAGTACTTTTTTTTTTTCCCTGTTGCTATGCATCTATTGCTTGCTGTTAGATAACGAGTTTATACTTGAATAATAATTATACTTATAATTGATTTAATACTAATTTGATTTTTTATTTAAATATGTGTTTGTTTAAGTTTTATTGAATTTGGAACTATGCAGTATAACTGAAATTGTTTTTGGTGGATAAACTCCTGTAGGGACTGAAACGGTTTTAAGGCAATTTATTTAGAAGGACTAGTTATTTTGTATTCTAAATGGAAGTGTTCATGGAAGAGAAACCATTCCCTGCGTGGTCATGGTCTGTTGAGCAGTGTTTGAAAGAGTACAAAGTGAAACTAGATAAGGGTCTGAGCATCTATGAGGTTGAAAAGAGGCACGAGAGGTATGGTTGGAATGAGTTTGAGAAAGAGAAGGGGAAGCCCATATGGAGGCTCATATTTGAACAATTTAATGATGTGCTTGTACAGATCCTTCTCGGTGCAGCCTTCATTTCTTTCGTTCTAGCTTATTTACGTAGAAATGAAAATGAGGAGTCTGGGTTTGAAGCTTATGTGGAGTCATTTGTAATTGTCTTGATTTTAGTACTCAATGCCATTGTGGGAGTTTGGCAAGAGACAAATGCTGAGAAGGCGCTTGAAGCCCTTAAAGAGATGCAGTGTGAATCAGCTAAGGTTTTGAGGGATGGATATCCGGTGCCAGATTTGCCAGCAAGAGAACTTGTCCCAGGGGATATTGTGGAGTTGTGTGTTGGTGATAAAGTCCCCGCTGACATGAGAATTGCAGTTCTGAAAACCTCCACCTTAAGAGTTGAGCAAAGCTCATTGACTGGAGAGGCCAACCCTGTTTTAAAAGGCACCGACCCTATCTTCATGGATGAATGTGAATTACAGGCGAAAGAAAATATGGTCTTTTCTGGCACAACGGTTGTGAATGGTAGCTGCATTTGTATTGTTGTGAGCACTGGGATGCACACTGAGATTGGCAAGATACAGATGCAAATACATGAGGCTTCTCTGGAAGAAAGTGACACTCCATTGAAGAAGAAGATTGATGAATTTGGAAATAAGCTTACAATCGCTATTGGCCTTGTTTGTATCATTGTCTGGGTTACTAACTATAGATATTTCCTTACCTGGGATATTGTGAATGGATTGCCTAGAAATTTTCGATTTTCATTTGAGAAGTGCTCATATTATTTTAAGATAGCAGTTACCCTTTCAGTTGCTGCTATTCCAGAAGGCCTACCAGCTGTAATCACAACTTCTTTAGCTTTGGGTACAAGGAAATTGGCGCGGAAGAATGCAATTGTACGGAAGCTACCAAGTGTCGAGACCTTAGGGTGTACAACTGTTATTTGTTCAGATAAAACAGGAACTCTGACAACAAATCAGATGTCTGTGACAGAATTTTTCACTTTAGGTGGAAAAACCACGTCAGCTCGAACTTTTCGTGTTGAAGGCACAACTTATGATCCTAAAGATGGAGGAATTGTTGATTGGAATTGCTACAATATGGATTCTAACTTGCAATCCATGGCACAAATATGTGCTCTCTGCAATGATGCTGGTATCTTTTGCAATGGACGTCTCTTTCGAGCAACAGGTTTGCCCACTGAGGCAGCTCTTAAGGTATTAGTTGAGAAGATGGGTGTTCCAGATAGCAAGTATAGGAACAAGATCCGTGATGCACAGCTTGCTGCAAACTATTTAATTGACTGCAACACTGTTAAATTAGGTGAGTAGGAAAATGTCTTTCTGAAGTTGCTTTGTATAATGCAATTGTATGATGTCTAAATGTATTTATTTTATTTTATTTTTTAATTTCTTTGAACAGGTTGTTGTGAATGGTGGATGAAAAGATCAAGGAGGATTGCCACATTGGAGTTTGATCGTGTTCGCAAGTCCATGAGTGTTATTGTCCGGGAGGCAACTGGACATAATCGACTTCTTGTCAAGGTAACTATTAGTCACAAGTCCACGGTTTTCTCCCATTGTGTTTATGATGTAATATTTGAAGCTTTATAACTTGATTCTTTTGTTTTATAACTTTTTGAATGCACCCATCAAATCTTAGAATAGTGATTGTTTGGGAAAAAAACAAAAAAATGTTCACTATCTTGCTTGCATTTTATGCTAAACATGATGTTTTCTATAATTGTTCTTGATTGTACGATTCTCACAACCACCACAATATGTTCACTCACGTAAATTGGGAAAGAACCAGAATCTGAAAATGTAACTTTAGAACGTTGTTGCCTATGTCTCCAAGTTTTCTTTGCCTTGTTACAGAGAGAGAAAGAGAGAGAGGGGGGGAGAGAGAGAGAATCTTGTAAGCAGTTGCTTTTGTTGCTTATTGACATCTTGCTGCATGCTTTCAAGATTTACTCATTCCGCACTTCTGAAATGGATTTGCAGGGTGCTGTTGAGAATCTATTGGAGCAAAGTTCACATGTTCAACTTGCAGATGGATCGGTTGTTCCAATTGATGAACCTTGTAAGCAGCTAGTGTTGTTGAGACAATTGGAGATGAGCTCAAAGGGGTTACGGTGCTTGGGTATGGCATATAAGGATGAGCTGGGAGAGTTTTCAGACTACTACATCGGGAGTCATCCTGCCCATAAGAAGTTGCTCGATCCAGCTTACTACGGTTCCATTGAAAGTAACCTAGTTTTTGTGGGGGTCATCGGTCTAAGGGTAAGTACACTTATTTATCACAGGCTTGAAGTTTTCATATTAGGCATTAATTAATTGTTTAGCAAACCTGTAGTAAACATCTAAGCTCAACAGGACCCTCCTCGCGATGAAGTTCACAAAGCAATCAATGATTGTAGAGGTGCTGGGATTAAAGTCATGGTGATAACTGGTGACAATAAGTCCACTGCAGAGGCTCTTTGTCGGGAAATTCGTTTGTTTTCGGAAGGTCAGGATCTTAGGGGGAGAAGTTTTACGGGTAAAGAATTTATGGCTCTTTCCTCTTATGAGCAAATTGAAATTTTATCAAAACCTGGAGGAAAGGTGTTCTCACGTGCTGAGCCTAGGCACAAACAAGAAATCATAAGAATGCTAAAGGAGATGGGGGAAATTGTTGCAATGACTGGAGATGGCGTGAATGACGCACCTGCCCTGAAACTTGCGGATATTGGAATCGCCATGGGTATTACTGGCACTGAGGTACTATACTTGCTGTTGTTATTTTCATTCCAAGCTGTCAAAGCAAGTCGAGCCAAACTCCTCATGTACTCTGACCCCGTGAGGGGGGCAGATTTTACTATTCAGCTTAGGAGTGACATGGGGAATGGATTGCATTGTGCTGAGGTGAGCAGTGGATATTATAAAATAAACCAAAGGACTTAATCATTACAATAAATAGCAGCAGGTATCATAAAATATATTGAACGACTTAGTCAGTAGTCAGTATAGTACATAATACATCAGAAAGTTAATCTTGTTCGGTATATCAATCTGGTGAATCATTCAGGTGCATACTACCAAATGATTTGTGAGCATCCTGAATATTCCATCTGCTTTTTCTCTGGCTTGTGTAGTTTGACTTTGGGCTCTGTCGTTTGATTGAGTAATTCCTTCCAGAGGTGCAGATCATCTTTTTGTTTTAACCACTCCTTACATTCCAGGTTGCAAAAGAAGCTTCGGATATGGTTCTGGCGGATGATAATTTCAACACCATTGTGTCTGCTGTTGCTGAGGGTCGTGCTATTTATAATAATATGAAAGCTTTTATCAGGTATATCTTTCGATTTATCAGCTCTTTGTGTTCTGAGCAGTTTAAATTAAAAATATCTTTTTGATTTTTCTCAATCTGTAGGTATATGATATCATCTAACTTTGGGGAGGTTATATCCATATTCTTGAATGCTGCTCTGGGAATACCAGAATGTCTAATACCAGTCCAGCTTCTTTGGGTCAATCTGGTCACAGATGGCCCTCCTGCCACAGCTCTTGGATTCAACCCTGTTGATATTGACATAATGTGGAAACCACCCCGCAGAAGTGATGATGCGCTTATTAACTCCCTGATTCTCTTTCGGTACATGGTCAGTGTTTGTTACTATTATTTTCCCGATAAATTTATCACTTTGAAATTTATCACCTCAAAGTGATTTTGGGTAACGTTAAATATGATTATGGGTCCAGTGATTCATAATTTTCTTTCTCCTAACCTGCTTTTGGTGACTAATCTCAAATGTGCAAGAGAGGTTACAATGTCATTGTCAAGGTACTGGTGAACTTCCAAGTATGTAAAATAACTTCCAAAAGCAACTTAATTAACTTCAGCACTTCTTTTACCATTAATTTCCTCCACCATTTAGATTTTACAAATAAGTTGATAATTACATGGAATGTTTGTGCACCGGCATCTTGTCTTATGGAATTTGTTGGGCGTACTTTTAAATTTAAGACAAGTAGCCAGTGGTTCATTTAATCTCAGTCAGCTTAGAAACCTGAGGTGCTCCCATGTCAAGGTCAACAAACAAAAAGTATTCTGGTGCAAGCGTGTGCGTGCCACTTTGGACTTCAATATGATTGTTTGTGTTCTCATTGTATAATTGGACATGATCAAATACTTGGTAGAAATTTGAGAAGGTAGAGGTTTTCTTAGGTAAAATATATACTATTATATGAGAAATACTAGGAATATTGATAAAACTTAAAATTTAATTAATGATGCCAGCTGCTTGGTGAATTTTTTAATTTCTTTCATTAATATCCCTTTTTAACCACCAATAACCACTTACAACTTAAAAGGGGTATATAAATAATTTTTGAATTTTTTTTTTTTTTGAAAGGGCGGCGGTGCCTCCTCACAACTTTATTTGTTGCCTGCAACTTTGAAAATTTACTTATTTAAGTAATTTTATCTTTGTATTTTTCTATTTTTCTCATAAAATTTAATTAGAGTTTGCGATGAGGATTTCAGGTAAATTTTTAGTGAACAACAACACGGTTGTAAACTTGCTACTTTATTCATTGACACCAGCTATTGAGCATGACAATTTTGAGTTAAAAATTTTCATGGCAAATTTCACTGAAATTCTAATTGGTTTGCTGCATTTGCAGGTAATAGGCTCTTACGTGGGCATTGCAACGGTTGGCATCTTCATCTTGTGGTACACTCAGGCTTCCTTTCTGGGTATTGATCTGGTGAGTGATGGGCACACACTTCTCGAACTATCTCAGCTTCGGAACTGGGGAGAATGTTCCTCGTGGTCGAATTTCTCCGTGACTCCATTCACAGTAGGCGGAGGCCGCTTGATTACTTTTTCAGACCCTTGTGACTACTTTTCCACTGGTAAAGTGAAGCCAATGACACTGTCACTTTCTGTCCTGGTGGCGATTGAGATGTTCAATTCCCTCAATGCACTCTCTGAAGACAATAGCTTGATCACAATGCCACCTTGGAGGAACCCTTGGCTACTTGTCGCCATGTCAGTTTCATTGGGCCTTCATTGCCTCATACTTTATGTACCTTTCTTGGCGGAAGTGTTTGCCATTGTTCCACTGAGCCTGAAGGAGTGGCTTCTGGTTATCTTGTTCTCAGCACCTGTGGTTCTAATTGATGAGTTCCTCAAATACACTCTGAGAAGAAGAAGGAGAACCAAGGTAAAGGCAGTATAATAATAGTGCAACCTTGGGATTATGCTTTGCAATGCATGAGAGAAGTTTTGAGTTTGATTCTAGAGATGGATTGTAGGAAAGAATTAATGTTGTGGAATGTGTCAAGAATTATTGTTTGATAATGTACTTTTATGATGCTTTGTCCTATGTTTGGTGGAATGACAATTGGATAAGGTTAGCTGAAGTGAGAATGGGAAAAACTTAAAATCTATTTTCTCAAAACTTTTGAGTCACAAATTCAATTAAATTTTAGTAGATTTTATTAATTATACATTTTAATTTAAATCATGTGCATGTGTTTTAAGTGTTATTATCCAAGTAATTACTATTTAAACTATCACGTCACACAACAAAAAAATTTATATTTGAACAATAATACATTTAATTTAATAAATTTAAAATTTATTGATAACATTGCATTGATTTAATATTATATCATTAAAATATTACAAATAATTTACTAGTAAACTTTATTTATTTATCACATCAACTTGCATATATGAAGAATATTTAGACACATAAAATGAGTTGACTCTACTGATCAACTTGGTTCAATTTGACCCTTCATTACCTTGAGAAAATTGGGTCATGATGCATTAATTCTATATATTTTGAATATTTTTAAATAAATTAAGATAATTAAAACAATATAATTATCTAATTAGTCTTAAAAAATTAATATAATTTCAATTACGTTTAATTTTATAAAATTGTAATAAATAATTTTTATTTACAAAAATGATATTTAAAAATAAAAAATCAATCACAAGTTATAAATAAAATTCAAATTATTTAATAAATAATTTTAATTATTAATAAATAAATAATTAATTAATTACTTAACGAGGGAGAGAGAGAGGGGGTGGGCCCACAAGAAAAGGGCCCAAAAAAATTAAATTTAAATTGAAAAGATAAGCTACACAGCGTAAGAGCAACAAGGGAAGAGAAGAAAAAGGGGGGTGCGGGCGAGCCGGACAAGGGTGGCCCAAACGGTAAAAATTCTCCGCAGCAGGGCTGCATGAATAAATGAATGGTTGTGATTTAATTAATCATTATTAATGCATACTTGACTGAATAAATAAATATCGTTAATTGTATTATTAATTGTATCGAAAATAATTAATCAAAAATAATAGGGTTGGTCCAGCCCTATTTATATTATAAGAATATTTTATTTAACACTACAAATAAATCAGATTCGGAAGACCTGAAGTTGGTTTTAAATTTCAGGCCTATGAAGTTAAATCTCATCCGTTCTGAACTGGCGCTTGAATTTGAAAATGATAACTTTTAGGGTTTAAAGGACAAATAAGTTAATTAAGATATAGGGGAAAAAAAAAAAAAAACAAAGACTGGCAATTTTCAAGTTTGGGGCCGCGTTGTTACCGTTAAGTTTGGCGCCGCGGTCGTCCCCACCGTTGCCGGCGCCTTCTTCATCGTCTTCGGCGATTCCTTTCATTCCGACGAGTATTATCCAAAATTTTATTTTTTTTCCTCCTCCTTCTTCTTCTTCTTCGCTGTCCCCATTTTACAGAGATGAAAATGGTTTCCGTAAGGGTGTTTAACCATGCAGGTTCAGTTGTAGATATAATCTGACCAGATTAGGGGTTAATTTGGTTGGTTTTGATTCTGATTTTGGAAATTCCCATCTCCATTTGAACAAGGAGTATTATATGAAAATGAAAGGAATCTACTGACCCTCGAGTTTCACTCTTTTCTGGTTTATTTCAATAATGGATATAATTGGCTAGAGTGCATAGGGATGCCTTTCCTTTTTTGGCGTGGACAATTATTTCAGACGAAGAGTACAACGGCATCGGCGGTCATGGCGACCACGCACAGTTTTTTTTTTTTTCGCTTTCTTTATGAGGCGACGGCGAACCGGAGTCACTTTTGTGTGTGTGCGCGCGCGTGTGTTTTCTCTATCCGGGGGACGGCAATGGCAAGCCAGACTTGAACATGAACAGTTTTTTTTTTTTTTTTTTTTTTTTTTTTCTTGGTGTATTTTTTCTTTTCTAATTATTTACTTATTTGTCCTTTAAACTCTAAAAGTTGCTATTTTTAAATTGAACCATTAGATCAACTTGGTAGTTATTGAACAGATAAAATCCAACTTAAGAGGCTTAAATTTTAAAAATAAATTTTGATATTCAATCATCGTTTGGACACAATGTATGAAAAATTTTAACTTCGAATAAATCATATTCGAGCACAGTTTATGAAAAAATTCAATCTCCAATAGACTATTCACTCAACATATATTTGGAACATGAATTTGTAGAAAAAGAGGAAAAGTGAAGGAAATTTTAAATTTCTTTTTCTTCCACAAATTCATGTTCCAAATATAGTACTAGTAAAGAAGTCGCTTGAACAAAAAAATTAAGTTCATTTATTAAATAACATTAAAGAAGTTTGATAGAAAAATAATTGATTAAGACTAACTTACCCAAAAAAAAAAAAAAAAACAATTTATTAAGATTAGCAGAAGTGAAGAAAGGAAATTAAAATTGTTGTTGGCTGCACATCTCATCAGGCGAGCTTTGATGGATGTGAACACCTCAAAATTTCTTGACATAAAAACTAGCATATTCATCACATTAAACATATGATAGTTCGACGACAGAATCAAAGTCAGTCGTATATTTTAGAAGCTTCATCTTAGCAGAAACTTCATCCAATAGTGAATATATCTCAAGGGATCGTGGATGTGATCTATCCTCTACAATGAACTTGTGAATTTGACCTCCCTCTTCAATGAAACTATACCCTGCTGCCTTTGTTATCCGGTCACCCTTCATTAGCTTCCTTAGCTTTGAAACTCCATCCCATCGGCCTGCTGATGCATAAATATTTGAAAGGATTACATAGTTTCCAGGATTCCAGGGCTCAAGCTCAAAGAGAGACTCTCCAGCTTTCTTAGCCAGCTCTACATGGCCATATAAACTGCATGCCCCTAGCAAAGCTCCCCATACTACAGAATCTGGCTTCATTGGCATACTTTGAATGATATTGTAAGCTTCATACAATTCCCCTGCACGTCCCAGAAGATCAACCATGCATCCGTAGTGTTCTAATTTGGGAATGATTGAGAACTTCTTTTCCATTGAATGGAAAATTTCTCGTCCTCTTACAACCATGCCTCCATGAGTGCACGCCAAGAGAACTCCCACGAATGTAACATCATCGGGTGAAGTTCCTTCTTTCTGGTATTGGCAATCATGCGATGAAGACACAAATATATTAGTAAGAACCCAAGGATTTACATATTCATTAATCGGTATTAACAGCACAATAAGCACAAGGCAGCTTACCAGCATTTCTTGGAAGAACTGAAGAGCTTCATTGCATTCTCCATGGACAGCCAAACCCATTATCATTGAATTCCAAGAGCACACATCTCTCCTGCAGCCAATCTCATCAAATACCCTTTTTGCCAAATCTATTCTACCGCACCTGGAGTACATTTCCAAGATAGCATTGCATACAAACATATTGGTGAAATATCCTTTCGCCCTAGCATAACCTTCAATCCTCTGCCCAACACCTAATGCCCCAAGGTTTGCACATGCTGGAAGAATGCTAGCTATAGTCACTTCACTCGGCTTCACTCCGTTTTCTTTCTCCATTTTCAAAAAAAAATCCAGGGCCTTAGCATACTGTCCATTCTGCGAATACCCAGATATTATTGTTGTCCAAGATATCACATTCCTCAAAGGCATTGCTGTGAACAATTCTAGTGCTCCCACCATATCCCCAGACCTTGCATAGCCCGCAATCATCGAATTCCAAGTGGGCACATCTCTCACTTTCATTTCACTGAATTGCTGGCGGGCTGACGACAACAAACCCAGTTTAGCATACATGTCAACCAAGGCTGTCAAGGAAAAGGTGTCAAAGTCAAGGCCTGACTTGATGAAATGGGAGTGGAGCATTTGGCCCCGACGTGGGGAAGAAAGGGAAGCACAGGCCGCAAAAAGGAAAGTGAAGGAGTAGTGATTTGGTGAGCAGCCCTGCACGCACAATTGGGCGTAGAGTGACAAGCATTGACGGTGAGGGCCATGAGAAGAGTAGGCCTGAATGAGCTTGTTGTAGAGGAAGACAGTTGGGTTGGGAATAAGGTCGAACAGGGTGTGGGCATACGGGATGTTTGGGATTTCAAGGAGCTTGACAATGAGGAATTTGGTGAAATCTATGCCATTCCTGAGAGTGTGGGCATGTATTTGCTTCAGTTGGTTCATAACAATTTTGACTCCACTACTGGTGAAGTGATCTAGCTACGATAATTTGGCACTCGGGTAACCCATATACATGTTCACTTGTGTTTTCTGCTCTTGAAGATACTTGTGTGTGTGTGCGCGTGTGAGAAATAAAGAGAGAGAGAGAGAGAGAGAGAGAGAGAACCGGGTTTGGCTGTTATTGTTATGAATCGGTAACCGACTTGGCCCAAGAAAATCCTTTTCCTGCAGTCTCAAAGAACAAGTATGTTTGGTTCAATAGGAATGAAAACGTGACACGAGCGGAAGTGGTAGAGAGATTTTAATGTTTGGTAGGGTAAGGAATTAAAATTCAATTTTTTTTTCTCTAGCGTTTGATATATATAAATACACTTGGTAATAGAATAAAAATATTAGTTGAAAGACTAAATTAATATTTGTTTTAGAAATATATTTATAAGAAGCACAACTTTATTAATTTATGTCTTACAAGAAAATTTCATCCTTTATTTAATTTTTAAATATTATATTGAACTCAAATATGTTTCACAAATTGAAAAAGAAAATATTCTGATTTTTTTTATCAAAGATCAATTAAGCATAAAAATTTTTGCTCACCAATAAATTTTTATTCCAATTCATAAATTGTATTTATAACCAAACGTAGTATTTCAGTATTTAGAAGCTCAGAAAATGCAAGAAAAAATGGGAGGAAAAGGTCATAGTGTATTCATATTTATTTGTTTGGTCATATTATAATAGTTAATAATAATAATAATAATACATTTATTATTCTATTTATACTATTTTTTAGGAAATGTATTCTGTCGTGCATAGCCCGGTTCACTGCTAGTTAGAAGGAAAGGAAACATAATAGATTTTTCTTTTAATTTTTTCAAGCCAATTTGTGATTGAATAAGCCATTTTGCGCGAGCTGAGCAATAGTGTTTTCTTCATTTTCTCCATCCTCTGTTTTGGTATTTATCAAATTCATTATCGATTTTCTGTCTTCTCCTCTCTGAAAATTTTTTTTTAATCCTTTTTTTAAGTTGATGAACAACAATGGACCGGAAAATTAGTTTTCTTTCCCCTCTTATCTTCCAATCTCTCTGTCGTTGCAAATCAAGAACCTGTCAAAGGGAAATACTATTTATTTATTTAATTTTTTTCGTATTTGGACACTTCTTTTTTTACAATGGACAGGAAAATTAATTTTCTTTCCCCTGTTTATCTTCCAATCTCTTTGTTGTTCGGAATCAAGAACGTGTCAAAGGGAAAAATTATGTGTTTATTTATTTAATTTTTCCTATCTAGACATTTCCACAATTCACAATTCCAAGCACCCAAGAAAAGATTAGCGGCATGATATTGATACATTAGATTTGGAATTGGAGACCATGTTAGTTCAAATTTTGAACCATGGACTTCAATTTCAATTCAAAAGGAATCGGAATCGTGGAAAGGAAAAGGGGAAAAAAAAAAAATTGATATCATACAATCTCCAGTTTACAGACTGAAAAGGGAATCGGAGTTTGTGAAAAATATTGAGAATCCAATAGAATTTCACTCGTAAACTGCACCGATCATGGTTTTGACATTTGACTTTGATAAGAATACAAGACCCTTGGCCTTTTATTTAACAGTTGAATGAATTTTCAACATATACGACTTAATTGAAGTAAGTAATCAGGGGGTAGTAAAGAATTCAACATAAACTAAACTAAACTCAAGCTCACCTAGCCAGCCAGCCAGCCCGCTAATAGTGATTTCCACCAAATTCTTACCTTGAACCATAGACAAAAAAACCTAGTCAAGCTTCTATTCAGCCATCGCCATAGTCTCATGCTCTGCTTATAAGCCCTGAAAGAACTCTCCGGACTCCCAGTTCTATTTAAACCAAACTGCACTTCATATTCCATGAATGCCCTCTTTGCAACTGAGCAGGAATAGATAAGCCTCCTACACACATCCATGACTCCAAAATTAGAGAATCATGTGGAGTTTTGTGAGCATCCAGAGACTTCTCAAACCAAGAAATATTCTAAAAATCATCTTCTTCCTTCAGAAATAAGAGGACTGCTGATGAAGCACATTCAATTGAGCCAGAACTTTGGCTGCCAGAGATTTTGTGCTGCTATTTCCCCTCTGAGTCAAGTCAACTAAAGGCATCTGAGCTGAGGCTCCATACTTGTGTTTGAACTCCACCTGCCGAAATATTCTCTCTAAAGAAATCAGAACTTTCTCCTGTAATCCAGGGGAAGGAGCACTGAGTAGTTTTATTATTGAAGGTATGGCTTTTGCTTCATCAAGCACCTTACTGCCACTTTGCAATCTTTCACCTTCAATCAATGTCAACAGTGCATCTAAAGCAGCTTCACAGGCTTCAGGATCTGGTCCCTCAAGAACCCTAACAAGAGGTCCCACTGCACCAGCTTCCAAAAGGCAAAATGATGACTCTACTGTACAAATTCCTCGATGAACTGGGCATACAGCTTCTGGTGGAGGTGAGAAGCACCATAATGCCCTACGCTTTGGGAATGGCCGACTCAGCGCAAGAGAACTTGCAGAAAACTGAGCAAGGGCCAAAGCTGCTCGTTTTTTCGTCAACCAGGAACCTGACTGTAGCAACTGCAGCAACACAGGAATCACACCAAGCTCAGCTGCTTTTTTTTGTGATTGAGGATTTGTTGAACTAGTAAAACAGTATATGGCTCTAACAGCATTCTCTATCAACTGATTTTCATGGGGCCCAGCGTGTCTTCTAATATGAAGAAAATTGAAAATAAGTGGAAGGCCTCCTGCACGTAATAGCCACTCAGTGATCTGGGGGCGTATGGGGAGGTTAGAGAGGATACCCATTGCAGAAGCAATTTCTTCCTCGTCACTGGATGTTTTAATGATTTTGAGTAAGGTCCCAATTGACTCCTGACCCAACTGCTCCAAGACACAGATTTCGTCAACATCTTCTGTCAAGCAGCAGAGCAATTTGACAGCATTTGCCCGTACATTAAGATCATGAAGGTCACATAACGGAATCAGTACCTGCACAGCTGAGCACTGCAAATGCAATCAAAGCAGTTATAAGAGTTAATAGTTTGACATGTAATATCCCAGTGAGAATATGGAGTATAAGTTGATGGGGGTGGTGGATGAATATAACTATATCAAGAATCGACAATACACTGAAAATCGAAATGGAGCCCTTAAAAGCCAATCAAGGGAGGCCAAAACAGGTCGTACCTTAAATTTCCTATCTCCACAATGTCTTACTATTATGAGATGTAAACAGAATCAATACCCACTTTGCAAGGCATCCCTCATGCGAAAAAAGATATTGGCAGGGTGAAGGACAAAAATGAAGTATGATAAGTGAAATGACAATACTTTAAATGGCAGCATCTTCATGAATGGAGACTAGATTTTTAGCTAGCTATGAGTTCCAGGTCTCTATCATCTTCAACTGGCAGAACTCATTAAGTTGTGAATTTGAATATAAGAACAAATTAGCCTTGATTAGAGGTGGCAATTATAACCTGAATCCATGAACCCGCTGCCTAAATAAATACGGATTAGATGGTTTTGGGATATGTCATAATTGAGTGGGTACAAAAGTTTTTTTTTTAATAAAAAAAAGTACGAAAGAACCTGTTAATAAATGGGTTTGGATGGGTTGACGTTGTAAACCCATAAACAGCCCAATTGACTGTCTCTTATTTGAACACAAGCCCAATTAACCATCTCTTAATTAACGAATGAGTTTTTATTGCATTTAAATTGCAGCTTGGTTTCCACCAAAGCAATGCGCAAAATACACTGGTTCGTACAGTGATAGAAGTATTGGTAGCAAAGATCAGTAAATATTGTTGGATGGGGAGTAGCTCATTTGTTTAGCTATTCATGGTTGTGAAGTTAAGTTTGTTGTTGCAACCAGACAAAGCCGTCTTAATGGCCAATTGTTGATATATGTTGGGTTGAAGAGAAAGTTGTATATTATAGTTAGGCACGAAGAAAGAGAAGAGGGATTGAAATTATGTGTTGTGTCTCATACTCGTTATATTTAAGCATTCGTAAAGGTCAGATACTTGAGTATGCAGGGAAGGATGGGGGTGCAGGAGCGGTATGGTACAGTACTACATTAGCTCGTTGATAGGTGCTAGGACTTGCTAGCAAAAGCTGAGAGGTATACAGGTGTAAAAGAAATTCGTTGGATAGTCAAGGGGTATTGGAGAGAGTACAACATCACAGCAGAGTGATCGTTGACTCCGTTGAGAAAAACAAAGATACAATAGCAACAAACATCTCACTGGGAATCTTGTCCTAGTGAGCGGCGCAATCTAGACATTTTAAGGACTGTTTTAAAGACTATTTTTTATTGAGTTTCTCGTTCCAATATATATAGGACGTATTCATACTGAGTTCATATTAGGGTTTTCAAATGTTAGAGTTAAAAGAAAAGCGAAGAACAAGGTAAGAAGATTTCTCTAAGGATTTTCTTAAGGTTCTTTCATTTCCTTCTTGTAATTCTTTACTCCGTTGTTGAAGTCTGTAGCGAAAATCAGATTTTACCGTACTCGTTGATATACGCATATTGATGAAACATGTAAATCTTGTGTTCTTCCTTGTGATTGTTTCTTGTTAGTTTGTTTTGATATTTTTCGCTTGTGTGTTGCATAAAGGTGATCTAATATGTTGCACAACAATATGGCATTCGATTGAGGGGCGTGTGCGGGCATGTATTTATTTTTTTTTAACACAACAAAATTTACTTTTAATTTATTCAATTTTTGTACTTCAAAATTTATTCTTGGATATTTTCAGTAGGTAAAAAGAAATTTATTAATAACAAAATTATAAACACTTGTTTGAAAATTTTTGGTTTGCTCGTTTAGAAATAAAAATAAAAAAATAAAAAAACAAATAAATAAATAATAAGCGAATCAAAATCGGGTTTATGGGTTTGATGTGATCCGTATTCGACCCGTCCAACATTGACCTGCTATTAGATGGAAGTAACTTGAGTTGAACCCATTTACATGACAATTTGTTTTGACTCGATCCAAATCAGCCCCTCGCCAGCTCTAGCCTTGATAAGAACAGTTGCGATTGTTCAATCCCCACTAACCATCTATGTGGTTCCCACTCTTAATATATGATATTATTATCAACTAATTGTCCAGATATCTGGCTTGGCAAAAGTACTTCCCTAAACGTAGAACAGAACACTTCTTACTTAGAAATATGCCACCTGTACGCAATCCTCTCGCCCTTTCATATTAAGCAAACACTTCGTAATGTAGCATAGCAGCACGTGTATATATATGTATTTGACAAGTGACGTAGTAGGCCAACAATATCATCATAATGATGCACTTATTGAGTGAAACCAATACATGTAATCTACCATATTACTCTTCATGGATTCATTTGCCACAAGTCTTGTATGAATATGACAAAACTAGATAAGCCAGCCCTTAGTCAACTGATTTTTAAGTTGTGCCCAATTTTACCATAAATGATCATATCTACGGTGTACTTAATGGCGGTCTTACCTTCATAGCATGTTGACATCCAATTTTCTACATAGCTTTGGGAATATATTTTTTTTCTTTAAAGCAGAGTCATATAGGTTTTGGTGGTGTTGTCATAAAAATTTTCCTTTTTTGCTATATTAAAATGTCTCTCACATGGAGCATTTGAAAAAGCCAGATGCATCTACTGCACAGCTCAGATGTCACAGATAATCTGCTCCACATAACATGATGAAAAACTCAGCTTCTAGTGGATTTTTATTTCAATTGCTTAGAACAGCATCCTCTGTCTACATGCTTATGATAGTTCTCTTTATACTTTTTTTTCTTAAGATTTTGGAAATGATTGTGTTGTGCTTGAATATCAAACTCCACATGCCAGTCTCACACTGTGACTCATTGGATCCAATCCCCTCCCAAAAAAGGAAAACAAGAAAAAGACCTCTTCTCCAAACAGACTTGCAATGAAGATTGTGTAAGGTGCCTCACACCTTGAGTCACTCAAGCCTGAATGATCTCCTCTGAGGCCTTCTCACACCCCATAGCATCTCCTCATAAGTCTGTCGGTTTATTCCTATTCCCCTAGAGATATCGCTGAATAGAAATTCACAGCTATGCCTACGCTCTAGTCCCTCCCAGCAAGACCCTTTGTTAAGAACCATCAACAAAGGGTTTATTGGCTTGAAAGCTAGAGAAATGATCACTGAGGCACTAGTCTGCTCACTCAAGACGTTGTGCCTCAACTTAATTATACCTTTACCACTGGGGGATATCTGATCATGTTGGACAGATGCAGCACCACTTAAAAGCCATATTGCCACAACAGCTTTCTAGTGGCCCCATGACCTATGATGACATGTCCATCTATAGCCTTCACGGCCAAGCATAGGGTCCATAAACTTGCTTTTCCAATAAATACAATAAGCTATCATTTATTCCAAAATTAATTGCTCTCACCTGTCTCCCAGCTATTTGGAATTTCATAATCTCCTCCCCCCCGGGGCGTGCAGGCGTGGGGTTGCCTTCATGTTTCAAAGGTCAAAGTTATATTAAAATCTGATACTTTTTTTTCCCCTGCAGAAATGAGTTGTCATTCATTTTCTTGGATCTCATTTTGGATTAGATATGCCAATAAGTTATATGGGATTTTGTTTGGTAAATTTATTAATTTGAGGTTTCCTTTGTTTTTGTAACTTCTCTAATGTTTTTTTTTTTTTTTGACAAGTTAGGATGTCCAGGGCAGATTGTGCCCCTCTTGACTAATTCCTAAGGCCATAAAATTTATGATCAGATAAGTCGTTGGGGCTTTAAGAAGACTCAAACTGATGACTACTGAAGAGCAAACAAAAGTCCCAACCAGCTGAGCTGACACTTAATACCCTCTTCTAAAGGAGCGGGTTAAAATCTGTAGGAGATCATTCCCACTTTTGGTAGGGATACTTACATTATCAAAAGAAAAAAAAGTACATCTACACTCTATCCAATGAATTTGAGCTCATGAGAACTTGAGATTGTGTTTTCAGTGATTTTCTAACCTCACAGGGGTGAAATGTTGTGTTTCATTATCAAACTCTTTTCCTTTATTAGGAACTGTTCATAACCACCAAAAAGCCCTATTTCAATCCAAAAACCCTGTTCTATTATGCCCCCCTCAGCCCAAATCCTTTCTTCCAGTTTTTGTTTGAGTCAAAAGGCACCTGAAAATAGAGTGGCCATTTCTCAAACATCCCCTCCCCCCCCCCAAAAAAAAAAAAATATATATATATATATATATGGTGGCCATCCAGACTCCTTCGAGCACCTCATTATGTGCATATACAGAAACTACATAAGACATTCTCAACTGAGCTAGTTTCCAACAATTTCTCACTTGGAGAACTTAGACGTTTTTTCCCACTACAAAAACCTTAATGCAGATTGGTTCGGGACCGTATTTTCATGCGTCTGTTACTTCCTTGACTTGCAGACTGGGGCTTATCATTGTGATGGACCAGTTGATTGCTTTTATTTGAAAAATTATTTTATTATCATTAAGGATTTTATTTTATCATCATCCGTATTACCATTTGGCTTTGTTTAAGGGCTAATGTGCACCATAGGCCAACCCACTGTGGTTCCTGGTCAGCCTAATCCCTAAGTAGGATGTGACATGATGTCTAACCTACATTATTTTTTCGGCATTCTATTATCTTCTGTTTCCTTCATAAGTAATTACCTCCGCTACACAATTAAGCACATTGTTTTTCAATATATCCGGGTCCGTTGTCCAAAATAACCACTATTTCACAAAATATGCTGACTTTTACTTATGCAGATTTGTAATTGTTTCTTTCCTGATTAACCCAGATAAGGTCATCTTCTCTGAAAGCGGGAAATAAAATCTTCCAAATAAGGATGCGTACCTGTGCTAACGTCTTCTTGATGGTAGTAGCCAAGGGAGATTGGCAAATTGCATGAAATGCCCGGAGAATACTTTGTTGCACAGTTGGTACTGTCAAATTAATCAATGAGAACAGTCTGCAGATATCTTCATCAGATTCCAACAAGGACACCTGTGTCTCACTTGAATCTTGGGACATGGTTGACATGGCAAGATGCACAATTGTGACTGCTACCGGTTCGCGCAAAGTTGGTGGTGATGTGTGACGGCAGAGAAGGTCAAGTAATGGGCCCACGGCACCTTCTTTTATCATTTGCAGCCCATTCTTTGGTAAGCTTGAGAGATTCTGAAGGGCTTCAACAGCTACTTTCTTCATTTCAGTATCATCATGTGAGATCAAGCGAAGTAGTGAACCTAGGATGCCATCTTCAATCAGAGATGATTTATTGTGGTCAGTCAACTCCATTTCTGCCAAAGTTTTTGCCATGATTAGCTTGACATCATCTGGTCCTGCAAAAACAGATGCCTTAGTGCTCATGGGTTATAAAATTCCCGTTTTGCATGTCACATGGGGCATTACAAGAAAGTCATAACAGAGAACGTGTAGATTAGACCAAAACTAACTAAATTATAGCAGAACATCCAGGAAGATATGATGAAGATAAATAAACATCCTAAAATTGTGTCTCAAGTTCTCAACTATATGTGCACTAAGTTGCTCTTTTTTTTTTTTTGTTTTGATAAGACAAAAATATAATTTTGTTAAAAAAAAAAAAAAAGAGTAAAAAATCGTAAGCATAACAACTGCCAAAAAACAAAATGATGATAGAGAATCTTAAGGGCATATCATCAGAATAATACCAGTTGGTTGAACCAATTTAAAGGGGAAAAAAAAAACCTAACGGTAAAAAAATCATAAAAAGTCATATAATGACTTAAAATTAGATTATAGAGAATCTTAAGGCTCTGTTTGGCAAGAAGTAGGTGGTACCTCAGCTACTAGCTTTTTGGTTTTTTCTAAAATAACCAAATTTACCCTCTTACATTTTAATCTTCTTTTAAACCCTCAAGGGCGAAAAGGTCAAATTAACAAAAAGCTACAAAGCTAGCTACTAAAAAAGTTAGTTTTTTTCCCCTTCCCAAGCACAAAAAAAAAAAAAAAAAAAGCTAGCTTTTTTATGGCTAGCTACTAGCTAGCTAGCTATAGCTGTAAAAAAGTTAACTTTTTATTTCCCTAACCAAGCCTAAGAGTATTCTTAGTACAATGGACCGAATTGGACCATTTTGTTGAATCAAAATAGAAAAGAAGAAATGTGCCTGGTGAAATGTAAACATTTTAGTATGAAATAAAAAATGTCAAATTAACAAAAAGCTACAAAGCTAGCTAGTAAAAAAGTTAGTTTTTTTCCCCTTCCCAAGCACAAAAAAAAAGCTAGCTTTTTATAGCTAGCTACTAGCTAGCTAGCTATAGCTGCAAAAAAGTTAGCTTTTTATTTCCCAAATTGTTAGTACAATGGACCGAATTGGACCATTTTGTTGAATCAAAATAGAAAAGAAGAAATGTGCCTGGTGAAATGTAAACATTTTAGTATGAAATAAACACTGTCCAACACTACTCCAATTATCTTTCACTACATAATATATACGATATAAATACTTTCACCACATACAATATATGTACAAATATATAATAAATAAGCCATATAAAATTTAATTAATTAAATTGATTGAACCACCAGTTTGTTTAATAAGTTCAACTGATTGAACCACCAGTTGAACTTCCAAAGAGATATCTACACAAGTTGATGTCCGAAGTGGTGCCAATTACCATTGTGACTAATCAGTTTTTTAACCTTTCTGATTATTGTCATCTCTGAATAGAAGTTCAAGATGCTTTTGCATAAAGTTCAGCTAGAAAGATGATAAATTTTGGCAGGTTAGTCAAATTATAATGTTTCCGCTAATAGGAGCCTTATTATGGGAGAAGGTTTGAATTTAAGAGAGAGTCTCAGGGCTGTTTGAGGCTACTTCTCATGTTAAGCATGCATCAATTTGTTAATAATGCTAGGGTTGATTTCATCAAATTATCAACTTCTTAAAATAATGTTCCAACTAGTATGGTGCCACTATAACATACAAAATATCATTATCTTATAAAGGAAAAAACAACATCGGGTTTAAGGAAAGAACCTAAAAAGAGACGCTGCAGCAAATGCTTAAAATAGTTTGCCTTTGCCATCTGGATAACATTCTGATTAGAGAATGAAAGATTCTCCAAAAGCTCTGTTGCATCTCTGGCAGCTTGATTGTCATCACTGCTTGACATAGTCACTAAAAGGAGTATACAACCTTGAACCTTCCCGATGCAGTCTCGTACGGACTCACTTTTAGAAAGTTCCAATAGTAATGTGACTGCTAACTTCCTTTCAGTAGGTCGACGTCCAAGAGAGTGAACAATAGATTCAATTGCGTTATCAACTTTTATAATTCTTTCCTGCAAAGTGTTTCAGCTTCACATTATTAAATCTAAGAAGATAAACCAACCTTTCTAGTTAAAGATGAATCATATACATTATGAAAGACTTACAATGACTGAGAAAGAAAACGAATTTGGAACTGCTAGCAAATTGAAAGCTAAGCTATGTGATTCTAAAAATTTCCCCAGGTGAAAACAGACATGTATCCTATGTCAACAATAATATATGGACTAAAACAGCATGGGTTCATGAAAAGAAATGCATATGTTATGTTCATCCATTGACTCTAAACTAGTCTATATTTCTAGATAACACATAAATATGGTGAATTTTCATCCAATATATGCGAGATACCCTATTTTTATCTGTGCACTGGGTTGCCCCTTCCACTACCTCTACTCCCTCGGATTTTCCCTATCTTTTTGAGCACTAGATAGTATTGATAATTGATTTTTTTCCGGCTATTCACAGAATATAAGAAGAAGGCAATTGAGTCCTAAGTTTTCAGCACTGGTGTTGTATGTGTTGAATTTTCAAAGGATGGAGGAGATGTTTGGCCGTATAGATTTGCAATATGAGGTGGCTACAGAGATTTAGGCCCTTATGTTGTCTATTTCTAAAGTATGTTAGATTATGGCCACTTTGATTAAACATCTTATGGCCTATGGGAAAAAATATTAGAAGAAAGTGTGGAAGGGGCCCCTCTTTGCATGATATGGTGCCTTTGTAAGGCAAGAAATAGGCGTATCTTTGTGGATAAAGCTATGCCTTTACATAAGAGTTGTATAGCTAATAGTTTACATTTTGGTGTAAGGGAATGTTTAGTGATTTATCTTTTTATCTTTTGGATTTTTGGAAGAGCTCAATTTGAGAGTTGAGCTTCTTTAGATCTACTTTTGCACATGTTTCCCCTTAGATGCTTGTTATATGTAATTGTTTACCTATAAAAAAAAATAAAAATAAAAAATAAAAACTAAGGGCATGCATAGAGACATAGGGAAATGTATACAACATGATGCAGACATGCTAGCATGGCAATTAGCAAGTTTAAAAAATATTAGGACATAACCATGGGCGGACCGACTAAGGACTGATTTCAAAAATTACACCAATACTCTATTGGTTTTACTCTTGTTTACTTATAAATTTTACTTTTTTCCCATTGTTATTAAGCTTTTACCCCCACTATTTTTTACTTTTGCCCCTATTTACCTTAAAAATGTAATTTTGCCCCCATTAATTACAACTTTTAGGTCCACCCACAATTAATATACTTTTACACCTGTAAATGAAAATAATAGACATTTCTTCAAAATTGTATATTACAAACGCATTTATATTTTACCACTGATACCAGACTTTTGGGTCTTTTATCCAACTCATCTGGGATATGCATGGAGTATGCTAATCATTTTTATGCAAGAGGAGCACTGTTGGTTTTATGTTAGAATTACTTTTACAATTAAACATTGGGAAGTAAGTGTGAACAAAAAACCCTAATATTTATTCAAGAAACTCTGTTGATACGCAAATTGAAGTTTTGGATTTTCATATCTCTAAAATTAAAATTCTCAATCAAGGGATATTAATAGGTATAACTTCAATATCATTTTTATTTTAAGAATATATCTCAAGTTATTTTCTCCAAACTAGCAATATTTTTCATGTGCAGCTAAGCAATGAAAGTGCATACTCCACCAGTGTTCAAAGTATGTACAGGTCTAAAAAGAAATGACCACACGCGTGCCTGATGAGCATTGACATCTGAAATGCATCCAACATGGATACACCACCTTCTTAAAAGTGTATGTGCCTGACTAAATTTGAATCAATTTATAATGATGAAAAAACACTCGTCAGCCAACTACAATATTCTCTCTAGATATCAAACTTGGGTGCTCTTTGAAATTCATGCCCGACCCTTAACAGTTCTATATATGGTAGCTCATTAATATGCAGATTTATAGGAAGCCAAATCCCAAGAGAAAAGATGAAAAAAAAAATCTGAATTTACATGCCCTAAAGAGAGAAAAAAGCTCATGTAGCTAATACTTCGGGTTAGAGGCAAACACACACTAACGATCAAAAAAAGGAAAACACACACGCATGCACACACGTGCGCACACAGAACATATACACAAGCACGTCTACGGACATGTGCACACAAAACAAACAAACGCATGCACATGCATATCCAGAGTTACGATTACAATTAGGGGTACCTTAGCATCATCACTATCTCTCACAAGGATGCAGAGGATTGCAAGAGCATGATTTCTTATGTCTCGATTTTTAGCACTGAGAAGTTCAATAAGGATAGCCATGTAATTCTCCAACACTATCCATTCTCGGTGAATGTCCCGTTGCTCGCAGAGATCCTGCAGCTTTCCCAGGCAATTAAGTACTTCTTCCTCCTCTCCGAACAAGAGATTTGGTTTCATGGAAGCAATTGTGATCATGGTATTTCGATCCTTCCATTCTTCAATCGATTGCCGTAGAGTTTTGTTAGGTCGCAGAACCCTGGTGTCCAAAGGTACCATGGTCAAGGGACACAAATTACTTCCATCAGAAAACCACTTCTCTATGGCACTTCTCTCAAATGTGTGCCCCGAAGAAGTCTCCACTGGGTCTACCATAACTTCCCTAGTGATCGGGCAAATAAATGACTGGAGAGGTTCCAGTGGTTGGTTACCCAAAGAATTCCGCTTGGTAAAATACTTAGTTTCTTTCTCATTTGGAGAAGAGGTAGCATCTGCTCTTTCCAGCAAAGCAATTATTTGATCCATTTGTATAGCTTCTGCCTGGTCCTTTCGCAGTTGTGCATTTTCTATTTCCCTCTTGAATTCTTCAAATTCTTTCTTCAATGACGACTGCTCAGTCGAAATTCCAACAGCCTCTGCAATTGAAAACAACAATTTGTTGGCATATGAGCGATCAACATTCCTATCCTGTATTCCAGACTCAATTTTCTCCAAAATTTCTTCCTCCTCTATAGCAGCCTTGAACTCCGCATTTTGCATATTGTCACATAGCTGACTGATCTCTGCAATTATATCTGACGAGATATTCAGTGAACTCAAATTAAAGAGACCTAATGCCTGGCTAATCCCTCTTGCAGTGTCCCCTAAACGCTTAGCAATTGACCTGCAGTTCATTAATAGATATACTTTATTTTTCTTACTGCATTCCTCCTGTAATTGCTGTGCAACTTTGACCTCCCGATTAAGAATCATGATAGCATTATTTAAGCCATCAGAATCACTGATATTCTTCCTCATCAACTCTTTTAGGAGAGGGACAATCTTATTCAAGTAAGTTGCAAGTTTCACGAAACTCTCTCTTTCAATGAAGACATTCTTGGAATGAATTACAATCTCAATGATTACCTCAATAATCTGGGAAAGAACTTCCACAGCTGGTGCAAGTGAGGGACTAGTAATCACATCCAAAACCATCCTGTTATCAGAAAAAGAACTCTAAATACCCATCTCATGTAGTCCCATGTGACCAAATATACTCAACTCAACTCGTTGATGCGTTACTTTCCCATAAAAGTTTCTGTTGTCAGCAGTCTCAGGGTACCCATATTCCATTCCATCTGCACCAACTAAAAGTATATTAGATAACGTTCCATTTGGTTGCCAAGAGGATGCTAGAGACATAAGTATAAAATCTTGAAAGATATCTTTCATGTTAAGCCGTATCAAAATCCCAAACAAGGCAAGGAAATGGGTTAGGCTCAACAATCCAAATAAACATACATCAGAATTTCTGGGCATACAAGCAGAGCTTTACAGAAATCAAGTAAACTAGGGTTCAAGTAAGAATCAACAAATTCAACCAAGACTTGGATTGTGCAAATTTTCAACGTAAATAGAGTCAAGAACTTGAAAGTTCAGTTCTTTTCTAGCCTCTTCATCATTTTGAGGCGCAAAATGGGATACTAAAATGGAAAAAGAAGTAGGAGAACGATCAAACAAAAGTAAAACACAAGACTAAGTCAGTCAAAGTAGCTGACCTCACAGAGATTTGATCGCCCCGCCGACCTTAAAAGAACTCGAGGCTGTATCGGAATCAGCAGTCCAAATAGTGAAATTGGAACAGAAAATTTCACAGGCAGCTGATTGCCGGAAAATTTCACGACATAACGCGGCCGGTCAAACTCGATTTTCCCGGAAAATGCCGAAGAAATTTCCGAGGGAAGACAGCCACCAATTGCCTTGCTGCAAGGAGTAGTGACTCGCCAGCCGCCGGACCAGACAATTTGGAAAATGAATTTTAACTTGTTAAATGGTAAATGCAATTACACAGCAGAGGATGAAGCTCTTGTCTCTTTATTATTTTTTTTTCCTTTCATTTACCAATGGAATATATATATAGAGAGAGAGAGAGAGAGAGAGAGAGAGAGAGAGAGAGAAGTCTTGACAAGTTCTTTAGTTGGAAACGTCTGGTCACTGTTTGGTTTACTTGACCTTGTCTAAAGACGGGAGGACGCGTTCAACTTAAATTAAATTAATCAATTTTTTTCCCGGCTGATTCAATTATAAATTTATTTAATTTTAACTTAAAATATAAATTCGAAACTAATTTAACTTATAATTTTAAATTTATCATAAATATAATATTAAAATCCCATTTAATAACTTTTATATTTATTATTTTTTATTTATATTTGCAAACTTTTAAAAATTACCAATAAAATATATTTATTAAATTTATTTTTACTTTTATTTAAGAATGTAAAAAAAAAGTTGTTTACACTCTCTTTTTTGTATGTTCTAAACATTTTATCAAATTTAATATTTTATTCTTTTTTGTTGCATCATATTAAAATGAATTATTTTATTCAAATATTTTATTAAATTAAAATTATTTTTAATAAATAATATAATTAAATTACATTAATTTAATTTAATTAATTTAATATGAAATATATTTTATTAATTTCTTAATTAAGCATTAATTTAATTATTAATTTAATATAGAATATATTTTATTAAATTTTTTAATAAATAATATAGTTAAATTATATTTACTATATTTTATCTTTATTGAATTACATTATTTTTAATAAAAATATAATTAAAATAATTTAATTAATAATTAACATAATATGAAACATATTTTATTATATTTTTTTGGTAAGTATATTTTATTATATTACTGTTAATAAATAATATAATTAAATTATTTTTAATTTAATTAATAAACTATTTATTAAGTAATTAATTTAATATGAAATGCATTTTATTAAATTCAATTATTTTTTAAAAATTAATAAAATGAAATATTTTATTAAAATAAAAATTAATTATTGTAAAACAAAATTGTATTTCCAACAATTTTATTTTTTTAATAAAATCAAATATTTTATTAAAATAAAAATTAATTACTATAAAATAAAATGAGATTTCGAAATGTAGTTTCAATTTTCATTTTGGGAAAAAAACCACCGCAAAAAATAAATAACAAATAACATAATTTGTTAAACATAAACAAGAAAAAATGACAATATTACTAAATAGACCCTAAATTTAAACAAAATTCAATTTGATAAATTAATATTCGATAAATATAATATAAAAAAGTAAACTATTTTAGGTTCGACTCAAAAGAAAAATAAGCTGAACATAAATCATTTTTTATATTTTATTAAATTTAAAAAATCTAATTCAAATATTCTACTATTATGTTCAATTCAGTTTATTTACACCTTTATCTATAATTTTATAAATGGCCTCTTGAGGTTTCTCATGTATTTATTGATTCTTTTTCTTACACGCATATTTATACTACACTTCTTTTTTTTTTAAATTTAATAAAAATAATAACTTTATTACTATTAATATAGCTTTATACTTTTAGGGGAGAAAAATTAAAAAAATGGTCTTGTGGTACAGTAAATGATTTTATCACTTTTTTTTAATTAAAGAAAATTCTTAATCATTCTGTACAAATATATCAGATTATTTTAAAAAATACTAATATATAATAACAATACCAGAGATTTATCTATAATTTAGGGAGAACTTGGTCAGGTGATCTTCCTAAATTGCTCATTTGAAATAATAAATTCAAATTTTATAAATAGTTGACTCACTACATTTGTAACTTTAAATTTTTTTTAAAAAACTCTAAAAAATATTTAAAATTTTTCAAATTCACTATAATTAAATTTCGTTACATGTTATTTTTATCACTTTAACATTAATTTGTATTTTTTTTTAACTTTTTCAAAATTCTAAATGTCTCCTAAATCTAAATGTCTCCTAAATCATATATTGAATTGATAATTATTTGGTTCTAAATGTGCCCGTATCATATCATTATATTTTATAAATGATTATATATTCATATATATCTAAAGTTATATCTGCATATTATTTTTAATAAAAATTATTATATTTTCATTGGCAACAAGGTCCTCCTTTTGAACTCCCACCCAACGATTTAAAATAAGTTAATTAATATTAGATCAGATATAATATTTTATCATAATAATATACTAGAACAAACTTTTAAAATGATGTGTCGGTAGTAATTTAATAATTATAGTACAACAGTTAATTTAAGGTATTTTTAATTTAAAATGATAAATTCAAAAGTTTTAATATTATTCTGATATAATAATTATTATTTTTTATTTACGTGTTGATCAGAAATTACTGTAATCCTAAATATACAACGTTCTACTTTACGTGTTAAGGGATAATACATATGAATAGGGATCTTAATGCAACAAGTATAAGGAAAAAAAATTCACTCTCTATCGACGTGAGCAAACTCAGAATTTTGTTGAACAGGGATAAAATTAAATAAAAATAAATATTATGAATTTTTTAAAAATAATCAAAATAAGACCAAAAAAATGCTGCATATTATGAGAAAAAAAAATGATGCACGTTGGATTTAGAGAGAGAGAGAAAAAGGAAAAAGGGACCTGTCCACACCTTCATCCCCATTTCCATTCCAATCCCTTTTAAAAATAAAGTAATTTTTAAAATTAAAATGGTGTTATAAAATATTTATTAAACATAAAAATTACACGTAATTTAAATTAGATATTATAATATATTAATATATACAATAATATAAATATAATGAATATAGAAGTGAGTATATAAGCAAGTATGAGACGCATTGAAGGTTATTATTCTTGCCGTAACATCATTTTTCAGAATTCATTAGGCATTGTTTGGCATCTCTAAAAAATAAAAAAAAAATTCTAAAAACTTCTATTATATTAATTTTTTTATTTCACTACACATATTATAAACTGATAATTTTTCTCATTTTATCTCATTTTTTCTCACTTTTTATCATTTCAGACACACACTTAAAATCTCTACTACCATCCTGAACTCCCCCAAAAAAAGTAATAATAATAATTTGATTCTCTAACCATGAAAGTTGGGTTTATTATTTTTATTTATTTTTTTAACCGTCCTAATTCTCTTGTTGGCTTTGATACTATGAATTAGTTCAGAAACTGACCTTCAAGAAAATAAAGATAAATATATATATATATATATATATATATATATATTCGAGAGGCAAACTCTAGTGGTTCACTCATCTTGTGAACGAGACAAATACTCGGAAAACGGAGTGTGGCCACAATTAACCCTTTTACTTGTTAAATTTAATATATATATATATATATATATATTGAAAAATAAATGAGCAATTAATTTAATGAACAGCCAATGGTACTCCATCCCAGCCCAATTAATTATGGTAGGCCCAACCCAATTAATTATGGCAAGGAGGGTGGGTTGATAAAGGTGTCAAAAGATTCTCACAAATTCTATGTTTACGAAAAACAAGCAAAATAATTTCGCCAGTGCAACTCCCTCTAATAAAATTTAATACTCCAATCATTGTTTTTTATTTTTTTATTTAATTCGATCTATTTCTTTATGCATCTAAGTAACTGTTTGGCTTATCAAAAAAAATAAAAATAAAAATTTTAACTTTTATTAATTTTTTCTAACTTTTTTCACAAAACATAAAATCGACTTTAATTAATATTTTTTGTTTTTCTTAAATACGCACCTAACAAGTTAAGTGCCACGTCACTCATAGGTGCAAAGTTTCATTTTTTTTTTCTTAGTTTTTTTTAAGTGGTGTGGAACAGTCTCCAAGCTCAATTATTTTTTCTCTCCGTCTCTCTTTTTTTTTTGGGGGGGGGGGGGTGTTTAAAAGAAAGCTAACGTGGAATAATGCATTTTTCTTTTGGTTTTACACGAGCAAGTTAATGGACCCCCTGCTGCCAAGAAAACGCGTTATCAATGTTTATGCATATGGGAAATTGCTTCTGAAAGTTCCTGTTTAGAGTTAGTTGGACGCGATATAAAATATTAAAAATAATTTAAAAAATTTTTAAAAATTATTTACTTTCTATCTCACTGTATGAATTACGAATTACAAATTATTTCAAATTATCTTATTTTATCTCACTTTTTGTCATTCTAAATACTCCATTAATTTCTAGAAAGGAATCGACACCAGAGAGTCGCCGAGCCAGTGTGTATTATGAACAAAGTCAGCTGCTTTATAATTTGGTTTCAAGTTGTCAAGTCCATTATTCTAAGCAAATACAAACCCATTTTGATTTCTATGAAGCTACCTACCCAGCAGAAAGAAGTTGCAAATATAAATGCATGCATGCATGATGCATACATACATACGCACATATATATGCGGGCATTAATCGAGGAAGCCATTTTTAGCCACCTTGGCAGGTTCATTGCCTCAACAAAAACAGAAAAAGCAAAAATAATTCGGGGGGAGAGAGAAAGGGGGGGTATAGGACAAAAAGCTTTAACAAGTAATTGAACGGACCAAAGAAAGGTTACCCGGTAAACAAATATGGTGTAATAGAATAGAACGGGACAATTGCCTGAATCCTAAATTGGTTTAGAGCACGAAACCGTGAGCTCCATCAAAAAAGTAATGAGCCAAATTATGAACAAGAAAATAATAGAAGGGAAAGGGGTTATGAAATTTTTGACACTTGATCAGGGACCTCAAAGTTGAAATCAAGAGTTACTTAATATAATTTTATTCTTAACCAACAGAAAATTATTAATTCCATAAGATGACTTGACTCTACGCGGACATAATTTTGATTTAATTTATACATTCGGTGCTAATATAGGCCAAGAAACAAATAAATAATTAGCAAAGAAACAGCATAATCAGCGTATACAATCTCGTTCTTGTTTTCGTATACTATAGATAAACGTTTGTGAATACATAAGAGCACACAAATTTTTAAAGCTAAGGTTGCTAATAATTCCCACACAACTGGTCATACATAGTATGAAATTCACCCAACACCTCACCCACCAATCCCAGCTTGGTTTTCTCAACCAACATCTTCAATAAAGCCACCAGATGCCTGTGAAACTTCCCTTTCTCTGCCATCTCCGTCACTATCTGTCCCTTCTCCTTCTCGTCCATGAACGGATCAGCCAGGAAGGCCTGAACTTGCTTGTTGTGCAGCAACTTTGTGAACCTTCTGACATCTCTTCCGACTAATTGGAGCGAGTTATTGCTCTGAGCTATGTCTACCAGCGCTGCTGCGTATCCGGCCGCGGCTCTCTGTCTTTGGTGAGTGAGTGGAGATAGTTTGGGAGAAGGGGAAGAGAAGAATAATGGAGAAGGGATATTGGAGTTGTTGTTGTGAATGAAAGTGGTGGGTTTGGTGGTGGTGGTGGAGGAAAGCTGGGGTTGTTGTGGGGAAGGAAGAAGAACAAGAAGATGGGGTGCTGTGTTTGTGGGAGTCCCCAAGTGAATCAATCCTCGAGGCGTTGAAGGGCGGGCAGGGACTTTGAAGGATGAAACAGAGCTTGACAGGGTGTCCATGGAGGAAGAGAGATGAGATGCTATGCGGAGAGAATAAAGCTTTTGGACTCTTTCATTTCTTTTTTTTTTTTTGGGTTGCAGAAAAGGATGAGGATAGAATTCTCGTCCACTAGCTTAATGCCTATAATTTATTGAATATGAATGGGTATTTACCCCTAAAAATAAATTATATAGTCACGCGGAAGGCGCAAGACTATATCAATTCATAACCTAATTGATATTAATCCCGGTTTAAGTTTAATTATATTGGGTACTTTTTGAAATTTAATGTGCTCTTAAATTTATTCACGAAAAATTGTATCTAAGTCATACTTTGTAATCTTTTAAGGCTATTAGTCATACCAAAAAAAAGTATTACTTTTAAGTCACATTAATGTGAACAGTTTTGTATTTAAGTCACACTTTTGAGTGGGTCCCACGAGTTTGTTTTAAATATAATTTATAATATGACGTAAATGCCCTTTTTTCTATAATTAACTGAAATGAAGTTGGCGAGAATTATGGAACCGAGAATCACGTTTTCCGTTTTTGTTTCATTCCTTATAAATCGCGTAAACAAGCATATAGTGAGATAAAAGTTTGTTAAAAGATTATATACGAAGGATTACATACAGATTACGCGAGTTTGTGCTGTGAGATTAACGTCGGTCGAAGGAATACATACGGATTTGGATTACGCATTTGGGTGAGTTTGTGCTGTGAACGATTTCGGTCAGTCATGTCTTCGAATTTGATGCTGCTATGTAAGTTTGGTACAGATACTTTTGTAGTCAATTTGAACTGTGAAATGTCATTTTCAGATTTTACGTTAAAGGAGTGTGAGAATTAGTCGAGTTTGAATTTGGAAAATGTGTCATTTAGTTACTCAATCCATGAACATTCTTCATGTTTTCTGAGAAACGATGTTGATTTTTAAAATATGATGATGTTGGCTCGCATGGTTGGTTTGTGTTATATATCGATTAATGTTTTTTCTGGCGGTTTGAACACAGTACCGATCCAAAACAGTACCGGTACTGTTTCCAGCAATTCCGGTACTGTTTCTAATAGTGTGCCAATTGGTGATGCTGGTACTGGTCTGGATTCGTATGATGATTACTGTGATGTTGAGGTGTATCGTAGTTCAATTTCAAGCCGTAAGAATAAATCATTGTTGTGTTCTAATTGGTCGTCATTAATATTGAGAGTGGGACATGAATTCGTAGGAGGTGTTGATGAGTTTCATGATGCAATTTGTCGATATGCTACAGAGGTTGGCTTTGAATTTTTGTATGAGAGGAATAACAAGGATAGAGTCGAAGTTGTTTGTGCAAAAAAGTTCGCTGAAGGGTGTCCGTGGTCAATTGTTGCATCGTTATCAAAAGTTAATCGTAATTTTTACATAAGGAAATTCAACAATGTTCACAGTTGTGGTCCGACAATTAATAGGGATAGGTCTAAGATGATGAGCAGGAAATCTTTGGGTAAGTTGATTGTTGATTAGGTAGCATTAAAACCTTCAATGTCGCCGGTCGACGTTATTATATTTTTTAAAAACAACTATGGCATGGAAATTAGCTATGATAAGGCTTGGAGTGCTTTAGAGAAAGCTAAAGACATGATTTATGTTGAGTATGCTGATTCGTTTAATCACTTAAGTTGTTATGTCAAGGCTGCAAAGGATCTTAACCCAGGCAATCATATTGTGTTGGATGTGGATGACGGTACAGACCGGTTTAGATGGTTGTTTGTATCATTGGGGCTAGTATACGTGGATTCAAATATTGCAGGCCTATCATTTTTATTGATGGTACTTTCTTGAAGTCACGTTTCAAGGGTATTCTGATGGCAGCTACTGGCAATGATGCGAATAATGGTATGTTAATGTTCATAATTTTGTGTTGTACTGTTTTTATGCGCTACTATTTTATTATGTGGTACTGTTTTTAGTAAGATATAGTATCGTATAAACACGTTACCAAATGTATCTAGTCATACAAAGAATGGTACTGTTTTTATGTGGTACTGTTTGTATACGGTACTGTTTTTGTGCGGTACTGTTTTTATGCGGTACTGTTTTATTATGTGGTACTGTTTTTAGTAAGATGTAGTATCGTATAAATACAGTACCAAATGTATCTAGTAATACAAAGAATGGTACTGTTTTTGTGTGGTACTGTTTTAATATATGGTACTGTTTTTAGTAAGATATAGTATCGTATAAACACAGTACCAAATGTATCTAGTATTCAAAGACCACAAGTACACCATACAAAGAATGGTACTGGTTTATTATGCGGTACTGTTTTTAATTCGGTACTGTTTTTATGTTCATCTGCAAGGTTATTCCCATTGGCATTTGCTGTTGTTGATTCAGAGAATTTCGATAATTGGTCTTGGTTCCTAGGTCATTTGCGTGAGATATTGAACCCCTCTGAAGATTTTTTAATTATTTTCGATAGAAATCCTGGATTGATGGAATCTTTGCCAATTAAGTTTCCTACATGTCATCACTTTTCTGTCTACAGCATTTGAAGAACAATTTAAGAGATAAATTTAGTCGTGGTAACAGATCTAACGGATCCCGTGAATACATTGTGAACTTGTTTTGTCAGTGTGCTTATGCTCCCACAGTTGCAGCATTTAAGGAGCAGTTAGATGTTTTGAAGAGAGAATGGGGTGCAATTGTGGATAACTTTTTGAGTGAATTGCTTGTGCAAAATTGGACTAATGCGTATTCTTGTACTAGAAGGTATGGTGAGATGTCTTCAAATGCCATTGAATCTTTTAACTCATGGATTCTTGATGCAAGAAATATACCAGTGGCACATTTGGTGGACAAGATAAGGGTTAAATTAATGGAATAGTTTGCCATAAGAAAGCTTGATGCTACAAAGTGGAATGATGTTCTATGTCCAAGAATGGAAGAAAAGTTTAATGCACTTGTTGATACTGGTAGAACATGGACCATCAAGATGTGTTCAGATAGTATTTATGAAGTATTTTCTAATCCTTCAACAACTGTTGATTTGGTGAATTGTACATGTTCTTGTTATGGTTGGCAAATTTCTGGTTTTCCATGCTCTCATGCATTTGCTGTTATTGGGAGGATTAACAGACCTTTGAGTGAGTTTGTTGATGAGTACTTTCATGTTGATAATTACAAATTGGCATATGAAGGTGTGATTGTTCCAATACCAACAGATATAATCCAAGAGTTTGCAGACTGTAATAGTTCAATATTACCTCCAATAACACGGAGACCAGCTGGAAGGCCGAAGAAGCGTAGGATTAGATCAACTGGTGAGCTTGTACGAAGAATTCGTTGTAGTCGTTGTGGTCGCATGGCCTCTCATAATAAGAAGACTTGCAAAGAGCCGTTGAGTTGAATTGTTTTTTTTTTTCCAAAATTATGCTGTGAAGAAGTCTGTTATTGTTTGTTTGTTATGGTACTGTTTTTGAATTAATAATGAGAATGAGTATGTTTCAATCCATTTTGTGATAGTTATTTATTCAGCGATATTCGTTTTAATGTTGGTATTGAGAATGACAGCGGTATAAAACAGTACCGGTACTGTTTTTATTAATACTGGTACTGTTTGTAATAGTGTGTCAATTTTAGATTTGCAGACAGTACCATTGTCATTTTTATGTTTAAATGACATAAAAATTTGTTGGTGACAATAGTTGTAAGTGTTTTCGCAAGTAAACTTCATTTGTAATACGTTGGTATTGAGATACTTCATACAAACAATACCGGTATAAAACAGTGCCGGTACTGTTAATATTAATACCGGTACTGTTTCCAATGGAGTATCAATCGGCACTGTTTGTAGCACTATCAACATCACAAGAATCAACATCCCAAGAATTATCATACAAATCGCAAAAATCATGACTATTTATGTTAGCACAAATAGTACCATTAACTGAACATTGACTAATTTGTATTAGCATAAATTGTACCATTCAATTTACAGGAAAAAAATGTTGAATATACAAGTATATTGTTAAAAAGAAACAGAGTGTGAACTAATACTGTTTTAATTACAATCACAATGTTTGTACACCAGTAATGGACAGAAATTGTGATAGCATCTTTGCTCTGTAAACTTGTACAGCTTATTCTGAAAGTATCGGTTCAAGTTGTTCGTCATTTGATATGCATTGCATTACGTAGCACATCATTGGCCCACAGTCAACACTGCACACAAGATGTTATAGGTTGTAAGAATTTACTTAGAGGTGTTCAACAATTTGCATGAATAAAAAAGGGTGTGGCTTACGTTGTAGATCTTTGTTGTGGGCAATTTGCTGCAGAAATAATTGGGTATTCGAATTCCATGCTGGTGTGTTCAATATTTTTTGTTATTGGATCATTGAGGTATTGGTCTTTAAGTTTCGATTCCACATACTCTTTCTGATACAATATGACAAATGTGGAGACAGTATGAGTTTTAATAAACAGTACCGGTACTGTTGTAAATAGTAGAAAAGAGTACCAATGAATTTATGTATAAAATTTACACACAGAATCTTACCACTTTCCTTGCATCCTCAAGATACATATCTTTGGAATTTGCTCTACGTGGTTTCATGGAATTATAATATATCCATGTCCACGTGTCTCTATCCAATACCAAAAGGGTCCAATGGTTGGAATCAACAGGAATTCTCGTTCCACTTGTATTCAAAAGGAATACAAGTAGTCTGTATGTATTAGATAGTTGCAGCTTTTGATCAATATGAGTTTTACGAGCTGTATGATGTCTCTCAAATACCACAAATGTCTGCAACAATAAAAAATGCATGTTGTCAAATACCACATGCTTGCGGTACTGTTTCCCCTAAGATGCATGCTCTCGCAAAAAATAGTACCGAATGATTGTAGTATGCCAACAGTAATATGAAAATAAAAAAGAAGTCTCATATCCATTGCATAGCTGACAGTATCATATGGATGACAGTACCACATGTATGCGGTACTATTTTTATGTATAAGATGAATACTATTTGAAAAACAGTACCAAACGATAACAGTATGCAAATAGTACCAGATGAATGCTAGTTAAAAAACAGTACCGGACGATTATAGTATGTAAACAGTACCAGATGAATGTTAGTTGAAAAACAGTATCGAATGATTATAGTATGCAAACAGTACCAGATGAATACTAGTTGAAAAATAGTACCGAACGATTATAGTATGTAAACAGTACCAGATGAATGCTAGTTGAAAAACAGTATCAAATAATTATAGTATGCAAGCAGTACCACGTAACTAAAAAAGAAGTCATATCCACGCCATTTGCTGACAGTACCACATGGTCGAGAGTACCACATATATGCTGTACTATTTCTGAAAACATTTATGCTCTAGAAAAAGAGTACCAAATATATATAGTATGCAAAAAGCACAATTAAACACAGAAAGATGTCACATATCTTACCCAACACAAACTGCTGAAGTATAAGCATTTTTTGGGGAAAAGTGATGTTGATTGATTCATGTTGTGTTGATTCCATATAGCGTGCATGACAGTCAATTAGCTGGGCAAATATTGTGATTAGTAAATATCAGATTAATTTGTTGAATTTAAGAAATAGTCAACATACGTTATTAATTTTGTAGAAATATAAGTTAATCATATATGCCTACCATGTTTGATATACTCTCATTTGCTATGAGGTTATAGATATCTTCAATGCTGATCATGCAGAGTGGTTCATTTAGTATAGCCCAAACAGTTGCACTGTGTTGTGTGTATACAGTGAGCAGTGAGATGTCAACAAGATCAGCTAAAAAAAAAAACAACAACAACATGAGTTAAGTTTGAAATGTTTATGTTAACAGTACCAGATAAAGGAATGACAGTACCAATTATTGTAAAAAATAGAGAACAATACCAGATGATAGCAAGTAATTTTTTTTATAATTGACACTAATAAAAAAGAAAGAGTTAAATATTGTCTTACGCTTTCCCCTCATTATCTGTTCCTTTTCTATGTCCGATAGATGTGTGTTTTGTTGAAAAGTTAAAATAATCTGCTTAAGTAAAGGTTGCTTGGGCTCGGGTTGATGTGTAGACAGTTGTAGAAAATCAATATTTATAACGTCAGATTCTATATCTTTCGGGACAACTGCCGCAGTGTCTGCTTTTTGTTTTTTGGTAACCTTCTTTTTACCACTATATGTGAACTCAGGATCTCTTTTCTTTTGGCGTGTTTTGTCCTTGAGCCTTTTGTACATTGAAGGTGGTTCGTTTGCAGCTAGAGTTTGTTTTTCATTGGTATCCGACTTCTTTGGCCTTCTAGTTGCTGCATGTTTCTGCGTCACCTGGTGGACGCTAGATTCGATAAGTTCAGACCTTAATAATTCAACAGGTTTGTGTTTTGCAGGTTGAGATTTTCATTGTCAAGGAACAACTTTGTCAGAATTTCATCTTTTTCCGCTATTTGCTTCTCCAATTCAGTAATTTGATCATCTTTTTTCCTTGACTTGTTGCTCCAGCTCTTATATTTGTTCACGATTCAAAATTGATAAAACTGAAGCAACTGGATCATTATTTTGCTGAACTGGTATTGTTTCTGCTGATGCAGCCTGTCTTGCCTCTTGTTCTGATTCCTCTTGTTCTGGTGCCTCTTGTTCTGGGACTTTTTCTGCTATTTTGTCTGGTAAGGTGCCTTCATCAGATTCTAGTACTGTTTCTGGAAAAATTTCAGCTATGGCAGAGGGAACAGTACCAGATTGATCGAGTTCAGGAGTACAAGACACCTCTTGTTTTCGCTCGCTTTCAGTTGTCTTGTTCAAATGCACTATGTTTGTCTTCAGTTTTTGAAGAATGTCAGAAATTAGTAATTCATCATCACTTGTTTTTTCTGAAGCAATGATGTATTCTTTTGTTTCTGTCCTTTCATCATCATCATTATCATCATCATCATCATCATCATCATCATCATATTGTTGTTGTCCATCCTCCTCCTCCTCGTCATCCTCCTTATCATCATCATCAAGATCAGGTACAATTACCTGATATTTTGTTCATCAATTATAGAATTCATTAGCATGTCCATGAATACATTGTTGAATCTAGAATGATTTTATTTATCAGATGTAAACAGTATCATGAAACACAAAAAGAGGTGACAAATACAAATAATAGCTGACAGTACCACACGGATGACAGTACCACATGTATGTGGTACTGTTTTTTTTAAGGATGCATGCTTGTTCAAAAACAGTACCGAATGTATATAGCATTCAAACAGTATCATGAAACACAACAAAATAGTACCACATACATAAAAAAAAGAGGTCACAAATGCAAAGAATAGATGACAGTACCACATGTTTGTGGTACTGTTTTGTTAAGAATGCATGCTTTTTGAAACACAGTACCTAATGCATGGATGACAGTACCACATGTATGCGGTACTGTTTTTTGTATAAGATGAATTCTATTGGAAAAACAGTACCGAATATTCTTAGCATGCAAACATGATTTATTTTATCAGAAATAGTACCTGATTTTTATTCAACTTTTTGAGATTTATTTTTTTCAATGCATTGGACAATGGCTTGAGATCCCAGACTAGACATCTAGGTGTTGCACTCTTCTGTACTTGTTGGACCAGAGTGGTGTGCTCACAGATCCAGTACTACATCATTTGTTAAGGCTGATCAGTTGAATGAAGTTCATAAGACAGTACCAACATATAATATAGAATATGATATGAAAATGTTACCGGTAACATCATGACATAGCCTGCAACACCTTTGTTCCTAGAATCTAAGTACAAACTGTTCTCCAAGAATTCCAGTATATGTGCACTCCAGTTGTATTGGCGGATTTGATCCAAATTTTCAACCAATGTTGTGTAGTGCCACGACAATGAATGTCCTTTGTTAAGGACAAACAACGTTGCAAAACAGAACAGTGTTAAAAGTCTTGCAACATCTTCTCTGCCAATACGTGTTTGTTCTTCAGCTGCCTGCCGCAAAGCATCAGATATGTTCTGTTTCTTAATTCGTCGCAACCCAGAGAATCTACGAGAGACGAATTCAGTGCCTGGCCTTGTGATTTTTTTGACACTGTCTATCAGTTGTTCACCATCTTCTATTGCAAACATTTTTCGCAACTCTTTTTCTCTGATGCGAAGCTTTGTTGAAAGCTTTGGACTGTGGGTCAAATGTTTTGATGATTGTTTCCACATCAACATCACTTTTCCTCGAGTAATCTTTGTTAATTTCACAGTTTAAAATAGTGAGGATGAGCTTCCAAAATGGAGAATGTTTAAGATATACATGGTGTGCTTTTGTCAAGTTGATGGTTTCAACTTCATTAATGACTGAGATTAGGTTCGAACGGTACTGGATGTTCACCATGTTTGATTTTGTATGAGCGTGATTGCAATACCTGTAATTCGTAACCTTTGTTTTCTGTTAGAGATAAAATGCAAGATCATCTAGATACAGTACCACTTCTATGACAGTACTGCATGTCTGACAGTACCACATCATGCGGTACTGTCTCACAAAATATGCTTGCTTCGCAAAAACAGTACCGAATGATTATATCATGCAAAAAGCACCATTAAACAAAGAAAAGAATCATACATCCAATGAAATGATATACAGTACCGCATGTATGACAATACCATAGTCTGCGGTACTGTTTTTTTTATGATGCATGCCCGTTCAAAAACAGTACTGCATGACTCTATCATGCAAACATCATATTTAAACACAAAAATAGTTCACATATCAAATGAATGACCGACAGTACCGCATGTATGACAGTACCATAGTCTGCGGTACTGTTTTTTTTAAGGATGCATGCTAAATCAAAAACAGTACCGCATGACTCCATAATGCAAACATCATGTTTAAACACAAAAATAGTTCACATATCAAACGAATGAGAGACAGTACCGCATGTATGAAATATCACATGTCTGCGGTACTGTTTTTTTATGGATGCATGCTCGTTCAAAAACAGTACCGCATGACTCTATAATGCAAACATCATATTTAAACACAAAAATGGCTCACATATCAAAAGAATGACCGACAGTACCACATGTATGACAGTACCATAGTCTGCGGTGCTGTTTTTTTTAAGGATGCATGCTCGTTCAAAAACAGTACTGCATTACTTTATCATGCAAACATCATATTTAAACACAAAAATAGTTCACATATCAAACGAATAAGAGACAGTATCGCATGTATGAAAGTATCACATGTCTGCGGTACTGTTTTTTTTATGGATGCATGCTCGTTCAAAAACATTACCGCATGACTCTATCATGCAAACTTCACATTTAAACACAGAAATAGTTGCAAATATCAAAAGAATGACCGACAGTACCGTATGTATGACAGTACCACATGTCTGTGGTACTGTTTCATATTAGGCCATTGTAAAAATAGCAACGATTATACGTTTTAGGAGAAACTAAATATATAATACAGTACCACAAAACCTGTTATTAGAAAGATAATCGAAAACCCTAAACAGTACCACACAATAAATATTCAAACCCTCGATATGTATTTTATCGAAAAACCCTAAAGAGTACCTTTAATCGAAAATAGTACCTGTTTATTGCGAAGGACTGTAATGTGTGCATTTGCTTGGCGAAAAGTTAGGGATCGATTGAGGCTTTATTTGGAAGAAGTTTTGATTAGTTTTCAGATGATTTGTGAAGAAGTTGGAAAGTTGCGGAACGTTTCCGATAAAACAGGGGGATTTTCAAATAACAGGTTTTGTGAGTGAAAGATGCGCGAGGTCCTTTTTTGTCTTTTCGTTGTAAATATGACTTATTCACAAAAAATTTTTAAGGGTATGACTTAAATCCTTAAAAGTTTATAAATTGTGACCGGCCTCCAAAACCCTCATTTATTCATTCTAGTCGGAGTGGGCTGAATTTGATTTGGATTGAATTAATTTATTTGGGCGGGAATTTATTAATTGGGCTGAATATTGGGCTTGAGGCCCACTTGGTTTGCATTTAGTTGCACCTAAAACTACTCCAAATTTGATACTAACCTGTTTACTCGTTCTTTTTTATTTAATTTGAACCCCGATTGATGTCCCTGACCCGATTAAGAACTCACTTGAACCAACCCATTTCTGCATGCGAACTCTTGTACACTTTTTGCTGTCTTTAGACACCTGGATGGATGCATGAATTTGATACAGTGATGCTCCCTTAAACTCAATTCCTTTTCTTTCATTTTCTTTACCTAAGCGGTGCCCATTTTAGGGTTGTGTGTTGAAAATATAATAGATATTATGTATGTGAATACGGCAACATCAAAAAAATAAATAAATAAATGCAAAAAATATATTTGTTTGTTTCATAATTTTACTACCTAAAGATGAAAGAATAGAACAATGTTATTTTTTATTAATTTGTATATTGCAGCTATGATCTTCCTTTCAATACTTATCCGTATTATGATTTTCCATGAAAATTGTATTAGTTAGGAAGAGAGTTTTTTTGCTAAAAGAAATAAAAAAATAAATAGAACAAGTCAATTTCTACTGTGGTGTTTGAATGATAAAAAAATACAATGAAAGTAAAAAGATTTGATCAGGGATGGATTCATGAGTGGGCGGGCAAGTGGGGGCAGCTATTCCCACTGACTGTTAAAAGTTTATATATTTTATATATTTTTTTTATAATTTTTTTATTCTTTAATATATAAATATATAAATTACCCCTACTGAAATTTAGTTGTTATTTAAAAATTTTTAATGTTTACTTTTTTTTTTAAATTTTATCCCACTCAACAAAATGCTTGAATCCACCCCTGAATTTGATGCAAAAGTGATATGTAATAAAATTTAATTAAAAAATAAAAAAATTAGTAAAAATTAAAAGATTTTAATTGATTTTAATCGATAAACCAAACACCAAGTAGCAATCAACATCGTGCATGCGCTATAATATTTGATTTTGAATATGAAAATGGTTACTTCGGGAGGTTATCCATGTATGCATGGGTGGCACTCACCTTACAATGTGGGAGAAACGAAGAAAAGTACAGGTTTTTACGGCCGGAAAAGTTTCTATTGGTATCTTTCTATCGGCCATTGGGAGGCATTGAGTCCCCCCCGGGTATATATATTTATATATGTCAAAATTAACCAAAATTTATTAATTTTTATCAATTTATAATATTTTATTTTAATCAAATTTTATCAAAAATAAATTTTATATCAAATTTTTATACTTTTATTATACTTTTTAACTAAAATTTCATCAACTGAACACTCAATAAGCATTTTTCTATCTCTTAATAAAAGCTAATGATGAATTATTTTGAAACAATACAAAAGGAAATTGGGATTCTCTGTCTTGAAAAATGATAATGCCAAAATAATATGCATTGTATTAATTAGTTGTATTATGATTATAAATTAATGTAGTAGCATTAACATAAAATGGTGTAACATTAATATTCTTTTCTACATTATTAATTTAGTAATTAGGTTTTCGAAAGAATTGATGCTAATAAAAACATTATCTTAAAATTTTTTTTAGTTAAATTAAATTATAGTGGTTTTAGCATGTTTAAAAGGCCATAAACACTGCATATTTATTGTGATTTATTTTTTTGAAAAATACATGTTTATTAAAATTAGAAATTAGATATTAATTGGGACTTTTTTAAAACAATTATATTTAAGTTTTGTAATTTGTCTTAAATTTAATTTATAATTTCCATATTTATTAAGATTTTTTTAGAAAAAAAATAAAAATAAAATGATTTTGCTGAGAAAATGAACATATGAACAGTAAGAGCCTAGCAAAAAGCCCAAGAGCACATGAGCAACTTGTGACTCTAGTCCTGATTCAGAATTTGATTCCTGCCCAAAGCTGCAAAGACAAAGGGACAAGTTGACAGCAACGGAGTCAATTTCAAAATGGCCAGTGATGAGGACACACAAGCCAGGGCCTCAAGGTTTACAGGCAACTGCTATACATAGATTTGTTTTACTTTTTTTATTTTTTTTTTTGTTTTTGGTTTTTTTAAAATTATTATGGGTAAAATTCAAATGCGTTGGGAAGGAGGGAGAATGGATTAGAATTAAGCAGTAAATAAGCTGAGCTGAGTTGAGAACAATCGAGCCAAGTCGAGTTTAACTGAACTGACTTTAATATCAGGTGTGTTTGGAATTGTATAAAAATGTATAAAATAAAATTATAAAAGTAAATATCTCGTAATTATTGTAGTGAGTAAAGAATTTAAATTTTACTGTGTCATAATTTATGTTTGTAGAGATTTGTAAAATTTTATTTTATTTTAAAAAATTTCAATAAGAGCCATCATTAGCTTTAGATTCATTTATTAAATTTATTATAAGAATAGAAAGGACAAAAGTGAATCAAGCGAATCAATATGATAATTTCTCGTACCCAAATCAATTCTTTCTGTGGATTGTTTTATCAATAAAAACAGACAAATAATGAGAGGATATTAGTGTGTTTAAAATTATATAAATTTATAAAATTTAGTGCCTTATATTTTATGTTTTGTGCAATAAATAAAAAAATTTAAATTTTATAATTTCGTAATTCGTATTTATAAAGATTTTTAAAATTTTTTATTTTTTAACTTCAAATAGTGTCTAAGAATAAAATCTTAATATAATTTTAAAAAAATAAACAGAGAAGTGATTTTCATAATTTATACATCCCTTACTTTTAAAATTATATCATCACCCGACTGGGTAGACTCTACCAAATGAAGAACCACCATAATCATTTTATTTTTCTATCATTCTCCTTCTTAAGAATTGATTTATTCTATTTATATTCAGCATATTATTTATCTCTCAATTTATAAGTGCACGTACTCATTCTCTCTCGATAAATCTAATAATTTTTTTTTATCTCTCTACAAACTTATATTTTCATATTTTAACTCTAATATTTATTTTTTTTTCACGCATAGCACACAGTACTTATAACTCTGAACTCACACAGTACAAACCCAGACCTTTTATCTTTCTGTCAATAATATTATTGCCTTCTTATTTTCTCCTTCTAGGTATCTATTATCTCCGTCCGTTGCTCTCACCCAAATAAACACTCACTCACAAGAAGTCCAACTGTAGCACGCGGGCAGGAATCTTACTTTCTTTTCCACTTCAATGGTACAGAACGTATATCTGCACTATACCATATTCTTGGCTTTCAAATACTCGGATGGAATCTCATCTTTTTTTAGCTTGAGATTGAAGCCCGCCACCAGTCCAATCTTTTGTATTTCTGTTTCGGATGGACAAAAAAAAGTTTGCTCGTACAATCTTAAAGATCAAGCGTAGATTTGCTCAAAAGACCACTAGAATATTGTAAGGGGAATCTTCTTTCGTACCAGCTGGGGGGGAGATTTGGTTAAAAAAATTATAATAAAAATACAAAGATTTGATGTAAAAGTTATATGTAACAAAATTTGATTTAAAAAAATAAAAAAATTTTAATAAATTTTGGTGAATTTTAATTTTTTTTAGTATACCAAACAGAACCTAAATACAGCAATGGAGTCTCTCCCTCTCTCTACACGAAAATGGGTTAAACTGGGATTTATCAGTTCCGCATGCGTTTCTTACTCTACTTTGATTGAGAGAGAAGCAGGTAAACAAAGACGACCCTAATCAAGGAGTAGCTTTGCAAAGTTTGTACAAAGATGCACTGGCACAACTTAGGAGCCGTTTACTAACATTATCATTTTTTTTTTACGTTTATATATTTATACTTTTTGTTTTTTATTTTTTGTTATTATTTTTTTAACCGAAAACTAAAATTACATTTAGAAATATAATTTTATTTATAATTATTAATTTTAAAAATTAATTGAATTTAATAAATATATTTTATATTAATTTAATTTAATTATATTATTTGTTAAAAATAATTTAATTTAAATATATTATTTGTTAAAAATAATTTAATAAAATATAAGTATTATATCATTTAATTCAGTAAACATAAAATACTATTAATTATTATTAATTATATTATTTACTAAAAATAATAGAATAAAGTATATTTTACAATAATTTAAATACGATATTTTTAGAAATAATTTAATAAAATATATTTAATATTAGTTAAATTAATTATTTTAAATTAATTATGAAATTAAATTAAATAATTTAATTATAATATTTATTAAAAATAATTTATAAAACATATTTGTATTTATTAAATTAAATTAAATTATTATTTATTAAAAATAATTTAATATATATAATTCCTATTATCAAATTACTAATTTAGTTTAATTATTTATTAGAAATAAATTAATAATAAATATTAGATATTAATTTAATTATATTATTTATTAAAAATAATTTTAGTTTAATAAAAACATTTGAATAAAACAATTTATTTTAATATAATGTAGCAAAAATGGACAAAGTATTAGAATTGATAAAATATTTGTAACAGAAAAAAATAGAGTGAAAATACCTTTTTTTATTTATGTTTTTCTATTTAAAATTTTATTTTTTTAGAAACAAAAAACATAAACAGATTTAATAAGTATATTTCTATTACCAATTTATAAAATTTTAAAAATATAAACAGAAAAATAAAAAATACAAAAATTATCAAACAGGGCCTTAGTAATTCGTGGTAATGTTTGATACGTTCCTCGAAAAGAGCATCAACGCCAATGTTAAGAATATAAGATTATTTAAAAATATATATATACATATTTATGAATATAACATACTATGATTTCATCTAATTTTAAAATAAATTAATTATTTAATATTTTTATTATATTTAAATAGTTTTAATTATGGATATAAATATACACAAATTATGAATATAGACACGACAGAAGTGCTACACACAAGTTTGCATCAAATTATGATTATTAAAAAATAAAGCAATAAATAACTCAATAAACCTCCACGTTATAAGTTCTAAATTTAGATATAAGCTGATTCTAACTCTTAATTTTTGATGTCATATTAAAATAATATTATCATTGCTTCAAATCATATATTTTTTTCTGACGTTATGGTTAAAAATAAAAATAATAAACTTTATTTGCAATTTCACTTCAAAGTTCAAATCTTGAATTTTTTTTTTTTTTTAAGGTCTCAGTGACCATTTTTACAAAGATTTCAAGGACAAAATGATTGCCGAGATCTTTTATACGTCGCAGTAAAAAAAATTGACCTCAAGATAAAATTCTGAATAAAATTGAGGATGCAAAGTCTAAGTTAACCCTTTATAAGGTCAATTGAATGGTGTTAAAATTTCAGGGAAATAAGTTTTAAAGGGGATATAAAATAAGAGAGGGTATTATTTTTAGAAGGTTGGTCTACATTGATGTGATATTTATGGAGGGGGATAACTTTTAACTTGATTTGAATGTTTTATAAATAAGAGGGGTGAATGATGGAAAAAATAGTCAAATGACTCTTTTACCCTTGTGGTATCTTAAACTTGGTTATCCATTAAATTAAATATTAAATTACAAAACCCACTCTATTTAATTATTTTTGGACAATTTGAAGTTATATTATTTATTTCATTAAAAATTTAATTCTTTTATAAATTTATTTAAAGAATTTTTTTTAAATATACACTTTTGAATGGTTGGTTATTATCTAATTTTTTTAATTATATTTATTTTAACTTATTGGTCTATTTATTTTTTTATTAACATTATATTTATTTTAATCAAGTTAACAATACAATTAACGAGAGTTAAAAATGTAAAAAAAAATTAAATTAAAGGGGGATAATTTTTAGTTAATCCCAAAGGTACCCAAAAATCATCCCCAAAGGAGGAGAAAAATAAAGAAAGGGAAAAGTTAAGAGGAGGGAAGAGGGGGGGAAATTTTGTCATTCAAGCAAATGGATAAGTGTGAAACTCACTCTTACGAGGGAGTAAAAGTTTTGGAGGGGGCCAAATCTCTCATCCAACCGGACCTTACAGTGTTAATCATTTTAGTTACCAAAGTTGTCTCATCAAACTTTAATGGAGCCATGTCAAATGGAGCAACCTTGTCCTCTTATCTCACTTTAAAACAGCAAAAAATAATAACGCATTAAGGGTGTTCTTACTGTGATAAAAAAGTGTGGTAAATTATAAATTTGTAATTTGTATAATAAAATAAAAAATAATAATTTTTAAATATTTTTAAGAATTTTTAAAAAATTTTAAGAATTTTCAAAGAAAACGAAACAGGTCCTAAAATTTATGAGCTCCACACATTAGCAGCAAATCTGATGCCTTTAAAATAAAATAAAATAAAAAACAGCCAATCTGACGGTAGACCAACCGAGGAACATAAGATTTGCCGTGTGCACTTGTTTACTCACCGCATGTTTATCCTACCACAGGGAAAAGAACAGGGAAACATAAGATTTGACGTGTGCACTTGTGTATCAACCACATGTTTATACACTACAAGTCCACAATCTGTAGGTCAGTCTTAACCATGAAAAAAAATAAAAAAAATTCGAAACTTCGAATCGCAGCCCGACAGGTAAATTACGGTATGATAGCAATGAGAAAAACGTAAGCCACATAAACTCATTGTCCTCTCACAAGAGATAAAAAGATCAAAATTTTAATATTATTTTTGGTGACAATTTATAGTTCGTTAGGTACGACCCCAAAAAAAAATGTGATTTAAAATTTTTTTTAATGTTTAACACACAATTACTAAATTATTTTTTTAAAAATAAATAATGAAACCTTTTACATTTTATGTCAATTTTTAGACAAAGAAATAGTTTGAATGGTTTTTTAAGCTTTATCAAAAAAATTTTATATCAAAATTTGTTGAGGGTGATTAAAAAAATTTTGTAATTTATAAAAAAATTATTAAAATTTGTAAAATGTAATTGCAGCTTGTAAAAAAATTTATTAAAATTTGTAAAAATTTATTAGAATATATAAACATATATAAATTTATAAAAATTTTATGAGGTACGAAAAGCATAAAATATATTAAAAAAATTTAAGAATTTTCCAAACCTTTCAATATTTTTTTAGAATATTTTTTTGTTGCTTCACAAGGACCACTTATTGATAATAATAGATTTGCTGGATCTGTTTGTACAAAATGCTACTTGTATGCGTGGAGTGCACTTACAGAATACTTGTATGGTTAAACCACTCTAGATTGCTTTTCTAGTTATAGTTTGATACTTTGATATTGATAATTAATCATGCGATCATTACATACATTTATTTATTTATATTTAAAAAAAAAAAAACTATATACAAACTGTCAAAAAATTAAATTTGAAAGTATGAATTTGGCAGGAGAACTAACCGCTTGATTTAAACGAATATATCCAATTGACAGTCACAGCGAGTAAGATCTGGTGTATGTATGACCACAATCTTGTATTTTTTTCTTTTTTTTCTTTCCTTTTCTTTTCTTTTCTTTTTTTAATAACTAATGCGAATACAATGCATAAGCTATACATCACATCACGATCTGCTATGATTCAAGATCTGACGGTCCAATTTTGTTACTGCTCTTCAACCTCAATAGACCGTACAACTTGCGCAACTCCTTCACCGGAGGGACACTATCTTTGAATCCGCCGGGATGACCGGCGTCGTCGGCCGACGGTCTTGATGAAGCGCTCTCAGTTGATAGCCGGCTGCTCCTCCCTGGCCTCCTTGGGTCGCCATTGGTCTGCAGCGCCGTAATCACGGATTTCAGCGCTCGGCTCGGCGAGCTCCGGTTTGCGATCATGATCTCGCCGATCTCCGCGGGGCTCAGCGTCGCGCCGCTCTGAAACACCTCCTCAACTTGGGGGAACAATTTGTGCTCCTTCAGCCCTAGATAGTTATTTGCTAGGCACTTGAAAGAACTGAAATCACAGAGAGGAAAATGTATATGAACATCGATTCGCCCAGGTCTGAGTATCGCTGGATCAACACCATCCTTGCTGCTCATAGTGAAGACCATCATTCTCTCATCTGCGCAACACGAGTTCACAATTCCATCTATGAAGTTCAGCACGCCGGAAAGGCTCACCGCGGTTGATTTCTCTGCCAGGAACCGATCGAGATCTTCTATTACAACCACCGATTTGTTCTTTGTCTGCAACAGAAGCATTTTGAGATCGGAATCGTCTGCAACTCTCGAGAGATCGATGTCGTAGACGTCGTACGAGAGGAATTTTGCCATGGCGGCGACGAAGCTCGATTTACCGGTGCCGGAGGGACCATAAAGTAGGTAACTTCTCTTCCAGACGCGGCCGAGCCGGTGATAGTATTGTTCTGATTTGAGAAACGATTGGAGATCGGACTTGACCTTGTTCTTCACGTCCAAATCCATTGCGATCGTGTCGAGTGTCGAGGGATGCGTGAACGGAATCGATCTCCATCGTCCGCTGCAGTGATGATCGGATTGCGTGTTGATGTACAGCCTCACCTCTTTCCGCCTCTGTTCGATCTCGTCCGAAACCGTGTGAATGTGTTGAAGATAAGGCCTGAGAATCCGACGCTTGTCTTTCTTCTTGATCCTTAAAACAAAAGTTCTTCTTCTGCAACTCTTCTGAGTCTTCTCATTCCTTACCCCAACGACCTCGTTCGTCCAAGACACTCTCGCACCGAGAAACTCGTCCTGAACCGTCTGATTGTCATCCAGGCAGAGCAAGATGTCGTTGGATTTCTTCGCGGCGAAGAGGTTGGTGAAGTCGGAATCCTCAATCGAAGCCAAAGAATTCACGTAAGTAGAAACCTTTCCATAAAACTGATTCTCCTGAAAATTCTCATTCAGTTCAGGCACTTTGAAGAACTGATGAACATGGACCCTGTCTTCAACCCAATGCCTCCATCTCTTCAAAACGTAAATTAAAGCCGTCCGATACAAAAACAATCGAACCAGAACCAAAACAAAAGCAATCACGACCAATATCAAAAGCCAATTACTAATAGTTAAAATCATGGCTACTATGTCGCCGCAACTTGGGCTAATCCTTGGCCGAAACCTGAAAAAAATTCAGACTTTCTTCTTGTTCTTCAAAGGGAGAATCATATTCGTATTGGGCAAGAAGAGGGCATGATATAAATGGAAGATTGCAACACAGACTGAGACATAGAGGGGTTGGGGCGGGTGTGGAAGCTGCCGATTGCCCTCGAGGAACGATAAAAGGGTTAACAAGGGTCAAGGGCCGGATCGGAGAGGGAGGGCTTGTTTTTGGTTTTGTCTTTTCGATTCAGTCGTGGGCCTCGTGGGCGGTAAGCATGAGAGTGGACGAAGGGTTGAACTGATTGAAGTTGAACCCTCTTTTGATTCTCCTGTTCTTCCGACTAATTTCCAGCCAGGATTATTGTAGCCTTCCTTACTTGGCTACGTTTCTTATGGTAAGACGATTCCATTTTTTAACTCTATTACATCCTTTTCCTAATTTATTAATTTATCTAGATTTTCTATTCCATTAAGAAAAAGAATTTTATAAACAAAGGACAGTTTCAAAAGTTTACCCAAAAAGAATAGTGAGGGAAAATAGTATGGAAAGGAAAAAGATTTTTTTTTTCATTTTATAAAAAAGGTAGAATGTGTGGTAATAGTACTTACGTAATAAAATAAAATTTATAATGAATTTATATAGCAATAACATTTATTTAAAAAAAATATAATGACACTTTGGTGAGTTATTTTAAAAAAATAAAATTATGGTCACATGCGTATCATATCATTTTGGCCTTATTTTTTTTTTAAATTTTATTCTAATTCTATTTTCTAGTAAAAATTTCTAATAATATGGGATTAGAAAAACAAGATAATTTGAAACTGTTGAATTTATTTAATTAAAAAAAATTCAACAAAAAATTTAATTTTTAATTAGTTAAAAACAAAAAAATAAAAATCAAAAAGTTTACAGAGAATTGTTGAATTTAAAAAAAAAAAAAAAAAAACTTCGATTAAGGGCAGGTGCATCATCCGCCTAATTTCTTGACTATATAATAGTGTTTCAAGCCCCCAAAAAAAAAAAACCTTCCATACTTGCGTGTGGAGCACTAGCAACTTTCAGAAAAACACCGAATTGGTTAAACGTCGTTTGACTTCGAAAAGGAATTTTTGAACAAAAGGAGGAGTTCTCAGTGAATCCAAACTCTTGTTGTTTTGAAGAACGGATAAGGGATTGAAGTGCTCTCTCTCTCTCTCTCTCTCTCTCTCTCTCTCTCTCTGCCCCGCGTGGAGACGTTTGAGCAGTAGGGCAGCAGCCGCTAGAAAGTTCCAGTTATGATTTTCTAACTACTTTTTATGCCGTGTCTCCATCCGCGGACGGCCCACGCCTTCGCCACTTATAATAATTAACAATTAGTATGCTATTCTCAATTAATAATCGCTTCATGGCTAGGTTACAGCTATGAGCCAGCAACGTTCGTCCGATGAATCAAATGCGTCGTTGATTGTGGTGGTAGATTATCTCCCACGTGGTCCAATCAAAGCCCAATCTTCAGGTCCGATCATCACAACTAATGGCCTACTATTATACTTACACAACAGGTGTGTGTTAGGACGAATTATATGAATTAATAAATAATATTACTATATTCTTTTTTTTGTTAATTTTATTCATAATTGATTTGGAATATGGTAAAGGTATTTGTCAACTTCAATTACGGCGATTTTTTCTCAACTTGCATCTCATGAAGTGCCAATTCATGTTGGCGTCATGATAGAGACTTTCTGTGCGCATTCGGGAATTGCTTAAACGATCCAGGTCTCACGTGACGCGTGTCTACCAAATATTGGGTAAAAAATATTCCATTTTCGTAAACTCATTTTTTTAAAATTTTGGAAAAGTAAACTTGGACAAATATTATTCCAAAAATGATCATTTTAAATGTATTTTATTTTTAATTTTTCACAATTCTTAAAAATACAATTTATTATTACAAGAAATATAATGTGAAAAATTAAAATTAAAGTGTATTCAACATTTTATTTCTAATACAATAAACTTCTACTTTTTATGTCAGAAAAATCTCAAAAAATATTTAGGTTACATTTGGAACACGGAATTATAAGAAGAAAAAAAGTGAAAAAAATGATAAGAGTATTAAATGAAATAAAAAAGTCAAATTTATTTTTTTATTGAGTTAGAAAAAAACTAAAATAAATAGATATTTATTAACAAATTTTAACTTATACTTGGTCAAAAGTACAAAAATTACAAAAATTATAAATTTTATTTTTCTTTTATTTTTTCTTTTCCTCCACAAATTCATGTTCCAAACATAGCATTAGGGTTGGTCTGAAAATCAAAAAAATAATTTTTTATTTTTTATTTTATATATTTTTTTACTATTTTTATTGTTTTATATTTTTTAGGCATGCAATTTTCGTCCATTAAAAGAAATTACAAAAATAATACTTCTAGTAAAAAAGAAAATGGGATCCTTATATAAAAAAATTATTAAAAAAATTTCAATCTTTTTTAATAGTAATAGTTGGCGATCCAAAATTAAATTATTTAATAAAGTCCATTTTTTTTTATAATATGAGTTGTTCAATATATATAGCAACAATTGCTCATATCTAAAAGTACAGAAATATAACTTGACATGCATAAATTTAAATTTATAAAGTAAATTTACATGAAAAATTGTAAAAATAACTTGTAAAAATAAAAATCATTAATTAAAAAAAACTAAAGTATCCATACAGTATTTAATGAAAGCATAAAATTTTATTTTTTATTAAAATATTATCACTTTTTTAAATAATTAAATTAAAAAATTTTAAATAAAAAGTGTTCAAAAAAATATAAGAAGAGTGAGAGAGTATATTTTCATATAAAATGACTGAAAAGACAACTAAAATAGAGAGAAAAAGAAAATAATCCCGTTCAATAAGCAAATCCAATAGTTGAAAATATCTCTAATTTAAAATTTTAAGTTTCCTTATTATATAAATGACACAAAAATTATAAAAGTATATGTGTTTAAAATTTAAGTTTTAAACATATTGAAATTGAAATTTTAATTTAAATGTTTATTTTTTAAGAAAATTAAAGTTCGAATATAATTTTTTTAAATAAAAAATTTAATTGATTCTGTCTAGTAGGTATCCATACATTATTTAATAAATTAATGTGTACAATTTTATTATTTATTACTAATATTAGTCTAAAAACTTTTATATATAAATATAGGAGGAGTACTGAGCAATTATATTTTCGTGTGAAATAACCGAAAGACAATCAAAGTGGGGAGGAGTACTGAGCAATTATATTTTCGTGTGAAATAACAGAAAGAGAATCAAAGTGGGGAGAGAAATAAGTAATTCTAATCATTAGGTTGTTTGAACCGTAAAAAAAAAAAGATTTCAAAAGTTAGCAAAAATAATTTTTTTTTTTTGGAAATTTTGAATGTAAAAAGTTGTTTTAAATGATGATTTGATGTATGTATTTGATTTGATATAAAATTATTAAAAATTATATAAAATAGCATGTGACAAAATTTTAGTAAAAAATTTAAAAAATTTTTAAAATTTTATTAATTTTTTTGGTACAAATGTTATTCTAACTTTTAAAAAATTGTTAAAACGCGATACAATAATTTGTTCTAATAAATTTTGGTAAATTTGTTTTGTAAAAGTTAGATTGTTTTTGAAGCTTAAAAAGTTGAAACGTTTTTAAATTTTTTTTTGGAAGTTGTTTAAACTTTTTTGGAGTTTAATTGTAAGAGTTGGCACTGTCAATTCATATTTATTGTTTTGAATTTTACGTAAATCAACAACTGTTGATCAGACAATCCGTCACTATATTAAATGTCAAACCAATAAGTGACATTGTTATATAAATATATATATATATATATATATATATTAATTTTCATACTGGTCCAGAAGCCGTCCGCATTTTGAAACGGAAGGGAATGCCGCTGAAAGACAAGGCACCGGGGACGGAGCCTTAGAGCCAAGGGCGGTCATGCCCCTTTTAAATTTTAGAAAATGTTACTTATATATGTATGTTTTTAATTACAAAAAATTTGTATTAAAGTTTAATCCCTCTTAAAATTTTAAGAAATAATTGAACTTGACCAAAAAAAAAATCACTACTAATGTATATAAATTTTTGAATTAAAAAATATTTAAGCCATGGATCAATCTCCTTAAAATTTAACTATTTGTTTCAATTGTGCTATATAAGATGCATTTGGAATGTAAAAAACTAAAAAATTCTCTAACTTTCTGCAACAATATCCAACTTTTATCAATTTTTTATACACTGAAAATCTCTATATTTACCACCTTTTTCAGACTTTTATAAAAAATTTTCAACTTTTACCAATTTTCTCCAACTTGTCTCAATTTTTTCACACTTTTTCAAAGAACACGCTAAATACCTAACAATTTAAAGTTTACTTTTTTTTTTTTTTTGTCAAAATTTGACACTCCAAACACTGCCATGATTTAAAATTTGAAAATTCATCTATACATATGTATTAATTTATTTTTTATTCACTATATATAATTTATAATATTAATTATAATTTTTTTTAGGCATAAATTGAACCTAAGAAAAAAAAAATGGTCCCTGCTAACCAAAAATCATGACTTCGCCTCTGCGGGGCACCACCATTCATCCCTATAGCCATGACCCCCAGTACAACCTACCTCCGTCGTTGGCGTTTTCTTTGTCCTCCAGCACTCCACCTACCCGGACAACATCGTGCTCCGCATCCAACTCCCGCGTCCTCGGCGCTCCGTCGATGAAGATACAGAAGATATGAGTCTGCTGCATTTGGAGTGGGAATTAAGGGCAAGCCATGCGTTAGGCAAAGCCATGCGCGGCCCGTTGGATACCTTGCAGAGCACCCTTGTTTTCAGAAAACCCATGAACCATTTCAATTGCTGATCGTCAATATACGAGGATTACGATGCTTGCGGGATCAACAGTTTTTTTTTAATAGTTGATGTGGTGATTGATGATTATGCAGCATGATTTTAAAAAATACACTTAACTTTAATTAATTATTTTATTAAACAAATGTAAACGAAATTTAAATCATTTCGTTTGCTAAGATTTTATACGTTGTATGCTGTCCCACATAATACTCGAAAAAATTAATAAACAAAAGTTGAGCTTTGAAAACTTGAGTAAGCCAAAATAAGAAGAATTAAGACAAGGTCAAGGAGCCTAGCTCCGTGCTTGATACAAGTCGTCTAAGGTAAATCGCCTTATAAAAAAAAATAATAAGAATAATCTTAAAAAATCCTATTCCTTTAATCTTGTTGCAATCGTAGTGTTACGGATTCAGCAAGAGAAATAGTAGTTTGATTCCCCTGGTAGGCAAGTGAATGCACCTACAGTTGACCTTTTCATATTTGACTGGAGAATGGAGTTTTTGTATGCTAAGTTGCTCTCTCTCTCTCACTTTCTCTCTCTAACCTTTGTCCCAACTGAGAGAGGTTGGATTGACGGGTGGGTTATACATGCCTAAATTGACCGATTAACTATCTTTTAATGCCTTTAAAATATTTTAAGAATTGAAAAGAAAGCAACTGCGGGGCAAGTGTATGTCAGGTAGGTATGGAAGTTGGCCCGGCCTTGCTTCAAGAGATAATATATTAATAATCACCACGAAGAACTTATGCTACGGTATCCAAATGAATCGCCAAGGCATTATGCCATTAGCATTTTGGAATATATATATATATATATATATATATAAGTTGTTTGTGTTGGGCATAATAATACTAAAGCTGTACTCTTGCCGAACAGATTTAGTCCGGTGCCACGTGGCGCGGTGCCGAGCAAATTCACATAAGCCACTTAGCCACTTGCCGAGCACGTTCCGTTTGGACACGTGGCATCTCGCCGAACAACTGATTATTGGCACGAGGGTTCCACGTGAGTGATATACGTGAGTACACGATTTAGAGTTAGTGCTCCAAAGAGTACCCTGAATCTCGACATCAATAAACAATGTATAACCACGTGGCTATAGCCGAGGAATCTAGTTTGCTCGGCATCTATGTCGATGGCCAGTAAATATCAAACCTAGGGCCCACAGCCTTTAAAGAAGGCTTATGACCATAAATGCACCTTAGTTAGGATTGAACTAGGTACTTGTCTCTGGAGATGTAACTAAATCGGTCTATCTCGTTACGATTCGGTGGCTGATGCGACAAGAAGACAGTATGACCCTGAAATTCAAGATGTAATGCCGTGTTAAACCACCAGAAGCATTAAATGAAAGGCACGGTGTATTTATGAGGGGTCTGAGACATTAAATGAAGGGGAAGGGCATTTAAAGCAAGAGTGTAAAAGAGGAACACGGCAGTGTGCGTAATGTCGAGTCATAGGTATTAGGTATGCTGTAATCATTACTCAGACCACTATATATGGATATACAACTGAATCACGGAGGTAAGCTGACTAATGCCAACTTAAACTTTGACTCTTTTATTTCCATAAAAACTTCTCTTGAGCGACTTGCTGACTTAATCATCGGAGGGTTTTCCGGCCTGAGACCTCCTCTCTGGCCGTCACCTTTCTTTCTGTCTTTGTTCGGCAGGTCGGCGATTGCATTTCCGGTTGGCGTGGTCAGCAGTTCCGGCGGTAATTTCTGCTGCCGAACATTTGGCGCCCACCGTGGGGCTCGTTGTCTAGCCCATCATCGTGTTCATTAGCTTTTTTCTTGTTTCTTTGTTAAGTCTCCAGTATTTGTCCACATAATGACCTCAGGAGGAAACACTACCCCACCACCATCTCCACGGGCAGGAGACACTTCCACTCCTGCCAAAACTAAAGGGAGTGCGTTGGTTATCCGGACTCCAGGTCTGGAGTCCGCCCGGAAAAGAAAAACGGAGGATCCTCAGGTATTGAAACGGAGAGAAGAGCTGATGGCTAAGGCCAGTGAAAAGCAGGCAGAACTGGAGGAGATTCTGCTGGAATTGAGTAAGGAAAAGGGAAAACCCCCTGCTAGCCATACTGCTGATTCTGGTCAATCCGACTCAGAATCTGATGAAGGTTACGATGCTCTTTACGAGAACCCCACTGATGAGGATGACGGGGACACCCATGAACAGAAGGAGGTGCGCTCTCGCTCGCGACGTGATGTCTCTCCTTTCAGGAAGGACTCGCGCCGTGCCAAACCGGTCGCAAAACGTGACGTGAGATCCGATGTTGACGCGCCCATCAAAGCGCATCACCAAAGGAATCTCTCGAAAAAGATGCTGGAGGCGTATTCAGAGGAGGCGGATAGCTCGGACCAAGAAGAGCTAACCTTAAAGCGTAAGAAAGCGGGAAAGGCAAAGATGGAAGACTGGGGGCAAGCAGAGGAATGGAGTGCTCAGGGCCAAAGCACACGAATGATGGCAAGGAAAGCCTTGGGGCGAATCTCTGCCTCCCCATTCGTCGATGAAATAATTGATGCGGAGCCTCCGGAGAAATTCCAAACTCCGAGGCTTAATCTCTACGATGGGAGAACTGACCCCCTGGCCCACTACCGTCACTACATGCAGGCCATGACATTATGGAACAGCAACGACCACCTCATGTGCAAAATATTCCCTTCTAGTTTGGGGGATACAGCGCTTCAGTGGTTCCATAAACTGCCCCCTGGCAGTATTCAGTGTTGGCAGCAACTGGCGGAGGAGTTCGTTACCCGGTTTCTGGCTAACACAAAACAGCCTAAAACCGCTGACGCTCTCCTCACAATGAAAAGAAAGTCCGGGGAGTCATTGAGAGATTATTCCCGCCGTTACCTGGAGCTCTACAATGAGGTGGGAGAATGCTCGGAGCAATTGGCGGTCACCTCGTTCAAATTGGGGTTGCGGAAGGAGGATAGGCTGTGGCTCTCCTTGACCAAAAAGCCAGCAGCCAACATGTCCGATCTTATGTGCCGAATCGAGAAATACGCCAAGGTGGAGGACGAGACACAGCCGACCGAGCAGAAAGAAAGGAGATCCCAGGGCCAGACAAGAGAAAAAAGACGGGGAGATGGCCGCCGATTCATTGACGAGGGGAAGTCAGTCTTCGAAGCGGTTAATACGGTGTTCAAAGAACCAATCTTCAAGATCCTTCCCCAAATAAAAAATAAGCCATATTTCAGATGGCCCGGAAAGCTGCCGGATTTCCCTGGAAAGGAGAATTCCAAAAACTACTGCGCATATCATCAAGACAAGGGACATCGCACCGGAGCCTGCCGATCGCTACGACATCATTTAGAGGAATTGGTGCGCAGAGGCCACCTTAAAGAGTTCGTCGATGAGGGCAGAACCAGAGAAGCAGCCCCACAGGATAGAGAGCCAAGGAGGCCACGAGAAGAGACTGCCGAGGAGGAGGCAGCCGAAGAGGCACAACCCCCACCAAGGGCCAGGGCGCGCAGAGATGTCCCGAGACCTGCAGTCATCCACGTGATTCATATGGAACGACGACCCCAGAGTGTCATCAATCATGCCCCTAATCCACCAAGCAAAGAAATTTTGGGTGTCGCGGGTCAGCCGAGCAAGCGCCCAAGGACAGCCGCCATGGAGGAAATCACTTTTCATGAAGACGAGCATCCTGGTGTTCAGCTGCCGCACAATGATGCCCTAGTGGTCACTCTGGGCATGTTTAATTCAGAAGTAAGGAGAATCCTGGTAGATGCAGGAAGCTCAACAGAGGTTATGTTCCTGAGCTTATTTAAGAAGCTCGGACTAACTGAAGAAGATCTGGAACCGGCAGAATGCCCACTCATAGGATTCAATTCTGCTCCTGTCTGGCCTCTGGGCAGAGTTGTCATTCCTGTCCGCGTGGGTCCGGTGGAGCAAGAGGTTGAGTTCACCGTTGTGGATTCCCCTTCTTCCTACAATGCTATAGTAGGGAGATCGTGGATTCACGCTCTGAAGGCGATCCCCTCAACCTACCACCAAGTGCTGAAGTTCCCCTATTGCGGGGAAGTGATTTCTATTTTGGGGGATCAGAATACCTCCCAAAAGCGTTTCTCTGCAGCTTTAAAGTCCAAAACGATCCCCGAACAAGTCCAGCTGGCGGAACTACCCGAGGACACACCAAAGATCGATGATGTCGGTGGTGATCCGCAGATGAAAGCAACAGAGGGTTTGGAGAAATATCAAATTAGCCCGGTTGAGGATGATAAATTCTTCCTGATCGGCACCAACCTGAGCGCCGAGGAAAAACTAGAGCTGACGGAGATGCTTTTGAAGAATATCGGAACGTTCGCCTGGACTCCACACGAAATGCCAGGCATTTCCCCCGAAGTCATAACTCATAAGTTGAATGTGAATCCGGAGGTAAAGCCCGTGGTACAAAAAGCAAGGCGATCAGCTTTGCAGCACGCAGAAGCTGTTATTGAGGAGGTCGGCCGACTGTTAGAGGCGGAGGCCATTCGGGAGGTCTCATACCCGGAGTGGTTAGCTAATACGGTCGTGGTCAAGAAGAAGAATGGGAAGTGGAGAGTTTGCGTAGACTACACAGATCTGAACAAGGCCTGCCCTAAGGATCCATTCCCTCTGCCAAAGATCGACCAACTCGTTGATTCTACTGCTGGATGTTCCAGGATGTCCTTCCTGGATGCCTATAGGGGATATCACCAAATCCCTATGTTCGGCCCTGATGAGGAAAAAACTTCTTTCATAACCCCGCGAGGCATATACTGTTATAGAGTTATGCCATTCGGGCTGAAGAACGCTGGAGCCACCTATCAACGGCTGGTTACAAAGATATTCAAAAAAGACCTCGGGCAGACGATGGAGGTCTACATTGATGATATGGTGGTGAAGAGCAAGGAGCCGAGCACTCATCTCCAGCATCTCCAGCATGTTTTCTCTACCCTTGATCGGTATGGGTTAAAATTAAATGCTGCCAAGTGTGCCTTCGGAGTTGGCTCGGGTAAATTTTTGGGCCACTTGGTGAGCAGAAGGGGAATTGAGGCTGATCCCGACCAAATACGTGCCATCCAATCTGTTTCGCCCCCGCGCACAAAAAAGGAGGTACAGAAGCTCACAGGGATGGTGGCGGCACTCAACCGGTTTATTAGCAGATCATCCGATAAGTGCCGGCCATTCTTTAGGCTGCTCAAAGGGGCCAATAAGATGCAATGGGATGCTGAGGCGGATGCGGCACTGGAAAAACTTAAAGAATACCTAACAACTGTCCCCATATTGTCAACACCGCAGCCGGGGGACATTTTGCAGCTATATCTGGCAGTCTCAGAGCATGCAGTCAGTGCCGTCGTGCTGAGAGAGCAACAAGGGAAACAGCATCCTATTTACTATGTGAGCAAAACGATGCAAGGAGCAGAGACCAGATATCTGCCCCTAGAAAAGTTGATCCTGGCACTAATAATGGCATCCAGGAAGCTAGCCCATTATTTCCATGCACACACCATTCAAGTTGTCACCGATCAGCCAATTGGCCATGTTTTAAAGAGGGCTGATGTATCGGGCCGACTAGCAAAGTGGGCAGTTTCCCTTGGTGCATTTGACATAAAGTTCGTCCCAAGAACCGCGATAAAGGCTCAGGTCCTGGCCGATTTTGTAGCGGAATTTTCGACACCAGTCTATGGTCAGACAAAAGAACTATGGCATGTTGAAATAAAGACTGCCCCGGCCGAACATAATGATGCCGAACAAACTTGGCAAATCGAGGTTGATGGGTCTTCGACTAGAAAAGGAGGTGGCGTAGGCATAGTTCTGACTACACCAGAAGGCGTCTCAATAGAGTATGCAATAAAACTCGAGTTTGAAGTCACTAATAATGAGGCGGAGTATGAAGCTCTCCTGGCTGGACTCGACATTGCTCGGCGCCTGATGGCAGATGATATCGTAGTAAGGACTGACTCTCAGTTGGTTGCTAACCAGCTAAAGGGTGAGTATGTGGCTAGAAGCGAAAAGATGGCAGAGTATCTAGAAGCAGCACAGAAGAGAATCGCAGGCTTCAATAAAGCTAGCGTGGAGCTCATTGGCAGGGATCATAACGCTCATGCTGATGCACTTGCAACGCTAGCTGCCTCTTCTCGAATAAGGCTAACTGACCAGGTCTTTATGGAAGTCATAAAAAGGCCGAGCATAACGAAAGACGTTGAGGTAATGTGTGCTGACCCAGCCCCATCTTGGATGGATCCAATCATCGCTTACTTGAAGGACGGAACACTTCCCGAAGACAAAACTGAAGCAAAAAAGCTAAGGATAAAAGCCACCAGGTTTTGGCTCTCTCCCGACCAGAAGTTATACAAAAAGTCATTCACAGGCCCCTATCTCCTTTGTGTTCATCCCGATAAAGTGCAAGACTTTCTTTACGAGCTTCATGAAGGTGTCTGTGGAGCACATACTGGGGGCAGATCACTGGCGCACCGAGCAATTACTCAAGGGTATTGGTGGCCGAAGATGGGATATGACGCTCAGGCCTATGTTCGGAAATGCAAGAAATGTCAGAAGTTCGCTCCCATTCCTCATCAACCGGCCCAGGAACTCAGCCCGCTTACCAGCCCTTGGCCGTTCGCTCAATGGGGACTTGATATTGTGGGGCCTCTGCCTTCCGCTTCGGGAAATAGAAAGTTCTTAGTGGTCGGCACCGACTACTTTACTAAGTGGGTGGAAGCAGAACCCCTAGCTCACATCAAAGATGCCGATACCATCCGATTTATTTGGAAGAACATCATTACCAGGTATGGCATCCCTAGGACACTTATTTCCGACAATGGGACGCAATTTGACAGTGCCCAGTTTAGGGAATATTGTTCTAGGTATGGAATCAAGAATGTTTACTCTACACCTGCTTACCCCCAAAGCAATGGTCAAGCTGAAGCTACAAACAAAGTCATTCTCAATGGGATTAAGAAAAGACTGGAAGCGGCAAAAGGAAGATGGGTGGATGAATTGCCATCAGTACTGTGGACCTACCGAACAACCCCTAGAAGATCAACCGGAGAATCTCCCTTCTCTCTGGCTTACGGTGTCGAAGCCGTCATACCCTTAGAAGTTGGCCTCCCGAGCATCAGAACTCTATCATTTGACAGAGGGGAGAATGATCAAGCTATGGGAATAAGCCTGGATCTAATTGATGAAAGAAGGGAACTGGCAACACTAAGGTTAGCCAACTACCAGCAAGAGACAAGGAAGAAATTCAATAAAGGGGTCAGACGTAGAGAATTCCGTACTGGCGATTGGGTGCTGAGAAAATTGATGGGAAGCAGGAAAGATCAAACTGAAGGAAAGCTAGGAGCTAATTGGGAAGGACCATTCACCGTCTCTGAAGTGCTCGGCAATGGTGCCTACAAGTTAATTGACTTGGAGGGAAAGCCAATCAAAAGACCGTGGAATATAGCCCATCTAAAGTTGTACTATCATTAATTTTTTCTTCACATTTGTTGATTAAAGACTTTGCATGTATATTGAAAGGCAATCCTTTTTATAAAGCAAAAGCAAACTCAAAAGCTTGAAGATCACTTTCTGCTCAACAAAAAGACGCCACATCACTTTGGATGGTAGCATGGAAAAAGCCAGGCTCGGCTTCCCGAGCATTGATACGGAAAGAATGCCCCATCTCCATCGATGTTGGCGCCCCATCTCCATCGATGTTGACACAATCCTGGTTTGTTTATTGACCAGGAAATGCTCTTTAGACTGAGATTCAATTCCTCGGTCTTCTGAAAAGAATTATCAAAAGAAACCACGCTCGGCTTGCCCAGCGTTGGTACAATCTTGGTTTGTTTATTGACCAGAAAATGCTCTTTAGACCGAGATTCAAGTCCTCGGTCTTCTGAAAAGAATTATCAAAAGAAGCCACGCTCGGCTTGCCCAGCGTTGGTACAATCCTGGTTTGTTTATTGACCAGGAAATGCTCTTTAGACCGAGATTCAATTCCTCGGTCTTCTGAAAAGAATTATCAAAAGAAACCACGCTCGGCTTGCCCAGCGTTGGTACAATCTTGGTTTATTTACTGACCAGGAAATGCTCTCTAGACTGAGATTCAATTCCTCAGTCTCCTGAAAAGAATTATCAAAAGAAATCCTATCAAAAGAAATCCATGCTCGGTTTGCCGACCATTGGAGCAGAGAGAACCCACATCATTTCTGATGGTGGCCCAATCTTGATTTATTCATCGACTAGAAACGATTTTTTCAAAAAAATCAAGATTCGATTCCTTGGCTTGTTAATTGGAAGCAAAAGAAGCATGTTCTAAAGAGCTCAACGCCAGTATCAACATAACGGTACACATTTCGCGATGCTCGGCATGAGATTAAAAAGCGAAGATTTGTCAGAAGATAGTTACCCCCGTTATTATGAGAAAGAGGACAGCCGAACTTATCGAGGTATGTGAGAATTATTAAAGTTATGCCTCTTTAACAAAAGCTTGAAGTTATTTTATGAAAAGCAAATTACTACATGAGCTTGTTACCTTTGAAGGGTTTACTATTTAAAGTATTTTTGCTAGAAAGTGTGGTTGCTCGGCAAAGTGGTACAAATACAGACACCATACATATTCAATATAAAGCATAAAATATACAAATGGAAAGACAGATTGTTAAAAGGAAACAATTCAAAAGCTTTCATTACATGCCTTAGAGTATGATTACAATACATTTTACATAACTGTTAATCGAAGAAGATATCCTAAATCTAAGATGAGACATTAACATTTGTTGTAAGGGTTTGTAGCTATTTCGTGGGAGAAAACGTCTAGGTACTCCTGGGCTGCGCTCCTTATAATTCTGTCAGCAAACCAGTTAAGGCATTCTTCAATCAATTCATCGGCAGTTCTAAAGAGACAAAGACAGAGAAAAATAAAACAAAATTAGACAGAAGTCAAACTGCTTTCATTCACTTGGAGTTAAAAGTTTTATATTACATCCAAAAAGAAAATAAAAATAAAAATTTATACAAGAAGGCTCACTTCTCTCCTCCCTTAGTGGGATCTCTCTCCACTATTAGATCAATCTGTTCAGGCGCCTGGGAGATGTCCTTCTGGGCACTGTCCACCTCAACCTCTCCCTCCTCAATTGTTTCTTCGGCAGTATGAATTGAGGGAGTTTGAGGTGGACGCTCAAAGCTGAATTGGGGAATTGGGCGTTCTGGATCAGGATAAGGGACCTCCTTGTATATGGGGTTGGTGGGATCAACGTTGTTCTTCTTCATTGCAGCCTCCCAACCCTCAAGAAAGAAGATCGTACTCGGATATGTGGAATCCGTATCGCCTGTTTATTTCTATCACCCCATTAACGATTCTATAAAAGTTATGGGTGAGATTCCTAGGGCCAAGGTCCAGAATGCTCATCATAGAGCGAAGAAAGGGGTGCAGGGGGAACCTAAGACCACCTTCGGTGATTGCCACTATGGGGAATTCCCCTGTTTCACGCTCGCCTTGTTCGGCGAGCCTGATACCTACGTTCTGAGGAATCTGGTATTTCTCCTTGAAAATCCTAACCTTTTCCTCAGAACTTAGCTCGTTCGCGAGTCTACCCATAACGGAAAATTTGAAGAAAAGAGAGGATTAACTCACCGGAAATGAAGGACGACGGGAAGGGTGAAAGCTTGCGAAGACAAAAGCTCAGAGGAAAAGAAGCAAGGGAAATCTGTAGACTCAAATCGCAGACTGTAGACTCAAATCGCAGAAAAGAGGTAAGAGAAGATTAATCAGGTATATATGTATATGTGTATGTATCTCTAAGGGAAACCGAAGCGTTTCCAACGAAAAGGCAATGGGCGGTAAAAGTGGCATTTATTACCGCCCCGATTTTCAAATTTCTGACCATTCACGTTTTAACACCTCATATCTGGGAAACCGCGTAAGCGGCGCAGCAGATGAAAAGCTGAAAGGGCACTGCGCGTGTCGTCACGAGGAGAGAGAAAAGTCCAATCAGATTTGATACGCGTCAGGGACATACTAAACGACAAAACTGCGTAGGAGGGTTGAAGGATCAAGGAGGTAAGGTTATTCTGCTCTGCTACTCTGCTCGGAAAATATCTTTTCTCGACCAGAGTGGGGGCAAAATGTTGGGCATAATAATACTAAAGCTGTACTCTTGCCGAACAGATTTAGTCCGGTGCCACGTGGCGCGGTGCCGAGCAAATTCACATAAGCCACTTAGCCACTTGCCGAGCACGTTCCGTTTGGACACGTGGCATCTCGCCGAACAACTGATTATTGGCACGAGGGTTCCACGTGAGTGATATACGTGAGTACACGATTTAGAGTTAGTGCTCCAAAGAGTACCCTGAATCTCGACATCAATAAACAATGTATAACCACGTGGCTATAGCCGAGGAATCTAGTTTGCTCGGCATCTATGTCGATGGCCAGTAAATATCAAACCTAGGGCCCACAGCCTTTAAAGAAGGCTTATGACCATAAATGCACCTTAGTTAGGATTGAACTAGGTACTTGTCTCTGGAGATGTAACTAAATCGGTCTATCTCGTTACGATTCGGTGGCTGATGCGACAAGAAGACAGTATGACCCTGAAATTCAGGATGTAATGCCGTGTTAAACCACCAGAAGCATTAAATGAAAGGCACGGTGTATTTATGAGGGGTCTGAGACATTAAATGAAGGGGAAGGGCATTTAAAGCAAGAGTGTAAAAGAGGAACACGGCAGTGTGCGTAATGTCGAGTCATAGGTATTAGGTATGCTGTAATCATTACTCAGACCACTATATATGGATATACAACTGAATCACGGAGGTAAGCTGACTAATGCCAACTTAAACTTTGACTCTTTTATTTCCATAAAAACTTCTCTTGAGCGACTTGCTGACTTAATTATCGGAGGGTTTTCCGGCCTGAGACCTCCTCTCCGGCCGTCACCTTTCTTTCTGTCTTTGTTCGGCAGGTCGGCGATTGCATTTCCGGTTGGCGTGGTCAGCAGTTCCGGCGGTAATTTCTACTGCCGAACAGTTTGTTTTCGCTCTAAAATGGGAGAGAGATTCAAAATGTTATTAATGCCTTTTTCAACTTGTCGATGCGAATTAATTAATAATGCCTCTTTTAACTTTCCGGTATTTAAGTTAGATTTAGGTTGCGTTCGGAAAAGTTAACTTTTAATTATTTAATTTTTTGTTTTAAAATGATTAAAATTATCATTTTATATTTTAATTTTTTTAAAATCATCAAGGACAAAAATATCAAACGAACAAAAAGTTAAAAAAGTATATGCTAAAAAATTAATTTTTTTTACTTCCCAAAAAAAAAAAAAAATAGCTATTAAACACTTACAAAAAATTTAAGTTTTTTACCTCCCAAATTCTACCTTAGAGTTTGAGTCAGTGTCAATTTATTTATATTATTTAATCAATTGACAGTATACAAATAAAATAAAATTAGTGGGTAAAGAATTAATTATGAATAAATTTTTAAAGTTATTTCATGCACAATTTTTCAAACGAGTTATAAAAATCTTAGTTTGACCAAAATTAAAGTCTAACCGATATCCTTACCATTGGTATATAGCCTCATGTAATGTCCCTATTTACTAATAAACCGTTTGATCCGACTCTGCTTTTAGTAGCTACCTCGAAAACCAATTTCTTTTGTATTTCTTATGCAAAATAATAATAATAATAATAAATAGTTTTTTATTTACAATTTTATTTATTGAGATTATTATGTTTTGTGATAGGATGTTTGTATGAGAAGTTCTGCCTTGGAAATGTGTTAACATGCTCATTTTACACTTAAAAAGAATCTGTTAATTATTATTATTTTTTTGTGCTAATATTTTTCCATTAGTTCCAAACAGTGTCAATAACTTGTATTCCACGTAAATTTTTGGAGTTCAGCATGCCTACTTTTTTGCGTGCAAGTTATTTTCTGATATATATATATATATATATATATATATATATGTTTTTATAACATTTAGGGATTAGATAGCCTCTCAGGCTTTTATTGATTGAGATTTTAGGTTGGGTTTGGAAAAATAATTTGTCGAGAAAAAATTAAAACAGTGAGAAATCTAATTATTTATATATATTTATTTTTTATAATTAACTAATTAAAACAATTTTTTATATTTTCTTCTATATTTTTTTTTTGAACATGAAAAAAGAAGTGAACGTTGCCCAAACGGATCGTGGGGGAATATCTGCAAATTAATGGACATGGTCGATCTCCTGCAGAAAATGAAACCACTGATTGGTAGTTGTGGCTGTAAATCAACTAATATATATATATATATATATATTGCATTTAGGGCGACGAAAAATAACGTTAAATAATAAAAAATATAATTTGAATAATTTTTTTGTATTTGGTGTATAGCCACAAAATCATGTTTTTTAGAGATAAATAGTAAAACTTTTTAACTTTTACGTTAGTTTTTTGATGAGAAAAATCGTTGGTTTTTTGATGAGAAAAACTGTCGAAACGGTTTTTTGGTTCGTCGGAACAGTTTTTTATCAAAATTTATTAAAAGACGTTGGAAATTTTTAGAATTTGTAGAAAAATTATTGAAATTTGTGAAATATTATTAGAATTTATAAAAAATTTATTAGGATTTGTAAAAAGTTGTTGGGATATATAGATATATATAAATTTATAAAAAATTTATAAAATACGAAAAGTGTAAAATGTGTTAGAAAATTTTAGATATTTTAAAAATTTTTTAGAGTTTTTTTTAGCGATTTTCTATTGCACCAAATACCCCTGTAATAGGCAATGGAACAACGACCACCAATAAATATAGGGCCCGTAACAAAATTTGTTGAAAATCTCTAAAAATCTTTAAAAATCTCTATTACATTTTTATACTTTCTTACTTTTTTAAATTCAAAAAAAGTTTAATATCTTCTAAAAAAAAGTCAATAACTGAAATTCGGTTAATCAAATAACAAAAAAAAATTTTTACTATTCTCACCACGAACTTCTAAACAATCGAATAACACTCACTATAACTAATTTTTTCGGCGTTGTTCTGACGGATTATAGAAACCATTAGGACGTTTGCATGGAAGGATAAAACATAAAGCCTAATAGTTCAACATCGTTCAAACTGTTCGCACCAAACCATTCTGATAGTTTGACACTATCAACTTCCATCCAAATGAACCGCCGTAAATCGTTCTGACGCTAGTGACGTTTCAAATCTGTTTTGGTCTATAAAGAAGCCATGACTGATACAAAATTTTAAAATTGTTCAAACGGAAATCCAATCCGTCGGAACAGGAATTTTACTATTCATCTCCAAAAAAATACGATTTAAGATGTGCATACCAAATGTAAAAAATTTTCCCAAACTATGTCTTTCATTATTTTTTGTTATTTTTTTACAATGCTAAACAGATCCATAATAATTGTCAATGGAATGATAACTATCTACATGTTGACTATGGATTTAGGGTCGTGGCCCCTTTAAATTTTTAAAAGAAATTATTGTAATCTTAATAAATATGGTAAATAATTTTTAAGGCCCTTTCTCGAAATTTTTAGCAAAACTTACTAATTTTTTTCATTATTTTTTAACATCGCACCTTAAACACCAAATTTTGAATCTCTTGAATTGTGTATACACACACACAACTGTGGCTATAAAACCAACTAATTAATAATAGTCAATCAAACTCAATGACGTCACAAGTAAAACCCAATACATATCAATATATTTATTATTAATTCTTAGCCGTGACACACCGCATATTTAATGAGTGATGATGGCGCTTTTGACTTCTACTTAATTTTTAAATTTCATAAACCCATTTTTGATATATAAATAATAATAACGAATTGAAATCACATTTCTTTGATTAACCTTTCATGTGCAACAGTTAAGAAGAAAATAAAATAAAAACACTAGTAATGAGCTAGGGTATTTCAGCTATTAATATGAGTATATTGACAGCCACATACATGATATAATTTAGCTTACTCTATCAAATTTTAAGGGAAAAAAATGCAACATTAAATTATGATCCATGATTTATTTTACGCTCTCAATTATTATCTATATTGTATTTTAATGTCCCTCTGAATTCAAACTAAAATTTAAACATATGGATGCACGTGGGGAGAATATATTTTAATTTTAGCTAAAAAACAAAATTTTTGTTAACATAATGATGTGTATCATCGACACATTTGCCTCCTCTTTGAAGTTACGTCCGTGTTTTTCACAAACAATTTAAAGTATATAAACAATTTTGAGTAATTTGATTTATGCAATCATGGTTTAAGGTGAAATGTAAGACAGTTGGAGGGTAAAGTGAAATGTAAGTCCTGGTTTAAGGGGGGACTTTTTTTTGTGATTTTGCCTAATTTGACCCTCATCACGTGGCTATTTTTCATTAGTTGTTTCCGTCAACGATTTACATACCGATTAGAGGAGCAATTTTTGGTATAAATTTATCAATTCATAAGATTTAAGTGTTTGACTAAATATTAATTTTTTGTTTTTATTTTTTTTACTTATTTATTTATTTTTTGCTTAGTAACAGTGAGTTGCTCAATTCAAAAATTTTTAAAATTTTTACCAAACACATAAAAAGTTACTAAAAATTATCAAAAGTAATTAAAAATTATTGTTTATTTTATCAAATACATCAAAAATTTTAACTGTCAACTTTTGACAAAAAAAGTCAAAAATTATTAAAAATTAGACTTTCAAACAGTTCCTTAAATGGCATAACACAATTTGTAATATCAAAATATGTGGTACAAGATGAGAATATTGACAGTTGAGGGGGACAAACAGAGGTAAGGATTATATTTAAGGGGGAACTGTATTTTTTTTCTGATAAAATTAACCATTTTATTAAATTTATAATAATTGCAGTGGTTATGGATCCTAACCCACTGCATCTGGGCCAGCCCGGTCGTGGATTATTTTTTTTTTTTAAAGGTAAAGTTTTTTTTTTTTTTTTTTTTTTTTTTTTATAAAGAGAAAAGAAAAGATTCGAACTCAAGTCCTCAAGTCCTAAATAGATAAAATAAACTCTTAACCATTAAGTCACAGGTTACACGCAGCCCAATCGTGGATAGCCTACGCAACCAGAAGGATTTTGTGTAGGCATATGGTTTGAATTGCTAACTGGCACAAATGAGGGGCTTTGCGGTAGCGTCCGTCGCTTTCCTCGCCTCCTCGCAAGCGTTCCATGTTTGCTCTTGTTCTCATTTCCAGTCTTCCAAGTGGGACCAGTTGACATATAAAATTTTTAAAAAATGTCAACAATCAGTGTGAAGATAACGAAAAATAATAAATATAAAATAATGCAACCCAAAAAAAAAAAAAAAAAAAAAACGGGATTAAAATCGGAAGAATCTGAAAATGTTATATGACGGTAATCATCGATTTTTCAAAACTATAAAAATATGTATGATTTCCTAATTTAAACTATCTTCTATATTAGATGACTAAAACTAGTCACCAAATTGTAACACACATGAGATTGTATTATGCATAAGCCATCCCAATTGTACGTATCTGAATTTGTCTAAAATAAAAACAGGTGGAATATATGTGAGTCCAAGCAGCCGAAAATTATTACAATTATTGCCTGTAGTGCTTTAAAACGGTGATTGTTGATATCATAAAAAGATTAAATATAATATATAAATAAAATTAGATATTAATTAAATAAAGTTTGCTTAGAAAATAAATTTGTTAAATATTTATTTTTATAGAGTTATTATTCATTGAAACTTTTCCTAACTAAAAAAAAAAAAAAAAATTGATACATAACCTTTGAAAGTAATTTTACAAGTAATAATAACTCTTAATGGCTTTAATTTATAGGAATAATTTTTTAATTTATAAAAAAATAATTTGTAACAATAACTTTAATTTATAAGGATTAATGAACCAGCTAGTTTAAATAAACCGTGATAGTTTAGTCACAGGTTTAATTGTGATTTTTAGCAATTTATGTCAAAATTTTGTTACAATTAATCTGAGGTGTGAAGTGAATGACCTTAAAGATAGAATCATAAAATTATTAATTCAGTCAATCCTTTCAACAAAGATAAAAAATAAAAGACAAGAAATAGAGTTGTAGAGAGAATATAAGATTTACATCTTATCATATATATCATAAAGGTAAAAGAAAGACTTTTAAATAAATTTACAATGAGTAGTATATATACTAATGATTTACGTACCAAAAAAGATAAATTACTCACTAAATACTAAAATATAAAATATTTTAATATGGGTAATATATATAAATAATATATCATAACCTAATACAGAATATTTTAACACTCTCTCTCAAACTTAAGATAGTAAACCAACTTGAGTTTGTAAATAAGAGAATTCTAAAGATAGCTTAACCAAATAGTAGAATAAGACGTGAATATAGAATCTGGAGTTGTGTGGCTACTGACGGCGACGAAAGTTTTGACAATAAATTTCTAAAAAATTTTCACCAAGAATTCTAACACGATACTACCTTAACATTAATTAGAGTTCAAGCTTTGGTGAATGAGAGAAAAGTTAAAAAAAAAAAAAAAAATTAAGGGGAAAATATAAAATCTTAAATACATATATTTATTTGAATAGATTAAAAATATAATAAAATAAAAAATATTGATCAATATATTAAATTTTATTTTATTTTATTTTCTTAAATTCTATACATATTTTCTTTTATTTTTTATCATTAAAATAAATTTTTGATCCAAACACATTATTTGGGTGGCTTGTTTTTTAAATAAATATTTGAATTATTTTTAAATTAATTTGAGACTACCAAATTTTGCTTTTTTCTTATTCTTTTGTTTGGTAAGTTTCAAGTATGTTAGTAACATTTGGACTAAAAAATACTGCACATTCATACTAAGAAATACGTATAATATATAAAGTTATATATTAATCTAAATATGAATAGACAAATAATATTATCAGATCAAATTTTATTTTTGCTAGTGCAAAACGTTTATATTATATACATTGGTAGTTATATATTGCTTTGATAAATAAAAAATTTATATATCAATATTTTTTTTCATATGAATAACATGTTTTTATCAAACAAAAAATAAAAAGTCATATTTTGGTAGCCCGAAAATTAAAAAATAATCACATATTTATAATCTAAAATAAATTTATATTATTATTGTTGCTACTGTTGTTATTATTATTATTATTACTACATGCTTAAATGTTGTCGAATAAAGGAAAAAAATAGAGAAAAATTATATTTTGATTTTATAAAGGTTTTTTTAAATTTATATCATTAAATTAGTCAAATCATTTAATATAACAAAAAAATAATAATTTGCTACTAAAAATTCAAACTTTAAGGGTATAAATATTTATTATGATTTTTTTAAATGCAAGAATTTAACTGTCAAATAAGGGCGGAGCCACGGAGGGGTGGGAGATGCCAGCGCCGAAAAAAAATAAAATTTATTTTTTTACTTTATTTATTTATTTTTTATGTTGATTGTCTCAATCCTTAATTGTATCCACCCAAATAAAAGATAAAAAAAAAAACTTTAGTCTAGTATCAATTGCGCCTATCCAAGAAAAAAATTTTAACCTAATACCAATTGTGTCTATCTAATAAAAAATAAATTTTAATTTAATACATACCAATTTTATTGTACTCAGAGATTATTTGAAAGAAAAAAAGTTGCTAAAAAAGTACAGCAAAAATAAAAAGATGTCACATTAAAGTGATATGTTTTAAAATTTTATTGGAAGAAAGTATAAAAAGTAGTTAAAATTTAATAACTTTTGATAAGTTTTAACCGGCCAAACGGTACCTCAACTCATCAAATATAACTAAAAAAAATATCTTGTCTCGTTTTAAGCTTTCATCTTTTCTCTCTCATTTATGTGTCCTATAATTATTGTCTACTCATATACAAATTTTTGGCTTCGCTCTTGCCACCAAAACTTAAAACTGTAAGTGCAAGTGACTTTTGTCCATCCTTCTAGGAGTGTAAACAACCAAATTGAATTTTTTATATTGAATTTGAGTTTTTATATAAGTTTAAATTCGGATCGATAAAAAAAAATTTAAACTCAAAGTCAACTCTTGTAACTTGATTAAACTAAACGTTACCATTTTATATTAAAATATAATAAAATATTATAAAAATTATAATAAAAATCTTATTAAAAATATAAAATAAAAATATAATAAAATTTGCACCCCTACATCCTTCTAAAGTAAAATTTTCTGCACTGTTTCACTTGATATGGCTCAATTTGGAGTACCAACAAAAACTAATAAATTCCTTACCCCAAAAAAAAAAAAAAAAAAAAAAAACAAAAGCTAATAAATTTATCAATTTTTTTCATATTTGTATAAAAAAAAAAACTTCAATTTTTAACTAGCTTTTATCAAAATTTTTCAAATTGCATTAATTTTTATAAACTTTTTTGAAACACCTAATATTTTTGGGTAAATGACATTTGTCTTCCTTTAACTTTTGAATGATTACAGTTAGTACCCACAACATTTAAAAATTATATTTATTTCTCTTATTTTGAAATATTGTTAACATTGACCAATTTCTAGTAAATTAGTTATTAAAACTTAATATAAAATGTCTAATTAATTAAAATTTTAGGTATTTTTTATTTTACTCCTTTATCTCTCACATTTCATCAGTTTTTACAAAAGTTCTCTAAAATCTTATATTTTTATTTATTTTTAGAGATTTTTATAAAAAAAATTAAAGAAATCTGAAAGAGGAAATGATAAAATAAAAAAAGTCTAAAATTTTAGTTATTTTAATATTTTTTATTAAATTTTAATGATTGATTTTATTAAAAAAAGTCAATGTTAATAATATTTTAAAATAAGGTAAATAATTATAACTTTAAAATATTATAAGTGTTAAAGTATAATTATTTAAATATTAAAAAAAAAGTAGATGTAATTTATTTTTTTTAAATTAACATGTGAAAATTTTCAAAAATAATTTTACTGTTTTTAAGTTTACCAAACACCCCCGTTTATATGGTTTTCCAACGTCCACGCATTTCATCACTCGTGAATGCCTTGCGAAGAAGCAGACGGTATAACCCCCCTAGGACTGCAATCACCCGGGGTTCAAGCGGCTGCAGTTAATATATCCATTCCAAGAGCCGCAGTTAAAAAGTAAAAAGTGAATATTTATTTACAATCATGTGATTTTTAATATTTTATATTAATTATATTTTAATTAAATTTTTAAAATTTTAATTTTTATTTTAAAAATAATTTTAATTAAAATAAATTAAAATCATTAAATTAAATACAAATAAATCTCCAATTCTCCATTTTTCACCGGCCCCTCCTAGGACGGAAAATACCCGCACCCGCGGCCCCACTAAAATTGATTTTCTATATGCATCGGAAGCCTCTTGAACTCTCCTACCCTTATCTTCAGAACTCTCTCTCTCTCTCTCTCTCTCTCTCTCTAGGAAGAACAACACAAAATAAGAGCATGGCAGCCACACTCAGCCTTCTAAAGCTCCCCTTTTTTTCTCCAAAACCACACCAAATCCAATCAAAACTCTCAATTCTCTCCAACCCATCCAGGCAACACCCTTCCATTTCCATCGATTCAGACAACCCGCAAAAATTATTCGTAGAGTCTATTCAGCACTTCAAGTCTGTATCTCTTCCTCTCACAGCAGTGACATTTCCCCTCTTTTTAGATCCACAGGCAAGTAGCCCCCACCATTCTCAATGGGCACAAACTGGTTCTATATCTACATTTTAATTCATCAATTCTTATGCTGATTCTTTGTGTTTTGACTTGAATTGTTATATTGTGGGCATAGTTCTTTCGATTCCGTTACATCTTCTCCTGCAAGTGCAACTCCCGTTATATTTCCTTAAACCCTTTTATACCCCGCATTTAAATCATGTTGATAGTTACCGTTACTGTTTTTTTCAAAACCATGATTGTGGGTGTTGATTGGCTGATTGAAATTTGAGTGCAGGATTCACTGGCAGTTGGCGGGGAATTTGGGATATTGGAGGGAAGAACATTTGCTCTTATTCATCCCATTGTGATGGGTGGCTTGTTTTTCTTAACTCTCTGGGCTGGTTATTTGGGTTGGCAATGGCGTCGAGTGAGGACAATACAGAACGAGATCAATGAGCTCAAGAAGCAAGTCAAGCCTGTTGCAGTCACGCCAGAAGGTAACCCGGTTGAACCCCCAACCCCATCGCCTGTTGAAGCCAAAATTCAACAGCTCACTGAGGTAGCCCCTGCACTTACAATGTTTCTATACTTTTTAGATTCTATTTCAATTGGAATATACATATAGCTAGGCCTGGACCATATTGATTTTTTAGAGGTTTTGTGTGTGAAGCATGGTCTTTATCAAACTATTTGGGGCCTAAGGTCAAGAAAAAAAAAAAAAAATTGGACCTAAAAAGTTTTTGTACATGTAGCATTTTGAGCAGCAAAATTACAAATTAAAATTTTATATTCAAGACGCTCTAATATCGTAATATTAATAAATAATATAGTTAATTCTTTTAATCTATCTTGTGGCATAATTGGTCTTAAAAATAAGATTTTATTAATTTTAATCTTGAACAACTTATTTCACTGTAAGAAACTGTCACTGATATGGGCCTTAAACTTGATTGATTGACTATGATTTTTTTTACTTGTTCAGAATTTTTGGGTAATTTTTATATGTGTAACATTTTGAGTAGAAAAATTACAAATTAAAATTTTATATTCAAGACGCTCTAATATCGTAATATCAATAAATAATATAGTTAATTCTTTTAATCTATCTTGTGGCATAATTGGTCTTAAAAATAAGATTTTATTAATTTTAATTTTGAACAACTCATTTCACTGTAAGAAACTGTCACTGATATGGGCCTTAAACTTGATTGACTATGATTTTTTTTTTTTACTTGAAATTTTGGGTAATTGAATGTGTATGTGTATATAATGTATACATTTGGAACCTTAAATTCACCAAGGAGTCTTAGGCCACTGCCTGAGTGGCCTTATGGCCCAACCGGCCCTGGTGTGAAGGTTGGTAATCTCTATAGAAATTCTCGTGATTTTATTCTTGAATTTGTCCACGTGTAGTGCTGACTGATGGAGGGTAATATGTCTGAAGTTATGATTTTTCATAATTCAGGAGAGGAAGGAGTTGATTAAAGGATCATTTAGGGATAGACACTACAACGCTGGTTCAATACTGCTGGCATTTGGTGTTTTTGAGGCGGTTTATGGCGGAGTCAACACTTGGTTCAGGACAGGAAAGCTATTTCCCGGGCCCCATTTATTTGCAGGAGCAGGTAATTTTAATCTTTCCATGTCACAACATACCAAAAGCTGAGAAATAAAAAGAAACTAGATTTTGTCTTCCGCCACACCCCCCCCCCCCAACAAAAAAAAAAATGAGTAAGTTTGACAATAGCTCTGTAATACCCATGATATATTGTTCTTCGCCCATTAGACGCTAACATCATCGATCAGCGCTCGATGGTATATAGAATATAGTTCACGCATTGAAACTGGAACGGAAGTAGCACTACTAGTGTGAAAAATTGAACTGATATGGTCTCTGATTCTGACTTTGGTGGCATAGTTTGTTCTGAGGTGTTTCTGAATGTTGTGCAATTTCGATGGATGGAGCAGGGATAACGGTGCTGTGGGCAGCAGCTGCAGCTCTTGTGCCAGCAATGCAGAAGGGGAATGAAACAGCCAGAAATCTTCACATTGCATTGAATGCCTTGAATGTCTTGCTCTTTGCGTGGCAAATCCCCACGGGAATTGACATAGTCTTCAAGGTGTTTGAGTTCACTAAATGGCCTTGAATAACAGACATTAATTTTTCAAGAGCTAGCATTCTTTGTGTCCTCATTTTAGTAGTTCCGAACTTTTTCACCCTTTGTCACTGTTATTGTTATAGCTTTGTATGAGTAAATATCTATTATTTCAGTCTCATGGAATTTCTTCAAATCATGAGACGTTCCTTGTTTCTTGAAATAGTGCTGTTTATAATATTCTTTTTGAAACTGGCTGTTTATAATATTCTACAATCAATTTATAATCCCATCGAGGGCGTTCTGTAATCATACTCTGTTCTGAAGTTCTGTAATCATATCTGCAATCATACAGGAACTCGGACTTGGGGATTTTTGGATTGTACCCGCTTCATGTCCTCTCTCTCTCTCTCTCTCTCTCTCTCTCTCTCTCTCTCACACACACACACACACACACACACACACACACACACAAACACACCCCAAAGGAGGTGTCTATGCGGTACTGATTTCAAACGCCTATGCATGGCTCCAAAAATGCTCCAGTGTCATGGCTGTTATATAAGTTGTGTTTGAGGAAGTACAGCTGGCTCAAATCATCAAAGCATAGGCAATTGTGAAAGAAGAGGAGGAGAATAGCTTTATTCAGTTCATTCACTAACTGTTTTATCTGTACAAGGCCTATTTGTAGTTAAATAGACCTGACATTAATGGGAAAATAAATCTTTTTTTAGAAAAAAAACAAGCATAATATCTTACAGAATATAATAAAAATATTCTAAATTTCTCAAAGAGTTGAAAAATATTTATTGACGTGATTTGTTATTAGCCAAGTAAATTTCGACCCTATTAGCATTTAGACCGAAAAAAAAAAAAATGACTATTTTACACTTAGTCCCATTTAGGCCAATATTTACATTCTGGGCTTTCGAACATTATTAATTTTTAAGAGGTTAAGAGTTAATCTTCATTAATAAATAACTAAACGTGATTAAGAATTAAATTTTTTACCTTCTTTACAATCATCCTGTCAACAATTATTCAGTTAATATTTATCTTTTTAATTTTTAATCTCGTACCAAATGCATCCTTGGTCTCACGACTTTTAACTGTTTTTACTCAGTAGATGGAGAATTAATATTTAACATCTTAAAAGAGAAAAATATTAAAAATTCTTAAATTTTCATGAAATATAACTACTGTAAGTAAAAAGACATAAGATTATATGGGAGTAGGATAATTACCCAATTTAAGCCATACCTTAGCCACCTTTTAATATTTTATTTGTTGGCTAATTCATTTGAAAGAAAAGTGTGGCTCAGGCGTAGGGAAGAAGCCAAGAAAAGCAACAACATGCACAGGGTGTAGCAACAACTAATTATTTACATATGAATTCAAATTCTTTTCTTTCCCTTTCTATCTTGGTAGAGTAAGAATATGTATATATGTTCCCTTCTTCTGTTTTATTATTATTTTTTTATTCTTGGGTTTTATATTCTCTTTTACTTTAGTGCTATAAAAAAGGAGGAAGAAAATTGATCTACTCGTGAGATTCTTTTCTTTTCAAAATGCTATGGGGAGTGAAATACAAGGAAGGGGTAGAGCATTAATTCTACAAGCGGCACAGCATCCACTACTGAATCATTCAGGAGTTGAATCAATTACAAAGAGCAGAGCAGATACCTTAATCAGAGAGAACAGCTCCTTCTGGACGGGCCCTTAATTGAAGCTGCTAATTAAAGGCAAGAGTTGGGAGGGGGAAAAGCGAGCATCACTTCTTTCAACAAAAACCCTACCTTTTGTAACTGGCAATTTAAGCATCTCTTTTTTTTTTTTTTTGGTCTGTTTTTTTTCAAAGGGATGGAATACATTATCTGCGGTCTTGAGGGCAAAGTTTGCGATACAGGACATAGACTTATGAAAAGAGGGTAGTTTGAATGGGATTTGTTCCAAGAATAAGCGCTAGCCTGCAGCCGCAATTAGCACATTCATTCATGTCATATGTATGTTGTGACAATGTGCAAGTGCATGAATTAGATTTATTTTACTATATAAATTATTAATATATATACCTCTTATTGTAAACCTATTTAAATGTCTATTTTTTTACCTTTATGATATATATGATAACATGTAGAGCTCATATTCTCTCTCCCCAACTCTATTTTTTTTGTTTTGTATTTTAACTTGGTATCAGAGCACATGTTTTTGATCTTGAATAGTCTACATTCTGAATCACAATAAAATATTTTTGCGTTATATTTTTGTCTGGTGTTTTTTTTTTTTGTTTTAGAATATTGCTCTGCAATAATACCATTATAACCGCCACAGAATTCTTTTTTTTTTTCGTAGTTTGAATCGGTTCTTAGGATTTTTGGCTTTTCTTATTTCGATTCTGATCTCTATTTCTCCATATTTCACCATCTCAGTATATTTTTTTTTTATTTGGGATGACCTCTAAATGTTGTATCGTTTCTTGATGGAATTAAGTATAATACATCAACAGATATTAGTTTTTCTTATTGGCTTTAAACTCTGGAGAGCAAAGTACTGTTATTTTCTTCCGACGTTTTTTCAGTTTTGTCTTTATTGTTCCATCTTCGCACATCATATATTCTATTTGATTTTTTTTATCTCTAATTTGAAAAAATAATCATATCAGTGACAAAGAAATTTCTTCAGGAACTCACAATCAAAATTTCGTCATTACTAGCAGTCACACACCTCCAGACTTTACATTCACGACTTATTCTGCCATTCAATTCAGTTGCTTTTAAAATTCTCTTATTTTAAGTTGGTTTATCAGATTGAGTTTGAGGAAAGGTGTTAGAATATTTTATATTAAGTTATAATATATTATTTATATATATATTACATATATTATAATATTCTATATTTTAATATTTAGTAAATAGTTAACTTTATTTTAGTATGTAAATTAATACTATACATACCTCTTATTATAAACCTATTTAAAGATTTTTTTTTTACTTTTATAATATATATGATAAGATGTAAACCTAACAAAAGAAAAATATTGGAATGATATTTAATATGCTCTAAACTCACCATTGGTTGGTGCCAACGGCCACCCCAAAGAAAAAGAAAAATTGTTCCATACAAAATTGTTTCCAAACTTATATATATATGTATATATTGTGGGCTTATTTTTAGTCATTTAAATTTCAAGATAAAAAAATCAAAGATCTAATTATTATAAATTGAAGTTTTGCAAGTTATTCATTATGTACACTTTACATTATCATTTGTTATTGGGATATATATCATTAATTATCTGCAGGGTTATTTCATATATATATATATATATATATATTAAACCTTTGTAACAATATTTAGATTATCACAAGTGGAAACTGCATGGTTTAAAGAAAAATATATGGTGAATTCTCTGGAGATCTTTTAATTCGCTACTCCTTACGTAATGCAAGGGCATAAAAGCGCAGTTTCTTTGCTCTTTCTTTTCAATGGAACAAAACACTTATCTGAGTGCAACAGTGCATGGATACCTTACTTGCCGAGCAAATTCTAGTCAGCTGTAGTACGTGCTTTGCTGAATCTGATTCTCCTTATTCTTTTCTGTCTCTGTGCTTGTTTTTGTGTGCAGAGTCTCATGCGCGGATCTTAACCGTCCCATTCAAGCTTTCTCTCTCTCTCTCTATATATGCTCCATTCATTCTTGTGCTAATTTCTTAAGTTTGTTCAATTCCCTTCCCATAAATTACCAAGTTCCTTGCATTTATTAACCGTAATTTTCTCTAGTATTAGCAAAATTAACCAGACCTCGCCAATCATGGCAAGCCAGCAACCCCAGCCACGCCCATGGTTCCGGTTAGCTTCCATGGCTCGCCCTCCAGCCCCAGCCCCAACAGCGCCTCGAGCTCCAGCTCCCCAGCCAAGGCCAGCTTTTATCCGACCAGCATTTGTTGTCCCAACACCAACACCTACGCCAACACCAACAACACAGCCAGCTCAGCCCCCTCCTCCTCCACCTCAAGAACCAACCCCACCACCACCACCACAGGTTGCCGCTGCATCCCCACCTCCCACTGGTAGGGTTTCGTCTGTCCCAACATCTCCTATCACCAAAAGTACTGCCACCACAACTCCTTCCCCAAAAACATCACCCACAACTCTTCCTGCAATTACATCATCAGCTTCCCTACCATCATCTCCAAAACCGTCAATCCCCCCTCCTCCCTCTCCCCCAAAGCCAGTAATCTCCGTTCCTCCTTCATCAACAATGCCAATTTCTTCACCACCCAAACCACTCTCACCTTCCTCCGCACCCACACCCACTCCTGCACCACAGGCACCGCCACTGGTATCACCACCAGCACCAATATCGGCTCCGGCACCCGTAACAACTCCAGCACCACCATATTCCTCGCCCGCAACCGCCCTCATTGCTCGTCTATCCGGCCCCTCCTCTCCAAAAATGGATGTCAAACCTCCAGCTCCGGAGGCATCTCCGGCCCCTAAGATCAAGCTCATCACTCCGGCACCACCGCCTCTAACACTCCCACCAGCCCAATTGAAGCCTGGCTTAATGGAACAGGAATCCAAGATTCCACCAGAAGCGGAGCAGAAGACAGTCCTGGTTCAAGAAAGTACTATTGCAAAGCAGTTCGCGATGCCCAGCGGAACCAGAAGAACAACTTCCATTTTTAACCACCGAAGGGATATGGTTGGCGACAACCAAAGCTCCTTTGCCTCTGGTGTTGCTCTGAATGGGAAACAAGTAGATGTTACCAGAGACAAAGGCAATCGCAAGAAGGTAATTAATTCAGATTCTAAAGGGTTTGGAGCGCGAATCGTCACACTTGCAGGTGACAACAAAGGTGCAATAATGGAGTTCCACCCATCTCAGAAGAAGAAGGCAAGCGACAACAACAGCAGTACTCACAAAACAGGGACAAACTCGTCAGCGCCATTGAATGCATTCATAAACAGTAACGTGCAGGATGTGAACAATTCCATTGCCTTCAACTCTTCTCTTGCTCACCACGACCCTGGCGTCCACCTTTCTCTCTCTCTCTCAACAACTGCCAATAAGGGTAGTGCTGGCAGTGGTATTCACATCAAGGATCGCAACAATGGCTAACCTATTTAAAGTGTGAGAGAGAGGAAGAAGGGAAGAAAAAAAAGGAAAAGAGCGTATTTTTGAGTTTCATTTTCATGGCCTAGTAATATACATACATACATACATATATATGTATATATATGTGTGTATATATATAGAGAGAGAGAGAGAGAGAGAGGAATAAAGTGAGAATGATGATAATAGGGGCATGGATTCTGATTCTTCCATTGCTGCATTCCACTGTCACGAAATGTAGGGAACTGAAGAGGGTCCATTGGCCTGGTTGTATAATTTACTTTTTCTGTGAGGGAAACATCATAATATGTACCGAAGCTAGTAATAAATGGCCATGTAACAAAACATATGTAAATTTCTAGAATTGTTCATTGTCCTTCAAATTGCATGCAGTCGGCAGCCAATAGACTTTCAATAATCATAGGAATACAATTAATTAAATTTTATGAATAAATATTTCCTTGTGTATATATATAACTCAATTAAGGGTTAACTCTATCCAAGTGCGGGCAATCATTTTAAAACAAAATTTTAAATAAATAGAGTTTAATTACAGGACTTGTGACTACTACATCATTTTGATGAGTTTTTTTTTTTTTTTAATTTCCTTGTTTTTTTATCTGTTTTATTGTAGAATATTATTTTCCCCTCTATTAGTTCAGTCAAGCAGTGGTAATTAGTAGAAAAGTATTCTGGTTAAAGAGGGGGAATTTGGGAAATGGAAGTGAATTTGGAAAATTTGGTGTGTGTTGGGACTTGGGTTGGGGGAGGGTGGGCTTAGAGATAAAAAAATGAAGCCCATTTAAGATATATTCTGGGCCGGATTCCTGCGGGAAATAATTAATCTTCCGCAAAAGTGTTGGGTGGGCTACGTCTTTGATATTTAATTGGGATATTGATTGGCTTTTCAGTTGGGTTAAGGGAATTAGAAGGCAAAGCTACCCAAGCAATTTATTCAATGGATTGTGGACTTATGTAGTGAGATTGTGAACTTTGAAGATCACCTCTATTTGTTTATTTATTTAGTTTGTTTGCCTTTAAATCAGTGGGGGGATCCCACTAAATTCTTGGATCCAACCTTAGCAAGTCCAACAGGGCATTAGGAGCTAGCTTTGAAGGTGGGGTCATCTTGCCCCTGTAAAATACTATTCGACAGATAAAAGATATGCATGGCAGCTGGCTCATCGTAATATATGTGGCTGTGAATTGCCATTACTTCCTCCATATTGAACCTGTACAAATGCAAGAAACATCCAGGGAGAGGACAGAGTTTGTTTCCAATAATTTCAACAAATCTTTTTGACCAGCGGGGACAACTACCCATCTTCGTTGTCCCAAGACTCTCCTCATGATCAAAAGCTAAACTTCACAACCAAATAATGAATTGAATCAATCCGACGGTTTCATCCAGTTCTGATTATATTAATGCTAAATGTTATATTAATAAATTAGTATTTTTTTTTTTAGCCTATGATTGTGATTTATATATGCAACATTCATATGTACGGACTTTGTGACTTTATTTTAAATTAATTAGAATAATAAATGTTGAAGGAGATGCATATATTTCTTTCCTTTTCAAGTATAATTCCAATTGGCGACCATGGCCCAAAACGTTCAGTTGCAATCAAAAAGGAACAAATATGACCCACCAGATCAATCATATGCATGAATACGTTATATATATATATATATATACACATTTATATCCGGCTAGCTTTTCTCTGCCCGCCCCCTCTGCGTGCGAGAGCTGGGGGTGTTCGGTAGATAAAAAGATAAATATTTTTACAACTTTTACCTTAATGGTGTCACGTGTCATTGTTGATAAATTTTATGTTCTATAAAAATTTGTAAAAGTTAAAAAATAATTTGAAAATAACAAATTTTTTGATTTTAAATGTTACTGAATTTCCTTTATAGTATGGGAGCTCTTACATGCAAGGTTACAAGATATTATATAGGAAAAATAAAAAAAATTTATATCAACTCATATCACACTTACTCCTAATGTTAGAATTATAAACGTCATTCAGATACTCGAAGCAATTTAGGGTCCACTGATTTTAGTACGCCTGTTTAAGACCTGCTTTTTATTTTGTATTTTTAAAAATAACAAAAATGGCTTAAAACATATTTAGTCATTCTTATTTCTAAAACTTGTTTAAGAAAATGAAAAACGAGTTTACACACAAAATGATCAAAAGTCATTTTGAATTTTTTGATCCAAAACATAGAGAATTTCAAAACACAAGAAATAAAAAATGTTAAACTAAATGCTTTTTTAGTAGTCTTAAAATATTAATCTCAAACTAAAAAATAAAAAATAAGAAAACAAATCAAACGTCACTTTAATTTCTTTTAAAATAGACATAAAATAGAGAAAAACAAGATGTCTGGCCACTGACTCTTTATTTTAGAAAATGTTTAGGATGGCTCTCTAAATGTAAAAAATTGTTATACATTTTATATTGTAAAAAATTCTTTAAAAATGATTTAAAAATGTTTTTAAATAAGGAATTTCAAGATTTACAATTTATCCTGTCAACTAGTTTTTTTCCCGTTGGTATATTAATTATAATTTTCAACGAAGATTATACCGTTGGTATAATAATTACCAGTTAGATTTTTTTTTTTTCAGTTGGTGCATTAATTATTATAATTTTCAAGGAAGATTATATCGTTGACATAATAATTATAATTTTCCGGTTATTTTTACTCTAAATAATTTTTTAGTATCTAACTGATGTGAAAGCCCTTCTGATGACTTTTGCGCATGCAGACCGAACGTAGCCGAACGTGTCCTGTCTGTGCCTAGATTCGAAGCCCCACAACCCCACCCTTACACGTGTTTCACATCTAAGCCTTCCCTGAGTTGACCCCCACCCCTCTCCCTTCTTACCCACCTCCCCGGTATTTAGTTCCCAAACATTCCTGCCCATTTCGACCTGCTGGCCAACTTCTAGTACTGCACAAGAATGAAGGTATTATGAATCCTATGATTGCATTTTCTCATTAATTCTCCACATTATTACATACACTCACTCTTTGATCGAGCTCTTTGTTCTTGCAGATCTTCAATTGGGTGCATCGAAAGTTCCATCACAAAGGTTTAAGTAGTTATTTCAATTTATTTATTTATTTTTTAAAAAATTTCCATGGAATTAAGGGCTCATATATTTTATCTTGATTAATATATATATATATATATATATTTGTTCGTGTTACGTGTTTATGCAGATGGGTTTGGTCGAAACGTGAAGAAGGACGAGTCAGTTGCCCATGAAACAGAGACACAAGTGTTGCTTGAACATGGCAATCAGCTGGTGGACGTGCTTGATGGTTGGAGAGATGGCGTTCTCACTATTGGCACGTTTGGGTTCGATTCGTTGAATGATTTCAATGACGTGAAAAATCAATGTCCGATTGTCGAAAAAGAAGAATCGTGTGATGAGGAAGAAGAACACGCAGTTGATAGTGAATTAGATCATCATGACCTCGAGAATGACACAAAATTAGAACATTGTGCCGATGAAGAACTTAATCCGCTAAGGTTTTCAGAACTTGGACGTGGTTTTGATGAGGGAAGTTGCTCAAATTATTATTATTATGAAGATGCTCTAAAAGCTGACAATCTGAGAAATTGTGAACTTGGTTTTGACTCCTCAAGCGATTTGGAGGATGATAAGAAGAAGAAGAAGAAGGAGGAGGAGAAGGAGAAGAAGAAAAAAGAGAGAGTCACACTTGCTGACTTGTTCATCGCTGAGAATTCTGATGTGAACACAAAGCTCTGCCAGGGAAAGCTAGTCCAACTGGACTCCAATAACAAGCCTAATCTTCATGCAAAAAAGAAAGGCCTCTCATATGCCAAGAAGCTCATTCCTCCTGTTGGTGATGACTCCCGTCCAATAAAAAAACTCCACCGAGTGAGTTTATCCCCCCCCCCTTCTCTCTCTTTTTGTGTATATATATATATATATACATACATGATGAAAATGCATCATTTGTCTCCAGATCAGATTTTGGGTACACCTCTACTTTGTATTTTTTGGTAAGTAATTTTGGGTACACCTCAATTAGTGAAACCATTTTTAATTTAGTTAGTTTAAAAATATGTTAAGGAAAATGGTGTTGGACCAAAAAAATATAACCAAAAATAAAATCATAATATGATATGACAGTGATAAAGTTCTATAATTAAAATAAATTTATATGAATTTTTTATTTTTTAATAATAGACGCATCATTGTTTTACTATTTTTCAGAATTTTTTCTAACACTATAGTAACGTTACACATGTTATATATACATTTCCGAGAGATTAGAATGACTGAGGCAGGATCAGGGGTGGAGGTAAATAGGGGGTTTCGGTGGGCTCAAGTGCCCCTAAAAAAAAAAAAAATACTAACTAAATTTTAAACAAAAAAAGAATTAGCCTAATTCATTCCTTGAATAATTCAGCCCATTTCCTAAACAGTTCAAATTTAACGAAACCTTTATAAGTCTCCAATTTACTGGAAGCTTAAATTCAGTTTATTAAGTATTGACTTATGTTGGAACTTAAGATTAGAATATATCACAATTTCACAGAAGATTAAGATCACGCACACAAAATTTACCCAAGTTCATCAATATTGGCTAGTCCTACTTGTCTGATGTATTCATTAGATGCTTCGCACACTCTACAATGATTCACACACCAAACAATTATTCTTATAGTAACTAGAAAACCCTAACTGTTATAACATGGGTTCAAGCCCAATACATTAGTAAACTAAAGACCAGACTACTAATAAATCACCAAGCTCAATTATACCTTGCGCTTGGCCATTAGTCGAACCCACATAAGTATGAGTCAATCCCAATAACTTACAACATTTTTTAATTTTGACTCTGTCTTGAGCATGATTGTTGAATTAGAAATTAATGTTTTTGTGAGCTTGTCAACTAAATAACCAATATGTCATTGTAATGTGTGATATAGTTGATGAGAATGATGCTGAAGAGGAAGATCCATCCAGACTTTGAAGGAAATATTCAGAAGAGTAATGGAAGTCAGACTCAGCCTACCATACCTGCTGGACTTTCTGCAACCGTGGAGTACGGAGCTAATGAATCGGTTTCCCTTGTTCCAAACAAAGGTCGTCATCTCTCTACTCACTCTTTCTATAAATATATATTTATTGTCCTGCCTCAAACTCTATACTATAGGTAGGAGCTCCATTGATTAATGTCATATTCTTACGAGCCGCTGTGACACAATTGATCGCGTTTAAAAACCTGCCATCAAAGACAGTTTAAGAAGCTTTTTTTTTTTTTTTTCCTTTTTTTATAAAGCTATGGATTTGAGTTGTTTCGGTTGATCTCCACATATTGGCCATACTTTGAGACATATAGCTGTGGCAGCTGCTGCTTTTGTTTCTAACAATCAATTCTGGAAAATTCTTCACCTCTAATCTGGTGGGATCATTCCTTCGGTTCCAATTCAAATTGATCAAATATTATGGTCTTGTCTAATAGGTCCATGGAATTAGTAATTTTTCGCTTTAATTTTTGTGGAAATTATACGGTGCTTCAAAGCAAAATGTCAAATAATGGTCACATCATGATCAATGTCACACACACACACATATATATATATATATATATCAACCTGTCACTTCCTTAAAAGATTTAAAAAATTTTTTAACTTCATATAATCAAAATTTAAAAATTTTTAACTTTTTATAATCAAATTTCTTAATATATAACTTTTATATCACTTTAATATTAATTTTTAATTTTTTTTAAAATTTTTTTTTGAAATTCCAAATGACTCCTGTGGATTCAAATGGACAAGAAGGCTTCCCTCGACCTTAGAGCCCATATGCCCGTCTTGTTGCATTGCATTTGATTTCTGCACAAAATAGGTAACCAAATTACAAGCAAAACAAACCTGGTTCTTATTATATATCACCATGTGCTTTTTCAGCAGTCGTACGACACTTGCCACAATATCAAGTTCTTGTAAAAGACGTAAAAAAATGTATGGAAATTGCTACCTTACCAAAAGATATTACCCCAACAAAAAAATATATATATATATTAAAATGGTGTGATAATGACAATTTTATAAATTAATAAACAACATTTTTTTAACTGGACTTTTTAGACATAGACTTTCCTTGTAACACTTTCTGCATACCATTTGTCATTTCCCTTAGAATGTGACAATACTCTTACGAGATATAACTAATGGGTCCTCACCATTAAACAAATCAAAGACAGTTCCAGCTAGAAAATGGCCAGATAATCACTTATTAGTTCTTCATTAATATTTTTGCTCTTTCTTCTTCATCATCTTCTTCTTCATTTTGGAGTTACTCTTGAACTTTTTCCTTGAAGGCAATCCTATCTTGTTTTTTGGCCCACTATAATGCTGTTGTCAATGTCTGCTACACTCTCAGTAGATTATGATTTGTGATAAACATACACACACCTCCCACTGACTGATGTTTCTCTCTCTCTCTCTCTCTCTCTCTCTCTCTCTTGATGCAGATGCTATTGTCTGAGCAGCAAGAAGCCATGAACTGTTTTCTTAGAAATGCACTCCTGGATTGTTCTTGAAATTATTTTCTTAATAATAAAAGATTGTCTTCTTACATTAATTTTCACGTATGTGTACCTTCCAATTATGTGAGATTATTATGTGAAGTGTGTGAAATTATTCTGTAATACATGGCACTGACAAGTCATGAGCCTAAAGTTAATAATTTGTACTTCTCTAATTGGCCGTGTTGCGGCATGGTGGGGTCGGGCTTGGGTTGTCACCGTGGTATATTGCGGTTGTATCAATTCCTATTTTTTCTTAAATATTTTAAAATATTAATGAATGTATTAAATAATTAATTTATTTTTAAATTAAATTAAATCGTATGAAAATTTTCAAATTAAGCTACGTTCATACACATTTTTTCTTGTAATTTTTGTATCCGTGTCATGTTTTAGTTGGTGTTATTGGCACCGTTTCTTGTATGAATTAGCTAGCTAAGTTATTATGAAAATTACGGCCTTCGATTGAAAATTATGTTAAGCACATGAATTTTGTTTTTTAACCCATTATTTTTCCCGTTAAGCACTTAAAGTTTAATTATTATCCCTAGAATCTATTTTACGATGTCGTTGTTATATATGATCGACAGTGTCCATTTTTTCAAAAAGCATTGCCCTTGTAGATACTAGGTTTAGTCATTCATTAACCCATATTTGTTTGGTCATTTGGTCATATCAACGTACCTAACTAGCTTTAACAAAATCTTGTTCCATCAACCTTACCTTACTCAAATAATGACACCCAGCTTTCCTGCGAAGGACAAACCTTTTTTCACGTATAGAAGGTGTTCTTACATACTTACGCGTCCAACAACTGCACATTGAATGATATTACAGAATAAATGATATATATACACACACACATACATATATTTGTGTCTTGGTCCTTTTGGATCTTGTAGTCAGAAACACGCATCAAGGGCCAAAGAAGAATTATTTATTTATTTTTCCTCAGTTAAAGATCGATTTCGATCTGTTCTTATTGTGTTGGACCTTGAAATGGTCGATCTCTACTTGTAATCTTATCCATACCTACTTTCAATATTCTGGTTGGGGGATGGAAATTAAAATTCATTGTCCCGATCTTACCCAGTACTGAAGAAGGACGAAATGCACAAACAAACAGAACCAATTCACTTGCAAACGAGACCAGATTAGAGGTCTGGGCCGCAGCCAGCCCACGAGTCTTCTCCTGAAATTTCACAGATCAAAAACCGGGCTTTCAATGGTCCATACGGCTTGTCGAGCCAGAATACTGTCGCCCTTTACAATGACAATTATCTTAACAGGGTCGGTGGAATTATTTAGGGGGTGTTTGGAGTTTTATAAAATTTTAAAAATTTTTATGGAATTAATTTTTTTTTATTTATAATATCAATTACGAGACTACAATTTTTATAAATTTATATTAACTTTTATAACTCTAAATACCCTCTTAACTGTTACAAATACGTAAACTGATCTTCCAATAGTTATTGGGATAGGAATTATGGTGTCTTGCATTGCCTTATATTTGTTTATATTCGTATTTATATATAAATTAATTATATTATATAAACAAATACGTTACTATTTAACATTATTTGATTTAAAATATGTATTTAGTATATAACATTATTTTAATTCAGATTAATATTTTTAGTCATTAAATTCCATGCCTTTATGCTAACATTTTTTCTATTAGAATGAAATACGAGCAGTCGCTTTCTTATTCTTTTCCTTTTATTTAGCAAATCATCCATCCAAACACACTTTGTACTTAAAAATCATAGAAAGAAAATTGCCAATTTATTCACTGATTGGGTTTCGCGGCGTATGGATAAATTTGAAATATTTTGGATGAAATTGACCGACAACCATGCAAAATTTGAAATCTAGTTAATCAATTGTTAACTCCGCGCGACTTCCATTAATTTGCCAGCTAAACCTCATTTGTAGATCAGATCAACCAAATGAAAGTGGCCATGGCCTAATTGTGCCTAATCAATGGTATGGAGTTGATTGAGATGAACAAATTTATCATTTCTAATTCTGGGCCTTCGGTTTACCAAACCAAAATTAAAAAAAAAAAAAGTTACTTTTATCAAAATTTTTTAAACTTTTTTTTACCAAGCATAAATTTAATCTCTATTAATTTTTAATTTTTTAATTTTTATAAATTTCTACTAGACACTCAATCAACGTTACAATTTTTTTTTTTTTAATAATTTTGACGGCACCAAACGGCCAAAAAAAAAAAAACAAAAGCACTGGCCACCGCGTAAGTACTCTCAAATATAGAATGCCTTGTAGTGTAATATCAATACAAGGACAAGGAGCGACTCCAAAGCATTTTTCACACCATTCTCCAACAACGGGGCCGTGGCATAAATACTGAACTAGAGAGGGACTTGAACTGTTAATATTAATACTTGGGGGGGGACTTAAAACTTGTTTGACTCTTTGGAGCACGGAGATTCCCATCAAGCAGATCCGTTTCGCGTCCGGAGTCCATCTTCTCTCTCTTCAAGTAAGGGGATTTCTGAATCAATTTTCTTGTGAATTTAGTGCGTTTGAGTAGTTCGCATATCGAATCTGACGATTACCTTTCTGGGTTTGATTTTGTTTTTGTTTTTTTTTTCTCGTTTTTTTTTTCTTTTGCCTTTTTGGGAATGGTACTGTGTTGTGAACAGTAGTAAAATCAGAGATGGCTTCTACAGTTCACTCGTTTGAGGAGGTTGCAAACCACAATCAAAAAGCGGATTGCTGGGTTATCATCTCTGGCAAGGTCTCTCTCTCTCTCTCTCGATTCACATATGATCTGTTACCAGTTTGTGAACATTTTCTGTGATTGGGATGTTTCATGATTTGCTATTATCTTCACTCTTCTGAACATGTGGGTATGGAATGGGTATCTGCCTATGAAATTGCTTGAATCAAAAGATTTTAAGTTGAAGATTTCTTGGATTTAAAGAGTGGATCTTAATTCTTCAATTTCACGATCTATTAGACTTGAATTTGGCTGTCAGCTAGGAAGAAAGAAATGAATGAAGCCGTCATGGTGCCTTATTTTGTCAGCAATATTTGGGATTGTAACAAAATTCTAACCCGATAAGCATGGTTGATACTCTGTCGGGCTACATTTGGTTCAACGTAAAAATGTTTTGGGGAAACACATTTATCATGTTTCATATCTTTAAAACACATGGGTGGGTAAAAGTGTTTTCCCCCAAAATATATTTTACATTGAAACAAACGGAGCCTAAGTGTAAGATCTTATGCATTTATTTTTGTGTAATCATTACCTTTGAACTTGTACTGAGCTCTTAAATGATAATGTGTTACATTCTATGTGCCGCTTGATGTCATATATTGTGTGCCTTCATTTTGTTTTAAGCAGACTAAGGGCTCGTTTGGAGCTACAAAAAAAACCAAAAAACTTCAAAAAAACTTCAAAAGTTTTCAAATCCCTCCAATCACATTTTGCCACCTATCATTTTTACATCACATCAATCCCATCCATTGATTTTTTTTGGCTTTTTTTGGGACTCCAAACGCACCCTAAATTTTGTTTTAAGAAGACTAAATGGTATTGGCTGTCCTCGCGACCTTGATGTCTAGGGGCGAATTGGCATTCGTGGAGAATTTCTCGTTTGTCAATCCCCTTGAATTCAAAGGAATATTCACCTGGCCTCTTGAATGACAGAAATATGTAGAAATTGCATGGATGGATAATGTTTTAGTTTGCTTTGGGAGTTAAATACCTAGAGTATCAAGAGTTTCCTGTAAAATTATGAGACTATATATGAAGTTCTTTTAGTGCACGGGTGCTACACCAACTCTGACCGACTTTTCATCTTTGACATTGCGCCCAAGTAGTTATTATTGGTAGCAATAATAGTATATTATTGTTATTATTACGTACTATTGCTTCTAATCTTTGCACTCTTCACTTAGTGATTTTTTGAGGGAACACATTAACAAGATAGAAGAAGAAAGAAAAGGTATGGGAAAAAGGGAAGTAAATTCAATTAATTTTTTATTTTTTTTTTGGGGGGGGGGGGAGGGCAGGGTTGTTAGATACTGTAGCTCCCAGCCTCCCATAACGACCTCTATTTACGATAAAAGGTGGGCAGTAGATTGCTTGGCAAGTGACATTAAAAGTTTTGGATTGATATTTTCATTCAATCATAGTTAGTAAAGATAAAAACAATAAAGCACGACTCTTATTGAATAAAGAACAATATCTATATAGTCATGAAAATTTCTTCCTACTAAGTTATAGAAAAATCTAGTTTCAAACCATAAAAACTAGGGTTTAGATAGGAGGAGGAGAAGAAGGTATGAAAGAATAGGCTAGGGATCCCCAAAAATCATTTGAGAAGTACCTATTTATAATAATATTACAATCCCATGTGGTTTAGTACTCAAATACAACCCAAGAACAACAATAAAAGATCTGGAATATTTCCTGCTACGTGGCACCGTTCAAACGGACCGACTTCCATTCAAATGGAAGACACAATCTCTATTTTTTTTTTTTCCCTGTAAAGATATATGGAAATGTGTCTCTCACAGCTGTTTGAACGGCTTTGCTAACAACGTGATTTTTTTCTTCAAATCCATCCTGGATCATCCCAGATGCTCCACTTTTCATCTTTTAGCAACTCATTACCCTCCTAGCAATGTCTCATCATTCAGTTTGGCTTTCAATGGCATCTTTAATCTTGTTTTAACTTGAAATTAACATCAAAACAAGAAGACAATATCAAATGCAAATGTCCAGTTTAAAACAAAGTAATTGTCTCTGAAGTCTCACAAATATGAATAAATTGTCATCAAGTAACCACAGTTTTAGAGAGTAATCACTACTCTCGACAACAGTGTTCTTCTTTTGGTGTTTTTGATTTTGTTTCCTTAACCAGTGGTTTTGGAGGTTTGGGTGGTTGCTACAACTTCTTTTATTGTGTTCCCAAGTGTAGGATTGTGGTTACAAGTAAATAAATATCCGTTTAGTCAGGAGTCCACAAGAAAAAGGTAAGGCTTTTGGTAACAAAAGAGATAGTTAATTTAAGATTTGTTTTGGTTGAAACTTGTTCGTAGACTCCCCCCCCCCCCCCAAAAAAAAAAAAAAAAACCTTAGGGTTTAATTCAACAGAAAGAAGCACTTAGGCATCGGATTTCCACCTCGTTGTCACCATATAATTCCAATTTATTAATGTATCTATTTAACTTAATTGAATCACAACTACCATGTGATTTAATTGGAATATTTTTCAATTAAAACTCATGTTTTGGTGTTACGAATAAAGAATATAAAGTTCTAGGATTTTAAAACATAGGGAATCTAAGCATTCACCAAGTCAAGTTTTAGTTTTTGCCTACAGCAAATCAAATAGAAAACCCTAAGCATTTGTTCGACCAAAATACTACACTTGACTACCAAAAAAATGAAAGATCTCATAAAAAGAAAACCCTTTACAGGAAGATTTGTTATTTTAACCCGTTAGGGTAGCCAAGCGGTTCTTGGGACCAACTGTAAATCCGGAAGTCTTGACTTCGAATCTCGCTGGCTATTGCCCTGTCTTGTTCGATGCTTGGGTCTTGCGGGTAGGTTCAAGAACTCCCGGTTTACTCATCGGTTATGCGGTTCGTTGAGAGCTGCAATAAACTAGTGCAGGTTCCAGTTACCCCAAAAAAAAAAAAAAAAAAAAAAGATTTGTTGTTTTCATTCCTTCTCCACTTCAACCCTTTCAAGTAAGATGGTGGAGCTTGCTCCTCCCAAGACATTATAGGTAAGGGGCACTATAGGTAAGGCCTCCTATTTAGATTAAGGCTCTGTTTGTTTCAATGTAAAAATTCAGCTTTGATGTCTATGTACCGTGACAACCAAACTATTATCTTCATTGCTAATAATTTAGTTTTTCATAAACGTACTGAGAATATTGAAGTTGATTGTCATTTTATCTGGGATTTCCTCCTAGGTACCATATCATTATAGTGGATAAACGAAATGAACTACACAAGAAGAATATTACCCAGAAATAACTGAAAATTATTATTAATGAATGAATCCCACGAAGGAGTACATGGCTATGAAAAAGCTTTAAGAAGTCTAACCACCACACTGAATATTAGTGGAAATAGGATACTACCTTTACTTACAAGTAATAATAAATTTGAGTTAAAAGTTTCTGGAAACCAAATAAAAATATATTATATCCTAAATTTTCAACTAATTTTTTAAAACATGTGTGGATGCAATGGCAAAATCTTCAAGCTAGGCACATGAAATATTGAAGAGGCGACTCTGTGTATACTGATGGATTATAGATTCTCTGTTGCTTTCTAACTAATTCCTGTTGTACTCGATATTCTTCAAGGTCCTTCCTTCCCAAATATAAATAAATAAAACATAAAGAAAATAAAAGTAAAGAGGGAAAACCATTTTTGCTGTATGTAAACTGTTAAGGAAGTGACTCCTTTGGTAATTATTAGAAGATATTAATATTATTAGTATTATAATTAGTATTATTGAGTTTTCCTTTCTTAGGTTGACAGCCTTAATTAGCTGTCCTTCCATTTCCTATTCTGAGTTGTATTGTTTCCTATTTTAATTGTAACCTTCGATTATAAATAAGAGTGCTTGGAGAGGGGAATTAATGATTCACTCTTCAATTCTTTATTCTGGTTTTCTAACTTGGTATCAGAGCCAAAATAATCAAAGAGAGAAAGATATACAGAGAAAGAGAGAGGCGTACTACTGTTTCTCACCGGCGACTTCTCCGGCGACCGGAGCAACCGGCCGACGGTTCCCAGAGGCTCGCCCTCCACCGGCGATCAAAACCCTAGAAGGGTGTTGCCAGACGCCGCCGCCGTGGCGGCCTGACTGCTCGCGTCAGCCCCCCACGCGCCAAGACATCTCCGGCGCGTGTAGGCGCGTGACCCACCGGCCGACCACCGGCTTCTTCGACGGCGGTCGCATGGCCTGAGCGGACGTCCGCCGGTGGTTGCCCTTGTCATCGGATGATCGTATGTGTTCAGATGTACCTGTTCCAGTTTTGTCTGTGCTAGTTTTGTCTGTGCTACTGTTTGTTGCTGCTGCTGTTCGATCTGATGCTGCTTCTGTGTTGTTCGTTCTGCTAATGCTGTGCTGCTGAGTTCGTTTGATTTGGATTGTTGTCTTGCTGGTTTCGTCTAATTAATCTCGTCTGTTACCGTGCCTTTACCAGTTCCGCTGCCATTGGTGGTTGTTGTTGCTGTTCCATCCAATTGGTATTTTTTTTGTTTGTTTGTTAAGGCCTTTGTCCTGTTATGGCGAAATCAGAAGATCAACCCTTCAATCCAACTGTCTTTCTCAAAGCTGATGATGTTCCTCGCTCTATTACACCCAAGAAATTGAATGGGGACAATTACTTGGGTTGGGCACATGCAGTTAAAACTTTTCTCCGGGGCAAGAACAAACTCAAATATATTACCGATGAAGCACCTCCTTCAACGGATCCTACGTATTCTGTATGGATGAGTGAAGATGCAATTGTTATGGGCCTTCTCTGGCATAGTTTAGAGGACTCTGTTGCCACCACCGTTGAATTTTGTGATTCTTCTAAACGGATATGGGAGTGTCTCGCTGAGTCCTATTCTCAGAAAAGCAATGTTTCTAGAGTGTATGAGTTATACGAGCAGATGTTTTCATCCAAACAAGGTGACAAATCTCTTTCTGAATATTATAGTCACTTAAAAAGTTTGTGGGAACAATTGTTGCAATATCGTCCCTTTAGTACAGACTTGATACAGCAGAAGAAATATTGGGAAGAATTTATGATAGCCAACTTTCTATCTGGCTTAAATCCTTCCCTCCGAGGATTCAATGATCAAATTTTAGCAAGCGAGACATTGCCCACTGCAGCTAGTGCTTACTCCCGAATCCAGCGCTCTTCCTTGGGTAATCGATCCTCCACCCCTGATGATACAACCTTACCTGCAGATTCTTCTGCTCTAGTTAGCCAGCATAATCGTGGGGGGCCGTCTCGTGGTTCCCGTGGTGGACGAAACACTCGTGGTGGTTCTAGAGGTGGAGGACGATCTTCTGGAAACAAGGGAGACCGCAAGTGTGATCATTGTGGTGGAACAAATCACACCGAACCCTATTGTTGGAAGAAGTATGGTAAACCAGAACAGGCACATCATGTCAAAGATAATGGTCCTACACAGTCTTCAGCGACTCCAATCAGTACTCCCACATCTGATTCTCAGGAGACATACACTCTGAGTTCATCTCTGCTCCAAGAGCTCATTCAGTCGCTACGGGTTTCTACTCCTTCTACCTCTACTGCTACTTTGGCAAACTCAGGTAACCCTGCTCTTGTGGCTTCTAGCTCTCCCTCCTGGATCATTGATTCAGGAGCCAGTTCACATATGTTTGGTAATTCTTCCTTATTCTCTAATCTTCGTTCTCTTAATCATAATATAGTGTTAGCCGATGGGTCATCTCGTCCTGTGTTTGGTAGAGGGACTCTTCGTCCTTCTTCTTCTCTTCATTTAGACTCTAGTCTTTATGTTCCTCAGTTTCCTTTTAATTTACTCTCTGTCAGTCAATTAACTCGATTGTTAAATTGTTCAATAACTTTTTTTGCAAATTCTTGTGTCTTTCAGGATCTCAAGACGAAGAAGACGATTGGTTCGGGGCATGAGAAGGATGGTCTTTACTATCTCGATTGTCCTTCCCTTCCAGCACATTCGCCTTCTATTGCTCTCCGCACTTCTCTCTCTCCTCTTCAGTGGCATCGACGTCTCGGTCACCCGTCCTTGGCAAGATTGAAACTTATTGTGCCAAATTTGAGTCATGTGTCTAGTCTAGATTGTGAGGCTTGTCAGTTTGGCAAGCATCACCGTAGTACCTTTTCTAGTCGTAGTAATAGTCGTGAGTCAGAGCCTTTTCGTGTCATTCATACTGATGTTTGGGGACCTTCCCGCGTTAAAAGTATCAATGGATTCCTTTATTTTGTTCTATTTATTGATGATTCTTCTCGTATGACTTGGATTTTTTTAATGAAACAAAGAACTGATTTACCCTCTATCATTTCTCGTTTTTACAATGAAATTTTCACCCAGTTTGATAAGAGAATCAAAATACTTCGATCTGATAATGCATTAGAATATGTTCAATCTGCTGTTGATCAATTTTGTCTTGAAAAGGGCATTATCCATCAAACAACCTGTCCTCGTACTTCTCAGCAGAATGGTGTTGCTGAGCGTAAACACCGTCATATTTTAGATGTTGCTCGCACCTTATTATTTCAAATGAATGTTCCTAAACCCTTTTGGGCCGATGCTGTTCTTACAGCTTGTTATCTTATTAACAGAGTCCCTACACCTGTCTTGTCCAATCAATCTCCCTTTTCTGTTCTCTATCCTGACCGGTCACCTTTTTCTCTTCCTCCTCGTGTTTTTGGATGTGTTGCCTTTGCTCATAACCTTGATCCTGGCCTTGATAAATTATCCCCTCGTTCTCGCAAGTGCATCTTTTTGGGGTACTCCCGTACACAAAAAGGCTATCGATGTTATCATCCTGCTTCTCGTCGTTATTTTGTCAGTGCTGATGTCACTTTTTTTGAATCCACAGCTTTCTTCTCTTCTGATGGCAATGCTCTGTCCTCTGACCTTATTTCCCGTGAGGGGGCGTCGTCTCCTACTCTTCCAGCTCCCATTTCTTCCGTATATATTCCTTTGCCTACACAATCGCCCCTTGATTCCACCATTACACCCATACCCGCTTCTCCTGTGGCTCCTGGTCTTCCCCTTATTCCTCCTCTTCCACAGGTATATCAGCGCGATCGTGATAGGAAGGTGATCCTCTCTTCTCCAACTGATTCTGATTCTTCGTCCGCAGATCCTGCTCCCTCATCTGATCTGCCTATTGCATTACGGAAAGGTACACGCACTTGCACCCAACATCCACTTGCTAACCATGTGTCCTATCATCGTATTTCATCGTCTCTTTTCTCGTTTGTTTGTGCCTTGTCTTCTGTGTCTGTTCCATCCTCTTATATGCAGGCCTTATCCATTCCGGGATGGAAACATGCTATGGATGAAGAGATGAATGCTCTCCATCTGAATCAGACGTGGGAACTCACCACTCTGCCTCCTGGCAAGCAGACGGTTGGTTGTCGCTGGGTTTACACTGTTAAGTATCTTCCTGATGGGACTGTTGAACGCCTCAAGGCTCGTTTGGTGGCCAAAGGCTACACCCAAACTTATGGTGTGGACTACACTGAGACCTTTTCTCCTGTTGCTCGTCTGAATTCTGTTCGTATCCTCCTTGCAGTCGCAGTTAGTCGTCATTGGCCTTTGCATCAGCTTGATATTAAAAATGCATTTCTTCATGGTAACCTTCAAGAAGAGGTCTATATGGATCAACCACCTGGTTATTCTACTCCAGGCAATAATCATTTGGTCTGTCGATTGCGGCGTGCTCTTTATGGATTGAAACAATCTCCTCGCGCATGGTTTGATCGTTTCAGCTCTGCTCTTATTGAAGTTGGTTTCTCACGCTCTTCTGCTGATCATTCTGTCTTTTGTCGTCATACTTCTTCTGGCACTATTATTGTCATTGTGTATGTTGACGATATTATTCTCTCGGGTGATGATGCTTCTGGTATTGTGGCTTTAAAACAACATCTTGCTCGTCAGTTTCACACAAAGGATCTCGGAGGCCTTGGTATTTTTTGGGCCTTGAAATTGCTCGTTCTGCTCAGGGACTCTCAATTTGTCAACGTAAGTATGTTCTGGATTTACTCTCTGAGACTGGTCTATTAGGTGCTCGCCCTGCAGACACGCCTATGGATTCCTCTACTAAATTGGATACTTCTTCTGGTACTACTTTTTCGGATGTCAGTCGTTATAGACGTCTGGTGGGCAAATTGATTTACCTAACAGTCACTCGTCCTGATATCACTTATGCTGTTGGGGTTGTTAGCCAATTTATGCATGCTCCTCGTACTCCTCACTTTGAAGCTGTTTGTCGAATCCTGCGCTATTTGAAACAGTCCCCTGGTCGTGGTCTTCTTTATCGCCCATCTTCCTCACTCACTGTCACTGGCTATAGTGATGCCGATTGGGCTGGGAGCCGTACTGATCGTCGTTCGACTTCTGGGTATTGCACCTTTGTTGGGGATAATTTGGTTACTTGGCGCAGTAAGAAGCAGCATGTTGTTGCTCGTTCGAGTGCCGAAGCTGAGTATCGTGCTATGGCTCATACTGCAGCTGAGATGCTTTGGGTTCGCTCTCTACTATATGACTTTGGGGTTGCTGTTCCTTTGCCTATGCCTATGCACTGTGATAATCAGGCTGTCATCTTTATTGCCAACAATCCTGTCTTTCATGAACGCACCAAGCATATTGAGGTTGATTGTCACTTCATTCGTGATTTACTAATGCGACGACAATTAAGTACTCCTTTTGTTCGGTCGTCGTCCCAACTGGCCGATCTTCTCACTAAGCGACTATCTCGTCCTGCCTTCCTCAATTTGTCTTCCAAGCTGGGGATTTTTGATATGTATGCTCCAGCTTGAGGGGGCGTATTAGAAGATATTAATATTATTAGTATTATAATTAGTATTATTGAGTTTTCCTTTCTTAGGTTGACAGCCTTAATTAGCTGTCCTTCCATTTCCTATTCTGAGTTGTATTGTTTCCTATTTTAATTGTAACCTTCGATTATAAATAAGAGTGCTTGGAGAGGGGAATTAATGATTCACTCTTCAATTCTTTATTCTGGTTTTCTAACTGTAATTATTGTTTAAAACTCAAATCCTCAAATCCCCACATACCCTACACCCCCCTCCCTTTCTCTTCTTTTACTATTAACGCGTTATTGATTGATGATCCGTAAGCGTGTATTAGGTGTATGATGTAACCCCATTCTTGGATGATCATCCTGGAGGTGATGAAGTCTTGATAACAGCAACTGGTAAGATTGTGGTGTGGCGTTTTCTTCATCATGCCAACCAACTTAAACTTTTCATGAAATAAAATGGCATCCACTGATGCTAGGCGTAAATCAAATTATGAGTGGAATTTTACAGGGAAAGATGCAACTGATGATTTTGAAGACGTGGGGCACAGTGATTCCGCAAGAGAGTTGATGAGCAAATACTACATTGGCGATGTTGATAGATCCACTCTGCCAGCTAAAGGGCAGTACAAGCCGCCTCCAAGAGCATCCCCTCCAGCTAACGAGAGTTCTGGAATGTTGTTAAAGATATTACAGTTTGTTCTACCCCTATTGATCATGGGAATAGCATTTGCTTTGCAGAAATACGGCAAAAAAGAGTAGCTGAATCACTAGTGCATGCGGAGGAGATCTGCATTTGGTCAAAATAAGTAGCTCGTTGGAACGTAGTACTGTTTTCCTTAAAACCCTTACTTTCAGGGGTGGTAAAAGAATTTTTTACTGGTACTTGTCTTGTAAAACTTCGTTGTCTTTCATACGTATTCAGCTGTAGTTGCGTATCTAGTTATGACTTTTGAATATGTTAATATTCTCGTGTGAGAATTCCTCTCTCGATTTCCTATCTTTAAGGTGTCGTCTTTATTAATTGTTGTAAGTTTTGGTCATGGGGATTCAGTGCCACTGTTGCAGGGTCTGAAATCGTCTCTTGTGGTGCGCTCCCTTGAATCATTGGCTGTTTGGAGGCAGAAATTACCCTTAAGAATTCTCTCCGTTCCATGCTTTTGATTGTTTTATAAATATATAGGTTATTAACGATAGCTTAAAAAAGATTCTTCTTGTGTGTTAAAATCAAAAGATGTGCCATTAACAATCGGTAGAAAGGATTCTTAGTGTGTGTTAAATGATCGTCCATTGCAGAAATACAAAAATTTATGAAAAACTAGTATAAGAGATGGCTTGGTGGTCCAGACTTAGGATCGGGTGTGTTTCTTTCAAGGTCTCAAGTTTGAATTTATTTAGGTGCTCTTTTAGGGCACAAATGTAATTTATGTTATATATGTCAATGGGATCTAGACAATTTCTGGGTTTTGTCTAGTGTACTCTGGGAGTGGGTATGATCCTACTTTAGGGAGGTTTTTTGTCAAAATAATAATAATAATAGTCACTACTTGGCTGATTTTCCTTTTGGGAAATACATGCTCGTGGGTGCAATTTCCACTTCAAAATGAATTAGATGACCCTCTCTAAGGGGTTCTTCATGTATACATTTATTTATGTTTTGGTTTGATATTTCTCTGACATCTCAAAAACCATACAAAGTGAAAACTGTATTACTTGGAAGTGGGACTCCGGAATAAAACTCCATTAGGGTTGAGTTTGAAAAGAAAAAGGTTTTTGGATACTAACTTTTTAGTTGACTACTGAAAAATTAGGTGGCATTTGGTTTATTTTTTTATTTTTTATTTTCTATTTTTATTTTGTGTTAAAACTCTCAAAATAAGAAAACAAAAAATGTTCTATTTTTTTTGTTTGGAGATTTTCTTCATTTTTTGTTAAAAATTCTCAAAATGATTTTTTGTCATTTTTCATTCCATGTGTAAAATTATTTTTGATTTCGAAAACAAATTTTAAAAATACAAGTAAACAAATGAGTCTTAACTTGTTTTCTTTATTTTCAAAAGTACAAAATGAAAAATGAATTTAAAACAGAAAATCAAAATCAAAAACAAAAAATAAAAAATAGAAAAACAAACCAAATGAGTCCTTAGATTTTTTTTTTTTTTGGTATTTGAAAAGAAAAAAAAGTTAGTTTTTGGTTACTATTTTTTTTTTGTTAATTTGACATATTTACTCTTTATAATTTGAGAGAATTTAAGAAGGTAAGAAGATAATTTTAATAATTTTAGGAAGATAATAATTAAAAAAATTAGGAGGCAAAAGCTACTCTTTTCAAACCGACCCAATAAAAAGCCCGCTGCTTTATCTCTAACTAGATAAAGCCTATACCAGTCAGTAAGATGAAAGTTTGTGGCTGCAGATTTGATTGCCTATCGCATCTGCATCAATTCTTGTCTAAGAAATTCCCTAAAGTATATTTAAACATAATTTTAGAAATTTTTTTATATAACATTATATGACGTCAAATTTGTTTACACAATTTCAAAAGCAAAGATTGTTACACTGTAATGCGGAACAAGAAGAAATCAAGCAGAGAGAGGGAGGAGAAGACAAGGCAAACAAATCATTAACATTCAATCATTTGGTATAATAAATCCAATACGATATAGCCTTTATATAAGTTAATTTTGGATCAAAATAAAATCCTACAAATATGATATATTAAAAATAAAATACTAAGGCTCCATTTGGATAATTGGGCATTTTATATCAATGGAGTTGAGATTAAATTATATTAAAATACAAGTGAAAGAGTTAATTTATGTAATAATCACTACCACCACTACTTTTATTATAAATGATTTCAAGTAACTATTTTTTGTAATAATTTTAAATCAATCATAATTCATTATGTTAAATTATTCAAAACTAATAAAGTTATATTTGCGCAATTATCTTTAAATCAGTAGCATCAAACCCATTAAAAACAAATTCATAAATACAAACGTAATCTAACATAAGGAATAAAATTAGAAATTCAATCCCAATGGTATAAAATAAAATAAAACTAATTCTAATACTCTGAAATAAAATACAATTTTTAGTATTTTCTTTAATTTTGCATCACAAGGTCTCTTTACTTTTAGAAAGTTACTATGAAATTTTTTTTTTTTTTTCCCAAAGAAAGAACGGGTAGAAATGTTATTGTAAGCCTACTTTTTATTTTTTTATTTTTATCTTTATTTTAAAGAAGAGATGAGATTTAGAAAAACTTAATGATCACCAACAAAACACACGCAACCAAAGTAATGACACAAGTGGACCAAAGCCAAAGTATCTACTGGCTTGTCACAAGACCATTGCTGTTTAGATAGCAAACTGAGCTTTGTCCTTGCAACTCTTACAAAGGAAAACGAATCAAATCGAGCTTTATGGAGAGATCCTAGCTGAATAATTGATGGCCAAGTTCACATGCAAATTAATGAACTTGCGAATGGAAGTAGCAAAGATTCTTCACTCTTCTCACTTAGCTTGCAAGGGAAAAACAAACTAATGAGTGGAGTATATTGTACAAATTTATTAGTACGATCAGTTGAGTCCAACAGGTGCACAAAAATTAAAAAATCAAACTGAATCAATCGAAATCAATTAAAATAGTTTGATTATTTGTTTGTTTGGTTCGGTTTAGTTTAAATTTTATAAAAAGAATTTAAATCGCGTTAAAATTTATGATCAAATCGATTGAACTAACCAAAATTTATATTTTTTTCACAATGAATGATATATATTATTTTAGATATTTCGTTTATGTATTTTATGTATCCTAAAAATAAAATAAGTTTCTAAGACATAGTCTACCTCATTCGGCCTTTAAATCCCAATTCAATTCAATTCAATTCGGTTTGTTTGGGTCGAACCATTTGCTCATCCCTAGTTAATCCAGGGCCACTGAGAGGTTAATGAAATAAGGTACTTTTTCCCCACTCTAAACAATACAGGAAGGAAAATAAAATTTTTGAAAGGGAAAAAGAGGTTCAGAAAATCTGATAAGATCAAAGGTACTGCTGCTACTGCAGAATGGTCTGCCCTGGATTTCGAAAATATTCGAACTCAATGAGGAGGGTGCAGCCCCTTTTTCAGGCAAGTGTAGTACGACACCAACTTGTGCCACGGAAAAGTTTGCATCAAGAAGAGAAATAAACACCGACAAACAGTGACCACAATTGGGTCGAGATCAGAAGGAAGTCAAGTAAAATGATTGTAAACAATCATATATACATATACATACATATATATATATATATATATATATATATGTGCATAAATCTTACGGCATGCAATGCAGGGAGTAGTTCGTGTGAGGATTTAAATTCATGACCTTTCGACATCCAGACAATAAGTAGTCTTTTTAATTTGGAGACACATCCATCTCTTCCCTGAAAATGACTGAAAGACACGAATAATAAACTTCGTCTAACATATATGTATATATATGTATGTATATATATATGTATAACACGAACAATGTTTGAAACTAGTGACATCTAAATTCAAGAACAGCAGATAGATAGAAACCCATTTCAGATCTTAGCAAGAAAAATCTATAGTAGATAATCCTCTTAAGTGCGCAGACACTCTGAATAAACATGTACGGTATATGCAATAATCACTTCTAGTGGGCCCATAGAATTCATTGCCCGACAGTGGATAGACAGAGGATTTTTGGAAGAGATTTTCTTCAATCTCTCTGTTCATTAACTTGGATCTGTAGACGGAGCTAGCAGAGGGAAATTGTACGTGGTTACAGAAAGAATTGCATTGAAGATGAATTAATGGATGGTCCTCCTTGCAAGGCAACGAGATCGACTGTGACTGTGTGCCATCATGTCAAAGTGCGAACACCATGAAAATGATGCGGGGGCGTGTCTCTCGATTAAATTAATCTGTTGTCTAACCAGAGTTTGCCAATTAGTGGGAGAGTCACTACTAGTAGATTTTAATCATTTTATGTGAAAGCAATTAAAAACCATCCAAATTCAATATATCTTCACAATTATCATCATCAGTAACTACTTGGAGATGCGTTTTGTGTACTAAAAAATATTAAAAAATTTTAAAAATCAGTAAAAAATTTTTAAAAATTATTTATTTTTTATCTCATTACACGAATTACGAACTCATAAATTATCTCATTTTATCTCATTTTTTATCACTTCAAACACCACAAAATTTCATTAGTGAATAAAGGGAAAAGAGCGTAGGTGTCAACCAAGAACAACCATTAGTCTCATGATTAGTACCTCTCTCAATAAGCGCGATTTATGGGATATGTTTTGCTGCCATTCGTACGCTGGTGGGTGAATTAATGTGCGAATAAGCAACTTCACCAACTGGACTGATAGGAATGTTCACAAAAAATGACAGACATTACTCAACTGAGATTTTGATCAATTAGCTAGAGCTAGCTAGGAGGATATCCCAGCTCGATTAATTGCATCCTTATCCTCTAAATTATAATTATAGGAGTGGAATCTATCTCATTGGTTAGATTAAGGATATACACGATTAATATGTGTGCCCATCTCTCTCTCTCTCTCTCTCTCTCTCTCTCTCTCATGCATTCAATGTGCAAGAGCTCCATCAACTATTCATGATCTATGTGCGACTCCCTAACCTCTAGTTTATTAACTGGTTTTCTTAATTTCATTAATATTGCAAGCAATCACATCATGTGTCTACATAATTACTTTGGTTTATTTTATTTAATAACAAGTATATTAGCTTATATTGATTAATTAATTGACAAAAGAACCAATATCCCTCCAAATGTGAGGCATCAGATCACTGTAGCAGAGGTTGGACATTAATTTCAGAAACAAATATTATTTTTGAACTTGCATTGTTCCTTATCCAAAACATTCCCATCTTGCTTTGTTTCTTGTGTTTAGACCTCTTTTCCAAGTCACCGTCATTGTCCCGGGTTCTAAGGCAACCTACACGGAGGCTCTTGCTGCTTGGACGGACAAACCATATGGGTCTTCATTGAAAAATTTAACTATTGCACTGGTGGGAGGTCTCTGTCAGTTTCATCAAGTAGAGAGGTCCGGTCGATCTCTAATTCATTTTATTTCATTAGATCATTGCCGTTACCTCCATGTCTACCATATATATCTATATATATATATATATGTATATACATACATATACATATATATATATATATATATATATATGTATATACATATATATATATTTTGTAACACACAGACACACACATATATATACATATATGCATATTTGAATGAACACAAATGGGCAAAAACAACCCATCAGCATTGTAATAACCTTTTGCAGACAGATCTTTATGCTTTTCATTTTTTCAGTTCTCGGATTGAATATCAGATGAATACAAAGTTAGACTAGGCATATTAATTATTTGCTCCAATTTTAGATACTCCAGATGATATGTAGACGGCAAGATGCTAACCGATCCACACAGTAAATCACATATTAATTACTACTATTAATTTTACCCATGTTCCAAACAAGGAGTAGTAACTGTAATTTTCAATCCATAAAGTAAATTTTCAGCAATATGTTGTTGCAGGACTCGTATCACTGTAAAATACATTTAAAAAAAAAAAGAAGAAGAAGAAGAAGAAGAAGAAGAAAAAGAAAAAGAAGGGTTATCTCAACAGCTAGCTCAAAACAAAAGTAGTTCTGCTAATATTTCTCAATTAGGGAATTGAAAACAAACCAAGCATGAAAGAACAAACAAATTAAGGATAGAAGGGACCAGTTGTATTATTCATTGATTAACGCTAATCAAACACTTGATCATCCATGACGCAGGCACGACCTATTGCTGGTAACTAGCTGATGTAACTCCCCTATAATTAATTTAGAATCAACAATTTCAATACGACGTGACAATTTGTCATGTTTTACACAGGTCGATCGAATCTATGAAATGGTTGGTGCGGCTCTGTGATTGATCTAAATATTAATTATACCGACGAGAGCTTAATTAGTTAAATTAATGCATGTGGGAGGACCTTGCTGTTTGATTTGCACCAATAACTTTAACATAAATATGTGTTAGCCATCTTTTCCCCGTCTTAGTCACTGTGGTCAAGCCATCGAACAATGCCTAAAATTATATATCATCGCAAGTAAATCACGCGTTATATACATATACATGTATATATATATATATATAACAACTTTTTATTTTTTATTTTTTCAATTATGGCTCCGTTTAGAGCTCTCCAAAATAAAACAAAATCTTACAAATCTTTACAAATACGAATTACGAGACAATAAAATTTAAATTTTTCACTCACTGTACGAATTACGAGACATTTACTTTTACAATTTTATACTATTTTATACAATTTTATATAACTCCAAACACATATATGTCACTTGGCAATAAGTCTATTTCAAGGGATAGGAGCAGTAATCAATCAAAAGGGACTCAAACATCCAAATTGCATGCGGAGAGATCTCAAAATTCTTAACCAAATTAAAATTTTTAAGCATCAGAAATAGATTTTCTCCCACATTTGGCAATTCCACCTCAAAACAAACAAATTTACGATTTGACCTGTGAAAGAAAAAATAAAATAAAATAAAAATAAACCCTGTCGACCTATGAAACATAAAAACAATTTGCATTAGATCCACTTCTTTTACTTCTTCAATGTCAATCACCTTCACTAAGAATATAATAGGAAGATACTGAATGATCTTTTCTACTACTATCTTTGTTGGAGTTGGCTCTCTATATTTGAAACTTGAATTTACTAGGTAACACAACTTGACATAAAATTGATCAAACCTCTCATCTTCATTCATTTTTAACCCTTCAAAATCATATGTGATCTTTTGCAACTTGAAATTTCATAACATTAGGAATTTGAAGGGGAGGAAATGGATAAAGTTATCACTCTATTGATTCTAAGAATACTTAGAGAAATAAGACAAGAGAATAAAGATACTTTCTCTAATAATAAAATTTTTAATCAAAATCAACTCAACCGCATAATTCGTAGGCATTACATCCTTATATATGTATATTTATAAAAGTCTTAACTTAACAAAATCTTAATAAGATTAAAACACCATAAAAAAGAGATTTACCAAAAAAAAAAAAAAAATTTTGACAAATTTGACTGAATGCCATTTGAACACAATAAAGAAAAAGAAATATTCTCAAAACAATAAGGAAAAAATAATCAAGTATTAATCCTAAATAAGTGAAAAATACTAGTCAAATAAGCCTTTTCTTGTTATGTCTTTGAAAAATTGCAAAAAATGATAAATTTGACTAAATGCCATTTGAACACAATAAAGAAAAAGAAATATTCTTAAAATATAATAAAATAAGGAAAAAAATCATCAAGTACTAATCCTAAATAAATGAAAATATTAATCAAATAATATTATTCAACAAGTATTTAAAATCAAGATAAAAAATATTTATTATAAAAGTTTTTATATCTTCTGTTGACATTATTGCATCACTACATGAGTAAGTTCAAGAATCCTTTAAGAATTTATTGCAGTTGTACAACTTGATATTTTTCTAAACTCATAAGATAAAAATTACATAAAAAATAGAACTAATAGATTTGCAATTCCATTAAGCCTTTTCTTGTTATGCCTTTGTTTATCTTCATAAGTTTAAACACTTCGATTTCTTCTACTTTATGAGCTGGAGATGTCCAATCTTGTTAGATAGCAAGCCACACATTTCAATTCACAAAAATCAAATGTTCTTTCATATGACCCTTTCAATGTTTATAATTTGTACTATCAAACCAAGTAGGTCTTGTATTTGAACCATATTTACATGGAAAAATCATCTAAATCTTAAATCTCACCCTTTTATACAAAACAAACTTATTCTAATATTAAGTGAAAATTCGTATACTAAATATCTGCAACAAGTACATAATCAATTGGAAATAAACAATAAAAAAGTTGAAGTAAACAGATATAAGATTTTAATAAAAAAAAACTCAAATTAAGAAAAAATCTTAAATTTTTCATTATAAATACGAATTAGTTATAAAGATTCAACTTTACGATAATTTTGAATATAAGAACCTAGATCGTACCAATGACGCAATCTTCAAATTTTAAAAGATTAAATAAATTCTCAACAACTACTAAATTCACAGCATGCACAATCTAAAATTTTTCAAGTCACCAACACATAAATAATATGAATTAGTTGTTGATTAAGGATGAGTGATAATTTAAAACTTTTGGATTGAATTGCTCCTTGAGTATGTTTATTTTTGTTGGAAACCTTAAAAAGGCCTAAAATACGTATAATACAAAATTCGGGGCAAATAGGACTTTCATATGTAGTTTTAAAAATTGTGAAATTGCCTCTCGATAATTTTTTACAAGGATTTCGGCATCTTCTTGCATGTTACTGCCTGCATCCAGCAAATGTTTTTTTTCTTTTTAAGAAAGAAAAGCATTCAGCAATTGTTGCAACATTTTCCAGTATGTTTCATGTGAATATCTAGCAAATGCATAATTTTTTGGCTTTTTAAAATTTCAAAAATAATTATTTTAATTCTAAACTTTAACGCCTTACCTTATATTTAAATCTACATAAACTAAAACTCTATTTTGATCATGAATTGTCAATTTAAATATATATATATATATATATATATATAATTTTTAACGCATTTGAAAGTTTCTTGCTTGGGGACGAAGAGATAAATTGGAGTGAGAGCGAGGGGGAGAGAGGTGTTAATATTTAACATTGATAATTAGGTCCTCACACAAGACAGTGCATGCAAGACAACCTTCCAATAACAATATTAGAATTAAGTCAAATAAATAGATTAACTAAAAGCAAGTTGAATATCAATATCCCTCTCAGCGTCGCCCACTGGATTAAAAATGTCTACCTCAATACAATTTGAGTCTTACTCTCCCAAAAAGTTTGGGACAGGATAATTAATATATGCCAGTGTGTCCTAACTAATCTAAGCGGTGAACCCATCATTGGGCCCAATCTCTCTATTGCCAACACAGTGTCTTTGCTCTGCAATTGTTTATCATTTGTGTACTTTAGGGCACGACCAAATGGTTAGTACAACTGCATTAATCTCCTCCACAACACTAACTTCACATACCGATGATATGTATAATAATTATTCTCTCTCACTTTGCTGTACCCAAGTGTCCCTATTTGTTTGCCCAATAGCGTCTGCACAGAGTAAACACTTTTGTATCAATAAACAAATTAAGTAGGAGACAAAACAATTGCATATATTAGGCGTATAATCTACATTAATATCAAATTCCTTTTCCTAATACCATTAATACTCGAAGTCGGTATTATTTAGTATTTACCAGGTTAATAATTTACAATTAATTCATATAAAATTAAAATTACATATATATGAAAGTGTAGTAATGTATATGAGGAGACGTAGTAAAAAATTAAAAAAAAAAATGTAAAAGAGTCCAAAAAGAAAGGGGAAATAAATGCATGAGAAAATTCGTATGCGGAAAGTCGGAAAGGAAGAAAGAACAAAACGAAAAATAAAAAAATAAAAAATAAAACCAGAACAAAACAAACTTGTGAGGTCGCCACGTCATAAGCTGATGACGACTCCATTTTCACTATAATATAATTATATAATATGTATGATTTTGCGCATGGTAGCGTATTAATTCTGTTATTTTACGGTAAATATATGTATCACTATATTTCAGTACGTGTGCCGTTTTAAATTTATTATTATATATTACACAAAAATAATTAAACGTATTTTAAATACATGTATATAAAATACAATTTAAATATAAAACATCAATTATAAATTAATAACATGTTTTATTTTTTCATATTGTAATCTATGTCACATCTTATATATGAAAACAACCCAAAAAAAAAGAGCTTCTTCTCTGAAGTTTGATTTAAAAAAAAAAAAAAAAAGGAAGAATTTTCAATTTGTCAATAATAGTTCCATGAGGTTTAAAAAATACAACCTAAAGAAATATAAAAAGAAAAAGAAAAAATTGTGTGAAAAAATAAATTATGCAAACTCGAGAAATTCCTTTATAATTCGAAAATTTCACAATATTATTTTTTCCTTTTTCATGGGCTACCATGCACGCATATCGCCGGAAACGGTGAGGTATTTGATAACAATGCCTCCAATCTCCTCCTTATCCCACAACAATATACCACAGTGAAGATATCACTTTCTATCTCTCAATTAATGCGGTAGAAAAGATATGGGAAAGGACTAGGAGTCATATGTGTAAATTAAAAAGGGCATGAGGGTTACTTCCCAACAATTTTACGCCTTGTTTAATTTATGTCATATTTGACAGTCCAAGGCTGTATTTGGTACGTAAAAATAGAATAAAATTTATTTTTATTTTAACTTATTTTTATTTTTAGTATCAAAAAAATTAAGTTGAAATATTATTCTTTAAGAATAACAATTCTTGAAAAAAAAAACATTATATAATTTAAGTGATAGAATAGCTAAAAAAAAAAAAGAAGCAACTATTTTACGATTACAAATTTCTCTCTATCATTCTCTTGAATTATAAAATGACCATTTTATGCCTTAACCTCATTTTTTTACTAAATCTGAACTTGAGTTATAAAATGACTATTTTAACCTAGGTTTGTTTTTGCCCAAATTTATATTCCGAGCTTCCCAAAAAATAAATAAAAATATTCATTGATATATTTTTTAATAATTAAGCAAATTTTAGTCTAATTCAAAATTAGATAATAAAATGACTATTTTATCCACAGGTCTGCTTTTTATCCAAATTTGTATTTTTGGTTCTCAAAAGGTTAAAAAAAATATTTATTGACGTGTTTATTAATAACTAAAAAAATATCAGCTCAACCTGAACATAAATTATAAAACAACGATTTTGCCCTTGAACCCATTTTTTGTCTAATTTACATTCTAAGCACCCAAAAGACTAAAAAAACTATCCATTGATTTTTTTAAAATAATTAAACGGATTTCAACCTAAAGTGTATTCAGACTACAAAATAATTATTTTACCCTTGGACCCAATTTTAGGCCAAATTTATATTTTAGGTTTTCTAATAGACTAAAAAATATTTATTGACATTTTTTTAATAATAAAAAATTTTGGCCGAACTCAAACTCAAGTTGTAAAATAACCGTTTTACCCAGCGTCCCCTTTTTTTTACTAACAGAGATTTGATAATAAATTTATTTTTATTGTTTTTGAAAAATTAAAGCTTTAATTTTTATTATATTTCATTTTATTTTATCACATTTAAAATTTTTTAATCAAATTTTAAAAATTCGAATGTTTATTTGATTTCCATTATTTTCATGTTGCAAACCAAACATAATAGAATGCGCATTCCATTCAATTCTTATTTGTATTTCATCCTCACATATTACTCCATTCCATTCCTAGAACTTATTTCCTCTGTCATTTTTTTTATTTTTTTTCATATTAGCCATTCATTTTCATTTAAAGGCCGAAACTACAAACTCAATTTGTAATGAACGCAAAAATAATTATAATGTAAGAATGAATGAGGGAAAGTTAATGTAATAGGACACACAAAAGATTGTATTGTCAACCTTTTAGTGAAAATGAAGGGTTGAAACTTAAAATAATAGAAAAATAATAGAATTAAAAATAATATGGGAGCCGAGTCCCATTCCCATGCATCAAAAATACCTAAAAGTTTATTCCGTTGCAAAAAATAAATAAATAAATAAACACGGTGAAATAACATAACTACGTATCTAATCCATATAATAATAAGTGGGAATAACTTCCAGCCTTCCAACATCCATTTTATGTCTTTTTTTCCAGTTATGCCCCTCTAGTTTTTTGTTTATTACTAATTGGCTTTTTGTTTTCTTGGGTGTTTTTCTTTCCTTTTTTCTTTTTTCTTTTTCTTTTTTTTTTTAAGTAAAGATGCCCTTTGGCTTTCAATGACCATTTGAGCCTCTTTTTTCCAGTTATGCCCTTCTATGTTTTTGTTTATTACTATTTTATCTTTTTATTTTTTCAGTATTTTTTATTTTTTAATAATAACGATAAAACCTTTTTATATTTTTTTTTTATTTTCGCCTTGTTCATATTTAAGGTTATTGTCATTTTATCTTTCTATATGTCTTTTTTCAATATCTATTAAGGGCTCGTTTGACAACACTGTCGTTTTTTTGTTGTTATTTTTCTATTGCCGTTTTCTATTTTTTATTTTCTGTTACCGTTTATTTTTTTTTTTGAATGAAAACTGAAACTACGTTTGAAAATGCAAGTTTGTTTATAATTATTAATTTTTTATTTTAAAAAATATTTAATTCTATTAGTTTTAAAAAATTAATAGAACTTAATAAAATATATTTTATATTAATTTAATTTAAATAATATAATTAATTAAATTAATACAATAAATTATTTATTAAAATCATTTAATTCAATAAATATAAAAATATTAAATTATATAATTTATTAATAATAATTTAATAAAATATATTTCATATTAAATAAATAATTAAATTAGATTAATTATTAAATTAAATTATTTATTTTTAAATTAATTAAATTCATTTAATTATTGATTAAAATAATTTAATAAAATATATTTTATATAAATTAAATTAATTAAATCATAAATAATTTAATTTAATTATGATATTTATTTAAAATAATTTAATAATTATTATTAAATTAAATTAAATTAAAAATTAATGTAATTTAATTATGTATTATTAATTATTTTATATAAATTAATTTAATTATTAATTATTAAATTGAATTAATTAATTAATTTAATTATTAAATTGAATTAATTAATTAATTTGGTTTTATTATTTGTTAAAAATAATTTATACTAATTTATATAATTAATTTAATTTATTGAATTTAATTATATTATTTATTAAAATAAATTATTTTAATAAAATATTTGAATAAAATAATTTATTTTTATGTAATGTAACAAAAGTAGACAAAGTTTTAAAATTAACAAAATATTGGCAACAGAAAAGAAAAACCAAAGTGAAAACACATTTTTTCTGTTTACTTTTTTCTGTTTATGTTTTCATTTTTTTTTAAAACAAAAAAAACGGAAACAAGTTTATCAAACATGTTTCCGTTGCGAGTTTACAAAATTTTAAAAACATAAATAGAAAAATAAAAAACGGAAACGTTACCAAATGGGCTTAAGAGTTTTGTTTTCTTTCTATTTTTATATCAATTTTTTTCTTTCAGAATTACAAATTTTTTTAGATTTACATTCAATTTTCAATATATCTATTTGTATTCTATATAACTCCCAGCCTTTCAATGTCCATTTTGTGTCTTTTTTTTTTTCGGTTATGCCCTTTAGTTTTTTTGTTTATTACTAATTTGATTTTTTTGGGTTTTTTTAATTTTTTTTTTTTAAGAGTAAAGATACCCTTTGGCTTTCATTGACCTTTTGAACCTCTTTTTTTCTAGTTATGCCCCTTCTATTTTTTTTATTACTATCTTGTCTTTTTATTTTTTCAGTTTTTTTTTTTTTTGGTGGTTTTTTAAGAGTAACGATAAAGCCTTTTTTGGTAATTTTTTTTTTATTTTGGCCTTCTTCGTATTTAAGGTTATTGCCATTTTACAATTTTTTTTAAGAGTTACGTTTTCTTTCTATTTTTATTTCAATTTTCTTTTTTGTTTCAGAATTACAATTTTTTTCTTATTTATAATCAATTTTCAATGTTTCCATTCGTACTCTATATAACTCCCAGCCTTCGAACGTCCATTTTGAGTCTGTTTTTTTAGGTCATGCCCCTTTAGTTTTTTTTTTTTTTTTTTTGTCTATTACTAATTTGCTTTTTTTTTTTTTTTTATAAAAGAGTGAAGATACCCTTCGGCTTTCAATGACATTTTCAGCCTCTTTTTCTAGTTATGGCCCTACTATTTTTTGTTTATTACTATTTTGTCTTCTTAGGCACCGTTTGGAATGTTTGCTCAGCCTCTTTTTCTAGTTATGGTCCTTCTATTTTTTGTTTATTACCATTTTATCTTCTTAGGCACCATTTGGAATGCCAACAAATAGAAAAAAAATAAAATAAATCTCCAACAACCTCTATAAATTACTAAAACTCTCTATTACATATTTACATTTTCACTTTTATTAATTTCAAAAAATTTTAATATTTCACTAAAAAAAAAATTGGAAGGAGATTAATCGAGTGTAAAATTTTTTTTGACAATCATGTTCTTTAAGTCAAAAATTTTCAAATGAGTACCATTGTCGCAATTTTATACAAATTCTTTTAAATCCGTTAGAACGGATTTGGAAAATCGTTCTAACGGTTTAGTGCAAAAGAAAGAGAAAAGCACTACTGTACAGAACATTAACATGTATTTTTTCAAATTCGTTAGAACAAATTTGGGAAACCATTCTAATGGTTTTTACACTGTTCATCTCCAAAAAACGCTGTTTGGAAAGAAACACCAAATGCCATTTCTTTACCCCAAACCATGTTTTTTCTTATTTTTTATCACTTCAAATGCTACCTTATTTTTTCAGTGTTTTTTTTTTTTAATTTTGTAATAGTAATGATAAATTTTTTTTGGTATTTTTTTTATTTTAGCCTTCTTCATATTTAATGTTATTACCATTTACCTTCCTATGTGTCTTTTTTAGTTTTTTTAAGAGTTACGTTTTCTTTTTATTTTTATTTCAAATTTTTTTTCTTTCAAAATTATAATTTTTTTCCTATTTATATTCAATTTTCAATATATCTATTTGTATTTTATATAATAAGTTACAATACACTTTCAACGTACATATTTTTACCAATATTTTCATTTTTGTCCTTATTTTATTTATTTTTTTTTGTCTTTCAAGTGTTGCTGTGTTTTTTTTTTTAAATAATAAACCACGTGCAATGCACATCCAATGTACGTATTTTTACTAATTTTTTATTCTTTCTTGTTTTATTTATTTATTTTTTTGTCCTTCAATTGTTACTTTTTTTTTAGAGTTTTGTTTTTTTAATTCTATATAGCAATATACTTTTAACGTACAAATTTTTGACCAATTTGTTATTTTTGCCTTTATTTTATTTTTTTTATCCTTCAAGTGTAGCTGTGTTAAGCCACAATATATTTTTAAGGTATATATTTTTATCAATATTTTCATTTTTGCCGTTGTTTTATATTTTTTTTTAACCTTCATGTGTTTTCTTTTTTTTTTTTTTTCATCCTTTTTTTAGCTTTGGTTTTTGGTTCAAACTCAAATACTATTTTATTAATTACTCTTTAATTTTTTATTATGTTATTTAATATTTATTCTATTTTTTTTCTTTCACTGGTATCTTTGTATCTCTTTCTTCATATAGAGGGAAAAAAAAAGCGAGAAAGATACAAGGATTCAAAATTTCTTCTTTTGTTTAAGTAGTATTTAGATTAAGAATTTGTCACGAAAAAATAAGAAAATGTTAGAATTCTAAATTCCGTCTCTTATTTAGGATATATATAAAATATAGAACAAAATATATGGAACATAAAAAATGAAATTAAGTAAATCAAAAAATTTAGGGTTAAATATCTACTTACCCCTTAAACTATCAAATTTTTTTACTTCCCCCTTCAACTACCAATTGAACTCCTTTTCCCTTTCAACTATCATTTTTTCGTTTAATAAGGACAAATTACATTTTCGATCCAATAGATAGATGAAAAAGTTAGTCCCAAGACTATATTAGTCTTTTAACTTAAATATCCAATTGCCCCTTAAACTATTACATTTTTTACTTCCTCTTTCATCTATCAATTGAACTAGAACGATAGTATTTTGGGTTAAATATCTACATTGAACTAAATTAGCACAAAAGCTAATGGCTAATTTTTTGATTGCGTGTGCATCGCATTATTTTTAAGAGTGATGTTTACAATTTGTTTGTTTGCCAAAACAAAAAAAACTATGCGATGCCTATGCAATTAAAAAAATAAGTCTGTAACTTTTGTGCGAATATTTTTTGTAACATGCCAACTTACACACGTATCACGTATGCCCCAATCTCTAATTAAATGAAAACTACCATTATCACCATTATTAAATCAAACTGGTAAGATTATTATTATATATAAAGTAGGTCAATTGCAATATAAATTAAATCAATTCCAATCCCATCAATCCCGAAAAGTAGATTTTTTGAAATAAAAATATGTTGCTCGATACTTACAAATTAGTTTTCTTCCGGTGGGAGCCCTCAAGACCTATGTTATTTTTGAAACTCTAGCTTTACTGATGAAAACCCTTCAGATCCACAATGGAGTTGAAAAATGGTGACTAAACTAAAAAGTCCCAATTGATTTAAAATCAAAAAGGTCCCCAAGTTGTTAAACCAATTAGAAGGTTATAAGTTTGCTTTGATCAGCATAAGTTTACTTTGTTAAACCAATTAAAAGATTATAAGTTTGCTTTGCCAACCATCAAGATCTCACAATGGAGTTGACTAGCATAAGTTTGCTTTGAATCCCTTCGGAAATATTTGGTTTGACCGACAAAAGTTTACTTTGATCAATAAATTAAAAACCCTTAACTGTTTTAAGTGTATGAAATGTCTATATTACCCCATTTCTTTTTTCATTAGTTAAAAAAAAAATAGTTAACGGTTTCCGTCACAAATTTTGGATGGAAAACATGATTTATTCTTAATAAAAAAGAAAATGATAGTTGAAGGGGGAAGAGAGTTCAATTGGTAGTTGAAGGGGGAAGTAAAAAAAAAAAATTGATAGTTTAAGGGATAAGTAGATATTTAACTCAAAAATTTAATAAGTTAATTAATTCATTTTAATTTAATTTTTTTAAATTTATTCAAATAAGAGTATATATTTACGATTTTATTTTTTTTTATTTTTTCCTATATTTTTCATTTGATTTTCATTTCATCTTTCCTTCCCTTTTTCTTTTCATCAAATTCTTACTCAAAGCGCACTTTTTTTTTCTTTTGGAGTTTTAAATTTTCTTAAGGTCAAATATTTTTTATTAATTATTTTTCCTCTTTATTTGTATTACTTATCTCATATTATTCATTTTTCTTTCTCATTTACATTTCTCTATTCATTAAAAAAATAAAGGAATACGGATTCAAAATTCATTCTCTTGTTTGCGTTATGATAAAAAATAAAAGAAAAAAAATGAATGAAAGTTAGAAAATAAAAAAATTAATATGTTAATAAATGCTTTTTATTTCTTTATTGTTTTTAATATGTTCAGACATGTATAAAATATTTTTTTAATTATTTTCTCTATATTATTTTAACATTTTATTCAATATTTGTTAATTTTTCTTCTCTCACATCCTCCAAGCTGTGTTTGGCTCAATAATTTGTCACTAGAAAAAAACTAGATAACAATTTAAAACTCTTCTCTTGCTTAGATTATGATGAAAGAAAGAAATTAATTAATTAAATTAAAAATTAATACATTGATGAATATTTTTATTTTTTTATATTTTTAAACTCATTCAAATAAATGTATAATTTGAATTTATATATTTTTCTTGTATTTTATTATTTATCTTCTTTTATTTTTATCCCCTCTCACTAATTTTTTTCTTCTATTACAATGTTAATTAATTAATTTATTTTTCTTCATATTTGCGCCGGCATCTTTTACTAGTGTGTGTGTGTGTGTGTGTATCCATAAGTAAACATGGTGAAATAACATTTGGTTGGTTGCTAGTTAGCTTCGTCAATTGATGTTATCTTCAAGGAATCAATAGAAATATAGACTGCTGGGCAACTCATTGATTTTTAAGTACTTAATTTGGTATTATTTTATCTGAGGTCTTAATCGGAGTTATAAATAAATATATATATTATATAATTAGTAAAAAAAATATTATAAATATCATGTCATGTCAGCACGAAGAAACCAAAGTTAAGAGGGTTGTATGATTCACAAACTCTACGTGCAGCCATGCAATATGGTAGTGTGTGGGATAAAACTCTATTAATTAAAACATATAGAATGGAAAAGTAGAGACAGAGAGGAAGAGGAGGAGTCGTAGTGAGACTTTCGAAACCTTTGATAACCCAAACTTGTATTGCTTTCACCCCCTCCCCCCACCACCCCCCACCTTTATATATATACATTAGTCAAAATAAAAACAGCAAACCTTAGGAAAACTGAACGGTCTAAAAGGGGACAGAAAAAAGAAATACAAACAAAAACAAAAATAGGCTATTCAACAAAAGCAACAACAAGAGCATTTTCATACAGCAAGTGCTAAAGGGAGTAGAAGATTTAGGAACACCTGCACGAACATCCTTTTTTTTTTTTTTTCCTCCCCCCTCTTGTTATGTTTACTTCTTATTAATATAAAGTGGCATACACCTAGGACAATGATATGCGCCTAGGCCGCAACTTAGCCCTGAGTGGGTTCGCCATCTCGCACGACAACCTGAGCACCTCCGACAGGTCAACTCCGCTGGTTGTCTCATCCGACGGCCCCCATTCAAACTCGTGCAATAGTGACGCCACCCAGAAGCTGACAGTGCTCAACCCCAGGGTCTTACCCGGGCATGTCCGCCTACCCGACCCGAAAGGGGCCAGCCTGAGATCGGACCCCATCACCGAGAACTCCATCTCGGACTCCTTGGTATTCAGGAACCTGTCAGGGTTGAATGCAAGTGGGTCGGACCACACACCCGGGTCCCGCATGATGGCCCACATGTTCACCATTGCGGTGGTCCCCGCCGGAACGTGACTTCCGTCGACGGTGGTGTCGGTAATCGCAAGCCGCGCCCACGACAGGAGGGGCCCCGGCGGGTGCAACCTCAGCACTTCCTTCACCACCGCCGCTAGATACATCATCTCCGTTATGTCAGCCTCGGTGACCGCACGTGAACGCCCAACAACTCTGTCTAGCTCGTCCTGGACCCTTGATTGAACATGAGGATGGAGCACCATCCTCGCTAGTATCCACTCGATCAAAACCGCCACTGTATCAGTTCCTCTAAATATCATTTCCTGTAAACATCAGTTAGTTTAAAAATGGAAGTTCATCTACCTGTGCTGTATGTAGTACGGCTATATATAATACTTGAACAAAAATCTGGTTGAACTGAATTGGGTTACCCAGAGGACCGCGATCATGTCGCAGTCAGATAGCTTATCAGGTCCCTGAAGAGAGAGCAGAACATCCACGAAGTCACGAGTAACCTGGCTGCGGGGTTGAGCCCTGTGCTCTGAGATGATTTGGCTGACGAACCGGTTCACTCTGGGGACCAGTTTGGAGCACCTGAGCCGGACTTTTTGTAGGTCAAAATCAGCTAACCAAGGGAGATGATCAGACCAGTTGAGGGTGCCCAGGAGGTCGTACCCTTGGTCAACCAGCTGTCTGAGCTCGTCAGTTTCGGGGTTATTGTAGGAATCGAGTATTCCGTATTTGAGTCCAAACACAGAGCACATCATGTTGTTGAGGGAGGCACGTTTGAGTGCGTCGCGGACACAAATGTCTCCCCTGTGTGCCCCTAACATTGCCACCATCTCAGCAGCGATCTCAAATCTCTGTGCCTCCGACGTTTTGATTTGCTTCGGACAGAAGAGATGAGTGGCGGCGATTCTGCGAAGGGTTCGCCAGTAAACGCCGTAGGGAGCGAACCCAATAGCTCTGTTGAACATAAGACTGTAGGCGGACTCCTTTACCGGACGATCCGCAAAAACCGAACTGTTGAGAATCTCTCTGGCAACGTTGGGGTTGCTGGCAATGATAACTCTAGTCTCACCGAGGCTGAAAGCCATGAGACGCTGGGCATGGCATCTCTCAGCCATGGCGGCAAGCCGGTGGTGCGCCAGTCCGGACATCAGGTTCATGCTTCCTATCACAGGGACACCTCTCGGACCCGGGATGGGCTTACCCGGAAACTTGAAGCACAATCCTTTGGTGAACCTATACTTGCCCCAAGCCGGACCACCAGGATAAACCCAGTAAATCAAGCTCAAGACTATCCAAACCAAACCAGTTGCAAAAACCAACCACACAAAGTTCAGAGAAGTGAAAGCTCCGCAATTTGAAGCTAGAGCAAAAACCCAGAGACTATCTATGCCTGTTCTCATAGTCATAGCTCGCTCACCCGCTCGAAGAAGAAGAAGGAGAAAACAGACTCTCACAAAGCCAGTTATTTGCTTTTGGAGCAACAAGAAAGAGGGTTGGCTGGTATTTTATATAGGGGTTCTAGGAAAGGAAAAAAAAATAAAAAGGAGAGTGGGAAAAAAATGAAAATAAAGGGAAAGGAAAAAAAAGGAAAAAAAATAAAATAAAATAACCGTTATACCCTGAGTAGGACCGTATAACTGAAATGAAATGAAAATATTTTTGTGGGTATATAAATAGATGGATTGATATATGATGGGAACGAAATTGAGTGGAAAAATTAATCAGCGCCGCCACGAATGCATGATGAGATTAAGGTCCGTTTGGCCACCAAAATCTATTAAGATTCATAGATTTTAATTAATTTTTTTTATTTTTTGTTTAATTAAATTTTTTTAACATTATTCTTATGTCGTATCATTGTATTTTTATCGTACTTTTTATTTAACGTTTTGTCAATTAAGCACACTCTAAGAGGAAAGCGTGAGAAGCACTCACTAATGGCAAGAGATTGCGTGCCTGGTTGATTATTAGATTAAACATATGAGCTTAAGGTCGGGTCGGGTCCCACGGGTTAGAATAGTTTTGTTCCTGTCAAGGTCTGTGAGGTCAAGTAATGTCGGCACTATTTGTCATGTGGCGTGCTTGGTTCCCTGTTCGGATTTCTTGTTTTGGTTCATGGATCGCTTCATGGCCTTGTTTGGAGTTGATAAAAATATATATATATATATATAATTTTATAAATACGAATTACAAAATTATAAAATTTAAATTTTTTACTTACTACATAAAATACGAGACATTAACTTTTATAATTTTTTAGACTTTTATACAACTCCAAATATATTCTTGTTGATGAAAGATCTTAGATGATTTAATGAACAAACATTGGATGATAATGATGATTATTATTTTTTTTGGAATTAAATTATATATTGTAAGAACAATATTGTGTTGAATCTTGTTGAATGAAAAATTTTGTTTGATTTTTAAATCATATATTAGTCCAAAAACTAGAGGAAAAATAATATTACTTGCACATATTTATCTTTTAGACTTAATCTTATAAAAATAATATTTTGATAAAATTCATTTCCTTTTTATTTTTAAATTTTATCAAAAAATGAAATAAATTTAATTTCTTTCACTTTTTAGAAAGTTCTTTTGAATAAAAAAAAAAAACAAACACTTCTAAAAATTTTTTCAAACGAGGGCTTACTATTTTTTTTTTTTGTAACGGAAAAAATCACCCAACAGTTTTACTCATTGAACTAAGGGCTTACTATTGAAGTGATTAGCTCAATTTTGTCAAATATGGCACACATTATTGCAACTAAAATAATAATAATAATAATAATAATAATAATAATGGAGCAACTTAATAATTGTCAATTAATTAAAATTGAGATCACATTGTGACTTAGAAATCGAACAAAATACAAAAAAAAAAAATGTTTGAAATGATAAAAATTGAGATAAAGTGAGATAATTTGAAATAATTTGTGAGTTTGTAAATTGTGTAATGAGATAAAAAGTGAATACTTTTAAAAATTTTTAATATTTTTCATTTCACCAAACGGATTCTAAATTAACTTATTGTTTTTGCATTTCTTAACTAGTGATATTTTCCCTAAATTTTTTTATTTAGAATAAAGGTCAACCTGTGTAGGAAAATAAAGAAATAAGCATCATAGACACGTATACAAGTTATCGAGTATTTGTTAATTCATTTGACCAAAAAAAAAGGAAAAGCAATTATATATATAAGAAGAGGATTGGATATAAAAAAAAAAAAAAAAAATTGTGTACAAGAGAGGGTATGAGGGGAAGACATGGGGTTGGGTGAGCATCCACTAGGGATGTCAACGGGGCGGGTATGGAGCGGGGATGACCTTTCCCGTCCCCGTCCCTGTTTAGTAATACCTTTACCGGTCCCCGTCCCCATCTCTGTTTCGGGGAAAAAAATTTTTCCCATACCCGTCTCCACAAAATAATGAATTCCCCATCCCCGTCCCCGTTTACCTGCGAAGGATATTAATTATTACAAATTATATATTATATGTATAAAATAAATATTTAAAATTATTATAAATATTATATATATTAAATAAAAAAATATATTACATATATATATTAAATAAAAATTAAAAAAATATATATAATATTTGATTTTGACTGATGCACTTAACCAAAGATGAAGTGGTCTTTATTTATTACCTCACAAGACCTTCACTTCTTTGTGAGAAACCGATGTGGGACTTCTAAAAGAGTCACCACACTAACAAAATTAACAAAAAAATATTTAAACGGGTACGGGGCGAGGTGGAGACTACCGTACCCGTCCCCGTCCCCATACCCGTGCGGGTAACATTTTAAATCTCCATACCCGTCCCCGTCCCCGCTATTAACATCCCCATACCCTCTCCGAACGGAGCGGGTGAAGCGGGTATCCACTGGGTACGGGTATATTTCACATCCCTAGCATCCACCACAAATCCACCACAAAATGGAAGAATGGGCTGGGCTGGAGTTTAATTAATTCAGCACTGAAATCACCGACATAAGAAAATATTAAATGTAATTGTTAAATGACGTTATCTTACATAATTGGCACATACAATGTAAATTATTATATATATATGTATGTATATATTTTCATAAATAAAAATACGCGCAGTGCACATAGCACGGGATCGAATCCTGGGATCTTCGGCCCTTTTCTGTTCGACGATGAATAGATTGTTTGCGTATTTTTCGTAAATAAGGTGACAACGTTGAAATTTAACATGTGTATGGAGAGTTGTATCGATTGAATTTGTTATATCAAATCAGTAGAGCTAAAATGGGATGGTACAATGATTAAAACGAAATCGTCAGCATATGGGCAGGGAGGAACATGAATATGGACGCGGGGCGCAGTGTTTGTCGGGTCAGAAGCACCACCCGACTGACATCCATGCATCTGAATGGGCCACTAATGCCCTGTTCCTGGGCCGCAATAAAGGAGAGGAGAGGAGAGGAGAGGAGAGAACGCAAACAAAATCGCCAACCCTTTCCCATTACCATTGAGTCGCCACGAGTCGGTGCCATGCACTGTCCCGCGGACTAGATGGCGACAGCTCCTCTTACCCGCAAACCGAAGCCCTCCGCCGGGTTGGGTTACTAACTAAGGTTAAAGATAACTACTCTGAATTCCCTCTAATGCCCTTCGTTTTTTGTTCATGCAGCTGACAGTTTTGAGTTTTCTAATTTTGAGCGGGTAAAATAGTCATTTCGCTTTGAATGAGACCACACAGAGGCCAGGAGGGAAAGTTGATCACCGGGATCCACAGTCTCATCAGGGAATCTGGGACTCGTTTGTTGGTATGTCATTAACGGCTGTGATTTTTCGTTGAAATGAAGAGTAATCCCTGTCCGTTAACTGTGCATGTCACAAAGGACAAAAACTTTTATGGATCGGATCAGAGATCCTATACATTCATATATAAGGAAAATTATTAGGTGTTCCGACGCATATGCTCCACGCAGACGGGATTATGCCACATGAGCACATTTTAACGAATTCCTCTGCAAATGCACTTAATGTAACAAAACTTCAATAGACTAGAGTAAGTGATTTAAGAGCTTTATATATTTTTTTTTAAAAGAAGAAAAAAATTGCTCTGTTTACTCTTTGCAAATGCTAAATTTATGGAGTGTGAAAATTAAAAATAAAGTGTATTTGATATTTTTTTAATATTTTTTTTTACTTCTTAAAAAAATACTAGTCAATAATTGGAGCTAATATCTTTTGACCCAACTTCTAATTCATATTCTCTTGTGTTGAGAAGCGTACACAAAATTTAATGATAATTACTAAATTTAAATATAGTGTTAGTTTTAAGGACATTTGCCTAAGGTGTCAATAGAAGACAGTTTGAGAAATTACTATGGAACAAAAAAATCTGAAATCAAGTGATGCAACCATATAATTTCAGTATGAATTTTGAATTCACCACGTAAGAATATTTGAATTCATAAATTTAGGATGAATTTTGATAAATCTTTGAATTAGTTTGGTGAAATCTTCCTATAAAAAATAAAAATATTTTTTATCCAATTTTTGGTAAAGATAATTGTTATGTATGAAATTATTGTAAAAAATTTAGTTATAGAACATGTTGGGCAAAATAATACTTAGATGTACGTGTGCCGAACAAGTGTAGTCCGGGCGCCACGTGGCCCAGTGCCAAGCATATTTGTGTGATCCACGTAGTCATTCACCGAGCACGTTGCATCGTGACACGTGGCGTCCTGCCGAACAGCTGATTAATGGCACGAGAGTTCCACGTGAGTATTATACACGAACGCATGTCTTAGGGTTAGTATTCCAAAGGATACCCTGAACCTCAGCACCAATGAATAGTATGTTGCTACGTGGCTATAGCCAAGGATCTCAATAGCTTGTTTGTTCGACCCATCCATTGGCGGCTAGTACATGTTGAACCTGGGACCCACAACCTTTAAAGAGGGCTCATGACTATAAATGCAACGTAGTTAAGACTGAATTGGGTATTTATCTCTAAGAAAGTAACTAAGTCAGTTCATTTTGTCACGAGTAGTTGGCGGATGTGACAGGAAGACAGTCTGACCCTGAAATTCTGGTTGTAATGTCGTGTTAAGCCACCAGAAGCATTAAATGAAAGGCATGGTGTATTAAATGAGAGGTTTGAGGCATTAAATGAACGGGAAGGGCATTTAAAGCAAGGATGGAAAAAAGGAACACGGAAGTGTGCGTAATGTCAAAGCGCAGGTATGCTTTAATTATTATTCAAGCTACTATAAATAGAACATTCTGCTGAACAACAGAGGTAAGTTGACTATTGCCAACTTAAGCTTTTATTCATTTCTTCTCTGAAAGCTTTCTTCTTTGAGCGACTTGCTGACTTAAGCATCGGAGGGTTTTCCGACCAGATACCTCCACTCCGGCCGTAACCTTTATTTCTGTCTTTATTCGGCAGGTCGACGATTGCATTTCCGGTTGGCGTGGTCAGCAGTTTCGGCGGTATTTTTTGCTGTCAAACAGAACAATATACTCTTATCTGTTCAAATGAAATCGTCACTTTTGCAGCGCTCTCGACCTTACACTTTTTGAACATTGATGTTTTTTACATTTTTTATCTTTCTTCTATTCTCATTCTGCTTTCAAATTAAGTGAGTTGAGTTCTACCATGAAAATTCTATACACATAAACAATTGAAATGTCACATACATCCCTTTTCTTTGTATTTCTTGTCTTGCATATATTTTTGTGTTAAATTTTAATAGAACTACTTGTAATGAATTAAAATGAAACTTTATAAATCATTTCTTATATTTTTGTTCCTTCCTAAAATTAAGTGAACATATCTTTTCTTTCTTTTCATTTTTTTTAATGTTTGTTTGAGATTTGAATAGTTTTAATCCCCTAAACTTATTCAACAACTAAGATGAAATTGTTTCTCTCTAAAATTAAGTTGCATGAAAAAAAAAAAAAAGCATCGTCCATGCTCTACAAATCATGATTTTTTTTTTTTTTAAGTGATACTACAAAACAAGCAAAATTAAAGCGAATTATTGGCATGAAATTACTGACAACACTTTAAAAGTTAAGTTAGTAAAGATACTGTCTAAATAGTGTGGAAAGAAAAAAAAGAGACTGACAACGTATTTTAATCAGTAGTTACATTCTCTCTGTATCAGTATGCTTCGATAACTATCACGTTATATATAATTGATTACGTGGTTAATTAAGATTTACTAATTTTCATCTATTAATTTCCTAAACTTGTTCAATGCGTAAATCAATTAAGTGGACTAAATTGAATTTTTTTTGTTAATTATTTGTTTTCTCTATATTCCGACACCTAGGTAATGGAGGTTAATTATATATATAATATATATGTATTTGTCTTGTTGCGACTGAACCTGATGCCCATATGTCCTCGACGAGGAAACAATAGAGAGCTTATCAGCTACCGGTGGGTTTTGCTTAAGTTGACCCGGCTCTTTTACTTAATCAAACAAGAAATCTGAACACATATTTAAAATAATAATAATAATAATAATAATAATAAATAAATAAATAAGATATTCAAATATAGACTAACGCGGAAGAATCCAATTGGTTCATCAACTTTTTCCTCCTCTCTAATCAAATTTAAATGATTTACTAGGTAGGTGATCGAAGCCCACACCCTGCGTAGAGTCACATAGTCTTATAATTAGCAATCATTTGACTATTTGATAATTAATCCATAGATCCCTCAATCATCAATGTCTACTTTGAAAAAAATTTGTAGTGTGACCATATGAATTAAACTCTGTGGTTGTAACCAATTAATTGCTCCATTTGCTTATGTAAGTTTCTTTGAAGTTAAGCAAACCTTATTAAACCTAACTCGCTTATTATTATTATTATTATTATTATTATTATTATTTTGGTAACTCGGAACCTAGAGTATGCAGATTCTACTAGAATCACTTTACCTTGTCAAATTGGGGACGGGAGGCTTCACCCCAAAGCACCGTCAATTTAGTCGCGAATCTGATTCTAGCTCTAGCGTGATTCGAACTTGTGATGTCTGAGTTTACGGTTCACCACGAAACTTTTTTAACCACTGAGTTATCTCGTAGGGACACTTACTTATTATTAATCCAGCTATAACCTTCAACATTTCATTATTAAGTCATGACAATGATTTCTATGATTAATTTCGTAAGGTGCGGTAAGTGGCTATATATATATATATATATACATATGTATAAACCACAAGCTCCATCTTTAATTAATGAATTAAATACTATTAAGTGAAGACCATAAGCAAAGCAAATATGCCTATTCTTGTTTGTCACCTCCTGATCGAGGAAGGCCATCAAAACCACCGTGAAACTTCCCGTAAGTGCCTTCATATTCCATTTTTATTTATTGATTTCTTCCCATAACCCTAGCAAGATAATCCAAGGACATTCTAACTCGTCCTATGTCCAGTTTTCAATGGAGCCACATTATACGAGACTTGAGAATCTTCAAATATTCGACGGTCTTGAGGGCTTTCCTGGGAAATTGGTCTAAACAGAGACAAATTGACAAAGGTGCGTGCATGTCAAACTAAAACACTACATAATATGAATATCTCATGGAAAAACCATCGAGACATAGTGTTACTGACATGGAAAATATTATTTTATCCAAAAAAAAAATAATCAGAATGAGGTGATTAGAGTAACGTTAAGAGTAATTTTATACAATTAGAATATTTAATTAAAAAAGTATCAAGACAGGGACGGAGGTAGTATTTGATATGTGGGTGGGCACTAATTATAACATACATAAATAGTTTAACTCTTATAAATTATATAAAATTTTCATTGATAAAAAAGAGCCACAAACCAATATATATGAGGTATAAAATAAATAAAAACTTACAAAAAATTATAATTAAACTCTTTTAAAAAAAATGAGACGAGTATAGCCAATAGAATTAAAAAAAATTTAAGAAAATGTTTTTAAAGACTTTGGTTTTGTCTTTTATAAATCTAGTGGTAGTGAATTAGATATTTTTTAATTGTATTTGTATGTATTGGGTTTAAAATTTATTTTTTTAATTGGGTGGGTACAATTAATATTGAGTTAAAAAAATTTTTTTTTTTTGTTTTTTGGGTGAGCATAACTGAAAATAATATTAGAAAAAATAATATGTAATAGATAATAAAAAAAATTTGAGGATGGGCACGTACTACCCTAGGCCACGCGAAGCTCCGACCCTACATCAGAATGATTTGGCAAGTCTGTGGACCTATCATTTTTTTATACTAATAACCTGTTAAATTTTAATTTTATTACATGTCATTATTATATCATTTTGGTACATTTTTCCAATCAAATAACAATTTTCTAACACTAATTGCAATTAAAATATACTTTTTAACCGTTTACTTCTTTTAAGTGGTAAGCCCACATGCATTAGACAACGCTTTGATTACAAGTCTGAAAAATTTTTTTCTTGTGATATAACATTACACAATTAAGATAAATAAGAAATATTGTTAGCTTGACAACGAATCTTGATTACAGATTCCAAAAATACTTTGGGATTTGACATATAAGTGTTTCGATCGAGTAACCTTGAATTAAGGTTGTAATTATGTCTATTAACCTAATTGACATTGTGAGGGGTGGGTGAACATTGGACACCATTAATCTTATCCTGTTCCATCTTTTGGAATCATAAACAAATTAAAAGCGTACTCAAAAAAAGGAGGGGGGGGGTATTTGGTATCAAATATCAACTTTTGATGGTGATGTACATCTGTCATATTAAAACAACAGGAATGGAACAACAGAGGATCCTTGGATTTGATTTCCTTAATCTTCAAAGTAATGCCGAGTTTATTAGAAATCCTTCTTTTTATTTTATTTTTGTTTTTATACATTTCAAAGCTATCGCCTAACCTAACCCACTTGGTTTAGACAACTCGAGGATGATTGGATTTTGTTACTACCATAATTGGATTTGATGCCATAATATGAGAGAGAGAGAGAGAGAAATTCATTTCTGACTGGTCTTTGTGGAGTTGGGAAGGTCTCTGAAGGTTCTTAACTTTTTATTTTATTAATTTTTTTGGTCTCTGTCATTGATATATATATATATATATATATATGTATGTATTATATTTTGAATCTTTGAATGATTTAAGCAGGAGAATATGTTCTAGCTTTGAGGACCTGGTCCTTTGAGAAGCTCCTTTTTTTCGGTTCTTTTGGTTTGGCATGCACAAGTTGGTATTGGATCTGCCTTTCTTTGCCAATTATGCTTTGACTGAAAACAGTTGAACAGAGAAGTATGACAAGTAAGAGGGTCCTACCCTACGTACAGCCTGAACTTGAGGCTTAAATTCAAACCTCAAATGATATGAGCTTTTTTTTTTTTTGGGTGCAAGATTTAGTAATTGTACATTTAATTACTTTGAATGAATAGAAAGAAAATACTCTAAAAAAATCAATTTCCAATTCAAATATACAGACTGAAAATGCAGAAATATTTAATCTCTCTTCTTCATGGAAACTCGGGTGAACTAAATATATATATATATGTCACAACAGCTATAAGCATGTGTATATACATATGTACATATATTGGGTTGAGCAAGCATGGTTACATAGTATTAAATACAGAAGACTAGAACAGAACTAGTCCCCAGCATCACAGATATGAAACAGTGTTTCTTTCAGGTAGTCTCTGAGAAAGAAATTTGGCATCTGAATCACACACGCACATATATATATATATATATTCCCAACCCTATGTGCACTACACTATATATATATATATATATATGTACTTTGAGGAATTAATTTTAAAATTACAGCATTATAATCAAATCTGTTCTTAAATTCTCTAGGTTACCTGTTTTAGTAATGTTTTGAAATTTAATAATGAGCTAGCTAGGCTAACCTAGAAGAAATCAGATATGGGCACAAACTCACACAGGGTCTCTAAAAATATCATGGAGACAAGTTGCTAATTACTTTAAAAGAGCACCTATCGTTGCATACTTTTGGAAATCCAAATCCAAATCCAAATCTAAAGCAAAATCATACATATAAGATATATATATATATATATATTTATATTATACAATTAAAATAGTAACACAAAATCCGTGAGTTCATATTCCCTCCTCGTATGCCAAGATTTGATTCTGGCAGAAATTGTTTAATTATTTCATAATCTTAATTATTATTTGCTTTCCACAACTTGCATCCTAAATTTCACTTCACTGACTACTTGTACGCATGCGCGCAGTCTATTATTTTCTATCTTTTTAATTTCTTCTATACATACATATGAATACATACACACACACATATATATATATATATATTATATACGTCATTGATTAATGATTACTATTATACTATAGCTAGCCTCTATGAATGGTTTGTTTCTCAGTTTTGTTCCAATAATTTTGGTACAGCTACCAGCTGGAAGTTGGAAAGTGATTAGAAGCTTCCCGTTTAATTAGTTTAATTAGTGGCTCAATGGTCAACGCAATTTTCGATGGATGTTGAGAGCCCTGCTTAGCCGGAGACATAAGCAATATAATTTGCACTCATACGTATCCTCTTATTTAATGATTTTTTTTTTTGTGTAATTAAGGTATCTGAATTAATTTACACGTATCTCTATTAATATTTGGAGTCTTAAAATTAAGAGCCAAGTAAAATTTTTTAGTAACTCTGATAAAATTTGAACTAATAATCATTTAAAAAAATTTAAAATTTTGTTAATTGAGACCTCACAAGATTTTTAATGATCTCTCCCTACCAAATCATTAGGTCAGATCACGGAAATGTTTTATAAGATCATCGAGCAATCAAAACTAAACAGCAACTACATTAAGTACGAGGTCATTTCTTTTAAATTTGCTGATATGACAACTAATATATATATGCCGAAAAATGCCACAAAATCCCAATCGCTAATCTGTCTCCCACTTCAGTTTGCGTGAGTAGAATGAACTTGAAATATGTTTTTATATATTTATAAAATATAATTGAATTTAGCATTAATTAGTATAGAGTAATGAGATGGGAATTAGCTGGACGTCCAGGCAAGCTTGCAATTCGTTGGTTGACTGGGAAGTCAAATTAAAAAAGAAAAAGAATGGAGGTCAAACTTTGGGGAGTCACTCGAGCTTAAATTAATACAGAGTTTGTTAAGAAATTAGAGCCTTGAAGGGAGGTAGGTAATAGTCATTGGCATCTAATTAATCCCCAGTTATCAAATGCAAGAAATGAAAGTGAAGGGTTGATGGATATATACCACACGCATGTATCTAGATCCACCCAAACACGCGCGCACACACCCCTTTCCTTGAAGTTTTAATGAACAACAGGGTTGGTAATTAAATTCCTATTTGTTAAAATAAAATAAATAGATGGATTAGGAAATAAACACACTACAAATTATATGCCACTTGGCATATCTTATCCTATATTTTGCCCCTCGTTGGCGGTAAAAATTTTTCGTGTGTGTATGTTAAATAAGAGACAGTGATAGTCATAAATGAGTTAAATTTTATTTTTAAATTAAGCTGAATGGTAAAATAATTAAGTTCGGTTTAAAATTTATATTAAATTTGAAAATATATTCAAATTTGATTTGTTAATCTTTTAAGTTATTAATTTATCAAACTCACATAATTTGATTATTATAAATAAATTTAAATCTATCAAATCGAGTTTGAGTATCAAAATGTATTTAAAATTGATATAATTTTATAACAAGGCCACCTCAAACGAGTTCTTAGTAGATCGAACACGAATTGGGTCAATTTCAGACAGGGGAACAGGGAGACCTAAACAACCTTGCTTGTCTGAAATATTAATGAATATTGTGTTGACTAAATTATTTTGAAGTGGAGGAATGTGGTTAATCTGTCCGATGGTCAAGTATAAAGCAATGAAGTGTCCTGCGTGCGGTAAGGGTAGGTAATTGCTTTTTGCCAAAGGTAGGTAAGTTCCCAAGTTGTGTAATTAATGCACAAAGGCTACAATCTGAAATTCTTGGTCCAGTTTTGTAGTCAAAGCATAGTTTGCTAGATTAAGGGGTGTTTGATTGATTAAAATTTATTAATTTTTATTAATTTTTTTTATATTTTTAATTAATTAATTAAATTTCACTGCATATCACTTTTATATTTTTTATATTTTTACTGTATTTTTAACTAATCAAACACCGTTAGATAACTATTAATTCCCCGCCCCGAGGGTTCAGTTTTATAACACACGCGGCTGACTAACCTTTTGAACTATTTGTGTTGAAATGATAGTATTATTTTTGCATTAACTTTTTTTTTTATTTTTAGCATTAAGTTATTTGTGCAGAAAATAGAGGTTTCCAAAACTATCTATAATAACACATTATCAATTTGTTACTTCATCAGCTCTACTTTCATACATGGATCCCATTCTTGAAAAATAAATTAAGAAACAAAGAAAATGTAGTTAAAAAAAAAAAACTGAAGATAAAATTACAATTTTTTTCTTTTCTTGGGGTAATGTAGTCAGATATATTTAGATTAACTTACTCATTCTTCAACTAGAATCCGGTCATTAAAAATGTTATAAGATTTAGTCTTTGTCTAGTTATCAAGCGATCTAGCCTAACTCAATTTTTAGTCATAGATTGTTTGGCAAGATTTGAAAATCTTATTGAGTTTAAAAATGTGTTTATGTTTGGTTTATTAACTTTTCAAATTAAGTTTTAATATAGTCGAGTTTGAGTATCTTGATTATTTTATACAACTTTAATTTTATTAAATCATGATAAGGTATAAATTGTGTTTAGATTTGACTTGATTCTATAACTAACCAATTTTAAATCAATTTTTTATGAACCGAACACATTGATTTCAAGCTATTCGGCTTATTTAACCGCCATAAGACCTATGTTTTGAATCTTCAAAATATACCAAACCAAGCTCTAAAATAAAAAACAAATTTCGAATGTATATGTGCAAGAGATAAAATGAAATATATAAATAAAATAATACATAAAAAAATATTAATTATATTATTTTAAAATAAAGTTGAGGTAAGCTGCACTGGGTCTTTAATGGAAACATTTTATATTGACATAATAAGACAAGATAATTGAAAAATATAAAATGCGACCCAAATTCAAGATTAGAGTAGTTCTGCCAAAATAACCTACATTCATTGTAATGGCCTTAGCCATGATTTAATTCACTCCATAAAATAAATATACCACGAAAAGTCTCTATTTATAAGGTTAATACATAAATTGGATAAGAAAAAGGAAAAAAAATAACTTATATTTTAAACTAATCAAAATATTAGTTATGATCAAATCAGATCAGTTGATTTGAATTTATTATCTTCAACATCCTCCCCTAAACTCAAATGGGTAAAAAAATTCAAAATTTTTGAAATTTTTTACCCTTTTGAGTTTGAAATTTATAAATTGAATCGTGCCTTTAATAATCATAGGTGAAACAGTTAAATGACAAAGGGCCAACTTAGGCCAATTGAGCTTGAACCACAATGGCCAACCGTCCAAATAAAAGGTACGGTCCAGGTTCTAACAGTAGGCTTAGCAACCAAACAATGGGTCAACATTTCGATCAGAACTCACGACGAGTTAACAATGAACCGGGGGTTGAAAATCTCGTCACCGGCTAGGACGAGGTAATTAGTGAGCTTTTGTACTAAATATATTATCTCCAACTTTTCTCAGCGAGATGCACAAGAACATGAACAACATCGAATCGGAGTAAAACGACACCAAAAAACAAAAATTTTCGAGGGATATTCTTAAAATTTATTTATTTAATTCATGTAAATTCAGCACTAAAAAAAATCTTTAAATTTGTACTTTCGACACCTTAATTAAATGCCTAAATGTATAAATTTGAAATTATTATATTACCCATTAATTTGTCAATTACGAATTTAACAGAGTCAATTTGGTATGGAATTAAAAATTAATGGAGTGAATGCTATTGATATAATTGTTAATCTTTTATTTCCTCATTTTTGTATAATTTTTTCTCCCACTTTAAAAATATAACACTTAATCCTTTAAGAGTGAAAAATATTAACCCATTTAATTTTAATGAAGTATATCAATCAAAATCAAAATAGATAAAATTTTAGGGAAGTAATATTTAAGTCTATTTTAATCTCACATCAAAAGCGATCAAAGAGGAATGAAATTATAAAATATTTTTTTAACCTGCCAGGAATAATGCAGTCGTGCCGTAGACTCGGACTTCATCGAAGTCACATAGCTCAAGCTCATGGAAGTTCTCTGAATTCAAAACGATAACGACCACGATGGGCCTTCTTTTGGGCTCCAGTAAATCGGCCCTGAAATGCACTCCATCTGACAGACCACAGAACTGGAGAAGTACTCCGATCAAAGCCCGTTATCCACGAAGAAAGCGAAGCCCTAATTTCCAGGCCTCCAAAATAGGATTATTATAAGAAGGAAAAAAAACTTCCGTCGGCTGAGAGGTAAGGTCAGCGCCGCCGAGAGAGAAAATGCAGATTTTCGTGAAAACCCTAACGGGGAAGACGATCACCCTCGAGGTCGAATCGAGTGACACCATCGACAATGTCAAGGCTAAGATTCAGGACAAGGAAGGTACTGTTATGTACTAATTGGTGATCCCATCAAATTTATAAACATTCGATTTATTTGCGCAGTTGGGCAGTTTATTTGATTTTTTTTTTTTTTTTACAAGTGCAGTAAGGAAATTTTCTTCTTTTTCTAAGTACAGTTAGTTTTTTTTTTCTTTTTTAATCATTTACATGTACTGAATCGGAGATCGTACGATGACTTGTTAGGCATTCCACCGGACCAGCAGCGACTGATATTTGCCGGAAAACAGCTTGAAGATGGCCGCACTCTCGCCGATTACAATATCCAGAAAGGCAGATAGCCATGCATATCCACACATACATATAAAGTGATGTATATGTGATTCGGAGTAAAATTAACGGACTTTTTTTTATTGACATTTGTGCAGAGTCAACACTGCATCTGGTTCTGAGGCTTCGTGGTGGGATTATAGAGCCGTCCTTGATGGCGTTGGCGCGAAAGTACAACCAGGACAAGATGATTTGCCGCAAGTAAGGTTTTTATTGTTAATAATTTGTGTTCGGTTCTCTCATCCACGGGTTTCGTCACAATGCACTTGCATGATGTCATTTTTTTGATAGATTTTTTTCCCTGTGAAATTTAGATCAGATTGGTTTACATGCATCCTTTTCTAACCCGACTCTAGAAGTTGATTTTGTGATAGCTGAATTCAGTGGTGGTTGCTCTTTAACTTTAATTCGATGAAGATATTATACTTATTCTGCGACTTAAGTAGGTTGTCCTATGTTTCACTTTGCTATGCGAGTTATTGATTGCACTTGCAGTTCCAAGACATGAATGACTAAACCAAAAAAATTATAGATTGCTTCTGAATACGTTGGAAGAGGCTTCACTTAGGCCACTCATTTCTGATAGGAAAATCTCGGGGTTGGATAATTCTGGGATTTTTAGTTAATTCCTTTGATAAATGCATGGTACAGCTTTTGGGGCATGCCAAGTCCTCACTAGTTTCATTAAGCAACTTAATTTCGATGTTATGCTACTGGATAGCGGAGGGATACATGATCCACAGACTCCGCATTTCTCTTGTTCATCACACACGAATTTGGAGATATTCATAAGCCTTATCTCCTTTTTGCAACCATGTCACAAGTATTGAGTTTGTCATGGGCCACTATTTGAACAAAGATTTTAATTTTACCTGGCTCCTTTGCCTCCCAATCATCTCAGCAAGAGGGAAGGGGAAGAATGCAAAAATTTGTCGAGTTGTATACTGATGCCAATCCTCTAGATCTAATGGTATTTGAAGACAGGGAGAGCCATATTGAAGATCTTTGGGACAATTGCAAATTTGAGGCTTCTCTTTGGGCTGCAGCCTCAGTTTCATTCTAACTTCATAGGGACTCCACCTTTATAATTAAGATAAGTTGGAAGGAGCCTTCTATCTAGAGATCTAGTATTGTGTGGAATGAAGTCTTGTACTTAGTTATCTAGGTTGTGTATAGTCCGTGTTACCTTAATGAAGTCATCTCGTCCTCATTTGTATGTGAACCTTTATTTGAATGAACAAAGTTTCAGTAATTTATCCAGAAAAAAACAAAAACAAAATCTTATTCCCAAATTAGGCTTTGTTTGGAAACAAAAGCAAAAAAGCTAGCTTTTTGCTTTTTCATGCAAATTGTGAAATATATTATTTTAAAATCACAAATACACCCTCATAGTTTTTTTTTGGTAAGTAATACACCTTCATAGATACCTTGGTTTTTGTGCATAGCATGGATAAAATTGACTTTTCAAATACAAAAAGCTGCTTTTTTAAAGCTAGCTTATTTGTTGCCCAACAAACCCTTAGTTGGGGATATGATATAATAATGATTTAAAAGCTTGGTAAATGCAACACTTACCACTGGTTAAAGTACTGTAAATATATAGATGCTTGTGAGATCAGCTTTGGGATATGTGGGTCATTATGCATATGTTTTCTTGTTATAAAATTTGGAAGCTATGTGATGGTACTAGGTGTTGCTACAGTATGGAAGAAGTTGATATGTTTTTTTATATGAAATGTGATTGAGTTACATCTACACCATTGCTATATGGTTGAATGGTTACACCGAGAATCCCCTATTTGTTTGTAATTTTGCATGATTATTTGCATTTCAGGTGTTATGCTCGATTGCATCCACGTGCTGTTAATTGCAGGAAGAAAAAGTGTGGGCACAGCAACCAGGTGCTTCTATTACCATTTTTGTATCACACTTGCAATTGAGTTTGCAGAAACTAACTAGTTTATATTTTACTTTTTGTTGCCTTTGGATTGCAGTTGAGGCCAAAGAAGAAGATCAAGTAGATATATGATCATGATGATGATTTGAAATTTATATCAGCTAGTTGTAGTTTGAGTTGTTTCATGGCCAGCTTGACTGCATGTAGGGATTCAAAGTTTTGAAACTGCTTCTTGTAGTGGGTTATACGCTGGATTGTGAACTATTTTTGGTTTGTTGAGACATTATTTGCAGAATTATCCTGGTTTGCTAATTTCTTTTTGTGGTTCAACCATGGGGCATATTATTATAACCAGTAATAATGCTATTTGTGTGCTCTGATGATATGCCGCCTCTAGTCAATTTAGGAACTGTGGATTGCTTCTCTTCTGAAATGGTTATCTTGGTCAAGTGCTGGCCCTTGCCAGAATGTAGTCTGGTGCCGTCAAGTTCTACAGTACATAGCGGATATAAAGATGTTGCTCCTTAGTTTGAGTTCAGGTACATGAGCAGGAGGCTTTCAAGACCGCACGGTCTCGGTTAGTGTAGTTTGGTACTTGGAACTCAGAATGGCTGTTCTATTGTGTCTCTATCTTGGCTTACGTTAAGAATTTTCCCCTTCCGTTTCCGTCGAGGGCTATATGACGTGCCACTCAAATTAGTTTTCTTACTATAATTTCAAACTATCTTTCAAGCGGCCCCGCTGTTGCTGCCATGACTACTGTTATCATCGTGATTGCTTATGGCAGGATTTGAAGGTCACTCTTGCCTTCTAGATCACTTTCTTAAATCTTGTTTGTCAATAAATTTTTTGTATTCAATTTTTTTGTTTTTATATTCACTTTTTAATTTTTAGTTTTCATTGTCATTGTTAAAAAGTAAATAAATAAAAACTTGAAAATCATTTTGTAACAATAATTATTGGTTAGTAATTATGTTAAGAAGATGGCTGGTGGCAATGCTGGGTGGTGGGACAGATGTTCGTGCTCGCTAGAGTTGAGTGAGCCCAACCTCAAGTGAGTTGGTCAGGCGACGATGGATCACATTGGTTGGTGTGTGATGGTTATTATTTGTATTTATGGTATGTAATGGTTATGATTAGTCGTGATGGTGATGGTTTGGGAGGGGGACAATTTAGTATCAATAAATGGACCTCCCTAACTAGGAAATGAACAAGGGTCTGACATCAGTACCTTGCCCTTGGTTTCCCAATATCTGAATTTAATGAGGATTGTGGCGCGAAACAATTTTAACTCCTACCACTTTAGGCCCAGAGGTCGATCAAGATTTGTAATTGTAATTAGTAGAAGCAAAAACGTTATTTCTGGATTACTAATTAGGAGTAAAATTATAATTTTTAAATAAACAAAGATAAAAAGTAAATAATTATAATAATAGAGACACATACAATTTCAAGATGAATATAACTAATGAGCTATCGGATTCGTGCCCACTCTTACTTGAAGTCAAGATATGGAACGAGACACTTTTTTAGCTGCTTGAAGCCAACTTAGCCAATCACATTAGCAGAATTAGGAATAAATAGAAGGCAAAACATTACAGCATCATGAATTGTATCCCAAATCAGCTTTGCGCTTCTTGTTTCCTAAAGGCAAGATACTTCTCAACAAAATTTTTCATGCCGAACATGATTAGTTTTTAAAAGGTTAAAAGCTAACCTTCATTACTAAACAACTTAACGTGATTAAAAATTAAAATTTTATACCCTCTTAATAGTTAAGCCTAAAAGAGTAACATCTGGGGAACATCACCTTCAGTTAAAAGGTTGCATAAAAAGGTGAATCTACAGGCAGTAGCACAAAATGAAAAATATTTGAACTGTTAATGAGGAGGGCCTAAATAATAAATTTCTATTTGTACCAGAGGTCAGATGCAGTTATTGTTGCAGATGCAGTGCATAGTTTGGAGTGGTCACCACGGGTGCCCCTAAAATAAGTCCATCAACATCAACTGGAAGAAGCAGCTTTTGCCATACGCATCCTGTAGAGATGAGCTCTGGCGGCTGAACAATTGTTATTGTGTCATTACTTCTATGCAACGTTCCGATTACACTCGCTAAGCTGCCTTCTGTTATGTACCTGCCAAAACTTCTCCAAACTGCAGGTTAGTAGCTTCTCAAAGCCATGTCAAAAAGAGTGGAAAAAATAAGACACTTGTTAACATGTAATTACCCTTCTTCCAGACGCAATAGCCGGGCTTCAGCGGAGAGATTTCTCTCTCTCAACCATTTCCTCAAAGAAGGAGACAGGGTGCTGCATCTTCTCGTAGTGTTGACAAGTCTGCTCTCAACAATAAGGGGAATCACTTTACAATCATTTCCAGCTTTCACTAGAGCTCTGATACCAGACTTGCTATCAGTTATGTAGAAGTCAGTGGAGAACCTCTGCCAGGATTAAGCCCTAGCAAGTTAGTATCTAATTCCTGAGAGATGCAGGTTATTAGAATTTCTCGGTAAAGAACCAATAAAAGGATATACAAAGTAAATGCAACTTCAAAATATGAGTAAGATACAACAGAACACAAATTACATATCATAAAGAAGAAAGATTTTTCATCATTGCAGAGCCAAGTGTGGTAACATGCGCAAGGAGGACCACCAAGATCAAAGTGGGGTTTGGAACCAAACCTAAGAAGCACATACACCAGCTCGACACCAACACAACATGCAAGCAATGACTCTGTGATTTCTTTAAAAAAAAAAAAAATGAAACACAATGCAGTGGGAACTCATGGCAAAAATACAATTAAAAATATATATTTCTTTATATGGCTTAGATATTGATATTTTGTTCAAACACAATTGAAATAATGCAAAATAACACTAACTAAAATAAAAAAATCATGTATTCCAAAGCTTAAAAGTCAACAAAGAATATTACATAAAAACCAATAATAAAAAAACATATATACATATAAATTATTCAAGGTGAGTCTATGACGTGTTCAAAAACAAGCATATAACGTATCCAAGTTGCGTTTGAAGAAAAATAAATCAAACATGGCAAAAGGGAAGTACGACACATGTCCACGGCGTGTCTGCAATGTCTCTTATCGCAAACAACATCCTTAATGGTGAATCCATGCTTCATAGAAGCAAACTGTGGTGGAGGGATCTTAATCTGTTCCCCGTATGCTTTTCTTACTTAGCTTTTAAATCTTAACAATAAAACTCTAATTATAGAACTCTTAGGATGTGTTTGAATTAGAGGCTTGGAGACGGGAAAAAATAGAAGGGAAAGTGGCAAGAAAAAATAAAAGGAAATATAAAAATACCAAATGCATAATTTTATACTTGAATAGATTGGAAAATACAAAAATATATAAATAAAAGACATTTATAAATCAACTCAATTTAACAAAACCTTATTCTCAAACTAGTTACAGTTAGTTACATGAATATTTTTTCTCCATTTGTTTATGTCATGTGTTATATTTTTTGTGAAGTTGCATGAAATTAGATATTTTCTTACAATTTCAATCTATGTAAATATTAAGTATATCTATTGTTTTCTTTATTCCTACTTGAATTGACTAGCTATTTTATAGTAGTGCCTCCCTAAATCTACGTTGGAGATGACAAAACCATCTTAAACAACATTTTCTCAACTTCTCTTCTATCGATGCTACATTAACTTTCTTTCGGACATACTCATTTCTTCTTCTATCTTTTCTTGTATTATCACACATCCATTATAGCATTCTCATTTCAACTACACTAATCTAGGGGTGGCAAAATCGACCCAAACCCATCAACCCACCCAATTAAACCCATAATAAATGGGTTTTGGTTATATTATTTTACTAATTGGGTTGTAATTGGATAACTTATAAAATACCCATTTATAAACAAGTGTAATTGGGTTATAAAACGGTACCCATTAAAACACCCATTTAAATTAAAAAAACTAGTTTAATCCTCCTCTTTATACTACTCTCTCTCTCACCTATCTCTCTCTCTCCAGAGAGAGAGCGCACACACACACGCACATGCACATGCAAACACACCCACACACATACACATGCAAACGAGCACACACACACGCAAATATACCTACACACGCGCACGCGTGCACACACACACAAATATACCCACACACGCGCACACACGTGCGCGCTCGCACACACTCCCACACACATGCGCATACACGTGCGCCCGCACACGCACATGAAAACACGCACGCGCATGCAAACACACACCCACACACACACGCACACGCACACACGCGCTCGCACACACACGTACGTGCACGCGCTCGCACACACACATGTAAACACACCCACACACGCGCGCACACACTCTCACACAGCCATGCACACACGCGTGTGCGCACACGCGCATGCACCTGAGTGCGCGCACACCCACACACATCCACACAGAGAGAGAGTGAGAGTTGTTGATTTAAAATTGAATAAAAAATAAATTGGTTCGTATAAATTTGAAATTAACTGAAAATTGTAAATATAATATATAATATTATATTAATTAAAATAAATATTGATGTATTTATATATATATACATTAACTTAAATAAATTTTTAATTTTTTTTTTTAAAAGTAAGTTAGGTTATAAGTAAATGGGTTATGATATGGGTTAATGGGTTTGTAATAACCTGTATTCAACCCGCCCATATCTAACCCGTCTTTTAAATGGATGGATTTGACTTGCACCCATTTAACCTCCAACCCGTTTAAACCCATCACTAACCCGCCCAATCCGCCCATTTTGCCACCCCTACACTAATCCAATGAGAGTGTTGTTTCTTAACGGCCCAACGCACTATTCTATAAAGATAGTCTTATAATTGTCTTATAAAATTTTTCTTTCAGCTTAATAGATATTCTCCTATCACATGAGATACTCAAGGCACTTCTCCATGCTCGAATCCTATAAATAACTCCTCTTTAATCCCTCTATTGCATGAATAATTGATCCAAAATATCAAAAATGATTATCATTTAATACTTTTTGACCCTCAGTTTTTACTATGTCCACATTCATAGTTTTCGTTTTACTGAATTTATGATACATATATTCTGTTTTAGTCCTAACCTATCAATTTTAAAGTGTCTCTAAAATTCCAACTTCTAATTAATCTCATATTTAGTTTCAACAATCAATACATATTACATGCAAACAATGTACACCAAAGGATATTATCTTGAATATGTTTAGTGGGCTCGCTCGTGACAAAAGTGAAAAGATAAGATTTCAATGCCCACACTTTTCCCTTCCATTTTTCATCACAAACCAAACATAAGGAGTGGTTTTGGATTCCTATCCATTTTTTTTTTTTTTTGACAAATCCTTGATCCAAACACAAACCTTAGGGATTTGCACTCCCTATGCACTTGGAGTAATAATTATTTTGGAATTAGCTATACATCAAAATCATCATAAAATCGTAATACTTTCATTTCAATATAGAACAAGGTTTAAGGGAGTTTTCTGAAACTTTGAAACTCTCTCGTGAACTATGTGATGAAATTCTAACCTAAACAGTAGCTGTGATACCTAGATCATCTTATTCTCCTTACTTTCCTGCACTTGTATGCTTTAAAGTCCGGAACTATACTTCTTTCCTCCCTTACAGAGGTAAGAGAGAGAAGGGGGATATCCTATTGTCAAGCCCTAGTCATTCTCTCTTCCACCAGTCAACTAGCAAAACTAACACAACCAACCCCTCATTTCTCATACTGGGGCACTCTATTCACGCCGATACAAACCCTAAGTAACCCTCAGCCTCTAAAACCTACGATTTTGCTGTAATATATCAACTTTGTTGGCTACTAATCTTGTAGAATAGTGTTTCCAACACTTGTCTTGATCAAGATGGCAAGGTCAATGAATGACATGCAAAAATAGGGATAATATAAACAAAGACAAGAAGTCAACTGATGATTTAGTCATGTAACAACAAGCAATGGTACCCTATCAGGAGAATGACTTAGTTTGAGTTAATGATGTTTCAACAACAAGAGAAACAAGAAGGTTGCAAGTCAAGGTTACAATGACGGACATGGGCCATGTGATATATATAATGACACACATGGTAATTCAAGTTCAAGTAGTTGGATAAGTACTTAAATGGCTTGAAATATTATTCAACAAGTGGAGTTTATTATCTGTGATTAAAAAAAAAATCTGTTAAAACATAATTAATAATTACTGTGTATATATATTTTTTAATATAAGATCAGATTTGAGAATAAAAGGCACAAGTACCATGACATCAGTTATCAACTTCAATTAAACCCAGCATATTTTCTATCAAAGATAGAATAGAGTAAAGTGCATGGGTAGAGTAAAGGAATTCACATGCCTCGGTGTATGCTAGTCTCCAGCGGAAGCATGACCAGTTAGCATCTACAGGCTTCAATCCCAATTCTCCATACTCATACAACAAAGTGGAAGTATAAATACATCGAGAAGCCTTTTCATATGAAGATTCTAGGGAAACACTACCACACATGACAACCTGAAAGGATTAATAAAGCATTTTTCAATTAGCTTATTACTAACTAAAACAGAAACATTATCTACTTGCGCATAAAGCACAGAATGGATAATTTACCAGGCTAAAACTGAGGTGCAAATGAGAATTAAGAGGATGAACTTTCATGCTAAAGTAACTGCATAATCAGCTTCTAAGCCTATAACAAGCGATTTTTTTTTGTTTCTTTTGTAGCTATAACATTAAGCAGGTTCAAATGTCACTAGAAGAATAAATAACATCTGTAATTTGCAGAAATAATTTATCATAGTAATAAAAAAAAAAAGAAATTAAATAACACCATACAACAATGATGTTTTGTACCAGATGCATTTCTCCACTTAATCCAATGGGCCTTACTTCTGTGTAACATCCCCACCATTCTCCCTCTGCTTGTAAAACACAGCATGGAATTCGCAGGCCATGCAAGTGCAGTTGCAGTTTGTGATTGTAACCAAGGATTTCATGCACATCATTTATCGCCTTTGTTTTTTCAATTCACATTAACATCATTTATCGCCTTAGTTTTTTTCAATTCACATTACATCAAATGTGAGGTTCACTTGGCCTGTCATGCTATTTTAGTATTTCCTACAAATTGGCTTTATTGTACAGGGAAAGGGAGATTGGTGGTGATGTTACGCACAATTAAGGTGAGTTGGATTAAGTGGACGAATGCATCTGGCGTTTTATGTGATCACATTAAAATGAAAGGTTTATAGGACAGCAGCTAGACTTTCTGTGTAATGTGGTTAAGATTGTTGTGGGGGAAAATGTTAATAAAATGAAAGTAACCGAAATGGGAATCCTAAAGTGGATATGTAGTAAAATGAAAAAAAATAATAATAAAATTAGAAATAATCAGATTCGTGAGTTTGTAGAAGTAGTAATACCTATTGAAGATAAATTGGGGGAAAAAAAAAAACACTCATTTAAGGGAGTCTGATGATGTACAACTGATATTGGCAGGTACGCTAATTAGAAGCAGGACAAGATCCAAACTGGGGATAACGAAAAGGGGGTAGGTTAGACCAATAATAACTTGGTAGAAATAATAGAGACATTGGTCAGTGTAATCTAACAATGGAAATGACAGTTGGTCGAGTGATATGGGGAAAAAAATGTAGCTGACCATCTAGTTGGGAAAATGCTAATGCTAAGTTGAGCTATATAAATTCATCTTTAATTAGTGATAAAAAAATAAATAGTTTTGGAAAAAAAAATTCAGCTCATTTCCTTTTTATTTTCTTTTTATTTTCCTAATTCAACCAAAAAAAATAAAATAAAATTTTCACATTATTTTCTTCTCCTGTTTTATTTTTTTATTTTTTCCTTTTCCCTCCACAAATTCACCATCCGAATATAATCCACAGGGCAAGAATTGAATAAAAAAAAAAGGAAAGAAAGAAAGATAAAAACTGTTAATCCGCGATCCAGCAAACCCTACAAATGAAATTGAGCGCAGAGAGGGGGGAAGGGAGGAATACCCCGGTGATCTTGACAAGCTGGCCATCACGAGCAAGGCGGAGGTCGGAATCGGGGAGGGACTGAAGATAGAGGAGAATGGTACCATTTCGCCTCCAGTTGAGAGCGTTCCAGAGCAGAAATGCTGCGACGAGTGCCGAAAGAGAGAGCAGGGAGACGAAGAATGCGGCGTTGTGGACCACGACCAGGATGAATATGGAGACTCCAAGGCCTGCAAGGAACACAGATACAAGCACGTAGATGGCAACTCTCGGGATTGGTTCGCAGCTCCAACAATGGCTGTGCTGCCGCTGAAACTTCTCTCTTACACCATTTGACAGGTCGTTCATCCCCTCCTCTCTCTCTGCGACTAATAATGAAAAACCACTGAGAGAGAGAAGAGTGAGGGTTTTAAAAGATCGTGCCACAGCACTCTTCCCTTTTGGGCAAATATCATTGGGCGCTTGATTCCAAACCCCCCCCCCCCCCCCCTTTTCCACTTCTAAAGCAAAAGTCAAAAAAGGCAAAGCTTTAGCTGGTTAAACTTTTCTTGATAGGTTGTGCAAATTTGCAGAAAATAGTTGATTTCGAAGGTCTGCTAAGAAATCGAATAATTTCAATTACCCACTAACGCTCCGCTTGACTTATTGTTAATTTTTTAAAATTTTTAAGAATTATTTATTTTTATTTTATTATTTTATTATACAAATTGTGAATTTAAAATTTATTCCACTTTATTTTATTTTATTTTTTATTATTTCAAACTCACTCTAATTATGAGTAGTATGCAATCTTTTTTTTTAATTTTTTTATCTTTTTATATTTTATTTTTTAATATTTTTTTGAAGAACAACCCCTAACCCAAACTTTCAACTACGGGAGTGTTTAGTTGACAAAAAATATGATAAAAAGTATAATAAAAATAAAAAAATGTGACATAAATATAAAATGTAAAAAAATTTATTTGGAAGAAAGTACATAAAGTAATATAAACGTTATTCAAATTCACGCACACAATTTTAACTATCTTATGTGATCTAAACTGTTCACTACAACTGTGTAGGCTGAACTTCAGATTGAACAGAACAGCTCACGAGGAGAATAAAGTACTGGGGATACCTAAGCAAGATTTGGTTTTTTTTTTTTTTTTAAGAACAATTCATAACCCAAACTTTCATTTTAAAATACTAAAAGGCCAAAAAGGATATATTAACTCATACAAACAACTCTAACCATCCCAAGTGCGGGATAGTTTTTTTTTTTAATATTCTAGCAATGCAAATAAATTAAGCTATGATTGGCTCTACTTAAATAAATTAAAATTCTGCGTTAAGCCTAATTTATTTATAAATAAATGAGTTTGAGTTGTATATTACTAATAAAATTTTGATATATTCAATTCAATGCAAAGTAAATAGTTGAAATTATATACTTTATATGAACAAATAATTAAATTTATTAGAGTCCAATTAATTAATGCAAGAATGTTCATATCGACCAATCTATCCTAATCCAATATGTTATTCGAACTAAATAGATATGGAATTAGAATTTTTTCGAAGATTAGATCGGATTTAAATTTGAAAACAAAAATATCGAATATCGAATCAGATATGAGGATGGAACTGCCTTCAAGCCAATCTGCCTTGAATCTGATTTTCGATCCAAATCTGCCCGATCTGCCCTAAAAAATATTTGAACAAACCAAAACAACTCAAATTCCCAGAGTATGTATAAAAGCTTTTTGAAGATTCAAGAAATTGAGATTAATAATTATGTTATGAACTATCATATTTTGCATTTGTTATTTTAAATTAGAACAATGTTAGTATTTTGGAATTATATATCTTTATTACGTATTAGTTGGTAAAATAGTTTTTGATGAAATGTTAGTTTTAGAGATGTTTATGTATTATTTTGATGAATTATTATTGTGATGATATTTATGTATTATTTTAGTTTTAGAGATGAATTATTTAATAGCAATAGTTTACATGTATAATCAACTTATGTATCAAGATAGAAGCGGATTTGGAGGCAAACGAAGGGTTTGAATTTTTGAATATTTGTGAATATATCTGTTCTTCATTTAGAGTATGGATAGAGATCTAAAAAGTTATTCGTTCGGAACTCGAAGTGAATTCAAAAATAAAATAAAATTAAAATTAAAATTTATATATTGTCATATCAACTCTCATCTATCCCATTGCTATCAAATCATGACAGTAATTATATCTCATTAAAGTGAAAAAAAAAAAAAGGAAAGAAGAGTTAAAAGAACACATTTCACTTAATTTTGAATGGAAGGTTCCACTCTCATAAAAAGAAGTGTTTCTTTCTTTGCCAAACACGGTGTTCATTTTTCTCCTCGTGTCAGGCAGTAAAAGCCTGTCAAAAAATGACGTCGAAATCGAATTGAAAGGAAACTGCAATGGGTTCCTTCACCGTGATCGCGTCAGAAGTCCGAAATCAATTAATAAGTTGATTCAATTTTGAAGAATTTAATGGCGTTAACGGAGTAAGTTTCTCTCTTTTACTGACCTCTGTTTGGTTCCCTGGAGAACTGCCGGAATGAAAATTTTAGCTTCCAATTGTTTTGCCATTCAATTTATCGTCAAAAGGAAAATCACAAATTAATGCGACAAACAAATTTTCAGAATCTGTTCGGTAGTCTATCTCGATTTGTTGTTGATAGGAAATGTGTGGAAATGAGGTTCATCATTCTCTCTATTTCCCTTCATGTCTTTTATCTGTATAATTACGTGGTAGGTCTTGCATTGAATTTCATGGTGAAAAATCGAATTACCTGGGCAAAGTTGTTGCCTTTATATTGAATTTATGATTTCCCTATTGTTGCGAAGGGAGAATTAATAGCAATTGAGCTTCTCAACTCAGCGCACACAGCGTTCTTTGCGCTTTGCAGAACAAAATTACCTAGCTATTGTGTTTATGGAAGTCATTGTGTATTTTAGGCACGTGCTAAATTACATTCGGAGAGGCTAATTTTGTTTGTAGCAATAGGTTTGAAAGTCTCATGGTGGCGTTCGATTCAATTTTGATGGTTTTGCTGGAGGAGATAGTTGAATTGGTAGTTGTTTAGGGATTGAAGGTATGGGTTTTGGTTGAGTGTATGCTGACCTAGGCTGTGAATCCTAGTAGAATAGAGCATGAATTGGGGATTAGAAAAGACCACGTTTGCTTCTGCAACAATTTGAAAAACAAAAGTGAAAGCAAAAATACCAAAAAATTATTGTCCCCCCCCTTTTTTAACACTTCATCCATGATCAGTGCAAGAATAAGGTACCGTTTGTTTTGGTGGAAGTGCTTCTAATTAATTCATCATCTATACAATCAGCACTAGGAATTGCAGACTCGATTTGATAATTGATAGAGACTTATTAAGCTTTGTAGAATGAATAATTCTCAAGTTGGATAAGTTTCAAATTACCAAATACATGGAGTTCTAGAAACAGATTTCTTAAATCTGTTGGTTCGAAGCTTCATTTGATCCAGAAAGGTAGGTGAAGAGTTGACTTTTGGATAATATTACATGAGTAGTTAAATTGGTAACAGATAATCTGGTTTATGTATATTATATTTTTGCTCAAGTCATAAAAATAATTATAGGACATTTGAAGATATATTACAATATAGGCTATTTTTAAACATCTTGTGTTCACATCCTTAATTTGGTATTGAACTTAATTACTTTTGACTACCAACTTGATTTAAGTGGCAAGCGTATACAAAGTATACTTCACTTCTAATATATACCTTTCTTCTACGCGCAAACGAAATTATCAAGCTTTTGTTTCACAGTTAAATATTGAAGAAATATATCCAAAAAAGTCAACACCGACAAGAGCAATTGAAATGTGCAACAAGTTATGACATGGGAAAAATACTCTGAGCCATAGTTTTAAATATCCGCCATCACCATTACATAACATCTTTGGACTCCTCCGTTCTTGTTACAACCCCCCTCCTTTTTTTTTTTTCGTTACACCTTGTTAAATCTATTATTTTATGTTACTGTTACACCGATTATTACCGCTTCTTAACATCACCGAGCTCTAATACCTATGTATATTGCAATGAAGTCCATGCTTTGGAGCCGTGGATATAAAGAAGTAATTTAACTCACTTGTCAAGAGCTGCCAACTAATTTTACAAGATTCTCTTATTTAAGAGCCCATTTGGTCTCGGCTTTTAAGTTAGAAAAAATAGCCTAAAGCTTGGAAATAGGTGAAAATGTGTGGACAAAGTGCTTCCAAACAAACCCTAAACCTCCAAACAACACAAAGATTTACAATGATGCTGAGCACCAACCATGGGTTGATCTGCAGGTGATTTTTACATTTTATTTATTTATTTGGTGACCAACTAGGTTTATGCTTCATGTGGTTGCGTGCATGATATGTTACAAGAAGTAAAAACCTAGATCTATACAAGAAGGTTGGCACCAGAGCGTAGGTTATGAATTCCCCTAGTTTTCGGTATTTTTCATTTTCTCATAAGCATTTTGAGCATTAACCATAGCATTAGTTCTTTCTTGGTTTTTTATGGTGGCTGAATTTTATCGTCTTAATTTTTGGCTGTCTTTCAAAGTTTGGCAGTATGAACATCATCCTACAGAATCAAAACGTAAGTTTTGCAAAAATTCATTTCATATTGGAGATGTCGCAAAAGATACGAAGCTTTCCCTAATTTGAGATAGAATACGAGGAAGATGTAAATCATATTTAAAATGCTTAGCTCGGTATCCCTATTACAACTTCCAATTTTGGTGGCTCTTAATGTTACTTTGATTATCATATCCCTTTTTGTTTAGGTTTCTATTTTTTTTACGCTCCTCTAGAATTGGACTGTTGTAACTAGATAGCTCTATCCCTACTTGTCATATTTTGGCTTGGGATGCGTATTTTTCAATTTTTCTTAGACGCTGTTCTGAGATAAATTCTGGTATGTGCAACTATTTCATGTACCAACCAATCATTCATCAACAAGAGAAAAAAAGACTGCATTTGGAACTTATTGTAGTGCCAACGAGTTGACACTTTAGTAGCAAATTTAATGTCTCCTAGAGTGCTGAAGCAGGTTCTTTTTCACTAAATCTCTCTTCCTCTCAGTAGCATTTAGAGTGGTTAAAAAACAAGAAAAAAATAAGAAAAATATATAGTTTCAGATAACTCTTAGCGTTTGATGTTTTTACCTAAATTACATTTTTTGGAAATGAATAATATAACTTTTAAACTTTTGTAATAAAAAGTTAGAGAGAGAAACCGTGGAAACGATTTTTTAAGTCCGTTCCCACGAATTTATGTCATAATTTTTTTGGAAGTTGTTGAACTTTTTGACTTCTGCTTGAAAAAGTCAGAGAGAAACCGTGAGAACGATTTTTTCAGTCTGTTCCTATAGATTTATGTCAGATTTGTTGAAATTTGTTGAAAAGTTATCAGGATTTATGAAAAAGTTAAGCATTGGAGTGTGTAAAAATTTGTTAGGATATGTAGATATATATAGAAATTTTTAAAAATTTCATAAAGAACAAGATGGCCAAAATGTGTTGGAGAGTTATTTTCAAAAATTTTTGTTGGTTTTTAGCATATCAAACAGTGCCACTTTAGCTGTGGGATCAAGAGGACAGATTGTCGGGGCTCTGTTTTCGACTAGAATCATGAAGAGCTACATTCATTAGCATGTGAATTTGAAGATGTAGCGAGCAATTTTGCCATCCCATGGCGCTCCCCAGTCCTACCAACAGAAAGCAAGATTATTTATGCACATGTCCTCCATACCTAGGGTGTTCAATTTATTTAGGACCAGAAGTCCCACCACTGACAACTGCTACCACATTGATCAAGTAGACCATTGGAGTCGAGGGTGCCCCAATTTTCAGGTGATGTCAAGGAACTATCTGCTGGTTCAACCACGTTCAGAAGTTTAGGTTCTTCATCCAGCCCCAAATACTCTGCCGTTAGGCTGATGTCATCATCTGAAAGGAACCCATGTTCTGATCTTTCCAGCGATAGGCTGGGCTTCACTTCAAATTCACCCTTGACGTGGTCTCCACTTTCCACTTGGTCGCTAGTGCTGTTCTCTGCTACTGCTTGCTCACAGCGCTGATTTTCGCCCCTTGACTTTTGCATCAGATCATCAAGCTTTTGCAACTGCTCAAAGCAAGGCCAGTATTGATTAGCTCCTGAATGAAATCCAGCGGAACAATTGCCAATAAGTGGAAGGCAAAGTACCTGTATTAGCAAGGACTGCTTCTCTTTCTTCAAGGCTTCGAACTTGGAAGAGAGGTTGTTGTAATTGGTTCGTAGGATGCTGTAGTCTTGTTCCAGCTGCTTTGACTTCCACCGAGCTCTCTTATTCTGAAACCATATTGCAACCTGGCGCGGTTGCAATCCGAGATCTGTTGCCAGCTGCAGCTTCTTCCTTGGTTCCAGCTTCGACTCGGACTCAAATATGGTCTCTAAGGATTTGGTTTGCTCATCGCTGAACCTTCTTTTGTCCTTGCTCTTCTTGTTTTTGGGTGAGTTGAAGCTGGTAAAACACTCTGCGTTCGTCGCAGCTGAATGAGAGTATTCACCTCTATCGAACATCATCTTGGGCTTTAACACCAGCCTGCTAGCACTCCTGATGCTGGATTAAGGTAACTTGTAACAACTTTGCAGTCGCTGAAAGAAGAGGGATCTTTCAGGATTTTGTGTGTTTTGGCTTTTGGCTTTTCACATGGACTACTCATTGGCTTGCAGATTTGGAAGACAGCGAGTGGTGTTGGTCTGTAGGTCAGGTCATGGTGTTGGTAGTTCCCATTTATATTCAATTCCAATCTCTTATGGGTTCTGATGTCCTTAAGAGTGCTTTTCTTCCAGAGCCTTCTGAAAATTGCCCATTTTATTTTCTCAAAGCCTTGTAAAATTTTCCTCCAGGTTAAATTTTGCTTTTTCTACCTCTCGTCACACGATGTGATCAAATCACTTTTTTCTACCCCCGCTTTTTGTTTTGACCTCGTTCAACTCATGCGCTTAATTTGTCTTCTGCGAGAGCTGGATTACACTAAATTGATTATATTATATGACTTGCTGGTATTACTAAAATGTTGCAATTTTGAGATCACGTCTTGGCAATAAAATATCATGGATCATATTTATATCGTTTGTTGTCATAATCATGGTGGTCATTTTCTTCATCAACCAAGTTTTGTCTAGCTTTTGATCATACGGTGTAGGCTACTTGAATCATGTTCTACCAAAATAAAATTTTGAAGTGCATGATTTTTTCGTGATTATCTACTACTGCTCAAAGCTGGTTGGGCCAAAATGGGAATGACCCCGATAGATATCTTGTGGTGCTCTTTTCATACGAAATTTCATGTTGCTCATATTGTGACTTATAAAATTATATATATATATATATATATATATATATATATATATATATATATATGTGCGCGCGCGCGCGCTATTTAATTATTTGGAAATTAGTGATACTTTATTACTCATGTTATTATTATTGTTATTATTTATTTTTTTTTTTACTCATAATCAGTGGTCCTATAAAGAGAAGCTCCATAAATGGCTTTCAAGTTTCAGGATCTACATTTATTTTTTTCATTCTTCTTTCTTTGTTTTATTTATTTATCTATTTTTTAATTATGCAAAACCAGTTTGGTATTAGACAACAACTATATGTGTGTATATATATATATATATATATATATATATATACACGCCTTAAATGTATCGGCTCAGTCGGTTGGATGATATTAAAAAGGTGTGGTGGTGGCGGTGGTTGTTGGGGTTGGGCCGAGCCACCGTCACAGGGAGCAACGTGTCCAGACTTGAGTTGCCCTTTCAACTGACTTAACTTTTCATTAAAATGATCCATAATTTATAACAAAGAATAATATTAGGTGGGGGGGGGGGGAATCAGACCCGGAAACATCAACAACCAATATTCCAAGTTGCTGAAGAACAAGAAACTGTCGCTTGTCACACGTTGCCCAGTCGTTGGATGCCACCTGCCCTTGCTAAGAAAAACAGGGTATCCCATTGCTATTAGATTTTGTTTTTGGGGTCCATCGTCAATGACGACGTGGCATCAAACGCATGGTTTGTGCGTTGAAAGCTTTGATTGGAATGTATGAGAATTGGACACGTTCCAGGTTTTTTTTTTCAACGTTTTGGAAGTTGAAAGCACACAGGTGTCTGTCTGCCCGCCCGCCATTTTTCTGCCACATGTGATTTTTTTTGTTTTTTTGAAAGGAATGGTGATATTACCCTCTGTTTCTTAGATCTTTTGGACTGTTCCTGGAAAGAGAGCTGATGTACGTTTCGCACTTGTTATTATTGTTATTACTAAACACCAAAATGGTCAAGTCTTGTGTTCCTAGGCCCTAGGAGTTTATCATATTTTAATCTTAAATACTACTAAAATTTCCAATAATTGGAAGGTTTACGTTGAAAACTTTTAGTTATCATTTAGTTTGTTTTTTTTTTTTGATTTTTATTTTGAACTCATTTTTATTTTATATTTTTAAAAATAAAGAAAACAGTTCAAAACTCATTTAGTTATTTGTGTATTTAATATTTTTTTTTGAAATGAAAAATGACATAAAATTATTTTGAGAATTTTTAATAAAAAATAAAAAAAACTCAAAATAAAAAAAAATAAAACATTTTTTACTTCTTCTATTTAAGATTTTTAATACATAAAATAAAAATAAAAAATAAAAAAATATATCAAATCCCACCTTAGTTATTCAATCCATTATAGCGGCTAGCTAGGCGGCGGAGGTTTATCTCTCAACCGGCATGGTATGCGACACAAATGAAGGCAAGATCTTCGCAACCTCTCCCTATTTTCAACTTTTGATAAAAAATTATGCTTCTTTTCCCCCAAAAATAAAACTAAAAATTAGGTGCCACATCAGCATCATCATGAAGGTCCAACAAGGACCATGGATGATTTGGTGGCATGACATTTTATACCACGTGGACCACTGTCTATTGGGGCTAGAAAGTCCCGACGGTTACGATCAAATTGCGTGGAGTCGTATATATGATAGTTATCGGTTTAGACTAGTCTCGCTTTAATTTGATTTGATTATAAGCTTATTTGAGTTTGGATTAAAATATAAATAAATTAAATTTATTCTATCTTAAAATTTAATTAAATTTTAACTCGATAAATTAAATTAATACTCAATTAATATAATATAAAATCTAACATTATTCAAACTCGATTTGAAATCAATTCAATCATATTTTTTATTTTCAATTCAAAAATAAACAAAATAAAGCAAACTGAACCTGAACTAACTTTTAATCTTGTTAAATTATTTAATAAGTTCAATTCAAATACTCTGATACACAACTCTATTCAATTCATTCATGCCCCAATGAATGATTGCCTGTATTGCGGTGGATATTTCATCCCAAATGTCAATTCCTACTTGGATAGCTATATAGGAAGTTAGAGAAAATTATAAAAAATATAAATAAATTTTGATGGAATAATTTCATTTTTATTAACATAATTTTTGAAACTTAAAAAGGTAAATTTTAAAATTTTAAATTCTAAATATGTGACCTTTGAATTTTCAACTAAGAAGAACTCTAAAAAACCCTTAAGCATTAACTCATCTAATTTATTTATTTATTTATTTTCTTTTCTTCCCACAAATCCTTGTTATTCATATGTATATATGTATGTAAACACATGTATATATCAATAGAAATTACAATAAATTGAATTTTGCTTATATTGTCCGCAAATACTAAATGGAGAAATATATAATCATTAATAATTGAAACTTCTTTAAAAGATAAGATTTTTTTAAAGGAAAAATTACAAAAAAAAAAATAGAAGATAAAAATAGATTGTGGATTCCATTGAAAAATTACAAACAAATAAAAATAAAAATAAAAATAGATTGTGGATTCCGTTAACTAGGTTGTGTAATTATTTCTAGGTTGAGTGCAATTCATTGCTGCACTAAGTGTTGATGTCAAAATCAAAGCTTTTTCTCTATTAGATTGTGATTCAGATGTAACAAAATTTACACTAAGTGCAACTGATTTTGCACCGAGTGCAAATGTAATTCATTTATGACCAATTGCAAAATTCAAATGCAAGAATTAAGCTCTAAATACAAATATGGTGAAATCAATCTCAATTACTATCTTCAGGCTCTTAAAACACACTAGACAATCCACTATTTCTCCTTCTCCCTTCCCATCCTCATTCTCCATTTTCAAGCAATCATATTTTCTTTCCAATCATCTCTTGCAACTATAATCTCCGTTAAGGGTGTGCACAGATCGGTTCGACTCGATTCGATTTGAATCTAATGATAGAATAGAACTAAATTAATTATGATCCATTCTATAGAATTAGAACAAAAACTAAAAGAAACATATATGGTTGGATTCTATTAAAGTCTAAATTCAGTTCTAAAATGACCCATTATTTAAGTATGTAATTCTTATAAAAAATAATTGTGTGAATTATATGAATTACAACATATATGTGTTTCTTGTGAAAATTTAAAAAACTTTTAAAAAAAATAATGTATGCTTAAATAGTTAAAAAAAAAAAAAAAAAGCGTATGCTTTAAAAAAAAAATGGAAACCCTCCACGAATGTCAGTTCAGTTTGATTCCAATTGGATTCTGTCTCCATTTTGGTTCGGCTCCAATTCTAAAATAATAGTAGCTGAGAACTGAATCAAAAATAATAGTTCTAAAATTTTTAGAACCAAAAACTGAACCGATGTCCTTCGAAACTAAAGCGAACCGATCTAGTAACATCGGATCAGGGCAATCTTTTTGGTTTTTCGATTTTCCATTTCTTTTGTACACCCCTAGTCTCCATACTTCCCCTACTCATTTCCCTTCCCATCCTCCATTTGCTATATATATTTATATATATATATGAATTATTAGATTTTGTGAAAAGAGAAGAAGATAAAAGAAAGAAGATAAAGAGTTCATACCTAAAGGCTTTTAAAGATTTTTTTAGTTGAAAAGTTAAAAATTCATTGTTTTAGAATTTAAATTTTTAAAGTTTATTTTTTTTAATTTTTATAAAAATAAATTTATTTTATCAGAAAGCCATCTTTTTGGTAATTTACCCAAGAAGTTAATTTTTGTTATTTTTGCGTGCTTCTTCCAATCAAGTGCTTTTGAGGATGGGCAGCTTGCCCCTTAACGGCCCAATTGAATTTTCAGAAACTTGAGAACCTATCAGTGTTTGGGCCCTTGGGACTTGGCCGCAAATGGACTAGGCTATTGAGCAATTGTTAATGTGTCTAAATCCCTCAGGGCCCACATAGCTGTGTAGTGCATGCAGGGAGACTCATAGTCGGTAAATTATATTCGCGATCCCAAAAAAGTGTGTTGCACTCCATCTTATGACTGGGTATTTTCTTTTATGAAAGGGTGTTAGAAACTTTTTTTCCGAGTACTAATATTATCTCCCTTATAATTTTATGTTATATATATATATATATGCTTGGAAGTGCATGCTTAATTAATTAGTAGATTAACAAAATAGTAAGTTCATTACACTTTTATTTCAAATTAGTTTCGTAGTTAGTGGCACTGATTAATTAATTAGTCACAATAAAGTGAGTCTAAGCTAGTTTTATTTGTGACTTTTTTACGACACCTAGTTATATATAGGATATGACTAATATGTGCTCAGTAGTCACATTATAAGTTACTAACTTTGAATGACACCCAGTTATATAGAAAGTTTGTCTAATTTATTTGTAGTGTTAAAATTCAGCCGTATGTTATCGCTACGTAACACTATTATACAACGTTTTCAGACTCCAGTTCTGTTATACTCCCATTTTTGTTAATCCTTTTGTATGTGGTTACAATTTGTTCAATTTATTTTAAACATTGAATGCTTCCTACTATAGTGCAAATTAAGCTCTCAATTAATTTTACATAAGAAAAAGAGCCTTCTGCTGCTTTAGCGGTTTGAGCTAGTTTAGTTAAAATTAAATGTTGGAAACTTTCTCAATTGATTTTATACTTTAGATGCTATTTACAATATAAATGAAGTTCTCCCTAGTGGAATTTCAAAATATTAAGCCCATTTTATGTGCATATGTGTGGGGGTGTGTGTGTGTGTGTATATATATATATATGCTTGTTTTGTCATCGGATGATCATTAGGAGCCTAGGAGGTACCTACTTCTTGACTCTAATGACGCTCAAACTTTTAAAGGTTATGGTTTTTGGTCCAAATTAATTGACCCCCGTCAAGTTTGAATCTCTCCATTCCATGACTACATTAAAGTTAAAAGAGGGTAAGACATTTCTTGGCACAAGGAATATGAAAGGAATAGGCAAGAAGGGTTCAAGGGGGCTGCAGTGAAGATATCCACCGTAGGGGCTGCAGTGAAAAAATAAAGGGTGGAGATTTATTTACACTTTAATAACATGTGACTTTTAACATTACACATTAATTAAACTTCAATCAGATTTTTAATTTTTTTTTATTTTGAAAATGATTTTAATTAAAACAAATAGGAACCATTGGATTAAATGCAAGCAAATCTCCACTTTTTATTTTTCACTGCAACCCCTGCTGTGGATATCTTCACTGCAGCCTCCTTAAACCCAGCAAGAGGGCGTCTAAGTTATAAATTCTTGACGCTATTACTTATATAATAATGGAAAGAGAGTCAATATTGATGCAAGTTTCAGGGATGAAAAAATAGTTTGTGTTAGGAGAAAAACCTAGCTAGCAAGCTCTGGCTCATTTGCTTTCCTTTTTTCTACTTGGGTTTTTCTTCGTACGAGTATCTTCTTTCTTGATTGAAGTCACCAATTTGACTTGAATGGCACAAAAGGTTGCTTACCCTTTTCTACTTTTCAACTACCACAACTCCTGCACCCCGGCCCTTTTTAGCTCAAAGTAGAGAGAGGGAGGGAGGGAGAGAGAGAGAGAGAGAGAGAGAGAGCAGGTGATGTGAACATAGATTTTGGGAGCTAGGGTTAATTAGCACGTACTGGGTGTTGGAGGTTTAAATATTAAATATTGAGGAAAACAAGGGTCAGACTTGAGAAAAAATAGATCCAAGGGAGAGAGGATGTAGTCCTTTATCAGTATAGTATTATGATGTTTTTACTTCCTTGTAGTACGCAGAATTATGCATAAATGAATCACACACACACACACACACACACACACACAACGCCCCAGCAATATTAATTGTTAAGTATAGGCTAGGCAATTACCTGGGTGGGAGTGGGAGCTAGCTAGACACAGGGATTTGACATTTGCGTGATGTTACTTTCTCACAAGCGCACACACGGCCAGTCTCTCTCCCTCGAAAAGGGGGAGGCTGGCATATGCAATACCAGTTCCTAACATTGAACAGAATAGTTAGATTAAGGACTTGTTTGGTAGATAAAAAAATGTCAAAAGTATAATAAAAGTAAAAAGATGTGACATAAAAATAATATATAAAAAAATTTAATTAGAAGAAAGTATAAAAATTAGTTAAAATTTGTGACTTTTAGTAAGTTTTGGTGTAGTCAAACAGGCCCTAAGTTTTAGCTGTCAAAGTTTAGATATATTAATATTATTTTAGTTTTAAAAAAAAAAATATATTTAAATTCATTAAATTTTAAATTAACAGTACGAATTACAAGTTACAGAATTGATATAGTAATAGTACAACTCCCTCCAAATTCTTCTCCTCCTTTTAGGATGCCTTTGATTTGTTAAAAATTGTCAAAAAAATTTTAAAAATCTTTGAAAATTTTTTTAAAAATTATTCATTTTTATCTCATTACATAAATCATTATTTCACAAATTATCTCACTTTTTATCATTCTAAACAAACTCTTACTCTTTCTGCGGCACAATTCTCCAAGACTGTAGAGCGTTGAAATCTGGAGCCAGTGTCGTCTTCTCCGTTTGTCACTCTAATGTACAGTCTAGTGTTGAGAGGCATTCTCCATCTAATATTCCATGCATATATAGGTGAAGTGTACGTACAACAGTGGAAAAGTAAGTAGAACTGGAAGACTACCATTGACATTTGAGAAAGTTTCCAAAATATATGAGACTACTAATGTTGTGGCTAGCCATAAAGTCCCAATTAATATGCACCATATATGCTTGTCTTTATATATGACAAACAATGGCCATACCTATAACCTTAAGTGAGAAGCAGCTAAGATAAAATTTTTTAATATTTTGAGAAAGTAAAATAATATTATATTATAATTTAAAGAGAGCAAAACTTCATCTATTAATAAAAATTCTAAAAAAATTGAAAATACACAAGAAAATTTTAAAAATTTTAGATGGAAGGAGTGACCCTAATTGCCCTCTTGAGTCTGATTTTGCTCGTCAGCTAGGTGGACACTTATTTGTGCTTCTTACAAAAGAGTATTTGATTTCTCAAAATTAATTAAAGTTTATTAATTTTTTATATTTTTTACTAATCAAATTTTATCATATATCACTTTTACATTAAATTTTTATATAATGCTTTTTTACTATTCAAACACCATCAAAATTGAATTATATTTATTTATGTATATAGAGCTCAGTCTTCTAATTTATCCACCTGATCGAATGGAAGGCCGAGAACGAGTGGTTCTTTCTTCTACCTTCATGGACAAATAATAATTGAAACGCATATATAAATACATATATATATATATATATATATATATATATATATATATATATATATTGTCTCTGCTTTAATCATGCACAGAAAATTAATTAAGTCTTGGTCACGAGTGCGACCATTGGACCACAAGGCCTACTAGCTAGCTAGGACTCAGATAAAGAAAAATTTTAGGATGGGGGGTTTTGGCGCAAAGTGAGTGCTACACACACACACACTCTCACAAACAACTACATGACCTATATATATATATATATATATCATGTTTGACTTAACGGATTGGATTATTCAATTGTTTGTGCCCTCTGGTAAAGGGCATGCATGCATAATAGCCAGCTGATAATTTCAATTGGTCGGTCACATCTGGGCCAGTGCTACTACTACAGGGAGTATTTCTTCTCTCCACAATAATATATGTTTTGTTCTCGTCTTTTTTTTTTGGTTTGTCTCGACTGTGAAAATTTTGGCGCAAATATTTCTTTGTCTGAAATTAATCTCTACCTACCTTCATTTATGCAGTTCTGGCTTTCTTAAATTCATCTTGTCACAGATGACACTGATAAGAAAACGAAAGAACAGTTTGAGGCTTTTGATGAGATCGAAATAACATGCACATATACACATATAAATATATATATATATAAATAAATATATATATATATATACATATACAGGAAGTTGATCGAACAAACTATGAATTCTAATTGAAAGAGTACTGAATGGAACATGTGGAGTGTCGTACTCCAAAGCGTAGCCAGAAAGGAAAATTTGTGACTGATGATATAATTAATTATAAGGACTCTTAATTTGGACACGGTGCTAATTTAATTTTGGATGATTCATATTAATGTGGTGATCATGTTCTCTGTCTATGTCGTTTGTTGGTTAATATATAGCGAACTTTCATGAGCAATTCTTCCATTACACACTTAATTCAATTTGATGAATCATCAATACAAATTTTTTAAAATACAAATATTTTGCATATATAAAAAATTACATCATGTAACACAATCTTAGTTCTAAATTTGTTGGTGTCGATTACATAAATTTTCTTTTTATTGATCATGTTTGTAGTAGATTTTTTTTGTGACATTTATTTATTTATTTATTTTTATCAATTTCAGTTTATATAGCCATAGGACTATCTTTTGTCTTTTTTTTTTTTTTACATTTTTTGCTTCAATACAATTGCTTTTCTTTATTGATAAATGACATTCTCCTAACTTTTCTTTTATCAGAGTATCTCAATTTTTTTTTCAGATATATTAATTTTTTGTTTTATCTTTCTTTTATTATTATATATTTATCTTAACATTTTTATTTTTATTGTGCTCATCTTATGATATGTTACTTTTTAATGACCTAACCCCCTATACCACATAGCATAGCTAGTCTTATGGTCATCCAATAATATTCGATATGCTCAACATCTAAAGCACGTCTCCATTATAATTTAACCACTCAATTGGAATCCATGGATGACATCATTTTCAATACGTACGCTTGCATAAATAATTGATGTAAGATACTAAAGTGAACGCTTTTTTTACACTTCTTTCATTGATAATTTTGATTTTATTGAAATTAGAATATATGTATTATGATTTAATCCTAGTTATTGAAAATCTTTTAACCCTAAAGTATGCCTCAAAAGTTAAAAAGTTATGATTAACTCTAGATCTAGTTTCATCGATTAATATAAATTTTTTTGGGGCGAACATACACTAGATAATATCGTTTTGAATGTAGTTAGTATTTTTTAAATTAATATTGTTAATATTTTAACTTTTTTATTTCGTCTTAAATATTTTTTTATTTAAAATTTTAATTTTTTTGGCAATTTTAAGCATACATGTTAAATCAATCTAAACAAAAATTTAAAAATAAGATTAAAAAATTGCTAATGGTTGCCAAAACAATCCTTAAGCCCATTATTAGAATGAATTGATCATGATTTTTTTATTTTTATGTTTTACATGAAGTGATGTTAAACATTAAAAAAATTCACCACAAGAAAATAAAGTATAGGCAAAAAAAGTTTTCGAGAAAACTTATTTCCTCACTAATAGTAGGTTCTAGGTGAGGAAAAAAATATTTCCTCACAAATAGTTTGAATGGTTTTTCTGAGGAAAAATTTTTTCGCTATTAGCTATATTTTGTGAGGATTTTCGATTTTTATTGCTATAAAGCTGAAAATATGGCGCCAAAACAAAGTAATGCGTCAGAAGAGATTTGGATAGTACTATAGGCGAGAAAATTTAGTTTCCTCACCAAGAATAGGGTATAGGTAAGGAGATATCTATTTCCTCACTAATAGTTAAGCAACTTTTTTTTACTATAAGTAAGGAAATATCCGTTTTCTTGCTAATAGTTAAGCAAAATTTGGGGAGTATTATAGGCGAGGAAATTTAGTTTCCTCACTAATAGTGGAGTATAAGCAAAGAAATATCAATTTCTTTACTAATAGTTAAGCAAATTTTTTTTTTTTTTAACTATAGGCGAGAAACTTTAGTTTCCTTACCAATAGTCAATCGTACAATATAAATTTTTTTAAAATAATTCATTTAGGCAAATAAATTACTTTACTATGATAAAATTTTTTAATTCTAAGTGTTTTTAAAAATATCTTTTATTATAAAAAATTTAAATTAATTTTTTTAAAAGAAAAATACTTATGGTTTGTAGATTTAATTTTATCTAAGAAAAAATATTTTGAAAAACTAAAATAAATTTATTTTCATTTATATTTTTATCAATCATATAAAAATAAATTGTAATTTATTTTATATTTTAATCAAATAGGAAATTTATATGAAATATATTTTATTAAACTATTTTAATAAATAATATAATTAAATTAATAGTTAATTTAATTAAATAAATTATTATGAATTTTGTTAAATTATTTCAATAAATAATATAATTAAATTATTTAAACTAATATTAAATATATATTTTTTCAATTATTTTCAACTAAATTAATATGAAATATAATTAAATTAATATTAAAATTACTTTAATTTTTATCGAACCATTAAATTTCCGATAAGGATTTCTTAAAGAGTATAGGTGGGAAACTGAAATTTCCTCGCTAAAAGGTGAGTTTAGGCAAGGAAATTTTAATTTCCTCACTAAAAATCTAAATAATTCATGTTTTCTATTCACTACTGCAGCCAATTCATATTTTTTGTTCCCGTTGCTTTTCTATCTCTACACACACTACATATATACTTGCACTTTTGATAAACCTCTATATCTCTCTCGTTTCTACAGTAAAGTTTGTCTCTGAACCCTAACTGGTAAGTTCCACTTCTTCTCACCCTCTAACAAACATGACATTTTCATTTGCTTGAGCATCATTTTTATCTTTGTTAAGAACTTCATTTGTTCTCTTTTCATTTTTTGAATAATTTGCCCACCCAAGTTCTATTGATTATTTGGAGGATATTTGTTATCTCAAATATCACCAACAAATTTGTATGGTTACGGTGCAAATATTGTGAAGGATTTTTGACCTTGATGTGTGCAAGCATGTGGACGTTGCGGCTACTGAGGTGGAAAAGACAATGTTAGCTCCAACTATTATGAATGAGATAAGTGGTAAGGATCATCAGCTGGCATTGTCAAGGGTGGTGCTGACTCTACGTCTAAATTTGACTGAGTATTTGTTTCCGTCTTACAGGATACCTCTCATGACTCTAGGGATTGGCCACTGAAAAGCTGTGAAATCCAATCCTGAAGGTACATCTATCTCCCAAGCGCATCGCTAGATTAGGTTTTACTGCCACATATCAATGATCCGATTAGATTAGTCTTCTCTCTCACATCAAAAGTTTTGCTAGCTTCTCTATTTATTTTATTTATTTATTTATCTTTGTTGTAATGATTTTGGCTTATAACTAGAAAATTCAAGGGAATATCAAATTTTTGCTCTAAAATGTTGTCTTTATTTGTAAAAAAAAGTAAGGAAGATGACAACTAAACTTAAGAAAGGTCTGGGACCATAACGAGCAGCGCACAAACCAAAATAGTTATTGCTAGAAGTAGAGGAAACAGTTTAAAATGTAATGGAGATGAGTTAGATGATCCAGATCTGCCCAAGTAAGCCTTATTATTTCCATTCCCTTTTCAATAAATTATCCTTTTGGTGTTTGACTAATATTTTTTTGTAATTTAAAGTTAGTAGATTTTGGTAAGTTAACAATCAGGACAATAGCATTTATATTTAACTGTATAGTTATGAGGTCTCTTGCTTGATCTTCTTGTTTATTAAATTGTACGGTTACGATTATTTAGCTAGGTGTTAGAGGCAGCTGTCTTGGAGAGCAATTGGCCTCTAATCATCAACTTGTTGTCACACAAAAATTTGAAAATTCATTGGCTAAATTGTTGAAAAAATTAATTCTTAAAGAGTTTTAAAGTTGGATAATATAATAGGTACAAATAACGTAGACAACTTCCTAATACATCGAATAACTTCCTAATGCATACATATATTTCGTGGATCCCTTGTCCCACCATGTACCATTTTTTCAAAGAATTAGTTGTGCAACTTTATTGTTGGACTTCAGTAATCAAAGCGGATTATTCTCATGTAACATATAAAAGGAGACAGCACCAAAGGGAAATTCTTTTTCTTCGCTTTTTTATATATATCATAACTATTGTATTTCTGTTTCTGTTTCTTATGATGCATGGACTCGCTTTCGAAAATGAAAAAGAAAGAATAGTTGTTCTCACAAGAATTGGCTCTCAATGTCATGCTTTTGAAAGGTGCATATTATGTTGACAGAATGCTAAAATTTATTTTTTTTACACAAAAATCTCAATGAAGATTATCTATGAATATCCTTTTGTTTGATCTTCTTGTTTTGGCCAATGTCATCCTAGAGGAATACAATAAATAAAAAATAAATAAAGAATCCCTGCAATTCTTGCCAAGTTACTGCTTAGTGAGGATTTTAGATGCACCATTCTTGTTGGAACATGTTTAGCTTTCAATAAGTACAAGAAGATTGATACCATAGCTCTCCTCTTCTGCTTTTCTCAGTGGCACTGTAGAATGCTACCTGATTGATCGTTTATTCAAGAGGACATAATAAACAGTGGATTAAAAGAAAGTTGCGTTTAGGTGTAAGAATTTTAGCATTTTTTCTCTCAAATTTCGTCAATTGTAAGCTTGTGTTGTCTGGCATAAAATATTTTATTATTAAAATATACATCACAAAAACAATATAAATATAGGGTATGTTTGGCGTTGTATAAAACTGTATAAAATAGTATAAAATTGTAAAAGTAAATGTCTCATAATTCGTGCAGTGAGTAAAGAATTTAAATTTTATTATCTCGTAATTCATGTTTGTAGAGATTTTAAAAATTTTTTTTTTTTGAGAGCTCCAAACGGAGCCATACTACATCCCTCAAATTTTAATAATCTCACATGAACCATTTCAAAAACTTTAATTAGTTCATGTTTATTTTTCTTTTCATCCTCGGCATTTGGAAATGAAATTCTTAAGAAATTTTGGTAATTTTTTTGCTAAAATTGCTAGAAGCAACTTTTTATACGTTTGCTAAACCAAACCAAACCAAGCTTTTTCCCACTAGGTGGGGTCGGCTATATAGATTTGTCGACGTCAATTAGATCTGTTTAGGGCCATGTCCTCCGATAGATTTAGGTAGGTTAGGTCGTATTTAATAGTTTTTTTTAACTTCTCTTGAGTCTTCCTCTACCTCTACTACTCATAGCAATCTCCATAGTTTCACACCTTCTAACAGGTGCCTCTGCTGGACGCCTTCTAATATGGCCAAACCATCTTAATCGGGTTTCTCTCATTTTATCTTCAATCGGTGCTATTCTTACTTTACCCTTAATCTCATTGTTCCTAATCTTATCTTTACTTGTAATCCCGCACATCCACTTTTTATACGTTTAATAAAAATTTAAAATTTTTAGCGACTTTTAAGAATTTTAATTTAATTTTTATTATTTGATAAAAAGTTAGAGAAATTTTTATTTTAATAAATTTTCATTGTTTGATAAAAAAGTTAAAAAAAAATTAGAAACTTTTAAAGTATTGCCAAATGTTAGAAGGATAAAGATTATTAAAAATTTTTCTTTTTATTTTTCACTCCCAAACAGAGCCTAGGTCAAAAAAAAGCCAACCGATCCATCTTCACATAGAGAACGCGTAAAAGTCGCCGCGGAATTAGGAAGCTGAAAACCACGAAGAAAAAAACAAAACAAGAAAGCGAAATCTGAAAGAAAGTCATATCCATATCATCATCAATACATACATACATACGTACGTATGGAGAGAGAGAGAGAGAGAGAGAGAGTTTGTGTAGAGCAAGAGAGAGAGTGCGGAGTGGCCCCTGAGCCTAGCTGCCGGTCGTCGTCTCGAATTCTTCGCCACTGCAAAAAGGGTCGCGGCAAACGAGGGTCCCTTCTGTCAATAAAGAAGGAAATTAATAAAATACTGTTCCATTTATTTTTTATTTAAATTCAAATTAATTTTTGTGGTGCATTACAATTTTTAAATAGTGGGTTTCTTTTATCAGGCATCTCTCAATTACCCAACCACTCTTCTGACACTCACTCATATGGCTACTCATTAATTTTTTGGATTCCCTTTCTTATTATTATTTTGACGATGATGATTTATTTGTAAAATGGGTTTGTTTATCATCGTACGTACAATCTCATGTCTCATCATCCTACCGTCCGTGATAGCTCTTTTTTAATTTTTCTAGGCTTTCTAGGGTGATGATACCAATTCCCCCCCCCCCCCCCCCAAAAAAAAATCCAGCGCCTGTTTTAAATTTTGGCCACCTTTTTCTTTTTTCATTTTTGTTTAACGTTTGGCAAGGATACTAAAAATTGTTAAAAATTTATTTATTTTTAACAAATAATTAAAAATTATTAAAAAATTTTGAAAATAACTTAAAATTTTTTAACTTTCAATCAAATTATAAAAAATTATTAAAAATTTTACTAAATACATCAAAAGTTTTAACTACTAAACATTATAAAAAATTTCTAAAAAATTACACTTATTTATGCAACTAAACTGAGCCTACATCCGAGACAGATTTATCACCGTGTTATTTTGAGAAGGCAATCATATATAATATTACTGCTGCACTTCTTATTTATACTATTATACAGAGGAAAGATCAGGGGTATTGATGAAACTTAAAGTTTAAAAAAAAAAAAATTAGTTTTGAAAAAACTTTTTTAGTTACTAAAAATATCCATCCACCTCCCATCAAATTTAAATTTTACATCAAACAACCTTTAAATTAAGTCATTTTAAAAATTTCAAAATTTTAACAACCACATTATTTTACATTTATACTACTAATAAAATTACACATATGAAGTGATAATCACACATGTTGTGTGTGTACCTCTAATTTTTATCATATTAAAATACTTTTATTATGTTATTAATAATCGATTATTACAATAAATGAAACAAAAAATTTATTATAATATCATTTTCATTTTAAAAGACTCACAAAATTACTTTTCTATTATATTTGTGTCGTTGTTGCATTGCTGTGCATATATAGATTTTTAATAAATTTAAACCAAAAAAAAATGTACACCGCCAAAATGATTGGTGGGGAAATTTATAATTAAAATAGACTTTATAGATTTATTATTTTTAAGTAATCAATATACCTGCAAGTATTTTAACTCATTCTAATTACTTCTATTTTAAGATTGTTTTTATTGTGAAGGACGTTAAATAAATTAACATACAGATGGCACATATCAACATTGGCACCGTTTGGAGTGTCAAGAAACAAAATAAAAGAAAATAAACTTTCAATCATCTCTATAAATCACTAAAATTCTCTATTACACATTTACACATTCTCATATTTATTAATTTTAAAAAATTTCAATATTTCGCTAAAAAAATGGAAGGAGGTTAACCGAGTGTGTAAATTTTTTTGACAATCATATTCTTCGAGTTGAAAATTTTCAAACAAGTACCATTGTCGCAATTTTATGCTAATGTTTTTGAATCCATTGGAACAGATTTATGAATTTTTTGAATCCATTAGAACGGTTTTTTCAAATTTGTTCTAATGGATTCAAAAAATTCGTAACGGTTTTGGTGTTGTGCATTTCTAAAGAAAATTTTTTGAACCCGTTAGAACAAATTTGAAAAATCATTCTAATGGTTTACTACTGTCGAGAGAAAGAGTAAAACTATTGTATAGAATATTGAGTGTTATTTTTTTGAATCCGTTAGAACAGATTTGAGAAACCATTCTAATGATTTATTACTGTTTTTATCTCAAAAAAATGCGATTTAGAAAGAAAATAACAAACGCCAAAATTAACAAAAAATCACGTTTTATCTCAACTTATCTTATTTTTTTTCTTATTTTTTACCACTCCAAACACTACCATAGTTGGTTACTAGGTTATAGGGGTGCAGTAGATTTTTCACTGCAGGGACTACGGTGTTCAAATCAAGAGTTAGGATGTAATCAAGGTAACTTTAACTGAATTAATACATCCTATTTGATAAAATCAATAAAACTTGATTACATCCCGATCTTTGATTTGAACACTGCAACCCCTGCAATAAAAAATACACTATAGCCCCATGGAACGCTTGTTTACTAGCCCACTCCACTAATCCTAGAGCAATAGGAACACTTAGTGGAATGACATAGAAAGAGAACATAACTTGTTTCTCAGTCCTCCATGCACGTCAGGATGGAGTAGACTGGCTAGAGCGGTGATTAATTTTAGGCCTGAATTGAGATCTATATAAGGAAATGAATTACTAGGGTGTAAGGTACGTGCTACTCTTGTTTGAATATTATTCACATGACACTTATTTTGTGTACAACCCCTAACTTGATCATCAAATGGCATTTGGCCACATCTCGCTTGACCAACAATGCATTTTGGAGTGTCATAAATCAGTAACTATTTATGTGAGCTATCATAGCAACACTCCGGATGGAGTTACATTGTTCGGCTATGTTGGAATATGGAATAAATAATAGTTGCTTCTAATTCCTTGCCAAATACTTGAGAGAAACTATCGATCGGAGCGAGTTTGGTCGAATGCCCTTCTGGCGATCAAGTTAATACTAGTAAAGTGAGATAAAGCTTACTAAAGTAAGGAAGTAGATTATTAGCAAGGGAGTAATATTTAATTAAAAATTTTCCAAGGATGCTGTTATTTAATTAACATTTTTCCAAGTATACCGTTTTATATTTATAAGTATAGATTTAAGGCTTGTGTATATCGTCCCAAATGGTCGGACCACATTCGGAAGTAGACACGATGTTGAAATGTGGGCCGAGATGCAAGATCAAGATAACTCCCTCTTCTCCTATGTTCGCCATTACAAACATGTTGGGAGAACAGGTCTATGAAAACCCGTCGAGGGACTCTTGCTCAATTAGATGTCATGTGTCTAAATGATTCTCTCCATTCGCCAAATTGATAGAGAGAAATAAGATAAAAAAAATACTTAAGATTTTCATAGAGGAAGCAATTGCATAATTAACACTCCCATAGTGCTGCAACAATTATGGATCTGTTTGGAATTACAAACCTTGAGATGTGACATTTTGAGTATAAATCACAAACCACAAAAATAGAGATTAATAATTCCATTCGAATGGATTTCGGCGAATATTTTTCTACTTTTTAGTTATAATTTTTTGAAATTTGTGAAAATGGTATTGAGATTTATAAAAATTTTATTGGGATTCATAGAGATATATATAATTATAGAGATTCACATAATTTGAGATGAAAAAAATTTATTAGAGGATTATAAAGATTTTTCAAAGCTGCAAACAGCACTATGGGCCCGTTTCGTGCACTAAACTTTGGTGAAATCTCTAAAAATATCTATTACATTTTTATACATTCTTACCTTCTTGAAATTCGAAAAAGTTTAATACCTTCTAAAAAAAGTTGATTATTGAAATTCAGTTAATCAAATAGCAAAAATTTTTTTGCCATGCTCACCACAGACTCCTAAACTACCGAATGACACTCACTGTGACTAATTTTTCTAGAGTTGTAGAAACCATTTTGATAGATTCGTATAGCTAACTTCTATCCAAATAGATTGTAGAAACCGTTTTGACGCTAGCCTACTTTTTGACTTCGTCCAAATGGCCAATGCAATCCCATCGAAATGGTTCGCTGAGTACATTTGGGATTCAGACTACAGAGATGCTGGATCCATGGAATACAACCAACGAAGGATATTTTTTCTCTCCATCTCAACACACGGGCTACCAATAAATTTGTAAAAAGAAAGAAAAGAAATATTCTCAACCCATTCACGCTTGTTTTGGAAGGAGAAGTAGAGAAATCTCAAAACTCAAAACCAATACGACCTTTCAACAGCAGAAAATAAAAATAGAAAGTGCAAATGAAAGAAAATCCAAAAAAATACCTTTCAATTTGAACACGAGAAGAACAAACGGTGTGAAATGATGGCGTTTCGAGTCCAATTTGATCTGCATATAAATCATGACTGATACAAAATTTTAAATTTGTTTAAAGGGAAATCCAATTAGTCGAAACAAAAATTCTACTGTTTATTTATAAAAAATGTGATTTGAGATGTGTGCACCAAATGTAAAAAAATTTTTTAAACCACATTTTATCTCACTTTTTGTCACTTCAAACATACACTATAAATGTTATTAAAAAAAAAGAAAATTCGAGTAATTTTTGTTTAGAAGAATATTATTTTCCATGCTTATAATAGAAGATAGTACTGCCCTCCCCGTGCGTCAAACTTTTTCTCCCGTTCACATCGTTCCCCCGGGCCCTGGTCACAACGTTACAATCCGACGGTGCATATTGAACGTGATTGTGCGTGCATGGGTTTCGTGGTCATTTTTGGAACCCAGCTGGTAGGGTCAGGCTGTGAGATGTAGGTTTTGTCTTTTAACGTATTTTTACCCTTCTTATAACCCCATCCCCACCCCCTTAGCCCCCCAAAAAACAAATCGTTCTTCATATCTCTCTCTCTCTCTCTGTGTCCCCCTTGAAGGAAGGCGAGAGCCTTGGGGGATATGGTAGAGAAGGGGGCTGAGAAAGAAGGCGAGAGGGTTGGGGGGATATATATGGAGACAAAAGAAAGAGAGGGGTCAGCACAAGAGGGAGGAGTCGAAGAAGATCTGTAAAAGGACGCTTAGCTTTTGAGGGGAATGTTGTCTGGCTCGAGGACCCCTTTTTCTCCATCAGTTTCTATCTCTCTCTGCTATAGATCTGTATCTGTAGATCTGCATGTATGCCAAACATGTATGTATTTATAGATTACAAGAGATATAGATGGACTAAAAATCATGTGATGGCGTCCTCGGACCAGGCTTCATTCCCCCCAATTGTTGTTGCTTCCAGTTTTGCCTAAATTTTCAGACTTATGATGATGGTCGGCTGCCCGATCTGAAGGTGGGGCGAATTAGCAATATTTTGTATGTATTTTGTGGTGTGTTTTTCATAAGTTGTTCTTCTTTAATCTCTATCTTTTTTTTTTTCGGTGGGGGGGGGGGGGGAGTTGTGTTAGAATTAGCAGTTTGGGAAATGGGTTTTTTGTTTCCAGACGTTGTAAAGGTAGGTATCTATATATCTATCTACGAGTGCGTGCGCAGATTGGTGTAATGATGGAGTATCGTGGACTGACTGTATTAGTGGGTCTTTTTCCTTAGAAAGTTAAAACTCCATCATTACATCCTTTTTATGTTCAGACGACTCTCAGCCTGTGATATATGTATTAGCTTATGATGGTGTTTTTCCTTGTGTCAGTGAAGCACTTCACTGGTTCATCATTTGCTAGATTTTTCTTATGATGTTTTCCAGAACCTGATCTGTCTGCTTATCTGCTGTTTTCGGCTCTGACTGCGGTTTCAACTTTGGTAAAGCACCTTCCTTTTCTCTCTCTCTCTCTCTCTCTCATCTTTTTTTCTCTCTCTCTTTCTAGGGTTTACAGGGTGGATTTGGGTTTCTACGAACAAGCAGAGAGCAGTTCTCTAAATATCCTTTCTATGAACATGTTTTAAACTATATGTCTATTTTCAACCATGTTTTACTTGTTTAGAGCGTTGAGATTCATTCTCTTGTCCGGATTTGTTGCTCTCTGTATGACATATCAGACAGCTATATATATAGCCCTTGTTTCATATATATATATATATATATATATATTTGTAGTTGCTTAAGAGATGGAACTGACTCCAATGCTTTTGAGTCTGCAGCATAAAATAGTCACTTTGCCAATGGGATATATCCATTTTATCATTATCATTTCGTCATACTCCAATGTGTCTCTTCCATTTGTTTCAAAGTTTATTGCCACGCTTGTTGTCTTTTTTTTGTTTAAGACTTCGCTTCAAAGTTTATTAAAGTAGTACTTTTTATGACTGCTTTCCATCTGCAATTTACATGTTTGTTGCGCCTTAATCCTTTTGCCCATTATTTATCATAAATATTAATATATTTGCTTAGAAGACAAAACTAGCTTCTCACTATGACGTGTTTCTAAGAGGGGCAACCCACTTGATTGCCTTAATTATTGTTTTGGGTTTATCTCTATAATTCAAATATACATAATATAGAGGTATTTGAATTATATTGAGAACCCACTTGCCTTATTGTGCCCATCTAAAATGCTAAGTTTATATATCATTCACGACTTACTATTAATTTATTAAACATGGCACAACCTTTGATCTCATGCTTTATCTTCTGCTTTAGATACAAATCTTAACCAATATATCAGCGGAGTCTGAGTATAAATAATTTATCTTTTACCCTCTTCTTCTGAGTTTTTCCCCATTCTTAACTACTTATTGCATGTGTAGTTCAAGGGGTTTTTAGTCTATGATGGAGCATTGTTGCAATGTACGCAACTTGTTTGTAAGTTGTCAGGGGCTTCATTTGGCACATTTTTATGTATACTACAATTTATTTTAGATCAAATGATGTAATTTACACAAATGAATGCAAGTGAACTTCACTAATTTACATATAGGGGTAAACTAAAGTATCGAGGTACGAGATCATAATAGTAATTTTTTTATTTTATATTTTGTAATTATTACTATTCTTATTTCATATGTACATGAACATATATAACTTTCATATTCAATGAAGTGGTCTACATTATTCATTTATTAACTTATTTCATTGCAAAACTATCACAACATCACCATAAGATTTATGTGACCTACCGATATCGTCGATTGATATTGCACCAAGGGCATGGGCACACTAAATAATTTTCAATCTAATTATTGTATGGTTTTGGGTTGTATGTTAAGAAAGGATCAATTCCTCCAAAGGCTTTATTGGGTCAGCTTCCAGAGGATTTGGTAAGGAGTTTGAAGAGGAGTCCCCGATTCCCCTTGAGACCTATTGTGTCTTGCATTCTTTTCTCGATTCAATTGTTGTCCATCAAAAAATGAATAAATAAATAAATACTTAATACATATTCTCTATTCTTTTAGAGTTGGGGAGAAGTCACAGTCGCTACTTATGGGTGCGCACTGAGTGAAATCCGTTCCATAACCTTAGCCGATAAATACATATTTTCTATTCTTATTTGTATATGTTTTAGGTTTTCAGCATATATATATAGTTTTTGTGGTCCCATTTTTCTTTTTGTCCTTGGTTTTTGAACCAGAGGTTGGGAATAGTAGCTCTTATGCATAAACGAATAGGGTAGGGAGTAGGATAGAGAGTGTTTGACTCGGTAAAATTAATTAAAATTTATCAATTTTTTTTTATACTTTCTTTCATTTAAATTTTATTACATATTACTTTTATATTAAATTTTTATGCTTTTATTATATTTTTTAATTAAATTTTTGTCAATTAAACACTCTTATAAACAGTTGATTGGAAAGATAGGTAAAAGAAAAGCTATCTAGTTGTACTAGCCAGACCTAATTAAACCAACATGTGGGGGAAAAAATGTGGGATGGCTCTTCCTCACCCTACATAGATAGGCCCCTTAATCAGTCTTTGATCTTATCTTACAGAAAAATTTCATCTTTTCCAGCTTGCTATATTTATATGATATAAAGACTGTGGAGGCCTCTTTTTGGCTACAGAAAACAAGGTGATGAAGAAAAGTTCATAAGCAAGCATAAGAAGATTCTTTGAATTGTGGGATGCTAATTTTACTTTTCTTTGCTTGTCTTTCTTGTGATCACTGGAACTTTTTTGTTTTTGAATTGAGGACAGGCGTACAATATTGAACATGACATTGATCAAACACATGGTTTTAGTTTTTTGGAATTTGCTTCTTTTTTTTCTTTGGAAAGATCGAGTGGAACTTCTGCTTAAGTTACTCCAAAAATTTCTACACAGCGACGTGGCAATTGGGAGTGTATGATGGATTCCTCCTATGATTAAAAGCGTCATGGCTGCAAGTTTTCCTCCATTTGTAGTTGATGTCTGTATCTATATATATATTTTAGGGACTAATGGAGATGGCTATGATGTGCGAGACCACATGAATCTTAATGTACTTCTTGATATTTTCTCACTATCCGAAACCTTAAAACGAGCCTTTTTTGTAAATAACACAAGCAAATCATGGTTGAAAAGGATTTTTTTTTATTCACTTTAAAATCTGTTGTATACATATGAAAATCTGTTGTTCGTGGGACGAAGAATATTGCTAGTTCCCTTGGGCCTCAACGTTTTTTTTGCATTGCTACCATATAGGCTCCTTTTGGTAAGAAATAGCAAATAGCTGAGCTACCAGCTATTAATTTTTCAAGTTTTTTCAGAATAATTAAATTTATCCTCTTACATAGGGATGTCAACCAGGAGATATGAGTAGATGATCACAATACCTATCCTCATTTAGCAATTTCGATACCCATCTTTATCTCCGTTCTTGTTCCTATTTCGGAGATGAAAATATTTTTTTATACCCGTCCCTACTAAGTAGTGAATTACTCATTCCCTCCTGTTTACCCACCAAACATTATTAATTTAACCAAAATAGGTAAATAATTTATTATCTAACAGTTCATAAATTAATATATATATATATATATATATGTGTGTGTGTGTCTGTGTGTATATCCCAACCCAATATTTACATATGTAAATAAAAAAAAATTACCACGTGAGTTATTAAACATTATGTATCTGCATCTTTGAGGTTCCATGAAAGCCTATTGTGAACAAATACATCTGATCCACTTTATCAGGCCAAGTTTCAGTAAAGATTGAAATTCAGTACATTAAGATCTAATATATATCTTAGCAAGTTTCAGTAAACAATGAAGGTAACTTTTTTCTCAAATTTCAAACCTCTATGCACTGAAGCACATTTACACATGGCAGTATAATTGCAGTACTTTCAAAGGAAGAAGGGGAATTTTTAATATATATATTATATATAAATTAAATAAATATTAAAATATAAATTTATAAATTTGTATTTAAATGGGTACAGGAAGAGATGGAGACTATCGTACCCGTCCCTTCTATCCAAGTAACACTTTAAACCCTCTATATCCGTTCCTGTCGCCATTACTGGTATCTCCATACTTTCCTTAAACAGAGTAGTAAAGCAGGTATCCAACGGATACGAGTAATTTTGACATCTCTACTCTTACATTTTAATCTTTTTTTTTTTTAAATCTTCAGGAGCAAAAGTATCAAATTAACAAAAAGATATAAAATTAACTATTAAAAAGTTAGTTTTTTCCTTCCCAAATACAAAAAAAAAGTTAGCTTTTTAGTAGTTAGGTAATAGGTAATTACAAAAAAAAGTAAGCTTTTTTACTTTCTAAACCAAGCGATAATATTGTACCAATTTAATTAAAGAGGCAGAAAATTCTAAGGTGTAATGTAATTTTAGCAACAAATTTGAGCATCCATCAATGTTCGTGGCTTTAATTTTTTTTTTTTTTTTCAAAACTCCTATAGCCCCTTTAATTTCTTTATAAATTTTCAACCTTGTCCCCTCAAACATCAAATTCCGAACCTGTTATTGATCTTAGCATTTTCTCACTATCTTCCCTCAAGTTACCTGCGCGGTAAAAATTTCAATCTTTTCCAAAATGTGATCTAAACTTAGGATCTAGCAGTACCTTAGTTTACATATAACATTAGCCATGAGCTCAACTCAAGATGATTTTGCAAATAAATCGTGCATGCTGAGGAAACTACACTTGCAGCTGGTTGTACGTTTTTGCTCACAGAACAAGAATTATAGCCCGGGCAACGGATCAATGCTTCCTTGGAACTATTTTTAACACAGTTTAAGATAGTAATGGTCGTGCCTCCTGGGACCTGTGTTCGAGATACAAGTAATCATTTTTAATTAATGTCCCAGGAGAATTAATTAACTCCCATTAATTTAATGTAAATATTATATGATTCAGAATATTGAACCCATTTTATGATTCATCAAACTAACTTAACCATAAAGTCATAATTAATAATCCAGAAATGACAAGTATATTGCAGTGTCACGAGGTCTAGAGAGAGAAAGAGATGATCATGGAACTATTTTGATTCTTTTAGATGTTATAATAACAAACAGGGTCCAAATTAAACGTGTGGCCTGCAGCCTTGAAATAGATTAGGCCCATTCAACACTTGAATCACGGATTCGGGCCTGCTTAGTTTATGTTAATTAATGGACTGGGTTCTCTACATAATTAAACTTTTTTTTTTTTTGATGACCCGGAATTTGGGTCAGGCAAGATCGTTGTCGACCCATCCCAACTTACCAAACCAGAGGGAGAGCGGCCCGACCTAAGGCATCTCCCAGTTCAGTCACGATAGTGCACTCAGCGCAATTCGAACTCCCGCCACCCGCGTTTACGGTTCGGAAGGAGCTCTTCTTGACCACTGGATTAGACCGCGGGATCTACATAATTAAACTTAGTTTTAAGGAGAAAACTGGGGCTATTAGACGTACTAAACAAGTTAACTAGAGGATGGTTTATGTACAAATATTTAAAAATTTTTTGAGATTGCCTCGTTATGAAATCAAGCTAATCTTGCCTATAATTTGCAACTCTTTTAATTTCGAACGCAATTCAAATTCAACTTCATAAATTTAAATATGCGTAGAATATCAAGTAGTTACTTTAGTTCGGTTTAAAATTTTAATAAATCAAATTTGAACATGTTTTTGAACTAAATAAAATTTTCAAATCAAGTTTAAACAATGCATTTTGTAACTTGACTCAATTGTACTTTATTTACATCTTATTTACCTATCATATTTAGACCTATAATCATATCTATACTCAAATATCTCAAAATTTAGTCAACTTGTGAAATAATTAATACATTTCAACTTCTCAAATGGTATCAATTATCCTACTCTTTTGGCTTTAATTTGGAATTTAAATCGAATAGCGTTTGATTTTTAAGTGTTTTTTTGTTTTTGGGGGGGGGGGGGGGGGGGGGAGAGACCGTTGTGGCTGCTGATGCATATCACATATAGTGGTGGCTTCAAATATAGGCAGCTCCAAAAACTAGTGGAGTGGAATTAATTCCAAGTAACATTGAACTTTGTATAGGTTCCATGATTCTTATCTTTGAGTTGTTGACGTCATGATGCATATTTCTCAACTGACATTTACCATGATTAAATTGAAATTAAATGATTACGTTTGTAATAAAAAATGAATTTCCAAAAGGCAAAAGGCCATCCATGGCAGTTCCAACTACGCTGGGAATCAGTCACATGTCAAACCTTCTCCAAACATTCTTTGAATTAAATATTTGCTTTGTTCAAAAGAATTTCTCACTTCCCCACTTTCCATTCTTTCTTCATTCCCTGCCCCCACTTCATCAACTTTGTTCTCTCTCTCTCTCTCTCTCTCTCTCTCTCTCTCTGTGTCTCTGTGCGTGCGTGTGTGTGTGTGAAACAGTCCTTAATTAACTTCATGAATGACCTGTTTGTGTCCCTAATTAAGCTAATCACAATAAATTACATGTGTGTATGTGGGTTCACATTGACGTTCTCTTTTTTGCATCACTTGATGAATGCCTTGTATGAATAGTTTCCAACTGGGTTTTAGTTTTTATTTTGGCCCTCTTATCTGTAATTCTTCTGTTTTCCTCCATTAACTTTAAATTTGACATAAAAATTAAATTCATTATATTATAATTACAATCAAGCATATAGAATAAAAAAAATATATACAAGCCGGTCACAATATAATTTATTCATAAATAAAAGCATTGTTTTTCTACTATTTTCTAGCTTTTTTTTTTTTTTTTTTTTTTTTTGCACTTCAATATATATCACCAGTAAGATTGCTCAGAAATTTAAAAATAATTATTTTTGAATATATTCCTAAATAAAATTATGCTTATACCGTCTCAATATTTTATTTTTTATTTTTCTGTTTTGAACATAATGTGATTGAGTTAATTATAATTTTCACCCTTAAAGTTCTAACAATCTCTTCACATTTTAATTGTAATAATTAAAGACTTAATATTTTAATTTGATACAATATTAACCCTCTATAAATCTCTTTTAGCAAACCTATTTTTAAATATCTACTAAGAAGCCACGTGACCTTTTAAGGAAGGATCCACTTGCAGAAAGTTAATAATAGTGCAACATATTTAAAAAATAGGCCTTGTTAAAATTATATGAGATTTGGTTAAAATCTCATTCTAATAGATACAAATTGTAATTTATCTCAATTTGTTTTTCTTATATCTAAACTTTTTTTATTCTAATATCTTTAATTTTTATCACATTGAAAATAAACATATTATCTTTATTTTTATTTATTGGCCAAAGTCTATTTGTGGTACATTTATATGTAATATTTTTCGCCCACAGATAGTTTTTTAAACTTCTGATTCCAATAATTTTCTTATATCTTTTGTAAAATTAGATTTTAGGTGCCTAATTAGAACCTGAACGCAATAAGTTTGAGGATTAGTTTGATAATTTACCATTTTTCTTATGATTTAGGAAATTATTGACATTATTTTCTTCTATACACGATTATTTTTTTTTTGAAAGGTTTCTGTACACGATTAGATGAGCCCCTTTTTGTTCTTGCAATAGGATATGTGTATATATATATATATATATGTATATGGCTTATATATGTCTTCATTTTATTATAATTTTTTTCAATTAATTGCAATGTCTTCATTTGGAAGGGAACATTAATTAATGCACGCTGTGTTATGTGATTCACTTTACACAAAATTTATCGTTAGTTATCTCGATTAATAAAATAAAATCTATATATATTTTTAATCATGACTAAAAAGGTTGGTGCATATATATATATATATATGCATATAATTCTACACTTAATAAAAGTTATTTTTAGATCTTTTCCTTGTCATTCTGGTATATTGTTTCTCGTGGAAATTAATTATCATTTATCGAAACATATCATTTGATAGATTTCATACGATTTCTTCTCCTAGATATCCAGTTTGAAACTTAATTATACATTTTGGTGACATTTCTTAACTCATCTTGATCAATAAATGGTGCTACAATAGGTAAACTAGGGTAATACTTTTTATTTTCCACAAATTAAATTATTTTACTTTTAATATAGCATATTAAACAGGACCAAAATACGTGGCACCCCGAAAATACTCTTGGTCATGGACAGGAATTTAACTTAAATTTTTGTCTCTAGATTATATAGGAAGGTTGAAATCAAATTTTATGTTACCCTTTGGAGTGCTGACAAATCAAGAAAAACATAAAATCTCCAATAACCTTTATAAATCACTAAAACTCTCTATTACACATTTATACTTTCTCTCTTTTATTAAGTTAAAAAAATTTTAATATTTCACTTAAAAAACGAAAAATTCTAAAGAAGATTAATCGAGTGTGAAAATTTTTTTTGATAATCGTATTCTTGAAGTTGAAAGTTTTCAAACGAGTACCATTGTCGTTAAAATGGATTTGAAAAACTGTTTTAACGGTTTCGATACTTTACATTTTCAAAGAGACTTTTTGAATCCCTTAAAACGGATTTTTAAAAATGTTATAATGGTTTAGTGCAAAAGAAAAAGAAAAAGAAAATAACTATTGTGAAAAACGTTGAGCAGTATTTTTTCGAATTCATTTGAATGGATTTGGGAAACTGTTTTAACGGTATTGACACTGTTTAACTTAAAAAAATAAAACATCATTTTTTACCCAAAACTACATTTTATCTTTTTTTTTATCGCTCTAAACATACACTCAATGAGAGTTGTTGGAAAAAATTTTAACGATCCAAATAAATTAATAAATTTTAATTAGAGAATTTATAAATATATTTAAGTTGTCAAATTAAAATTTAACAATTTGATAACTATATATTAATAAATTTTTAATTAAAAAATGTATAAATATATTTAAACAATCACATTAAAATTCAAAAATTCTAATCGAATTTTGACCCAAATGGCATCAAATACTACGCCAAACCCCGGGTTCCCCTAGATTTTACTCCACCAGCGGCATGAACACCCAGAGCGGGGCCCACCGTTGAGGGCACGCACTGTGGAAGCTGACTAGACACGCATTTGACGTCCAAGTGGGACAGGTTGATGACCGTTCATTGGTTGTTTGTCCTTCCAACGAGCTGACACGTCATTCATCGTCGTCTACCAACCTCTCCGCGTTTGCCAACTCGGTTGCTCGGGTGGCATAGGCTTCAACGCCGTCTCAAATTACAATTCTGCCACTTTTATCACCAAAAAGCAGTAATTACTTTTTATATGGTCAAAGGGTCTCCCCTCCGGAGAGCAAAACCATGCTGTGTATATGTGTGTGTGTGTGTGTGTGTGACATATGTCAGTATACCTATAAGTACACTCCTGTCTCCCTCGCCCCCCCCCCCTTCCTTTTTTCTATCTTATATATATCCGATCGAATTTATGCATTTATTTTATAGATATATCAATCATGAATAGACTTTCAAGGTCACTTGATGCAATACTACTCTTCCCTTTCTTTCCTTGGCTTTGCTCATATGTTTTCTTGTAGAATTTTCGGGGGAAATTAAGTGGAAAATCTGGGGCTTTTGTGTTTTTTTCTTGTTTGTTTGATTGGTTTGGGTTCTCAGGAATGGGTGGGGGAAAGAAGAGCCAGTTGATGAGGTTTACTCTGCAAAGGAATCAACAACAACAAGGGGAGAAGAAGGTACCAAAAGGGTGCGTTGCGATAAAGGTCGGGGGAGTGGGTGAGGAACAGCAGAGGTTTGTGGTGCCGGTGACGAACCTGAATCACCCGCTGTTCGTGAAGTTGTTGAAGGAGGCGGAGAAAGAGTATGGGTTCGATCAGGAGGGTATGATCGCCATCCCTTGCCATGTGGAGGAGTTTCGTGACGTTCAGGGTATGATCGATAAGGATCCATCCGTCACCGTCAAACATGCATGTTGGCTGTTTTAGGGTTTTACTTACTCTTCTGTAAAATTTAAAAGGCTACTTTTGGGTGCTACCTTTGTCGTTAATTACTCGGCGAGGATGGTAGTGACTGTAGATGCATGCATGATGAATATACATTCATGTTTGATTTTGAAACATTATTAACTGGAAATATGAATTATCAAGCATTATATATATATATATATATATATATGTAAAATGTATGATTCTCTATTTCCTGCTTTTCTTTTTCTGTTCCTTTTGATTTCTTAAATATTATTAATGGCATAATACATACAAGTATCAATCTCCGGATATAACTACACAACGGGAGGGAGGGAGGGAGGGAGGAGGGGATCGATTAATGTAACCTTTTTTTTAAGCCGTTTAATTTGTTCCTATCCATAATTAATCAAAATCAGTGCCAAATTTATTTCACTGCTTTAATTGGTTTTGGATTTACACATATCAGCCAAGAATACGTGTATACATATATATAAATATAAATATATATATATATATATATATAAATACTCATCCATTGGTTGCAGGATTTCTTGATATGCACAAAAAAGACGTTATTGCTTTGACTCATCGGTCGCCTTTTAGGACCTGAGGGCCCACTCATCCAATGGTGTGAGGTATCACACCTGCATTGACTGTAGGTCCCTCTTAATCCGTTACTTTGGGCCGCATTGAGAGTGCATTTGGAGTCGAAATTTTTAAATTTTTGGTGATTTCTTTTTTTTGGATAAACATAATTAGGTACAATTTTTTTTATGTGTTTAATAAAACAAATAGAGATTTTTTAAAATGTTTAAATTACTTATAATTATTTAGTAAAAAATTGAAGAAATTCTTAAAACTGTTGGTTGTTTAGTAAAAAAATATTTTTAAGAATTTTTAATAACTTTTGAAGTATTACTAAACATAAAAAAAAAAAGAAACTAACAAACAAATAAAAGTTGTTAATTTTTTTTTTTTTCTCTTCGCATAACCTGAATTGGTTTAAGCGGCGGAGACAAACAAAAATATAATTCCTTATGATAGGATACAAAAATATTACCTAAAGTTTACATATATTATGGCTCCGTTTGATTTGTAAAAAAATTCTAAAAAAAACTTTATAAATCTCTATTAACTTTATATCACATCAACTTTTTTTTTACTGCACGTATTACGAACTCTCAATTTATCTCACTTTATGTCACTCCAAACTCACCCTATATATGAGCACTATCATCCACACAAATTTAGTGTCTTAAAATTAAGATAATTTGATTTAATTTAAAAATATTTTAAAATAAACTTAAATATACATAAATAATCAATTTGAACACGCGGTAGGATTACCAATCTAGATTTATAGAAAGTAGGAAAAGGATACTGGTTGGTGGGTGGGTGGGTGTGTTTGGGTGGCTTAAGTTTGTGGCTTTAATTACTGCTTTATTGCACATTTTCCACTTGGAGAAACCTATAAACTTAAAAAGATGAGTCTCAATTAAACCGAGTCTTATATAATATTCTTCGTTGTCATTTTTGATTATTTTGGTATACGTTATAGTCTCCTAATTAAATTATCATTAAAATTAGTGTTGTTCCCTTTAAATATGTATTGCACAATTCATTATAACGGAGTTTAATAAACAAACTATGGCAAAGACATACACTTCGTATATAATAATAATTTTACTTCTTAAATTTTCTTCTTTCATTCTACCTTTTTTTTTTCCCTTTTTTCTTTCCAATCTCTGCAAATTCTATTTTTTTCTTATAGATTAATTATAGAAAGTTAGAAAGAAAAGTTAAATAGAAGCAAAAAGTAATTAAAAGGTATTTATGAAATAAAATATTGTGACGATATTTCAAAAAAAATAAAATAAAGTGATTTTTACTTTATCTGTATCTATATTATTATATAAAGAAAATATTAAGAATATTTGGTAAATCCTAAAAATTAATGAAGAATCAATATCTTTTGAGGTAAGTTTTTGCCTTAGTAATTTTGAGATATTAATCTAACCGTATTCCATCTAAAAATCAATTGTTTGGGAAGAATAGTAATGGTATATATATAATTTTTACTATTGGAATTTGGATGTATATATGTGAACGGAGCTTCAGCTTTCAGTAACCCCATGAGGATCAAAATTGGCTGGCTTAATTCAGGAGAGGCATGCAGGCAGAGCTCCATAAAGAGTCAACCATATGAATTGCTTTGGTCACCAAAAATGCAGCATGTTACATACATACCCACTCACACAAACAATGTGTGTTGGAAATATATATATATATGCATTTAAATTAATATAACAGTAGAGGATATTGATCATTTTGACTTCTACCATTCCATGCAATTACCTTTGCTTTCCTGCTGGTTAATCTGGAAAATGGTCTGATTGCACCCATGGAGTTTCCAAAACCACCCACATTTGACTTTCAATATTAATTATCATGTTTTATTTTGGTAGTGATATCCACGTTATATTGCGATTTTGACATTGATTTTGATAATCAAATATGATAATTTAATGTGTTTTTTTAATAAATTATATATTAAGCATTTGCTTGTTATTTGAATATTATTTCCTGTATAAAAGGTATCACACCACAAAAGAATTGGCGCTGACATATTTTGAAGCATTGTATTTTATAACATAATTGTATATTCCAATACCAAAAGTCAGAAACCAATTTATTTTAAGAAAGAGTCTCCTGGAGTTAGACCGAGTAACTTATGGGTATACTTATTATACATACCATACGGGTTTGATTATTAATTCAAGCGAATATGTGTGAAAAATAGTGTACATCTCTCTAATTTATTTATCGGTTAAGCGATTTGTTGATAATTGTAACAAACCAATAAAGGTTCCAAATTACTAAAAAAAAAAATTATTTTAGGAAAGAAATTCTCAAAATATTTTAATGATCAAATCTTGCAACGATTGTATTTATCACCGAACGACTATATCAATTACATAACAACTATATTCAAGCCCATCTATTAAAAAAAAAAAAGTGGGAAATTATGAAATTAAGAGTAAGAACTAGGGAATTAAAGTTAAAAACTATTCTATTGAACTAGGGAATTAAAATTAAAAACTATTCTATTGTTTTAGGGAATGATAATTGACCAAAATCAACTAAAATCTATAAATTTTTACTAATTTTTACTAACTTTTTATACTTTTTTTTTAATCAAATTTTACTGCTTATTACTTTTATTACAACTCATTACTAGTTAGAATATACTTTTATTGCAACCCATTACTAGCTGGAAAAATTATCAAATAAGTAATCGGTGACGTCTGATCTATCAAACTTGTCACAATATCTACATTTATTGACCAACAGCTCCATCAACTAGCCATGGGGTACTTGTACACAAATAGCACAAGACAACTATTATTATTATTATTATTTTGAATACTCAAAATATCTGAATAAGCTTGAACACAGCCCGACTAATTAATTATCTGTTATCATTTTGCACCTAAATTGCTAATAAATAATTAAATACAGTTCAAGCCAGATTTAAAAAATAAATAAATAAATAAAAGAAAATAAATAATATTTGAAATCCGCAGAAGGGGAATGAAAGAGCTGAGAGCATGGAGAAAATCTCGCTATCATAAAAAGCAACCTCCCAGCAACTGACTCAACTATCATAAAATTCATTTCGTTTTGTACACAAATTTTCTATCTTCCAACCCCTAAATTAAAGGATCGGCTAAAAAAAAAAAAAAAAGAAATATTCAAATCCCATGACTTTTTTAATTGCTGTCGAAAGGCTGAAAAAGAAACCCTATCATCGTTGTCTTGTATTTGAGCTTCGGAGCGTCACCCCATGCAAAAATTTTGTATACCCAAGTAAACTAAGCTTCCCATCAGAGCTACGAATCCAGTCTCTCAGAATTGTACAAGCTGTTTGCCCCACATTCAATTCCTGCAACCAATCAAAAAACCCATAATAATTTTTAACATCAATTAATTGCAAGTACATAGAGGGATCCAGAAAAAAAAAATGGTAAATAAATACCCTAGCCAATTCGTCCACTGAGATAACTCGGTTACCCTCCTCTTCAAAATGTTGGAATCCGGCGGATGCAATCTGCTCCCATCCTTCGAGAGCCTCGAGCTGATATGTGCTAATTGCAGCAGCACAAAACTCTTCAAAGTCCATCTTTCTGTAGGAAAGTGGTGCCATCTGAAACAAATTATACACAGAAATCTCAACAAGAAGATGAATAAATATTTATTTGATTGCAGCCCATAACTCCATATATTTTCCTGGCATAAGAAGTTCGTTGAAATTAAATTCAAGTAATTTATTATGCTAAAGCCTAAACCCTCTCGTAGCAGTGTTATGTGATATCAAACAAACACAAAAAATGCACGCATACAATATGGGTAAACTTAGGCATGAACATGGGACACACCGATCAATACTACTACTGAAAAATATTAATCTCATGTGCCTTACCGCATTTAGAATGTCAGGAACCCTTGATTCCTTCATTGCATCAGTTGAATTTCGCAAAAGAGCCTGAAATTTTAGTTAGATTATTCACGAGCAACAATTCCGACTTTATACAATCGGGAAAAATAAAAAAGGTGGCAACAACAGTAAATGTCTAATAGAAACCACATAATGATATAACTTGGGCTATATGACACTGCCATTTTCACCAATAGAATAAAGGATTCCAGGAAATGATAAACCAGCCCTTTACTTCCAAGGTATTACAGAGAGAAGAGAACAACCATTTTGAAGTTATCAAGAGAGATGCGTCCGTCTCTATTAGGTTCTAAAAGCATAAACTGAGCTCTAATATAAGCCAACTCATCCTCTGTTAAAGCTTTTGAAAGAGCCTGCAAACAACCAACAATAAAAAGCTCAGCATTCCTAATCAATCATCCACAATGTCATCATGACATGACCCTCAAATCACCACTAAACCTGGCCCACGACATCAGTTCATGTAATGGATGGCCAAAAGAACAACGAAACAAATTACAACGTTGACAATGCGACTCACATGATCAGTCCTCACGTGCAACTATCAGTTTAGAGATTTCATTCATAATATTAATGAGTTTTGGAAATTAAAACACGGTTCCTTCTGAAATGATCATCTGGCTTTCAATGGCTAACGAGGAATTCTAAGTTTCAGTAGACACACATTGAAATATGCATTAAACAAAATGGAGGACAATAACTGATAAACATCGCAGTCAAGTCAAACTATGTGGCTTGAGACCTCAAGCATCAACACAGAATTTTATCATCATATGTATATGAAATCATTTCATATTTTTTTTTTCTTGTAGCATTTGGATGAACATATCCATCCTCATGAATAAAATTAAAAGTGAAATGGATTCAATGTGAAAAGAGGGCATAAAAAGGTAGAACAATCTTGTCTGCGAACTGAGGCGACAATCTAAATTCAAACACACGTAGATGTAATGCTTGTGATGAGGAATGAAAAAGTCCAATCCAAACACCCGGTAAATTGAGATCATTCCCATGGACTACCAAAGGTTCCCAAACTAAAAGGATAATTATTCATTGCATAACAGTAGGTCTTAACTGATAAAGGCTATCCAGACATCAACCATTACAGTCAAACAGCAGAAGGACCAAGATAGAAACCAAATGCACATTAATGTGACTGGTTGTACACACACATGCAAGACATAAGACAGTACCTTTAAGGCTGCACGTTTGAAAGGAGTAGCATGAAGATATGACTTGACCAACTTATAGATCAATATATCTAAAGGAACAGGATAATTCTCACTCCGCAACCAGGGGTGAGCTGCAATGACAAAAATAGGCATTAGTTTATTAAAAAATAAATAAAAAGCCTAATCATTGTTAATGCCAAATTCTTCATTCTGATTTAACTTTCAGTCCACCCCAAATGGAATTTGAGGTTACCATCGTGTGTTGACCAATGTAAGGAAAGTGACTCCTCCATAAGCATATTTCTAGCTAGAATAGTGCACAGAAATCATTTTATTTCAACAAAAGAATAACTAGAAGTTGAAACCTACTCAGAGCTTGAGCAGCAGTCATCCTCTTCCTGTAATCCTTGTTTAAGAGCCTTTTAACAAAATCTTTTGCTTCTGCTGACACGGAAGGCCAAGGTAAATCATCAAAGTTAGGATCAGCTCTTAGTACTGAACGGAAAATTCCCGATTCTGTTCTTGCCCAGAATGGTCTGCTTCCGCATAACAAGATATAAGTGATAACACCAATACTCCAAATATCAGCTTCAAGACAGTAAGATCTATGAAGGACTTCTGGCGCCACATAGTATGCACTTCCAACAATATCATTCAGTCTTTCATCTGCATTAACACTCATAACACAAAAAAGTTAAGAATTCAAACATAAACTTAAGTGACACTGACTATTCTCTATAGCATCATGTATTGCCACTTTAATTTTTCAAGTCTATTGTCCAATGAAAACTGTACCATTACTGTATATTAAAAACCGATCTCTGCCCACTGACACAAAGTCTGTGTGAGCATTCCTCACAAGAAACAAAAAAGTATTCATCAAAAACAGAATTGATAGGTTAATCAAAATGGAACACTTGCTACTTCTAACAACAGTATGGAGGGTGTGACATGAACTTTCAAAATTGATTAATTAATTACTTGGCAAAGCAAGGCACCAAAACTCTATACACACCCTAAAACTTCAAAATTTAGTGCCGTTTAACAGACCAGGTCGCCTGCCGGTGGATTGAGGTATGGTCAAAATAGGCTTGCTTGATTTTTTGACCCAATAAAATAAGCTAACTTTGTCCTAGATTCTGCGACACATCAGCATTTTACATCATGGAACAAGTTTGAAATTATATTGTAAAGGTAGTAGTAATAAGCTGATATTGATAAAGATATCTGATTAAGATAACAAACTTTGAATAATCTGCGGCCATTACCTGGTCTGACGAAGTCAGAAAGACCAAAATCAATAAGCCTCATATCAGCATTTTCATTTCTAGAGGTGAAAAGAAAATTCTGTAATGCAAGCAGTTAGATAAACGCATCAGCGATCAAGAATATTGAGGAATGATTACTAGATGCAATAGAAAATATTTTTTATTTGGAAAAGGGAAAAAATAGCACAAGTCCTAATAATGCAAAATACAAAGATGCTGAGTTCAAGAAGTCAAAACCTCAGGCTTCAAGTCACGGTGCACAACACCTTGAAGATGACAAAAGGCAACCACATTTAAAATTTGCACAACAATGAGTTTTGCGTCCTCTTCTGTGTATTTACCACCCCTATTGCCACCGAAAATTATGTAATATTGAAATTAGATATACAAATAATAAAATAATTCTTAAAATAATGTTATCTTTTACCTTGACAATATTCTGTCAAGGAGTTCTCCACCTTCACACAATCTGACAAAACCAAATAAAAAGTTTTTTTAGACCCAAAAAATTCCAAGAAAATAAATCAGAAACTTGATAAGAAGCTATGAACGAATTTCGTATAGAACACAATAGACAGACATCAACATGGCTGATAGCAGCCAGTAGTTCCAGTATTTTTTGGAACAGTGAAAACAGACATCTATCATTATTATACCATTGAGATAATATGAGCACACGATGAGATAAATAAGTCAGAAGAAAGAAAGAGCAATATCCCAAACTTCTATATAATATTTGTGCTTTATAATACAACAGCATCAGGTTTTTAGGATAAAGAGAACAGAAGAAATCTTGATAAATTGTCTTTACGTTTTTGGTAGAAAAATCGTCACTACATATGATTACAAACATTGAACAAAATTATTTTATTTTATTTTATTTTTTATGACTACACTAAGCCACTTTTCTAGGAATAAGTTCCATAAGGAAAAAAAAAAAAAAAATAGAGGACATACTCCATGACTATGTATACATTGTTGGCATCCTCACATGCATCATAGAATCTGACTAGATGCCTATGCCCTGATAGACCTTTCAATATTTTCACTTCTCTACGAACATCTTCAATTGATATTGCTGTTGTCATCTGCCAAAAAAAAAAAAAAAAGGAGAGAGAGAAACTTTTTTAGATACATCTACTGCTCAATTGACACATTGAAAGTTGAAGACAAATGTCAAAGCTAATGAACTCCTCAAACATAAAACAAAATAAATAAATAATTAATTAATTAATAAGAAAGCATGAAGATGATTTTTCAAAGAATTTCTGTTGAAGTCGTTATTTTGTAGTAAAAAATTCTTTCCTTCTTTTAGCTTTGTTAAGTTTAATGCAAGTGTTCGCAAATTCCTCGACCAAATAGGATTTTAATTAATTAATAATTTGTTTTCTAAAACACAGTAGCATTTGAATTATATTTGATTTCCTTTATTGAGTTACAGTCCTAATAGAATTTGGACTAATTTAGTCCTTTTTTGTTTGGAGTTAAGGTTGGTTGGGAAGTTTCCTATGTCGTTGGGAAGTTTCCTATGTAGTTGGAAAGTTTACAATTTTGATACCAAGTCTTGTACACTTAGGCATAGGCTCAGTGAAACTTGATATATTTCACCCTTTGCTAGTTGTTGCTAGTTGATATTCCACAACTAGCAAAGGGTGAAATTTCAAGCTTCAAAATCAATTTATATCTAGGAAAGACAAAGAAGTAGGTTGGATCTTACAACTATTGACAAGATTATCAAAAGCATCGGACGCAAATTGATATAATCTACAACTATATCTTCAATTTAGAGTAGACCAACACGGTTGATATCATAGTCCCAAAACCACATTATAATTAGATTGCCTACCGTGCCCATAATGCCATGGTACTCTAGGCCTGTAACATAATAAAACTTCACTCATACCACCCTAGGCTTGTAAATATAACCAACAGTGACACATTCCTCAATTTCCAATTCTTTTAACTGAAACAAAGTAGTTAAAACATCAACTTACCAATGGTCTTGCCTCTAAACTTCCCTTCTATAGATTCCTCAGTGCAACAATAGATTAAATTGCAGCAATTTATCAATCAGGAGGAGAAAAAAAATGCGGTGAATGAAATGGTGACAAAGCTTACAAATGGGTACTAGGGGTAAATGTATCACTGGTAACATTAAAAGCAAGTTCATGTCCATTGAATCAACTTGCCCGTGCAAAATTGGCAAGGCACTATATTTTCAAATAGCTCCTTTTACATCAGGAAATGGGAGGAAATTAGAAGATACACATGGTTGGGGGATGTTTTCCTCCAAGAAAATATCAGAACGGTTATTCAAAGCAATTTGGGATCTAAGGTAGGTGGGTTGGGAGGGAACATTGGCGAATATCTAGAGGAATTGAAAATAACCAATTTGACAAAAGTTTCGGCTAAAAAACAAAATCAGTAAAAACAATCAACAAGAAAAATAACGATAGCAAGAACAACTTTAGTAAAAAATAAATAAATAAAAAGCAATAAAAGGCCAAAGAACACATCAACACACGGACCATATTCACATTTCAATCCTTTTATTTACATGGATTTCATATTAACAATATATCCTACGCTTCAGAATTAGAAACTAGCTACCATCTTCAGAAACTTATTTTAATTAGCAATTGAAAGATGATGGCATTCAAGATAGTGGCAGCCTAGTGGTAAAGGCCTAATTTCATGTGGCATGGTGGGTAGATCGGCATACGTTTTGACACCTACAGATTTTGGAAAGCACAACACTCGAGTCCATAAATCCTTTGATCACCAGCTTATCACTGGTATGCATGCCTTTGGCAGGTGATGCAGTAGCGGGACAATTGGCAGGATATCTTTCCCAATTACAATAGAGTAACATTCTTGAATCCACAAGAACATAACTTTGAATCACAAAAACCAAACAAGAACACAGAGTTCTACAAAAATCTAAATTTGATTAATAACTTGAATCTAAAAAAACTAAAATTACAAAGGTCCTATTTATAACACTAAACTAGTTCTAATTTAATCCTAATTAAAATAGGTTTCCTAAGAGTTTTCTAATCAAACTTTGCAAACAAATCTAATCCTAATTTACAAAATAGCCTTTGGCTCAAAATAAAAGATAAGTAATCAAATAAAATTTTTGTACTAATCCTAAATAACATAATAAAAGAAATTAATCTAAAATAAACTAGAAAAACAAAAAAAAATTCTGAACAGAATCCGGACGCAGTGTCCTACACCAGCAAGACAGTGATTGGATTATGATTTAAGCTAGCTTGAGTAAACACTGCAAACAACCGCATTTGAGGGCCAGTCTAAGCACCTCACCCTCCCCCCAAAAAAAAAAATTAATAATAATAAATAAATAAATTTAGATCCCAAGAGAGTAGGTTACATGGGTAAATGGCAAGCATTTGAATTTCACTTGCAGTCATTGGGAGGGCATTGCTATCCCATTATGTGTCTTACTATGGACGTGTATTGGTCAATTCGATTTGGGTTCATACTTAATCCAAAATCGAACCAATTTTTTTTTTTTTTTAGTTCTTGAAATTTGGACCCGAACTTGAACCAATTTCAACTTGGAATTGAACTGAACCAAACCAAAAATATTGGATTGGGTCAATTTGATTTTTGGGTTGAGTTACTTTGCTTATTTTCGATTCCTAGACATCCAAATAAGTAATATAAAAAATAAATATATAGTTATCATTTTCATATATTCTATAAATATATAATTATTTGTTTACGTGTGTTTGCTGTGTCATGGCCAGAATTTTTTAAAAATTGTGCATCTGCATGTCCGTGTTGTGTCGTATCTATGTCTCGCATTCATATTCATGATTCTTGTCAACCCATTTGAGTCAAAATTAATATCTACAAATGCTTGAGAGAAGCTATGAACCACATGCATCAAGTATGCATGTGAACCCAAAATGTCTATACCATAAATCTAAGACCTTAAATTTTGCATGATAAAAGAAGAATTTATTACATTTGCCTAAAATTGTGTTACTCGACCTGCATTATGCCATTTAGCAATTGTTCCATAATAGGTCCAAGACTAGGGAAAGGAGTGTCGTCTTATGCAAATGGCCAACTAATGATAGGTACTACGAGAATAGGTAAAAGAAAAATTGAATAAATCCATGGAACATTACAAATGGCATTAACTGAAGACAGAAGGAGAAGAAGTCAATTGAGATGATTTTGCACATACATAATAGAGCAATTAATGCGTTGGTGAGAGGAATGACCTTATTCAAGTGGAAGGTACTAAGGAGGCTACAAAAGGGAACAAGATCATAGATTCAGGAAATAAATTACGACATGACTGACTTTAGTTGAATCAAAGATATTGCTTTGAATATAGCTAGGTGGAGAGAATTGATCCGATTAACCAACGCCAAAATGATTGCGACGTTTATCTAATGTGAGAAAATTAAAATTACTGATAGGTACGACAAAAATAGATAAAAAAGGAATTTAATAAATTCGTGGAATGTTACAAATGGCATTGATTGAAGACAAAAGGAAAAGAAGTCAATTGAGATGATTTTGCACATCCATAATAGGAGCAATTAATGCGTCAGAGAAGAAAGTGATCTTATTCAAGTGGAAGGCACTAAGAAGGCTATGGAAGACAACAAGATCATGGATTAAGGAAATAAATTATGACATGATTGACTTTAGTTTAACCAAAGATATGGCTTTGAATATAGCCAAGCCGAGAGAGTTAAGAACTTGACCAATACGCCAAAAGACTCAGGTCTGATGGAATGAGTGAGTTTAATTCCTATATTCCATCTCATACTAAAATAACCCAACCCATGTATCATTCCAAAGGTGAGGCCCATCAGGACCGTAACATACCACCACATCTCCAAAGTCGACATCCACGGTGGCTCTCACCTTAGGTAACTTTCACTCTGGCAGTAGGCAACCTTTTTTCTCTTTTGAATGACTCACACTCTACTCCAAGTAACCCTATCCTAGGCAACCCTTACCATGACTCGAACTCAATACGTGGATGCTGCTCTAATAGCAAATGTTAGGAACTTAACCAATACGCCAAAAGACCCAAGTCTAATGAAATGCGTGAGATCAATTCCTATATTCTATTTTACACTAGAATAGCCTAACTCATGTCTCATACTGTTGTGATATATGGTTCATATTCAGATTGGAGAACTAGGAAGGGACGAAGAGTTTTTAGAGTAGAACGTAGCAAAGTGTAGTGAGCAGACACGTGTTGTTGTGTGGGGGGTGGGGGGGTATAGCCCCCCACAGTACGGTATGAGTATTTTTGTCTTATTGATAGGGTTAGGGATTTTACTGTATATATGTGCTTTATTGTACTATGTAATTGTACAACAAATTTTAAAGTTAATAAGAAATATTTCAGCTGCCGTGGACGTAAACAATCTGGCTGAATCACGTTAATTCTGTGTGTGTTGATTTCTTAATTTCTTGTTGCTTTATTCATATTCGCACTACGTGAACGTAGACAATCTGGCCGAACCACGTTAATTCTGTGTGTGTTGATTTCTTAATTTCTTGTTGCTTTATTCATATTCGCACTACACATACCAAAGGTGGGCCCAACAAGACTGTAACAAAGAATTAATCCTATTAACCAATACCAAATGTTTTCATTTTGGCTTATTGAGTTGAGTTGACTCAAACAGCAAGTGTGAAAGACGTGTGGATATCAATCTTTTTGTTCTTTCCATCATGTTGACACAATGACTAATGACATGTATAACATAGGCATGTTAGACATACCAACCAACCATGATTATCAAATAGATTAACCAGTGTTTTAGATTTATTCTAATCTTATCTTCCAAGCACCCCTACCAACAACAACCCCCATGCACAAGTTAAGGAAACATAAATATTTAAAGGAACAATAATTTAACAAATATAGTATCCAAAGAGACTATAATAGAAAAGTGAAAGCTAAATGACCAATAAGGCAGCTTTATTTTGCGTCATTTAGTTGTCAAATGACACAAAATTTAACTGCACTAATTCCTTTAATCACTTTGACAACAAGGCATAACAACAATGCCATAATAAATTGCATTCTAAATTAAATAGCCTCTTTATTTTGGATATCACATATTCTTAACAGACACTTCTAGTCCTTCAAAACTTTCAAAAAGAAAGGTAAAGAGTTTATAATTAGTCATACCCTCCCTCCAGGAAACAAATAAGCTACAGGATATGATACCTGGCTGAAGAAGCAGTTATCTGCCTGCTAAAGGCATATCCCCAGAAAAGATGCATATGGGTTAAGCCGTGAAGGATTGTTCTAAAAATACCAATGATCTCACAAATTTGTGCTAGAAGAACTCCGATTTAATTGCGTAAAGGAGATTTGACATTGTTTAAATTCGTGAGTTTTGATAGCCATTAGTTGTGCATAGCTTTGATTGACAAGAATATATTCTAAATCGATAGCTCAGTTTTCTTTTCTTTATTTATTTTTTCTAAATTTTTTTGTAGATCTATAATTCAATTGCTCAGTGGCTTCTCACTTTTTTTTGGGACAAATCATTTCTCCTTAAACAAATAATTATGCACAAATTAAAAAAAAAAAATCAACAACTAGAAATGCGGATATTATCTAAAGCAAGCAATCTAAAGCAAGCAATTCTATCCTCTGTAGAAATGCATAAAGATTTCGTATTCTGATGAAATAAAATTCCTTAAGGCTATTTGATACAGCCCCATATCATATATTGCCTTTTGAGTCACAAAATTGAGGCAGACATCCTTCCCACTTTACCAAATTGACCTCCTTTCCAGGGAAAATTAGGAAGTGGATGACAAAATACCTTCCCGACACACAACTGAAAGCAGATTCAAGACAAACCCAAATTCCCCCAACCAAATCCACAAAGACAAAACATCAAATTAAGCTATAAAACCCAACAACGCCACTCCATTTTACCGCAATCTAAAACAACTAACAGAAGCAAGCAAGCAAACAAACAGTGAACTCGATCAAACCGTAAAAATGAAGGTACTGCTGTTAAATGAATATGGGGGGGAGGGGGGGATTACCAGGGTCTATCACTTAATTTCAAGGGATTAAAAACGCGATTCAAAAAAAAAAAAAAAAAGGTAAGAAAGAAAGAAACGAAAATTGAAATGGAAAAAAAAAAAAAAAAAAAGCAAACCTTGGCTTTTGAGATGATTTTCACAGCAAGAGGTTGGTCTCTGAGTTCTCCCTTCCGGCCCCTTGCTTGGCATGTGTGACCAAAATGCCCACGGCCCACCTCCTTCCCCAATTCGTACTTGGCAGCGAAATTCTTATTGTAACCGAAGTTCTTGTCCAGTAACTGATCAGGCTCCGAAGCGCCATCCTCAGGGATGGGGCCCTCTCTTGGCTTCGAATGCCCGAAGCGTCTCGCAAGAGAAGCCTTGATGTGCTTCGCCGGCGATGGAGGCGGGAACGGCCGCTTGAAGAACTTCCTCGGCGTCGACCTCGCCGGAGAAGGCGACACTCCGACTGGAAGCGGACTCGCGGTTCCATAAGGGTAAGGACTGGGCCAGGGACTCGTCGCCGACGATCGAGCTGGCGTGCTCTTCACGGAGAGTACGTTAACGACGCCGTTGTTATCGGACGACCTCCCTGGCGTGGGCGTCGGCGGCGGTCGATCGCCTCCACTTTCGACGGTGGGGGCGGCCCCGTCGTTGTCCCCAGTGGGAATGGTCTTACCATAACACTGCCCCATCGAAGCCTAGACACGACCGTTTCTCGGTCTCTCTGACCCTGTTCGCGAACAAGTCAAACTTCACCAGAGTCCAACAAGCATCTGAGAGAAATCAACCACCGGTTCGATCTGTAGATCAGTGCAAAAGAAGAAAGAAAGAGAGAATTGAAAGAAACAAGAGATCCACAGCAAGAAAACGATAAAAAAAGAGAATGAGAAGAATTTGGTCAGACAGACTCAGACAGTCTTGTAAAACAGTTAGATACATACATCATGTAAAATTATATATAGATATGGATACAGATACACGCACGCTCCGGCGAGAGACCGAAGCGAGTGTGACAGAATAGACAGTGAGTGATACATACATACATATATATATACATACAAAAAACAAAAATTGAAAAACTAAAAAATTAAAAACAAAAAAAGGGAAGGGAAGATCTAGGAGATGTTGAAACTTGGCAGAATCACACACGGGAATTCAGAATCCCAATGCCAAACGCGGGACTTCAGCTCTATCCGTATCTAAATCTCATCGTCTCCAATCCAATCCAATCCATAAACACTCACCTACCAATGATAATAATCACGCACGGCCCTCTCTTTTGCATTTTCCATTTCCATTCCCATTTCCGAATCCACAGAAGAAAACTAGTAAAGCTTTTCCGGTAATTACACCGTGTAATATTAAAATAAAATTTAAAACCCCACTTATCTCTCTTTCTGTCTACAAGCTCTTTTTGTTTTGTCTTTTGCCACTTTTTCTCTTTTAAGCTATTGCTATTATTTTAATTTATTTTTTTATAACGATGGAAAAAATAAAATATATTTGCAATCCACTGCTTTTCAGCCCACCTACTAAACTAAGTACGCTCACCTGCCTCATACCCTTTTGATAAAGTCAGAGTCTTTAAATTACCAAAGTGCCCACAGTTGCCTGGGATGTGTTGAATCTGAATTGCTTGGTAATGGTAAATCGTGTATGATGTTGTACTGAATTGCACACTCAATAGAGAGACAGGGGTGACAAATAAGGCGGGGCCCAACCACAGCCTGGTCCGAACCTTCGAAATAATAAGACATTGGCCCCCTCCCCCCCCCTTCCCAATCTCTCTCTCTCTCTCTACTCTCCTTCAGAATGACAGCAAGAAAAACAAACTATACGTACACATGTTTTTTTATTATTTATCCAACATATATAAGTTTCGTTGGGTTTGGTATAAAAATTTTTAATTCTTAAAAAAATATTAAAAAATTATTTATTTTATTCTATTAAATGAATTACGAATTCACAATCTATCTCATTTTTTATCATTCTAAACATAGCCATAGTTTCAATGGGACATATATAACTTCCCAAATTCTTGTTTCTTTATTTGTGTTGGTAAATACCATGCTACGCCAACGTTGTTATTATATCAATACATATAAACTCCCTATCAAGAAACTACAACCAGCTACAATGGCTGATTGTGAATGTTCTCCCTTCTTTGAAAGGGAACCTATTTAAACTTGCCCATGAGGCACCGTGTCCCCACCATTCTACATTAAGGTTTGGAAGCAATTTGCTCAAACACATGACAGTGAAATATTAATAAAATTCTGCATAGAATCACTTAATTATAATGTAATTTGATACTAAACAAGAAGGTAGCGTGGGGAAAGGTCATTTCATGCAATTATTCATGACAAAAATTATGAAATGTTTGGGAAATTAACTTTGGACTAAGCAAACACAACTGTGCTCATTACTTAAAAAGGGTTCGAATTACCTTAAAATCCATTAATTCAGAAGATTCCCGGGGAATTTTATAATTGCAAAAACGTCCCTAAAAGCAAAAACTATAAATTTTAATGTTGTATAAAATTTCATGCAAACATTCAAATGCTGTTTATATGTATGGAGTGAAGTCACAAAATTTCTGAAGTTTTTCGGATGCAACACAAGCGTCATAGCTCCGTTTGGTGGTAAAAAAAATAAAATAAAATCTTACAAATGTTTACAAATACGAATTACGAGACAGTAAAATTTAAATTCTTCGCTCACTGCACAAATTACGAGATATTTACTTTTACAATTTTATTTTATTTTATACACTTTTATACAACTCCAAGCACACTCAAAATTGATGGAACAAACATTTTTAATTTATTGAATTGCAATAATTAAGTTTTTTTGGTGTAAGTTTAAAACCCTGTTATTTCATTTATGAGTTTATATGATATGTGTTAATAACACAATAAGTCCTTGGATGGAATATTAAGTCCATTAGTTCCTTAATTGGAATATTAGACATGATGTAATAATATAGTACAATATTGTTAATTCAAACTTAAAATTATTAAAAGAAAATATAGACATGACACAATATAAATACAATAACTTCAAATTAAGAAAATTTAATCTAATTTTAAAATAAATTAATTATTTAACATTTACATGATAACAGAAGTACGTTAATTTCAAATCAACATAATTTAATTTGATTTTAAAATAAATTAATATATTTATTAAATTTTAAAGTAGTCAATTACAAACATTAATAGACGCAAATTGATACAAATTCTGAACCCAAACACGATAGTCACCACCAAGTTTTCAAAGTGGAGGTGCAGTTGCAATAAACAGTGACAAGTAGAACACTAAAGGATCGTTTGGTAATGGTTTACTTTTTCTGTTTACATTTATGTGTTTTTATTTTATGTTATCATTATTTTTCTGAAATGAAAACTAAAATTACGTTTGGAAATACAATTTTATTTATAATTATTGATTTTTTATTTTCATAAAATATTTAATTTTATTAGTTTTTAAAAATTAATTGAATTTAATAAATATATTTCATATTAATTTAATTTAATTAATATTATTTATTAAAATAATTGAATAAAATATAAGTATTATATCATTTAATCCATTACATATTAAAATATATTAATCATAATTTAATTATATTATTTACTAAAAATAATTGAACAAAATATATTTCATAATAATTTAAATAATTTAATTACGATATTTATTAAAAATAATTTAATAAAATATATTTAATATTAGTTAAATTAATTATTTAATTATAATATTTATTAAAAATAATTTAATCAAATATATTTATATTAATTAAATTATTTATTAAATTAAATTAAATCAATATATTTTATTTTATTATTTATTAAAAATAATTTGATAATTTATATTTCCTATTAACTAATTTAATTTAATTATTTACTAGAAATAAATTAATAATATATATTAATTTAATTAATTTAATTTAGTTATATTACTTATTAAAAATAATATTAGTTCAATAAAATATTTGAATAAATAATTATTTTAAAATGATGTAACAAAAATGAACAATGTATTAAAACTGATAAAATGTTTACAACAGAAAAAAATAGTGAAAACACTTTTTTTTATATTTTTATGTTTAAATTTTCTTTTTTTTTAGAAACAAAAAAAAAGTAAACAAATTTAACAAATATATTTCTGTTACCAATTTACAAAATTTTAAAAATATAAACAGAAAACAAAAATATTACCACACGGGCCTAAACTTTTGTGTTTGCCTAGATGCTTATGTATTTGACCAACCCTGCGCAGTAATTAAAAACATTAAATTCCTTGTTTATAATTTTCCTTATAATAATATTACTTTCAAAAATAATTAGATTTTTATTTTTAGCATTGTTGGATCTGAAGTTAATAATCGGATAAATCTTCTAATAATCTTAAGAAAAATTAAAGTAATAATTTTTAAAAAATAAATTTAAAATCTTATCAATTGAACTAACTAAAGATTGTAATAACGGGCAAATTAACGTAATGAAAACCTGCCCTTATGGGCTTCGACTATTACCAAATACATATATTTTGGGGTGTTAGCATTTTTTATATATTTTTATTTTTGTTAAAAGTACAACAGAAAACAGTGGATTTAATGATGCACTCCATAAGTTTGATTCTTTTGAAAATATTAACATTATTGACAATGTAAAATGTTTAGTATAATTTTAATAAAAAAGTTTAAATATTCCTCAAAATTCTTTTTAATTATTTTTAAAAATCTAATATTAATTCGTTATTATTTATAATTTTCAATGTCGTGTTCTGCAAGCATCAAATCTTAAATTTTCTGTTATTAATTTTGGCTAATGGAAATGCCAAAAATCAACAGGAAACGAATCCTTCATTATTAAAAAAACTTAAAAGAGGATAACTATCGTAATCATATTTTAATTATTTATCAAACTGTCCCTTGGTTGAAACATTAAACTGCGCCGCGCTTATTGTTAGTGGGCTGATATGATCATACATCACTTTAGTTAATTAATAGTCACGCTAATTAAGTTGACCTCAAAGTTTTTTAGTATAAAAAAATTCAAAACATTTCCCAGCTTACCAGCAAATGTATACTAATTACGTATCCCTGTAATGCACTGGCGGTTTAAGTTTACGGCCTGTTTGACAAGTTTATTAATTTTTAATTTTTATGTCTAATTTTTATTTTCATATCAAAAAATTAAAAATAAAAATTTTAAAATATATTTGTTAATAATAATTGTTGATTAATAGTTATAATATTCATAATAACAGTAGTTGCTTAAATCAAGACCGTTGATTTAGCACATTAGGTGCTTATGTGCAAAAATTATTGCAGCAATTAGTAACCCATGGTCATGCAGCGATGAATAGCTGCCACTTGTGAGTAGTGGTGGGTGGTGGCTAGCAGTGGAGGTGATAGCCGACTGGTGGTAGTTAAAGATCGATGGCAACTAATGACGAAGATGGTAATTAGAGATTAAGGTGGTGGTAGCAGGTGGTGAGTAGGGCCGTACGCGCTTATCAATTGCCCTTAATCATAGACTGGGTAGCCTGGTCCCAAAAAATATTTTTTGGTTAAAAAAAATAATTTTTTTTTTAAATTTAGCCTGCCAACCTAGTCTATTTTGCCTATAAATTCTTTATTTAGTCTAAATTTTTTTAAACCCGACCTACTTCTTCTTTAAATATTTATTTTCAGTTCAATGGCAAGCGGCGATGGTAGTGGCAGTCTGCAGCCACCACAAATTTTTAATCCAAACAAAACTAAACTTGAGTGAATTTCATAAATCTGATTTGATTTCCCTTCCATAATTACTATTGCGTTTAAGATACTACAAATTTTAAGAGCAAAATATATTCAATCAGAATTTAATTTAGCCAATTAATGGTCTTCGAATGTCTTCATTTTTATTTTAGGTAGCTGTATAAAAATTGTAATTTTTTCTTTCTTTTATTGTTTAGATTTTTTGAAACAAAATAAGCAAATGCTTTTTTGAAATAAATAAGATTTTTTTTCCTTTTTGTTTTTTTTTTATTATACTCTATCTTTCATAAATATGCATAGAAACATAAAATCATTCAATTTGAAATAATATTAATATAATTTAACAAAAAAAAATAAATAAGAAGAAATAGAAAGGAAAGTGATCTACAATTTAATGACTTTCTGGAAATAAGAGAAGATGTAGTATACGAAATACTTTTGAGATTATTAAATTGGAAATATTTTTCAAAAATAATATTATTTAGGGTCAAAAACGCTGCATTTGGTATGAATTAATTAACCAAATGCTCAGGTAATAAAACAGTATCCCCGCCTTAATAAAGTGAATTTATTAAATTCCATTTCCAAATAAATAATATTTCGATATTGTTCTCCTTAATTATTAAAAAAAAAAAATCTCGAGAAAGAGAGAGAGAAGAATCATTTCAGTCCAATCGACCTGTGAGTAGGCCGATCATAACTGGATGAGCCAGGGCTACAATGGACAGTTTTGGGCCACAATGAGGCCCAGCTCAAGTAGAACCCAGAGTCAAATGTTTTGGGTTGTTAAGGTGGATCAGCCCCTTGTCAGTAGGGTCGGAATGGAGATTCTTTGGATATAAAATATACATGGAAAGCATATATATATATCTCTCAAAAATATATACATAGAAATTTATCCTCATATATATCTCTCAAAAAAAAAAAAAAAAAGGCAAGGAAGGGCTTTGAAGCCTCCGGAAATTAAACGTGAATGAGACTACACAACGAAAAAGTTACTTATAATTGGGAATTGAGCAAAGTCATTCGGTTAAGCTGACATGATGATCCAACCCCCCTCCCCCTCCCCCTCCCCCTCCACCTCCTTCTCTTTTAATTAAATAAATTTTAAACTGATTTTTAGTTTCCGTTAGGAAGCCCATTATATTACTAGCTTTTTGTGGTGTAATAATATTAAAGCCATTTCTCATTTTGTTGACAAGTGGCTTTTGATAGAGGTCTTTGGGAGTGCGTTACGTTGCTTGTAAGCAACTTAATTTTAACAAACAATTGCTCTCATTGCACGCTACCAATAGGCCTCGATCGCCTTTTGCTGTTTATGCTTCTTTTTGCATATATAGGCATTTGATTCACAAGAGCCTTTCAATGCAAGCATGGTGAAGAACTTTGAATAGGGCACGTGCATTGTGGATTCGTAGCTAGCTATATGTATGTGTGTATGTATGTATGTATATATAAGATATCTTTGCATGGTGAAGAGTCATAGCATTCAAACTTATTTATGTTTTGGAATGTTTGTTGGGTGGGTCAACTACCAAACATTTATAGAATATATAAACAAAGCATGTCAATATTAAACCTTTTGTTATGATAAAAATGGTTGCTTATTTATAATCTCCCATTAACTTTCATGAATGGCGAAAATATAATGAAATGATATATATATATATATATATATATATATATATATATATATATATATATATATATATCTAGATAACTAGTTCAATTGTAAGAATATATTGTTAATAATTAAACATCTTATTAGAATTGTGATTTATACTTATTACACTCCTGTATAAAAAAAAAAAATGAGACAGATATCTAAACGAAAACATCCGTTTGTTAAGGTTCACATTAATTTGTGAGAGTGTAGATAAGATAAGGGGTGTGAGGGGTTTGCCACTCATGATACAATATAGGCGTTAGATTTATCATTTCATGGAAATAGCGTAGGAAACTCACTCTAATTTACCCAAAAAAAAATATATATATATCAAGAGACTTGTTTTAAAATTTTGACTCTGCAAGAAGAGTGCTGAAAGAGCATAGAAACTTTTACAAAGACTACTCCTACAATTTTTGAATTGCGTTTCAGAAGCTTAATTCGCCTAGAGTTTCGTAATATATTTATATTTATATTTTGAGATGTATTATACATTTGTAAGAAGTTTATGTTAAGGTTTTTTAAGTTTATGATTGAGAGAAGAGTTAAGAATAAAGTGATAGAATTATTTAAGATTGAGTTTGAGAAGAAAAAGTTAACTAACAGTTAGTAGCTACTACCTACTAAAAATTCAACTTTTTTTTATGTTTGAAAAGGAAAAAAATTAATTTTTAATAGCTAGCTTTTTTGCTTTTTGATAATTTGTTATTTTTACCCTTCAATGTTTAAAATAAGTTTAAAATATTAGAATATAAATTTTATCATTTTAAAAAAAGTTAAAAAATTAATAGTTGATAACCGGTAGTTGATAGCTAGCTAGGTACCCAAATGTTACCTAAGAGTTTCTTTGAAGTTCTTACTTCTTCTTCTTCTTCTTCTTGTTACTCCATACTGGAGTTTTTACAGTAAATACCAGATCTTACTGAACTCAAAGAAATAAATGTATTACCGAATCACATTAATTTTATGTTGTTCCGCTGTGATTATTTATTATTATTATTTTTTGTCTTCGTTTATTTAATCATTATTTTTCTGATGGGTTGCATGAATATGTTCTAACATTCCGTACAATACACCTTTTCAATCAGTCATTGTTGCCCTTTTAATTACGATAAACCGTTATTATATATATTCCCTTGAGGATACACGCATGAATATGTTCGAAGTGAAGTAATAACTAGTGAAAGTACTGCATTTTCATAAATGTTTGGTCATTGAATCGAGTTTAATTTTAATATATATTTTTTTCACATAAAAGCACGTCACGATATGTTGTCATTTTATAGGTTAATAAAATATAATAATTATATATGAACACATTTCATACTTTAATACCTGTTTATGTGAAAGAAAAAAAAATTGTAATAATAATGTATTAAATTCAAGTGAATTAGCATGAAGGTGTAGCACGGTACCAGTTAGCCCAGAGCGGCCTAACTGTAAATAATAATGTTGTCAGGAGGGAGTGGCTGATGTCAGAGAGGAACATCCCATGTGCCCTCATGTGACCAAACGTGCATGAGACCAACGTACGTACAGGCACCCACCAAATCCGAGTATAATTATTAAAATAATATAGTAAATATACTTATGATGTTCCAAATAAGGGTGAGTTTATAGTGATAAAAAATAAAATAAAATAAGATAAAATATGATTTGAAGAAATTTTTTTGCATTTAGTGCACAAATCTCAAACTACGTTTTTAGAGATGAATAATAAAATTTTCATTTTGACGGATTAGATTTTCGTTTTGACGGATTCAAAATTTTGAGCAACCATGACTTCTCTGCACTATAATCCGTCTAAATTAATTGTAAATACCGTTTGGACGGAAAGTTGACCGCGCGAATTCGTTTGAATGATTTCTACGATCCCACAAAAAGTAGTTAAAGTGAGTGTCATTCGGTAACTTTAGAGTCCATAGTGAGAATGATGAAAAAACTTTTCCTATTTGATTAACTGAATTCTATTTATTGACTTTTTTTTAAAGATATTAAACTTAGTTTGAATTTTGAAAATGCAAGAATGTGTAAAAATATATAAAGATTTTTAAAAGTTTTAGCGATTTTCAAAAATTTTTATCAAATTTTGATTTGCCAAACGCACCTTAAACCTTAATATAGAAGGGAATAAACCTTAATATAGAAAGGAAGTAAAAAATTTCCAGCTCGCGAGACTGAAAGATCAAACCCCCCTCTCTCTCTCTCTCTCTCGTTATGTTAAATTTGACAAACTATAGTACCACTTAACACTTGCTGTACTTGGGGGTCCGTTGAAGGAACACTCTATCTGGTCGTAGCGTAAGGAAGTTTCCGACCAAAAGAAAAATAATATTAAAATTAAGATACCACGAGAATTAGTAGTGTGGTAGACTAACATTGAGTTTTGGTTTGGAAAGTCAAAAAATTAGTTTTTTTTTTGGTGGTTAGCCAGTAAAAATTTAGTTTTTTTTTTCTTTTTGTACTTAAGAAGAAAAAAAAATAATTTTTTAGTAGTTTGTTTTTACCCTTTTTGTTGATTTAATATTTTTGTTCTTCAAAATTTAAAAAACATTTAAAATATAAGATGATAAATTTAATATTTAAAAAAAAAAATTAAAAAATTAATAATTGATAGCTCAGTTACCAGTTACTTTTGTAAAACAAAGCCTAAATAAAGGAACTTTGTCGCGTATATGGGAATCATAGTACACGTTTTAAAATTTGAAGAATAATAAATTAAGAGATTTAAAGATTATGTGCTCGAATGTTAAAAATAACCATCTTCTCTACTTGTAAAGATAATAAAAAATATAGATAAGAGTAAAGACAATTGTCTTCACAATTTTTTTAAAAAATAAATAATTATATATATATTTTAATATTATTCTCACCAAATTTTTATTTGATTCTACTATTTTAATTTATACTTACTTGCCTGTAACTCAGAGTAATTTTTTTTTAATTTTTCCTGACCTAATATATTTTTTATCACGACCACTGGATATATATTTGACATTCTTGTCTAAAAAATGGTGTTTTCAATTAGGATTGAACGGCTCATAAAAAAATAAATTAAATTTTTAACAATGAAAATTTACATCAAAAGAATAAAAATTTAAAGTTATTTTTCTCACTCTCACTGTTATGGGACATCAAAAGGTGATGTCTGAATCCTTCTCATACATAATATTGAGTGGTGAGTTATCATTATTATTATTATTATTATTATTATTATTTTTGAATAATTAGATGATAAAGGCAGCTTAAATGAAGGTTTCATTTAGTTTGATGTAAATTTCTAAAAATTTTTAAAATTTATTTATTTTTTATTTTATTATACGAATTATAAATTCATAATTTATTTTATTTTATCTTACTTTTTATTACTCTAATCATATCTTAAGCATAATTGAAATTATACCACTTTCGCGTAACTGAGCAGTTGGTATACCGTGAACCGATTGGCATGGTTGGTTGGTATGTATGGATTCTGTGGCTGTCCTCCAGAAGGAAGAACCTAACCGAATTTTTACTACGAGATTCGAGAGTCCTTGAATTGTTTAAATTGATTTAAATTTATAAAAAGATGTAGAGTTTGGCACTTTTTCAAAAAATTTTGTCAGTCTTTATCTTTTTTTCGCTAGTTACCAAACGAGTCTGGTAATAAAAGATAATTAACATAAAATATCTCCAATATCATAATTATTATTTTTTTCTATTTATTATTATAAAATTAATATCCTCTACTTTTTATTTTTTTTTTATAATTACATCTTTTAAAATTTTATGTATACTCTCACTTCTCTAATTCGTTAAATCTTAAAACGAGATACCATAGAAAAGAATTATGTTGAAGTAAGACTTCAAATGTGATTATTTTTTTCGTACAAATAATATGGAGTAAATTACATATTATTATGAATTGTCGAATATCTCAAATAACATAACAATTGGTAGCTTTTTTTTAACTTTTTTATTTCATATGATTGATTTATTGGCAGAATATCATGAAAAAAAGATTGCATGTAGTATTTTCTTATTTTTTTTTTATTATTGTTAGTGTGTATGCTATTACATAATTAGTTTTAGTTTTTTTTTTCCTTATTAAGCTTTTCTCATTTTTTATTTTTATTTTGACCCTTTTTATTTGTAATTTTTTTTGCTTGGTAATTTATAGAGAATTTTATTAAAACTATTGAATTTTTTTGTATAGTGCTATATTTATTTTTTTATTTAATGGTGACTACTTTTGCAGGTGAATATCAAGGTTTGAATTTTAATTTGATTTATATTTATTTCAGTTATTTTATTAGTGTATGAATTAATCAATAATTATGGGTGTGTTTAGAGTTGTATAAAATTGTAAAAGTTAATATCTCGTATTTTGTGCAGTGAGTAGAGAGTTTAAATTTTACTATATCGTAATTCGTGTTTGTAGAGATTTATAAAATTTTGTATTATTTTGTATTGACTCCAAACGTTGTCTATGATGCCTTGTTTTGTATCAATTAAAAAATAATAATTATTTATTTTCTACATCAATTTTTGATAAAATAACTGAAAAGATATATTTACAAAGCTAATTTAAAAAACTTGTAAAAAAGATCCCCTACACAACTTTATGAAATTATAATTGAAAGCAGATTTTTAATTTAACATACAAATTAATAAAAAGTAGAGGATGTTATAAAAAAGTAAAAAGTAGAGGATGTTAGTTTTTTAATAATAAATAGAAAAGGATAGTAGTTATGGTATTTGATAAGTTTTGAATTAATTACCTTCTACTAGAAGACGAGTTTTGTAATTTTATAGGAGAAAAAAATAATAAGTGGTGGCTGAAACTTTTGGAGGTGTACCAAGATTCCTACCTTGTATAAAAATTATAGTTTCATAGTTTGTACATTAAGGGTGTGTTTTTAGTGATAAAAAGTGAAATAAAATGAGATAAAATGTGGTTTGAAATTTTTTTTTACATTTGATGCACACAGTTTAAATCGTATTTTTTGGAGATGAATAGTAAAATTATGTTTCGACAGATTGGATTTTTATTTGGACGGATTCAAAATTTTGGACAATCATAGTTTCTTTACACTGCAATCCGTCCAAACGGATTGTAGAAACTGTTTAGACGAAAGTTGTTCACGCGAATCCGTCGTAACGATTTGTACAATCAGTTGGAATGAATTCTACAGCCCCACAAAAAAAGTCAAAATGGGTGTCATTCAGTGGTTTAAAAGTTCATGATGAGAATGACGAAAAAATTTTTGTTATTTGATTAATTGAATTCTAGTTATCGACTTTATTTTAAAGGTATTGAATTTTTTTTAAACTTTGAGAATGTAAGAATATATAAAAATATAATAAAAATTTTCAAAGAATTTTACCAAATTTTTCTGCATCAAACGCGCCCTAAACAAAAAAAAAAAAAAATTGAATTTGAAAAATTTTTTTAGAAATTCGAACAAAAACTTAAAAGACTTCCAACTCACTCGTTTTATTGTCTGTCTGGCTGTCCGTTGTCTGTCCGCCTGCTCATCACGAGGCCACGATTTCACGCCCTTTATCTGGATCATAACACAGCACAAAAACAAAAAGAGAAACATGTCCCGGTGGGCCCATTCCTCACCAGTCACCCCCCCTATCTAAAAATCCATTCTTGATACATTCATCTCGTGATCTCACTCCCCCCCCCCCCCCCCGGCGGCAAAACCCATTTCATCTCGCTCTCTATCTTTCCGAATCTATTACTAATAAAAAAAAAACCCAACCAAAAAAGAACATAACTGAAATTTATACCATCCATTATCTCCTCTCCTTTCTCTAATTTTTCTCAGCTCTGTTGGTTTTAATTTTGGTCTGTTCAGTTATTAAGCTTGCGAGATGACTCGGCTTTTCCGATCCAAGTCTTGCGGAGTCATTCGGAGCACTACTTCCATGTTCGATTCCTACCCTCCCCTCACTCCCTCTCGACGTGAAGATTACAAGGGCCAACAAAAGCAACAACAAGATGACGACGACGACGACAACGGGTACGCTGCCACCTGTCCTTTGACGACGCCGTTTATAACCAGTCCCGAACGCCATGGAAAACGGAGCCATAATAATCAGTCTCCGATACTGGACATTTTGGCGGCGGTGCTGAGGAAGTCTCTGGTGACTTGCAGCAGCGTCCAGAGGGAGGAGGACTTGGATGTGTCTTCCATTGATATCGGATGGCCCACCGATGTCCGCCACGTTTCTCACGTCACCTTCGATCGCTTCAATGGCTTCCTTGGCTTGCCCGTTGAGCTCCAGCACGAGCCTGATCTCCCCCACAAGGTTCCCAGTGCCAGGTTCCCTCCTCTTCTTCTTTTTCTTCCCCACCCCCCTCTCTTCTTTCTTTTTATTTTTCTTGTATTTCCTTTAAAGGGTTCCCTAAATTTTATCCGATTGATTGATAGTGTCTGTAAAATTTTAGATTTATTACGGAATTATGGATCAGTCACTTGTATTCACTTTGTTCCTGATTTTGGGTTTTTGGTGCGAATGTGCGAATTGTCACTCCCCGATTTGTTTTTCAATTATTAAGAAAAGCCATTAATCAACATCTCCGTACGAACACCTTGGATGTGTCTCGTTGTCCAAATTGAATGTCTCTTACCAAAAAAGAAATTGGACATGGAGTTAAACACACTGATTTTTCCCCACCCCCTATTATTAGTTTCTTTATCGTGCCTTTAGGGAATTCCAAGGTTATCTTCGTAATCTTCATAGTTTGATATATATTGTTGTGTTCATTTATTAACTGGTTAAGTTTTAGGAGAATTGGTGATTTAACGTGATATCAAAGCTTTGACCTTTCAAAAAAAAAACAAAGCTCTCCTTTCAGGAGGTCCTGGATTTGAATTTTATTATTCCTCATTTATTATTGTGCATTTTTGTTTGCTTATATTGGTGCATCTTGCTTGATTTGATTCGCTTGCCTCTACTCTATGTGCAAATTGGGGCTGCATGTGAGAGAAGTGTTAAAATAATTTGATATATATTGTTGGGCCCTGAGAGTAGCGTTGAAATAGGTTGATATATATTGTTGGGCTTATTTGCTAACAGCTTAAGTTTTTTGGAGAATTGGTGTCTGTTAACAGATGTTTGTGAGGGAAGTTTTAATGGGTCCAACATTTCAGTCTTTGGTCTAAAATTCTTCTTGTGATCATGAAGCTAGTGGAGTTGCAGAGAAGAGCCTTCGTAGAAATAGAGTTTGAGACTGAAATAGAGTGTGAATAGAGGAGATTAATGGGGAAATATCAATTCACAAGCACTGTTTCAGGGTTTGTTGTGCAGTTGGAGAAGGGAGAGAAGATGAAATTGAAGGAAGAAATATTGAGAAGAGAATCCTCTTTTTCTGATGCAGAGGCTACCTTTGTCGTTGTTGGAGATGAGGTATTTGGGGCTCTTCATTTTGGGCTTTGTGAAGGATCTGCCAAAGCTATATTGAATGAGGAGGTGGGGACAGAAGCGAGGTGGCAGCTAGAGGATCTCGACTGACAGGTCAATGACGCAAGAGATCATGAAAACCCTAGTTATGGCCGGCATGGAAGAAGCTTGAGGATCTCTGTCAAGCTCTTCTTTGTGTGTGTGGCAGAATTCAGGTTTGACTCCATTGGGGTTGTATGTATGTCTTGTCTGTATTTTGTTTAACTGGAAGGAAGGATAAAGAGGTTAGGTGAGGGATAAACTATAAACTTGCAAACAATTTGGTTGCACAGGAGTGGCACACTGGCACACGGGCTATTAATGGTATAATTTCGGATGGAAATGGATGGAAGGTTCATATTAGAACTTGACCAAAACTATAGAGTGTTAACTGTTATAATTAAAACCGTAAAGACTAAAGTGAGACGAGGTGTAAATTATTGGAGTGATTTCTAAAATTTACATGTAATGTGGGGGATTATTGATTAGGGTGGAGGCTTCTGGATAAAATTGTGCTCTGGGGAGAAAGCTTACTAGTTTCAACTATGATTTTAAAGTGAGTTGCTGATTATTGCCCTGAAGAATAACCGAATCATGTTGATGAGGAAAATATGCCAACTTTTCACCTTCCTTAGCAAAACGGCTATAATCCGTTCCCTAATTTCACTAATTAATAGAAACAATGTTAATGAGAGTAAGGGAATCCAAGTGTTGCTTTAGGGTGCTTCAAGAGGGATTTCACCCAAAAGATTTCAGTAATTTTGGTAACATGTGCAATAAGTATTTTACCATATATAATGGCTGCAGGAAACTTCCAATTCATTTAACTTGTTTTATTGGTAAATTTTGTAATACAAGAGTAAGGATCGCCTTTTCTGTTTTCATTTTTGTTCCTTTAAGTGATATGGGTGCTAAAAATTTATCTTCTTTTGCGAAAGGACTCCTCAATTAGAAGGTATTTTGAATCAGCTGGTCCTAAGTTGTGATGGACCGTCCTTCTGTTCTGTGAAAGATGGAAGAGCTTGAGGAGAACTTGAGTTAATATTGACAATATACCAAGAGCCTATTAACCTTGTATTGATGGGCTAGGATTCTGTTCAAGTGAACTAGACTACTGTCTGCCCTAATATCCTCATAACGGTGACTCACCTTGGCAATGATTTCAACTTTCATGCAAGTAGTTCCTCACTGGATTCAAGTAGTAACAAAATAATAAAGATGGAGAGTTGGAGGGGTAGTTAGGATATTTCTTGACCTCGGTCTTGTGACCAGCTTGATGGCCTTTCTTCAGCTCAACCAAATGACTGGCTTGGTCCTTACCTTCAGCTATGTTATCTGGCTGGCTCGACAACTTTTCTCAACTTCAGGTTTACCTGAGACGGTTATAGGGCTTGTTGTGCAACTAATGCGGAAGCCAAAAAAAATTTGAAATAATTATTATTAGAATTTTTATTTTATTAGGATTACATTTTATATAAGGATTTTACTTTATTTTATTAAAGATAATATTTTATTTTACGCAAAATTTTATTTAGATTTATTTTAAGAAGTATTTATTAGAATACTTGATTTTGCTTTATTTTTAGTAATCTTGAGAATGTATTAGCCTATTTAAAGGCTTATGATGATTAGGGTCTGATACATTAATGAAAATTTGAGTTGTTGAAGCCTCGTGGCTTGTTTTCTCTCCCCTCTTCTTCTTTCTTCCATCTCTCCTAAACTTCTTCTCTCTCTCTCTCTGTTTCTCTTTCTTGGCTTTATTTTCTACTGTCCTACATCAATTTTGATATCAGAGCAAATCGATCTATAATCAACGAAAACTCACTGTTCATCTCAAACCCTAGCCGCAACTGCAGTCATAGCTGCCGCTCGCACCCTACACGCTCTCAAACCTTTCGAGCACACTTTCGTACATTATTAGCGGTACCAAACTCCGGCAAACCCCACCATTGGCACCACCAACCTTCGGTGAACTCGTCGGTAACTCCGGCAACCTCCGGTGACTTTTCCGGCGACTGTTGGTGACCTCCGGCGAAGTCCAGAATAACTACTACACTCCAGTAATCTGACTTGTGCTCTGCGCGAAGCTCCGACAAAGCTCTAGCTACTTCTAGGAGGCTTCGGAACACCTCACTATTCATTTTTGTAGATTCGAAATTGTCAGTACATTATCGGGTACAGTCAAACAATAACCAGATGCAAACCCAAATAGCAGCCCTTACTGAAACCATTCAAAGACTGAACGCGAGGTTGGACACATGGGAGGAATACTATTGGTTGAGCAACTCTATTCATCTCTGTTGTAACCAAATATTGAATTCAAAGTCGAACACAGTTTCAACTCCTCTATTTGATGCCCTTATCGAAATTTCAAAAGTAATAGATGAACCAAACAGAAAATCTGATGACGACCACTTTGAAGTGAAGAGAGAGCCTAATGATGATCAAATTGAAGAGTTGATTTATGAATCTGATCCTGACGACTTTTATTTTTCAGATTATGAAGATGATGACCAATCCGTAGGCAAGCCACTTGATGAAATTGTTGCGACTGCCGAAATTATTGCTACTAATGAAGTCATTTCTTTTTATGAGGCACAGATTTCCAGCGATATTACTAATGTCCTTGTAGGTACTATTGGGTTGAAAAGTATGCCTAAAATTTATGGTGCTTCTGTGGATTTTGTCTTTCCTACACCTAAACTTCTCCTACAAGTTGGTTCATTTTTTGTTTTCTTTCAACATCTACAAGTTTTATTTTCTGAATCGCAGAACTTCTATTTCGGAAGACTTGGTGGATACACTAGATATTTACCATTCCTGACGCGTGTTCATGAACTTTGGGAGCAGCTTGAACATTCGCTTTGTTCGTGACTTGGTGATTGAAGGAGTATGCAAATTTTTAACTCGACGAAGTCGAGTTTTTCTAAGGGGTGGAGAATGATGCGGAAGCCAAAAAAAATATGAAATAATTATTATTAGAATTTTATTTTATTAGGATTATATTTTATATAAGGATTTGACCTTATTCTATTAAAGATTTATTTTATTTTAGGTAAAATTTTATTTAGATTTATTTTAAGAAAGATTTATTAGAATATTTAATTTTACTTTATTTTTAGTAATCTTGAGAATGTATTAGCCTATTTAAAGGCTTATGATGATTAAGGTTTGATACATTAATGAAGATGAAAATTTGAGTTGTTGAAACCTCGTGGCTTGTTTTTCCTCCCCTCTTCTTCTTTCTTTCCTCTCTCCTAAACTTCTTCTCTCTCTCTCTATTTCTCTTTCTTGGCTTTATTCTCTATCGTCTTACATTAGCAACCCTCTACAGTCTTCATATGGCTTCTGTTGAGAGCTATAACTAGGTAAGAATACTTTAATCTGAGTTAGAAGCTTTGTGTGTCACACCAGGAAATCACTAGGCTATTAAATTAAAGGATTATATTCTTCATTGTAGGTTTTGACTAGTTGTAAATGATCGTCATGAACATGATGGATTTTGGCATGTAGGAAAAAATATATGTAAATATGTGTGCATTTCGTTACATGTAACATTGCTCATCTGTAAATGCTTTGAACCATAAGATGTGTAGAAAATTGCCATTGCCATGCTCTCATTCCAATTTGCTTGTTCTCTTACCAGCTTGCAATGTGCTTTTTGTATGGATATTTTGTGTGGTCCTTGAATAGGTTGGACTTCCTAAATTGTTTTGTGGATTTTATGTCGGATGCAAGGATTAAAATTTCATTTTGGTGGGGGTGTTTCAATTAGCATGGAGATAGACAAGTTTTGCATATACTTTGAAAATATTTCATAAGAGGCACAAAAATATTAAAACACTTAAAATTGTTGAGAAGTATCAACTGAAATCTATCGAATCTACCAAAAAGTTGAAAACTTAATGATGACTTAATTGCATAACATATTATTTTTGTATGCTTATAGGTGGACCGACTAATGGCCCATTGCCCCTACTGATTTGGAAAATTACACTAAGACCCCAATGATGTTGCTCTCGTTTTTTTATAATTTATATTTTTTCCAATTGTTATTAAGCTTTTGCCCTACCATATTTTTACTTTTGCCGTTATTTACCTTAAAAATATAATTTTGCCTCCACTAATTACAAATCTTGGGTCCACGCCTCTGTATGTTATACTTTTGATGTGCTTTATTGTATTCGATGTAATTATTAGGATTGTTGCTCCACTAGTTTTTTGTTTCGATCTTTTAGTAAATGGAAACTTTTCAACCTTGTTGTGGAAAATAAACAATATTTTATTCCTTGGTTGCATTTTTGTGATGGTTTTGGGTATGTAGTTTTGTATTTCTATTTCTGTTAATTGAGTTGTGTTGAGGCCATAATTTGGTTCATTCATCTTCAACTTGCATTATGGAAGTAAATATATGCACCTGTTATAGCTTTCTTTGCTTCATTGGCATGATTGGTAATTTGATACCCCATTTCTTTTTTCCTTCTCTTTTCCAGTGCAAGTGTTTTTGGAGTTTCAGCTAATTCAATGCAATGTTCCTATGATCAAAGAGGAAACAGTGTGCCAACAATTCTGCTTATGATGCAAAAGTGTTTGTATTCAGAAGGAGGCCTCCAAGTATGTTTATACTTAATGAATTCTTAAGTAGTTGCTCCTTTAAAGCTTGTTCAAACTCTGATGGCCATTTCATATGTTGATTAAAGGCAGAAGGAATATTTCGAATAGCTGCTGAGAACAGCCAAGAAGAGTATGTTCGGGACCAGCTGAACAAGGGTGTTGTGCCACATGGAATTGACGTTCACTGTTTGGCAGGGCTGATAAAGGTATCTATGCAAGTGGTTAAAGGTCATCCAGCTTGGGAAATTGCCAAGCATCACAAGATGAGAACTAATAATGGTCAAACCTAAAGGCACAATAAAGTTGTTTATTAGATATTATTACTTCGTTTAAAGGGCAGGGAGCCTTCTGTTCAGCCATTTGTTTATCAGATATCCTGATTACTCTCCTTGAACTTTTGACCTCTAATGCTCAGCCATTTGTTCCTTGCTCTAAAGATAAATTAAGTTACAAAAATTATATTTTGTATCCAAATTGGTGATTTGCTTGTAATTTGTGTTTGAAAACATTAATAGATTTCCTTTTAGGCTCAAGATGATTTCAAATTCATAAGCAGGTTCAACCATTGGTTCATTAGGTTTTGGGTAAGGATGGCCCTGTGCACAAGGCTCCGGCCTATGCAGGGTTTGGGGAAGGCAACGTATGCAGTCGTACCTCCCTGTAAGACTCTGTACATTGCATATGAAATAATTTTGATGGGGCTGCCATATTTCTGTAGTCTAGGGCCTAGGCTCCTGATTAAGGCTTTTGTTCAAGTGCTGCATCAGATTTTTTACCTGTCAACGGGTATTATTACTATTTTAATCTTTTAGTAATTCTATTTTCTTTTAGTTATGCAACCAAAATTGATTACTGCAATTTTACGTTGTCCAGGCATGGTTCAGAGAACTTCCTGCTGGAGTTCTTGACACTCTGACTCCGGAGAAGGTGATGCACTGCCACACAGTAGAGGAATGCACTCAACTTGTGAAGTTGCTTCCTCCAACTGAAGCTGCATTACTTGATTGGGCCATCAATTTGATGGCAGATGTTGTGCAGCATGAAAATCACAATAAGATGGATGCGCGTAACATTGCTATGGTTTTTGCACCAAACATGACTCAGGTGCCTTACCATTTCTCGGCTTTTAACTTTTCCTGTTTCCTTGGTTCTGAGATGTCCTAGTTGGTTTGTCCTCATCTAAGAAGTACAAGTACGGATACGAGATACGGCAATTTTGCAAACATGAGAAAACAGACACGATGATGATACAAAAATAATAAAAAAATGAAGTTATATATTTTATTGAAAATATATTTGAACCTAGTAATATTTTATGACAGTAATAAAGCAATAAGCATAAATATAGTGCATGAATGTGCACCATTTCCTTTATAAAATGGACATATATTATACCTCGACATATAGTATACCTGCAAGTTATATGTGAATTATTGATTGAAAAGATATCCTTTTTTTTTTTTAAGTGAATTTTACTTTTTACATTTTGGCCTCGAATAAGTACCTAAATTACAAAATGACCCCTAAAAAAATTTTAAGTATCACATTTTAACCCCTGCCATATCCCTCTTTTGTTGGACAGAAAAATAAAGTAACTAGACATGCCACGTGATGTGTCTAATACGAATCTTAGCGTGTCCGTGTCCGTGTCCGTATCCGTATCCGTATCCGATATGAATAGGATACGAGTGTGGACTTATTTAGAAGTGCCTGTGCCTCTTAGGTCCTCGTAGCTTTTGATGGATCGAGACAATAAAATAGCTACATGCTTTACAATTACAATGATCCCATGTAATTCAGGCATTCACCCATGGCATGCTTAAGTTGATGTGTGCTGATCAATTTGTACCCTTGGTTCATGAGGCTGCAACACCTGCATGTGTGGGGTCTTTGTGGAATTTCTTCTTGCGGAAACATCTAAATTTGCTATGCTTTAAATGACTGGTTATTCTTTCTACATGATGCAGATGGCCGACCCTTTGAACGCATTGATTCATGCAGTTCAAGTTATGAACTTCCTGAAGACACTCATTGTTAAAACCCTCAAAGAAAGAGAAGAATCAGCACGGGCTAGATTGCTGCCGTCACGAACTGAGTCTCCCATGAACATGGATGATTCTTATTCATCAAAAGTGAGCTGGGTGCTTTCACATGGCCAAACTTTAGATGGTCGTATTGGTGGTGGACCTGCTGAAAGTAACCACCTTTGTGGGAGTGCCACTTTAGAAAAATTGGAATGTGGTGGCATGGAGGAATTGTGGAGGTCTGAGAGTAAGAATGATGCTGAAGTGGGGCATGAGTCTACTTCAGGTAGGACCACACCAGTTATGGGCAAAATGGCGAATTTGGAAAACGGTTTGAGAGGTGAGCAGGAAGATGGGGAAGTTGAAGGCATGTTTGAGAGGCCAAGTTTGAAAGAAGGGATGAGGAAACTTTGCGCACACCCTGTATTCCAGTTGAGCAAGCCAGTTAAGAGAAGTGAAGGCCTTGGGGTTGTAAATAGTAGGGGACAAGGTGGAGAAGCTTGGGCATGAGATGTGATGAGATGCATGCAACTTAGGCAGAATCCTGTATTTTAACTTTGTTAATTGAGTTCCATGATTTGTGTGAAAACATTTTGTTCTAGGATAGATGTCTCTCTTGTTTTGGTTGGTTTTGGTCTAGCTAGTTTCAGTATTTGAAATTGGCAAAAATGTTTTTTTTTTTTTTTCAGGTACTAATTGAGAGTCTTAAGATAAGATGAACATGTCCAAGGAATGTTCCTCCCCTTGTAATATGATTGGCTATGTAACTTGATGCACCATCTGAATAGAGTGTGAGATTATTTGTAGATAAGTACTGAGTTTATGGACACGTTTGCCTGGTTGCAGGAAAAACTGAAAGAACCCTTGGATGTGATCAAATTAATCTCGTACTTTTTTAAATGTGCTGGAAGGGCAAAGATGTTATTTTGTAGGACCTTCTCTCCCCGGGGAATTAGAAAAAGGGTCTACTGCTGGCTTGGAGGCACTGTAATGGAAAATACCTTGCAATGTGCTCTCCACCCTTGAATAAGGGTGAAGTTTACATTACTACTCTCCTAATTATGCAGTTATCTTCTTTACTGTAGGTACTTTTTACAAGTATATACACACACACACACACACACACACACACACTCACTCAGAAGTCACCAATGGTCCAATAATTTGTTTATTGTTTATCCTTCATGTAACAAATTATTCTCGACAAAGGGGCAAAATAATAGTTATACTTTTGTGCTCCTTCTGAATCATAATATGTACATAACTAATTAATAATTAAGGAAGTGACCGCTCACCAATTAAAATAGGGAAGTGCCAGTCATATCCATTGGCATTGAACAATCGAACTAGATCTGACTTGACCGTATGCATATATACACGTGGGAAACTCCGAATCAAACGTCCGTTAGTTTCTGGTTTTGATTTTTCGCCCTAACCTTATTAATACAGTTGGAGCTTAATTTGTTACCCCAAGGACCTGGATGACAAGAAATTAAGCTCCGTCACTTGACATGAAATTTCTATTCAAGGCCACTTGTATCAAATTTCTAATCAGCCACAGGTACTTGCACGTGCTGAATCACCAAGTAGCACTGTTCCTGATATATAATATATATGTGTGTGTGTGTCTTCGAAAATTTTTCAACAAATGGGTAATAAAGAAGATGACCCACTGATAATGCTAATTACCCTAATAATGGCTGCTTTCCTCCAAATCTACAGTGTAAACATATGATATATAACAAATAATAAATAAACAAAGAGGGGATGGATGGTTACTGCAACCCACATATTTTACAATTTATATGACAGCAAATTAATGATGAGATCGAACGTGGATATGTGCAGAACATCCATATCTTTTTCAAACGCCGTCCAATGGAAATATATATAGAATAAGAGGTAGAACATCCATGTCTTTTTTAAATACCGTCCATGTCTTTTAGTGACTTTTGAGTTTATAAATTATTGTAACTGAGTAGAAAAGTAATAAAAATTAGTAACTTATTAAATACTTAAAAATTAGAAATCGGTACTTTTTGCTAAAAATTTACCTTCAAACGCCTCCTAGATCGTAGCAACTCCTAGGTGCCAAGTGTTTCAAACTAAAGAATATATCATTAAGAATTTGTATAAATTATATTGAATTTTTATTTCTTCAAAATTTAATAAATTATGATTTAACATTAAATTAAGGATCATATATATATATATATATATATATATTTCAACTTTTAAAATTGTGAACAAAAAATGGGTCACAAATTATCATAATCCATCATCGCCCACTGAACAATTTCTCTTCGCTCTATATATTTCCTAATCCAGTGAAAGTGAAAGTGGAGAGTATGTTGAAACCCAAAACTTCCATAGATGGCTTTCAATTTATTGCAAAGAGCTTGCATGGGCAAAAGAGGGGTTCGATCTCAAAGTTGAAGAGGAGGAGTTTTGTACAATTTTGGCGTTTTCAATTTGAGAATTCTTTAGGCATAAAGTTTTTCTTGTTAAATTACTGACAATGACACTAATAGCTAGAATGGAAAAAAGCAACAGTGTTGGCTTAGGGATATTTTTGATATAACAATAAAAGCGAGTGATGATTTGGAGGCACCGATATTTATATATATAACTTAATTGAAAAAACTTACATATACACCATTAAAATGAAAATTTTTCAGCCACTCCTAAAAGTGGTTACTAAAACAAATTAGTGACCGTTTTCTGATAAATCTTCAAAGATCACTTGAGATTTTTAGCGACGGTCTAAAAAATAATTATATCAATGTTGTAACCTCCAGCAACAACTGCTAATTAAAATGGTTGTGAATTTTTACTTAATGGTCACTATAATTGGTCACCTATGTTTTCCTTGGTCTGCTACATGGTCCTTAGTAGCCAATGATTGAAACGGTCATGGATTGGTTCAATTAGCAACTGCATACAAATTTTTTTTTTTGGGGGGGGGGGGAGAGGAAGGGGGGGGTGGGCCAACTGTCCCAATGCCCTTGATTGCATTACAAGCAAATTATGGTAAATTATGTGCACTAGATGCAAGCGAAGCATGAGCGATGCACAAGATTATTATGTTTTGTATTTTTTTTTTTTTATAGTAGACGAGAATATTAAAGAAAATGTAAAAGAACAATTAAAAATAAGTTAAAATATTTCAAAAATCACTTAATTATATACTTTCAAATTATATATGATAATTGAAGGAATATTAATAGAAAAAGTTCAACAAATATTAGGGCTTCGCTAACTGCTACTGGGGTTGCTTTGTTAAAATTGCATTGATCAACCAGGTAGAACAAAACCACCTGCTCTCCCCCAACAGCAGCAGCAGCCCATGTGATTTTTTCCTTTTTTTCCCCAACGTAGAAAAATGGAATTCTCGTACATCATTATTTATTAGAAATTAATGAACCAAAAAATTAACCTACTAATGCCATTAGAAAATTTGGTCAAAAACTAAAAATGTCAGCTTCACGACATTCTAGCTAAAATACTTTTCTCACGAAATTTTTCAAACGAGAAAAGTAATTTTCCAAGCTACTATCATATATACATTTATAGTAGAATGGATTGGATTGGATCGGTGCAATTAACTTCAATTCTGTTGTGTCATCTCTTTACTTCAATTCTGTTGTGTCATCTCTTTTACTTTGTTAGAATATCTTTCTTAAATTGGAGAATCATAAACTAAAAACACGTGACGCACGTACCCAAGAGAGAAAAGGAAGTTGTGATAGAAGAGGTAAAGTTTGGTCTCTTGATGTAGAGACAAAAAAGTCAATGGAGTATGGTATGCATTTGGAAAGTTATTCCCCAGTACTGTTTGCTCCAGGAGCAACAATAATTGGTGTGTGTGTGTGTGTGCATATATATACATATACATACACATTATTATTGGTCAAACTTATCGTGCATGTAAGCATGCCCTGCCTTATATTTTCTGGCCAAACCAAAATTTGGATAAAACCAATTCAAAACTCGAGTTAACAACCTCTAATTGTTATTGTCTAAGCACCCATTGCAAGTTGCTAAAAAAAAAAAAAGCAGTATAATATTGCAATATGAGGGGGGAACTCATTTGATTCCTTCCTCAAACCAAATTAACATGGATATAAACATGCCAAGATGATCACCAACAATTGATATGCATCACTCTGCTATCGGCTATATATATATATATATATATTAATTAGTAACTACTCCTTAATTCCATTAATTATCGAGTCCAACACGCATACACTACTACTTGTGCTATTGGTGAATGTAGAAAACAGATGCAAGGATCATTTTAAGCACGTTTTTTTGGTTGCAAGTGACTGTTGGTTGTGCATGATCACTGGCCATATATAGCAATAATTTATTGTTGGAGGTCAAAAAATTCGCTCCCTCCAAATATGAATTTGTACACAAGAAAAAAGTGAAAAAAAAAATTAGGCGGAGAGGGATATCTAATCAACGAAATGCTGACGTTTAAATTAAGAGCCAAAAAATTTTGAGAGAGAGAGAGTTCCATTTTGTATATATCTCTAGTGTTTAAATGTATGTAGATGTAAAATTAATAAGTAATTGGTAAATTGACTATACTGGTAGCAAGCAAGCAAACAGATTATTAAATGTCGGTAATGGTGTTATTGGTAAAGAAGTGTCTATCCTTCTGATCTTTTTTTTACTTTTAACAATTTTTGATAATTTTTAAACTAACTACTTAAAAATGTAATAAAAATTAGTATTTTTAATAATTTTTTGTTAAAAATTCGGTTACCAAATGATGCATATGTAAGAAAGTATATAATAAGGTAATATATCCTAAATAAAATATGGGCTTTAATTTATGATGGATTTGATGCGCCTAACGAGTCTAACTGTTAATCAACATGATTTGACGTGCCCTTACATCTGTGCGCGTACTACTTTTGCTCATGTCAATCAAGCGCCGGTAACCTTAATTGTCCTTGTTTTTGAGATGAATGGACACATGCACACATATGTGTGTGTATATATATAGATAAAAACAAACACACACGATCTAAATATTGGTTAACATTATTAATCATCAAATCTTATCTCTAATCTTGTACTTTTTGCAGATAATTTAAATTTCTCTCTCTCTCTCTCTCTCTCTCTCCCTGTGATGCCTAACTACTACTTGTGGATAGATACATAAATATATATATATATATATATATGCACCCACACGAACTACTATTTTATATTTGTATATGGCAGCAGACAGGCTAGTCTCCCACTAGCACTGTTTGTTTAATTTAGTTATTAACCATGACAATGACTTGAGCTTAATTTATTTTCTTACACATAGTAATTGGAATTACTAGTTAATCAGTTTTAAACGTGGGAGAATTGGTTTAAAGAAAGGCTCGATATTGTTGCCATAATCCTGACGCAATGCATGATTGTAGAATCTATCACAGTTTGCATGATAAAGTTAGTTGCCTTGGTGAAATGATTTGGTTTGATGGCTAGCTAGAGTAACCTTTAATCAAGTCCAACATAAGATGTATATGGATGATGCATTTGGACAACTTCCGTTCCGTCTTCTAAGACTTCTGCTAGCTGCCGGATTCCTTTATTCAATTTCCCAAGTCCAACATGAAATCCAAGTGCATGCCAAAAGTATTGGTCAGCCGTTGATTTTTATGTATTTTGTCATGTCTCATTTTTTCACCAATCTTTCTTTTTTTTCATTCAAACATCCCGCCACAAGTTAAAACTTAGTTAGTTACCTAATTCGATCAATAATTTGTATACTTCACGTGAGTTTGCTTTGCTTTTTACTCGTGATTTATTGACTCAGTAAACTCAGTTAGGCCAATTAAGTCTTAATATATCACTCTCATCGTTAATGATAATATTTTATAATTCAAGTTGGTGTTTGATATTTAATTAACATTAAGTTTTGTAATTAACATTATCAAACGTCAAATCCCTGTAATAATTTTCTACTGTTTAGGGGGGGCCGTATTTTTCTTATCATGATCATGTTTTGCTAATTAGTTCCCCCACAAAGATTAACTATACAAGCAGTGATAATAAACTTATATATATATATATATATATATATATATTTGGGGTAAGTTATTTTTTTAATGGTTAGTTTTTAAAATAAATTAACAACTTTTTTTTTTAATAGCCAGTTATCTTTTACTTTAAAAAAAATTTTAAAGTAATTGATCCACAAAATTGTCACATTTTTTTTCTTTCATTTTTCTGATTATAAAACACTAACTCTTGTTGTTTAATGAATTTGTCTCCCTTTTTGGTCGTCACTTTCAGCCTAGTATTTGAGTGAGAGCAAATTTCAGCTAAGGCTATTTTTCACCGGCAGAGATTTATTCTTTTTTGTCTCCAATTCCAAACCCTCCTGCTGGTGTTGGACGTTCGAAGCTAAATCTAAATCCGCGCCCTTTTCCGTTAAATTCAAAACCATATTTAATTAAATATACTATTTCATAATGCTTTTCAAAATGGTCAACGATACCTTCAGGATTGAACCAAAGTGAGCAAACTAGTTTTCATTGATGCACAAATTGAAACAAGACTAACGAAATTAGACACTAAAGGAGAAGTTCCGACATTGAAGAAAAGCTCTGGCATTGAAAAGACACCAAGCAGGTGAATACACGGAGTGCTTAAGGGTAAGAGACTGGCGCTACCACATCCAAGAGTCGATTCTTTCTTTTTGTTCAGATAGCTTCAGTTCATATATTATATATGTAAGGGGTAAAAATAGAAATAACCAAGTAAAACAATGGTAAAAGTGAAAAAAAAAAAAAAAAAAAGAAAAAAGAAAAGTAGCCAAAATGGATGTTGAAAACTCAAGTACATATTCTGACTTATTACGTAGAGATTGATATATAATCAGCCAATGTTTTTTAATTATTTTTTTCATCTATCCATCCCTTAGTTATTTTATTTAATATTTATCTTACTTCTTTTTCTCTCAACAATCGTGTGTCTCTGTTTAGTGACAACAACCTCCGTAATATGACAGTATAATTTTATATTTTCTTAATCTATCTTTGAATCAAATATTTATTAAAGAAAAGTAAAAGTGACAGGGATTTAATATTATTTTCTTTTTTTAAATATTTATTTTTATGTTTTTATTCATGTTTATCCAAATTTCAATAATAATTTCAATATCTTGAAAGTCTAGAGTTATATGTTTCCTTAGTAGGGGTGGACCCAAAATTTAGAATTCATTTGATATAAAATTTTGTCACAAAAAAGTCTAGTTTTTGCTCCATAGAACAGAATAGAAGAAATATAATAAATAAATACTTTTAATAGGTGAAATGAGCTGAGTTATAAAAATTTAGAATCGACTAAATTTTAAAACAAATTGAATTAAAAAAAAAAGGCCAAGCTACTTGAATTACAGCACAAGACAACCCAAGGATCGGTCTTGTTACTTAGACAGCGTTGAGATTAAGAATTTATTAAAGAAAAAATAAAGGGATAGAGATTAAAAAATTTTCTCTTGTTTGAATTGTAATAAAAAATAAAAGGGAAATAAGAAATTAAAATCAATTAAATTTAAAATTAATTTAATCATGAATATTTTTTATTTTATTATATTTTTAATCCACTGAAATTATAACATACATAAGTGATTTTATGTTTCTTTTCGTTTTCTTGCAGTTTTTCACTCGCCAAATACTTGTTACGTCTTACTAGTATTTTAATATAATAGTACAATAATACAATAAGTGGAAGAGAGGCAGTCATATTCAAATGGACGTAGGGGGGCCCATGTGGTTAATCAGTCGCTGCCCCCATCCCTTTCCCATCACGTGCGCATTTGTGGCCACCAATGATCATTACACACAACACTGTTGTGTTTTGTACTGGACGGGGCCGGTCACACCAGCCCCGGCCCGACCTTTTTTCTTTTTTGTTTTCTAGTGTTTGCCCAACCTCGCTTCCAACCAAAAATATAATGACGAGACGAGCATAGGGCAAAAATCATTCTTTTGGAGTTGAGGAAAAGTTCGTGGTCGCTATTTATGGGTGTGTACTGGATGAAATTCGTCTCATGGTTAGATGGTCTTCCACAATTAGAAGAAGGACTACCACCAAGAGGAGTCGAACCTGGACTTATTGATCTCAGACCCTTCAGTCCACCATCCGAACCAACTCGACTACCCCTATTTTTAATGTTATTATAGTCTCCTACATTTTAATTATAATATTAATAGAATAATATATATATATATATATATATATATTATATCATTTTTCCATCTCTTTACATTATTAGCAGACCTTATACGACGAAATAACATATTTTAATTGTGCTTCTACTTTTTATATACTAAATTAATATTTTATTTTAATTGGAATCTTATTCCCATTACAATAAATTTAGAAACGTAATGGATAATGTTATATAACATTTTTATTATTTAATTCAAATTTAATATTTAAATACTTAATGTTAGAATTGAAATACATAAAAAATATTAAAAATAAAAATGATATATGAAACAATAAATAAATAATATTACAAGTTTATAATTTTTTTGTGGACAAAACCCATTGATCCTCTCTCGCTTAGCGTCTTTCACCTTTTTTTTTTTTTTCTTTTTTAACATCTCGAGTGTCTTGAATCAATTTGTATGCACGTTAACTTATTTTTGAGATTCTGATATTAGTTATTAGTAAATTTTCGATAATTCTGAAAAGACTTTGACTAATAACCATTAAAAATAAATCCAAAATTTTAGCGGTTGATCTAAACCTCGGGTTACGTCTTCCACCTTTCACTCACAACTCATTGAAGGGTGGAAATAAACAAAGCATAGGTAAAAGAGGCGAGTCCATCACCCAGCGCAACCCCCAGAACGCACTAATATTTATAATCTTACCCTCCTCCTTCCTCCTGGTCCTAGCTAAGCTACATCGAATCTCCTCTCTACTCTTTCACTCCTCAACAATTAAACATATAAGTTGCGTATAACAAGCCAGATCACCCACCATGGATGGGTTAATGATCTCGTCATCCTCCTCATCTTCATTCGTGTCTTCCCACCAGCAGCAGGTGGAAACCCCACCAACCCTCCAGCAAAGGCTTCAGTTCATCGTCCAAAGCCAGTCAGACCCCTGGGATTATGCCATTTTCTGGCAATACTCCAACGATGATGATGGCCGTCTGATCTTGACCTGGGGAGATGGCCATTTCCAAGGCACCACTAACCACCCACCTCTCCCCATTCCCATTCCCATGCCCAACAACAAATTATTAGATAACCACACCGACCGAAGAGGCTTCCAAGCTACGATCAACGACAACGCCGACATCGACGACCCCATGGCCGCCGACCCCGAGTGGTTCTACGTCATGTCTTTGACGCGATCTTTCTTCGCCGGCGACGGAGTTCCGGGGAAGGCCTTCAGCTCTGGCTCTTTGGTTTGGTTAAACGGTTCCCATCAACTTCAGTTTTACAACTGCGAAAGAGCTAAAGAAGCTCAGATCCATGGGATTTTGACTATGGTTTGTATTCCAACTTCTAAGGGAGTGCTCGAATTGGGTTCCACCCATGCGATCAAAGAGAACTGGCGTCTGGTGCAACACGTCAAGTCAGTATTCGGGGGTTCAGATCTCCTACTCCCAAAACGCTCAAACCCCTCTCCTACTAGTAATAATGATGATGATGAGATTGATGGGTCGATGCAGTTTCTTGATCAGAGGAACATTTCTTTGGCCGGCACCGGGATAGTTGGTGCCTTTCAGGAAGACGAAATCGGTGGGGGCCGCAATAAAGAAGAAGGCAAGGCTAAGGGACTGTACTCTAGCAGCAACTATGTGGAATCAGAGCATTCGGATTCGGACTGTTCTCTTGTCCCTCCAGTAATACTGGAGGAGCAGCAGCAGCAGATCAGAATCCCCAAGAAGAGAGGAAGAAAGCCCGGTCCCGGGCGGGAGACGCCGGTAAACCATGTGGAGGCGGAGCGGCAGCGGCGGGAGAAGCTGAACCACCGGTTCTACGCCCTCCGAGCGGTGGTCCCAAACGTATCCAAGATGGACAAAGCATCTTTGCTATCAGACGCGGTGTCCTACATCAACGAGCTCAAAGCTAAAGTGGAAGACTTGACATCACAAGTTCATCAGACGGAAAAATCGACTGCTAACAATAATAATAATAAGAAAGTAAAGTTGGAAGTGGAAGTGGAAGCGGCAGCGGCAGCGGCAGCAGCTGCTGATGCCACCGACAACCAAAGCACTACGACTTCCGTGGACCAAACAAGGCCTAGTGGTAATAATTCATTATTAGAGGTCGAAGTTAAGGTAGTGGGTCCCGACGCCATGATAAGGGTCCAATCAGAGAAGGATAATTATCCAGCAGCAAGGCTAATGGACGCTCTTCGAAATCTGGAATTGCCGGTCCACCACGCCAGCATTTCCAGCGTAAACCATCTGATGCTTCAGGATGTTGTAATCCGGGCTTCTCATGGCTTGACAACTGAGGATGGATTAAAAGCTGCTCTCCTTAGGAGGTTAGTTTAGTCTACTGGCCGGCATTAATCTAGTTATTAATAATTAATTGAAGTTTTTAATAACTTCCCATGTTTAATTAATTTTCTTGTCGTACAATCTTGTCCTCCAGTTATATATGTATATGTATATATTCATATATATATATATATATATATACACATATTTATGTATGTAATTAGTCGCCTAGCCTAGCCTACCCTTTTTCCTGTAACCCTTTTGATGTTGGAACCAACGTTGGCCTCTTGTGCGAAAATTAATTTGTAGCCAGACATATATTGTCCTCTCTTTTATTAACACTTGGATGGGATATGGACCATATCAAGTATTTCCAGGCTTGAGGGTGCCTCTTGTCAAACTGTATGATTAGCTTTTTTGTAGGCTCCGTTTGGATGAGTAAAAAAATAAATAAATATATTAAAAAATACAATTTTTTTTTTGGTATTTTATGTATTTTGTAAAATACTAAAATTTGTTAATAATTTTACTTGACATGTTATTAACACATCAATTTATGCTGAAGTGATGAGAACTATAATGATCATTTCGTTTTAATTTAACTTAAAAGTTATTAAAATATTCATCAAATATACAAAAAGTTGTTAAAAGTTACTAAAATTTTTTATTTATTTTCTCAAACACTTTAAAGTTGGCAAAACTTACTAAAAATTTAAAAAAAAAAAGTACTAAAAATTGACTCATTTAAACATGATGGTAATCTGATAGTCATAGGTTCAGTAAGTGAAAACTTTTTCTTCAATTATTGAGAATTAAAACAACCCTATTTATGTCTAAGATTTGAGGATAAGTTGCTCCTTCGGAGGTGGCCGAGTGGAAGTCGGGCTCGCCTTAGAGCTTGGACCTCTCGAGGTTTCGAGTTCGACTCTTCCACGGGAGGATGGGTTACCGTTGTAATGTCGGGTGCTTAATGGCCTCCTCTCGGTCGTGCCGGTCAGCCAGGGTTTATCTAGGCTGGTTAACTCTCCAGGGACCTTTGCCGGCTAGGGTCCTGGAGCGTGTTTCGCCCTGTGCGCACCCCAGTACAGGGTAGCGGCTGCGGACTTCCACGTACCAGAAGATTTGAGGATAAGTTATTAGTTTAGGAAATTAATGAGACAAATTATATGTGTGTGAAATAACATGCTTTGCTTTATATATATATATATATATATATATATAATTGATATATAGCTTAATTAGCAGCTAGGTAAGAAGCCAAAGATCATTTGAAATTTAATACAGCTAGAGTAATAATAAATTTATGAGATTTATCTTATTTTAAACTCAGGCAAGTTAATTAGAAGAGGAACCTAATTTAGATATAAATACTTTTGGGATTTAAATATGGAAACTTTCAGTAATTCCTTTATCCATGCATTATTCCAACCTTTCCCTCCCAGCCCGGGAAGCAAACCTGCAGGCAGAGGCTGTGTCCGTATTCCCCATACTTTATCGATCGCAGATAGGAAAGTATTAAAAGGGCTACTGAATTTTCCAAATTAACTAAAGCCTAGTTTGGTACAATTACATAAAATAGAATTAAATAATTTTTATTTTATTACTTTTTTTTTCATATATTTAATCAAAATATTATTTTATATAACAAAATAAAATAAAATAACAGTGCTGGAATAACTATTCCATTTCACTTAAAATTTGTTAGTCATTGGCCACGTGAGGGCATGATGAAGATTCCCTGCACGCTTATTTTTATACACACACACACACACACATATTTTTGTGTATGTGGCATATATCGTGGCCTCGTTTGACATCTTTAACAAATACTATAAATCACTATAAATCTCTAATAACTCTTATACCTCTAATTTTTTTACTATTATTAATTTCAAAAAGTTTTAATATTTTGCTAAAAAAACAAAAACTCTGAAAGTAGATTAACCGAATGCGTAAATTTTTTTTTTAACAATCATATTCTTTGTGTCGAAGCTTTGAAATGAGTACCATTGTCGCTATTTTATATGAATTTTTTTGAATCCATGGGAATGGATTTGAAAAATCATTCCCACGGTTTACTACTATTCAGAAAAAATGCGTCAAAATTAACCGCAAATTACATTTTATCTCAATTTATCTTATTTTTTCTTACTCTAAACAGGGCCATATTTGATGCAACAGGGAATAAACTAAGGCTGCGTTTGGTTACAAGAAAAAAATAAATAAAATAATTTTATTTTTATATGATATTTTCATCAAAATTTAATTTTTTTTTTAGAGGATGTTGTTAGTTGTATTGGTAAAAAAATAGTAATAAATAAATAAAATAAAAAATTCACATCCGTTCATATAAAAACTAAAAAAATTTAAAAAACTAATTTATTATTATTTTTTAAACGAATAACTTTCATTCAAACAAATATGAATTTTTCATGAATGTGATCGACACGACAAAAAATTCAGCTAATATCAAATTTTGATAAAAAAAATCATATAAAACAAAAAATTACAAAAAAAAAGAAAATAAATAAATAAACTTTTGCCAATCCAACAATATATAGGAAGGGAATGAAAGGAACTCAACTAATTGTGTCCTAAGGTAGTGTTTGGTTTGTCAAAAAAAAAATTAAAAGTTAGTGTAAAAATAATGCACAGGATGAATTTGATTAGAGATTTTTTTTTAAATTAACATAAATTAGAGTTTTTTTTTTGGGGGGGGGGGGGGGTTTGGTTACTTTTAAGGATCCTAACACCCTCTAAATTGCCAGTCAGCTGATTGAGTGCTATGGCCCGTAATGTCATAGTTTGTTCGTTCGCTACAACCTTGGCCTGTGGGAACAAGGAATTTCTGGTCCTGTCCCCAGTCAGGTAGACCATGGGCTTATTCCTCGTATCCTGTTCCACTTACTGATTCGATCTCTTTTATCACCCTCACAATCGTGTTGCATGTGTTTTTATCGGGTTCTACTCTAAATAATAATAATTATTTTTTTTTTTAGGGAATTTTAGTTTTTACACTATTTTCCACTTTAATCGTTCAATTGTCACCACATTAAACTATTTGAACATTTTAATTCACTTTAAAAATTGAATACATGCATATTTATAGGCTTTGTTTGGTTTGTAAACAATTTCCGAAAAACTCTATAAATCTCTGTTAACTTTATATCATATCAACTTTTTTCTTTCACTGCACGCATTACGAATTCTCAATTTATCTCACTTTTTCTTACTCCAAACACACCCTATATGTTCTTAGCATATTCGACTTATGTTAATGTTCAATAAGATTATATATATATATATATATATGTAAAGTGATATTTAAGCCCACGTTTCTCTGTTTTTTTCTTAAAAGCATAAGGACAAATATAATTCTATATTTCCAGTGAATTAAAGCTCCACTTGAAAGTAGAAACTGCGGATTATTGTTGTTGAATTATGGAAAAATGAATGAAGGTTGGTCCACGAGTGAGACCCGGGCGGGGGGGGGGGGTCCAGATGACAAAACAATACATTGAATATTTCCCTGTATATATTTACGAGTGGATGCAGAAACACACGTGATCAAGCATGTTTTTTTTTTTTTTTAATATGATCGTGTATGTCTTATTTTAATTGTTTTATGTAAGTATTATATCTCAAGTTGCCGTGTATATTTATTTGATTTTAAGCGAGAATAGATTAACATATGATGAAACATGTTTCAAAATTCCTTCTTTTACTTTATTTGTGCTATATATAAATAGCCATATTATGCTTTAATTAAATCTCCAACTTTACTAGTTGAGTTCTTTTTGACTTTCACTAGCTATCTCCTGATTTATTTTTTTTTTTTTTTTATCTAAACCTTTTAATTCATAAATGAATTAAAATTAAAAGGGTCCCTGACAATTATTTTGATGACTATACAAAATTAAAAGTGTCTATACACAATATATATGATTATTATTTTAGATATATAATTTGATTAAGAGTACAAAAATAAAAGACACGTGCTTCTTATGAAACTAACTAATAAATTAGTTACAAGGTACAACTCATAAACATGCATGAAACCTTTGTCCTACATACCTAGCTAGTTAACTGATCTCATTTTAATTAGGGCTGGTATGTGAATGTGTGGCCTTGAGCCTTTAACTAAGCCGGGTTAATGACCCAGTGTTGGCCATCGAGTTGGACTCGGAGTCCGTTGACTCGGGCAAACAAATTCACAGCTCTCCTCACGCCCTTATTGTCAGCGGAAGTGAAGTAGTCGTGCCCAAAAATTACTCCCCCGGGTCTTAGTATTTTATAAGCCCGGTTTATATCTGACCAGGCCGAGTGGAAGTCGTGACCCGCGTCGACCTCGATTAAGTCCCCAAACACGCCCCATTCGCACAGTTTCTCTAGAGCTGACCCGCTCGAAAACGGAACAAATAAGATTGACTCGGTCGCGTTTGCGTTCACCACATTCTGCATGAACTGGTACAGGAGCAATACGTCGCCGTTGACCATTTTAATGTTCCCGAACGACCGGTTCCGAAAACCAGGCCAGCCACGGAAATCGTCGATGCAGAGGATCTGAGCCTGGATGCCGAGTCCACTCGCCAACTCGGCCATGTGAATCGCTGAGGCGCCCAAGAAGGTGCCAACCTCGATTATGGTCTTGGGTTGGACTTTGCGGATTAGGTTCTGGAATACGGCGCCGTTTGAGCCCCACCCCTTGACTCTTTTTGGACGGATCAGGAGATCTCCAGCGTGGGGCGGGGGGAAATTGTGGTACGGGGACGTGCCGTTGAACACTGTTTGGAGAATTGTTTGCTGGACGAGGTTGGATGGAACTGGGTCGGCGCACCGAGTCGCGAAACGGTAGTGGTCATCGTGGTTCTGGGAGGCCGCGGCGGCGACTCTGCTTTGGACATTAATTAACGTTAGAGGTGGAGGAGGAGAGTAGTATTGTTTTGAGTTGAAGAAGGGGGCGGATAGATAACCCAAGGCGTAGGAGAAGAGGAGGAGGACAGCATAGGCCGTGGATTTGGCGGACTTATTGTTTGTGAAAACGGCCACCCGTCGTGGGCGGCGGAGGAGGGAGTTGAGAGGTGGTGGTTGGTGCTCTTCATTCATTGATTTTACTATATATATATATATGTATATATATTCCTTTTTTCTTTTAACTCAGTCCAGTTTTAGTTGTTTAGAAAAGAGATAAAAGAATTAGCTAGCTAGGATGGGGGAAGACGATGATGAAGGTGTGGTTAAGGAACATCAGGAGGGATATGAAAAAGACCAGAAAACGTTACCGCCGGCGGTGTAGACAAATTCAAAGGGACTTTAATTAATTTATAAACTCTATAGTCAATGTTTCCATTAATTCTTTCACATCACAACTACTTTTAATCTTTCCTTTTTTTTTTTTAATTTCAATTTTATTTTATCTTTATCCGGATCAACTGTGCACACATATGGACAGTAGCGTTTCACCTAGAAAGCTATCTGATTGTTCAGATTATTATCTCAGTGGGGATTTTTTGTTTGCTTTAGTGGGTCCATTTCTCCTACCGGTAGGGTTAAACTCAGCCACATCATTGAAAATGATTGGGGAATAGAACCTCACAAATAAGCGGGAGGGACATAATTTTTTTCACTTTGATCCAAAAGACATCTGCGTTCAATGTAATCTAGCAGTCTAAGGAGTCTTAATTATTTTTATTTTTATTTATTTATTTATTATTATTATTTTTATTTTTGGGATGAAAAGAACTACGAATTTTTTTCATACCATTAAATTATATTCAATCGCCGGCCCCCATTTCCTTGACAAATCCCTCAAGGATAGGCCCCTTCTTAAAAGAAGGTATGATCTTCAATCTAAAGATTTCGCTGGCATCTCAGTCAGTCAGTCTTGCCTTTTTCTTTCCCCATCCTCCTTTATTTTTTTTTTTTTTTTCCTTCTAATTTTGGAAGAGGCATCTCTCTCTCTTCATTTTGCAGCAACTCATTCAATTAGCTTTATATTTTCAAGTAACTCCCACCATCTGTTACAGCATTTTCAAGTAACTCCGAGCTGGATTAGCATGAAATTGTTCATTGTACTTTTACTTTGATGCTATGTTAGGAGGATTTGTAAAGATAAAAAGGAAAATTCAAGTAAAATAAGGTGACAAAAGAAAATATATATCAAATTCATTATTTATTTATTTTGAAAGGGAAATATGAGTTCTTAAAAAAATAGATATTTATGAAAAAAATGATTTCATACTCGGTTAAGAGTAAAAAAATAACATAATCTAATAATTTAATTTTAACAATTTTATTTTCCTTCAACAAATCGATACCACACAATCGTATCTTCATTACATGCAGTGGATAAAGGAACTTGAACAAAAAATTGTTCATCCCGGCATTCTTCTATAATTATCAAATTCAGATTAGCGTCGTGGCCCATAACGTCCTCCTCCTCCTCAACTTGGTTCATTCAATTCAATTTGCAGAATGCCTTTAGGCCATATCTAACTTATTAATCAAATCTCATGCCTTTCTAGGACCTAATAGACCATAGCCAACACTAGAAACGTTGGTACCGCTATGCCACAACACCCAGAATCCATATAAATCTTTAGATTTTATAACCCAAAGATTTGTCTTTTTCTCGTGCACCGTCTGCTTGTATTTCATGGAGTGCCATAGGACTTAGAAACACAATACCTACCCGTTCTGTAAAATAAAGGAGAAACAAGTTTTCTTCTGTTCCTTGTTCAAGGTAAGAAAGATCTCATCACAATGCCATTCTAATGTAAGAGAGACCTACTATCAACGGCAGCATATGTCCATGTGGGACCCAGTACCATAGTCACATCACTTGGGACCCTCCGCACCCTTCCTGGATGGCACCTCTCCATCACCGCTGCCTGAGCTACGAGGGGCATCAGTCCCAGCCTCAGAGGCATCTTGCTTGCTTCCACCACGTGCGTCACTTGGGACTGCAGTTGGAGGGGGCACGCCACCTCCGAGAGCTGCATCAGTATGTGGGGGGTGCATGCCATTGTTGCCCCCTCCAGGTCTCATACCCATTTGCCCTTGCATGGCTTGTTGGTGTAGCTGCTGTTGCTGGTGTTCTTGCATTTGGTGTGGGTTATTGAACTGCAACGGCACCTTCTGGGGGAATATACCAGCTTGCTGACCCATAGCTGCTGCCTGAGGGTGCTGCATGTAGAACCCTCCCGGTTGCATTGCAGGATGTGGAGCCATCTGCACAGTGCCAATATAAGAGAAATGATCCACATAGATCAAATATTAGACTGTTTTAGAGTTCAGGATGAACCTGGGCAGGCATTGCCGGTGCCTGTGGCTGGGCATCTGCAATTGCAGCTAAATACATCAAATTCTTTTGAAGCCGAGCCTGGTACCTAAATTATCAATAATTTCACTATTCATGAATCTCAAGCTCACGAATAAAACAAAGATTCATCCAAAATTTCATAACTCAATTTATTGTCCCACAAATGAGGAACTGAGCTACTCTGTAAGTGCACAAATTGGATGTTTAATGTATGATACATGATCAGCATCCATCTCATATCTGATATAACTTTGTCATTTCTTTACTCTTGAAGTATCATTAGAATGATAGCACAGCAACAACAGAGAAGAAGAACTCAATTTTGAAAATCTGTCTTCAAAAATCATTCATGCAACAAGATGCTTAACTTTACCCCCCAAAAAAAAAATCTTACACTCTAAACTCGTCCACGTGAATACAAGATGACATTTGTGCAATTTTAATTGTGTGTCTGTTATGTACCCAAAAGAGTTACAAAAGAAATGAGGACAAAAGGGAAAGAAGAGAGAAGAAAAGTTTGGTTCGTCATCTCATCTAGAAGGCACAGATCCTTCTAGAAGGCTCTTCACATGTCACTTGTGTAAACAAAGAAATTGGGTCCCAGTCATCATTTTGGATTGCAATGCATTGGGCTCAACTCATCTCAGTCATCATTTTGGACTGCAATGCAAAGAGCTCAACTTATCTCTACCTCAGTATTAATCATGGGCTGGGTTGACACACTCGCAAGGCTCGTTAGTTTCTTAATAATTAGGTACAATACCCACTACAAACGTAATAGAGTAGAAAGAGAGATTCATTTAGAGAAGTTTGTTCTTCGATGTCTGAGGTTTGGGCTCCCTCTTGTTCTGTAATCCAATCCTTTTTCTTCTTCAATTTCTTTCATTTTCTCTTTTATTTTCCTTCTCACCAAACACCCAGAAATGGGTTCTGAACAGTGGCACCACATACAAATGCTTTTGTCAGATCAGAGAAAATGAAGGTGATCTAATAAAACATAATAATATCAAGCACAAACAACCTTGTCACCTGAAGACATGCCATTGCAGTCACTATTTACCAACCACTACATAACTAGGACGGGTATATAAAACATAAAAAGTAAAAGGGCGGCCCAATTCACGATGCTTCCACCTATGCGGGATTTGGAGAGATGCAATCTACGCAGCCTTACCCCATTAATTGGAGAGACTATTTCTGAGCATTGACCCCACAACAATCTTAAGTTTTGGTTGAAGCAAAATCAACAATTTTCAATCCCATGTGCATATAGACTTATGCAAGCATGAAGTGCTTTATTTTTTATACACTAGTACAAAAATGATAGAATGTGCTCCAACATGGAAGCACGTTCTAAAACTTTAGACCCAAGTATTCAAACAAATAAAATGTGCAAGCGTGCACACACCTACTCAGCCCCACCCACACCAAGTAGAGAGAGAACCACTTACTGGGCGCATTCAGCAAGCTTTCCAAGGTTTTGATTATCCAAAATTGCCAAGATCAATTTCTTGTTCTCATCAAGACACTGCATCATGCATTTAAGCAAAAATTTCCATATTAGCATCTAAATTACCTAAATATATGTGATAAGTGTCATAGTGGCAATAAAAGCACTTGGGAAAACAAACAAACAATATTGAGTATGACTAGAATATGAAAATCCATGCCTCTTTGCCCAAAAAAAAAAAAAATGAGTCAAGGCTCTGATCACCCATAGTAGGCATTTGACCCTTGAGTTGTTGACAGTCATTACACCAATGGAAGGCATTTGAGCCTTAAGTTGTGTTTGGGACACTTCTTCCCATCAGTAATGGGCTTACTTATGCTTATGGACAAGACATCAACATTCAAATGTGAACCCAAAGACTTGCAGAAGAGTTAGCCCTCATGAAACTCTGAGAGAACATGAGTTTCAATTGCCTTTTGTTTCTTAAATAATGGAAAGGTAAATTAGTCATTACTTCATATTTGACATCTTTATGATTTTTCAACTGTTTCTAGACTTAGATGCTTCACCATTACTAGCATGCATGGCTAACCCACAGATCATAGTATGCATATAAAGGGGGAGCATAAACGTTGCCTACTTTCTATATTACATCATATATATTTAGAACTTACCAATAAAAAAAACTATCATAAATGTTTGTTATAAATCAAGCTAGAACATATTTTTCCAATGGAAAATACTATTCTTAAATATTTTTAGAAGTCCCAAAACTAAACACAAAGAAATATATAAAATATTTATAGTTACACAAATCATAGTATTAAAATTTCAACCAAGCATGAAGTACAGCTGACCTTCTTACTATAAAATCTCATTCCTATGTCATATATAACTTTTATCTCAAGATTAAATGTTAGTGACAAATCCCCCCCCCCCAAAAAAAAAAATCTCATATTATTCACTTATTACCAAGGAACTAGATTAAGATTCGATTGAATAATATCAATTATATGACATATGGGCTTATAACAAATAATATCAAATAGACAGTGATAGAGAAGCTAATTTTGAATTTTCAGATGGGCAGCTGGTAGACAGAAGTAACATTAAATTATCTGATTTACAAATTGGTAACCATGGATTTATAAAGACAAGGAATAACTCTATAGTTGGACGTCATGTTTTACTAAATGCAATTTGCTTATTTGAGATGTGTTTAGTTGAAATCTTATAACTACGATTAACATTGAATCTTCATAATGTTAGATAAATCTACTCTATCTTCAAGAATTATCTTGGCAAATAGTTACCGTCTTTATACATCCCTCCAATGCTCTTTCCTTTTAAAAAAAAAAAGTCCTTGTTTATCTCAACGAACCCTTTTTTTTTGGTTACTCTCCAAGAAAAAGTAATTTCACAATTTATATTGAGGAAGAAGACTTTCCTAACAATCAACATACACTGCAGGTTACACAAGCTGCTGAAGAAGAAAGGTGGTGTATCCTCCAAAAAAAAAAGGGGAAAAAAAAAAAAAGAAAAAAAGGTGGTATATTCTCCAGATTAAAAAATAAATAAAAATAAAAAATTGCCAAAACTTGATTTAGTTCTGGTTCATTCTCTATCTAACCCAACTTATCAATTTTTTTTTTCCTTTACATTCATCACGGGTGATATAGCATAGCCTCTAAGGTTGTATTAACACGTGATAAAGTTGCTATGCCAAATGGCTACACAATTAAAGCGAGCCAATTTTGATTTCCATAATTGTATTCACACTTTTTCTGCTTAGTTATTTGCTCACCAGATTAGAATGGAGAAAATATCGTGGCTAACTCCAACTCCAACACAAACAATTATCGAACAGATGATCATCGGTATAAGTATACACACCCATATACATGGGTTTGAATTAGGAAACACACTATTTGCCAGGAAAAAGACAACAGAAACAACAGAGTTATTGAAAGAAAGAATAAATAACCTTTTGAATCTGTTCGGTGGTGATGTTAGTAGCAGGGAAAGGAGGCATCACAGGAATCATCTGCTGAGGTTGCTGCTGCATCTCTGCTCTGCCCCTAAAACCCTAACCCCCGAAATTTCTGAATTGACAAAAAAACCCCAAATCCAATCGACCAACTTAACCGTGAGAAAGTACTCGATTCACGGAATGGTGAACAAATAAAGATAGAATCTCACCTGACGAGCAAGGTATGTTGTGTAATATTTATGAAAGCGCTTTGATAATCAAAGGTCTAGACTAGCGACTTCGGCTCAATCTGCCCCCAAACCCATAAAAGCAATTCTTTTTTTTCTTTTAACAAAAAGTTCGCGGCTTGTGATACGACCTAGCGTTCAGTATTAGGTGTGTGCATTAGTCGGATTGATTCGAATTTGTACTTAATCCGGAACTAAATTGATTTTTTTTTTAATTTTTAAAATTTAGACGCAAAATTAAACCAATTTTAAATTAGAATCGAACCAAACCGAACCGAAAAAATCAAGTTGATTCGGTTTGGTTTTCGGGTTAGATCATTTTAGATTGGGTCGGGCCATTTTCAATTTAGACAATTTTCAGGTTGAGTCAGATCCATTAAAAAAGGTACATTTAGTACAAGTCAAAATAAAATACAATCTCATAAAATCACTTAAAAAAAAGATAACATTTAGTACAATTCATAATAAAATACAATCCCATATTATCATTAAAAAATAAAAAATAAGAGTTGTGGCACGAGAGGAAGCCAAAAGAATGAAATGGAACCCTAACTTTCTTTTATTTTACATATTATAAATTATATAATATATAATTATATATGTTAAATTTTCGGGTTGGTTCAAGTATTTTCGATTCGGTTCAGATTCGGGTCGGTTAAGGTTCAAAATCTACCAATCTGGGAACCGAATCGAAAAAATCAATTTTTTAATTTTTCAACCTAGAACCAACCCAAAACAGTATAAATTCGAACTAACCCGAACCAAATTGATCAGATTAGTTCGATTTTCGGATTGTTCGGGTATTTTATACACCCCTACTCAGTATGACGTCTATTTACACAAGTTGTTGCATTTGAAGTGATAAAAAATAAAGTAAAAGAAGATAAGTTATGAATTCATAAATCACGCAAAAAAATAAAAAGCTAGTAATTTTAAAAAATTTTTAGATATTTTTAGAGATTTTAATAATTTATAACAAACTAAACGGAGACATAATATACACATACACCAAAAAGTAGTTTGTGGCGGGTTGTGTAATTTTTATAAAATTTTTTAATTTTATTTTTAAAATTTTTATAAAATTAAAAATATATTATCTAAAATAAATAAATAAATAAATTCAAATACATAGTACATAATCCAATGACATTTAAATAAAATAAAAGAAAACAACAAAATTAATGGGTAGTTATAGGGTATTTGAGATAAATAAACAGAAAAAATTTAAAATTTCACAAATCACCTCTTTTTGTGAGTAGTTATTGGTGATTAAGAGATATTAATAAAAGAAAATAAAAACTTTGCAACGTAGTTAACGTTTTTTGTTAGTATATTTATGACTATAAATTATAAAATAATATAAAAAATAAAATAATAAACAAATACTCCATTTTAAATTTTAGTAAAAAAATATTAGGATAACGTACACAAATCGCTTCTATAATTTGCATTCAATGTCACTTAAGTCTCTCTCTCTCGTTTAACAATTAATTCCTACAGTTTCAATCAAATTACAATTGGTTATTTTGTCAAACATTATTTGTACCTAACCATTAGAATGTGGACAAATTTATCAACTTACATTCATCTTTTCCAACACTCAATTTAAATAAGTATAACCGCACTATTAAAATAATTTAATCACACTAGAAGTGTTTGAAACCTGAAATAACTTTTTTTTCATTGGGGGTAAATTATTTGAAATAACTATTAATTGGTGTGATGGCCCCTATTCAGATTTGTTTGAATTCACAATTGAAGATCATATAAAATAAAAACGAAAAATTGTATCAAAGTCATACTTGGTAATTTTTTAAAGCTATTAGTCATACCCAAAAAAAAAGTATTACTTTTAAATCACATTAATGTGAAAAGTTTTGTATTTAAGTCATACTTTTGAGTAGGTCCCACGGGTTTGTTTTAAATATAATTTATAATATGACTTAAATGCCCTTTTTCTATAATTAATTGAGAAGAAGTTGCCGAAAATTATGGAATCGAGAATCACGTTTTCCGTTTTTGTTTTATTCTTTATAAATCGCATGAAGATATAGTGAGATAAAAATCTGTTAAAGGATTATATACGAAGGAATACACACGGATTACGCGAGTTTGTGCTGTGAGATTAACGTCGGTCGAAGTAATATATACGGATCTGGATTACGTATTTAAACACATGACTGCGGTACTGCTTTTTTTAGGATGCATACTCGTTCAAAAACAGTACCGCATGACTCTTTCATGCAAACATCACATTTAAACACAAAAATAATTCACATATCAAACGAATGACCGACAGTACCGCATGTGTGACAGTACCACATGTCTGCGGTACTGTTTTTTTTAGGATGCATGCTCGTTCAAAAACAGTACCGCATGACTCTATCATGCAAACATCACATGTAAACACAAAAATAGTTCACTTATCAAACGAATGACCGACAGTACCGTATGTGTGACAGTACCACATGTCTGCGGTACTGTTTTTTTTAAGATGCATGCTCGTTCAAAAACAGTACCGCATGACTCTATCATGCAAACATCACGTGTAAACACAAAAATAGTTCACATATCAAACGAATGACCGACAGTACCGCATGTGTGACAGTACCACATGTCTGCGATACTGTTTTTTTAACAGTACCGCATGACTCTATCATGCAAATATCACATGTAAACAAAAAAATAGTTCACTTATCAAACGAATGACCGATAGTACCGCATGTGTGACAGTACCACATGTCTGCGGTACCGTTTTTTTTAGGATGCATGCTCATTCAAAAACAGTACCGCATGACTCTATCATGCAAACATCACATGTAAACACAAAAATAGTTCACTTATCAAACGAATGACCGACAGTACCGCATGTGTGACAGTACCACATGTCTGCGGTACTGTTTTTTTTAGGATGCATGCTCATTCAAAAACAGAACCGCATGACTCTATTATGCAAACATTACATTTAAACACAAAAATAGTTCACTTATCAAACGAATGACCGACAGTACCGTATGTGTAACAGTACTACATGTCTGCGGCACTGTTTTTTAAAGGATGTATGCTCGTTCAAAAATAGTACCGCATGACTCTGTCATGCAAACATCACATGTAAACACAAAAATAGTTTACATATCAAACGAATGACCGACAGTACCGCATGTGTGACAGTACCACATGTCTGCGGTACTGTTTTTTTAGGATGCATGCTCGTTCAAAAACAGTACCGCATGACTCTATCATGCAAACATCACATTTAAAACACAAAAATAGTTCACATATCAAACGAATGACCGACAGTACCGCATGTGTGACAGTACTACATGCCTGCGGTACTGTTTTTTTTTAGGATGCATGCTCGTTCAAAAACAGTACCGCATGATTATATCATGCAAAGAATGGTGCTATTTTAATGAGGTACTGTTTTATTATGCGGTACTGTTTATTATGCGGTACTGTTTTATTATGCGGTACTTTTTTTATGCGGTACTGTTTTATTATGTGGTACTGTTTTTTATGCGATACTGTTTTTATGCGATAATGTTTTATTATGTGGTACTGTTTTTTATGCGGTATTGTTTTATTATGTGGTACTGTTTTCCTAAATAGTTTTGATTTTGTTTCCAAAAATCAATTTTGCTTGTTTTGTAAAGAAGATGGAAAGTCGTGAAATTAGGTTTTTCTCAAACAGTTTTGATTTTGTTTCCAAAAATCAGTTTTACTTGCTTTATAAAGAAGATGGAAAGTCACGGAAGTTATGAGTAAAGTGTGCACTATTTTCGGATAAAATTGACAGTTTTGAAATGTGGTGAAAAACGCGTGATGTCCTTTTTTGTCTTTTTGTTGCAAGTGTGACTCATTCACAAGTAAGTTTTTTTGGTATGACTTAAATCATTATAAGTACATAAATAGTGATCGGCTTTGAAAAACTCCAAATAAAAATTCCACTTTTAGGGCTTGTCGAACCCAAACTGTAAACAACTGGAAATTGATTCAAGGGGTTTTTGGAGGCCGGTCACTATTTATGCACTTATAAGGATTTAAGTCATACCCAAAAAACTTATTTGTAAATAAGTCACACTTGCAACAAAAAAACAAAAAAGGACATCACGCGTTTTTCACCACATTTCAAAACTACAAGTTTTATCCGAAAATAGTGTACACTTCACTCATAACTTCCGTGACTTTCCATCTTCTTTACAAAGCAAGAAAAACCGATTTTTGGAAACAAAATCAAAACTGTTTGGGAAAAACTTAATTTCGCGACTTTCCATCTTCTTTACAAAGTAAGCAAAATTGATTTTTGAAAACAAAATCAAAACTGTTTGGAAAACCTAATTCCGCGACTTTCCATCTTCTTTACAAAGCAAGCAAAACCGATTTTTGGAAACAAAATCAAAACTATTTGGGAAAAACCTAAATCGATCATCATTCCTAAGTATATTTATTTTTTTTTATTTTGAAACAGTATCGGTACTGTTTTGAAGATATCTCAAAATACTAATCAACTCCATGAATTTCTCTTGCCCAAAACTTATCATCTGCTTATAATTCATGGTGCTATTTTGAAGACAGTACCGGTACTGTTTTGAAGACAGTACCGATAAAACAGTACCGGTACTCTTTTGAATCGGTACTGTTTTCATACTGCCTAAAAAACATCAATCGATACATAATACAAACCAACGATATGAGCCAACATCATCATATTTTTTGAAACAGTACCGGTACTGTTTTGAAGATAGCTCAAAACGCCAATCGACCACATGGATTTCTTTTTCCCTTAAAACTCGTCATCTGCTTATAATTCATGGTGCTATTTTGAAAACAATACCGGTACTATTTTGAAAACAGTACCGATAAAACAGTACCGGTACTGTTTTGGACCGGTACTGTTTTCATATTGCCTAAAAAACATCAATCGATACTTAACAAAGACCAACGATACGAGCCAACATCATCATATTTTTTGAAACAGTACCGGTACTGTTTTGAAGATAGCTCAAAAAGCCAATCGGCCCCATGGATTTCTCTTGCCCTTAAAACTCGTCATCCGTTTATAATTCATGGTGCTGTTTTGAAAACAGTACCGATAAAACAGTATTGGTACTGTGTTGAAAACAGTACCGGTACTGTTTTGGACCGGTACTGTTTTCATATTACGTAAAAAACATCAATCGATACATAACATAAACCAACCATACGAGCCAACATCATCATATTTTTTGAAATAGTACCGGTACTGTTTTGAAGATAGCTCAAAACGTTAATCGGCCCAATAGATTTCTCTTGCCCTTAAAACTTGTCATCCGCTTATAATTCATGGTGCTATTTTGAAAACAGTACCGGTACTGTGTTGAAAACAGTGCCGATAAAATAGTACCGGTACTGTTTTGGACCGGTACTGTTTTCATACTGCCTAAAAAACATCAATCGATACATAACATAAACCAACCATACGAGCCAACATAATCATATTTTTTGAAACAGTATCGGTACTGTTTTGAAAATAGCTCAAAACGCCAATCGGCAAAATCAATCCATGAAGAAGATAGGCCAAATAAGTTCTATCTTCTTAATATCTTCACGACTAAAACTGTAAATAATGAAACTGAAAATAAGGAAAGAAAAAAAATGGAAGAAGCGTGATTCTTGGTAAACATATCTTCGCGTGATTCCCGGAATTCCTGGAAATAACTTGTGTAACTTTGTTATAGAAATAAAGGATATTATCGGTATATTAGAAATTATATTTAAAACAAACTCGTGGGACCCACTCAAAAGTGTGACTTAAATACAAAACTTTCCACATTAATGTGACTTAAAAGCAATACTTTTTTTTTGGTGTGACTAATAGTTTTAAAAGATTACAAAGTATGACTTGGATACAATTTTCCGTTGATTCAACAACTCGTGTGGGCCAAGAAACATGCTATTCATTCAATGTTCCATTTGCACCCAGTAGTTTCTTACAAAAAGCCCAGCCAAGGGGCAACAAAAGCCCATGATAGTTTAGAATATAATCATGGAAATGGGAAAAATGATAGTGCCACGTCATTAATATAAAATGGTGTAATAAATTAATAAAATTAAAGTATTTTATGATATTTAAATTTTAAATTCCTTTTAGAAAGTAAGATGAATTATTCTATAATTATGATTTTAATATCTATGATAATATTGGATAAATATAATTGAATAAGTACAACTATGGAAGTAATATTAAAGTATTGAATAAATATTAATATGGGGTTTTGGATGAATATAGTCATTGAATAAGAGTGTATTGTGTGTTAAATATAATGTATTCTATATTTAGGTACAGGCGCGAGGTTAAATTTTGTTATTTTTTTCTTTGAGTTGAATTTAGACATAAAAAAAAATTATGATCAATATTATAAATTATATTTAGTAAATAAAAAATAAATTAATGTACTTGTACAGATAGTACAATTAATTGGACTTCTAATTTTTTCGACTACCTATAACAATTTTGTTTGGCCCAAAACCAACTTTGTTTTTTTATTTGATTTATAACTTTTTTTGCTTTTTTCATTAAAATTTAATTTTTTTTAGAAGATGTAGCCTTTAATCATATTAATTGTATCCATAAAAAAAATAAATAAAAAATTCATGTTTATTTGAGTAAAAGCAAAAACAACCCTAGATTTGTCGTTACTTGTTTTTAAATGAATATTTTTTTACACAAATGAATATGAATTTTTTAATTTTTTTATGAATGCGATTAACATACTAAAAAAAATTAAATTTTGATAAAAAAATTCATATGAGACTAAAAAATTATAAAAAATTAAAAATCAAAATTTCCATACCTCAAACCAAGCTAAGAAAAAAAAATTTAAATTTTAAGAAAACTAGTTCATAACTTAAATTTCTTTTAATTTGAAAAATTAAATTAGTGGTGATTTTTTTTTTTTGGGCGAGATGAATTATTTTTCTTAATTTTAAAAGAGCTTAACAATAATATAAAGAGTGTGTTTAGAGTGATAAAAAGTGAGATAAAATGAGATAAAGTGAGATAAATTGTGAGTTCGTAATTCGTACAGAGAAATAAAAAGTGAATAATTTTTAAAAATTTTTAAATTTTTTTTTTATTTTTTAGTATACCAATCGGTATCAAAATATAGATTGAATATATTCTAACCGGTGGGGAGAGGAAGAAATGGGAAAAATTAGTAAAGTCTAGAGTGGGAGAGGACAAAATTACGCGGTTCGGACGCGGAGCGAAGAAGGTTCAGGGAATGAAGATAGAAATTCAATGGCATGGACGGGATGAATACGGAAGACAGGCTTTTCAGGGAGCCATGCAAAAATTCAGTATTTTTGGACTTTTGTAAATTATTGAGCAGAAGGCAGGACACTTTTTGTGAATTGTGACACTCCTCTCCTTCGTCCCCATTTAGGTCGTGCGCCAAAGTTCCAAATTACCCTCCTCACCATTTGTCCACATCTCATCCCCTCTTTTCTCTTTTTTTTTTTTTTTTACTCTTTTTATTCTCTATTCATTTGGTCATAAATTAAGTAATTTTTTTTCATAAATGTTAATTATTTTTTTATCACTCATATAAAGAAATTTTTTATTAATTAATTTATTAAATATTTAGTAAATATTCTAAGCTATGAATTTTTAAAATTCCGTTAAATATATACTTTATGTTCTCTGTTCCCAATATATGTATATATTATCCATTTTAATATCCTATCTAAAGAATTTAATTTTTTTCAAATGTTTTTATCCTTGACATAATTTTTTCTTATTCCATTTATATTTTGTATCTTTTTTTTTTTTCCCCCGTGGCGCAAGAGAATGAATTGGATTATTTTTAGTGAAGGGCAATCCAGTCATCTTTAGCAGGTCGAGCAGTAAATAAAGTTTGACATGAAGGTTGTCCTGGGCAAACGGAGATTGGTCTAGTCAATTGGCAGAGAAGCGTAGCCACGGAAGTTGCTGTTAAAAATGGATGGAGCAGAGAGAGAGAGCCGTTGCCCTCGGTAGAACGTTTGGGGGGTGAGTGGGTCCCACAGAGTTATTTTCCCACCCCCAAAATCTCATTCCCGATGATTATCCCTTCCCGACTCAATTTTTTTTTTTTTATTATTAACACTCTTTTCGTTTTTTTTTTTTTTTTTTTAACATTAATCACGTATATATATATATATATGTATTCATAACGCATCTATGTGTCAATATCTATATGTCTACCAGCGCACACAGAATCATGTAGATTACTGCTTTGAAACGAGAGACCTTCTTTATTGATTTTGTGGGTAATCATATAAAGAGAGGAGTGAGAGGCGAATTCGTGGAGGAGTATAAAGAGAATGAGCGTGATTCCTCAGACGACGCGGACCCGTGTCGGGAAGTACGAGATCGGTAAAACCCTGGGCGAGGGCAGCTTCGGCAAGGTCAAGTTCGCCAAGAATGTCGACACCGGTGACTGCGTCGCCATTAAAGTCATCGACCGCGACCTTGTCCTTCGTCACAAGATGGTCGAACAGGTCTCCCCACTCTTCCATCCGTATTTAATGGATTATCTCCCTCCCTCTCTCTCTCTCTCTCTCTTTTATTGTTATTGTTATCGTTATCAAATTCTTTTGCTTTCACATTGATGATGATAGTCTACTACGTAAATAAGATAGTATTGTTTACTTTATGGGTTTTCTGTAAATTAAGAACTTTATTGATTTATGTGTATATATATATATCTTTGTTAACTTTGATTTTTCGATATCAGATTAAAAGAGAAATATCGACAATGAAGTTGATCAAGCATCCAAATGTTTTAAAACTCATCGAGGTACACTTGCAATTCCATTTTATGCATGCCGTCCTTGCATTTTGTCCTATTTAGGGTAAGAAAAAATAAAATAAATTGAGATAAAATGTGATTTGGGATTAATTTTGGTGTCCTTTTTTTTTTTAAATAACAAACTGTGGGAACGGTTTTCTTAATCCGTTCCCACAGATTCAAAAGAATTCACAGAAAATAACAATAATGGTACTTGTTTGAAAGTTTTTGACACGAAAAATATGGTTGTATAAAAAATTTATACATTCGGTTAATATACTTTTAGATCTATTTATTTTTTAACAAAATATTGAAATTTTTTGAAATTAGTGATGGTGGAAAAATTAGAGGTAGAGGTGTTATTGAAGATTTATAAAATTTTTTTGAAATTTTATAATATACCAAACCGGCCCTTTATACTTGGTGGTACAGATTTGCTTCTCCACATGAATTAAAAAAGGCATGTTATGTTCATGGAGCATAACTGTTACTTGTACTTGCCAAAATTTCTGCTGGATTAGAGATAATCCAACGTGTTTTAGAATATATAGTCAGGGCGGACAAGGAATTTTGTTGAGTGGGGGTAACATTTAGAAAAAAGAAAACATTAAAAATTTTTAAATAACAACTAAATTTCAATGGAGACAATTTATATATTTATATATTAAAAGAATAAAAAAAAATTATACAAAATATATATAAAATATACAAACTTTTAGTGGTCAGTGGGGCGCAGCTGTCTCCACTCGCTCCTTCATGGATCCGCCTCTGTATATAGTTGTGGTTCAGGTAATGATTGCAATGGTTTTGGAGGATGTTTGGTGATGATGCAGTGAATTTGTAAGTCACACTCAAGATCATGAGCAATTGACCTCCATGGTGTAGCTGAATCCTGCCTCAAACATTTGGTGTGATATCTATCAAAAAAATATCTGATGCTCAAGTTAGCAAAGAATTTCCATAGCAATTTTGGCTTAGTTAGAATGTCGCATCTTATAGACTTGGTGAAACCTCCTTTTATATAAGCCTAAACATGACTGTGAAGATATGAAGACAATCAATGGGGATCATATCTATTATGGACATGAATATCCTTCCATTTATGGGATATGTGTGGATCCCATTATTGTTACCTTTGGTTATGGGATAAGCTGTTATATCCAAATTTGCGAGGATTTGTTGAATTATAGGCGAGAGTCTCGTGGGATGCCTTATGGAAGTGCATTGCTATATGTTTACAGTAGTCATGTTGCCTGCCCTTGCGTGGGACTGGCCGATCGAGCTGTGACCAACCAGAGCTAGACCAGCCAGACCCTGCTCGGTTTGTGATTGCTCTGGGTGCTTGTTTGGGGGTCAGGAATAACCCCATCAGTTGGCAAGAAAATGTCCCAAGTTCCTTTTTGCTATCTTAAAGCTTAAATCTTATGGTGGGGTTGGAATGGGGTTAAAAATTAAGGGGTAAATGCCATGATAATAATTGTTGACATTTTACCCTTGTAAATTTTCATTCATTTTTAACCTTACTTCCTGAAAAGCTAACATTTAACATCTTAAGAGAGAAAAATATTAACCCGTTAAAATTTTATGAAGTATCTCCAACATAATTAAAATGGGTAAGATATCACAATGTTTGCAACCCACCCACATCCCTTTTCTTATACCATGCCTTGTAAGGTTAAACATCAGCTTGCATTTATATGGACTTAGTAGTCTGGGTTTATATCTGTTCAATCCATTAAATGATGGTTCAGACTTTCAGTGCCTCATGCTTCCACATGTTTTACTGTATTCGTTTTCTGTACTTGCAAACAGGTTATGGCAAGCAAGACAAAGATCTACATTGTGCTTGAGTATGTTAACGGGGGTGAGCTTTTTGACATAATAGTAAGTATTGTTTTTTAAGCTTCAACTCTTTGTGTACCTATAGTTTTATCTGTTATGTAATCAACTTTGTAGTGCATTACATGCTAATTTAAGCATGTGCTAATGTCATGATACCATTTTTCTGTGGTAATGTGTGTTTCAATGGGGTTCATTTATCTAAATCATGGGTTCAAGTCTTGTATTTCCTCAGTTAACATTCCCTTATTGGCTCTGTCATTATTAGGCCAAAAATGGAAGACTTAAAGAAGATGAAGCTAGGAAATATTTTCAGCAGCTTATTAATGCTGTAGACTACTGCCACAGTAGAGGCGTGTACCATAGAGACTTGAAGGTTTAGCAAACTTTTTCATTATTTCATTTAATGTGTTTAATCTAATTTTTCCTTATTAAAAAGGATTTATTATAGAACATTTGTTTGGATTCTTTGCTATTTATTCAACCATGACTCTGATAATGTGCATTACTCTGCATTTGAATCTTTGCAGCCTGAGAACCTGCTTCTGGACTCATGTGGTGCTCTGAAAATTTCAGACTTCGGATTGAGTGCATTTTCCCAGCAAGTACAGGTAAGTATCAAGTGATTTCGCAACAATTTTCTGGATCACGTAAGATAGAGCAGATTTTTTGAGCAGGTTGATATGATAAACTGATGAGTATTATGTTAGAAGTTTTGCAGTCTATTTGGCTACTAAAATTACATAGTCCAGATTCCAGAAACTACCTTTGCAGCCAAGAGTGATGCCTTCTCCTAGAAGCAATTCCTGAGGAATAATACATGTCCATGCAGTTTTGATTCTTTTCTTTGGCGGCTTATCTATTTCTGCGTTTGTCATTTCTTCTGTTTCTGAAATGGATTTATTCATCTGTTTTGTGCCTTTCCTTTCCCTTTATATATTATTCTTCCTAAATAAATGAGGTTATTTAGTTTTATTAGTTGACCTCTTCATGGGATTCTGTATTACACATCACCTAAATTTGGCATTTTGAAAACATTTAGTCCCCATTTTAGCAATTTGGTGCATTTTAGTTGATAGATTAGAAGTTCTCGATTGATGAGTTACTGAGGCTGCTACAAATTTACATGTAAAATATGTCCTAGGTTGCATAAATTTTGTTTTTGTTTTTTTTTATTGGAATATTATTAGCCTTTTCCTTTTACCCAAATGGGGAAAAGTAAAAATTTTTACGTTACAAATTTACAATCAATTCACAACTATCTGGTCAACTAGGAATTACTTTTATGCAACATGGTCAAGATGAGTGTAAAGCAGACAAATTGTATCTAAGAGAGAGGGTGGATTAAAGAGGAGTTGGGTGAATAGGATGTGGGGAAATTTAGGAGGTTATATTATGACATCATGAGAACACTTGATCTAAAAGTACTTCCAGGTTATATGACCTAATGTGATTTGAGCACTTGATGATCTCAGTTTACCTTCTTAGAGTTTGATGTAAACCTAACCCTCCTTTCGTGTTAGTTATGTGCCTGAGTTTGTGGTGTAGAATCGTAGATAAGAAGAAAGAATCAAAGAGGAAGAAGAAGAGAATAGGAGAAGGAGAGGGGAAAAAATAGCAGCTGTTGGGAAAAAGCAATCAAAATACCATTCAATCAATCATTAATGTTCTGCTAACCCTAATTAGGGTTTAAATAGAAAATTTTATGGGCCTAAGACAAAGGCCTAAAATAGACTTGATACTAAAATAGTCCAAAAATAAATGGGTCCAAATAATCTTTAATAATATAAATTTATAATCAATAAAGCCCAAAACAAATGGGTTTAAATAATAAATAATAATAATAAAAAGAAATAAATTTAAAAACTGATGTTCTCATCAGTTTGTCAATCTGGGTTGTAGGTTCTCTTTGGATTGATGTCGAGGTGCCTTTCCCTTGGTTAAGATTTGTTTGTGTATATATGAGGTTTTGGCCCGTGGTTTGTCTGTGTAATTATATGCTTTTCACCATGTTGATTGGATTTGTATGGATTTCTTTCTTTGTATGCCTTTTGTGCATGTGGGAGATGTTACTTTCTTTGTACTAGTGGAAATTCTATCCATTGGCATTGCACCTGATAGAAGAAGATCTTACTACCTTACTTCTGCCTTTTTACTGTAGGAAGACGGGCTGCTTCACACTGCCTGTGGAACCCCAAATTATGTTGCTCCTGAGGTATTAATTGTGGCTTTGTGGAATGAATGTAATGATTGTTGTTTTTTCTTCTTTTTCTTACTAGCTTCTTGCATTTGGGATGATTTTCCCGATCAGGTGCTCAATGATAAAGGTTATGATGGTACATCAGCTGATATATGGTCTTGTGGAATCATTCTGTTTGTTCTTATGGCTGGATACTTGCCTTTTGATGAGCCAAACATCTTGGCTTTGTATAGAAAAGTAGGTTTCAAGAACTCTGTTTCCTGTTTCTGTTGATTTCAAATTTATTAAGAATGTTTATGAATGCACTAATTGTTTTTCAGATCAACAAGGCTGATTTCTCATGTCCATCATGGTTTTCATCGGGTGCAAAAAAACTGATTAAGCGAATTATTGACCCTAATCCGCTAACTGTAAGCTCCATGCCCTTTCTTTGTTTAAACTTCATCTAGTTACTTTCTTTTCATGTCATCTTTGCATTGATTTATGTATCTCAGATGGTTTAATATAGATATGTATATCAAAATCTTTTAATTTATTGTTTTTAAACTATGTCTGTCTGCTGCAGCGAATGACAATTTCAGAAATACTAGAAAATGATTGGTTCAAGAAAGGTTACAAGCCACCGTGCTTTGAGCAGGGAGCAGATGTAAATCTTGACGATATAGATGCTGCTTTCAATAATTCAGAGGTAAGACATCCACATTCATGTTCTGCGAAACGGTTTGTTTCGAGAATGCTGGATCTTCCAGCTGTTTTGAATTTGTAGATCACTTTTTAAATGACGTTGTGAAGTGTGAAAATTGATGTCATCCACTTTCAAGTTCTTTTCCAAAACTTGAGGGTTATTTTTTAATTTGTTTCCCCAAAATTAATGTTTGTTTGAACTTGGTGAAATGTGACTTATCTGTCCACCCAGGTTTTGGAATTAAGTTCAAAACCACTATTGTTAGAGAACAAAGTTCAAGGAAAAAAAAAAAAAAGCACGATTTTTGGAGAAAACTTGCCCACTTTCCTTCTTGGCTGTGCAATGGAACTTATTGAGTTTGTTTGTGGCCTCAATAGTATTAACTAATGATATTGTTCACTTAAAGAGAAAGAATGAATGAGTCTCAATTGAAGCTAGCTATCTGTTTAATTTAATGCAGGAAAACCTTGTGACAGAAAGGAAAGAGAAGCCGGTATCCATGAACGCTTTTGAGCTTATTTCGAGGTCACACGTTTTCAACCTTGAAAACCTGTTTGAAAAGCAAATGGTATGTTAAATGAGGTTTCCTTGTGATTATGATTTTTGTCTTAATTTAGCATGTCTTAAACCGTGACACTATGTACATGTCTAAGATTTTGTTCCATTTACCAACAAAAGCATAAAAAGTTGGAATCTTAGGGTGTGGCATAAATGCTGCCTCTTAGGCTTGACTTGATTTTATTTAATCCAAAGTAATCTATCTCAGAAAAACAGTGCCTATATGGTTATGGCCAGCCACAGGCTAAAAGTACTCATATGATTGAATAATAGTTTATACTTCTCTTTATCTAATGATGCCGAGATGGATCTGCATTTGTCTTTCAATTAAGGCACAAACGAGTTGCTGACCTAAGTTTTTTCCACTGCCCAAACTCCAGGGTTTTGTTAAGCGAGAAACACACTTTGCTTCGAAGCGCCCCGCAAAGGAGATTATGTCTAAAATGGAGGAAGCAGTAAAACCTTTGGGTTTCAATGTTCACAAGCGAAACTATAAGGTTGCTTTCATCTTTGTTGTGCTTCACATCTGCTTTGCTCCATTTACAGCTACTTGTTTTATCTCAATACCATTTCCTAGTTGGTTTGGTTTATCTGGTATAAAAAATAAAGAAGTGAAGTTTGTGTATTTATTGATATCATTTGAACTCATATAACATTTTATTATTCTCAATTATTTCAGATGAAGTTACAAGGCGATAAGACTGGTAGGAAAGGCCACCTTTCAGTAGCCACAGAGGTAATTGACTTGATCCTTGCTGAATGCATGATTTTTAATTAAATTTTAGGACTGAGAGTTAAATATTTGAAGATGAGGCAAGATGCATAATTATCATCAGTTTGTTTGGTTGAGGATTATTTTTGAGATAGAACATATGAATAATTTGATTTTTTTTTGGTCACTTGATGGATAATATTATATTGTGGGGATATGGGCTGTTCTAAATGGCGACAATGTGAGCGGACCATTGAGAGGCTTGGGCAAAGTTCCACCGAGCGCGGTGAAACACTCATGTCTTATGTTACTTGGGTAGGCTGTGGTGAAGTATCATGTGTGTAATATTCAACAACTCTCAAATACAACACGTTTTAAAATTGTGCGGGTATTGGATTCTATTGGAACTCCAGGGTTAAGTGTGTTTGGGTGAAAGTAGTAGTAAGATGGGTTACGCCCTAAAAAGTCCGTACATTGCACTTGACTAAGCTTAAAGCGGATAATATTGTACTATAAAGACATGAGTTGTTACCGAGTTCATTGGTATTAGTGGTTCATGGTGGGTATTAAGTAGATGAATTATCTTCGTATGTGCCTACAAATAGTGGTGGCAATCATATCCTTAGGAGTGCTCAGACGGTAGTCTAGAAATTGGCCTAGTGTAAGCACAAGGCCCTATAAGGAGCAAACAAATTGACTGGAGGATATAGTTTGAGTGGGCAACACAATGGAGAAGAGGGTGTCCCAAGCTTAGTTACTGGAAAGGCAAGACTGCCTTTCACAGGATTTTAGGGTTCAAAGGTGAAGCACTGCATGTGTTACCCTCGCTCGTAAAACTCAACCCCAACTAGAAACGAGGGGGGAGGGAGTGTGTAGCTTCATTGCGGGCACCGCATGAAACATGAAGTTAGCCTAATAAGAAACATGAAATTAGCCTAATATTATTTATCCATCGTAGTTGTTTGGGTTTAGTTGCACCTTGTGACAGGGTCTTTGCTGTAGGTTCGGACTTTATGTCAAGATGTTGGCCATTCATGTATGCTTCTGTGCAGGTATTGGAAGGAAATCTAGACGTCAATATTCTTGTAGCTAAAGGTTCATTATCGTCACAAAAATTAGCAGTACAGAGATGCCAGCTGGCTTAACAAGTCTAGTCTTGTGCAAGGCATACTTTAGACCTTGATAAAAATCCATCTTTATATTAGTTTGTAAGATTATGGGCAGCAGTTGGTTTACGACTATTCTGTAGCCCATTGCCATGAACGGAAAAAAGAAATGGAAAGAAAGTAAGGAAAAACATCTTCAATTAGAGTTTGCTTTTGTAAGCATCCCATGTCACTGGTGGTACAAACTGCAAACCATTGTTTTTCATTTACATTTTTTATTATGAATCATTATCCTGTATGGATATATGGTAATTGAGGAGAGGGGATAACCTAAGGAAAAAACTTCCCCGCTTAAACTAATATTACATGGATTCCAATATGAGTATTGGGTGTGAGTACATGTTCCCCAAGTGTCTGATCACCCCAAATTCTAAATTTCGGACATTGAGTTGTGTGCCCAAAAATTGGGTATAATTACATGGATCTCCCAAAATTTTAAATTTAGGGCATTGAAATTGAATATAAATATGTCCGCACATCACGATAGTTTAATAATATTATAGATTGAGGTAGGATATGGTTATTATTCAGGGTTGTACATTAAATCAAAGTTAGAGAAAAATATGATTTTTATATTCCATATGTGCGGATGGTTAGAATTTTTTTTTACTATCAAATAGGTGGTACTTTTTTTAAATACTGTTAAATATTAGATGATTCAAGTGTTAAAGTGAAAAGACTACTTATCAATTTCAGGTATTTGAAGTAGCTCCCTCACTGCACATGGTGGAGCTTCGCAAAACCGGAGGTGACACACTGGAATTTCACAATGTATGTCAGGCTTTATCCCTTAAAGCAATTACAACATTTATTTGAGGGAATTTTTGGTCACTGTGTGTGTAACCATTTTGGTTCTTCAATTTCCTATCAAATGGCAGTTCTACAACAACTTCACATCTGGAATAAAAGATATTGTGTGGAACTCTGAACCAATTGCTGAAAAAACAAGGTGATCTCTCTCTGTTTTAGTTTGTGGACAGGTCTCAGCAAAGGCTTGCCTTTTCAGCTCCATCTTTTAATTATTTTTTCCCTGATCTGTTAATTGTACACCCCAACCTGTGAACCATAAAATGTATAGTGGTCCATGGAAATCATGGATGCATGAAAACAATAGCAGCATTGTGTGGTTTTGCCAATGTATTGGGATGTTTGTGGAAGGGAGAGAAATGAAATATCCCTTTCTTAGATTCACACCCCCCTTCTCTGTTCCTAAATTGGTTTTCTCCTAATTGAACTTGTGCGTAGAAACAGGAATTAATGGTTGGCACATTAATCCTCAGTTGTACTCCTATGTGATGTGATATGAATATGCAGCAGATCATCCTTTCTGACATCTCAGTCATATAATATTTTATTCAAAGCCCTTCCCCCTGTAGAGGCTTATCTTGGAGAGTGAAAAATTCAGGGATCAGTTACAAGGGATGGTGAAAACTAGAGTCCTTGTTAGAATGATGTGCAATGACTGACTGCTTTCATGCAGTTATAACAAATCAATACAAAAAAAAAGCTCACAAATCAATTTAGGGGAAGCCTACTCGAAGGTCCCCTAATTTGAATGTATTTGTTTCAAGTTGATGGAGTAAATATTAAAAATGTAGCCTTGGTCTTCATTAAGGTGAACAATTAAGCAATTGACACTGCGAGGAATGGAAGTGCAGAGAATAGTTCTCTACCAGCAAGCTTCCTTACTTCATGGTCTGCAGAATCTTCTAGTGCAGCATATCCATTGTTTATATATACCCTAGATGAGGGGAGTGGTGTTGGTTTTGTTCATTAAATAATTATTTATTTATTTTCTTAGTTAACGAATTTGAAATCGTGGTTATTTTCCTTTCTTTCAATGCCATGGTAAAATCATCCATTGGTATTGAACATGCTTCTTGTTAAATTAGATTCAGAGGATGACGATTGGGATTGGGACCAGTGTATTATCAATATGGTTTTACCTTGTTAGTGTAAGATAGGATTTCACTGAGATTGCATTACACGTATTTTTAAGGAGTATGGGCGCATATTTCATGTCATTTAGACTTGGTTTCAAGGTTACGTTTGTTTGCCGGATGAGAAACGGGGGATTGGAGAAATAATCCGTGGGACCCACCAAGTGAAGTGTTTGTTTTGGTTTTTGTTTAATCCGTGGGTCCCATGGATTGGATATATAGTGAAGGGTTTTGTCGGATGAGTAATCCCGTGGGGCATGTGCTATTATTAATATCTCATCTTCGGATTTGTTTCCCTCTAAGATACAAAGGTCTAAAATTATTTCCTATCATATCACATATCAAATTACATTTTTTATCCTACTTTATATTCCATCAACCAAACACCAAAAAAATAATCTCACATAAAAAATTAATTTCATCTTTTATCCAATTTCATCTGTGAACCCCACAGTATTACTTATCCCTCGTCATCCAATCCCTCAAACAAACACACCCTTCAAATGTTTCTCGGACATGTAAGGACTTGAGGCATCTTCTATCTATCCCTCCCTGTTCTGCTGCTTTTATCCTCTTGTGATTTCTAACAATAGAACAACTCCAGAGAAAAAAGGACAAATCTTTCCAATCCAATTAAAAGCAAATGAACGTAGTGTGTGTGTGTGTGTGTATATATATATATATGTACATATTATGGCCTGTATTATATATGGAATTTACAAACTCTCCATTAGGAAGAAAAAAGGGAAAATATGAGACTTGTTGATATAATGGTATCTGTTAGAAGTGCCTAAGAAATATATATATATATATATATATTACATAGAAACGTTTGGGCCGAAACCCTGTGCTCATATATATTTTCCTCCTGTGCGTGTCATATTCAGGAGATTAATTTATATGGAAAGGAGTTGTAATTCATAGGCTGGAGAATTTGAGTGTAAATTCTGAGTACGTAATCTTGATAGGTGGAAGCTGTACATCCATCCATCCATCAATAATTAATCAGAGTTGGAAGCTGTACGTCCGTGGTGGATGGAAGGATGGAAGTTGGGAGTTGCCTTTTTAAATGCCAGGAAAGAAGGAATCCATAATTGGATACCTGTTATTATATATATATATATAATTATAATTCCAACTGGCACCAGCAAGCCATAATGCAATCACTGCTTTCACTCTGCTATTTAGATGTGTGGTACAACTGTATATGCATATTTCTATTTCAGACGTGTATATATAGGAATTAGCTTTATGAAGTTGCCATAAATAGAAATAATAAGGTTGCTTATTATTCAAAATAAAGTTACCTCTTTCAACTTCCAAAGCCGAGAAATTAAGACAACCACCGCCGCATAATCACGGCTGCATATATATGTTTACCATGGGAAATGGGTGTGGTACCAATTTAGTGTTTTTGGGTGAAGATTTTGATTTAGTGTTTTTGGGTGAGGATTTTAATTTAATTTTGGCCGTTAAATTAACATGTGACATAAAAAAATTTATTGGATAAATTTTGTAAGTAAAATCATGGTAGTTTTTGTATAAAAATTATTAGTTAAGTTCACGAGTTAGAAATTATTTTTCATCAAAGAAAATTTAATGTTAAGAAACTTTTGCCATCCAAATAGCCCTTAAAAATACTACTCAACGTGAAAAATTTTATTAGTTAGTGCGACTAATTTATCAATTGACGTGACAATATTTAGTGCCGAACACAACCAAATTTATAATTTTTTTTTCTTTTTTGGTGAGTTTGTTAACAATCAATATCACCTGTATATTGAAGTGTCCAAAATTCCCACTATTTGTGATTATATTTACTAGTACTAGTAGCATATGCAACTAAAATTACCTTATTTCTTTCTATTTTGAAGTCTTTTGTTTTTATTTTCTCTCTTTTATATGTGAACAAAATTCCCACTATTTGTTATTATATTTACCAGTTTTAGTAGTATTTATGACTAAATTTACGTTATTTCTTTCTATTTGAAAGTTTTCCTTTTTTTTTTTTTAATTTTTTTCCCTTTTATGTCATTGGAAGTGACTAAAATTCCCACCATCTATGATTATATTTGCAATATTAGTAGTATTTGTGACTAAAGTTACCTTATTTCTTTGTATTTTAAAGACTTTTTTTTTTGTTTTTTCTCCCCCTTTTATATTAAATAAAGCATTAGCTCAAGATCCCGTTTAACTTATCCCGCCAGTGCAATTAAAAGTTAGGTGTGACACCCAAAAACCAATTCGGAAACTTTTCCATTTATGATCAACAACGTATGTGTGCGACTTAATTTTAACAGTCATTAAACCTTGGACGTCTAATCTATATTATACTTATGAATGTAACTCAAAACGTATAACCAACTCGACAGGACAGTTGTAATATATTCAAGTTTATGAGATATATTATGTTAAATATGTTAGAACCATGAAAGAACCTAATCTCAAAATCACAGTTATGAGAAAAGGTTATTTAAGATCTTATTAGGACGAGAGAATCTCTTAGCGCACAATATGGGATAGCATGGAAACTAACATATTATATTTATAGTTAATTATCATGAATATAAAATTTAATTAATAAGTGTAATTTTGTAAAGTAATTGTGAAAAAAAATAAAAGCATTTATAGTAAAAAGAAGCATAATATTATTAGACCTCGTAATTTATTATTAAAATTCAATCATATCACATCATGAGAAATTGGTGAGACGTGTTAATTGAATGTAAACACCTATCAACTTTATATAAGAAAAATATGCAAAAAAATAAAAAAATAAAGAGAAGAAGAAAAAACAAAAACAAAAATGCGTGTCAATAACGAAAAATATTAAGTGAAAAAAATTTTAATTCAAAAACAGCATTTAATGTTCAAGCAGTTAAAAAAAAATACCTTTTAATAAGAGAAAAATATACCAACTTATTTGTTCAAGAAATGGCTCAAATACCGTTATCAATAGCAAAGTGATACACTATACATTTATTATAGAAATAAAAATAAAAGTAAAAACGGAAAAACAAAACAAAATAAAAAAATACATGTTAGTCATCCCTCAATCTCTTAAATTTTAATATAATAAAATAAATTATCTACCTAGCCTTTGTTTGTGGAGGGATGAATGGGAATGCAATAAGAAAGTAAATAGGAAGGGATGAAAATTTTACGTTGTTTGGGAATAAGTGAATAGGAGGAAATGAAGTAAATAGAGTTAACTCATTTAATTTTTACCTCTATTAGCCAACTTTTATTTACCCCATATTTAGAAGGGAATGAGGGTAAAAAAGTTTAAAATATAATTTCTCTATTTTGCCCTTTCCTTACTGTTTTTTATTATTTTCACAAATGTGTATTATAAATAAATATATTTTAAAGGATATAATAACATTTTTTAACTATAGTCTTTATTATATCTTCCATTTTTCCCCATCTTTTCTAAATAATAGAAAAATTATTAATTTTTTTCCCATCGTTTCTTTTCTGTCCTATATATTTTCCCAAATAAAGGCTTAATGAAAATATATATATATATATATATATATATATATATGTATATATATTAGTCCGGTAGCTAGATCTATGTGAATTGCACCTCATTTAAATCTCGAGATTTGGGATTCTCTCTAACCAGTCTCTTCAACCGTGGAGAATTAAAAATCAAGTAACACAACCACAAACTAAATAAACATGAAAACAACAATACATGGACACCGTGGTATAATTAATAGGAAAATCTAAGAACTCATTCTAACTAGATAAAAGGTCAAACCTTTCTAAAAGAATTATTCCAAAAATAATTCACTATAAATAATGTTGTTTTAATCTAAAAAATATTATAAACTAAAAAAATAGTTCAATTAATTAGATAAAAGAACATTTAATAATTTAAAGCAATATCTTTTATAAGCTTTATACGAGTTTAAATTTGACTTGTTTAAGCCACAAATCAAACTTGAGTTGATATTGTGTAACTTGCGAATGACTCAATTTGTGGTCACCTCTAATTTTACTCACGCTCTATTATATGTTCATTAATGCTTATGAATATAGCCTTTGTTTTTCAACCTAAATTCTGATCAATTAATCCTATATTAAACAACACTTTTTTAGAACTCACGAGTATTAAAATGTCTTCTATGGTCATTGTTGTTCAAGTGGCTCCAATTTCTCTTAAAAGAGTGATCTCACAAGAATATGCATTCAAATCCTACTTCTCTTCTACGGTACTCCTTAAGTATCAATTAACTTTATAAGAAAGTATACTCTTAAATAACAAGTAACTTTAAAAGAAAGTTCATTGCAATTTAATTTGTATAGGAAATCTTTTCAAAAAGTTAAGAATCTAATTAAGTTTAGGGGGAAAAAAATTATCCGACCAATGGCATATTCTATTGGCGCTATATCGAGGTTTTCTATATTGAGTTTTGTAGTGTTAGATTTCAATCACTAAGGGAGTAGTTTTACAAGTAAATTTTCAAGTTTAGCTTTAGAATTGACTTTGTAAATTATGATAGCGGTGTTATCGACGACTCACTTAAAAATAACTTCAAATTTTAAGTTTTGAATTGACTAAGCTACCGTTAAAATAAGACTCAAAGATACAAAATTACGCATAATTTTTGTTTTAATAATTGTCATAATTAATTCTAGATTTACCAAAATCTAAAATTCTCTATGCATGATTTTTGTTATAGGAGTTGTTATAAATCACTTCTAAATCTAATAAAATTTAAAATCATCTTCGCATGATTTTTTATTTAAAGCGTAAATCAATTATAGATCTAACAAAATCTAATCAAAATCCTAATTTTTGTTATAGCAAGTGTTACAAATCAATTCTAGATGTAACAAAATCTAAAAAAAAAAAAAGTCGTCCTTATCGGTCAAGCCACTGCCTAACTTCCAACTTCTGTCAACATGCATGGCTTTGAATAAATCATTATCAAATTAAGGGCAGAGTTGTGTCAATCGTTTCTCATATTATTAGTTAGGAACCAACTGCCTTTGTAATAGCATCTACGTACAGAGACTGTAATGGGACATGGGGCTTGGCACCTAATTGTGATCCACCTAAAATCAACCATTGATTTTGTTATGTGTAAGGGCCACAAGGGAAAATTTTCAACAATAGTTTGCTGTCTAAGTTTGCTGTCTAAGCCTAGTGATTATATCAAGGGCAGCGGATGAACTAGTCGTTTACGGAGGAGTAACTTATATCGATTGAGCAACGATTAAGCAAAACTGTTGACAAAGAAATCATGTATATATATAAGATGAAAATTGCGACCCACAAGACTTGTCTCCATTGGCTAGCTTGATTGGATTTTGTTTTCGACGCCTTTCTTCTTTGTGTGACAAGGTTGACAAACTTTGCAATATGACAAAATTGTAAAATTGAGTCGGTTTTGACGAAGGCCATTTACTTAGGTTAAAAAGATGTTTAGTTGGTAAAATTTAATCAAAAAGTATAATAAAATATAAAAGTGATATATAATTAAATTTAATTAAAGAAAATATAAAAAAATTAATAACGATTAATAAATTTTAATTAATTTTAACCAACTAAATACCCCTAAATTACAGTTTGAAAATATTTGAATCAAGTGGACCACTCCCAAACATTTATTGTTTCTTGATGGGCAGTCACCCACACCCACCGGCCTTTTAGTACCATAAATTAACCCCCTCGCACATGCCCTCGATTAGAAGACCACGTAAATTAATATTGCTAAACAATCCCCCAGGGAAAATAATAATAATAATAATAATAATTAAAATAACATAAATAATACTTGTGTCCGTCTATTATTTAAGAAAATTATATTTATGAAAACTTATTTTTTAAAGTTTAAATAACCGGTCCCTATTATTTAAAAATATTCTATCCATTTCTCAAAGTTTAAATAATTGCTACATCATTCAAATTATTATTATTATTATTATTATTATTATTATAGGTGATAAATGCTATTTTAGTATTTTTTTTTTCTATTGTAAATGTTACTTTTATTTTTGTTTGGCCAATTGGATCTTCTTTAATTTTCATATTGCTTGAACGAAATCTCACATGGCCACTTGGTCAATTGCCTCCTCCACCCCCCACCTCAACCCCACATCTCTCTCCCATCTTTAAAAAAAAAACTGTCACCAACCCAACCTATATATCCTTTTAATATTGGGTTTTCTTTTTAAATTTGGCAGTGTTTTGTTTTGGTGGTTGAGCTATCTATCCTTTCTCCTTACTGGTCACCAAATTAAATGATCACTGTCCTCCTATTTAGCCTTCTTGTAATTTAGTGTCCCCATTCATTCTATTTACCCATCTCTCTCCCCCCCCCCCCTCGCCCCCAGCAATTCCTTATTTAAAAGGCTCTCTCTTTTCTCTTCTCCTCGGCCCAATAAACCGTTCCAAGCGTGTTGCAATTGCTTTCATTCTGCTATTTATATGTATATTTATTGTCTGTTTGTTTCCATGGGAGGTTAATTAGCTCAACTATTCCAAGCAACACTCTTTTCCTTGTTGTTTAAGAACCAAAATAGAGGACAATTTCAACAAATAAACATACCTACGTGCATAGACACATACATACCAAGAAAGAAAGGGATATGGGTAGTGTGGAGATGGATAAGGAGAGACTAACGGCGGAGATGGCGTTCAAGGACTCCTCGTCTGCTGTCATCAAAATCCGGCGAAGATTGCCCGACTTTTTGCAGTCGGTGAAGCTCAAGTATGTGAAGCTGGGTTATGGGTACACCTGCAATTTTGGCACCATCCTTATGTTTATGGTGGTCTTACCTTTGTTTGTAGCCACCCTGGTCCAGCTGACCGGTCTAGATTTCGACCGGGTTGCCGATTTGTGGTCTAGTCAAACCGTTCTTCTCGACACCGCCACCGTCCTAATTGGTTCGGTGGTCTTATTCTTCCTCTTGGGCCTCTACTGGGCAAAGCGGCCCAGACCGGTCTATCTCGTAGACTTCGCTTGCTACAAGCCGGAAGACGAACGAAAAATGTCGGTGGACTCTTTCTTGAAGATGACGGAGGATAGCGGCGCGTTCGAAGAAGAAACGCTTCAGTTCCAGAGGCGAATTTCATCCCGGTCCGGTCTAGGCGACGAGACGTATTTACCCCGTGGGATTACGTCTAAACCGCCGAATTTGAACATGAAAGAGGCCCGGGCGGAGGCGGAGGCCGTCATGTTTGGCGCACTCGACTCGCTGTTCAGCAAGACCGGTGTCAGACCAGAAGAAATTGGAATTCTGATAGTCAACTGCAGCTTGTTCTGCCCAACCCCATCACTCTCCTCTATGATCGTGAACCATTACAAGCTTCGACCGGACATTAATAGCATCAATCTCGGTGGAATGGGTTGCAGTGCGGGGGTTATATCCATCGACCTCGCCCAACACCTCCTCAAAGCTAATCCTAGTACGTATGCAGTTGTAGTGAGCACCGAGAACATAACATTGAATTGGTACTTCGGCAACGACCGGTCGATGCTGCTTTGCAACTGTATTTTCCGGATGGGCGGCGCCGCCATGCTTCTTTCCAACAAGAGTCGGGACCGAGCCCGGTCCAAGTACGAGCTGGTCCACACGGTCCGAACCCACAAGGGAGCGGACGACAATTGCTACAAGTGCGTGTACCAGAGAGAGGACGACGATAAGGGCACGGTGGGGGTTTCACTGGCTCGAGAATTAATGGCGGTGGCGGGAGACGCATTGAAGACGAACATCACGACACTTGGGCCGCTGGTGCTGCCGTTCTCGGAGCAGTTGATGTTTTTCATGACATTGGTTGGGAAGAAGGTGCTGAAACTGAGGAATGTGAAGCCGTACATACCGGACTTCAAGCTGGCGTTCGAGCACTTCTGCATACACGCGGGTGGACGGGCGGTGCTGGACGAGCTTCAGAAGAACTTGCAGCTGAGCGAGTGGCACATGGAGCCGTCTCGGATGACGCTGCACCGGTTCGGTAACACCTCCAGCAGCTCCCTCTGGTACGAGCTGGCTTACACCGAGGCCAAGGGCCGGGTTTCAAGAGGAGACCGGGTTTGGCAGATTGCTTTTGGGTCTGGTTTCAAATGCAACAGTGCGGTTTGGAGAGCTCTCCGGTCAATTCCTGCAACTGAGTTGAAAGGCAACCCCTGGGATGACTCGGTTGACAGGTATCCGGTCAAGGTTTCTCTTCCTTAATCCGCTGTACACGACTCTACCTCACATGTTCCTATCCCTTTATAATAATATTATCCAGCGAAAACTGGTTTTCAAACGAAGGAAAGACAGGCCCCTCGTCCGCCGCAGAAATTAATTAACTATTGTTCACGGTTGTTGTCTTTTTCTTTTTCCTTATTATTATAATAAAAAATTGGAGATTAATTAAAAATTCATGTATAATTTTCTTCAAATTTTAGTTTCTAGTCAGCTCGTGATGATGAAAATCAGCCCCAAAAAATGTGCAGTTTATCTATAAAAATGTCATTCTGCAACTCTTTCATTCGCATGGCAGAGTGATATTTTCTAATTATTAACGTACACGCACGCGCGCACATGAGATAGTAGCAAGGGTAGTTAATACAAATGGCAATTTTAATCCTGTCGTGTGTGTGTGTAAATACATGATAGTAGTAAGCGTAGTTAATAGGGATGACAATTATAATCCATCTCGACAGGTACTTGTTCCGATTTGATAAGTACAAGTATTTTTAAATTTTACAAGTAATAGAGTTGGTTACTATATAAAAATAAAATAATTGTTGATTTAAATTTAAGAACAGTATATAATATATCTAATGCGTATTATTTAATCTGTTTTGATTACCTTAATTATAAGAGATCTGATTACTTGTTCAAATTACTCGATTACTAGTTCAAATTATCAAATAACCAAATTTATGCAAATAATATCATTAATTTAAATATTAAATTATACAGATACCCCTCAATTAATGTCAAATAATTTAATATTCTTATACTAAATAATTTATTTTAGGTTTAGAATTGGACTCTTGATGTAACTTAGGGCATAGATATGAATTCTTTCTTTGTTTCTTCCTTTTTTTTTCTTTTTCTTTTTTCATTTTTTTTTGGCTAGCCATGATAGAGATTTAAGACCAGATTAAATATAATTTTTTTTAAATTTTATTTATATTAAAATAATATAATAAATTTTACTTGATAGAAAAATATTTAAAATTTTATTTAAAGATAATTTTTTGTTTTTAAAATGTTAAATTACTTATAAAGTTATTTTATTCAAAAAATTTTTTAATCTTTATTCTTAATAATTACCTTTATAATTTTTTAATTATCCGATGGATATCCAATTACTCAATGAGTTAAAGGATGGTAGTAGGTTAAAAATATTCATTGAGTACTCGTTTGATTTGGATATTTTTTTATCCGATAAATTCGAGAATAATAGAGGTAATAATTGATCCCAATTCAACCTATTGTCATCCTTAGTAATTAATACTAAAAATTTACAATTATATAAGCGAGCGATTAGTCTCTTTGTCTATCAAAATATAATTTAACCATATCATTATTTTGCCATCTCACCTCCCTGTCCTTGTCCATTCTTGAGATAACATTTTTCCAATAATAATCCTAGAATAAATTCTGTAAACATTCTTTTTAGTTTTAAATATTCAACTCTAATTGTATTTGTACAAATAAAATAACAAAAAATGTTAGTATCAAAACAATTTTTATTTTAGTCAGACGAATGTACACTCATCAATGGACGCTGCACAAATAGATAATGCACTAAATATCATTTTACTTTAAAAAAATATTACGAATTTTATACAGACTAAAAGATGTGGTAAAATTATGTTATATATTATTTAAATTTAAAATAATAATAATAATAATAAAAGAACGTTTAGATGCCTAACAATTTAAACAGTGATGATGACTCCAAACAAATGATCAAACGGTGTAGCATACACATAAGAGAATGAGATTCAATTTTACCGCGAGTCCCATTTATGTCTTTTTCTTTTTTATTTTTAAATTGGTTAGTTTTATTACACATAGCCAGGTGACATGGGTATAAGGGTGCATTCCTGCGTCATGCTTCCCCACTGGACGAATATTCAAATGAATTAATTATGTGAGAAAGAAAAAGAAAACGAAAGACAAAAAAGAAATTAATATTAAATTAACATATGATATTATTTCTAAATTGAAAACAAAATAGTATTAATAAAAAATCTTAAATAACACGTGTTCCTAATACGAGCTGTAAAATTTCTAATCCTAAAAAGTATGTTTGCGTGAACACGTGTCCCTCTAGACGTGTGTTTGAAGTGACAAAAAAAATGAGATAAAGTGAAATAATTTATGAGTTTATAATTTGTATAGTGAGATAAAAGTAAATAATTTTTAAAAATTTTAAGTATTTTACCCTTTTTTAGGGTTTTTTTATCACCCTAAACGGGTGTGTTTAGAATTTCATAAAAGTGTATAAAATTGTAAAAGTTAATATCTCGTATTTCGTACACTGAGTAGAGAATTTAAATTTTATAATCTCGTAATTTGTGTGTTTGTAGAGTGTTGTAACATTTTGTATTTTATATATATATATTTTTTTTACCAAACTCCAAACAAGGCCTATAACGTGGTCCAACTTTTGTCCAGCAAGACAGTCTAATCTAATTTATTTATTTATTTTCTTTTTACGACCAAACATCATTCCATCCACCCAATCTCAACAACCAATAATAATTAAGGTGACGTTTAGTTTGAATTTTTATTTTTTATTTTTTTCTTTTTATTTTTTTTATTTTACGTACTTTATATTTAAAAATTTTTAAAATACAAAAAATAAATTTAAAATTTTTTATTTTTTATATTTTAAAATTTTTCTTACTCTGAGTCAAAAAAATTCAAATTACTTTTTATCGTTTTACATTTCTTATATAAACTCTTTTTTTATTTTTTAAAATAAATTTTAAAAAGACGAGTGATTAAATACGTTTTTAATTATTTTTTTATTTTTAAAAATATATAAAATATAAAATATGCCCAAAATAGGTATAGGAGGCTATATAAATATTTGTGCTTTTTAATTTTGATTTTCCAAGCAGCTTGCGTCCACACGATAATGATATTTGGATAACATTTGTGCGCCTTCTCATCTGATAAGCTTATCCCCGGGTAAAATCGAAGTTGGTTTTTTGTTTTTTTATTCTCGTATTTATGATTTTTTTTTTTATCGAAACTTGTTTTTTTATATTTTTATTTTGGCACTATTAGGCATATCACACATATTTAATAAAAAAAAAAACTTCTAAATAGGAGAAACGATGTACAGGTAAAAATAATTTTTTTTTTTTTGCCTCGTCGGCTCTTCTATGTAAAACCAATTTTTCTAATTTTTATGAATATTAATATACGAAGAAGACACCGAAAGCAAAAAAAAAAAATAAATAAAATAAAAGACTAATTAAATAAAAAATAACGTAATACCAACCCAAAAAAAAAAAAAAAAAGTCGGCTTCTTATACGTTTGATAAAACCAAGAGAAGCTAATTTTTTTTTTTTGATTTTTTTATTCTATATGATTTTTTTCCTTGTTTGTAAGTTTTAGGTCTATTGTTAACATTTAAAATGAAAAATACTTAAAAATAAGAAAATATGGACAGGGATAAGAAACTTTATTTTTTTATGAATTACACGTACTTTTTTTATTTTTTACCATAAATGTTTCTATTAGTAAGTATTTATATTTATTTTTTTAAATGTGAATAACATGTTTAAAAGTTAATAAATAAAAAATATATATAAATTAAATAAATTAAGCGTAAGTCACAGCATATATTTATAAATTGAGAATATATATCCCATCACTTTGCTAATAAAAGGAAATGTTTGTTTTGAGAATAACAGAGGGTAAATTTTATTAGGGTAATTTTTACCTTCGATTACATCAGTTTGAATTACAGAGATAACAATTACTCTGAGTTAATAATTACCACTACAGGGGTAAATTTTTACCCTAGGGTGAGATCAATAATGGGGGATACTAGAAAATTTTATCTTTTTCTTATTACTCCTGCGAAATATTTCTTTAACCCTGTGTAAAATTTTAAACAACGTTCCCTTATAAACAATTATAATAAATATTATAAAATAATAATTTATTTGATCAAACTAAAATTAATTAATTATTAAATTATTTTTATCAAAATAATATTTAATAAATAATAGTTTATTATTAAAAAATTTTATTTTATTTTATTAATTTAAAATAATGCTATTAAAATATTAATCTATGATAAAATTATTTTTTATAATTAATATTTTTATTTAAAAGTATATATTTTAATAATATATTTTTTATTAAGATTAATTATTATTAAAATAACAATGATCATTATGATTTATTTTATTATAATATTTTATTAAAACTAAATATTAATTCTTGTAGTTGGTTAATTTATCTTTATTCCAAATATAATTAATTTTTATCCCTTCAAAATTTTTAGCATTTTAAACATAAATAATTATTATCAGATAATATTTAGTTTCTCATTCTAAATATAAGTATAACAAACTTATTACCTCAATAATTATTACCAGGGTAACAATTATCCCGTAATCTTTTACTCTCAATTTTTTTTTCTTCCATACTAAATATGTCCTAAAAATTAAACAAATGGATTAAGGGAGTTTTTAGAATGACAAAAAGTGAGATAATTTATAAATTCGTAATTCGTGTAATGAGAAAAAAAATAAATATTTTTTTTTAAAATTTTTATAATTTTTTAACGTTTTATATCACGCTAATTAAACGGACCCTAAGTGCGGGTCACAGACTCACGATATACACTTTCATATATGTAAACCATTGTAAAGGTGGCCGGAATCAACGAGCAAAGTCAAGTTGCCCATTTCAATTTTAATGACGACCAACGTTAATTTTTTCTCTAATATACACTTTCATATATGTAAACCATTGTAAAGGTGGCCGGAATCAACGAGCAAAGCCAAGTTGCCCATTTCAATTTTAATGACGACCAACGTTAATTTTTTCTCTAACAACCCGTCTTCTCTTCTAGATGCGTGTTTAGTCATTCCATTTAATTGAATTGATATTGGCCAATTAACGGTGACTCGTGCTCATATAATGACAAAAAATAAGATAAAATGAAATCAAGTGAGATAAATTATAAGTTCGTAATTCATATAGTGAGTTAAAAAATAAATAATTTTAAAAATTTTTTAATATTTTTTATGTTTTTAAAAATTTTTTATCACCTCAAATAGTATATTTAATAGGTTTAATATTTAAAAAGTGCTGTATGTTTGACAACTTTACTGCACGTCTTTTCTAGTGAATATTCATAAATTTTTGCTGTGATGCAAAGTGTGATGTCAATATATAAAATTAAATAAACAAACATATTTGATTTCTACTTCATTTTTTTTTTTCTTTTTAAGTGTAGTCAGTGAGGTTAGAGGCAATAAGCCTACTAAGGGTTTTTTTTCAGCTGTTTCATCACTTCTTACATTAAAATATTTATTTTTAGATCCTTCAATATTGTTTTATTTTCAAAATATTTCCTTTCTATTGTCAATTATAAATCTTATTTAAATAAAAAATGAAAAAAAATAAAAATAATAATTTAGAGATACTAAATTGATCCCTTAAATACATGGATTAATTTAGTTGATCCTAACTTTAGGAGGCCAAAAAATAATTATTTCTTTCCCAATTATAGAGATTACTGAAGATGGAGATGCTCAAATTTGTTGAAATGTATTAAAAAATACTACTTTTTTATTTTATAATTTTTCTAAAGTACATGAACTTCCAGCTTATGTCACGTCCTGAATTTTCCACAAACTCGGGAGCATGAACGAACAATCACAATCACCAAAACCATCAATTCAAATTACCCAGAGCTAATCATATTTAATAATAAGAATTAATAATCCCCAACTTAAAGAAATTTCAAATAAATAAATCTATCTCTAGTCTCCCAAACTGAGACATATATATACCATAAAAATCCAATAAAGAAAATAAACTGAAAACAAATGTGCAGTTCTCTTTCTAAAATAAAATTAACGAACAAAAAATCTCTACTTTGCCTAAACGATCCCATCTCGACCATTGTCTTGTGCAACACTTGCACCTGCATCTAAAGCTGTAGGGGTATGAGCACAATATACCAAGGTATATTAAAGTAATCAACTGGTGCTCGAAGAAAAATAAAAATTAAATAAATCATGCATGGGTATCCTATAAATTTCCAACATAACATGTCAACGTACATCACACATCAAAATATTTAAATTTAAATATTTTGATCACAACATTAAATAAAATATAATATTTTAGCAACCATATTATTAATTAGTGGGTTAGGTACCGCTACCCGGTCAACCTATGCCTCAGCCATAGATTACCAAAAACATCAACTCATCAATGCTTCGTAGGTTACTAGCCTACTGGACACGATAACCCAACCCCGCGCGGGTTCCTGGTCTTTCACCAGCGGAGCTTTCAGCACCAACTACTTATCCTGGTACCTCTTAAAACCCAAAACCAAAATCGTAAAAATCAACGAATAAATAATTATTTATTTATTCGAATCCAAATCCTTCTTTAAAAAAATACTTATTTTCCTTATTCAAGGTTTCGTAATAAAATAATTTTTTTATTAAAAAAAATAATAATAAAATTTTGAATTAATTTAAATTTAATTCCTCAAATCAAAATCAAGTTGTACATACTTTTTCTATTCACAAGACAATTACAATCACATAATTGATCACGTAATAATAAATCAAATAATCACAGAATTCATAAAATTAAACCACACATAATAAATTTAATTTTTATTTAATCCCACCCCTACCTCAAATTAAATTTGGATCTGATATCTTCTGCGCAAAAGAAAATTCAATAAACAATATTTCCTCCTCTGCTGCCAAAATATCACGTGCCAACTCAAGGAACAGAAGCCTCTACTTCTGCCGAATCACGACACACAGAAGTAACGAAAATCACTGTCACTGCCAAATTCACAACGCCACTGCCGAAACAAAGAACCTTCCAGCCACCTCCCTCTCTCTCTTTCCTCTCTCACTTTTTTTTTTCTCTGCCGAATAGGCTTACTAGGCGTTTGCCCCGGTCAAGTGTGCATATATATATATATATATATATACATAGATGGAGTAGCTGCCTCAAGGAGTCCAATTGGGATTCCAATTCGTACACACCTATCTTTTATATATATATATATATATAATCTGCCGAATCCCAGGTTCTTAGGAGTCTATATCTATACATATATATCCATATACAGCTCATCTGGATATCAAAATTGGGTTTGAATCCTATTAGCATTGAATTGCACTCGTCCCAATCCGTTTGGATGACCATCAAATCTGGCAGCTTCCTTTTTTTTTTTTTTTTGCCAACATACGGCATATACTTAATATAATATATACACACATACTAGCATAGTGCACGGTAGCATTAGTTTAGAAATTTTTAATATTTTATTTAATTAAAACTATAATTTACAGAATATATATATTTAAATATTCAAAAAAAAAAAATCCTCATACCACCTGCGTATCCCATAATAAAATAAATATTTAACTAGTGTCTCAACAAAATTTAAATTGTCCAAATTCCTTATTACGGAATTAAATATTAAAAACAAAAATCAAAGTACAAACAAAAAAATCACAGGGTCATTACATCCTACCTTCCTTAAAAAAAATTTCGTCCTCGAAATTTAGAAAATACCTGAATCATTGAACAATTCTGGATACTTATTCCTTATTTCTGACTCTCGTTCCCAAGTTGACTCCTCAACACCATGATGCTTCCACAATACTCTAACTAAAGGAATGATCTTTCCTCTTAGAACCTGCTTTCGTGAATCTAAAATCTTCATTGGTCTCACTTCGTATGTCACGTCCGAGTTAATCTCGAGTTCAGTCCAATCAAGAACATGTGATGGATCAGCATAGATACATGAAAAACATCATGCACACTTGATAATTGTGGTGGCAAGGCAAGACGATACGCCACATCTCCAATTCTAGCCAAAATCTCAAATGGTCCAATAAATCTGGGTGAAAGCTTCCCTCTGCGGCCAAAACGAAACACTCCCTTTCGTGGTGAGACCTTTAAGAACACGTGATCTCCCACCTCAAACTCTAGTGGTCTTCGTCTCCGGTCAGCATAACTCTTTTGGCGACTCCGCGCTGTCTCAAGTCTTTGACGAATAACTTTAACTTTCTCAGTAGTTTCCCTAACAAGCTCTGGCCCAATAATTGTAGCTTCTCCAATTTCAGTCCAACAAACTGGTGATCTGCACGGCCTACCATATAACGCCTCGAAAGGTGCCATCCCGATACTTGACTGGTAGCTATTATTATAAGCAAACTCTACTAATGGTAAATAATCCTCCCTACTGCCTTGGAAATCAAGTACACAAGCTCTTAGCATATCTTCTAAAATCTGAATAGTCCGTTCTGATTGTCCATCAGTCTGCGGATGAAAGGCTGTACTAAGTGTCAATTGAGTCCCCATTGCTACTTGGAGACCCTGCCAAAATCTGGAGACGAAACGAGAATCCCTATCTGAGACAATGGAAATAGGAATTCCGTGAAGTCTTACAATCTCCTTGATATAAAGTCGAGCAAGAGCATCTATAGAATCAGTTAAGCGAATAGGTAGGAAATGAGCTGACTTTGTCAATCTATCCACCACCACCCATATTGTGTCATGACTCTTTCGTGATCTCGGTAACCTAGACACAAAATCCATTGTCACATTCTCCCATTTCCACATTGATACTGGTAGTGGCTGTAACATACCCGCCGGTCTCTAATGTTCGGCCTTCACTTGTTGACAAGTAAGGCACCTACTAACAAATTCCGCCACCTCCTTTTTCATCCCTACCCAAAAGAATTGTCGGCACAAGTCATGATACATCTTTGTACCACCTGAATGCACTGCAAGTTTAGAATGATGAAACTCTTTTAAGATTTCGTCTCGAATAGATGCTGGTACAAATAATCTACTTTGATATCTCAAACCACTAACTGTATCAAAAGTCCAGCCTAGTAATCCTTCTTCACTAAACACCTTTGCCCGATACATGTCGGACTCAACATCGAGTCTTTGAGCCTCTATAACACGAGTAACCAACGTCGGTTGTGCCACCATAGAAAAGAGAGTAGCACGTCTTTCTTCTTCTATTAAGTGAAGATCAAACTCCCCAATATCCTTAATCATATCCCATTCTCTCATTGCAAGACTAGCTAAAACATTACGAGTCTTTCGACTAAGGGCATCCGCAACCACATTTGCTTTCCCTGGATGATAGTGCAATTCAAAGTCATAATCCTCCATGTACTCCATCCATCTCCTTTGTCTCAAATTTAAATCCTTTTGGGTAAAGATATACTTCAAACTCTTATGATCTGAGAATACCTCAAACTTTTCTCCATATAGGTAATGTCTCCAACTCTTCAAAGCATAAATTACTGCTGCTAACTCTAGGTCATGTACAGGATAATTTTGCTCATGAATCTTTAACTGTCTTGACCCGTAGGCCACAACCCTACCTCCTTGCATAAGCACACACCCTACTCCTTCCTTAGAAGCATCACAATACACTGTGTAGCCCAATCCTCTTTCTGGAATCACTAACACTGGTGCAGAAGTTAATCTCACTTTCAACTCTTGAAATGATTTTTCACAAGCCTCATCCCACACAAATCTCACCCCTTTTCGAGTTAACCTGGTCATTGGTGCAGCTAACCTCGAAAAATCCTGTACAAACCTTCGATAATATCTATCTAATCCCAAGAAACTTCTAATCTTAAATACTGTTTTTGGTTGCGGCCAATCCATAACTGCTTCTATCTTTGATGGGTCTAATGATACCCCTTTACTGGACACAACATGCCCAAGAAACTTCACTTCTTCAAGCCAAAACTCACACTTACTTAACTTAGCATAAAGCTTGTGCTCCCTTAAAGTTTGGAGTACTAATCTCAAATGCTCTTCGTGTTCCTCCTTGCATCTGGAATACACCAACACGTCATCAATGAATATTACCACAAATTTATCTAAGTAAGCACTGAATATTCTGTTCATCAAATCCATAAAAGCTGCAGGGGCATTTGTCAACCCGAATGGCATCACTAAAAACTCGTAATGCCCATATCGAGTCCTAAAAGCTGTCTTTGGTATATCTTCCTTCTTCACTCTTAATTGATGATACCCTGATCTCAAATCAATCTTTGAAAAGCACTGTGAACCCTTGAGCTGGTCAAACAAGTCATTGATCCTTAGTAGTGGGTACTTATTCTTTATTGTCACCCTATTTAACTTCCTGTAGTCGATACACATCCGCAACGAACCATCTTTCTTTGTCACGAACAATGCCGGTGCTCCCCACGGCGAGGTACTTGGACGAATGAAACATTTAGCAATCAAGTTCTCAAGCTGAGCCTTTAGCTCAACCAGTTCTGCTAGAGCAAGTCTATAAGGTGCCATAGATATTGGCTCTGTGCCTGGAACTAGATCAATACTAAATTCCACTTCCCGTTCTGGTGGCAACTCTATCAAGTCTTCCGGGAATACGTCTGAAAACTCACACACAACTGGTGGCAACTCTACTTTATTACTCACTTCTTCCTCCTCCAAAGCTAAGCTGGCGAACAAGCTATGCAAATCAATCCTTTTCTGTCCATCTAGAACAGGTGTGACCAAACAATCTCTACAATTGCCTGTGAATCGTATTTGGTCACCCTCAGGTGTATGCAAGGTTACTTTCTCTTTAGCACAATCTATTATTGCTCGATAAACAGATAGCCAATCCATACCGAGAATGATGTCAAAGTTGTTCATCTCTAATACAATCAAATCGAACAGTAAACGATGATCGGATGTAGAAATCTTGTCAATTATGGTGATCTCGCACGCTTTACAAATTTGAGTTAAAATGGTGTGGCCCCCAATTGGTGTCTTGACACGTATAGGTGGGACCAATTGCTCCATAGTTAATTTCAATGCGGAAGCAAAATGTGCAGAAATAAACGAATGCGATGCTCCAGTATCTATAAATACTGTGGCTCTAGAAGTAAAAATAAGAAATGTACCTCTAGTCACAATAGGTTCAACAGGCCCATCATCCCGTGTTAATGCAAAAACTCTTCCCTGTGTTTGCGTCGCTGACGGCTTGTTACCCCACTAGACCTGTTGAGGTCCACCTTGGGTTGCTCTCGAAAATTACGGTTGCATGGCATGTGACCCTGATGGTCTAGAACTTTGTTGGTAAGAAACTGACTGAGTAGGTTGCTGTGGTCGAACAACACTTGAAGTCCCTTGCCGTTGCGGACAATCTCGTAAAATATGACCCTGATGGCCACACTGGTAATATGATCTCGATTCAATCCTCTGCTCAACTCTACCTGATCCTCCCATTTGAGGGCATTCTGACTTTCTATGTCCGAGTTGCTTACATTGGAAACAAATAATTGGACTTTGTGAGGTCGTTTCTGCTGTAGAATGAGTAGGAGGTGCACTGCTCTGCTGATACTGTGAATCTTCTCTTTACCTCTTTTTATTTCTCTTGTCTAGTGTAGGAGTTGAACTCTTACCCTGCCTGTTATCTGTCTGCTGCTTCATGTCATTTAAATCTTTCTCTACTATCATAGCTCGGGATGTCAATGTTTTGTAGTCTTCCAAATGTAAAAGTACCACCCTACCCCTAATTGCTGGCCTCAAACCCCTCTCAAATCTTCGGCATTTATTATACTCTGTCGAAACTATCTCTGGTGCATACTTAGAAAGAGCAAAGAACTTACGCTCATACTCCAGTACGGTCATTGCACCTTGAATCAGATTCATGAACTCATCTCTTTTTGCATCCCTCATTGGTAACGGAAAGAACTGTTCTCTAAACATCTCCTTGAATTTTTCCCAAGTTATTTCGCCCACATCCCGAGAATCTTCTATTGATGTCTACCAATCACTCGCCTTTCCAATCAATTGAAACGCAGTGTAAGACACCTTCACCTTATCCTGAATAATCCCCATTGTATTAAATATCCTCCCATACTGTGATAGGAAACTCTCAACGGTATCTGGATTTGCCTCTCCATCAAATGTGGGTGGATTCATCCTCTTGAACGTAGTTAATGCTGAAATGGATTCGTCTTTCTGTGCTCCTCCCACCATCTTTATCATTGCTGTGGCCATATTCCGTAGAAATTCTTCAGGGTTAACTGAGCCTCCTTGAGAAACATTGCCTACTCCAGCTTGATCATTGACAGCTCGTGGGGTATTAGCCACCCTTGCCTGCTCGCCTTCTGCCTGAGGCATGTCTCCAAACTCCGGTAGAACTCCAGTACCACGTGGGACCTCTACTCCTTGCGGTGCATCGGCCACTCCTGGTGGTAGCTCTACTCCAATTCCTGCATGTGACTTTTGATCCCGAGCCACGTCAGGTTGCATGTGTACATCCTCAATTGCAGGGACTCCTCGTCCCTATCCTTGACCTCGGCCACGACCACGACCACGACCTTGGCCGCGGCCTCGACCACAGCCCCTACCGCTAGCATTAGCAACACGTGGAGGCATCCTTTAAGAATGGAAATCAGAAAAGGATTAAGAAACTGATTATTATCAATTCATAATTTCAATTACTACTAACTCTCTTGAAATCCTATAAGGCACCTAAATATATCATATCACATAGAAATTCTAGTTCCCACTGTCCCTAGGTATTCTAACCTAGGCTCTGATACCAATCTGTCACGCCCTGAATTTTCCACAAACTCGGGAGCATGAACGAACAACCACAATCACCAAAACCATCAATTCAAATTACCCAGAGCCAATCATATTTAATAATAAGAATTAATAATCCCCAACTTAAAGAAATTTCAAATAAATAAATCTATCTCTAGTCTCCCAAACTGAGACATATATATACCATAAAAATCCAATAAAGAAAATAAACTGAAAACAAATGTGCAGTTCTCTTCCTAAAATAAAATTAACGAACAAAAAATCTCTACTTTGCCTAAACGATCCCATCTCGACCATTGTCTTGTGCAACACTTGCACCTGCATCTAAAGCTGTAGGGGTATGAGCACAATATACCAAGGTATATTAAAGTAATCAACTGGTGCTCGAAGAAAAATAAAAATTAAATAAATCATGCATGGGTATCCTATAAATTTCCAACATAACATGTCAACGTACATCACACATCAAAATATTTAAATTTAAATATTTTGATCACAACATTAAATAAAATATAATATTTTAGCAACCATATTATTAATTAGTGGGTTAGGTACCGCTACCCGGTCAACCTATGCCTCAGCCATAGATTACCAAAAACATCAACTCATCAATGCTTCGTAGGTTACTAGCCTACTGGACACGATAACCCAACCCCGCGCGGGTTCCTGATCTTTCACCAGCGGAGCTTTCAGCACCAACTACTTATCCTGGCACCTCTTAAAACCCAAAACCAAAATCGTAAAAATCAACGAATAAATAATTATTTATTTATTCGAATCCAAATCCTTCTTTAAAAAAATACTTATTTTCCTTATTCAAGGTTTCGTAATAAAATAATTTTTTTATTAAAAATAATAATAATAAAATTTTGAATTAACTTAAATTTAATTCCTCAAATCAAAATCAAGTTGTACATACTTTTTCTATTCACAAGACAATTACAATCACATAATTGATCACGTAATAATAAATCAAATAATCACAGAATTCATAAAATTAAACCACACATAATAAATTTAATTTTTAATTAACTTCACCCCTACCTCAAATTAAATTTGGATCTGATATCTTCTGCACAAAAGAAAATTCAATAAACAATATTTCCTCCTCTGCTACCAAAATATCACGTGCCAACTCAAGGAACAGAAGCCTCTGCTTCTGCCGAATCACGACACACAGAAGTAACGAAAATCACTGCCACTGCCAAATTTACAACGCCACTGCCGAAACAAAGAACCTTCCAGCCCACTTCTCTCTCTCTTTCCTCTCTCACTTTTTTTTTCTCCGCCGAATTGGCTTACTAGGCGTTTGCTCCGGTCAAGTGTACATATATATATATATATATATATATACATAGATGGAGTAGCTGCCTCAAGGAGTCCAATTGGGATTCTAATTCGTAGCTGCCTCAAGGAGTCCAATTGGGATTCTAATTCGTACACACCTATCTTTTATATATATATATATATATATATATAATCTGCCGAATCGCTGGTTCTTAGGAGTCTATATCTATACATATATATCCATATACAGCTCCTCTGGATATCAAAATTGGGTTTGAATCCTATTAGCATTGAATTGCACTCGTCCCAATCCGTTTGGATGACCATCAAATCTAGCAGCTTCCTTTTTTTTTTGCCAACATACGGCATATACTTAATATAATATATACACACATATTAGCATAGTGCACGGTAGCATTAGTTTAGAAATTTTTAATATTTTATTTAATTAAAACTATAATTTACAGAATATATATATTTAAATATTCAAAAAAAAAAATCCTTGTACCACCTGCGTATCCCATAATAAAATAAATATTTAACTAGTGTCTCAACAAAATTTATATTGTCCAAATTCCTTATTACAGAATTAAATATTAAAAACAAAAATCAAAGTACGAACAAAAAAAAACACAGGGTCATTACATCTTATTAGTGAAGTCCATGAGGAATTTGCCGAGGCCAAAAGTAATTATTTACTTCCCTATTATTTATTAGATAAAGAAGCTGTTTTTTTTTTTTGACCCCCGGGTTGGGTGTTGAAGTAATAAAAAAGCTGTCGGGGATGACTTATTTAAGAGCAAATGTAATAGCTTCGGCGTGGTCGAGCGGGAGATTGGGGGCACTTAAGGCCTGAGTCGCGTGCTGTCTCAGGTTCAACCATCTTTCGGAAGGGTAAGTTATCATTTTGGCGGGCTTCTAATAGCCCCCTTGATTGAGCCGGTCAGTCAGAGCTTGCCAAGACTGGTTTACTACCTCGTGGGCTATTGCCGGCTTGGTCCACGGGACGACTTCATCCAATGCGCACTCTCGAGTAGCAGCTGCGGGCTTCTTCTCGACTCCAAAAGGAATGAATGATCATTTTTCTAGGCCTCCAGCACAACCTTTGTCTACTTTCTTAAAGAATATTTATATTATTATTTTAATATTTTTTATTTTAAAGAAAAAAGAAAATTTGTAAAAAAATATGTATAAATAAATTTTTTTATATAATAAGGGATGATTTAATTAAACTATCGAGAATCAATTAAGGGGGTGTTTGATAAACCCAAAAATTGAAATTCTTTGCAACATTTCTTCTAGTATTGACTTGTGGTACTGTGGTAAAAGTTGTGTGTTTAGTAAAAGTTTATAGAAGTTGAAGAAACAAAAAATTAATAATTTTATGTGTGGTAATTTTTTTTTTTTTATGTACGCGTTGATAACTTTTGATGGAAAAAAATTGAAAAAAGTTGAAAGTTGGTTTTTTTTTGGGTTTACCAAACACATCCCAAGTAAATAAGCTGTAATATAAAAAATAATAATAATTTTGTAATACATTTTTAAAATTCCCTAATTATTTTATAATATTGCTGGATTTAAAAGACTGGGAACTTTTCAAGCGGCTCGATGGGGATCTCACGTTGCCCAATTCACACGGTGGTAGGTCGGTGGGCCTCATTGTCGTCCTCAATGGCAATGTCAATGGCGTGGTCGACTCCGTCACCATGTATTCGTGTGGCGTCCACGAAACCGGCCCGCACATGCTTTGCCCTCGCCGTCTCGAACCAATTTCAGCGCCGGCCGACACCGCAGAACGACGCCGACCACCACAACAATTCCGGCGAAGGCGTCGGGGCTTTAGGTCGCACCGTCCTCACCGCTCTCGAATCCAATCCCCAAAGTAGCAAATTCAATTTGCGCGGAGGCCAATATAATAGTAGCAGCAACTCATCAATCCAAATCCAGGGCTCAAATTCGAAACCACAAAAACAAGAATCGGAATCGGAGGGGAGAGATGTATTATTGAGTGGTTCGGATGTGCTGCGGGCATTACAAAGGGCCACTGCTCACAAAATCAAGAAGAAGCGCAGGGACTACCCTTCTTCTAAGAAGGTGGTCAGAGGTCGTAGCGGTACAGAACAAGAAGATGAAGAAGACAATTGGGATTACAGCAGTGCTCGACCCATATGCATAAAAACCGATTGGACTACTCGCTTGGATGAATTGGAAAAACGTCTTCAAGAGCTCAGTGATACCGCTACTTGATTCCACACAGCCTTTACAAAAGGCTTGCCTTTCTTCTTCCGTCTTCTATTAACTCATATTTCTGTATCGGTTACTATGCTTTTTTTTGAAATTGTAAGTTTCAGCCATACCTTTATTTTTTTTATCATTTTATTATTTTTTTTTGGAGCATTAATTTAATACTTGGACATAATCTAGTTTCAAACTTTGAATCAGGGGCAGCTTTCCTAATGCTAATGGGGGATTGATCAATATCTTCAAAGTGAAGTTGGTATTCATTGTTCAGCCCATTTCCTAGAGTTTAAGTTTTTGAGACAATTAATGACTCAAGTCACTCAACATGGTTTCAGAAGCATTGTTTTTAGGAGGTGTTGGGTTTGGTTCAAGTCTTGTCATCATGTTTATTCTCCAATTTTCCAAAGAATGGCTGATTTTCAAGCTACAGTTTTTAAGACTGCTTTCTGCATTCACAAAAGTTAGAAATCATAAGAAAAATAAAGCAACAGGAAATTATTTTTATTTTTTTTTCAAAATTTCCATAATTTCAATTTCCAAAAAATAAATGAGAACAGAAGGGCCTTAGAATCTTTCTTACTACTGCAACTGGACCCTCAAACAGTAATAAAAGCTGAAAATTTTGCAATTATTTTCAAATGCCTTGAACAAACAAAACAAAGCTTGAACAATGAATGAAAAAAATGTATTTATCTTAGGATATCACCGCGCATACATGAAGCCAGCAAGCAAAGAATACATTATCAATTGCATGCATTTAAAGATGTCTAAATCCGTAGAGCTAACTAGTTGAGAAAATAAATAAACATTGCAGGAGGTAATAAAGATAAAATTGGATGCTAACAAACAAACACCAGAGTTGCAACCAATCCTGATATGTGACTCAATACTGAATCAATAAACGCTTAAATACATAGTCAAAGATTATTCCACAACCAATCATATCCCAAAACATGGAAAACATTAAAAAAAAAATACGACGAGTTGATAAAACCAGAATGGAGAAACCTCGAGATTCTGAACCCAGTGATGAACTCCACAAACAAAACAAGTATTCGTTGCAATCTGAAAGGGCGAAAAAACCACAACCTTCTCAAGGCGAAAACCAATGCGGCAGACCGAGGACAGCACCAATCCTAAAACCCTATTGGGCAAAATTATCAAACACACAAATGATTGAAGCACTAGAAACAGTCGGCACAAGTCTACGTGCAGCTGATATCAACAAAAAGTGAAGAGATTGAGCTCGGAAATACAAGAATTAGGGGGCAAATTACAACAGAATGCACGAATGGATTGGAAAAGGAAAGGCGAAGAAGAGTGGGATTCTGCGTACCAATTTATCTTCTTTCTTTATTTCTCTGTCTTTCTCCTTTCCTCCGAATCCGAAAGGGTTTGGCAATTTTGATTGCCAATTGCTCTGTATCGGCCACCTTTTCCGTCTCTGCCGTGTTACTACGGTGGGGTTGTGGGGTACCTCCGAGCTGTGTGACGAGCCAACGAAGCCCAGCCCAAAAAATATTTGGACTACCGTCCAATTCAACAGATCCCTGTCATCACTACCGGATGGTCTTTTAGCCATTTTTTGATAACGACAAAGGGTAACATTGTCATTTTAAGTATTCCCACACCTTTCGTGTGAGAAACGAAAAAAAAAAAAAAAATGCTTTCAAGTTCAATTTGTTACGAGGCAAAAACAATTTTCTTCGGCTTAAAAACGCGTAATTTTTATAATTTAAATGTAAATTGATAATCTTTTTATAGTTTAGACTGAAATAATTTTATTATATTTTTATCTAAATCAACGACCACAAATTTTAAATACTTTATACTCATGTAATTTATTTCAAAAATATATAAGCCCTTTATATTTCAAAATTGAATAAATCATTCATTTATAATTCGAGTATTTTTATTTACAAAATAGTATTGATTCTCCGTATCAAGTCATACGAAGAGTCACATTTTATATTATGAAATAAAATAATCAATCTTTCTTATTTTTGAATTAACGCGCGAGATTGGAGTTGGGAAGAAAATATTATTTCCTAGATGCGGTATCAATCAAAATTAAATTAAATATATTGATAAAGTGTGAATTGTATTATTTTATCTATTTACTATCCATTGGAAGAGTACATATAGCAATTTTACTATGTTTTTCATGGCCGGTCTCAAACCCGGATAAAGGAGGAGGGTTGTGTTAGGTAGTCGACAGTTAGTATAAAACTTCGTCGAATTTTTTTATGGATTTTCTGACACTTAATTTATCGGAGGACATGCCCCTAAACAGATCTAATTGGCGTCGACAAATCCATATAGTCGACCCTACCTAGTGGAAAAAGGTTTGGTTTGGTTTGATTTTGGAAGAGTACATATAACAATTTTAAAACGATACAACAATTCATCATATATGAAGAGTAGAATTAGGGGTTCCAGGCTCGAGTCCAAGCTCACAGTGAGGTTTAATTCTGAATGTAAATGCCAACTGTAAGGTGGGTAGAAAGCCTTGATTCACATGTCTTTTTTTTTTTTTTTTTTCTTAAACCATTTTTTGGGAATGAAATTTGCTAAAAGGTATTTAGGAAGTGAAACGAGTACAAACCCTTGCATCTTTATAGACTTTGCCAGGTCGACAAAAATAGCCCCTGTATGGGGCACAGTGAATGTCTTGTGAGCAAATGCACAACCCTTCTAGAGCACAACCCTCTTTCACTATGGTCACACCCTCTCTCAATCTGAGAATTTTGTCAGACCAGTCGCTAGAGAAGAGCCCTGAGGGGCCATACTTGTCTTTAACCTTAAAGAACTCTCTTGCATTTCTGTATTTGTTGATGGCTCCCTCGAACGCCACATTCCGGTTCTTGCCCTAATGGGGGAGGCCTCCGTATTTGAACAAGCCAAGCTGCTCAACCTCCTCCAGTACGTCTTCGTAAATATTAAATTATTTTATCATTTTAGTGGCCCATATAACTTATTATATGATTCTAATATAATAGGGTCTAATATGATGGTCATTGGGCATAATAGTAATTAGAGTCAAAGGGTTTAAAATCCCTCCCCTCTCCCTATTTTATATGAGACAGTTACAAAAAAATAACGGATCATATCTTTTCTTTCTCTTTCACTTTTCTTCACCATCAAAGAAGAAATAAAGGAAAAAGGTAGAGTGGGAGAAAGTCATCAAGAAAATCAATTCAGATTTTCTTTTTCTGCATGTATAAATCAAAGGCAATGGATAACGGTATGTTTCGAAACCATCTCGTTCAATGAAACTGAAATTGATTGTTACTGTCAAATAAAGGACTTTGCATTAGAAAACCACATTTACATAAAGAACCTGTCTTTGAAAAATCTAAGAATGTCTTACAATTGATATCAGAGCCGGTATGTAAACACCTTGATTTGTTGTCAAAATTAAAGTCGTTTAGTTCGTGTAATATAAATATCCATGTTTTTCGAAACGAAAAACCTAATATTAAATGCTCCTGTTTCTCGAAACGGAATTTGCCATCACATAGAATTAAATGCTGCAGTTTCTCAAACATTAATTTTGGTCTGGATAATGCTTCACGAACGTGGATAACGACTGCTACATATTTTCCATGGAAGACATGTTAGGAATAAATTAGTTAAAATTAACGTTGTTTCTGTTTGCGAATTCATGGATCATCATTTCGTTTAATATTTACTGTTATAAGAAATGCTAGATTGATTTCTTGGTTAAAGCATATAATGGCGAATTCATTAAAGAATGACGTCGTTGACGTTGTTGAAAGAATCTTTTGTTCCGATGGCTATGGATCTTCGAAACATTATTTATTCATTTATTTATTTATTTTTTCTTTCCGAAAGTGGAAAATAAAAACAAATATCTATAAATATATACATGCTATATTCATGACATATCTTATTTGAATTGAATGGTTTTGATTGTTGAAATCATGTTAGGGTGAATGCTGACACTGAAAGTTTTCCTAATCAAATGTTTATTATAACAAAAACTTATTAGTCACCAAAGTGGCCTAGCTTGAAAAGATTTAGACATTTAATTTTGTATTTTCAATTGTTCATGTTCATGTGATGCCAATAAATGACATAAAGGTTTGAAATGAACAATTGTGATCATTAGTCATAATGCTAGGAGATCATCCAAAGATGGATCATTGCTTATAATTAATGATACTAAAAGAGATTCATTGATATGCTGGGTGAATATGATTGTATATCTAAAGATAACATGCATATTGACTTAAGTATGATTGATTGATCTATCAAAGTATATTTAAGTTAGCATCATTATTGGTTGAAGTTATGCATTCGAGTATCACCCAAAGGTGAACTCAAATTCATAATCAAGGTTTATAATATATCTGAATCCATTTAAGTTTACTCAAAGCATTAATGTGTATATTTGGATTATATTTGCAGCTTCTAGCAATTTATTCGCTTTGGGCAATGGAATGATCAAGTTCAACGGGCTGAATTATGCAAAATGGTCTGAACAGATCCGGTTTTAACTGGGTATTTTGGATTTGGACTTAGCAATTATTTCAGATAAAAAGCCTGCAGCCATTACTGAGGCTAGTACAAAGTTTGACAAGTCTCTTTATGAGGCTTGGGAACGGTCTAATAGGCTGAGTTTGAACTTGATGCGAATGACGATAGCTGAAAATGTCAAGCCATCAATGCCTAGGACGGAAAATGCAAAGGAGTGTATGATGAAAATTAAGGAATACTCTCAATCAGATATAGCTGACAAATCTATTGTAGGGAGCCTAATGAGTGAACTGACGACCAAGAAATTTGATTAGTCACAGCCTATTCATGATCATGTGACAGGCATGGCTAATCTAGCAGCAAAACTAAAGTCAATAGGCATGGATGTGAGTGAATCTTTTTTGGTTCAATTCATCATCAACTCACTTCCTCCTGAGTTTGGTCAGTTCCAGGTAAATTACAATACCATTAAGGAAAAATGAAACCTTCAGGAAATAAAGGCCATATTGGTTCAGGAAGAATGGAGATTAAAGAAGATGAAGGATCACTCTGTTCATCTCACTGTTCATAATGAAGCTAGTAACAGCAAGTCAAAACCAGGCAAGAAGAATAAGAAGAAGGATAAGGCTTATATAAAGGTTAATGAAGGTCAAATCCATAAAGAGCAGAAGTGCTATTTCTGCAAGAAGACTGGTCATTTCAAGAAGGACTGTCCAAAAAGAAAGGCTTGGTTCGAAAAGAAAGGTATATACTATGTATCAGTAAGTTTTGAATCAAATGTTATTGAAGTGCCTAATAACACTTGGTGGTTAGACTCTGGTGCTACTACTCATGTGCCACATGTTATGCAGGGATTCCTTTCAATCCAACCCATAAAAGGAAGAACTGAAAAGTTCATTTATATGGGGAACAGAATGAAGGCACAAATAGAGGGAATCAGGACGTACAGATTGATCTTGGATATTGGGTGTCGCCTGGATCTAGAAAAGTGTCTCTATGTTCCTGAATGTGCTAGGAATTTGGTTTCTGTTGCAAAGTTGGATGATGTAGGGTTTAACTTTAAGATTGGAAACGGTGTATTTTTATTGTATAAACATATGTACTGTTATGGATCTAGTACTTTAGTTGATAGTTTGTATCGTTTTAATCTTGATGTTATGTATGCTAAATCTCTGTTTTTTGTTGAGCATAGTATAAGTAACAAACGTAATGCATATAATGAATGTTCAGCTTTCTTATGGCATCAAAGGTTAGGTCATATATCCAAAGAAAGGATGTTGAGGTTGGTGAAAGGTGAAATCTTACCTCAATTGGAATTTACTGACTGGGATATATGTGTTGATTGTATAAAAGGTAAACAAACTAGACACATATTAAAGAATCCGGCCACAAGAAGTAATGAACTTCTTGAATTGATACACACTGACATATGTGGTCCTTTTGACATTCCAACATGGGATGGCAAAAAATATTTCATCACATTTATTGATGACTACTCCTGATAATGTTATTTATATCTACTGCATGAAAAGTCTCAATCAGTGGACATCCTAGAGGTGTTTGTTAATGAAGTAGAAAGGCAGTTGGATAGAAAAGTGAAAGTAGTGAGATCAGATAGAGGTGGTGAATATTTTGGTAAATTCAATGAAAATGGACAATGTCCTCGTCCATTTACAAAATTCCTTCAAAGTTGAGGCATATGTGCACAGTATACAATGCCTGGTACACCACAATAAAATGGTGTGGCTGAAAGGCGAAATCGAACACTTATGGATATGGTTAGGAGTATGTTAAGTTGCAGCACTGTACCTTTATCCTTATGGATGCATGCTTTAAAAACTGCTACATATTTGCTAAATAGGGTTCCTAGTAAGGTAGTTCCTAAGACTCTTTATGAATTATGGACAAGAAGGAAACCCAGTTTAAGGCACCTTCACGTTTGGGGTTGCCTAGCAGAAATAAGGATATATAATCCACATGGAAAGAAGCTTGATGCAAGGACCATTAGTGGTTACTTCATCAGCTATCCTGAAAAATCAAAAGAGTACAGGTTTTATTGTCCTAACCACAGCACAAGAATAGTTGAATCTGGTAATGCTCGGTTCATTGAAAATGGTCAATTTAATAGGAGTGGGGAATCATGAAAGGTGAATCATCGAGAATTTCAAGAGGAAACCCTTACACCTAGTGTTTCTACTTAGGTTTTTATTCCTTTTGTCGCATCACAGTCGCGCAACATACTGAAACAACAAGTTAATTTTCCAAACACGCAAAGTGAACACATTAGAGATGAGCCAAGCAACAATGTGCAAGTCACAAATGAGCAAGTGGTATCACAAGAAATGGCATTACGGAGGTCTACAAGATAGAAAAGACTAGCTATATCGAATGACTATGTTGTTTACTCACTTGAACATGAATCTGACTTAAGCATTGATAAAGATCCAGTCTCATTTAGGCAAGCCATGGAATGTAGTGATTCTGAAAGTTGGTTCAATGCTATGAAGGAAGAGATGAAATCAATGGATGTAAATAAAGTATGGGAGCTAGTAGAGTTGCCTGAAGGATCAAAACGAGTTGGCTGTAAATGGGTCTTCAAGACCAAGCGAGACTCAAAAGGCAACATCAAAAGATACAAGGCCAGGCTTGTTGCCAAAGGTTACACTCAAAAAGATGGCATTGACTATAAAGAGACATTCTCTCCAGTTTCTAAGAAGGACTCCTTAAGAATTATTATGGTTTTGGTGGCTCATTATGATCTAGAGTTTCACCAAATGGATGTAAAGACCACATTTTTGAATGGTGACTTGGAAGAGGAAGTTTATATGGACTAACCTGAAGGTTTTATAACCACTAGACATGAAAACTTAGGGCCTGTTTGGCCTACCAAATTTTACCAAAAGTTACCAAACTTTAACTACTTTTTGTATTTTCTTCCAATAAAATTTTAACATTTATCACCTTTATGTCACATCTTTCTATTTTTATTGTACTTTTGGCCAACCAAACAGGCCCTTAGTGTGTAAGTTAAAGAAGTCAATATATGGATTAAAACAAGCTTCCCGACAATGGTATATTAAGTTTAATAATACCATTACGTCATATAGTTTTGTAGAGAACACCGTTGATCGGTGTATCTATATGAAGGTCAGTGGGAGCAAATTTATTATATTAGTCTTATATGTTGACGATATTCTTCTGGCTGCTAATGACATAGGTTTGTTACATAATGTTAAGGATTTTCTCTCTAAAACTTTTGAAATGAAAGATATGGGTGAGGCATCCTATGTAATAAGAATAGAGATATTTCGCAACAGGTCGCAAGGACTGTTGGGATTATCTCAGAAATGCTATATCAATAAAGTATTAGAGAAATTTAGAATGGAAAATTGCTCCACAAGAATGGTTCCAATTCAGAAAGGGGATAAGTTCAGTGAATTGCAATGTCCAAAGAATGATTTGGAATGAAAATTAATGGAATCTATTCCCTATGCATCACTGGTTGGAAGCTTGATGTATGCTCAGACATGCACTCGGCCAAATATTAGTTTTGCTGTAGGAATGTTAGGCCGATATCAGAGTAACCCTGGAATGGACTATTGGAAAGCTGCAAAGAAAGTACTTAGGTACTTACAAGGCACCAAGGATTACATGCTTACATACAGAAGGTCAAATCATCTTGAAGTAGTAGGCTATTCGGATTCAGATTATGCTGGATGTGTAGACTCAAGGAAATCTACATTTGGTTACATGTTTCTGTTAGCTGGAGGAACAGTTTCATGGAAGAGTGGGAAGCAGTCTGTCATTGCTACTTCTACTATGGAGGCTGAATTTATGGCATGCTTTGAGGCCACCATTCATGCATTGTGGTTGCGGAACTTTGTCTTAGGGCTTGGTATTGTCGGCAGTATAGCTAGGCCGTTAAGAATTTACTGTGATAATTCTGCAGCTGTTTTCTTCTCTAAAAATGATAGGTATTCTAAGGGTGCGAAACACATGGATTTGAAGTACTTGTCTATTAAAGAAGAAGTGCAAAACCAAAAAGTGTCAATTGAGCATATTGGTACTGAACTGATGATAGCAGATCCGTTAACTAAAAGTTTGCTACCAAAAACATTTACTGGACATGTTGAACGGATGGGCATTTTAGACAGGTCCTCGTTGATTTGATATTGTAATATGTATATATATATACATATGGTTGTCTTGTTTGTATTGTTATGACACTTGTGAATTCAATTAAAGTTATGGTTTTGTTTGCTTGTTTGTTATCTACATCAAGTTGTATACAGGTATTGTTTGTAAGATAACTAGTAGCATATTTGGAAATAATAAATTTAAGGATTATAATGTTCCTCAATGTAAGTTGTCATGAGTTAAAATTGATCATGTGATACATGGAAGGAATCATGTCGTTAAATGATATGTGACCGCCATGATCCGGTCATTTTAATTAAGTTGAGAATTATGACTCGATGAATTCAAAATATGGTGCACACTTATTTTGTTATTGAATCATCAACTAGTAACATGGGCCAAGTGAGAGATTGTTAAATTATTTTATCATTTTAGTGGCCCATGTAACTTATTATATGATTCTAATATAATAGGGTCTAATATGATGGTCATTGGGCATAATGGTAATTAGAGTCAAATGGTTTAAAATCTCTCCCCTCTCCCTATTTTATATGAGACAGTTACAAAAAAGTAACGGATCATATCTTTTCTCTCTCTTTCACTTTTCTTCACCATCAAAGAAAAAATAAAAGAAAATGGTAGAGTGGGAGAAAATCATCAAGAAAATCAATTCAGATTTTCTTTTTTCTGCATGTATAAATCAAAGGCAATGGATAACGGTATGTTTTGAAACCATCTCGTTCAATGAAACTGAAATTGATTGTTAATGTCAAATAAAGGACTTTGCATTAGAAAACCACATTTACATAAAGATCCTGCCTTTGAAAAATCTAAGAACGTCTTACAGTAAAGCCTAGGACTCATGGGGTCTTTGCTCCGATGATAAGTGATATCAAAGTCAATGCCATCTTCTTGTTTGCCCAAGTAAGCACTCCAGACTTTAACGTAGCGCATAAGGCCTTAACGTAGGCCTCAAAGTCAAACAGTGCCCACTCTTCTTTTATTATTAGTATTTATTGAACCACCCCAAATTTATAAACAATTATGTCAAATTAATTTTTTTATGCCCTTAGTCTTTCTAATTACTTTTCTTTAATAAAACCCATTCCATAAAAATGCAAAGCTTTAGCCGCAAGATCCCCAATACCAACCCAACGCAGCATAAAAACAACCCTTCTCACCCTCTTTTCTATGTCTTGTTTAATCCCCCGCTGCACGATTCCTTGCCTAGCTCTTCATTTCACATATATTTGTTGATTTTGTTCTTATTCTGGCGACAATAGCTCATGTCAAGTGGGTCTCTTCGTCTTCTTTCTTTTTCTTGGTTTTCAATACACAATGTGCGAAAACCTTTCCATGGCTTCAATCGACCAGCCCAAGCCATTGAATCCAAAAACCTAGTCGTGACTGCCCCACCTGGTATGCCACAAACGACAATTGGTGATATAGCAGCCGCCGGCGGAGCTCTCGACAAGAGCACAATTTGATTGTTGATTTTATTATTGTTTTTAAATTTCTTATCTACAAAGTGTTAAACATTTGATTCAAAAATTGTTTTTTTTTTTTTTTTAATTTGAAAATTTCTTGCCAACGAAACAGAGAGTAAAAAGTACAACTAGTTGCTTCGCTAGATTTTTACTCATATATATATATATATATATATTCAATTTTGCCCCAGAACATAGTTAATCTTAAATAAAATTTTAATAATTTTAATTTTAAAAAATTTATTTTAACATAAGTAATTACTATAGGTATAGTTAATAATACACGAGAAGTAATGGAAACATTTTGGGAAAAAAAATCCATACATTTTGTGTGATTTAAAACTTCAATAGGAGTGTAATTTTTATTTTTATAGCCGATATGCAAGATGCTGAGAATGAGAAAAAGATGCACAACCACTTTTTTTTAAGGATTTTATATTTTTAAAAATATTTTATTAATGTGAAATAAGAATTAAGTCATTAAACAAAGATTTTTTTTTGGGCAATTAAGAAGCTTACACATTGACCAGTAACTTTTTATTTTTAATTTTTTATTTTTTAAGGTGTTTGTGATTTTAATACTATTTTATATACTTCTCTTTAATTGATATTCAAAATAAAAAAAAAATTAAAAATATTTTACAGATAAGGTAATTAAGGATCTCTTATGCAACGTTAGGCGCAAAAAGTCTTAAGAGTCTATCCCTCTGTGGCAATCGAGTTGAGCCGAGTCGATCTTAACTTTAACTTATTCGAACTTGGCTCAACCTTTTTATGCTAAACTCGAGTTTTTATATAAGTTCGAGTTTAGCTCGATAAAGAAAAATTTAGATTCGAGGTCGATTTGTGAATAACTCGATTAAATCAAAACGACGTCGTTTTATTTTCAAATATTAAAAATATATAATAAAAAGATTATTAAAAATATATACATATTATTTTAGCGATTCTCCTCATGAGCTTTCGAATCGAATTTTTTTATGCTCGAACTCGAGCTCGAACTCCAATCTAAAAAAATCATAAATCAAGCTCAGTTTCAGCTCGTTTTATTCACGAACTGAGATCGAGCCAACCTTTTTTCAAGTCGAACTCGAATAGCTCGCGAATAGCTTAATTCGTTTCCACTCCTAGCATTTGGCAACAAAATTTTTAGTAAAAAATTATTAACTTTTAATTTTTGAGTGTTTGGTAAACCATCAAATTTTACCTTTTTTTTCACTTTACTATAATAATTTCTCAATTTAAAAGTTATCAAAAATTGATAAAAATTACTAAAAGTTGCTAAAAAATTTATCAAACACCCAAAAATTATAAAAAAATTACTAAAAAATTATTACTTACTTTACCAAATATGTCAAAAAATACAACTAATAACTTTTGGCAAAAAGATGCTAAAAGTTATTAAAATTGTGTCTTCAAACATTCCTGGGTATGTTTGACTTTTCACCAAAAGTTATAAAAAATTAATTTACCTTTCAAACAAAAAATATATATAAAAAATTAACTTTTTATACTTTCAGTAAAATACTAGTATATATATATATTTTTTAATTTTTATGTATTTGGTAAGCACATTTTGCTAAGAAAATGTGGGAAGGGAGTGGATCCGGTGCACCACGGACCGTTGAATCAAACTCAGCATCCAGTGCACCACGGACCGTTAGATCAAACTTAGCACATTGACCTGAGTTTGATCCAACGGTTCGTGGTGCACTGGATGCACCGGACCTACCACCGGTCCAGAAAATGTAATTCAACATCAAAAATTGCTAATTTAATAATAAAAGCAAACTTTTATGTGTTTGATTAGACACTGGTATTAAAAAAAACAAATCCGGTAAAAATTGAGTTTGTCCAAACAATCAAAAAATTAAAAAACTGAAAAGTAGGAAAAAATTGAACCACCAAATGCTTAGTTTCGTGCGTGGTGTTGGAGGAGAAAGAGAGATTGCAGCGTTCAGAATGAAAAACTGATGGATACATTTGGTTTCGTGATCGAAATTTAAGTATTGGATGTAGAACTTTTTAAGTAATGAAACACTTTCCTATCATTAGAGTGTGCAAAATGGAATTGAAATTAAATAATCGAATCAAATTTAATTCTAATTGGGTTTCGATTATTTTAATTATCCAAATTATATTCGGCTTCTTATCTTTACATAACTGATTGAAAAATCCAATAAATTATTTATATATAATAAATTTAAAAAATAAAATTAGAGAGTAAATATTTATATATATAAATAAAATTTTGGTTAATATAATAACTTTAAGTTTGTAAAAAAATAAAATAAAATAATATATTTTTATATATAATATAATTTTGATTAATTCCATTCTAACCAAAATGAAAATAAATTATTTCAATTAATTAATGCGATTCAATCCTCTACCTTTTAGTTGGATAATTCTGTTCTTTTTGTTAAGGAAGTGAAATAATTTAAACAATTTCAAAAAAATTAAAAATCGAATTAAAAACCGAACAATCACCTCTATTTGTATTTACGTCAAGTGCACTTAATTTTTCTATATTTTACCATTAGTTTTATTTTATCTTAAGTACTTTAAATTATTTTATCTGCTCTTATACTTTAAAACTGTCCTGGTTTATCTACTTTTATCAAGTATAAATAGAATTTTTTCAAAATTACAAGAGGCCTGTTACCTTTAAGGGAGAAGTAAAGAAGACAGAGAGAATTGTATAATAGAAAAGAACTGTATTGTATTATGTATTTTACAATGGTAGAAGATGAGCCTTATATATGCATAAACTGAGACTTAAATTAAGAATGTACATATTCAGAATATGTTAGTTACTATATATTAAATATATTTTAACATATATATATATATAATCAAATCAAATCAGGTATATATGTTAACAATATATACGATTTTTTTTTGAAAGAATAATTAATGTTTCCGTTGTTAGCATTACGAAGCCTCCTTCATGGGCGGATGCACATAACAAAAGAGGTTAATTGATCTTATTGGAAGTAAAATTTTTATAGAAAATAGTATAATTTTTAAAATATTTTTGTACTTTTACCTTATAAAATATATTTTTTAAAATAAATTACTCTTACACTTTAAACAATTTTTAAGTTTTGTCTCTACTGGAAACAAAATTTCTTTAAAAAATAGTATAATTTTTGAGATATTTTACCCTTATAAAATATATCTTTCAAAATAAATTACCCCTATATCTCAAGCAATTTACAAGTTTTGCTCCCATTAGAAGTAAAATTTCTTTAGAAAATAGTATAATTTTTTAGGTATTTTTATCTTTTTACCCCTATAAAATATATCTCTCAAAATAGATTATTCATAATTCAAATACACTGTCTTTATTTATTGACTTAACTCCACTATAACAAACTTCTTAATCCGCCGCTGCCCTCTTTGTTCTTCACATGGTGAATGTAAATTCCGACTCTCTTGCAGGCGGTGAAAAATTCTACGATAACCAAAATAGAGAGATTACCTCCACAAACAAATAATGAGAAAATCCGCCAGTAATACCTCTATAATACTGGGAGAAATCATCCATTAATGAAAAGACGTCGATAGTTGGGACTATTACTATTATTACGATTACCACCTTCACCGTGCTTGTTGAGGGATGCGTTTCATTCCCGTTCCCCTTTGACTTTCTGTGATCACCGACCAACCAAAAAAAAAAAAAAAATTGGAAGATTGATTTTTTTATTAATCTTTTATTTTAATTTTACCTTAAGCGGTCGGCGGGACTCTATATTTTTTTGAAAAAATAAGTAAATATCAAAAAATAATTTTACATAGAAAATTAATTTTATATTATATAAGTAGCATTTGGAGTGGTAAAAAAATAAGAAAACAAAATAAAATGAGATAAAAACGTGGTTTTAGGTTAATTTTAGCATTTGATATTTCCTTTCTAAATTGTGTTTTTTAGAGTTGAACAGTAGTAAACCGTTAGAATGGTTTCTCAGATCTGTTCTAACGTCCTCATTCATTGTTCATCTCTCTTTCTCTTTCTCTGTTTTTTTTTTTTTTTTTTGAAATTGCATTTCTTGAAGATGAATAGTGATAATCCGTTAGAACGATTTATTCAAATCTGTTCTGTCTGATTCAAAAAATCTCCAGATAATAGTTCTTCTCTCTTTCCAAATCTTATCTTTTCAAGATGAACAGTGGTAAGTTTTCTCAAATCTGTTCTAACGGATTCAAAAAATCTCTAAATAATAGTTCTTTTCTCTCTAGATCTTATCTTTTTTAGATGAACAGTGATAATCCATTAGAACGGTTTTTCAAAATCTATTCTAACAAATTCAAACGGTTTCGTGAGCTTAGGACAAAATGATATGCGTTTGAAAGCTTTCGACTCGGAAAATATAATTATCAAAAAAAATTTTTGTACTCGGTTAATTCCCTTTTGGATTTTCTATTTTTTTTAGCGAAATATTTAAGTTTTTTGAAATTAGTAAATGTGAGAATGTGTAAATATCTAATAAAGAATTTTAGTAATTTGTAAAAATTGTTGGAGATTTATTTTATTTTATTTTGTTTGCTGGAACACCAAACGGTGCCATATATATATATATATATATATATTTCTAATTTCATAAATAATTTCATATATTACTTATCCCTATCTATCTTTTCACGAGATTATACGTTCTTATTAATGTCTCTATAATTGGATTTTTTTTTTTTGACAAATCTCACAAAATAAAATCAAATTACATAAAATTCACCATTTCAAACAAATTATATTAAGTTTGTCGGTTTTCAAAATTTCTTATGTCATGAACCAAAATATGGTGAAGGAAAGAAAGATAGCGGGCTGAAGAGTCTGGGATTAATAGGTTCTGGGTTCGACTCATTTTAGGGGCAGTCATTCCTCTAATTGTAGAGGCCATCTAACAGCCTTCTCGGCTGATCCGATCAGCCAGGGCTTGCCTAGGCTAGTTTACCTCCTCGTGGTTCTTTACCGGCTAGAGTCACGGGACGGGTTTCACCCAGTGCGCACCCATGGGTAGCGGTTGCGGACTTCTTCCCGACCCCAGAAGAAAGATGCAATTAATCCGACAATATAAAGAACTACTGGCAGTAGCGACAGCCCTTTTATTTTGGCAATTCAATGTTCTACCAGTCCATCGATCACTTGAGGAAGGAAAAATTATTTCAAAAGAATGGGGAACATAAATGTTCTATATATCAACAAGAATTAAATATACTGATTAAGTGTGAATTAATTGAAATATTTTATATATTTATTATGGGTCCGACTAAAAACAAAGAATAATTCATCACTGGGAATTAATGAAATTTGCTAAAAGACCTTTTAGGAAGTTTTTTGGTTGAAAAAGACCTTTTTGGAAGTTAAACGAGTACAAACCCTTGCATCTTCATAGACTTTGCCAGGTCGACATAAATAGCCCCTGCTTGGTGCACAGTGAACGTCTTGTGAGCAAATGCACAACCCTTCCAGAGCACAGCCCTCTTTCACTATGGTCACGCCATCTCTCAATCCGAGAATTTTGTCAGACCAGTCGCTAGAGAAGAGCCCTGAGGGATCATACTTGTCTTTAACCTTCAAGAACTCTCTTGCATTCCTGTATTTGTTGATCACTCCGTCGAACGCCAGATTGCGGTTCTTGCCCCAGTGGGGGAGGCCTCCGTACTTGAACAAGCCTAGCTGCTCGACCTCCTCCAGTACGTCTTCGTAAAGCCTAGGCCTCATGGGGTCTTTGCTCCGATAATAAGTGATATCAAAATCTACGGCGTCTTCTTGTTTGCCCAAGTAAGCACTCGAGGCCTTGACATAGCGCATGAGGATTCCATTGTAGATCTCTACGCCACACATGGATTTGGGCTCCAACTCAACCAGCTTTTGTACATCCTGGATGAAGCTCTTCACTCTGGACAAGCTGATGCTGAATCCAGTTTGGTGAAAGAAGATGCCATTCACTCGAGGGTCCCATGGACAAGCCGTCAGCAGTAAGTCTTCACGACTATTTAAGCATGATCCAGACGACTGTACCCGATTGTTATAACCAACTACCGGATACCCCGTAAAGAGGATACCTGCATCAAACAATTAAAGTTACGTTATCATTAATTGCATCATTAATTGTATATACACACATATATATGTCTTGTTGAGCGAAAGTGAACAAATAAAATATATATATATATATAAATCCTCTACATCGACAGGAGGTTTCGATTGATTTTTTAACAAAACATATTACCAAACCCTATTTGCTAACCACCCTTATATATATTGGTTATAAAAAATAAAAAAAAGTCTAAAAATAAAAAAAATTTGCTTCCGGAGTGCTGCCCCATTAACTAAAATTCATAAAAATTTCCAATCGGATCGTACAACTTTCCTCGGATTAGAAACATGGGTAGAGCAAGGAAAAAAAAAAATTGGAATACTAGCCACAATGATCAACATCTCCATTACCATAATGCATTCTTTTTTGCTACTGAATTAATTAAAACATATATGGTGAATGGGATTAATTAGATTGTATCATGCACGGTTCATATGTACTTGAGCGGGAATTAACTAATTAAGGAAGTAATTACCATTGTTGGTCAATCCGTAGGCAAGGGTTTTGAGCGTTAGCGTATTAAGTCTTCCACTTCTGCATTTCCCATCAGCATCTCCTGTAGATTCTTGTATCTCCTCTATTATTGAGACCAAACATGCATATATGCATAAACCATCATATATACATATATATATATATTTATAATTAATAAAGACAGATGTTATGTCTAAATCATTTTCATATATAATAATAGAGATCATGTAGAATTTTAAGAAATTAAGCAGAAAGATGCTAATTAACCTGAGGCTCTAATCGCTGACAGTATAAGTGAGGGTGTGGATCGGAATGCAATGAAGTTATAGAGACCGTTGCCAGACACGTTCGACGAGACTCGATCATCTTTCCGGTAGACCACCGCTCGCTGACTTGGGTACCATGTTATATCAGCAAACTCGTGTTGGTTGCCAAAGCTAGCCACTTGATCTCCCAAGTCTCTGTCACTCTTTTTTAAGTAGGTGATGGATCGCTTGAATAGGGGTTCTATTTTCAGAGTGACCTATAATAATTCATTAATTAAATACATCAACAGACAAACTGATAATATAATTTCAACATATGTAACCAGTGAAATTATATTTATATAACCTGTGAAATAACTCCAAGAACACCGAGGGAGACTCTAGCAGCATTCAGGTCAGGATCACCATTGGAAAGGGTCCGGACCTTGGCGTAGCCCTCTTCGGGTCCAGCTGGAGTAACGATTCGGAGTTGAACCACATAATCATGGACTGAACTCCCGATGCCCCACAGAGTGCTTCCGTGGGCACCCGTTCCTAGCATGCCACCCACGGTCAAGCCCCACCAATACGGGGCAGAGGGCAGTGCTAACCCAACCCCAGCTGCATCACTGATCAACTGTCTCAGTGTCATACCACTCTCAACCCTAATGGTCATACTGCTGCTGTCAATCTCCAGCGTACGGTTGAGATATTTGGTGCTTATAAGGAGGCCATCCTTACCGCTGCCGGGACAAACCAGCTTGGGCAAACTATGAGAGGAGCGAGTGGCTACTTTCATTTTCCTTCCTTCCTTTGTTGCCGCTGCTACTAATGAGATGAGCTCTTCTTCCGTGGTGGGGTAGGCAACCTCTGCTACTCGGCACACACTCCTGTCGGGAAAGGCTCCATAGGCGTTTGTGATGGTGCAATTTCTATTGCTTCCCCATGAACAGTTTATGGGATCTTCGGGAGGACTGCAATGCACCAATATCATCATTATTAGCATACATTTTAGCAAACAAAACACCTGAAACGACATGCCTTTTTATTTTTATTTTTGGATCAATGAATTTGTTAGTCTTTTGGTCTTGGTGTAATACAACGGGCTGCAATACATATATATATAAATATATAGTTGACTATAAGTTCCGGTCTTAAACTCCCAGCAGGTTGTACCTTGCAGAAGGCTCTTGCCGCCTACAATAAGGCTACATTTGTTTGGGGGTATAAAAAATAAGGATAAGCAATACTATGTTCATTAGCAATGATGTAATGTGATGGATGGAAGATAAGTAATATCATGATATGATAGAAGATAAGTAATATTATATTTAGTGTATATAAAAGAAACTGATATAAATAATGAGATAAGTACTTGAAATGATTTTATTATTCGTATAATAAAATCAATATTATCAATTATATTTTTATACTATCTTTATATCACGTATTTATATAATTTATTATATTAATATTATTTTAGACATTTAATGTATAGTTGTTAAAATAATATTATTGTATAATGTAATGTATAACATATTATAGATATTATAATATATTAAATTAATACGTTAATATATACATATATATATATATATATATATTAACTAATATTAAAATAATATTTGTGTAATTAGTATACTAAACCATATATTAAAACAATATTATAATATAATACATTAATACATATGGATTTTATATTAAAATAATAATATAATGTAATGTCATATACGTTATAATAAATAATATAATATATAGAAGGGTGGGCAAAAGGATTATTTTGCCTTTATCCCAAGGGATGGTACTTATTATACCACATTCTTCTTGTTTGAAGGTATTAATAATTTTCTCACTTTTTCCAACCAAATATGAAATTAAAGTGAGTCTTACGAACATAAAGATCAATCTCAAGCTTTAATCCCGCACAAATAAACATAGCGTAAGATTATTATAATGGATACTCTGCTTCGCTCTTTATGATAATTTAACAAGTTTCGTAAGCAACTTGGAGGAGGATTCTCTTAACCCGTGACTAATTCATGGCCATTTAGTACTTGGTACTCGACTAAAAGCCCATTTTAACGAATTTTAAATTCTAGAAAACGATTCGATCACTTAATTAATTTTTGGTCGTGTATATATATATATATATACACGTATTTTTTGAAAGAGCAATTAATGTACCTGTTGTTTAGCATTATTACTTACCCTCTTTCTTCCTCGCACAATGAATGCAAATTCCGTCTCTGCAGGCAGTGAAAAATTCTATGCTAACCAAAACAGGCAGATTACCTCAACAAACAAGTAATGGCAAAACCCGCTCGCAGCTCAGCATATATAAAACGCAACAGCACTTCCAAAATAATGACCTCATTGAAATGGATAGAATTTCCTATTTTAAAATCAAGTTGGAAGGGACACTGTATATAGACAGATATCATCATATTGATGAGCATGAGTAGACCCCCCCCCCCCAAAAAAAAAGAGGATGCGTTCCGTGTGTTCATACACACACACATATATATATATATATACATATATAAAAGTTATTAAGGTCTCTCCAAATTATGCGGGTCCAATTTTTATTTTCTATATTTGTGTCATAGTCACAAACATAAAGAAAGATTGATTGCAGGTTGCAAAACTAATTATAGGTCATAATCAGGAGGTGCAATTCTCATATTAAAAGATTGGACCATAATATTGCAGTTACTTTTGCGTTGAAGAGTAATCTTATGACGTGCGTATATATCCTTGAGAGATTAGGGTTTTGTAACTGTTTTCTGGTATACCTTCATTATTATATAAATTTTTTTTTCCTTGAGATTGATTGCCTTTCCTTGATGTTGTAATTAAATTCTTGTTAGTTTACCTCTCCATTATTAATATTGTGGGATCAATTGAAATTGAAGTACCATATGATCATAAATAAGATAAATAAATAAAATACTAAAATAATTAAAAATTATCTAAATATCTAACATTTATTAAATATTTAATGTAATTTCAAGTCTTAATTTAATGAACTCATTATTAATTATTATTAAAAAAAAAAACAGCTGTTGCATGTACAATTAAATAATAATTTTACAAGTGTGTTAAAAGCTTATGATAATTTTACTTCATAAGAACAATATGTTAATTTGAAATAACACAAAATAATTAAGTAATGACTTCAATTTAGCGAGATTATTGAAATGTTATATAAGCTCAAATTAATAAATCATGAATGGTTTATACCGGTCACTAGTTAATTCTAATTTTTAATGGTTTTTAGTCGGGTTTTTTTTTTTTTTTGGTCAAAAACGCATTTGAGTTATAAATGGAACTACTTTTAAAATTAAATTAGAAATTTACTATTTTAATCGGCTGAGGCAATATGAATTTTAAAACATTTAATTTCTTTCCCATGTATCCCTTGAACTTAAAAAAATTTTTGAACCAATTAAGGATATTCATTTGTTCGTACCAAATATTAATAATATCCATATAAACTAAAATTTTACTTAGAAACCAATGATAATTAGCATCTGATAAGGTTGATTATTGATAATGATTATATATATAGATAAAAAGGGGGGGAATGATATGCTATTAGTTAGAATTTTAACTTGTCATAGAAATTAAGAAGTTGTTTGAGCTAATTACTAAGATAAATAATTTATTAAAATAATTTTTTTTAATCACAAATATGCTGGCACTTTATTTTATTATATTTATCCTCGTTAAAATGGAATCCACCACTCAAAATCTTTATATTTTTATTGCAAGGGGAAAGGATAATAGGGCCCTGCAAGCCAGAAGTCCATGTCATGGTGGGCCGGAAATTCAAGCAGAATTTTTTAAAATTTTTTTTTCCGTCCAAAACATTAAACTAATTATTGCTTCCATCAACTTCCCAAAAAATTAATAAAATAGAGAATAATAAAAATAATAAAAAAATATTGATATTTAAAAACATAAAGTCAAGACCCTTGTTAGAATGTCAATTAGAAATATTTAAATATGTAATTATATATATATATATATATATATATATATATATATGTATGTATGTATTAGATATGTTTTATATAAAATAACATTGAGTAAAGAAATAATTTTTTGAGTTTTTCATACGTCAGTATAATTTAACTATATTATTTTATACAAAAATTTTCTAAACAATTTCATACATCATTATCATCTTTACTAATCAATAATTTCAAAATATTTCATTACCCTCCCAAAATTTTTGTTGCATGTATCTTTATGATAATTATTCGTTATATTTAAATCATAGTAACATTATGTGAATAAAAATAATAAATTCATTTTAAATTTAAGAATTTGATCAAACATTTATTTACAAATTTGACCACACGTTATTATAAATTTTTGAATTTTGAAATTACACGCCACTTAAGAGTGGAGAATTATGCAACCAATGTCATCTCCATCGCATTTTCTATCAAAGGGAATTTCTTTTCCCTCCATCAAATTATCTAGTCTCTCCCTAAAAGAGGGAAACCCCTTTCCTTAAAAATTTTTTAATACCGAAAAGAAGTAAAAAAGTTTTCCAGTCACTTTATTCAACTTTTTAAAAGAATTGTTCAATCGACTAACTTTTTTGTGAAGGTGCATAATTATGGCCCAAAAAATTGAAATTAGCTAAATATTAAGGGTTTGTTTCATAAAATTATGAGTTTTCAATTTTTTATTTTTGTGTTTATTTTTCGATTTTTAATTTTCATTTTTATGATAAGAAAACGTTTTTGATAATAATAATTGTTAGTTGATAGTTACATATATTATTGAGAGGGTAGTCAGAAGTTATGAATGGCAACCGGCGGCTAAGGTTGTGATCGGTTGGTGATGGTCTGTCGACTATGACAATGGTTGAAAGTAGGTGACAGTTGACTGGTGATGGTCGAAAGTCGGTGATGATTAATTGATGGTGGCATTAGTTAAAGGGGGCAGTGTGGGTGATGATCAATGGTGAGTAATTGTTGTAACTAGTGTAATGGTGGTAGTTATAAAAGAAAATGAAAATTTGAGAAAACATATTTTTTATATTTTTAAAAATTTTAAAAATACTTTTTTTAAAAAAAATTGATAATTAAAAATAATTTTACCAAATGAGTTTTCATATTCAATTTTCAAAAAAGAAAACAAAAACTAAAAACTAAAAATTAGAAATTAAAAATTTTGGCAAATCAGACCTAGAGCAGTTAGCTGTGATCCATGCAATCAACTAACTTTTTTTCAGGTTTGATTTGCATGAGTCTCACATGAGTTATTTGTGATCGATTCATTAATCTTGCTCATTTGGATCCTTAAATTTTATCAAAAAATTTTATATTTTACCATTTTTTTTTCTATTTTTATTAACTTTTTACACCTTTAATCGATTTCAAGATCAACTTTAGGTAAAAAAATTAGCAAAAAAGTGGAATCCAAACGCCACCTATTACCAGCTCCACCTTGTATGAAAAATAATAATAAATATTTTCCAGCTCCACCAAGGTGGGATCATCAAGAGTCAAATATTAACTAGCGTTCGAAATCATTTTCCACTTAACCGCAAGTTTCTCACATTAAAGTTTTAATTGGGTCACCAATTCACACTCAGTTTGGACTTCAGTGTCGTAGCTCTCCGTGGGGGAGACAGTTGAAAGGGCTGTTCAAGCTGCGGTTCATATTCCTTTTTATATGTGTGGATTGCTTTTTTATATATTTTTCTTGAATATTATATATATATATATATATATATATATATATTCAGTATGCACATGGTTGAATTAAAGTAGTTATGTAAATACAGCACACAGGTTGGCATATTTTTTAAAGCCCGGGGATAAGCCAAACCCCAAAAAGAAGTAAAAGTAGTGGCTGCAAACAAAAGTCCAAACTAAGTAGATCGAACGATTAATGGAAGAAATCATGAACGCGGTCCCGAAAATATCTAGCCCAAAATCAACGTTAATTCTACAACACATTCAGTCCTCTCAAAAGCTGAAAACAGTCTTCTCAAAATGAGATTCATATGACCGACTACCTTTGTAGCTAATGAACACCAAAAAAAAAAAAAAAAAACTTCAAAACACTTTCGGAGACAAGAAATCCTAAAGCCTACTCAAATGTTTAATTGATTACCACATACATCCCAACTGTTAATTTAATAAAAAAAAAGCACCTGCATTGCAAATTTAGCTCTAAGGCATGCCGTAATAGCTGTCATTAATCATCTCAAAAACCTCCATAAGTCACTGGTGGATGAAGGAGAGATCTCACTGCCAAGGCTATCTGTATAGCAGGAATCGTAGTTGGATTGTTGCTCCACCCCCAAATTTAATCCACTCATGCTCTTAAAGCTTGGACTCTTCAAATTATGTCCATATCCTCCTCCTCCATACCCCGTTCCTAGATTGTATGGGTCTGGGACTGGGAATGACAGGCGCTTTTTGGCTGATCCAACTCGTTCTTTCTCCGGTGTTGATGGTCTTTGCCTTGGCGCACTCTGTGACCGAGCCCTGGCCTTGGCAGACTCTGTAGCAGCCATGTAATTGGGCATTGCACCGACACCACCACCAGAAGCCCCACCAGTTGTACCCCTTGTCTGATATTGCAAACGGCCATTGTAGTGGTAATTAGACCTTAAGCTTGGTGTCTGAGTTGTGTGGTAGTTTCTTTCTTCTCTAGCACAGTGAGGACTTGCAGAACGAACTTGAAGAGGCCTTGGTTTGGATGGAGAGGGTGTAACAGAGGAGTGATAGTGATTTTGATGGGATCGATGAAGAGGAGAACCATGAGATTGTGAATTGGATCTCTGGTGCTGTTGGGGATATTGGTGCTGGTTTGCTCGTTGGAAATTTGGAGCTAGATACGAGTAAGGTTGTGAGCCATCAATTTCTACAGTCTTAATAGGACTCTGATCAATTGAGGCTCTTCCCCTGTTCTCCCATGGCTTTGCAGGCATCCACCTATCCAACCACTGGGGCCCCACACCAATCTCATCCTCATTGCCAATTGATTTGTTCCTACTAGTTCTCCACATCTGTTGTCATGGCATTGTAAAAAAAAACATTTACAGAAGTAGTTCATAAATTCATCATCTAGATAACTCCAACAACTTATTAGCACCCTATAAATTGAGTATTACATCGATATCATAAAGATGAACCTGTTGAGAGAAGGCCTGAGATAAGGTTTTCCCATTCTTCAAAGCAGCCTTGAGCTTTTTATTTTGTAACATAGCTTTCACCTCCTCAACTGTGTGCGCGCCTTCATCCCAATCATCGGCAATGCTGCTTCCATCCTTTGACTGTGAACATATAATTGCAAATATTGCAATAGATAGGAATCTGAATCTTGGATGAATTAAAAGAAAAATTTTTTTTTTTAATTTTTGGGTAAAATTAATTAACTGAATGTACCATCGACTTCCTATCAAAAGTATCCTGAAGATATGGCGATTCCCATAAGCTATTGGTGTCACTCAGTGTTGATTTTCTGCTGCCTTCTTGGGATTGCCTCACACGTTGATCCAGTACGCGGGACTGCACCCGAACCAGTGCTTGCATGCATCTAAGTGTCATCTTTGCTTGCTTACGAACATTGTGGCCCCTTACTAAAGCTTGCAACTTTACAAGCCCTTTTAGTGCACGAAGAGCTCTCCTTGCCTTCACTTCAAACCCATTGCCGGTTAAAAAATCAACATAAAAATAAATATTCTCATCATTGAAACTAAGAAACAAATGCTGCATTTCATTTCCAGAGCAAGGATTTTTGAAGTATACTCTTACTAATTTCAAAAGAAACCCCTTTCCCCCCTCCCCCGATCCGACATGGCTCCTAGTTAAGCTAAATCTTCAGCAAACAGTAATTTAAACATCATTCATGAAATTTTTGTATGTTCTAACTAAGATAATAAAAATTAGCACAAATGTTGTAAAATGATTAATAAGACTAGCTCTGTAAGCATATTTTTGTTACCAGATATCCTCTAAATGATGTCTGAATAACAATGGCAGCCTTGTGTTCTGTGGCAATATTAGAAATAGAAGGGGGCCTGGCGAGGCGTGCAACCTCCATGGCCGCATGTGCTGAGGCCACTGCCGCCTCAGCCGCTGCAGCCGTGGCCACTGCCACCGCAATCGCCCGTCTTTGCTCGGCGCTGGTCAGAGACTTAGCATCGCCACCAACGCCACCAGTATTCGTCACTTTTGGTGGGGTAATTTGATGCGTCGCTGCTGGTTCATGGTTTGTGGGCTTGCGGAAAAGCCATCTCCTTTTCTCTCTTTTCTGAGTAAAAAAAAAAAAAAAAAAACGCAACTTTACCTATAACAAGACACAGATGAAGAAAGAGCAAAATTAGTAAGGAAAGGGTTGGAATTAACCTTATCTTCTTCTTCTTCATGTTGTTGTTCTTGATCATCTTGGTTGTGTTCATTTTTCCTTCTAGTGTTCCTCTTTTCAGTTTCCTTAGTAGGAGATCTAAATGCCCTTTTGACGGCAGTCAACCACGAGGACCCAGCTTTCTTGCCCATAGAGAGGTGCAGAGAAGACTTCTGGCAGTAAGCTGCATTTACAGCTTAAAACTGCTAAAAGGGGCTGTCAAGAAAAACAAGAAGAGAAATGGGAAGAGATGAGAGAGCGAAGTGTTGAGTTTGAATACGGCAGAGGGAGAGCCAGAAGGGTTTTTGGTAAAAGAATTCTTAGGGTCTTTATTTTATTTATTGTTGCTGAAGCATTGGAAGACAGCAATGGTGGGTTGTCAGAGAAAGAGCGAGTGAAATCGAGAGCACGTTCAAAGCAGAGGGAGAGAGCACGTTGAGGATTGCACAGAAACCCAAGCGCTCTTCAATGGCGCCAACCCATAAATGAAGTCCTTTTGCAGGGCGGGCTACAAAGCCTGTGGGATTTTCCTAATATAATTTCTTAGAAAACTTGTGGGCAGCTCTCATGGTCTCGCGTGTTCCAGTAGGCGGGCTTTCCTCAAACCAACACTTCACATAAACCTGCAAAACGATTGGGCTGCGCTTGGTTTGTTTGCGCTGGTAGCAATATATATTTTATTACGATTGGAAAATTTGGGCTGGGCTGGGCTGGGCTGGGCTTATACTAATGGTCGCCCGTGCATATAATCAGTCTTATGCAATCAAACCCAATACATTTTTGGGGCATCTATACATATCTATGTCACATTATCGTCTTAAACATTTCCAAGCATCAGTAATTAAAAATTAGCTGAACCAATGATTCCGCTATCAAATGAAGATTAATTGAGTTCTTTCTAATTTTTTTCCCCCTTAGCAATATATCTTCTTTTTTTTTTTTCATTTTATTACAAAATATAAAGGCACTTTAGGTAAAAGAATAGAGCTACAGCGAGAGAGAGAGAGGGGGGGGGGTGCCTTCAACTGTTTGTGGTGTGAGCCCAGATATATATTTATATTGAATGAGAGAAGGGATAGGCGAATATCTTTATTAAAGAGGCCAAAAGCGAATTTGGTTCTTTCATCCGTTGACTGGCTCATGAGTCAAACCTCGATCATTTCCACTGAAAGTAGACTTAAAAAACAAAAAAACTTACAATTAAAATCTTCAATTAATGGGGGAAAAAATAACATGAAAGAGACGATGTACAATAATGGAGGAAGCATAAAATATTCTAAAATGGCATGCATTAATTTCCAAGCAAGTAACCTTTAATTAACTATTTGAGGCCGCGGAATGCGGGTGAATTTTTTCGTATTAATAATTAATAAAAAATATTTTATTTTTATAAATTATGAATATTTACTTAATTTTTTTATTAATTTTTATTTTTATATATGTTTTAAATACTAGAACATACACGATACTTTTTAATTTTATTGATATGTAAGCCGTTAGAGGAAGTTAAAGAATATTATGAGAAAAAAATTATCAAAAATAAGAACAACCCAAAAAGGAGATTCACTGAATTTATGGATTTGTCCTATAAAAGTGTAGATAGATAAGGTATAAGAAATTCAAAGGCTAAGGATCTAGCCATACATATTTTTCCAGACAATATATGTGTGTACAAACTTAGTACAAAGCTAGCTAGAATTTTATGATAGGGTCAAAAATATTTTAATAAAAAATTAAATAATTATAATTTAAAAATATTGATACTTATTTAGACCGAAAGATTAACAGAGAAAGAATCGAAATTAAGTTTGAGATTGAATTATATGTATAATTCTTATTGCACTGAAAAAAAAAAAAAAAAGATAAAGGGGAGATGGAATATATAAGGAAAAATGTGAAAAGATGATGATAATGGTTGGGCAGAGTATAAAAATGGAAGTTGAAGAGGAATAGATTTGTGGGTTTCTGTTGAAAAAGAAAAAAAAATAATTTATTATCTTTTATCATTTTTTATGCAAGTGTCATTATAAAAGTTATGTTGACTAGAAACTTTTTATCCGTAAAAAAGGAGGCCATTGTTAAAGGATATAAGTGAGAACATATATATTTATGGTTTCCATTGAAAAAGATAAAAAGTAATTCATTAGTTTTTATCTTACATGAGCCTAATAAAATAAATTAAGTTGGCTGAAAACTTTTTAATTATCAAGGGGATTATTATTAAAGAAATATTAATTTTTTATAAAATATAATATATGTGTATAAATTTATACAAAGTTAGGGGGTTATCACCGCCCTTTGCCCTACACTGCCAACCTCTTACCTGTATACGCTATCAAACTTCTACTGTGAAAAAGATTACCCTCTGACTAGGTCTTGGAGGTCCATATATATCTAAAATGTGTGTAATAGAAACTCAAGAGGGTAAGGTACATATATGATTTTAAATGGGATTTTATGATTTTAAGTGAACTCGATCATTGTCCCTTGAATTTATGATCATCACATTCCCAAAAAATTGTACCTCTATGTTATTTCTAATACAAAATATAATAAAAAATTAAGTCAATAATATATATATATATATGTTGCCCAAACCTTAGATATTGTCGTTTATTTTTCCTACATAACATTTAAATTCACAACAAACCTTCATGTTCTTGTATATATGACAAGTTCAACCCCCTGATATACTGTCACAACTCATACAAGCTGTGTAAGTATATGTGAAAATTGGGATGTGTTGTTGAAGTTCTCCATAATTCTACCAAAAATAATAATAAGAAGAAGAAGAAGAAGAAAAGGTATATATATTGGACGTACATGAACAATAAAAACCGGAAACAAATTTAATATCAAGCGGCAAAGGAGATCCTCCCTCATCCGTACATATTAATTATTGAACGTTAGTCAAAAGGTTCCTCGACATGGAGAAAGGTGGTAGGAATATTTTTCCTGCGTACATATTGAAGAGAAAAGAGTCACAAATTTTCCCTCTTTTCCTCACATCAAATTACTGTCCTTTGAGGGGTTTGATTCCTTTGGCCTTTTCTCAAACATGATTAGCTAGCTTCCGAAGCCAACCCTTCATTTTCATCTCCAAGTAGAATTATTAATTAAAGTGTGCCCACTTTTTGATTTAGATGTTACCAACCTTTTCCCCACCTCACCTAACGTTTGATTAACTAGCTAACTTTGAGCTCCCCATTAAAGTCACTAACTTTTCGATATACATTCAACTGTAAGGGAATCTCTCAAAAAACTCCCTTTTTTTTTTGGTTAGTAAACTCCATAAATTCCAGGAAATTGCCACTTTGTGCTGGAGAGAGCATGATAATCCCCATTTGGGTGCGCAATACTGTGGCTGGCCAGCTGTTACGGGGCCTTTATCCTTGAATGATAATCGTAAGCAACCACATTTTACACGGTGTGAATACAGGTTCACTATGGAAAGACTTGGCTCGCATAATCAACCTCATCCTATCTAAAATAGCTATATATATATATATATATATGCATGAACGATTGTTATTTTTTTTTTAATACTTTGAATAATGCGGCATTACTTACAAGATTTTTAACTTAATATCATTATCATACATAATAAATATACAAAATCACCCTCGATCAGGTTCACACCCAAAAGTTTTTAAGCTATCTGGCAAACATATAACTAAATGCTTAGATGTTAATTAGTTTGTAATTTTGTGCGGTTGATTTGAATAGAACACAGTATATTGCATCAGAGGACACAACCACTAGCTGTTGTTATATATATTAATGGGATCCATTTGGATACCAATTAATTAAGAACACAACAGTAATTTTCGATACATTAGGGAGTAATTTATCTATCTGTACTATCATATATATATATATATATATATATATAATAATTAGGGATATCACATAGGATATGTTTAGAGTAATAAAAAGTGAAATAAAATGAGATAAATTGTGAATTTATAAATCTTGCAGTGAAATAAAAAAGTAAATAACTTTTAAAGATTTTTAGAAATTTTTAAAGATTCCAGTATTTTATCTCTCATCAAATGCACCCATAAGTTTATCCTATCAGTTGCAACGAATGCTTCACAATTTCTATCTCTTTGCAAATTAATGAATAACTTTTTCTAATTTCATATTTCCATCTTTTTTTTTTTTTTAATTTTCAATGCAATGTACAGAATTGCTTAACTGGTAGAAAGTCCTTGATAACATGAGACTGAGGGTTGGACGATCAATTATATGAATGCCTTGCAAACTGGCTAGTTAGTTTCCCAATATTTATATGACAAACAATATATTATCAAGTCCATTGTATTTCCAAATATATAACTATTATTGTGTTAACTACTTTTTTTCCTTTTTTTTTCCCTTTATTTATATAAAAAAAAAATCATAAAGTACGTGATGCAATGGGGTTGGGATTAGGGAAAGTCCTTGATAACATGAGATTGAGGGTTGGACAATCAATTATATGAATGTCTTGCAAACTGGCTAGTTAGTTTCCCAATATTTATATGACAAATAATATATTATCAAGCCCATTGTATTTCCAAATATATAACTACTATTGTGTTAACTACTTTTTTTTTTTCCTTTTTTTCCCTTTATTTATATAAAAAAATCATAAAATATGTGATGCAATGAGATTGGGATTAAGAAATCTAAAACAGTGGGATACACAAAAGAGGCGAAAGTTTCATTCTTGACATAGCTCAGAGGAGCCACCTATGTGCTCGAAATTATCTTAAATTTGGCAGACAAATGATAAATGCTCTTTTGACCAATACTCATCGCTTTACCTTAATTTAAGCTACTTTCATGCAAATTCTTTCATCTTAGCTCACAAATTATCAAATTTGCCGTTTTAAGAAATATTTAAATACCTCATGACTTTTGATTGAAAATTCGGATTTTGTTGCTACTTTTTTTAACAATATTATATTTTTCTATCACTACTCACTGCATCATTATGTATCCAATGTTTCCAAAAAAATGAAAAAGAAGATAGGAGGGGAAAGGTGATGTTGGAAAAGCGCATTTACGTCGTTATTATCTATGGTGTTAAGTTAATTGATCATCATGCAAATGGATAAATATTTAGTTACAAAAAGTAGCAGGATCGCGATATAAGGCAGACATTTTTTTGCAAATTAGATGAAATGTCCTTGAGAAATAGCCATACAGACCTTTTTGGTGCAACTTTTTGTGAGAAAAGTTGATGGGAATATGCGACTTGCTCCCTAATCGCCCTCCTCAAATTAAAATCAACTTGGAGGATGGCCGTAAAGAGAATAATTCTTTTGCCTCAGAAGCAAAATCCACTATTTTTATTTTTTTTTTTTTCCTTTTTCCCACACTGCGCATATGTGTTGTTTAATTATATATGTGCAGCCTTTTGGTTTTCTGTCCCTTTTTTCTCACAACATTATGGTACGTAGAAACCCCTGTATTGGAAATAGAAATCACTTCATGCATAGTTGCAATAATGACATCTACATAGCCAAAATGGAATTTGTTTTCGTAGGATATCGCTTAAGATATATATTCTTTATTTTAATGTTTATTTAACATATATAATACATATCAAAACCCATTTTAGGCCTATTAAATTTAAATTTTATTCTCGGAAGAACAGTTGCAACAGTGCCTCATGCTTGGAAGTGTCTTCTTCGTCGACAAATCTCAAAACACTCCCTCGACGTTAATATGTCTTCTCTCCTAACTCCCGATCACCTCCTTAGTTCTTCTCCTCTTTCTTTTTCTCTTCTTCTTTTTCTACTTGTATCTCTCTACATTCTTTAATTTCTTATGGTATTATGTTGTTTTATGGTCAAATTTGATCAAGAGCTTTTTTTTTTTAATTATTTGTGTGATTGAGCTAATTAATTAAAAGATCATCTGTGGGTAGATAAACAATATATGAAATTGATCCAGATCCCCCCTTTTTTTTTTGAGAGTAATTGAAGACTAACTAAGAGTCATTTCAGAATTGATACAAAATTTTAAAACTATAGGGGATTGATGTAAGCATTTACATTTTTTAATTAGCAGTCGTGTTATTGATTTAAAATTTTAGCGTCAATCATTTCATAGAATAGTTTGTGTAGAGCACAAAGTGAGAGATGCCTAACTTTTTTTTCATTTTATTTTACTATTTTTTTGAAAGATCTTGCGGGAGTAGATTTTTTTTTGTTCTCAGATGTTGATTTTAAATTCAGAAGTTATTTAAGGTTTTAAGTTTGGGGGAAACAATTTTACGTGATTGTTGTAGCAAAACTCACAGGGTGACTTACCAAAAAAAAAAAAAACTCACAGGGTGGTTGTTAATCGGTTCTTTCAAGTCTCCTACGCATTAGAATTTGTGGGAAGCAATTGGATTGAATTGAATTTAGAGATTCCTAATATTGTCAGTGTATTTCTCTAAAGCAATAACTAGGTGACATTAATTCAATGAATTATTTTGTTTTGCAGTACTTTAGATAGCCTAGAGTATTCCTTTGTCGTACATGTAGTTATTTTTATTTTTGTTTGATAAGTATTTCTTACTTATTTCAAAAAAAAAAAAAAAAAACTAAATAAATTTGGTACAAATAGAGGGACGGTCATTGCGGAGAATCTGTATCTAATTAAGTAGAGACGGGAATGGAAAGCATTTCATCCCAAAAGAAGGATAGGGGAAAAAATATATATTAATTAGTGGAAACGAAGACGGGGAAAGAAATTTTTTTTTTTTGTACCTGACTTTATTAACATACTGATATTGAAAAAAATTAAAATGAAATAAAAAGGAAAGAAAAGAAAAGTTCCAAGTTCCCTTGGTTTTGACGAGAGGAAGAGATCATAACTTGGTATATCTCATTCGACCAAACAATGAATCACCAAATCAGCATAAACTGGTAGCAAGAAAAAGTTAAATATTTATATTAAAACGTAACACCATGCATCCTGTGGAATTGTCATTTAGAATGATTTTATTTGTTGCACTCGTATGGCATGAAATTAAAATATTCATCACCTAAACTAGTGTATTTTCCTAGATTTAAAACTGAATTAATTTAAAATAGCTGTTCGGAAAGTTTAGAGTTTGCAAGAATTTAATTCCCTACTTACTGCTATACTGGACTTTGATGTGGCATGAGGAAAGATATGAACCTTAAACAGATGTGGCATGAGGAAAGATATGACCCTTAAACAGACGGAATGAAGAAAAAATTTGGTAAAGACTCAAGGCATTTGAGTTGAGTACTATTATCCTAGACTTCAATCCTACTTGTAATGAGTGAAAATTATGTTTAAGCTTTAGGCAATGACTAGTGATGGAATACGGGCCGGTCGGGCCGGACTTTTCCTTGACCCGATTGGCCTGCCTACTCTGTGTCAGGTCAAGGTTAAGAAAATTTTGCATTGACTCATCCTAATTTATTTTTTTAATATTTTTATATTATTTACATAGGTGAGTTGCGGATTGAGCGAGATCAGACGGGTTGCGAACTAGAGTAAGGTAGCTCAAGTCCTAACTTGAGTTACTTGGATTAGGGAGTACAGACGCTAAAGGCACGGGCTGACCCACCCCATCCCACCCCACCCCATCCCATTTATATCTCTAACAATGGTAGCTAGAGTTGTATTTAAAACTAGCTTTTAGTAATGTTTGATAATTTTTAATCAAAAGTTATTAATTAAAATTTTTTATACGTTGAGTAAAAATTAATAATTTTTAACAATTTTAGAAATTAAAAATTATTAAAAATTACATTTATTTGTGCAACCAAACGACCCCTTAAGTCAAGCCAATGTGTAAAGCCCAACGCTACTTATGCTCACATGGTTTACTTAGTTTTAGAAAGGAAAAAAAAAAAAGTAATTTTTATTTTTCTATACATGAACATTTTTATTTTTAGTTATTTTTTTATGAAGGTAAATAACATACCTAAAAATTGCTAAATAAAAAAATTTTTATTTTGATGAAAAATAAAAAATCATATAAAACAAAAAAAATGTAAAAAATAGAAAAACAATATTTTTCTTTCTAAACGGTGCCTTAGAGCCAAGTACTAAACTTGTGTTGGATTCTTTTATTAAATGATTGAACATTAGGGATTACTAGAAAATATTTATCGTGTGTTTGGTAAATTCAATATTCTGTTAAAACACATTCAAATTATCAATCAAATAATAATATGAAACTATAATGTAAAAGAAATTAATGGAAGAATATGGCCTGAGACACAGAAGGAGGATTGTCATTGTTCCTAAAGTAATTAATTTTTTCACGTGAAGGCCTAGCAAAAATAATAGCTTTAATATACAACCCGTACTCATACAATCACGCTCACACTACTCAAAGGTTATGTCTTCCGACAACTAATGGACCGTTAACTCGCATTGGCAAAAACTCAATCGATAGAAGATAATATATGTTGTCAACAAATAAATATTTGTAGAAATTAGAATTTACATCTCAAATATCTCTTGCTTTGGTCACATATATAAAGGTGCTACTGTAATCGTCGTGAAAATAAAAATAGCCAATTATTTATTTTAAAATATGAAACGGTCACGTTAACGACTCACAAAAAAAAAAAAACAAAAAAAATCACTAAAAATATACAATAAATATACTAAAAGTTTTGAAATTTAATTAAATATTCTAGTAGAAATATTAAGCCAAACATGGCTGCATGTTCATAAATATATATATATATATATAGCGGTTGGTTATATTTTGCATTCTTGAAAGATTAACTTTGATTATATGGTTGATCTGATTTGAGTTGAAAGGACAATCAATTCTGTTCCTGAGACATTGCTTTCCTGAGGAAGGCTGTAATGAAAAGGACAAATAAGAGGTACATAGAGGGAAAGCAAAAGAAATGGCACACGATGAGGAGTCAACACTAGAGGTACTTGCGTATGTAAGTACGTACCATGGCCTCAAATCACGCCATTTCTCCTTAGGCTTCAATTTCTAAAGCTACCAACCAACCTACTGTATCTATCAGAAACAAACACCAATTAACGTTTCTCTCAATTGTTTGAAATACAAGCAGCAGGGCGCTATACTTTAATTAGATCCATTAATTACTATGATCAACCAAATGAGAAATTGACTCTTAACATGAGTATAGGATCACCATCGATATTCGATCCTTAGCTAGCTCGGTGCCTCCGATCCACCGGGTTGACTCAGTTGAGTTAAAAACGTTTTTGAATCAATGGCCATCATTATCCCTTCTCATCATTAATTTTCGTAGTTGTGTATTGCTGGTCATCATGATGTATAATTGATTATTCCATCCATGGACCAGACAAAGATCGATATATATATTTCTTTCTGTGGCTTGGCTCGGCTCGGCTTAAAAGCAGCCATACATAGTACTACTCTTTGTGATCGCCAATGGGAAATAGACCGACCGGCCATGTTGTGGGGAGCCCACGGGCTGGAGCATTTTTGCCTTTAGCTCGAGCACTGACCAATTGAGCCGTGGACATGGACAAAGAAAATGAACAGACGTCTCCATGATCATTGACCATAGAGACAATGGATCTTAATTGTTTTCCTGTTAGCCAAAAGGTGGTCCAATGGGATGGTTTAACTCATAATTAATATTGCAGGTGGAATTAAACAACTTACATCAAACAAATTAAACCACATGATTGCTAGCTCGATCCTCCGATATGCATATTGAAAATGGGAGACATATATGGTGATTAACCATAGATAATGCCACACTAGCTACTACAATACATCTATGAATTATTTATACACTTTTATTTATATATGAAATCTATCCAATGAACCTTATTCCATAATTTGGTATGATCATCATAAGTATAACAACATCTTATTATTATTACTATAATATATGTATGCCATTATATTATCTAACGGGGAAGGGGGTTGCTCATCTCCAGTCATAGACTCGGAGCATTTGACAGATGGCATAAAGGGTCGGCAGCTGAAGACAAGGATGATGATGGGAAGCTCCAAAGGTCGAATTCCCCATTATCAGCATCCAGCTGTGCGCAGTGAAAAGCCCTGTTGGACGACGGTAATCGTAGCTGCTGCTGCGGTAACTGCTGCTGCTGATGGTGATAGGTGTTACAGGTCGGGGGGGAGAAAACAGCGTTGGAATCGTTAAATAAGCTCCCGACCTGCTTCGATGTCTCGCCATGCCCACTGAAGTGCGAATCTACCAGCCGATCGAGGTCTGTCCAGTCATTAAGGCTTGTTTCGGACCACTGATTACCATTAACTGAGTTGGTCACGGAAGCATCGTTGTTTGTGAGCATCTGGGCTTGAATTCGTTGGTAATTTGGTTGGCCACTAACCACAGAGTTTGGGCTCTCCAGACTTGGAAGATTCACAAATATTCTGTTGCTGTCATGGAAGGCGTTTTTCATGGTACTAGCAGTGTCGATTATTGGCATGGGAAAACCCGCCGCCGGGCTCTTCGTGGCTTCATCTTCCCTCTTGCAACTCCTTCCCATGTAATGAAAAATCTGTTCCAAGGTCCCTTCATCACTCGAACTGGGTCTTTGAATCCTTGTCACCGCTTCGAAAGCCGAATGGTTGGGGCTGTCTAGTATTTTGTAGTGATTTTTCTTCTTGAAGATACGACAAACCACCCACCCCTCTTCTTGTGTTGCTTCTCCAGTGGCATCGGTAATCTTCGTGCCGACATATGTCCAATTAATTAATTTAATTAATATATGAAATTAAATAATACATTTATATATATATATATATATATATATATGAAACTGAACAAATAATAAGCTAGATGACCTGAAAAGTATGGAAGAATTAATGGGCTTACATAATTATTGTGGGTATGATCAGCATTTATGTTGTCATCAAGTCTATACTCGTGCATGATCCAATCGGACTTTTGGCCGTGAGGAGCTCGACCTTTGTAGAAGACCAGAGTCTTCCTCATCCCAATCCGCCTAGAGTTACTGTAGATCACCTTATCCCGCCCAGTAGCTTTCCAGAACCCAGCAGCGGTTGCACGGTTTGTTCGCATCCCGGTTGGGTACTTCTTGTCTTTGTGGCTGAAGAAGTACCAATCATTCTGCGGGGTGGTTCCTATTTTACACCTTTCTGCCAATTATATGTGAATCAAACTCAAAATAAGCATCACACACACACACACACACACACACATATTTCTATATATATGCAGATCATAAAATGGATGAATTGAAAAATAAAATAATCATCAATATATATATATATATATATATTTGTAAAGGAGGCATCCGCAAGAACAAAGTACCTTGAATATCCCATGGCTCGAGCTTATTGAGATCGACGTCACGAATTACATCCAAGTCAATCTCCTCGTATGAAACCTTCTTCCTCAAGTAATACTGCAAGAGCTCCTCCTCTGTTGGATGAAAACGAAACCCCGGAGGGACCTGAGATTGCCCATTCACCGATATACTCATGTTTTCGGGCATCCACCAATCGATCAATGGACGATTAACTAATTGATTAAAAGTTTCTGAGCAACTAACTAAAATTAACGGTTGGCCAGGTGCCCAGTTTTTCTCACAAACGGGCCAGAGAGTTAGACAATGAAAGAGGATCAGACCCTATGGAAAGGAGAGATTTATATAGATCCATGTAGGAGGAATTAAGAACTCGATTGGTTCTCTCTCTCATGGGTGTGTATATATATATATATATATATTAGAGTAATATTACAGTATAGTATAGTATAGGGTAGATATAGAGGATGAATTAATTAACTAAGATGATCGATATATATATTTATATACACACTTTTGTGCAGACATTAAAAGGCATATTGTGGCACCAGCGAGCAAAGCCTCGTTTTGAATGTTCCCATGTTCAGGGCGCACGTAGTTGTATATCTATCCACGAATGGGGTCAGTTTCACTGTGCTTAGAGGCGCCAACCCAACTGCATCGATAGAGAAAGAAATGTCTAAATTAATTAAGTTATTAAAAAAGAAGTGGTTTGACAATTTGAAGGAAAAAGTAAAATGCTATCCTATTACCAAAATTTGTCCCCCCCAAAAAAATCAAAAAAGTCACTAGAATAACGTGGTAATGTAATAATGATATTTTTTAAATTAAAGTGTATTTTAATAAGTATTTTTATTTAAAATAATAAATACATAAGTTTTTACATATTTGACTTTTTTTAACAATTTTTTTGACAATATAAAATTATTATTACTTAGAGAGAAATTAAACAATATTTGATTAGTAATGAGAATGAAAACAGTGTGAGTTCTGTTTGATGATGTGAACGTATTGAGCATGAGGTTGAGAATAATTATATTTGATAAGCATGTATAATGAGTCTAAGGGTGAGAGTGATATATATTTGGTCGGGTAGAATAAATGGTAGAATAGATTAAGAATATGAATAGAGATATTCCTCCAAAATTATTTATCAAAAAGTAAGATTAAATAACGTGTCAATAACATTTACTTAATTAGAATCACTTTTTAATGGATTACTTTTTGTAAAGTTGTAAGGTCGCATTCATATATAATATCATTTTAATTTTATTTTTAATACAAATTTAATTTATTAGTAAATCACTACTAAGAAAAGCAAGCATTTTAACAAAAAATAAAAATTAAACTAAAACATTAGATGAAAAATCATTTTATTTATGGAAGAATAAGTTATTTTTATAATTTTTTAATGAATAATTTTTGTCCTCATAAAAAAATAAAAGGTGGACTCAACATGGTACATTTATCTTCCAAAACTAAAATTAAATTAAAAATAAAATTCCCATATTCATCCTATATATCCAACCAAAAGGAATTAAGAATCTTAATGCATAGAAAAAGGGGTTTAAAACCACCGAGCAGCACGTGAGGCCCACTAAGGATATTGCGGGAAATAACAGAATTGCAGAAGGGATGGCCACATCATGGTATGTACGACCCTCGACCTTACAGTATCCTTGCAAAAGCCACTCCAAAACCACCTTGTATATTTATATATATTTTTTATTGTTCTCTCTCTTTTGTTTTTAGCTGGACAACCACCGCCAACAAGGGACAGATGATGCTAGTGGGAGGCATTGAGCTTTCAACTCCCTTTTCTGGAAGCAGGGAAATGATGGATGCGAAACTGCATGGGGCTTCAGTTATTTCCCCCCACCCATACCCCCCCCTCTCTCTCTCTCTCTCTCTCTATAAATATATATATCTCATTCATTACTGTTAATACTACACTGTCGATAAGTCTTTAACCCTACCCTGATGTTACGTATACGTGAATTAAGTACCATTGGCAATCAATTAATTACCACAGTTGTTTAAGAAGTAGCTAGTAAAAATCAAGAACATCTATGCCTACAAGACTCAATTATCAAAATAATAACTAATAATTCTTGAGTTAGTTTGAGTGGCTCATGGATATACTCCCATAGAGACTATACGATTTCAATTCCTAATTCAAGCGAAATGTGTATGAGGATTAACATACATCTCTTTGGTTTGTCTATTGATTACGTGGTTCGTTGAAAGTTGCAATAAATCGGTAAGAGTTTCAAATTAAAAAAAAAAAAAATGATAACGAACAAATTTGTGTACTTCTACATTTTCAATGAAAAAGTTAATTAAAATGTATTTTAACAACAAATCATTGATACATTATTCTAATAATTTTCTTTTTATAAATTTTTATGATATACTAACTGTTGTATTGCCCTGTGGTACGTCCACATAAGCATTGTTTGACTCAAAGTAGGACACTAGATAAGTTCTAATGTTGGGATAATTCTATATGTTTGAGAGATAAGGTTGATCTCTTAATTTGAATAGTTGAGTTAATATCTAACTCTATCCTTTTACTGGTTGAGATGAGTTAGGCATCTCACTATTATATATAGACACAAACTAGTATTGAAAAAAAGATACAACAATCAATCTTCATCTCTCTCTCCATATATTCTCTCTTGGTTCTCTCTAGGGTACCATCTTAGTCCCTAGGGTTTTGGTTCGTGTGCTTTGTAGATACTCTAGTAGTATTCTATAAAAGCGAGAAGAGATCCATACAGAAATCTGCGCACGTGACAAAGGAGCTCGTAAAGCAAGCGAAGATCCTGAATCAAAAATTTTCCGCATAAAAAAGGTACAATAAATTTTATATTCATTATTTCCATATATTTTTTCCTACACTAACAATTTTTGAAATTGGACCAATATATGATAGAAGAAAAGTAAAGGGGTCTTAACAACCAGCGTATCAAGGGTTTCCAGCACGCACCCCGCCTCGCCAAAACATCATCATTTATGTGTGTGTGTTAAAGCGGAGGTGGGATGTTTTAGGATGACGTGGCATGGTTCATAAATTTTACTTTTTTTTTTTTTTTTACTTTTTACTGAATTTTTTTAAAATAAACCTCTAATTTTCCTATCGGACACGAGAAAGACACTTGAGTGATATGGTAGAGACAAGATAATCTCATCTGTATTATGTATAATAATACACGTACAACATCCTAATATATGATAACATGGTCTGTCATAATTTTTTCATTAGTAAAAAGACATATTTATCATTTTTTTCATCCCTAACCACCAACCTTTCTTTTCGATAATTTGAAGGACCAATAGTAATGTACATTATAACTCGAGAGAAAAACGAATGATAATAGTTGTCTTAATCAATCAAATTAATTGCTTCTCATTTTAAGCATTACACTGTAGACTTTTTCTTCCATTTTTGTTTTGATTATTGACTTACAAATATATGATTGAAGTACTTTTTATACTTATTATAACTTTTTTTTAATTAATAAAATTCCATTTAATTTTCAAAAAAAATGGGATGGTGATCTTACCCTGCATTGCACGGTCCCTTGCTGGTATGCATACGTATATATATAGAGAGAGAGAGAAAGAGAGAGACAAACACACACGTGTTGAAAAATTTTGAACTATTATTTGATTATGTGTAATTAGTAGTTGCCCGCCAGCTACATATGCATACAATTGTTATCTTGTCATGATTTTGATTTAATAATAATTACAAGCGTAATGAATTGAGTCATGAAGTGGATGTCACATCCGCTGTGGTGGATTTGTCTTCCTCGCTTCTACCTTTTGGGTATGTAGTGGTGGTATACATGTTTATATGCATACGTTATACTTACATATGATATTGTTGTCTATATTCCATGGACTACCTGGTCAATATATATAGTCTGCCTCAATATATCGCGGTGAGCTTAACTGGGGTGGTTTTCATTTTCCCATTTTAAAGAATAGAGGAACATCAATGTTCCAATCTCACCTACAACACAAATGGACTCTCAGGTGGACGGACTAGCAGCCTAGGAGTGTCTTGTAGTCGTATCCTTCTGCCAGCCACTTAATTGAAATATGACTACTCTCCCGCAGCTAGAGCTCCCATCCCACGTAAAGAATTTGATGCAAATCAATCACTTGAAATTATCATTCTGTTTGTTGTTTCAAACTTTCTATCATTTCATAAGACACCCATCCCCAGATCAAGTTGTCTGGCTTTCATCAATTAATTGTTACCCCCACCTTCCTAAACTTAATCTTAGCATCTTAGTAGAACACACGGTAAGATACACATGATACTCGTCTCAAAGTAAGATCAATCACGCATATTAATTGCTATTATTTCTGTCCTCTAGTATGAATTAAGAACATTTGTTGAACTAGTTTGAGGAAACTAGGCGTGAAAAGGCAACGATGTCTTTTAAGGATTTATGGTAAGTTTGGTAGGCGGAATAGAAAGCCGATGCAGAAAAAATGAGTAGAGATAAGAACTTTTCAGTTCTGTTGTTTTCTCCTTATATTTTGTTTGGTTTGAAGTATGGAAAAATGGCTCATGAATTTGTTGTCACTCATTTGGTTTGGATGGAAAAATTAGGATGGAAAATGTACAGTAAAATTACTATTATAAATTAATGCAAAGGAAAAATCAAAGGGCGTAAATGTAATTTTAACAACAAATGCTCTTATTTCCCCTTGTTTTCCTACCATCAGTGATTGGGAATAAATGCTGGGTGGCTCACCTATTTCTTTCCTCCTTCTTTCTCTTTCCTTTTTATTTTTCTTTCCAATCAAACAAGAAAAAATCGATGGTTTCTTTTAGTTTTCCATCCTTTCATCCAATTTTTCCTCAAGTCAAACGGACGGTTAAGAGCAATGCTATACTATATGTTATATAAAATTTACAAAAAAATTTAATTAAAATGGTATGAGAACTTGTGGAACAATAGGTTTTGAAGAAAAAAAAAAGGACTAAATTATTCATTAATTTAGATATTATCGTTTTGGCATTATTTTGATTCTATAATTTTTTTTTTCTATAGAATAACATTATCTTTGAAGAGTAGTATTTGGTATACATAAATGATTATTTCACAAAACCCAGTTACTTAATCATATATAGAGATTATCTTTGTGTCAAAAAAGAATACAAACTCTCTTCTAATTATTTCCCTTTTGTTGAACGTTTTATACTATTTATAATATATATATATATATATATATATATATATGTATATGGTTTTCCTCAAGTGAGTGCGACTTGTCATGTGCAACGGAGTCGTAAAATTAGTATGATAGGGTACAATTTATAAATATCAAAAGCTGATACTTCCAAATTAATTAGTTTTATAACTAGATTTCTAGAACTTGTAAAAATATATATATATATATATATATTTCTTAATTTCTTTGTTGTACGAACATATAATAAATGCTTTAAAATTTTAGAGATCCCTTTAAATATGTCAAATAATTTGGATTATTTCACTTTGGGAATTTTCTTAAATGTAATTACGCAAGTTAAATATTTTGTCATTATATTATTTTTAGATTCCAACCCACAAAACTGCACGCTAGTTTATAATAAAAGATTTAAAATCATAATTTGTTTTTTTTTTTTTGGCTATTTTCCCACTTTTAAGAGTTTATTTAAAAAATAAAAAATAAAAAATAGGGTTTAGGGCACGGGCAGAGCTACGTTGGGGCAAGGGGGGCAAGTGACTCCCCTCAAATTTTAGATAAAATTACTAAAATGCCCTTCTTATTATTTTAATTTTATTTAAAAATTAAATTAATTAAAAATTAAGATATTTTGATTTTATTAAAAATTTAAAGTTAACTCAAAATTTTTTAACATGTAAGAAGTTTAAAAGAATTAAACTTGGTATTTTTTGTGAAATAAAGTGTATCTTTTAATACATTATTGCATATTTTTGTTTATACTATTAGCAAATTTAGCATATAACATAATAAATTCTATAGATAATAAAATTTAATAATAATTATATTTTTTGTGGTAAGGGATATCTCTAATAAATTTCAGGTGCTTGAACCATTAACTGTGAGAAATATATTCACTAGTTAATACTCAAGAATAATTTATTTTCTCTCTAAAACTAACATCGTTTTTCTCCTACTCTTAATTGAAAAATAAGTCGATTGTTATTTTTTCTTAGGTATTCGGTGCCCCCTTGGCACCCGGTGCCCCCTGGTGCCCGATGCCCCCCTAGGCAAAAATTCTGGCTCCACCCCTGATTTAGGGTATAGGTTTGTAGTACCAAAATGGAAAAGAAAAAAATATTGGATTAATGAGAAAAAATAAGATTAAAAAATTAAAAAGTTTAGTGAGAGGGAGATACGTGACTAGTTAGAGGACTTTTGCGTAATTAGAAAAGAGGACTTTTTTTTACAGATGTCTCCGTTATAATCATGACATTTCCCTTCTAATTCTATAGCTCTAATCATTTTACACTTGCAAATTGACAAAGCAACAACTTTATACTTTTAACTAACCTGCACTTATTAGAAAAGAAACCCCCCCTCCCTCCCTCCCTCTCCTTCGTTATCTTTTTTTATTTACTTATATTATCTTCTGTGACTGTCTTTAATTACGTAGTGGCAAGTTTGACAAAATTCACCGTGTAAGCATATATAAATCTCTCTCTCTCTCTCTCTCTCTCTCTCATTATTAATCCAAAATACCGTCATCTTTGAGTTCTCATTTCCGCGTGAAAGAAAATAGACCTGCAACGTTTGCACGGGCGCAAGATTGAACTTATGCCACTGTCTACTTTCACCGACAAATCTCTTACGTACCAACGTGGCAAAAAGCACTGGGAAACTTGGCCGTGTAATTGGCTGGCGGTTGCTCATGAGGTCGCTTCTTTTTTACCAGTCTTTCTACTTTGATCAGGGAACAACTTACAAAATATATTATATTTGTATTGATAAATAAAATTATATTTGAGATTAGTCAAAAGTTAAAATTTTTGGATGGCATACTTTAGAATTAAAAGGTTTTAGAGTAAATAGATCTAAAAAATAATATGTAAATTTTAAACTCACTACAAGTAATTAAAATTATGAATGAAAAGTAGTGAAAATTGATAATAAAAAATTACCAAAAAAAAAAAAATTTGGATTATATTAGATTAATTATTCACACATATAAAATGAAAAAAAAAAAAGAATAAAATGTAAATCTAAGATTACATATAATGAAATTATAAAAAAAATACTTAATTTAATTTAAGCTTTAAAAAAATATAACTTATAATAGAAACGAAAGAGAGTAAGGGAATTCACATAAACAAGCTCAACTAATTTAAAATTAAAATTTTATTGTGTTGAGTTGAGTTGAGTTGGGTTGGTTTGAGTATTGAATTTGTCTTTCTCTGAAAATATGTCCAAGCATAAATTTTAATCTCATGGAAATTTAATTATGAGACTACCGCCTTTGGTGGCACTATCAATCCACGTAAAATTCAAAGAAACTGACAATAACTCCGTCGTTATGGTAGTAAGTAATCTATGTGACGGCATACCAAATGGAGGGCGGAGAGAAAGAGAGAGAGAGTGATAGATTGAATATAGTTGAAATCCACATGGGTTCGTGGTGTGCATGATTAATAGGATTCGTGTGGATTGACTAGTTTAATTATTTGTTAAAATACATTGTAGAAGGAACTTTGAAGATTGCATGGGAAGCAATATTACGGGTCCAGGTAGTAATAAGATTGTATTGTTAGAACTGTCGCAGTTGCGGTGAGATATCACCATTTTATGATAGGGAGATAAGGCATCACCTACTCACACTCAAAACTAAAGGGCAATAGAGCTGCTTTTAGTACCCACTAGTCAGTAGCTAAAATACCCACTTCGTCTTTATAACCACCCCCATCTTTCAACGAATAATTATACGAGACATCAGCGTGGCAGGTTTTGATAGAACTCCTCTACATATGCCCCTCTGAAGTAATTTATGCGTATTTCATCAAATAAATGTACCTCTCTGCCTTGTTTGCGCGTGTGTTCTGAACTAAGGTTTGGGTTGCATTATGTGAGAGAGTGACTTCAGGCATCATTGTAATCCTTCTTTAATTCCAATAAAAGTTATATATATATACATATATATATGTTGGGGTACTAATCAGTGCATTTAGCACTTAACTTCTTTTGTAATATGTTTAGAACAGTAGAATTGTCCTGTGCAGGTGAAAATGGGCAATGAATTTGTGCGCGTGCTGATCACATGACATATAGGATGTCCCAAATTAAGGACAATGAGTTATATCTATGCATGTAGAGTGTGTGTGTATGTATATATATATATATATCACAGATGCAAATAGGCTTTGCCTTTTAACTCTAATTATGCTTTGACTTTACCCGGCCATTGATCACTTGTGAAATGAGAACTGAGGACGCCATGCCCGCGAAGGTTTTCATGTACATACGTAGGTACCCTTTTGGAAAAACAAAATTACGATGCATGGAAAGTGATGTATCCTGGACATCAGATTATGTTTTAGTTCGGCAACTTTTAACGATGTCGTGTAAATTAGAATACTGAATTCATACTGCACATGTCATATAATCAAAGATTAGATTTTTACAGACTTTTTAAATTTTGAATATTAATAAATATATTAATTGTATTCATAGTTGGTAGGATCAATATCATTGGAAATTGCCCACCACATAAGCTCATGACATGGTGCCATTAAATATTTACTCTGATATTTGACAATTATATCATATTAATTACATAGTTTAGGAAAATTCACTCCTAAAATTTAAGTTTAATGAAAAAGATCTAAAGTATATAAACTACCACACTACCATCCATTGCTATGTGAAACATATGCACATATACCGTCTATTATATATAGAGTGGTTACGTAACATATCATCTTTTTCTAATTCTCATACTCATAATCAGTCTGTTGTTTAAATCTATTGTTTAAGTGTGGAATTCACATCACAATGGCGCTTCTATTTCATCCAATGATTTACGTAAAATCTACAAAATTCTATGATGAAAACGTAATAGCTGGGGCCCCAACCCAATGCACGTGTCATGCTTGCTTAGAACTTATCACATTACTTGGAATCGTTTACCGCTTTCTTGGACATTTTTCCTGCTCAAGTGGTGGACAAAGACCACTGAAAAACTTGTCCCCATCTGCTGGGCCACGGCCCAGCATTCTGGTAGAATATTTGAATTCTGTGCCCATTCCTTCACATCCATCATGTGTAGAGATATTTACTAATTGGACAATGAAAATTTAGCTTTTCTTTTACACTTTATAGATCCGTATCGAGACAAAAGGAATATCAACCAAACTAATTGAAAGCAAACCAAACTTAGAATAAAACTATTATTATTATTTTTTTTAAAAAAAATTGTGGAAGCAATTCTATTGAGAACAATACACACACATATATATATATATGTATATATATATATATATTAGGGTTTATTGGAAGGACACCGTTTCATGGATTTTGTATTCCAAAAATGTAATTTTTTGTGATTGAAAAGAAGAAAACATTTAAAATCGAGATTAGATCGTATGATCATTTGGATAGATTCGGAAAGAAAATTAGTCATTTTAAAATCTCTTAAAAAAAATGCCTGAATTTCAATGGATATCGAATTAACTAATTAGACTTAATATAAGCATATACCTAAATTAACCCGCCTCCCAATCCATGAATTTTTTTTGCTACATATCTATGCAATTAGAGGGATCTATATACATCTGACCTGGTGGTCTGCAAAATATGTTCTGCCAAGTAGGGGAAAAAGACGAAAATCAGTATCTTTCCTTTAAATCAGTATATTTCCTTTCTCTTTCTCAACTCTAATTTGCAAAAATGGATTTGATTCTAAACACATGCATTTTGCAATTCTAATTTTTTTTTTATAATAATGGAAATTATTTATTGTTTCATTGTTTTAAACATCCTCTGGAGCTAAAAAATAACCTGAAGCAGATCAAGTGCCAAAACTAGAGATGAATACAACAGTCTTCAAGACAAGAATTACAATTGTTTGTAAGATCTATATATATATTTATGTGTAGATGTATATATATATATATATATAGAATTCCTTGTTATGGTTTTGTAATTTCTTGAAATGTTTTGCATCTTTAATTTTAGTTGAATATTCTCTGACTTCCACTTTGATGAGTGGGTGTGGCGGTTTTATTTTGAGAATTAACTTTTTTTTTTTTTTTAATGATAAAATAGCTGGAACATGAGTCATGACATCAGAGTACGAGAGGAATTAATTATTAGTCTAATCGATGGCCTGAATCGAATGAAGCATTTCAATATCACTAAAGCTATTAATGTGGGTCATGGAATGGCCAAAAGGTTGTGAATTAATATTCCATGGATGAAAAGATAGATGTGAGAAAAATAAAAACACAGCAAATATGAAAACTCTGAAAAGTTGATATAGCCTGAGATTCCTTCAAAAAAGACAAATTAACACGTTTTTTATTTTTATTTTTATTTTTTAATCTATAGATCAGATCTCGTTTAATTATAATCTCAAGGGATTCAGCTATGTGAGAAAAATATATAATAAAGTGAAAAATCATTACCTGAGTCCATACTGATTTGTGTTAATGTGCTGTTGTAAACGTAAATCAATTCAAAAGGCTAACAACTAGGATACCAAACATTAGGGTTTTCGAATTGTGAACTTACATGGGGATTATGAATCCATTTGTTTGGCTAGAAATTGATCAATAATGTCATCTCTTATAGCGGGAATACTCTGCAGTCTACATCAAGTAAAGCGGCTTTCAGAAAAGTGAGTGGAATATTCCACGAGTGAATGATTTATTGAATTTAATATATTCATGTGACAATTAATCTAATTCAGACCAAAAGACCACTAGTAGTTACAAAAGATGAAGTGAGAGAAGATGCCCCTTGGTGTTGGTGATAATGCTCTTGGGGTTTGTAATTGCAAATGCAGTATATATTGATATACATACATATATCTAATTGACTAGCTTGTGTGTATATATATATATATATATTTATGTAAACCTACATTCAGCCATAGCCACCTCTCTCCCAAATTTTATACAACATTTTGGGTGATCGTACTTGGTATTATTAGCTCCCCGCTGGAATTGCTTCTGTATTCACTAAGCAACACTGGGGACGACAAGCCATCAACTTTTGTCATTTACCCAATTGCTTCCTCATATTAATTAACTGTATATCTAATATATGTATCACTTAATTTCCGTTCTTTTCCATAGCAGTTTAAAAACTTTTTAGGTACGAAGCATTGCTTCATTCACAATTAATCCAAGATGATTGCTGGAGAGAGAATATATCCATGGTCTACAAGGCCACGAATCGTCTCTCTCTGACATGAAAGCTGGTAGGGACTAAAACCAACTTTCTGTCCCATTAAACATTGATTTGTTGTCAAATCTGGGGGACAATCTTCTCTCCCCATCAAACTAATTACTCTACGTGATTTAATCATAATCATTTTTCTCAAGATAGATAATGTTAGTTTTATACGTGAGGCATCAAAATTTATTTAACAAAATACATTCTTTGATTTAACATTTGTTCCAGTCATAATAAAATTTTGTCCTGTCATCACTTATTATATATCTATATAATAAAACACATTATTTGAATTTGAAATTTGAAATTCAAATAATTATATATATTATATTTTGTGAAATTATACAAATAATATTTTACTTATTTATATAATAAAACGCATCCTTTGATTTGACATTTGTCCCAATCATCATAAAACTTTGCCACATCATCACTTATTATATATTTATATAATAAAACACATCATTTGAGTATGAAATTTGAAATTCAAATAAATATATATATTATATTTTGTAAAATCATACAAATTATATTTTACTTATATTATCTATTATTATTAAATAATGTATGGATGCCTATTAGACAAAATTAATTAAATTTTATATTTAAAAAATATATTTAAATTTTAAATTTTAAAAATTTTATTAAAAAATAAAAATTTAAATTAAAATTTTAATTTTTAATGTGCTTAAAACTTAAATTTTAAATATATGCACTTTTACACTATGTGTCATTTATATAATAAGAAGGTTTAAAAATTTGAATTTGAAATATTTTCAACTATTAAATTTGCTAAATGGCTAAGATTATTTTTCTTTTTCTCTCACTCTTCCCATATTTTTTTAATACTTTTTATATAAAAGATTTTAAATTAATATATAAAAAAAATGTAACATACACTTTTATGCTCTGCGTCATTTATATAACAAGAAGGTTTAAAATTTTGAATTTGAGATATTTTTAATGATTAAATTTACTAAATGGTCAGGATTATTATTATTATTTTTTTTCCTCTCATTCTTTTCATATTTTTTTAATACTTTTTATATAAAAAATTTTAAATTAATATTTTAAAAAAAGTAATAATATTTGTAATAAATAATAAAATTTTCTACCTTAATCTTTTTTGATTAATAATTTTTATTTTTATAGATTATTTTTACACTTTTTATGTAAATTAATTTGTTTCATAAATTTAAATTTAAGTTAACTACATACTAAATTATATTTCTGTGTTTTCAGGCACGGGTAATTGCTATTAAATAAATAAACTAAATGTGACCAGCTAGCAATATTGTGTGCAGGTTGACAAGAAATTGTGCGAGTTATCACCAAATCAATGTAAAATACTCCTATTTCACATCACTTGAGTGGAAATAAGTGAAGTATAATAAATTTATAATTCGACATTTTCAAAGTACAACATATTTTAAAGTCTCGCGGGCACCAAATTCAATTGAAACTTCATAATTAAATGTGCTTAGGCAAGAGTCATGTCAAAATAAGAGACTCCTCGAGAATTCCTCACATTCCACCTAATCGAATCTACAATTGTTACAAATACTATCGTAGATAATACTTAGTTGAAAATGAAAGAAGGAGATGTGAGGAACCACGGTGATGAAACCGAGTCGATGATCGCTAAAATATGGTGAAACACTTATATCCCATATTACTTATAAAAAGTTAAGTGAAGTGTCATTTATGCATAATTCAACATTTTCAAAATATAATGTGTTTTAAAATTGTGGTGTCGAGAGCATGCTTTGTGCATATGTAAGAACAGTATCAAAATAAGTGACCTCTTGAGCGGATAAATGAGCTGCGGGGTATTTATGCGCTAATGCAGAATTAGTATAAGTGACTCATTATCAAAATAAGTGAGTCATTGAAAAGTTTTTGTACTCAATTGAGCTCATAGAAGTTAATATTATGATGTGTAGTATATCAAAATAAATGAACTTTTGAAAAGTTCTCGCATTGTACTCAACCGAATTCAAAATAAATAATATTATAATTCTTTATTTATAGTATAGTCATATCATATTCAAAATGAGAAAAGTTAAAGGTATTTTTTTTTGTTAGTACTTTTTATACAAAATAAATTTACGAATATATAAAACTATGAATATAAATAAATATTACTTTAATTAAAAACACTTTAGACTTTATATCTTCCAAAAGTTTGACGATGGCGAGGGCTTCCGCTGCCCTTACAAATTATGTGAACTAGGTGCAGACTGGGAGAGGGTCTAGAGGCAATTTGATAATTCATAAATCACACATGCCTCAAAAAAAAAAAAAAAAAAAAAAAAAAGAAAGCCCTCAGTTTTCCAAACATGTGCAAAATATTGTCTGATGTCCTTAATGGTATATATTCCCATTTTAACTTCTTTTTTCAAATTCGTTGCGGAAGCCAGAAATTATTATTTCCTCTCCCTTTCCTTGTAGTACTATTCTTGTCATTTTGTTATTGTATTTTCAAACCACTCATACGTTGGATTTAGTTTCAAATAAGACAAAATAATTAAAATCCTTTAAGTTTTTAATTTATAACGTAAACGGGATATTATAAAAAATAAATAAAAATGTTTCTTTCAATCAAAATCGATATATTTATATACTTATATATAATCCATTTCTAGAAATCTTGTAACGTAAAGGGAAGGGTTATTCCCTTGCTATGATCGAAGCCTCACAAATGATTCACCCCAAATTCAAGTTAATTAACTGTTAGAATATTCTGTATTAATTAAATATAAGATATTCTTTATATATATTACTTATATTAAAATATTTTATAATAATTATAAAATATTCTTTATATATATTATTTATATTAAAATATTTATATTAAGTAATATATATAAATAATATATCACAACCTAATATAAAATATCCTAACATTAACTATTAAGTTGGTCCAATTCACACAGATAATTTAATTTGATTAATATATAATTACGTCAAAAACTTTCCAACCCTATTTCAACAAATTATGTATTTTAAACAAGAGTTAGTAATTTGAATTAATAAATAGCTAGCTAGCTAGATAAATATTTGAAAGAAATAACATACACGCATACAGATATATATATATATATATATATGTTCGCAAACTATGGACGCACAGTGTGTTGAGACTGGACGAAGTTTCGCTGGATTTTTATAAAAAGAAAAAAATTATTTAATATAAAAAAATATTCAAAGGTGGGCGAGTGGATAAATGATTGTTTAGTAATATATATTGAAAGAAATGTATTCGAAACCATTGACAATAAAACTATTTTGTAACATTTTTAGAATACGAAAAAAAAAAGGAATTATTGTAACTTGTTTTGTTAATTTGAAGATTATTTTGTGTATGAAACATTTAATATCAATTGTGCGGGAAAATTTTGACCTCCTTTCTCCGTAAACTCTCTTTCTCCCTTGTTCCCATAGACTTCCTTTCAGTGCAAACCTGTATACAAGAAAATGGTGAAATAAAACGGTCGGAATTTGTCTGCGACCAACGACTCTCTGATACTTAAGTTAGTTATTGATATAAATAATAATTTCATGCAAATAAAAAAAGAGAAAAAGAGTGAAAATAAAGAGAGAATGGAAAAGAAAAAGAGACCCACACCTGAGGGGGAGAAAAGAAAAAAGAGGCCCACAGCTGAACCACATTCCTGTCATTTATAGAGTGATAATCTAACATATTTTTATGTTGATTTGACTACACGGTTGTGGTATTGAATGCTTGATGATGTAAGTCTTGGCACCTATGAAGAAGTGACTTTATTGTATATATTTTACAGATCCTGTCTCTTAATGCGCTTGAACGTAATAAGTGAAATAATTATATAATGTAACTATCAAATTATCTAGTCTCAATTTAATTAGAATATACCATCTCTAATTAGGGATGCAATATTGTGGTCGGGGATATACTATTGTAGTCGGATGAGATATTTTTTGATCACACATCAATGTATAATATTTTATATTTTATCATATTTTATACATTTATTTGGAATTTAAAATTTTATTTATGATTTAAGCTTATACTGACTCAAATTTGTGTATGCATGTTTGGTTGCTGAACAAAATAAACATCGAGGATTATTAACAGATAGAAGGCAACCTTATATCATTGCAAAAACAAGAGTTTGTAAACGTAAGTCGGTGGTGTTGGAGCGAAAGGGGCTCTTGCGACAAGAAAAACATGTTGGAACTTAATTACAAAAATTCACCACCAGAGATCATTCATACATAGCGAGGTATGGCAAGACAACAAATTAAAGTTAGTATTTAGGCAGGTTTTCTGTCCCTCTCTGTCTGTCCATCGGTGCATAATGTCATATTCATTTCCAGAGGTTGCTTCGGCGAACAAGGGAAAACGAAACGTGTTTTTGATTAGCCAGCTTTATTCATCGGGGTTGGGCCTACATGAAGAAAATTATATATATCACTTGGACTAATTCGCTTTCAATATTCAATAATGCTTCAATGTTTGTTATGTATGTATGCATGCCCATGACTTAGAAAATACAAGAAACTACTCTTGTCCAATTTACATGATTAAAATTGTTTTTGTTTTATCAAATGACAAATAAAGAAAGAACACGTACATTGACGGCTACTATCTATTTATAATGAGCACCAGTCCTTTGTTAATTAAGTAATAGCATGTGTGCGAATATTAATTATTATTTGATAGATTAATTTGGGAGAAATTATTTTCAATCAACATCACGCAATCTTTTTTAGAATTTCTGTATGTAAATATATAAAACATGACATCATTTTACACCAGCTAAAATCATTTTCCAACCTAAGTGCTTGATGCCTACGTTGATTTTGAAACTTAATTTCCAATTATTGATTATACTCTTTTATTTGCAGCCAGCCCTTTCTCCCTCCTCCAAAACAAAACAAAACCAAACCCTTTTATTTCCTTAATTAATCAATTATTAATTTAATTAGGATAAAGTACAAAAAATACTCTTACACTTTACTCTCGGTCATAAGTTACCGTTAAGGCGAGGGTAAAATTATCATTTCGCAAAATGATTCACGTGACAGAGTGATGACATGAAGACTTTCCGCCATATATCAGATTGCTAATTATCAACGTGGCAGAGTAATGACGTGACATTCAACCACCGTCAAGGCAAGGATAAAAGCATCATTTCATAAAATAGTCCATGTGGTAGAGTAATGATGTGAAAACTATCCAACATGTGTCAGATTGATAATTGTCCGTGTGGCAATCCTAGGATAAGGTGGGGACTGTTTGTCTGTCATGTGTCAAACGCTCACTTATCTACATGTGTTAATATTGGTTGATGTGGGTTGCTGTATGGAGTAGTTTCACTTAAAAAAAAAAGTAAAACATTACAAATTATACTACTCCTAAGAATCGAATCAAGAATCTTAGCGATGGAAAAGTAGTAACGAAACCAACTCACCAAGAGATTAGTTTATGTAAGATTCCTAGATAAAATTTATATATATTAAAAAGTTGAAGTAGATTCTCCCTCATTATTATATTTATATATATTTATAATATTTATATAGAATATATTTATATATATTTACTTATGAATAAATATTTATATATTTATATATTATTAAAAATAAGAGAGAATATATAATATTTATATAATATATATTAAATTATATAATATTTATTAAAATATATAATATTTATATATATTTATATAAAAGATGTAGGAGAATCTGCTTTAACTTTTGAATATATAAAAATATTATCTAGAAACCTTATACAAGGCAAGCCCTTGGTGAGTTAGTTTCGTTGTTGGCTCTTTATCCTTAAGATTCTTCGTTCGATTTCTCAGGGTAACATAATTTGTAATACTTTATTTTTTTTTTTTTAAAGTGAAGCTACTTTGCAATGCTTTATTTTCTTTTTTAAAGTGAAACTATTTCATGACAGAAACAAACACTAGCACATGTGGACGAGTAAGCGTCTAACACATGACGGACAGTTTTCACGTCATTCGAGGGTGTCACATTATCACTCTGTCACGTAAACTATCTTGTGAAATGACGATTTTACCCTCGCCTTAACGGTGGTGCCGTGAAATAATAGTTTTACTATCACCATAACGGTGGTGCCACATCATCACTTTGTCATATGAACTATCTTATGAAATGACGATTTTACTCTCGCATTAACGCTCTTTTCAAAAAAAAAAAAAAAAACTCTTACATTAACGGTGGTTTGTAACAAGTAACAGATGGAGATGGGGGGATCTAATTGTTGCTTACGAAATAATAGTTTTACCCTCGCCTTGACGATGGTGCCACGTTATCACTCTGCTATATGGACCATCTTGAGAAATGATGATTTTACCTCACATTAACGGTGGTTTATAACAGGCAACAGACCGAGATAGAAGGATCTGATTGTTGCTTGACTGAAAGTGTAAGGATTCGATTATCGCAATTGAAATCATTGGGATCAAAGTGAGATTAAGAGTAAAGTGTAGAGGTGATTTTCGTACCTTACCCATTTAATTACATTCAAAACGTAATGAATGAAATTGATATGGTTGAAGTTTACTACTCAAATTGCTAGTTTTCATACTAATCGAATGAAAGAACCCTAATAACAGTATTTTTGGAGTTCACAAAAAAATAGAGATTAAAATCTCAGAAATATAATATTACTTCTACCTGTAATTAATGCCACATTTGTTTAAATAATAAACTTAATACAAAAATAAGAAATTGTAATATACTCAAAATCTACTAAAAATAATAAATTCACGATGATTACAAAATTATAAAACAAAGAAAAATAAATACCAAAAAAATACCAAAGGTTGAAGTTGCCAAAAAAATTACAAAAGATGATTTAAAGGCCTAAATATCATAATTCAATTTTTGAAAGTAAGAAGTCTCAATTGTAGGCAGTGAAAATGAAATCGGATGACTCATAAAACATGAAAAACATATATTATAAGTCTAAATCCGACTTTAATTACACCAGAACCATAATTATGCCTTTAGCGTCTAATTTTCATAGTTCCAATTCATGTAATTCAAAGAGACCCGTTATACATAAAAAAAAATAAAAAAAATAAAAAAAAAAGATATCGCAAAAAGAATGATTTTATAAGAATAAGATCGAAACTAGGAGGGCATATATATATATATATATATACACATCAACATTTATAATTACTATAGTCCACTTTGGTCCCTTTTTTCAATAGAAAGATTCGATTCGTACTCATTCCCAAACAGAAAGGATCTTCTGTTCAATTGAAATTGATGTTTATTTAGGATACCAAAGCTTGAAAAGTGATCATCATGCCCGCGAATATAGCCGCCCAGAGAAGGTGCAAAGAAAAAATCTTTATCCTGGATTATTCATGTGTCTCTTCATTATTTAGCCTTTTGGTGTATATATACATATAAACAACACGTGGGAAAATTTTGTGGCTTTACCACCAATTGTAGCAGGCAATTTACCCACTAATAAATGAAAATCAAGTAACTTTGAAATGTTCTACATTTTATTTCTTATTTCTTTTTTTTTTTTTTGGTAGAACTAGCTCCATGACCGATGTGACCGATTTTGGGCTGCCGCACGTGAGATGGATGGGATTCTAATTCTACTAATACTTGTTTGGTTTAGAATTGGATTTAAGAACTGGAATGAAAATTTTCGTTGATCAAATGATTTCTATGTTGATTGATCATTCATAAATAAACTTGAACTGAGAAATTCATGCATTTGCATAATTTTAAGTTTCTAAATTCAACGTGGTAATCAAAATTCCACAGAAGAAAGAATTCTTAGAAGACGTGAGTTTATATAGTTGTCCTCGTTAGTTCAAAGTTTTTCCCAAAAAAAAAGTAATTTAATCTTTTCACTCAAATTCTTATTCTATTAATAAATGTATTCGTACATACCAAATAATAGAAAAAGAATTACTATTCTAATTTTTTTAATGTATCAAATTTAGAATTTTGTTTTATTCTTGGTAGAGTGTACTCGAGCAAACAGGTTTACCCAAACAATTACACTGATGATTTGAACTGACCGAGCAATATGGAACTTGGTCGGGATCAAATGACCGTCTCATTAAAGACAAGATTGCTTATATCACAATTACATGTATAACCATCCTGATCTAACATATTCCATGATATGCGCATATGAAAGTGATGCCTGCTACTTGACGGTTTTGATAACCAATTAAAGAAATCGAACATGAGATCTACAATACAGGTGGCATAATCTAATTGAAGAGAAGTATGATTACGTGAGACTTATGTACATCTTACATATGCAAGTCCCACACTTCTATATATATCGCTATTTTACAAGTATACAGGTACACACACTCATTATTGTCTTACAACAATTCAACTAAAATATTTGCTCAACTTTCTTGCTAACTTAAACATTGAAAACTCTTTGACAGGCACCATATCAGTGTACTAGACAACTTTCTAAACTTAAAGTGGACCTTTAGGAGGATACAAAGATACTGAATTATCAGTTAGCACTATCTGTGGAAAACGACGTTCTTGCAGTTTTCATAGTCCAAACCTAGTCTGGTACAAACAATCAACCCTAGTCATAACCAACAGAAACGATGGAGAATCAGAACGATAAAAGGATTAATGCCATTGAGAACTAAATGAGGGAAATGATGGTGGTCATGTAAACTCTAGTGGCCTAGATTCAAACGCTGCTTCAGCGGGAGAATGTTGCCTCTGTTCACGTTCCATTTCCTCCAGTGAATCCTCTTGTTAATGGAACACATAAGGAAGAAGTCGTCAAGGTGAACGGTGGAGGAAATGGAGACGGACAAGAAACAAATAGAGCTTGTGTCGTAGGGGAGAATGAGATTCCCAGTAGACAACCAGAGTAGTCTAGAAGGGGAACAAGATAGTTGGAGCTGGTGGCCGCCCCGAGGCGTCACGGACAGAGGCGGTAAGTGTGAAGGATGCCAGTGTCCACCTATGGGAAGAACCAATGAGAGCTATACAAGCTCAAATTCATGGCGTCATTATAGCTGTCAAAAGCCCAAACACAATAGACGACATGGATGTTGATGGAGATCTGCCTTTTTCGCCAGCGGTAATAACTTATCCCCTACTGCTCAAATTTAAGATACCTATACTTGACTCATTCGATGGGTCGAAAGATCCATTCGACCACTTGAAGACATATGACCTACCCTGAAATATGTTCGGGTTCTACCTCTCAAGTGCAAGAGGGTGGTCGTAGTCTTACTCGGTGAGAACCGAGGTCATCTCCACAGGGAGGGCTGTGTTAAAAGGCACTAGACTTGTTCTCTTAATTAGTAGGTGAGCCTAAGCTAATCTAAACTAATTTTTGAATTACAAAGTGATTTGAATATGGCTGGGTTGAGAATGGTGGAGCGAAGCAAATTGTGATATTAAACTAAAATGCAAATATTGAAAATAAACTAACTAAAATGATCTTAGCTTCGAACCAAATCCAGTAGTGGGTAGTGGTTTACTCAAACGCATTTATAACTCAACCTAACAAACGCACATGCATTGCTAGGTCGGAAGATATTTCATTAAAAACTAATTTATGGAATTCAAAGTAAGCGGAGGCTTTTGAAATTGGTTTCAGACTCACCGGGACATTGAATCGAACACCTAGTGTGCATGAGCATCAACTCATAACTAGGCTTCAATTATAACACAGGTGAATCGGTTTCTTAAGAAAATCTCATGTTATGGTTTTATGAAAATAAGGTTCAAATCACCGGGCCATTGAACCAACCGCTTGGTTTGCACGAGTGGCCAATCGTAACCAAACTTTGGTTTTAACACGGGTGACTGATTTTGTAAGAAAACCTAATTTGGGTCATGGAAAATCAGATTCTAACTCATCGGGACATTAAACCGAACACTTGGTGTGCACAAGTGAAAACTTGTAACCAAGCTACGGTTGTGACACGGGTGAGTAGGTTTCAAGAGAACCCTAGCTTACTACGAAATTCCAATTAAAAGTCCAAAATATATTTTATTAAATAAAACTCGTTTACATTTGAGTTCACCAACTACTTCACCACTTTCAATGGCTTGAAGCCAAGAACAAACCCTAGCCTAACATTGCGAAAGTATTAACAAAGCCTTTCAAAAAGAAAATAACCTTCATCAAGCACTCAAACACAAAAACGAAGGATATAGAAATAAGCTAAAGCAATTTCGAAAGTAAATCAAACACTAACAATGACTACGAAGTACTACGAAGTGAAAATAAAGAACAAAGATAAAGAAAATAATAAACTTTTAATTAAAACGAAGTAACGAATGAAACTTACCAATTAATCTTAATGCAAAGATGAAAAAATAAAGCTTCCGTCAATCCAACACGAGATGAAAACATCTAACCCTATTCTAAACTAAACTAAGAGAAAGAGAAGAAGTGCGTAGGGTTTTTTAACTCCTGTACATCAGAAATTTGCCCTTTTATATCATTACATAACTCAAGGGTAAAAGTGTAATTTCATAATTTAAAATTTAACTTAAAAGTGTGCTGGACAAGTCATCATGGGCGCCCAAGGTACAAGTGTTTGATCAAGTCCTCAAAGAGTTAGCCAAAAAATAGCAGTCAGAACTCCCTCTCTGTGGGCGCCTATCTGATGAAGAGTGGGGCGCCCAAGGGTCCTCAGGGGTGCCCATGGGTGTAGGTGGGGTGCCCATGCTTGTGGTGGGGCGCCCATGGGTCTAGGTGGGGCGCCCATCTGCAACTACAGTGAACAATTCTTCTTTGACAGCTTTCTGTCCCTGACTTTCGATGCGATTTTGACGTTGAAGATGACAGATTCAGGCTTCGGCTAAACCAGAAAAGTTGTAGGGCTTCGAGTCTTCTTTCCAACGCAAAAAGAATGGAACCATTTCGAGTTGTGACGAAAAAGTTATGGCTGGAAGACTGAGAGGGTGTTGAGCTGGAACTTCAACCGCACACCACTTCAACTATTTTGAACTTCAAACCACTTCCTTCTCCTTGGCACCCATGGTAGTCGATCTTATGCCTTGGGATGGCTCCTCCTCACATGCAACCTTGGTGTTGTTTGGGCCAAAAGCACCATATTATATCACCTGAAATATACACACACCAAGAATGCATGGAAATGAGATAATCATGCTAACACATCGCCAATAATAACTGTAAATTCATAATTAGCATGCTCAATATATATATAATTGTACAATAATGCATGCTAATCAACATACAAGACTTTGATGCGTATACATATATGCCCTGATAAGATTATATATCGGGTATTCTCGGAAACGCTCAAAGGCCCAGCTTGGTTGTGGTTCTACAAAATCAACTTGGGTACGATTATCAATTTTTCACAGCTAGGCAAGTTGTTTACGGGCCATTTTATTGGAGGAAAGGGGTAAAGATGACTAGCCATCCACCTTCTAACGATCAAACAAGGCAAGGATGAGTCCCTTAGAGATTACGTTGGGAGGTTCAACAAGGAAATTTTGAAGGTGGACGAAGAGGATGGCAAAGTGGTCGTCACAGCCTCCATGAGCGGGCTGAGAATGCTCAGATTTTTGGCTTCACTACTAAAGAAGTCTCCCGTTGATATGACTGAGCTAATGGTTCAAGCTTAGAAGCATATCAACGTGAATGAAAGCATGAAGGTAAAATAAGAAAATGATGGGGCAGGAAGCTCTAAAACAAATAAAAAGAGGCTGAATAATTCTCGAAATTCTTAGGATTCAAGGAGTTCAAAGAATCATAGGGACGATGACAGGCCAGATCAAGGCGCACGGCGATGCAGTGATCTCGACCGTAGCTTTACTCCTCTTAATACAAGATTGGAGAACTTTTTTTATGAAATTCAGAATGATCCGGCCTTGAAGTGGCTCGAGAATGTGAGTACCCCAACCGATAAATGATCTCGAGCAAAATATTACAGATTTTATAGGTATCACAGACATGACACGAATGACTGTATCAATCTAAAGAGGCAGCTCGAAGAATTGATCAGGTGGGGATGGCTTAGAAGGTTTGTGGCTGGTCAAGACAACAACCGAAGGGTCGAGCGAAGAATTCTCGAATGAAGAAGCCCTAGGAAAAGAAGTCTTGGATGGAAAAGTCCCGACTGAGCATGATAGAACAACCAGCGGATCGGAGAAATAAGGGTTATCTCTGGTGGATTTACAGCTGGAGGAGAATCATCTAACGCAAGAAGAAAGTATGCTCGATAAGTAAGCAGAGATTGATAAGTCATGACGACCAACCGATCAATTAAAAGATCAAAGGTAGAGCAATGCCCAATCACCTTCACTGAGGAGAAGGCAAATAAGGTATGTCAATTCCACGATAACCCACTTGTCATTTCATCAATAATCACAAATTTCAAGATCTGGAGAGTTTTGATGGATAGTGAAAGTTCGACAGATATCCTATATTGAGGGCGTTTGAGAAAATAAAAATAAAGAAAGAGAAATTGCAGCCAGTCGTATCGACTTTGGTCAACTTCACAAGAGACCTAGTAACCCAGCTCAGCTCTATAGTGCTACCGGTCACTTTGAGGGAGGAGCCAAACCAAGCGACCAAGATGATTAATTTCCTAGTAATAGACTATCCTTCAGTGTACAACGCCATTTTAAGGAGGACTTCATTGAATCAAATTAGGTTTGTCACATCTAATTATCATCTGAGGATCAAATTTTTTACTAATAATAGTGTGGGTTATGCAAAGGGCGATCAGAGGGTTGCTTGAGAATGCTATGTGTCTTCTCTAAAAAGAGATCTGAGTTAGGAGGCTTTAGCTGTAGTCGAGCAAGAAGTAAGAGATGATAAAGAGCTGAGGAGGGGAAAGCCAGTAGATAAATTGGAAGATGTCATGATTAGCACTCCTACATCGAACAGATCTGTTAAGATAGGTTCAGGAAGTCCATTATTAAAGGCTAAAATCATTCGAGAAGTCTATTATCTCACCTGGTTATCAAATATAGTCACGGTGAAGAAGTCCAACGGCAAATGGCGGATGTGTGTAGACTTTACGGATCTCAACAACGTATGTCAGAAGGACAGTTTTCCCCTACCTGGAATCGATCAACTGGTTGATTCTATAGCGGGCCATAAGCTTCTGTTGTTTGTGGATGCATTCTCGGAGTACAATCAAATTAAGATGGCCGAGGATCATCAGAAGCATGCAGCGTTTTCCCCTGCCTGGAATTGATCAACTGGTTGATTCTATAGCGGGCCATAAGCTTCTGTTGTTTATGGATGCGTTTTCGGAGTACAATCAAATTAAAATGGCCGAGGATCATCAGAAGCAGGCAGCGTTTATGACCAACCAATGATTGTATTACTACAATGTCACGCCTTTCGGCTTGATGAATGCCAGTGCGACATATTAGAGGTTGATGAACAAGATGCTTAAAACTCAAATTAAGAAGAATGTAAAAGTATATGTGGATAATATGCTTGTTAAGAGCAAGAAGACTAATTCTCACATTACTAATTGACAAGAAACTTTCGACACTTTAAGAAAGTACAAAATGAAGTTGAACCCAGCTAGATATGCGTTTCGCGTTGCACCTGGTAAGTTCCTTTGCTTTATGGTGTCCAACCTGGGGAATAAAGGCCAATTCAAAAACAGTTAGGGCGATCATCGAAATGTAACCCCCGATAACAACAAAAGATGAATAGAAATTGGCTGGAAGGGGTGGCAGCTCTGAACAAATTCATTTCTCAGTCTACGGACAAATGCTATCCTTTTTTTAAAGTGTTAATGAAAGTTTTTAAATGGATAGCAGAATGTGATGATTCTTTTTGGCAATTAAAGCAGTACCTAGGGTCAATTCCGTTGCTCAGTCGAACTACCTCGGAGAAAAACTGTATTTATACCTCTCTGTTTCAGTAATGGTAATAAGTTTTGTGCTCTTCCAAGAAGATGATAGAGTGCAGAAACCTGTTTATTTCACAATCAAGGCCTCACATAGCAAAAGAGCATTACCCAAAGATAGAGTTGATAGTTCTTACTCTTGTAATAGTGGCTTGGTGACTTAGAGCTTACTTCCAGACTCACACAATTGTGGTTCTCACTGTCCATCTCTCAAAAAATATACTGCATAAGCCAGAGACCTCAGGTAAATTAGTAAAGTAATCGATCGAACTCAGCCAGTCTGACATTCAATATCGACCATGATTTGCAATCAAAGGGCAAACTGGGGTAGATTTTATAGCTGAATTTACAACTTGCCCAAGTAACCCACCTAAAGGTGAAGATACAGAGCAAACTTAGGTATTGAATGTTGATTACTCGTCCATGAAAAACTCCAATAGTGTAGGTATCATCCTTATTTCCTTTGATCGCCATAAATTAGAATATGCTTTACGTTTTAAGTTCCCTGCTTCTAACAATGAAACTGATTATGAAGCCTTAATTACTAGTCTTTGAATGGCTCGGTGAATAAGGGTAGAGCAGATAATGGTCCGGAGTAATTCTCTATTAGTTGTGGAACAAATATAGAAGGATTATGAAGCACGAGGAGAAAACATGGCCGAGTGCTGCCAGATGGCGAAAAGTTTATCTAGGAAGTTTTTCGAGTTCCAACTACGAATGATTCTAAGACTGCAGAACGAGAAGGTAGATCAATTGGCCAGAATTACATCCTTGAGGGAGGTGAACTTGGATGTTTCGAGCAAAGTATTGGATTCTGACCGCTTCTAAATAGTGCGTCTAAACTAACCCCCAAGTGCAAGGGTGTGCGGTGTAATTTTAACTCGATGAGTCCGAGGTCGAATCCATAGGGAACTATGAGATTGAACACTAGGATTTTCTAAATTCTTCTACCTACTGATTTCGTTTTAGAAATAGGAAAAGAAAAATAGGTTTTGGGTTTGAAAAGAGTTGATTACGTAACTAACAACTAAATAAAAATAATTACAAAAATTAAATGAAACTAAAATTCAAGAAATTAAATTGCTTTTATTCTAACTAATAGAAAAGCAAGATACACAATTAAACTAAACTAAAATAATGAAAGCAATAAAATTAGGCATTCAAGATAATTTACGATTCTTGATTCAACTTTCAATTCGGGGTAGTTTACTACTTCACAATGGAATGTGTTAAATACTACAATCTAAAGTTCACGTAAAAGGAACAATAGATTGGAAAGATGTCTTTGTTAGGGTTCTTAATTTCCCAATACTCGGTCTTATATTCTCGTTTAGAATTATAAAACTAAAAAGATTTTCTATGAAAACACTTGGGTTCAAATCTGATTTAGGGGTTTGTTCAAAAATATTAAGAAAGTTTTAATCAAAAATCTTTACTAGTGATTACAGAGAATTTAGCCAAACACTTTTGTTTTCGAAAGCTTTTCAAACAAACGAAATCAAATTTGAGTTTAAATCCTATTTTTAGTTCGTCCAAAAATATTAAACAAAATTTAATCCAAAACCTTTACCAGTGATTACAGAGAATGTAGTCAAAAGTTTTGTTTTTGAAAGTTGTTGAAACAAACAAAACTAGATTTGAAAGTTGTAGACCCCTACGCATGGGTTTTCACAAACCATGCGAAGGGTCTACGCACATCCCATAGATCATACTAACTTACCCTTCCTTGATTCGTTGAATCAAGAATTAGGGTTTTACACTAACATAACTTTAAACGAAACAAAATCAACCAGCGAACACATATTTAATAATTTACTGAATAAAATTAAGAAACAATATTATTGAAATGAAAAACAAAAGCAAACGTACTCTGAAATCGAATCCGAAACGTAAGAATGAACAATCACTGCTGTACGAAGCCTGCGCAAACTCCAAAAAGTCTTCAAAACATTCTACGAACTTAAAAAATCTCTAAAAACTATTTAAAACTCTAAAAAAAATGAAAAACTAAACTAAGGTTGTTCCCCTGGTTCGGCCATACATCAGGGTTTTTAAAGGGGTAACAAGAAAACCCTAAAAGATAAGATTTAAAATCGCTTGCCCGGCACACTGTGGTCCGGACCATTTGGGTGGGGGTCCGGACCACAAAACCTTGATTCCCCAAGTTCTGTTCCCTTTTGAAGGCGTGTCTTGCTTCTGATAGCTTTCTATCTTTAACTTCCAACGAGATTTTGACCTCGAATATGATGGATTCAGGTTTCGACTAAAACACAAAAATTGTAGCCCTTTGAGTCTTCTTTCCAACCCAAAAGAATCAAGTCAATCCGAATTATGAGTGAAAAGATATGGTCAAAATAATGACATGGTGTTAAGTTGGAACTTCAGCTGCACACCACTTCAACCATCTTGAACTTCGGACCATTTTTTTCTCCTCGGCAGCCACTTTCATCGCTGTTAATCTCAATTATTTCGCCATTTTTCCTATAATTAAGAAAATAAACACTATAAGTAATAAAATAATGATAAAACTCTAAAGTTAATTACTTAAATGCATCAATAAGTATCAAAATGTGGAGTTTTTAATTACACTTTTCAAGTGTAATCAGATTCCCTGAGCATTTGGATCCCAGAAGCCAACCAAATTGAGGAAGGCGCTGAATGGGCTAAATTAATCAGAGACCACTTAGAGAATGAAGCATTGTCGAGCAACAAGAATAAAGCAAGAAGGGTCCAATACCAATCAAGCAGATATCTTTAAGTAGACTGGATCCTTTACAAAAGAGGGCATAGCTCTCCATTATTAAGGTGTCCGAACGACTAAGAGGCCAATTATATCATGAGATAAGTTTATGAAGTAATCTCTGGAAACTACTTGGGGGCAAGGCTTTAGCTAAGAAGTTTTTGAGAGCTGGCTACTACAGGTCTACCATTGAGAAGGATGCTCAGAGTTTGTTAGGAAATGTGACAAGTGCCAAAGCTTTTCTAACATTCAAAAGTAGCCTATTTAGAAGCTAAAGCCAATCCAAAGTCCTTAGCCATTTGCTCAGTGGGAAACAGATATCATTAGGCTATTCCCGTTAGGAAGAAGACAAGGGAAATTTATAGTAATAACAATTAATTATTTCACCAAGTGGGCAGAAACAAAGGCCTTATCGTCCATCACCGAGCAGAACATGAAGTTCCTGTAGCAAAATATAGTTTGCTGATTTGGTATCCTAGAGTGGTAATCACAGACTATGGCAAATAGTTTGAAGAGAACCAGTTCAACAAGCTATGTGAAGACTTGGGCATCAGCCATTATTACTTATCATCTGAGCACCCTTAAGCTAATAGTCAAGTTGAAGTCACTAATCGATATTTCTTTAAGATCATTAAGATGAAACTAGACAAGGCAAAGAGCCTCTGGGTAAATGAATTTCCAAACATTTTATAGGCTTATAGAATGACTGAAAGGATGGCGACAAGTCAAACACCATTCTCTCTCACATACGGAGCTAAAGTTCTGATTTCGATTGAGATTAGACTTTCTAGCCTAAGAACATAGAATTTTGATTAGCATGCATTATTGTACAATTATATATATATTGAGCATGCTAATTATGAATTTACAGTTATTATTGGCGATGTGTTAGTGTGATTATCTCATTTCTATGCATTCTTGGTGTGTGTATATTTCAGGTGATATAATATGGTGTTTTTGGTCCAAACAACACCAAGGTTGCATGTGAGGAGGAGCCATCCCAAGGCATAAGATCGACTACCATGGGTGCCAAGGAGAAGGAAGTGGTTTGAAGTTCAAAATAGTTGAAGTGGTGTGCGGTTGAAGTTCCAGCTCAACACCCTCTCAGTTTTCCAGCCATAACTTTTTCGTCACAACTCGAAATGGTTCCATTCTTTTTGCGTTGGAAAGAAGACTCGAAGCCCTACAACTTTTCTGGTTTAGCCGAAGCCTGAATCTGTCATCTTCAATGTCAAAATCGCATCGGAAGTCAGGGACAGAAAGCTGTCAAAGAAGAACTGTTCACTGTATTTGCAGATGGGCGCCCCACCTAGACCCATGGGCGCCCCACCACAAGCATGGGCGCCCCATTCTTCATCAGATGGGCACCCACAGAGAGAGAGTTCTGACTGCTGTTTTTGGCTATCTCTTTGAGGACTTCATCAAACACTTGTACCATGGGCGCCCCACCTCAGCCATGGGCGCCCATGAGGACTCTTCCAGCACAAGTTTAGAATAAGTTTGAGCTATGTTTTTACCTTTATGCCCTTGTAATATACGTTGATATAAAAGGTTGAAAATCTGATGTAGGAGGGGTCGAAACCCTACGCACTTCTTCTCTTTCTCTTAGTTTAGTTTAGATTAGGGTTAGATGTTTTCATCTCGTGTTGGATTGACGGAAGCTTTATTTTTCATCTTCGCATTAAGATTAATTGGTAAGTTTAATTCGTTACTTCGTTTTAATTAAAAGTTTATTATTTTCTTTATCTTTGTTCTTTGTTTTCACTTCGTAGTACTTCGTAGTCATTGTTAGTGTTTGATTTGCTTTCGAAATTGCTTTAGCTTATTTCTATATCCTTCGTTTTCGTGTGTGAGTGCTTGATGAAGGTTATTTTCTTTTCGAAAGGCTTTGTTAATGCTTTCGCAATGTTAGGCTAGGGTTTGTTCTTGGCTTCAAGCCATTGAAAGTGGTGAAGTAGTTGGTGAACTCAAATGTAAAAGAGTTTTATTTAATAAAATATATTTTGGACTTTTAATTGGAATTTCGTAGTAAACTAGGGTTCTCTTGAAACCTACTCACCCGTGTCACAACCGTAGCTTGGTTACAAGTTTTCACTTGTGCACACCAAGTGCTCGGTTTAATGTCCCGGTGAGTTAGAATCTAATTTTCCAAGACCCAAATTAGGTTTTCTTACAAAATCAGTCACCCGTGTTAAAACCAAAGCTTGGTTACGATTGGCCACTCGTGCAAACCAAGTGGTTGGTTCAATGGCCCGGTGATTCGAACCTTATTTTCATAAAACCAAAACATGAGGTTTTCTTAAGAAACCGATTCACCTGTGTTATAATTGAAGTCTAGTTATGAGTTGATACTCATGCACACTAGGTGTTCGATTCAATGTCCCGGTGAGTCTGAAACCAATTTCAAAAGCCTTCGCTTACTCTGAATTCCATAAATTAGTTTTTAATGAAATATCTTCCGACCTAGCAATGCATGTGCGTTTGTTAGGTTGAGTTATAAATGCGTTTGAGTAAACCACTACCCACTACTGGATTTGGTTCAAAGCCAAGATCATTTTAGTTAGTTTATTTTCAATATTTGCATTCTAGTTTAATATCACAATTTGCTTCGCTCCACCATTCTCAACCCAGCCATATTCAAATCACTTTGTAATTCAAAAATTAGTTTAGATTAGCTTAGGCTCACCTACTAATTAAGAGAACAAGTCTAGTGTCTTTTAACACAGCCCTCCCTGTGGAGATGACCTCGGTTCTCACCGAGTAAGACTACGACCAGCCTCTTGCACTTGAGAGGTAGAACCCAAACACATTTTAGGGTCGGTCAAATTTTAACCTGGAGGAAAATGATGAAGTAATAAATGATTGAAGGAATAAGGTTATAAGCTACAATCAAAATGGCGTCTTATCAGCAGAGGATGCGACAATACCATAACTTTAAAGCTCGACCGAGGGAATTTAGGTGTGGGAAATTGTCATTGAAAAAGGTGAATCAATCAATGAAGAACCCACAAGATATAAAACTTGGGCCAAACTGGGAAAGACCGTATAAAGTGCTGAGCTCTCCTCGAAAAGAAACTTTTAGACTCAAGGTACTCGGAGGTAAGCAGCTACTTACCCATAGCATGCTGAGCATCTATGAAAATATTACGTATGAGAAAAGTTATAATTGTAATTTTATTCCAATTATCAATGAAATTCTGCATATTGTCAAGCTTTTATGGTGAATGATTTTTACTGTGCAAGAATCATTCCTTAGGTCAAATGATTGAGCAGAGCAAAGATCCTGTTCGGCTTACGCGGCTAAGCAGTGCAAAAATAGCTCATGTAGCCATTGCCCAAAAATGGCAAAGAATCCCTGTCACGCCTTGAAATTCTGAGATCCTGGGGAGTGAGTTTAAATTGAAAAATTAATACATCTAGTCCATTACAGTCTTACTGTGTACTTTTCAAAACCATTGTCTTTCCTCTAACTACTGTAGATAATTGGTAATTATCATTTTATTAATAAAATACACACTTAGATTTAAGTTAAAACCAGATAATATAAGTTCCTTTTATTTCTACAATGGCATACATGCTTGAAAAGTTGTTACATCTAAATCGTAGAAGCTGCCCAACAGCACCGTAAGCCTTCCAACAGTCATACCGACCCTTCTAGGATTCAAGCTCTGCACCTGCAATGCAATCTGTAGGGACGTGAGCACTAAACCACTTGTGCTCACGATGTATAGAAATATACTTTTTTGTAATGCTTTTTGAGAGTCATATAAAGACAAAGATCATCAAATACATCGACACATAGCAAAATAGGACAATATTAATTCACAACTTTCATTTCTCTTATCAACCTTTCTTTATTCATTATTTTATTTTCCCAAGGTAGGGAAGGATACTCTGCAAGACTGTCCCACAATCACAGTGGTAGTCCAAAACTATCGCCAGTTCGTATAAATATACCGGTCGCGAAGCACCCCTGCGTCATCGTTTATGGATCCAGGTCCAAGGGCCACGATGAGCCTTTACCACATCCGTCGTCGTTTTAGATTATTAGTCCATGGGCACGATTTACCCGATCCTACGCAAGTTTAAGGTCTTTCAACCCAAGGGTATCTCTTGACCATCTCTTTTTTTATATAGTACACTCACTTTCCCCACAAAATCAATATTTTCTTAGGTTTTCCCTTTACGTTGTTAAATCTTAGCAACAATATCCACAAGTGTGTATCAATTTTCACAATTTCATGTTTCCATTCCACCATTTGTTCCACAATAAACACATGTTCACCATATTTCAAAGTATCATACATGCCTCAACATTGAATAGAAAATTCCATCAATTTAATCACAACCTCAGCACCATTGAGAATCCGATTATCAAGCTCATATTAATTTAATAATAATGTAAACTGAAATCCACAATTATATATGTATCAAAATAAACATTACAAAAAATATAAATAATACATTAATTTCCCTACCTCGTTCCTTCGTTGAAAAAAAAGTAGAAATTGTCGTACACACACACCGAATCTCCTTTTCAAAATTGGGCAGCGCAGGCACATGAGAAACAAATTTAATTAGAAGACTTAAAATTTTATTTGGGTTGGACACTGATCTCTCTTTCTCTCATCTCTTCTCTTTTTTTTTTCTCTTTCTTTATTTCATTTATTTTTCTCTCTCTCTTATCTTTCTTCCCCTTTTTTTTCTCTCCTTCCCAGTTTGTGCTTCCCGGTTCCTCCCATACACACACACACACACATATATATATATGTGTGTTCTCAAGCTATGCGACGGATTCCAAAGAGCCCACTTGTCCCCCTCCATCATTACCAAATTAAATAGGGGGATGACTCATCAGCCTTAGGTGCTACCAACACCCAAAATTGTGCCACATGTCCACTAGCTCCCATCATTACATCCTTAATAGGGGGTTAGGTGGCATCAAACCGATGGACAGGCATACTCTCCTTGCCACATGTCCTCTAACCCTAATCATTATATTCTTAATAGGGGGTTTAGGTGGCATCAAACCAACGGGAAACGTGGCTCAAATGGCCACATGTCCTTATACCTCTACACACACACGCACACATATATATATATATATATATATATATCATACTTGGTGGCCAAGTAACACAAAAGCAAATGAAGCTTCCAAGAAGCTTCAACAATTTGTTTTTTTCTTTTCTTCTTCTTCTTAAGCTTCCAAGTGTCCCCCCCACCATCATTACCCTCCTCCACCTATACACTATGCGCCTCGATCCATTCTGTCCATGTGTCACCTTTATACTTTTTCCACTATTTTATTTAAATTAGAATTTAACTAATTATAAAAGTATTGTATTGTTTCAATTAAAGTTAAAAGGAAATCTAAAATAATATCAAACTAATGCAATTAAATTTTTTTTTTATAAGTTAGAGTAATGTGTATATTAAAATTTAAAATTTTGGGGTTATCACAATCCCTGCTCGGTTCCATCAAGCAGAGTGAAGATCCTACTCAAATTACGTGGCTGAGCAGTGCAAAGATGGCTTAGGTGGTTAATGCCAAAAAAAGGGCAAGGAATCCCTACTCAGTTCATATTACTGAGTAGAGCGAAGATCTCACTTGGTTCACGTGGCCGAGTAGAGCAAAGATGACTCACAAGACCATTGCCTAAAATGGCAAGGATATTTCTGCTAAGTTCATCTAACCGAGCTAATTGGAGATCCTACTCGACTCACGTGACTGAGCAAAGTAAAGATGGTTCAAGTGGTTGATACCAAACAAAAGAATTTTGCTCGATAACCAAGAAAATAAAAAAAAATTAAGCTCATAAACAAGAAAAAGGTAATGTAACACATGGAAAAGAATAGATTATAAATTCAATTCCAACAAAAACAAAGTTTTAATCTAAACATAAGTAAAATATTACATCGTACAGCATCAATGTTCTGAAAATATAAAAACAAGAGAAAACAGAAGACATTTCATAATTTGATAAAGGGTTAGAAAGGCAGGATTAATGGGAAAAGGGCTGAAGCAGTCATTTTGTTAGTTTGCTCCTTATAGATTTATTCCACTTTAGCTTGTTCTTGGTTCTTCTGCTCGCCAATTTTGTTCACCATCTCAGCCTCTTGATCATTATTGCCCTCTTTAATTTGGTTGGGATCATGTTCTTGACTCCCATCCTATCCTTCAGTAATTATGGCGTTACCGAGTTTCATCCCATAAACATTAAGGTCAGGAAAGAAGGAAGAGAACTTCTCTTTGGCATGGTTGAATCCCTGTATGAAGATAAGGAGGAGCAGGTCTTGGTACTCGTCAGTGGTTTTGAACTTAGCCACTGCTCTTTCCTCAACACTTCGAAGTTTTTTGGAAAGCTCAGTGTTCTTTTTCTCAGCAATTTCCCTTAATGCCTTTCAGCTACGAGCTCTTTCATATGCCAGCTCGTTTGACTTCTAAAGATCTATTTTTTTTCAAAGTCTTGTACTCGTGTTGAATCACCATTCTTTCTCTGCCTGGGCGATTACCGTATCATCTTTAGCAATTTCAAGATCTATGAGGGTTTCTTTCCTCCTTGTCCTCTTATTAGCGAAAGCTTTTTCAGTATTGGCCAATCGCGTATATATAGCAAAGGATCTGACCATTGTCTGAACAACATAGCAAGATTAGGTCTAGCTTTAAAGAAAAAGAGAAAAAAAAAACAAGATAAATGATTGAATAAAGAATGAGTTGGGAGTATACCCTAAAGATGTCATAATTCATATCATACACCACGCTGGTGCTGGGATACCCTCTCAACGACTCCACGTCAACATCTGTAACTGTTGAGAGTAATTTTTGCCAAGCTACTTCACAGCTCGATGGGAAGAATTGGCGGGAGAATGCCCCAACTTGAGAGCCTAACTCTGAAGTCGTTCCTCTCAGGGGGGAAAGAAGGTATAAAAATGACCTCCTTTGATGAGAAGGGTCAAGAATGTTCTTTTGTTGGCTAAAAGATGAGGGCGAAGATTTTGCAGTCTTAGCCTTTTTTGAAGTGGGCTTCCTTGAAGCACTCTGGCGAGTAGATTTTTCTTACCCACTTTATCTGGGTAACTAATGTCAAACATCTCTGTATCTTGCCTACTCAATCTATTCCTGTGATTGCTCGGTCAGATTCTCTTGAGATCATTCGAGTTGATCCTTTCTTTGTTCGGCCTCTTTAGGAATTGTGTTATCTGTTACAACCAAAAAAAAGTGAGAAGAATTGAAGTATAAGATTTCATAAATTATAACTCATGAATTCACCTAGCTCACGTTCAGCCGCCAGGGCCTCTTGTGTATGGTCGAGATCGAGCAGGTAGAAGGCCAATTTATCTACTGTTATAAAAATTTAGCTTCCTAAACTATATGTTTCTTCGTGAGGTGAAGGAGATCTTTTTGCTCTGAGGTCAGGGCAAGTGGTTTTCGAGTTGGTCAAAGTTAAAAGAGGGATCAGAACCCTAAGACCTAAAGAAATCTAAAAGAACTCAAATGAAAAATCTAGCCATACCTTCAATGTTGGTTGCCTCCAGACCCAAAAGACCCAAATCATCTTCTCCTTATCTATTTCCCAAGGTTGGAATTCCCAGCTACTTCCGTGGATGAAGAAGTACTTATCTTTCTAACTTTTGTGAGAAGTAGGCATGTGGGTGACAAAATTGAACTCGAGCTTCATTGCCGAGAAGTACCACTATCCTGAGCCCTTCTCAGTAACCTTATAGGAGTGCAGGAACTCAGTCACCGATATATTGTGTCCTCTGGTGACTCCCTAAAACACTATACTCTCGATGAGTATCTTTTAACTGTTCGACGCAATCTGGCTAGGAGACAAATTGAGGTGAGATAGCACCTCCCAAATGAATTGCGACAAAGGGAACTGAAGGTCGCCTATTAGAATAGCCTCGTACACTACAATCTCACCCTCCCTTGGCGAACAAGTAGAGTCATTATTCCCTGGGACTAGGTAAGTAAAGTCTAGCGGAATTTTGAAATCAGAAATCATATCCGAAATTCTTTCGACGATGATGGTGGATCTGAAGCCTTCAGCCTCAAATACGGCATCATCGTCACCAATAGTAATTGATCGTCTCACAAATGTGCAGTTGAATAAACTCCTAAGTATAAGGGTATGCAGTGTTGTTCTACCTAATGAGTCTAGAATCATATCCACAGGGAACATTGAGATTAAACACTAGAGTTTTCTATGTTCTTCTATCTACTGTTCTCTTTTTTAAAAATAGGAAAAGAAAATTAGTTTCAGGTTTAAAAAAAATTGTTAATTCACTAACTACTAAATAAATAAATTAAATTGCAATTATTAAATTAGACTAAAATGAAAGCAATAAAACTTGGTATTCAAGATAATTAAAGATATTGATCCAACCTGCAACTTTGGGTGTACACATTATTCTCATATTGATGTGATTTTTATCTTAATTCATAGCTTATGTTTAGGAAAAGTAAATCGAAAATATTTCATCATTAAAACTAATAATTCAAAGCATAGTTTTAAAATCACATTTAGAACAAGTTAAATCGGAATGACATCATTTTGAAAATATTTTTTGGCCCAGATATCTCTTCTTTGATTTTAAAGTATTAGAAAAATTATAATCAAGTAATGTCATTAAGGATTTTAACAAAATATGATCGAGATTACAATTTTTCGAATGTTTTGAGGAAAAAAAAAAGAAGAAGAAAAAAACTAGATAACAAGTCTAGATTATTTCCCATATTTTCAAAGTGTTAAAAAAATTCTAATCATATGTAGTTATTAGTGATTTCAAGGAAATATAATCAACCACATAAGTTTTCAAAGGTTCTAAAAATATTAAAAGACATATCTAGAAAAAAAAAAAAAAAAAAAAAAAAAAAAAAAAAAACAAGAATCCTAATATGCAAGTTCTACATTGCATGCTTGGATTCATTCATATACAACACTCAAACAAGGATCCATCCATCATTGATGGGTTGAATCAAGTGTAGATCTATACTAGCATGCTAAAAACATAAACAAAACAGAAAATAAAAGAGAGAGATAAGAAAGGAAACTTCATAAATGAAAACATCGCAACTTATATTGAAAAACTGCTGTGTAATCAAAGTTTTTATCCAAACTTGAATGAAAACTATCTATGATCGCTCTTTAAACTAAACTATTTTAATGAGAAACTAAATCTAAAAATTACAGCGAAAAGCCTACAATTGCCATCACAAAATATGTATTTATAATCACGAAACGAAACTCTAAACCTAGTTTTATCGTGCATTAATAGGTGCTGCTGTCTGGACAGCCCAACAAGGTGTTCGAACAGCGCATTCAATCTTCAATTCCCCCACAAAATTTTATCCCTTCAAGTCTTCTTCCCAACCCAAAAAGAATCGTATTAATCAAAATTCTGAGTGAAAAGTTATGGCCAAAATACTGACATGGTGTCGTGCTAAATCATCCAAAAAATTCTAAATTGTGCAATTTTACAAGCTAATTTTGGGGTAGATGGAGACCTCTTTTGGACTTAGGCTCTCATAAAATTATAACTAAGAATGTGTACTTAAGTTTGGGCTATTAAATCACCTCAATTGGAGCCCGAAAACTCAAGATATGTCCCAAATCTAACAGTGATTAAGATTTGTCCAGCTTTCCAGCCCTCAATTTTATGCAATCTTTTAAGGCCCAAACGAACTCGAATTTTGTCGCATAATAATTTTTTGAAAAGCTTAAGATGTCCACTACAACTTTGTTGAAGACTACTTTTAATTTTTGAAACTTCTTCACGTCAAAAATGCATCTATCCCGTTTCAACAAGTTATTTTAGTGTATTTTTTTACTGAAACCTGCATAAATGAACAAACTAACATAAATAAACAAAATTAAACTAAAATAAACATATTAAAACACAAATTACTAATATTGGCATAGAAATCAAGATTTATAATTACGCTTGAACGGAAGCATCTGGCTCTAACATCAAGCAGGCATCTAGAATGCCTCTCGTATTTTCCTTTACAATTTGGGGCCTACTGGTGCTGCGGGCATCAGAATTTCTACGCCTAGGAAACATATATCCATCGGCATTGAACTCCTTACTAGCAGAACTAGTTCTCTCACGGTCACTCATCGCGACAGAAGAGAATAATTGAGATAAATGGGAAATATACACCAGAAAAATCAAACCATCGTAAATGGATTGAATGTATCCGAGGTTATCTACAAACCCTAAAAGATTTGGAAATCTACTGTTTTTCTCGTGAAAATAAGCACTACGAAACAACAGCCAAAATATAAAATAAAAGCGCAAATAATAGGTGGAAGCAAGTCTTACTAGCTCAGGAAAAGAAGATGAATCAAGCAAAGTGAATCTACCGGGGAAAAATAGTTTCGACTGTAATTGCAGCAATAGAGTGATAGGAGATGGTTTCACGTAAAAAGAAACCAGAAGGTCTCCCCCGATTTTATATTTGTGTCTTTTTAAAATCAACAACCAGGATTTAGGCGGGAAAAGTTAATCCAACGGCTTGAAAGTGGCACGCTGACAACTCTGATGTTACGGCCAATACACATGCAATGTGTGGCAAAGTAGTGGAACTGTCACATCCTTTCAACGGACGCATGCGTGCCTGCCACACAATAAATGCACTCATATTCCCAATGACAAGGTAACCATCAGATTTCCTCCATCCCCTTAGCTGACCGAAGGAACTAGGGGTATATGATAGGGTGGCTTCTGAGCGATGCAATTATTGGGTTCCTCTCAACTTGCTTTGGTGACCGAGGGAATTGGGGGCATCTGGTAGAATGTACCTAAGTGAGCAAGTTTACTCGAGTGACCACGCTGCTGATCCGAACCGACCAAGCAATATAGACCTCGGTCGGGACTGAACAACCGTCGCATTAAAGACAAGATTACTTATATCACAATTATGTGTATAACCATCCTCTAACATATTTCATGATATGCGTCTATGAAAGTGCTGCCTGCTACTTAATAATTTTGATAACTAATTAAGGGAATCGACCTTGTGATCTATAATACAAGTGGCACAATTAGATTGAAGGGAAGCATGATTGTGTGAGATTCATGTACATTTTGCCCATGCAAGTCCCAGACTTCTATATATGTTGCCATTTCACAAGTACACAGGTACACACGCTCATTCTTGTCTTATAAAGACTCTGCCAAAAAATTTGCTACAACTCTCTTACTAACTTAAGTATCAAAAAATTTTTTACAGGTATTATACCGATGTATTAAACGGCTTTCCGAACTTAGAATAAACCTTCAAGAGAATACGAAATTACTAAGTTATCAATTCTCATTCCTATTTCTATTTTCATCATCGTTCCATTACCATTAGCCACCATACATATCCTAAGGAGTATCATTATTTTCTAATAAAAATAAGCATTTAAATTAGAGTGTAAGAGTAAGCGTGTATGAGCTAATAGATATATGAAAATCTCATATTGTAGTTCGATGAGAAAAAGGCTGTATGTACTGAATTTTTACCTAGCCAACTGCTGCAATTATCATGTCCTAAATTTACAAGGAATCTATGGCATCAAAATATTAGCCTTAAATAATCAATAAAGAAATTTAAAGGTAATCCAACCAATATTGTCAAGTTACAAAAGTGAATCGTGACCACTTACGCAATTTAAGTCAAACAGGCACGATATAACAGTTTGGAGCATTAATATATATACACCCTCCATTCTCGTATAAAGAAGATTATAAATACGAAATAAACAATTTTTTGTCTGAACAATCAGAAAATAAAAGCCTATTCGGCTACAACATAACATATCGACATAAAATAATAACACAGACCTAGTCTCAAAAGACCCACAACTCTGGTCATCAAATAAACATACAAATAAGAAAGGCATTCGTTATCCAGGTTCAATTGGTAAGTAGCTAACTCAATCGAAGAGACTACTCTCATTTCTCAAAATCAGAAATGGTAATTCGAAAACCAAGTTGATAGAACAGTAAGCAAATGAACAAAAAAAAATGTACATATATAGTAAAAAAATGAAAAGCATTAATATAAATCGAAATATAAGTTATATGGATGCAAATGCAATGGCCATAGAATCAATATTTTTAAACTAAAAAAATTGGAGGGGGTTGGAAAGAACAACAAAAGAAAGGAGAAGGAAAAAAAAAGAGAAAAAAAAATGGTTCATGAGCCTCTTGGCCTAACAGCACAACTAAGACCTTATCTGCCTCGGGACAACAAAATGAGTCCTCAACTCACGGCACCATTTAAGTCTAAAATTTAAAATAGCTCAACATCTCAATAAATAGTCACACTAGGCTATAATTGCAACAACACAATGGACGGAACACAAGGTTAGGGGTACTGAGTAATGCCCTGTATGGTTGGAAGATTATTGGAGTATACTAATAACTGATTAAACACTTCGCAATTAATGACATATAAATAATGTTTTAAAGTTCTTGACAATTTAGGTAGTATTTGGTTTACTTTTTTATTTTTTATTTTTTGTTTTTATTTTGTGTGTTAAAAATCTCAAAATAAGGAAATAAAAAATGTTTTGTTTTTCTTATTTTGAGATTTTCTTTATTTTTTTGTTAAAAACTCTCAAAACAAATTTTTTGTCATTTTTTATCTTATGTGTAAACTCATTTTTTATTTTCGAAAATAAATTTTAAAAACACAAATAACCAAATGAGTTTTGAGCCATTTTCTTATTTTCAAAAGTATAAAATAAAAAATAAGTTTAAAATAGAAAATAAAAAATAAAAAAATAAACCAAATGACACTTTAATTTTGTAAAAACTTGTTGTAAACTATATATATATATATATATGCATCCATGGAAGCCTCTGAAGACCTGATATAGATCCTTGCTACTAAATTAAATTATTTTCATTTGTGAATTTAAAATGATTTGTGGATTTTCCGTGTTTAAGTATAGTTTATGGGATATCTAGGGACATTTTTCAAAAAAATGAGCCATACAACTTGTTGGAAATCAATCTAATGGACTTTAATTAGGGGCTACGCAAAGGCCAAATGGGTTCTAATTCCAACCTCAATATCCAACCAAAAAGCAAAAATGTGATCCGGTAATTAATAGACATATATATATATATATATATATGGTTGGATTGGATTAGTGGGTGAGTTTGGATGCAGGGGCCTAGTTATCTGCAGACTGATGTAGTTGGGCCCATAGAGCACTCTTGAAAAATCTTTCTTCCTCGGTAGAATTTGAAAAAATAAAACCAAAACTGTGTTCAGTTTACTGCAATGCTGAACCAGGGAAGTGCACACGGGGGAACTGAAAATGGTTAAGCTGAAATTGGCAAGAGAGCTTCCACACCTTGGAAGCGTCAAGAGTAAGACTAGTACTGAATTCCATATGTATATTGTGTCTCTCTTGGTAAGTGCATCATGAGCTATGAAAAACTGATTATATTTATGTCACCACGCACAAAGAATTCGGAGCTATTTCTTGTTGTTAAAAAAAATAATTATACGTTAAATTTATAAAAATTTAACTTGCACATCAATACTTTAACATAAAATAATATTAAACTTGCATCACAACCAAAAAAAAAAAAAAAAAACTATTCACATATATTTACAAATAATTATTCAAATTAATCGCCACAAGCAAAATAATTTCAACTACGAATGAGTTTAATAAATATAATTTAAAAATATAATTTAAAAATAAATATAATTATTCAAATTATATATATATATATATATATATAATTCTATTTGATACAAATTGAAATAGTTCTCAAATCATAATTTTTAAATTTTCTATCATTAAATGAGTTTTATTCAAGTTTTGATTTAAACCAATTTTATCTAAATTATTTGGAATGAAAAAAAAAAGATTATAAATCATAATGTCTTATCTTTTCTAAACTAGCAATTTATATTTTTCAAAATAACTTAAATTTCTATAAGAGGTAAGCAATTGCCAGTTGCTACAACACTTTGGATGATTTTTTTTTTTTTTTTTTGGGTCGTAGCCGTTTTTTTTTTCTACCCAAAATAATGATCTGTGATGGGGTAACATCTTCACCATATATTCATATTTTTATGGAAGAATGGGAGAATTTGAAATTATGGAGAATTTGCGCCGTTTGAATATCATTCTATTCGTTCGAGTCTGTTTGACATTGACGCGAATAACTCCAAAACTGTGAATTGTTTGGGCACCATATTTGGCGCAAACACCTTTTTTTTTAAATTAGTCTCTGTCCATGCTCAGTTTAGTTTTGAATTCAAGTTATGCTGTGTACATTCCATCCTCCGTATACTTGGAACGTGACAAGCTTGTGCACGTTGACAGTATCCAAATGTTTGAGACTAGAACCCCATTTCCCTAGTGGTGTGCTATACTCTATGGCTGCATTTGTTTGAGGGATTGGATGATGGGGGATAAGTAATATTGTGGGATTCACTGATGGGATTGGATAAAAGATGGGATTAATTTTTTATGTTGGATTATTTTTTTGGTGTTTGATTGATGGAATATAAAGTGAAATAAAAAATGTGATTTGACATGTGATGTGATAGGAAATAATTTTAGACCTTTGAATTTTGGAGGGAAACAATCCGGAGAGGGGAATAACTCATCCCACACCCCCCATGGGATAATTTATCCCACAAATTCCTTCTTTATTCATCCAATCCGTGGGGCCCACGGATATCAAACAAACACTTCATTACTCCTCCAATCCGTGAGACCCACGGATTACTCATCCAATCCCACATCTTTATCCCTCAAACAAACGCTCCCTATGTACACAACGATTGTACGGTAATAAAAACTTTCTTACCGGAACTCGCTCTCCACGTCAACTAGAAACTCGAAAAACAAGTCCGTTAAGTACAAAAAAAAAAGAAAGTTATGACCTGAGAAAGAGACCTCGACCAAAAAACTCTCCGATAGTAAAGTAAGCAAAAGCTTGAAGTATTTTATGAAAAATAAAGGAAACAGCGTTATGTTGACAATAGGAAGCGTACCTGAATTTTGGAGCTAAGTATTGTATTTATAGTTAAACAATATAAATAAATTAATAAATAAATAATTAAATTGTAATCATTGTGTTTCCTGTATATATATTACAGTTGGCAGTAATCTCCGCTTCTTTAAATGTCTTTCTATTCTGATTTAATGCCCCCTCCACATTTAATGCGCATAAGCAAAATAAGTGCCTCAACTGACTGACTTGGCTTGCTCTCTTGGACGCAAATGATTGTCTGAACTGATTGGGTTTACTCTTTTGGACACCCAAATGTCACTTTTGTCTGCCACTTGTAAAAAAATAAACTAACTAAGCAATTAAATTAGTTCATTTATGACTATTTTGTATTTATAGTTAGAACCCTAATTCATTCAATTTGAAAATGAAGTGGGACCTAACTTTAATTACTCTTTAATTCCTCCGGCCTCGCCGAGTACTATCCCTCATCACTCGGCAACACGTCACATGTCCAAAGTTATTTTTGTACCAACAACGATGATACTCAATTTGTAACTTAAAAAATCAATTTAAGATTTGTAACTTGAGATCGATCGAAATCAATTTAAGATCCTTTGTAATTATGAATATATATATATATATATGAAAATCATATCTTTGATAACCTATCTTCAACTTCTATATGACACCAGGAGGATATATACAGAAACTAGCTATACGTATTAAGGTAAATTGGGCCCAATTAAAGGATGTTGTAGTAGGCATGCATATATATATATATATATATATATATATATGTGAATAACCAAAATTGAGTACAAAGTTTGTTTGCATCCTTATAGCAAAAACTAGAATATAATATTCAACTGCATATATTCCATTGGTTAGAAATCTCTCAAGAATCTTCAGAAGACTACAAATAAATGGAAATTCGAAAAAGAAATGAGACAGATCATATGGACAGCAGTACTAAATAGTCTAAATATATGAACAAACATATATAGTGATGAACATTATATGTGATGAAAAGATTTTTTTTCCTGAAAAAAAGACTAAATTATGAAATACAAACAATAAAATATATAAAATATTAAATTGCCTATATTTAGACTACCAGTTTTTTTTTTTTTTTTTTGTAAGTATGCGAATAGGAGGATCACCATCAGCAGATCGACTAGCTAGTCTGAAAAGTCCACCATTAATTCCGAGTGCTATGGGGTAGTACAGAAGGTGCCGCAGTGATCTGAGTTGGAAGGGAGGAAGAGAAGGAGAGTAGTCCTCCTCCTCCTCCAACGGCGGTGGTTCCACACTTGGCAACGGTCCTGACGCTTTCTATCAAAGCCTCGGTTCGAGCATCATGAGACAAAATCTCGGATAGCCGATGGGGGCTTATGACCAGCTTCACCTTCCACACCCCCTTGCTACTGTTATATCTAGGGAACACCTCGGACGACCGCTTGGGTATGCCCCCTTGGACTAGTTGCTTATTTTCAAACGACATGCGATACGGGGCCGCCGACACCATGGATGATGAATTGGTGGTGGTGGTGGTGAGGTGGGGGAGCAGATAGTACAACTCTCCGACTTGAAGTTGTTGGCTGTGGAGAAGGGGTTGGGAGAAGAGGTCGCGGCTTCGGAAGATGGCGTGGCCGGGGAACTCGTTGGTGATGCACTCTGCCGTGATGGGTGGATGCAGCTCCATGATGCCTCCGCTCGATGTCACCACTTTGATCATCATGTCTTCAACCCCACTTCCAATTCCAATTCCAAACCCTTTGAACCCACAATTTCCCATCAATACCTTGATCGATCTATTGCTTATTTTCAACAACACCACCCCCCCCCCCCCAAAAAAATCAAATCAATGACCTAAGATAAGAGTATTATAATTAAAGGCTGCGCCAGTGCCAACACCAACAATTAATTTGTTGAAGAACCAAAGCTGTACATATATATATATATATAATCAGTATATGAAGTAGAAGATTGGGTTTGAGTGGCGTCGGCGGGAGGTTTCTTGAGAGCTTCTATTGGGTTTAGTATCATCAATTAATTCATGATCAAATCATATCTTCAAATCCATGCCGACATTATAAGTATCCCTTCCTTCCAAATACCAAGATCCTTTGTGTGATAATATGCAATAATATCGTAGACTCTTTTGATTGGTTAAAAATTATTAAATTTTTTTTAAAAATTTTTAATAATTATTTATTTTTTATCTTACTGTATTAATCATAAACTCATAAATTATTTTATTTTCTCTTATTTTATTTTACTTTTTATTACTTCAAACAGATACAAACAGATAGTAGACATTAAGGTGTCAACGGGGCCATGGCCCTCCGGCACTGCTGGCCCCTTTCATTAGAGCCTTGCGTTTTGACATTCCGTTTAATTAATTTTTCTGATCCAGCAAGTTAGAGGTCCTTATTTGTTTTTTTTTTTTATGTGTCAATCTCATTTTCTAAAATAATTTTTAAATATTTTTTAATTTACAATAATTTTATATTTTGAATAATCTTATTTATGTTTTATATTTAATTTATTTTTAACATCACGATTCAATTTTAGTTAACCCAATGCTTAAATAAATTAGGGCTCATTTGGTTTATTTTTTCATTTTCTATTTTTTGTTTTTGTTTTTCATTTTCTGTTTTGAATTCATTTTTTATTTTGTGCTTTTGAAAATAAAGGAAACAGGTTAAAACGTATTTGGTTACTTGTATTTTTAAAATTTATTTTTGAAAACAAAAAATGACTTTATACATGAAATAAAAAATGACAAAAAGTCGTTTTGAAAGTTTTTAACAAAAAAATTGAAAATTTGAAAATAGAATATTTTCTATTTCCTTATTTTGAGATTTTTAACACATAAAATAAAAATAAAAAACTAAAAATAGAAAAGTAAACCAAATGTAACCTTTAACTTTTAAACTGGTCATTTTTATGATTGGCTAAACAAATGGAGTTCCAAAACATTGGCTGCTAGTTCAACGATCTGCTTAAAAAGAAAAGTGGGGTGTTTGGAGTTGCATAAAATTGTATAAAATAATATAAAATTGTAAAAGTAAATGTCTCATAATTCGTACAGTGAGTGAAAATTTTAAATTTTATTATCTCATAATTTATATTTGTAAAAATTTGTAAAATTTTATTTTATTTTAGAGAGCTCCAAACAGAGTTTCCAGTATCAAGTGATGTTCAACTCAAAAAAAAAAAAAAAATTCACATTTTGCTAAATAACGTGCTCGCAGCTGGTTAATGCAATATGTGTGTAATTTTTTTATCTAATTTTTTTTTTTTTTTTTTTTTTTGGCTGGTGTTATTCTCTTAGCAAAATTTGTGCTAAGAACCCGTACGTATTAGAATAAGAAGTTTTTTTCGAATAAAGAAAAATTCACAATCTAATTTTCTAGCTCAAAAAACTAAAAAAGTAGGTGAAAATTATATAATAACCTACGCATCTTTAACTGTCGGATATGGGACATCCTGCCCACCGCTCAGTCTTGTTAATAGATAATTGTATAATATTTTTCGATGAGGGTCAATGCCCTGACAAGTCCATAATTTTGTCCTAAGGAGCGGATTGGATGTTATAAAATATGATATCCATAAATAATATATCTTTATAAATTTTGATATGATATTTTTTATTTAATTTGAGAAGTAAAATTTTTCTCCTCTAAAAATTATCCTCTCTTTTTAATCTTGAAAAAAGATGTATTATTTTTGAAGAGGGTTTGAACTCTTTAAAAATTATTCCCCTTATATGAACTAAATTAGATCATTATGCTATTTCTCATCCCCCTTCTCACCTACAAAATATATTTTATATTAGAAATAAATTCTTTTTTTAATAGAAAAATGTATTAAAAAATTATATTAATAAAAATAAAAAATATATATTTTTTCTAAATAGGGGATCGTGTGATTAAAAAAATATATTTTTTCCAAATAGGAGGTGATGTGATTTTAAGATAATAATATTATTTTTTAGCAAATTTATACAAAATTACACATATTGATTTTTTTAAATAAGGAGAAAAAAATAAGCGACTAAGGAAGTTTTGGATAAATTAGAATGTTATTGTCTATAAAACTAATTTATATATTTTATAAAGTTTAATTTATTAATAACATAATTTATTTATAATTAATTTGTCTAAAATTTATTTGTACTAGTTGGTTTTCACATTATATAATTAACATAAACATAAAATTAAGTTTAGATAACCAAATTTAATTTAATGGGTAACCAAGTTTGGGACACCACAAAGACAAAAGAATCATTTGATTGTTTTTACCATCATTCACCTGCTCTTATTTATAAAATATCCTAACCAAGTCAAAAGTTATCCCTCTTTATAAATATCACATCAATGTGGGTTAACTTTTTAAAATAATATCTCTTCTTATTTTATATCTCTTCTAAAATTTATTCTTGTAAAATTTTAGTATCATCTAATCTGACCTAAACGAGTGGTGCGTATAATAGGATGGGTTGTGAATCGATATATAGATACAGATATAGATAGAGTTAGTATGAGTCTGGTGAGAACATGATGCATGCATGGGTCATGGTCAGTGGTCGCCGTCACGTGCCCGTGTATTTTTATTTTTATTTTTTCTCTTTAACAAAAGTGGTGCCAACTTTTTTCGGCAGGCATCAAAAGAAGCGATATTTCAGCGTGATTGTTGTACTTATCGCCTTTTAGGTCCCAACTTCCATCCCGGCCGTCCATTTTTTATTTTTATTTATTTATTTAGGACGTTTCACCGTCACTCATCGATGCCATGTCAGCCAAGCCGGCTTGCATTTACTGTATTTATCATCTTTCCACGCACGACCGATCTAGACCATGACCGCCTCTTCAAGAATTACAAAAAAAAAATGAAATTCGTGTGAACGTTCAATTCACAATGCTGGTTGTGTGTGAAAAAGTTACGAGATAGATCTCATCAAAACATATACATAGAAATTTTTTAATAAATTTATTACTTTATTATTAACACAGTGAAATATTTCTTTTTGATATTGTTTGAATGGGTTTAAATAAATGTTATATATATTTAACAACTCTCAAGTATAATGTGTTTTAAAATCTTATAGAAACTTACTTCTATTTGAAAACCAAGATTACATTAACTTAAGCAAAAATAGTTTAGAATGAATGGCCCCTTGCAAAATCATTGCATTATGCTTAAAATCAAACCTAAAACAAATAATATATTAATGTAAGTATGTAAGTCATTGCAAATGATGCTAGCATTAATGTCCAATTGGAAGTATGAGGGTGGTCACTCTTAAACATATGCCTTGAAAGAGGGGAGATATGATAAACTGGTACTGATGTTGTCAAGCCAACAAAAGATTAGGTGAATTACCACTGAGACACCATAGAACAATCTTAACTCACATTATTTAAGTAATTTGAGGTGGAATGTTATATATATAATTTTTAATATCTCCCAGTTACGTGTTTTAAAGTTATTTAAAAACTAAATTCTCTTAGAACTCTAAGATTAGGCTTCGATTGGAGCTCTATAAAACACAATAAATCTTTATAAAATATTAACTTTTTACAGATTACATGAATTGCGAAGTTGCCACATGTACTAATTTATACTAATTTTTACACTCCAAACGCACACTAAGAGTGATTAGGCGAGAGTAATATCGAAATGCGTGATCCGTGAAAAGTTCTTATATTACACCTAACCAAGGTTGGATTAGGTTAGGTGATTGGACACCAATGCAAGATTTATGCACTTTATGCATACATCCACGCTGGTTTGTTGCACAAAAAAAGAGAAGGAGTAAGAAAAGAAATATACCCACACCGTGTCTCAACATTTCAACAAAATATCATATGACATTGTTATTCATATCAATAATCACAACATAATTCGGATGATGCAAATCTAGTCCCATCACATGATATGTTCGATCATGTGATATAATATTAATGCACATAAATCATAACATTTTCAGTAGACATGATTGATGATTTGGAGGCCATTATATATATCTAAAAATCCAAAACTAATTGTAAAGGGACACATAACAATATGATTAAAAAAATATACTTATATATATAATTTAGTAAGCCTGTATAGACAGCTGTACATATGCCTAAGTACTTAGTCTATTCGGATGCCCATTCAAACGACTGAGCACTTAGGTGTACGTATGCCCATTTGTAAGTCCGAATACCCAGTCCTTTTAGATGGTTGTCCAATTAATGATGCACTCAAAAGCCAATTTTTGTGTTCATTTTTAATAAAACTCTGAACTAAATTTATTCTAAATCATCAATCCAATATAAGTTCCCAACCTATAATCATAAATAAAGATATTTTAGTCTCCATAACATGTTTTCTCAACAATAATTCTAACAATAACTCAAGGATTATATATTTTCCAACACACACATACCCACACACACAAAAGTTTGTTTATTCATTAACACACATGTTTATTTAAGTATTTGTTAACATACTTATAATTTGTTTAGCTAAGATTAGTTATAAGATTTAATGACTTAACTTTTTGTTTAATAACATATATTACTTATAAGTTATTATTTGTTAATTTAAATTGTTAATTTAAAATTTTGTTTATTCATTAACACACATGTTTATTTAAGTATTTGTTAACATACTTATAATTTGTTTAGCTAAGATTAGTTATAAGATTTAATGACTGAACTTTTTTGTTTAATAACATATATTACTTATAAGTTATTATTTGTTAATTTAAATTGTTAATTTAAAATTTGTTTGTTTATTAAAAAAAAAAAAACCTTATTTGCTCCTTAAATTTGTTTATTAACAAACTCATAAAGAAACTCAATTAGAGACTCGTGATTATATTTTTGACTCAATTTTGTCGATAAACTTAGTAAACAAATTTGTACACAATATTTTAAACGAATTCAAAATTCTAGTCAATTAAAAATCCCTAACAAATATGTTAAAGCTTAGCTAAGCTGTTTTGAAGTTACACATAGCTATCCAACTCTGCTTTTCTACTAGGGAAGTCCAAACTTTCGGTGGAATACTTTATGAAGCAAATATTACATGCATGCATCAAAATTTTGTTGGACTCGTGAGTGGTAATGGGAAATGTGCATAGCTTTTACTTTTGAATGGTTGAACAAATAATAGCAATGTGGGAGTTTTTAGGCTATAAAAAGCAAGCAATATTTGGTGGGGACATTACAGGATTAACTTCTTGCTAGCTATTGGGCAAATTTAAAATAACATAATGATTGATCAAGTTGTATGTTTCCCAGTGGCCGAGAGAAGGAAAAAAAAAATCATTTTTCATTAGCACTGTGTTTTGTGGAATCGATCGAGTGTTAAGTTGGATAGAGGATCCCACGCTAAATGATTATGTCTTTAGCTAAGCTAGCTAGGCCATATGCCCCCCCCCCCCTATCAGCCCCATCTCCGACTTCCTTAATTTTGAGTTCAATCTCTCTTGCTCTCATTGGCGACAAATTAACATAATTAACAAAATTATTTTATGCGTGGGATGACAATAGGTTAGGTTTGCCTAAATTCTACTTCAATTCTATGTTAATGATGATCATCTGAGTAGCACACAACATAATTTTAAAATTTTAATGATGTTAAAAAAAAAAAATGGGGCTTTGACTTTGACAAGTTGTCATTAATCCAGGTGATGTCAAATTAGTAGTTACATATCATCAATTCAATTTTAAATTGTTATGAACCTTTTGTTTTGATTGTGTAATCAGTGCGCGCATGTGCTAATAATCATGAGGGCTGTTGACAATAGTTTAAGTTTGGACTTAGATTGTCTAAGCAGTATGTTCTATTCAAAATTAATTTGCTCATGCAGCATCCTCTACCAATTACATGCATGCAATGTACCATGATGATCGTTTTCTCTGTCAGTATTTGAATTAGAAGGTAGGCTTTATCTCTTTATTTATGATCACCTCTCCATGTGATCCTCAAGTTACTTATTTTTTTGGTGCATTTTTTTAACCTTTTAGGGTCTTTAGTAAGGCACAACTTATGTGGCAAATATTAGTTGCAACCGTTATTCCACGTGATATCATAAATATATATGCTTTCTATAACTGAATTAGGAGTTGTAAAACTTAATTAAGGAGTAAATTTTAAAAATTTAAAATCTAAAATGTATACTGATCGAGATTATGTATCACTAGAAGTGATGCACACACTATCTGACTGTATATCTTTAACTTATTTTTTATTTTATTTAAAATATATTTAGAAAATATCATAAATAGTAAATAATGAGAAATTATAAATTAAATCTATTTAAAGAGATAGTAAGTAATTAAAGGAGATTTAAATAAACTAAAGAAAATGACAAAAATAGTGAGTAGTTAAAGGGAATTTAAGAAAAATAAAAAAAAAAGGAAAAAGTGTATAATTAACTTTAAAAAAATTCAAAATTTGCTTATAGATCTCCTTCAAGTTATAGATGATTATTGGTGGTCAACAAATGTTAATAGAAAAAAAAAATAAAAATTCCATTAAATAGTTGGCTTTATAAATTTTGTGGTTTCACTAATTACTCAAAAGTGTTTAATTAGTATAATAGTATAGGTACAAACATATTTCCATTTAATTGGTTTGTTGTACCATATTGATACAATCACGGGCGGAGCCACATGAGGGCAAGGGAGGCAAGTGACCCCCTCAATTTTTTAGATAAAATTACTAAAATGCCCTCCTTGTTATTTTAATTTTATTTAAAAATTAAGATATTTTGATTTTATTAAAAATTTAAAGTTAATTCAAAATTTTTTAACACATAAGAAGTTTAAAAGAATCAAACTTGATATTTTTTGTGAAATAAAGTGTATTCTTTTAATATATTATTGCATATTTTTATTTATACTATCAGTAAATTTAGCATATAACACAATAAATTCTATAGATAATAAAATTTAATAATAATTATATTTTTTGTAGCGAGGGATATCTCTAATAAACTTCAGGTGCTTGAACCATTAACTGTGAGAAATATATTCACTAGTTAATACTCGAGAAAATTTTATTCTCTCTAAAAATAACATCATTTTTCTCCTACTCTTAATCGAAAAATAAATCGATTGCTATTTTTTCTTGAATGCTCGGTGCCCCCTCAGCAAAAATCTTGGCTCCGCCCCTAGATACAATAATATGGGACAACGGTTGTAATGAATACTTTTCTCATTTTATGATGCTAAAGAAGCAATGAAAATTTTAAAACTATCACTATTACATGTAGAACATAAATTTTTTAGCCCACAGTGCCTACTTCAGTGTGGGCTTTTTCCGAGTAGGTTTCAAACTGATATACATCTAGAGTGCTTAGGCCCCAGGCATTGTCCTCACTTGGGCTAATGAGTATTTATTACGGGGGAGTGATTGTGACCCATGCTTAGTGGTCGTTATGTTATGATGTGTTATGGAGTGAAACAGCCCAATTGAAAAATATGGACTTCTGTTTGGGCTGGCTTTTGGTGAGGGAAAACCAAAGACCCATTTTGGAAGTGGCCTCTTCGCTTCCAGACTCCAGTTACACTGGCGAGTGGGAGAGGTGTTGGATATTTTTGCTAGGACGGTTTCTTACCGTACAGATGCAGTTGAAGGGGAGGAATTTTGAGAAGAATTAAGAAAATGTTGTCTTTGATTGTTAAATAGGATTACGGCGTTTGTTTTAGTATTGTAATATACTTGTTTTGGGAGTTTTTTTTTTTTTTTTTTGGAAATAGACACGTTTTCAACTTTTCATCACTTGCGATTGTGACAAATGGCCACGAAATTTGTCAATTCTAATGTTTTTAGGCCCAAAATCTTTTGGTTTTCAACTTTTTTTGAATTATATTTAGCTTGCCGATAAAAAGAATTTTCGGAGTTGGTAGTTGTTCTATTTTGTAATTTTTTCATTATTATGTTTTTTTTATTTTAATTTTTACCTTTCTATTTAGGCATTATGAGCCTAAGTGGCTCTTCAATTTTTTTACTAATAAAAATAATTGTTATAGAAGTTATGTTTATAGAATTCTGTGTTGTTTTTAGGTATATTTTTTTTGCTAAATAAAGAATCACAGTTCATATATTTTACCTTTCCTTTTTTATTAACTTCTTTTGTATTATGTACACATCACATTTATTATAAAATGTTATTTATAATATTATTTAAATATAGAGATGTTAATGAGTCGAGTTGTTCATGAGTTACTCGTGGACTATCAGCTAAGAGTTCAACTTAAACTCAACTCTTTTAATAAATGAGCTAAGTTTGAACTTTCTTTTAAACTCATTTATTAAATAAGTTAAACTATTAAAAGATTCGAAGTTGAGCTTTCTTTTAAACTCGTTTATTAAACTAGCCAAGCTTGAGCTAGAAGATCGACTCATTAGGCTCGGGAGTTATAAATATTATTTTATTTAGATATTTTGTTAGTATTTAAAGATTGCTTTGACTTTTAGAGTCATTTTGATTTTGTTAAAAACTTGTATCATTTTTTATGATTTTTCAAGTTTTATTGAATTTCATATCAATTATCGAGTATTTTAAAAGTTAAAAATTATCACAATGTCAATTATTTCTTATGATAACAACTGTTATTTGATAATATTAGATAATTTAATTAATTTCCTGTATGTTTGTTATAAACGAGCATTAACGAGGTAAGCATAAATCTTAATATTTTTTAATGAGCCAAATCTAAGCATAAATTTTTTAAACCTTATTAAGTTTGAGCTTAAGTCGAACCCGATAATTAGAAGACGAGATGAGTCTGAGCACAACAAAACCCAACTCGACGATTCATTTACACTCCTGTTTACATATTGTTAGAGATTTTATTCCGATAAAAAATTGTAACTAAATATAGTATCGTGATTTAATGTATTTTATTGAATCTCATATAATATAATGTAAATATGTTATAGATAATAAAAATATCGGACTAATTTCATATATACGCCCATGTGATTATTTATTTATTTATTTATTTTTTCACCTAGCCCCTGTACCTTTTGAAAATAGGTAGAGATACCTATAGAACTTTGTGGGCACCCAGTTGTCACAAATTTCATTTGAAAATTAGCAGTTGACTCCATTTGGTAGATAAAGAAAAAATACAATAATATCCTCCATTGCATTAAAATAATCAAATAAACAAATAATCTCCCCCAGTCTGGTTTTCCAGCTTTAGACCGAGGTTACGACAGTTGCTCCAACTGTCCCCCCCCCCCCCCCAAAAAATAATAATAATAATAAATAAACAAATAAAATAAAGAATGCTACTGTCTCTGCCTCTCACCCCCTAAATGAAAGCAAATAGCGAATCAAACTTGTTAGAGAAATGCATTGAGAAATTGACTAAAATTGCATAAAAATAAAAATGATAGTATAGAATTATATTTATATTAGACAACAAGTAAATGTTGGGTACAAAAAATAATAAAGACAAGCACATACAAACCATTTACGTGGTTCAATTAGTTACATTTGGATTAATCGTTAAAATTGAATAAATGCTAATATTAGTGTGTGTACAAGTTTGTGCTTTGCATGGTAAAAATATTATAAATGAATTTTTATGAAATTAATGATTCGAAAATATTTGTAATATTTATAGTTATTGAAACAAGTAAGTAAAAAAAAAGACGATAAAAGAATATAGAGATAAAATATAATATAAATCTATTTTATTAAGATATCACGTTATATATTAGAGACGTATATTATGGTGTTTTGTTGTACACGGTGATTTAAAATTTTTATAGAATATATTTTATAAAAGTCAAATCCTTGCATTTATATAATATATACATATATATATATAATTTCGTATGTAGGATAAAAATATGGTGCCAAAAAAAATTTAAATTTCAAAATTTTCAAATAGAATTGTTATGGAGCATGCATATTGTAAGGAAATCAAATCTTTACGTGCATATATGACAAAATACAGCTCAAAAATTTCAAATTTTGAGTCAATTAAATTGCTTAGAAAATAATTGAAATTTTTTTTAACGAATCAAATTGTGACATGTCATTTTTAATATTATCTAATTTTGAAATTATTCAAAAATCGAATTAAAAGTTTCTAGTTCAATGAGCTCACAGTGTTTTACTACTCATATATATGCAAGATTTTATAAAGAAAATGAATTACCACGTTGGATATAAAATATTATTTATATTCAATTGAACAAAAAATTTAAGACATGTCATCTTATACCAAATTAAAAAAAATAAATTGCTTCAAAGAGCTTCATACCACTGAATCTCTACAAAATTCTAAAATATTAATTCTAATCTTGAGAAATTTGAATTTATTTCTAAAATTTGAATATAATTGTGAAAAGTGGTTAACATTTTTGAAAAGAATAATACTACTTAGATATTAATCATAAAAGTTTAAAAATAATTGTGTTTGGAGTTGTATAAAATTGTAAAAGTTAATGTCTCGTATTTTGTGCAGTGAATAGAGAATTTAAATTTTATTGTATCGTAATTCGTATTTATAGAGATTTGCAGAGTTTTATTTTATTTTATTTTAACTCCAAACAAAGCTAAAGTTTCATCGTAAATTATTTATTTATTTTAAAATATTCAATTATTTATTACGTACTTCAAATAATCCATAATAAAAAACAAAAAAAAATTAAAATTAACACACACATATATATGCCTTTATTTATTTAATGAATATATAATTTTTTTGGTAATTATTTAATGAATATATATGAGTTAGTAAGAAAAACAAAACTGGGGGTGCTTTCAACGGAAAAATTATACATCCATAATGTACTTGTCTTTTAATCTAATATTTGATGTATTATGGTATAAAAATAAAAATTTATTAAATTGTATTTGTTTTGAAGAATATGGTGTGAGGAAGTTTTTAGATATGACATAGTATTTCATGTTTTTTAATCTTGCATGCTAAGGACACAAGAGAAGAGAAGGAGGGAAAAAAAGTTTTCTTTTCTTTTCTTTTTTTTTTTAGTTGAAAAATAAGATAGTCTTAATTATTAAACCTATTTTTAAATCGTACTCTGAACGGATTCAAATTGGCGACATAGCTGAAGAGTAAACTGGACCAGACCGCCAGGCAGATGGAGAAAATGGTTTAGGGAGTGTTTGGTTGAAAAATAAAAGTATAGAGGGCCGTTTGGATTGAAAAGAATAAAAAAAAGAGTAAAAAATTTAATATGTAAATAAAATATGACGAAATTTTATTAAAAAAATTAATAATTTTTTTATAATTCTTTTAATGAAGTTTGATAAATCAAACTGCCGCTCGAAGAAACGAAAAAGACAGCTGGTTTGACCGATCCGTTCAACAGTCCAAGGCCGTTATGGTGGTAGCGACAGTCATCATTTGGTTTTGCAGTTGTTTTGGCAGTGCCATCTCTCTCTCCCTCTCTGTGCTGGATCTAATTACGCTCTGTGTCTCTAATCCAATCTAACCACATAAGACGCCGCTCACCGCGCTTGTCACTTGCTGTTGTTCTAACCTAATCTAATCCTTTATTACCTACTATTTATGTGCTTCGAATTTTCCTTTTTTTTTTACATAAAACTAATTGCTAATTTGTTTAGGAGGTGGTGCCCCTAGTTTTTCATACCAACCTTGGGTCTTGTTCTGCTAAACGACACACCACTTTACCTTTCAAATAAAAATAAAATAAAATAAAATAAACGACACACCTATCCCCGTTCAGATGCTACTCAAATACACGTACGATACAGAAAGTGGGGACGTTCATCAGTCTATAACAATATTAATTGAGAAATAGTAAGAACCCACATGAATGTGATACTGTTCATGTTCAGTTGCCTTTTTTACATTACATACATATATATATATATATATGTAAGGGGATGTGTGGGTGTCCGTCCGTCTATGCAAAATTTAAATTTGCCAGCCTGCCCATTTCTTGCCATATGCACATGTATAGCTGTTGGCTTTCATACAATGGAGGGCAAATTTGGGATTTCATTCAAGGGACTTATTAATCATGATCAAAGCTGGCTGCCTTTTGGCATCTAAATCTAAACTGATGGGGTCCCCCCCATTACGTATCCTTATAATTGATTTTTGGGGGCTAATTTTCAACTATATATATATATATATATATATTATATTATTATGCATTAGTGAAGGTTTTAGAAGGCTGAGTTTGAAAATTAATGGCCCACCAAATACCCTTTAACGTTTCAGACAGCACCGACTCATCAACCTCTTAATTGCTCTTTACCTTTTCAGTTATGGGAAGACAATGACAGGAGCTGCATAGAGGAATTTGAACAGGCCTAATGTGAGAGAGAGATAGCGCGCCCAGAAATGAAAAACTCAGATTTGGTTTGGGAGATAGAGGGAAGTTAGTTAACTTAATTTCAAGGGAAACTCAGATTTATTTTCCTTAAAAATAAGTTAGTTAATTTTGTGTTTAAGAAGAAAAAAAGTGATTTTTTTTAAATGAATTTTTAGTTTTTATTAATTTAATATTTTTATCTTTAAAAATTTTTAAAAATATTAAAATATAAAAAAATAAAATTGGTCAAACTAAAAAAAATCGGCTAAAAAAAGTCGGCTACTGGACGAATTTTCCAAACCGACCCTCAAAATGGCATAATAGGTAGGGCACGGACAGAGAGGGGAAAGAGGGAAAGTGGAAGGAGGTTGAATACAGTGAGGCAGATGTTCGATCCGCAGACCCCTCGTACAAATATTATATATATATATATATATATATATCTATAAATATATATTATAAGTCTTTTTGGAGAGACAGAGGTCACAGTGCTGATGAAATTTAAAAGAAAAAGGTTTTTTCTGAAATTTTCACTGGACAACCTTACCCTACTCTTGCCCTGACTGCCCCACCGTCACTCCCTAAGCATTCCTTTGTCTCTCTTTTATTTCCGTTCCTCTTCCTCTTGCTCTTGCTCTTCCTTCCCTCTCTTATTTATGATTGTTTTCCCCTCTCTCTTCTTAATTCTTTATATGTAAGAGTATGCATTTATATGTATAAATTATTATTATTTTATTGGGTGGGTTTGGGCCTTTCTTTTTCTCAAAACCTTTCCGCCCACAACAGTAATGATTTTCTCGTTAGGGGCATCGCTGTTGGGGAATCTGAGGAGGTGCGCTTGTGGAAAAGTGGCAGTTATAGAAAACCAACATTTCCAACTCGTACTAGTAGTTAGATGGAGAATAACATACTGATGAATAGAATCATCGGTCTTTTGTGAGAACTAACATATATCTATCTGTCTTGATCAATTGATTTGTCTCCCTTCATTTGAGATCCATATATGTGAATCATAGAACGGCTCTCTTTCTGACTGCGCTCTCTCATTCCCCTCTCTCTCTCTCTCTCTCCCCCCCTTCTCTGGTCTGGGTTTGGGATACTGTTTTGGTGTTCTTGGTTTCTTCGCTTTTCTCATCTTGTTCTTTGCCAAATATACCTTTCCATGTCTCAAACAAGGCCATTTCAGATGGTGGGTAGTGGAGGAGGTGGTGGTGGAAACATTAATGTACGCGGTCACTTCGATGACACTACTTATACCAAAATCTTTGTTGGAGGATTGGCTTGGGAGACTCAGAGAGATACCATGAGGCGTTATTTTGAGCAGTTTGGAGAGATCCAGGAGGCTGTTGTCATCACTGACAAAATTACTGGGAGATCCAAGGGTTATGGTTTTGTAAGAGTTTCTCCATTACCTTCTTTCTGATCTTAATTGCATGCTTAATTTGCTATCTTCCGATACATCCATCTTAATCTTTATTCACTTCTTCAAACTTGATTGATTTGTATATTGTGATGATAAAAGGTGAGTTTTTTTTTTTTTTTTTTTTGGTTGATTTTCTTAGGTGACATTTAAGGATCCAGATGCAGCTGCCAGAGCTTGTCAGAACCCATCTCCTGTGATAGATGGAAGGAGGGCCAACTGCAATCTAGCATCGCTCGGTGCACATAAGTCCAGGCCATCAACTCCTCATCATGGTTTCTTTCTCTCCTTTCGCTGTGTTTTCATTCCAAACCCAGATTTTTTTTTTTAATTTAATGTTTGAGAATCTTCACATATATATAGGTTTCAGTTGATGAATATTCATGTTAATATAGAATCGTGATCCATGAAACGGCTTGATTCTATATTCTAGGATCCAAAGTAATCCAATTTAATTCCCATCTCTGTTCCAAACCCCCCCCCCCCCCCCCCAAAAAAAAGATATTCTCGTGAGGTTGTAATCCAGTGGAATGATCATCGCTACTGGAATCAAATTTGTGTATAAACTCAAATTGAAGAAATACTTGGATCTGAACTCAAAACTGCATTGTAACAATTTCAAACTATTTGACTAGTTCAAAGAATTGCAGGCACTGGGCGGTTTAGACCAACACATGGACTGGTGTCTCCGCCTGCTTCTGCTTATCATCATCAAGGAGCTTATCATCATCAAGGCTCTTCATCAACTTATTTCCATCAACCCACCGGCCAATATACATTCCCTTATTCAGCCTACGGGTAAGCAAGAAAATAATGGGTGACAATTTAGGTAAAAAGACTTTATTCGTTTTTGATGCATCCCTCCCTCTTATTTGTATACTAACAGCTCTATTGGTTTTGCGTTCTGTTACTTCACCTTTGTAGGTACACTGGGTATTCACAGGACACAATGTATCCACTGGTTTGTATTTTTATTTATTTTTTTTTTTCTGATTCCGCCCCATAAGTATAGTATTAGTACCCAATGACTCTGGCAAATTTTATTAAACTAATGAATTGAACTGGATTGGATGGCATTATTAATGCAGAATTATTACGGTGTATATGGGGGTCAACAATTCTCACCCTACTACACAGCTGGCACGTCTGGGGTTTACCAGAATTTGTACCCATTCTATGCACAGAATAGCCAGCAGGCTCATGGACATTGCGTTGGAATTCATCAGTATCCCCGAATGGTCCAATACCCATATTTGCCTCAGCACTACAGTTCGATGGGCATCCAGCTGTCACTACCTTCTTCAGTACCAACGGCAACTGCTACCACAGGTTCTTAATTAAATTCAAACCTATTGTTCTGATCTGATTGATGTGATGCTCTTAATTAACACTTCTCCTTGGAGAATTTCAGATTCAACAGTATTAGCAAGCAGAATACAAAATGCCGCAGGAGTTACAACAGCAGCAGCAGCAGTAACTGGGACTTGTCCTTCTCAAGCCAGTAAAACAGTCCCTGAACAGAACTCATCGACTTAATCTGCATTAATTGGATAATACCTCATCTTACAGGACTAACAAGATTGATAAACTGCAAGAAAAGGGGGGTTGATGATAACAAAAGAGCGAGAGATACAAAGGAATCTCAGTGATCCACTTAACTGCATACCTTTGGTCCATTCTCCACTAATTCAGTTTTCAGCATCATCATCACACAATACAGTAGGGGAGTTGTTGTTAATTAGCTTAATTAGGGAGAAATATTACATTCATTCATGTATTGGCGCATCTGAGGTGAAAAACCAAAGATTTAATTTTTGGGTTTTACCCGTTATGCGCTAGCTAATTATCAGTGTCATGGAAGCAGGGAGCATCCAATGACAAATTAAGCATGCTTCTTCTCTGTTCATATTTTAATTACAAGAAGTAGTGGTTGGTTCAAGATTGGTTTTATATCTTTGAACCCACCGTTCGCGAAGAGGACAAGTCAAGCTTGGATAGCTTGGCCGTTGACTTGTACTTTGTTTACTGTTCATGATTGATTGATACTCGTTTTTAAGATAATAATATAGATGAGTTGGATAAGAACGTGGTCTCTTTTCCTCTTTTTCTTTTCTTACGTGTGTGTGTGTGTGTGTGTGTGTGTGTGTTTGAATTGTTTCAAAGTGTGTACATCTCCTTTTGCTCATCTACTTTCACTATCAAAAGGGGCATTATTAACTTGGTATTCTAATATTCCTCCTTTCGCATTATCACCATCCTTTCGAAGGAGAGGACTTTGTGGAAATGTGTTTGGAATCCGAGGGGATCAAATAGAAGATTTTGGATTGATGGGTGGCAGTCGCTTTTTCTGTTCCAAAGTTGAGCATGCTGGTCTGCATCATCGTGTGCTTGTGATTCTCGGAATTCGTTGTGAGATGTTTCTGCAGAAGTTTCTGAATCATAATAGAAACGAATCCAAGGCGATGATAATTGTGAAGGACATCTTCTACCATAACGTATCAATCTGTACATATCTTATATGCTAAAACAAATATTTTTCCCATTCTTTTTCTCCTCGTTATCAATCTTAAACGTTGCATTTTGCTCTCGGCCCCCCCCCCCCCTTATACTTATTTTATATTTTTGAATTAAATATTCTCTTTCCTCTCATTGAGGAAGTCTTTACTTCTTTTTTTCTATATTAATAGATAACCACAGTTTTATTAGTATTATTATTATTATTATTGGTCTATAAAGACACTATGTTTCACCCATTTGCTTATTGATTTGTCACAATTATTAAATTTAAATATTACGAATGTTTTAAGTTTAAAAATAAAAAAAATATCTAAATATAATCATTAAGCTTGCGAAAAGGGTTAAAAATTATTGAACATTAATTAGAAAAGTGATATTTTTTGAATCTGTTAAATAAAAAATCGGTTAAAAAATACTAATGCGAATTTTAGAATTGAATTCTATCCACATTTCACATTTTTTATCCCTTGAAATTTAACGCCCAAGGCCGTCATCTTGCTCAAGTCCACTTAAGTTAATTGGGCTAAGTCCATCTATATTCTGAAATGGGCTCTTATGGGGCAACGCTTCAAAAAGTCGCTGATTTTTTATTTTTTATTTTATTTTATTTTTTTTTTATTTTGGGTACCCAATGAAAACTAAACGGGGCTCCCCCATTTCCGGCATTACAAACCCTTGACCTAGTGGGAACGATTGTCTTCCCATTAAAGCTATCATTTCGAACGATTTCACTGTTGGAGTGATTCAAAGTCGAAATGAACGATTTTGATTCAAGTTAAATTTCAATTTTCTTATGATCGGGGGATGGGAGCACAGCCCAGTCGTCCTTTATACCCTGCACTCCGCAGCCTGCAGGCCATAATTTCTCCCCTTCAGGTCTCTCTCTACCTCTACCTGGTTTGCAGTGTGTGTGTGTGTGTGTGTGTGTATCTATATTCGGATATATGTCTATTGCTCACTGTTTTCTGAAATTTTGTTCCTGGGTTTTACCTTCCAATGACTTAAACGTCAGTTCTCCGTATTGTATTTATTGATGTATAGACTTGTATGAAATTTTGTTTCTGGTTATCACATGCAGGCTGGTGATGATGATTGAACTACTAGGGATCAACCCACTTTAAATAAGTACCAATCTCATTGGCTCTGCTGATGATGATTGCAAGCAATGTTGTTTTTGTAGCTGAACGTGTCAAGAGCTATGTTGTTTTTGCTTTTGTAATCGGCAGTAGTCCTGTCCCAATTCCGTTAGCTTGAACTACTAGGGGTCATTCCACCTCCTGAAAGTTTTTCACAAGTCATTCACTAGTAAATTCGTTTATATTCATTTAATTAGATAAATGAACAAGATTTAATATTTTTTTCAAACTTGATTGGTAAACAAGCCAAGTTTGAACAAGAGTGAGCTCGCAAACAAGCTTGTTTATCATTCGTGAGCGAGCGATGAGCATACTCGTTTATAGGTCACATGGTTGTTTAAGTACTAATGAACATGCTTATAATTGAATTACCGAAAATTGCTTGTAAGGTTTTAATTACTTAGCTTTTGTTAAACTTAATTAGATATAAGTTGTTGTTTGTTACGTTAGAAAAACTTCTATGTTTGTTGATTTGCTTATTGAAAATTCTCTGAATCAAGCAATCACACAAAAAGTAAAGAGAAGAACACCAAATAATAATGAGGAAACTCTCTCACAGGGAGAAAAACCTCAATTACAAATCCTACTATCAACGGGTTGCAAAACACTACTTGAATTCTTTATGAACATTCGCACAAATTCTTTCGCTAATCTTACTCGAATCACTCGACTAACTCTACAAGCGGACTTTCTGATTCACACAGAAAGTAAAGGAAGAATACAAAGAAAAATAAGAGAAAGACTTATAAGTTCACAAAAGAGAAATTCTCTCTCACAAGATTATAATATGCCTCTTCAGTTCCATATTATACATTAAGCTTGGGTGTATATGTACAGACTTACAAAATCGTATTTTAATTAAGACTCAAACATATAAATAGATTTTCTAAAAACAAATTTCATAATCGGTAATAGAATCTTTCATAAAATAATTCATTCGAACCATCACGCTCCCATCGGCTAGGCTGCAAGGTCTATTGGAATCCATTTTGGACCAGAAATCAACATAGGCTAACCCTTGCGCATCTTGCGGGCTCCCAGTGCCAATGTGGCGCTGCCGCATACTCTCTGCGATCTGTTTGCGATGCGCACTAAAATTTTGCATGTCCTGATTTGTGCATTTGATGCGAAAAGCCAATATATATATATGTATGAAATAATTATTATTAGAGTTTTATTTTATTAATATTAGATTTTATATTAGGATTTTATTTTATTTTATTTTATAAAAGATTTATTTTATTTTAGGAAGATTTTATTTAGATTTATTTTAAATAGGATTTGTCAGAATATTTGATTTTACTTTATTTTTAGTAATTTTGATGCTGTATTAACCTATTTAAAGGCTTAAAATGATTAGGGTCAGAGACATTGATGAATATGAAAAATTGAGTTATTGAAACCTCCGCGGCTTGTTTTTCCTCCCGCTCTTCTTCTTTCTTCCCTCTCTCCTAAACTTCTTCTTCTCTCTTTATTTAAACTTGTTCTACGTTAGCAGTCTTCTTCTTTACTCCTATTTAAACTTGGATTGTAATATTACTCTCTTTTTGGAACTTGCAGATATTTTAAACTTGGAATAATTATTTTCCTTTTCAAATTAGGAAACATACAAATCTGTCATATTTAATTTAAGATTTTGTATGGATTTGCCATTATAAAATCTTACACTTATTAACAGGCTTGTGAACAAGCTCAATTAGAAGCTTACGAGCATAGCTCAAACTTATCAATATACCTAACAAACAAGTTTGAACATAATGTCTTGAGTTCGTTCAAAACTCAAGCTTGCCAATAAACTTAACAAACAAGCCTAAATATGCTACTACTTAGCTTGTCTCGGCTCGTTGGCGGCCCTAGAAAGTTAGATGTGATCTGTGATGTGCTGAAAAAATGGGGGAAAAAACTCATGTTTAATTTGCAAAAATACTAACAACTATTTGAGTTTTACTCATAATTTATTCAATTAAAAGTTATTCAAAATTAAATAAATGTTTCACTATTGATTTTATTATTTTTGCTATTTTTAGATTTTTAACTAAAACTAATTATATTTTTGGTTTGAGATTTTTAAGGTATAATCTTTCTTTCTTTCTTTTTTTTAATTGGGAAAATCAAATAATGAATATAAAATAAATAAGTTTTTGTTCCCAAAAAAAAAAAATGAAGGCAATCTTGTTTTGGTAGAAATGTAACGTAATCTTGTTGGTCTCTTCCAAATTTAGTGAATGAGGTGCCAATTTAGATTCTTTACAAATACTGGTCCCTTTGTCCCTTGTGTGTATGAAATTGTGACTTCTTTTAGCATAAAGTTAAAACGAGTCTTTTGCATTAGATGGAATTTCCCATCATAGCTTAAAATGGAATTTTTAGTTGGTCAAATTCATTTAGAAGTCATGGAATTTCAAAACCCATCTTTGTCAAGGCTGTGAGAATCTGTGATGATACGAGAGCTCTATGTTGCATCCTGCCTCCATTATGTTCTTCGTAACATTTAAACTCACTTTTTAAATTCTAAAATGAAAAACAAAGAACTTAAGTCTTGCCACTTCTGGGCTACCACTTGCCAATTCTTCTTTTAACATGCATACTGGTAGCAAAGGAAAGTTGTCTATCTTTCTTTTGTTTTTTGTATGTAGTTCATCTATATGACATCCTGTGTGTTTCAGCGGCAGACTAAATCATTTTTGAAGCATGAACATAATATGGCCAAGGCTTCTAAACCCCAAACACCTCATTCAGTTCATTAAGAATCAGAAAAACCCGTTGACAGCTCTTCAAATATTCAATGAAGCAAAATCCAAATTCCCCAAATACCATCACAATGGTCCGGCCTATGCCACCATGATCAACATCCTCGGAAACTCAGGCCGAATAGCTGAGATGAAAGAAGTTATTGGCCAGATGAAAGAGGACTCCTGTGAGTGCAGAGATTCGGTCTTTGCAAGTGCAATAAATAGCTATGCAAAAGCTGGATTGATGGATGAAGCCATCTCTTTATTTAGAAGCCTTCCTCAATTCAATTGTGTAAACTGGACCGAATCTTTCAATGCCCTTTTGCAAATTATGGTGAAAGAATCTGATCTAGAAACCGCTTATCATCTTTTCTTGGAGAATTATCTTTGTTGGGAAGTGAAGTCTCGGACTCGTTCCTTAAACTTGCTAATAGTTGCTCTCTGCCAGAGCAGTCATTCTGATCTTGCATTGCAAGTTTTCCGGGAAATGAATTTTATGTGCTGCTATCCAGATAGAGAAACTTATCTGATTCTAATGAGAGGTTTGTGTGAAGATGGGAGGCTAAATGAAGCCACCCATTTGTTGTACTCCATGTTTTGGAGAATCTCTCAAAAGGGCAGTGGTGAGGATGTAGTAGTTTATAGAACGCTCTTAGATACTTTATGTGATCATGGACAGGTCCAAGAAGCTCTGGACATTCTGGACAAGGTTCTAAGGAAAGGCCTTAAGGCCCCAAAACGGTGCCGCAAACAACTTGATGTTAACCAGTGGGGTAGAGATGAAGACGCGCAACAAGCTAAGGTTTTGATCCATGAAGCTCTGATCAAAGGTTTGGTTCCCAACTCTGATAGTTACAGTGCAATGGCTATTGATCTTTACGCTGAAGGTAAGATCACTGAGGCTAACAAAGTGCTCCATGAAATGAATGATAGAGGTTTTAGACCACCAGTCGTAATTTATGAAGCCAAGGTAGCTGCTTTGTGTGGGGCAGGTAGAGTTGATGAAGCAATAGAAGTGATTGAAGGTGATATGATGGAGGGGAATTGTATTCCCACTGTTGGGTTATATAATACTATAATAAAAGGCCTGTGTGGAGAAAGAAATTCTGCTTTGGCTGTCAAGTATTTGGAGAAGATGAGTAGGCACGTAGGTTTTGCTCCCAACAAGGAGACTTACTCCCTTTTAGTGAATGGCCTATGTTTTGATGGCAGATTTGTGGAAGCCAGCCAGATTCTTGAAGGGATGTTGATTAAATCATACCGACCGAGTCATGCCACTTACAATACACTCATCCGGGGTCTTTGCACCATGGGCAGGCTATACGAAGCCGTGATGTGGTTGGAGGAGATGGTTAGCCAGGGGTTGATACCAGAAAATTGTGTATGGAATGCATTAGTAACTTCTAACTGTTCAGGCAAAATTGTTGGTGACTACTACTGTAGAATGCTGAAGCAACTACAGAGACCACCTTGATGGTTCCTATGCAACAGTTATTATTTTCTTTTTATCGGTCCCTTTTTTTTTGTGTGTTGTTTGATCAATATGGGAAAATTTTCAATATATCTCATTCCCTCTTATTTACCTGTTTGTGCTTTTGTCAATATAAACTTTTGCATCATAGACTCAGAAATACTTCAAATTTCAATATTCTGGTAAATGAATTTAAAACAAATGGTTTTCATCATCACTGGATCCAGTAAACAGCCAGTTGAGGACAAATTTGTTTCTTAAAGACTGGATGCAGGTGTTAGCATAAATTAAATTATAATCCAAGTATTTTACATTACTTAAATGAACAATCGCTTCCTCACTCCATTGAAATTGTTCCTGCCTCACTTGAGTCCGTTCGAACAGGGGTACGAGCAGATTGGCATCCTTTGGCTCTTTTGTGCTTTTGCAATCCTTTATTAGCATTTAATTCCTTGATTAGCTTTCTTCACCGAACATGTGGGAAAATGGATATATGTGAGTAACTGGACAATTATATCATTCAATAAAAACATGATTAATCACATTAAGGTTAATTAGATTAAACAAGTAATTACGACTTAGTTACTAATTTTTGATTCAAAGAAAACTCATTTAAAGATCAAGGCTAATTTTTCACAATATGCGTATAAATGGTTATATATACAAACATTCAAATGGGTACATAAACTTAGAGAAATTAATAAATGAAAAATCCAAAAATATAAAAATTGTTGGTTATGAATTAAGAAATGAAAAATAAATGATTTAATGTTGAAATGAATGAACTCCCTCCTTAAGGCTATTAATTAGGTTCTGGTTTGGGTGTAATTGATTCTGTGTCAAGTGTAATATATATCTGTATCAAGTGTTGATGCTAGAATGATAGGGAGTTCTCTCTAAGACAATTATTCTATTGACTAAGTTATGGTTCTGATACAACTAATTCTGCATCAGCTTTCACTTATTTCTGTACCAAGTAATACAAGAAAAATGAGCGCTGAGTTAAGGGCATCACGCTGTAACTTCTAATGTTTATATGAATTTGTTATTTTGTCAAATAAAAGAAGTGGATAGATTTTGTTAAGTGTTAACACTTTTTTCCAACATATATATAGATATGGACATGTAAATATACATACGTAAATAATTAGGATTTGTTTTTCTTAAAAAAATAAAAATCTATGCATCATGAAGGATAATAATTTTAAATTAAGTTTACCATGGAGTTTAATGTTTGTTTGTTTTTTTTTTTCTCCTTATTCGTTCTTTTTCCTCTTCTTCAACTTAAGTTTGTAAAAAGAGAAGAGGATGGAAGATGAATTACAAAACTAGCACTTAAAATGTTTTTTCCTTTTTAAATTTTATTTTATTTTTATCTGAAAAGTGAAAGTTCTTGAGTTTGGAATCCTTTAAAATTTACTTGTTTTGAGCTCAGGAAATTTTGGTTATGAAAATGAAATTATTTTATTAAAAATTTATTTTTTGTAATTTTACTTAAAGTAATATGTTGAGTTTTTTATGTTTTTTTTTTATAAATAAAAATTCAAATTAAACAATAAATTTATTGTATTTACTAAATTTTACACCTCCGGTCCATCACACGGATTGCTGTTGGTATTTTAATAAATATGAGTAATGATGTTTGAATGACTTTATAAAGTAATTTTTAGCATTATGTAACATTTTTATAGCCAAAATTTATTTATTTATTTTGTAATTTTTCTTTTTACAGCAAATTAATGAAAAATGATTAAACCCGAAAAAGAAACTTTGGTTTCTACTATCGGCAATTAACACTGGCCGATCCGCCGAAATTATAAATGGTAGACAAGAAAATGTGAATGGTAACAAGATGACTAGGCGGCTTAGTAATCCACCTCTGGAGGAGATGGAGCTCGATCTCGAGGCGTTTCTGGCGTCAGAGGGTACAACTGACGACGACGCCGACGCCGACGACGACGACCTCCGCTCCATCCCTCGTCGCACTGTCGATGAAATCCTCAACGATTCTGATTCCGAATCCTCATCCTCTCCTCCTTCGCCTCCCTCCGATCAATCTTTCCCCGTCGACGCTGCCCCGGTATTTAGCCCTAAAACCCTCCCGGAGTCTCGTGTTGATCAAACCCTAAAATCGTTGCATTTTGATGAGTCAAAATTTAAATTTAGTTCGGTTAGTCGGACGAAATCTGGTGAATCCTCCGGCGATTCGTTTTTGTTACGTAGAACTGCGTTGCACCCCTTTCCGCCATTGTTTGGCGGCGTTAGGTCCACTGCCAAGCCTGGTGCTGCACTTGCGGCCGCTGCGGCAGCTTCTCGTCCCGTTCCGACTCCTCATGCGGCTGCAATTAAATCAAGAAGAGCCAGCAGTTCTACTTTGCGGGATGCAGTAGGCATTGAAGAGTTGGGTTCAAAAGCTGGCGATCTCGAAGTAGCTGGTGATGGTTCTAATGGCGTTGCTTCTGAAATTAGTTCTTCAGAAGGGAAATTAGTTGCAGAAGATGTTCAGTTAGATACTAATCAATCTGCATCCACTGCTTCCACCGGGAAGGTAGATGATAATAATGAAATATTGGCAGAAGATGAGAATTGGGAGAATTCAACTGAGGATGGGAGAATTTTCTGTGTCAAGCAGATCGAGGCAGAACCAGCACAAGCATCTCAACTAGATGTATTATGTGTTAATGATTCTTATGAAATTCTATCAGGTTCACCCCACACAGAATATTCGCTAAACACTGATAAAAATTTGAATTTGGAAAAGAATGCAATTTCAATCTCCAATGACTTTATAAATGAAGAAGTCCCATCGTCACCTGCAGATGAAAATAGTGGTGTTATGTCAGAAATTATTGATGCTACTGAAACTACAGAAAAGCAAACAATGTCTTCCCCTGTGTCTGATAACAAAAGAAAGATTGAGGATGATATTACAATTGCAACATCTGAACCTGAAAAGGCCATACCTCATTCTGCAGATGACGATGTGAGTCTCACTGGAGTTGACACTGATTCCAAAAGCGATGTTGTGGACCTCATTGAAGGCACAATTAGTCCATGGGAGAACAAAAGCAGCAAAAGGACAGAGAAAAAACCGCTCTCATCCATGAAGCCCCTTGAATTAGCTGAAGAACTTGAAAAAAAACAAGCATTTACTGGTTTGGATCGGGAAAATGATATTGCTGCTCAACCAATGAGGCTTGAGGGTGTCCGAAGGGGATCAATTGCTTTGGGATACTTTGATGTTGATGCCAACAACACTTTCACGAGGACTATCTCATCTCAGGCGTTCAGACGGGATCAGGGATCTGCACAAGTTGTGGCTGTTCATCTCAACTTCATTGCAGTGGGAATGTCGAAAGGGATAGTTCTAGTTGTCCCCAGTAAATACTCTCCTCATTGTGCTGACAACATGGATGCAAAGGTTGGTTGTATAGTCGTTCACTCACATCACCTTTATTTTTTATTTCCTTTTAGCAAGCATGTGGGCTTCATTTTATTTAATTAATTTATTTTTAATCCTAGAGGTATTGCTGCTGAAAACATCACTACTATGTTGTTGTACCTCACTCTGGCTAAAAATAAATAGGTTTTGACTAATAAAGAGATTTGTTCAATAGAGTAATAGTGTTGCTTTCCTACTTCAACATTTTTTTTAAAACTTGAAACGACAACAACAACAACAGTAGCAACAACAATGCTGATTACTGCACAGAAATCAAAATTTTAATCTACTTCCGTTCTTTTAGTGGGCAATTTCAGCTGTCAAAGCATCTTACCACATCAAGAAATGCTTGGGTTTATATTGCATTGTATACATTTAAAGCATTTAGTTATGCCCATGCTAAACTATGTTAAATGTATTCCAGATGGTGATGCTTGGATCACAAGGGGATAACTCACATTCCCCGGTAACTGCCATGTGCTTCAATCCGTTAGGAGACCTACTTTTCACAGGATACGATGATGGGCATATTACCGTTTGGGATGTGCAGAAGGGATCTGCGGTAAAAGTTGTTACTGGAATACATGATGCACCTGTGGTGCATATGTTATACCTGGGACAGGATTCTCAAGTTACTCGCCAAGTTACTCGACAGTTTAGGCTAGTTAGCGGTGATAGTAAGGGTTTGGTTTGGTTGATTACTTTCTCAGTGGTTCCATGGCTTAATAGATTTACCTTTTATACAACGGTAAAGCCCTTTTCTGTGATAGTAATCATGTGCCTATTTTGAGTAAGGTTTTCTAAATGATTGTTCTGAACTGATAATGAATGCATTATGCTACTAAGATTAAATGGCTATGTCTATTGGAACAGTGTCTTCTTGATGGACGAAATACGGGCAAAGTATTATGTGCTTCTCCTCTGCTTTCGGATGAATGTTGTGGAGGTGCTTTATTGTCCTCCCATGGGAATGCTACAGGATCAAGCAGCAGTATTGGCGGCATGATGGGAGGTGTGCTTGGTGGAGATTCTGGTCGGAAACTTTTAAATGATAAGTCTACTTCAGTTGAAGAAGGTGTGGTCATATTTGCCACTTACCAAAGTGCTCTGGTGGTATGAAGTTCAGAAGATTGCATAATTCCAAACACCTTTTTTTTGTCCATTGAAATGATTCCTTGCTGTTGTTTTTTCTTTTTTAATATATGTTATTGTCAGCTGTGCTTGCTGCAGGCAAGGGTGAGTCCTAATGTGGTAGTCTATGCTCAGCTTTCAAGACCTGATGGAGTTCGGGAGGGTTCAATGCCTTACACTGCTTGGAAATGCATGGGGCAGCAACACGATTCTTCCACCGGTATATACTAATGGCTTTTTATTTTTTAAATTCATGCTGAGTGTTCTGAAGATATGATATTATTGCAGAAAATATGCCTGTGGAAACATCAGAAAAAGTTTCACTTCTTGCAATTGCTTGGGATCGGAAAGTTCAGGTTGCAAAATTGGTCAAATCAGAATTGAAAATGCATGGGAAATGGACACTTGAAAGCTCAGCAATTGGTGTGGCATGGTTGGATGACCAGGCATTTTTTCTTTCTCTTTTTCTTTTCAGTTGCTTTTCTTGTTTATTTGTCCTTTAGTATTATTATTTTTTAAATAATTTGTTTATCCTTTTATTACATATAAATAAATTGGCTTTCGTTCTGGTTCACTCTTGTTTTATCTTCTTATATCTTGAAATGCATTATGAGAAGGTTTCGATTTCATTTACAATCAAAATAGAAGACATAATTGGGACTCTCTATGTGTCCAGATGTTGGTGGTCCTCACATCAAATGGACAACTTTGTATGTTTGCAAAAGATGGAACTGTAATTCACCAGACAAGTTTTGCTTTTGATGGATCTGGAGGAGATGATCTTGTCGCATATCATACTCACTTTACAAATATCTATGGAAATCCTGAGAAAGCTTATCACAACTCTGTCACAGTTAGAGGGGCTACCATATATATAGTTGGACCTACACATCTTATTGTTTGCCGTCTTCTTCCATGGAAGGAACGTATTCAGGTTTTGCGGAAAGCAGGAGATTGGATGGGTGCATTGAACATGGCGATGACCCTTTATGATGGTCAAGCCCATGGTGTACTTGACCTTCCTAAAGCCACGGGCGCTGTACAGGTGGCCATTATGCCATACCTTGTGGAATTGCTTTTGTCATATGTAGATGAAGTATTTTCTTATATATCAGTAGCATTCTGCAATCAAATTGGGAAGCTGGAACAATTAGATGACTCAGAGGGTAGATCCACTTCTGTCCATTCAGAGATCAAAGAGCAATTTGCTCGAGTTGGTGGTGTTGCTGTTGAATTCTGTGTTCATATCAAAAGAACAGACATCCTTTTTGATGAAATTCTTTCTAAATTTGTGGCTGTTCAACATAGAGGTATATCCTTGCGTTGGTGTGGGTACTTCTATTAGAAACTATGACTAATTAGTAATTTCTAGGTTGACTGCAGATCAAAATTACCCAACTCAAGATTACCTGTCAGAAAAAAGCTTAGAAAATCCTTGTCACAAGTTCTCATAATGAGAATGCATTGGATCCTGTAGAAAACAAACATAAGTTTCCATGACTAAGCTAGTGAAAATCTTAGTATTGCACTGGTCTCTAGTCATGTTCTTTCTTAACTTGATTCTCTCTCTCTCTCTCTCTCTCTCTCTCTCTCTCTCTCTTTGTAACTTTATTCCCTAAATAGACCAATTGAGCGTAGTGCCAAAACTAGCCAAGGTGACAATGCATGTTGGCAATAAAAGAATAATTGGTAAATTTGCATGACAATGCTTATCATCTATTCTGCTTCCATTTTTTTTCCCCAGATGCTATGTAAGGTAAAATGTCAATGCTTGTGATCTCAGTTACTGTTAAGAGCTTCTTCACAGATTCTTCCTTGAGGCTGTAAATTTATTATTTTTTTTTAAATCATTTTCTTTGAGATGTAAAATTGATGGTGCAAAAATGTAATGGCTTTCCTTATTTACCATAAATATTAGTTTACCATTATTATTATTATTATTATTATTATTATTATTATTATTATTATTATTTACTTGAGAATACAGATTAAATAACTTCCTTTGCACTTTTTTTTTGGTCCCCCGGGGGGTTTGGCTGGTTAAATTATTCGGCTGTAATTCAATTGTTAGGACAATGGGAACACTTTCTTATATTTTGCCTCGTATGGTTATATGTCATCTTGTGAAAAAATTGACGGAAATATTCTTGTTCCTGTCTATATGTTGCTAATTCTTTTTGCATCTATAGACACATTTTTGGAGCTTTTGGAGCCTTATATATTGAAAGACATGCTTGGAACCTTACCCCCTGAGGTACTTCTTTCTGTGACGAGCATTGACTCTTGTAAAACTAACTGTAGACTGTAAAATTTAGTTTATTTATTTCCCCTTTTTCTTTTGGGGCAAAGATTATGCAAGTGCTGGTGGAGCATTATAGCACGAAAGGTTGGTTGCAGCGGGTAGAACAGTGTGTTCTACACATGGACATTTCTTCCCTTGATTTCAACCAGGTGATATTGTATTCATGTTTTATCGGTGTTATTAATTATTAATTTGAATTGATGAGTGCTAAGTAATAAATACATAGTTGATTGGTATGTAATTGTTAGAAGTTGCCCCACATTGGTTCATGTAAAAAGTTATTTCTCCTATACAAGAGATGGACTTCCCTCATCTTAATATCTGAGTCTTAAGGTTGAGGCCCATCCTCTTATGTATTGTTTGACTTCTTGACATGATATCAGTGTGGGTTTTCAACAGGAGCTCACCACAGTTTACGTTGTGTTTATGTCTAAGCGGGCCAATGTAAGAGGGGCTGTTGAAGTTGTCCCACATCGTTCCATAAGAAAAGTTATTTCTCCTATATAAGATATGGACTTCTCTCACCTTAACATCTAGGTTTAAGGTCGAGACCCATCCTCTTATGTATTGTTAGGCTCCTTGACATTAATATATGAAGCAAGAACAGATTTACATGGTATAGGCATGAGACAGACTCACATTACCAGCAAGTCTGTGTTAAATTTGGAAAATTATTATTTGTATACAATCAGGATATGGCAACATGTTTGTATGTGTGTAATGGTTGTCCTGATATGGAATGTATATTGATATATAATTTATTGCGGCATATAACCATTCTTTGAAATTTTATAAAATATTCTAACTTACTAACTAATATTTTGGATTTATAAGAGAACATTGCAAGTTATGCTGTACTGACATAGGAACAAATTGAACAAGATTTGACCTCATTACTTCTCACTTCTTTAAGACTCTCACTTCTCTAAGAACAGACCAGGTATTTGCTTGAATTTTTCTTGAATGCCAAACTGGAAAGGTGAAATTGTATCAATTGAAAAGAGAAAAGAAGAAGAGTGGGACGGGGGGTTGCAACTTTCAACATGCATTAGTAGGGTGACGTCTTGGAAGTATAGGATATGTTTGGTAGAAATGCCTGTTATGACTGATTCGTTGTAGAAGTATCTGTGCCTGATGGCTTCCGTTTTTCATCATGTTCTTCGCTTCTTTTCTGTTCTTGGTAAATCCTGATATTTGTGCACAATTAGTTAGTAATTATGTAATTCATCTCACAGGTTGTCCGTTTATGTCGGGAGCATAGATTGTACGGTGCACTGGTATATTTGTTCAACAGAGGCTTAGATGATTTCAGGGCTCCCTTAGAGGAGCTTCTGATTGTTTTACGAAATAGCGAAAGAGACAATGCTGCTGCTCTTGGGTATGTTGTTACATTCGAGTTTTCTAACTAAAAGGTGGTGAATTACTTTTGAGGGATGCGTTTAGTACTATATTTATCAATCCCGGTTAAAAGTGATCTGCAAATTGGGCACTGTGAAATTGATTGCTACTCTACTCAACCTGCTGATCATTGTGTAGATTTGATCAATAAAGTTTCTTGCTTGATATCATTAGGGTCTGTCAGTGCCTGTGTAGGGCCTTTGGAAATGGGAACCTTCCCTTGTTTAATGGTCTACTATAAATGTTCACTTTCCCCTCCCACTCGCCCACCTACCCACACACACAAGAAGTCTAAGATGAACTTCTTAAATAAAAATTACCTTGCACACACTATATTTCTTATTTTGTGGTACGGCATCGCTTCAGATTGGTCCCTTATTGTCATGGTCTGTGGAAATAGGTATCGGATGCTTGTTTACTTGAAGTACTGCTTTTCTGGACTTGCTTTTCCACCAGGTATGGTTTTGAGACACTATTTCTAGTTTCAAAGTAATTGAACTGTTGCAAGAGAATTTTGCATAATTTAGTTTGTGATGAATTGATCATTCACATAACGTTTGATTGTTTTGCATATATGGAAATTATGAAGCTAGTGATATGTGAAATTGAATAAACTGAATTAATAATGATGATCCACTTGAGAAGGGAGCTGTCTTTTCTGCAGCTTGTTTTGCTGAGACACTTGAAATGGAATCAAATTCTTCTTCCCCCCCCCCCCCCCCCGGGCGGGGGGGGGGAGATATAGCTAATGCACATGAGCTTCTACTATGGTAATATTATGTTGTAATTCTTAGTGTAAGTGTGGTGCTGATTTCTTATAGTTGAAAGTCTTATAGAAACAATAAAGTTGTCCCTCTCTTGGCCCATTAAAAAGTTAATCTAGCCACAAATATGAAAATTGAAGTTCAAACAAGTATTCAAGGCTCGAATAGTGAACGAGGACATGAAGTAAGTTGGGTGACTAGACAAGGTGCTCTTTGTCAGAGTTAACTTGCCCCTTTTAGAAGACATTGCCTTTTTACATAAATTAGCTTATGTTGTGTTTAAAAGATTACCCAGCTAATAATCTTAATTCATGAAGCTTTCATATTTGCATTTCTCCCATGAATTTGTGTAAAGCTGAACTCTGGATGATTTCTTTGTTGATATTCAACTTTTTTTTTTTTGATGAATAAACAAATTTTATTAACAAGGCATTAGGAGAATGCCAAAAGTGATTACAAAATCAGAGCCTCACTGGTATCCTATTCTACTTACTCAACTCTTCCACAAAGTTCGAAAAAGTATTCAAGTTAGGATCCAAAACATCCAACCATACAAAATGGCAAAAAGTGGTGGGGTCTATCCCCACCACCCACTCATAAGATTCTTGAGGTTGCCCGGAAATACCCATTGCACCCATCGTATCCCCTTTGGGTCCTTCTTGCGCTGACCTGGCTTAAAAAAAAATCTTCTATTCCCCTGGCCCTCGCACATGACCATCCCCATCATGCTTCCAGTTATCTCTATTACCTGCCGGACCTCATGTGCTTCCTTCCCTCCTTCACCATGCGCATTTATCTTCCTTTTCTCCGTCTTCTCTTGAGCCATAACTTTTTCCATTCCAAACCTGCATTCGACTTCATTTTGCCTTCAAAGGAACCATAAAAGACCATCACCTTTAGTATCGCCAATGCCAGAATTTTCAGCTCATTCCCTTACTTTGAGCCTTAAACATCTGAGGTTCTTCCTGACCTTCATCGACCCTAGTGAAACCTACGCATAAATTACCTATCTCCTTAATGAACTCATCACTCAAAAGGTGTAAGGGTAATTCTTTACTCTAACCCAAGTTTCCTTCACCTCCCACCTTCTTCTTAATCAATTACCACAGTATTTCCATTTGTCAAGCAATAGAGGTGACCCCTGAATAAGCGCTGTTTTACTTTTGACTTCGTCCACTACTTCTTAGATGGAAAGATGAACAAGAAACATTCTCCTCCCAGCTCCTTCATTTCCAGTCCTCCTGGCACTCTCCAAACCTAATTTGGCCAAGTCTCCAACTCTCTGCATCCCACCATCCGCTCCTCTGCCTCCACCAGTCTGCCCACCAAACTCCTCCTCAATGCTTGGACCTAGTCATTGCACAATTCATCAACAACACCCAACCTCCTTCTGCCCTAACAGCTTCACCTTTGCTTCTTTCGTCAGCCTTACTGTTATCTTAGCAACCCGAAGGTGTGGTTGTCCTTCATTTTTCATCTTTACTCCACCTGCTTCGTAATTCCTTAAGATGTTGATGCACTTAGCCCAATGTTTGCCTTTTACAAGTTTTGGTAAACACCATCGCCTTCCTTTTTGGCAAAAAGGATCACAGCTCCACCCCCCTCCATGGAAACCTTTCAACTTGGTCGCCACAATGGATGTCCACCCTTTAACCATGTCCCCGAGTCTTCAATAACCCCCCCACCCACCCACCCAAAAAAATTGAGCTTCCTAGCTTCAGCTAGCCACCTCCTCGTCCACTCCAGTTCGTATTCAACCAGCTCCATGGGCCTTGGTTAGCCTCGACCTCGCATAACAACTCATACTTCATTTGTGGTTGTAATGAAATCAATTGTTGTAGGGCCACTTTGGACAATCCTTTTCCCAGGTTGAAACCCTTACTCCTGTACTTGTGTTGCCTTCACTGCTTTCCTCCCTTTAATGAGAAATGTCTTTGCTGGCTCAGAAATCCACCTAAAACTCTAGTTTTTGTCTGAGATGCTTTTGCTAAAATCTTGAGGGAACCAAACTTTCCCCATCTTTAGAGAACTTGCATGCAGATGACTAGATAATGAGAAGAAAAGATTTATTGATCTTCAACCCTAAGTCTTTAACATTTTGGGGGTACTTAGGCAACATCAACACTAAGAAGGGGCAACATTACTCATTCATTAGCAGCATCATCGGGGTTCAGTTGGTGGCTAGAATCAAAGGATTTGTCGAGTCCCCTCGACCGGTCTAGAGAGATTACTGGAAGCTGTCCTTAGCACGTAGGATCACACCAACATAGGGCCAAAATCCCGCTGGACGGATGCAGCGTGTTGTCCCATGTGCGAAAGGATTCTCCCTAGCCTATATATACCTCCCTCCTCCTCCCAAGGGGATCGTCATCATTATCATCACTAGATCCAGCCTTTTTCTGTGTTCTCTCTCTTTTGCTTCGGACTACCTTGATTTTATACGATGCTCAACATTATTCCCAGACGGTTAGATTTTTCCTCTTAGGTCTAGTCACCCACTAACATAATATTAGCTTTGCGTTATGTTGAGGTGGTTTATTGCTTTCCAATGCGCATTTGATTTCTTTATAATACACATGAGAAGCTGTTGTTTTGTTCCGGTTTCACAATTTGCAAAGTAGTAAAAAGCCATGAAAATTTAGGGGTTTTAAGCTGTTAAAACTATCATTTTGCATATAAGCTTTCAAAACTAATGTGCTTCTCTATATTTTGGTGACTGGAACAGTTCTTAAGTTTTGTACTGCTTGATCTCCATTATGTTTTCTGGAGTTCAATGTCATGAAATTGATTGAGAAACAAAAATTAAATTATCTCTTTTGCAGGACATGGAGCTCTTCTCCCTGCACGTTTGTCATCTCTCAGGATAGAGCTTGTGCAGTTTCTTTTGGAGGATTCTAATGCTCCAAATTCATCCACTGTTAGGAGCTTCTTGTCCACGGGAGCATACCTGAATCTGTACCATCTCTTAGAGTTTGATACCGAAGCTACCTTAGATGTTTTGAGATGTGCATTTGTAGAAGAAATTCCAAAATCTGACTGCTTGCATGACTTTGCTGATGGAATTGTGGAAGCTGAGAAAGAAAATGATTCAATGGCTGCAAGTCAAAATGATTTGGTCCAAAAAACAGTAGATGCTCTTATTTATGTTATTGACAGGGGCACTTACCAAACAAACAAATTTACCAGCAGTGGTGATATTGGTTTGGCAGAAGCTTGGCCTTCAAAGAAAGATATGGGCCACATGTTTGAGTTTATTGCGTACCACGTTTCTTGTAAGAAAGCTAACATTCCAAGCAGTATACTGAGTCAAATTCTCGAATATTTTGCATCAGAAATTAATCTTCCACCTTGTATCGAAAAGAAGAATATTGAAATTTCACGGAAAAGAGAGAAACATGTGCTTGCCCTTCTGGAAGTGGTGCCTGAAACAGAGTGGGATTCATCTTATGTTTTACATCTCTGCGAGAGGGCTCAATTTTATCAGGTATATACACAACATTCATTCATCCTTACATTGCCTGAGGAATCTCAGGGCCATAGTTTGGAATTCAGTGTTGTACTCTCTCTCTCTCTCTCTCACACACACACACACACACACACTCTCTCTCTCTCTCTCTCTCTCTCTCTCTCTCTCTCTCTCTCATACTGACACACACACACAGAGACTTCAGAACATTGTACTCACCTTTTTATTTAGACATCAAAGCATTCTACTCCGCACGTTCCACGTGCGCACGTGAGAGCATATTTGTATCCTTATGTGGATGCTTATTTAATGATGATGCTTCGTTATTTAGGCTTGTGGCTTAATCCATGCCATCAGACATCAGCATATTGCTGCTTTGGATAGTTACATGAAAGATTTGGATGAACCTGTACATGCCTTTTCCTTTATCAATGATACACTGCAACGACTGGGTGACACTGAAGCCGATTCTTTTCGTGCAGCAGTCATTTCTCGAATTCCAGATCTGATTAGCTTAAGCAGGTGATGTTTTGATAGCAATGGAACTATTGCAGATATTGGCTTCACTTTATTTAATAAAATGTAAGGTTTTCTGTTGCTGAGCTTATTTCTGAGGAAAATTATGCTTCTCTAACATTTTGCAGAGAGGCTGCATTCTTTCTGGTTGTTGACCATTTCAGCGGAGAATGTCAACATATTTTATCTGAATTGCGTTCCCACCCAAAGAGCCTTTTCCTTTATCTAAAGACAGTTTTTGAGGTTCACCTAACTGGCAACCTCAACTTTTTTCGTTTAAGAAAAGATGAAACTGTGGAATTTCATAGTGGAAGAAGAGCAGGGGCTCAGTCAGTGCAGACATACTTGGAAAGGATCTCCGATTTCCCAAAATTTCAGCGTAACAATCCAGTTCAAGTGACTGATGAAATGATTGAACTTTATCTTGAGGTGAACATTTCCTCGATTCTGTTAATGAGAATTAGTTTAATGTGTATGTATGTGTATGTGTCTCGTGTGTTTAATGTGCTTGTGTTCAGTCATGTCACATCTTCTGTGTGTTTCTTGATAAATTTGTTTTCTTTTCTGAAATTTTGCAAATCTATTAATGTCAAACTCCTCTTGATAGCCTTTCGATAGCTATCTGCATTGTGTGAAATGTAAATGGGAGTGCTCTGATTGTCTATTTAACTTAACTACTGCACAATGATTTTAAAACCCTATTGAAGCAATTCTCAAGTTGCTATAGCACTTGGAATCCTAAATTTTCTGCCTTATACTTTTGCAGCTATTATGTCAGTACGAACGCGATTCGGTTCTCAAGTTCTTGGAGACTTTTGAAAACTATAGGGTGGAACACTGTTTACATTTGTGCCAGGAATATGGGATCATAGATGCTGCCGCATTCTTGTTGGAAAGGGTTGGTGATGTTGGGAGTGCCCTTCTGCTTACTCTTTCTAGCCTCAATGAAAAATTCATTGTGCTTGATACTGCTGTGGGAAGTGTAGTTTCTGATCCTGGCATAGAGCATTTTAGCACTGTACTAAAGAAGAAGGAGGTCTGTAAAAGTGTCTCTTTATATTTTAAGGGAAAACATTAATTGATTTAGAATTTAATTGTGATCTTCCTCTTGCAGGTGAATGACATTCTTGATATGTTGCAAGCCTGTATTGGACTGTGCCAGCGGAACACTCCTAGATTGGATCCTGAGGAGTCAGAGTCCCTTTGGTTTCGGTTGCTTGATACGTAAGCCCAACACTCAGTCACCAGTAGGCTTTCTGTAGTTCCAAGTTATAGCATATCAGGAGCAAGTTCTGTTGACATGACAGCAAGTTTTCTTGGTCTCTTGGACGCAAAATTTTAATAACTAGTTTATTCTGAATGGAATGCTAAGCATGAATATTTCTGTTAAAAGTTCTATCCATAATTTCAAATTTGGGATTAGTTTAATTGCAATGACATTTTATCTTAGAAGCCACATCTCCTTGTTGCTTGCCTTCCTAATGGCCCATCCGAGTCCTTTTGAAGTCAGTTTGGGAGTTACCATACCGGATATTGCCTTGTACAACTCAACTCAGCTCAGTTTTATTTCCAAATGAATTGGGGACAGGATATTGCCTTGTGATATTTTATAATTGTGAAAAATTCAAATTGCTTAAAATATATTGTTACCGACTTCATGCCAAATGCTAGGGGAATAACCATTCAAATATTTTTTTAAAGCACACCATCTGATTACTATTTCTATCGTCTTATGTAAAGAATTGTGATGGAGAGATTACATGGTGGAGTTTAGCCTAGTTTTTGTTGGCTAAAAAATTGAAGTTGAAGGAAGAGCTGAATTGGAACAAGGAAGAATATTACATACTTGGATGACAGAGAACGGATTAGACTTTTAACAGAAAGGATAAGAAATGTTTTTAAAAAGTAGGATGAATTTGTGAAGATTGCAAAATTAGAGGACATTAGTTGGAGGCAAGCTTAAAAATGAACTGGACTAAAAATATTTAGTTGGTTCGGGTTAGCCCATTATATACTATATTTTTTTTTGGGGGGTTATTTTAGATTGGTTCTGACTTTATATATGTAAGACTATAACATTATATATTATATATATAAGACATAAGACTACAACATTATATATTATAAATATTATATATTAAAAATTTTGGGTTATTTTTGTTTCGGGTTATTTTCTGTTCGGGTTCGGTTTGGTTCTTTCGTCTACTAACCCTAGAAATGAACCAAAAATATTGGGTTGTCAATTTTTGGACCCAGAGTTGAACCGATTTTGATACAGACTCGAATCAACGTGAACCAAAGTAGTCGGATTGGTTTGATTTTCAGTTTGTTTAGTTTTTTTGTGCACCCTTAGTTTGGGGAAAGTCAAATGTATCTAACTTTATCCTACTTGTAGAGAGGTCTGTTATAACCTATGTTCTAACTATTTGGCAAGAACAGGAGTCAAAGAGAAAATAGAAGCAAATGGGTTTTGTTCAAGAGAAAACCCAACTCTCCCAATGAGAATAGTTCTCAAATATTTCATTGCATAAATAGTTTACAATTCTACACATGTATTTATACATCAATTTTGTAACTAACTCTCATGTAACTAACTATTTCTTTGTGAATTTCAACTTTCAACTGCCTCTGGGTCCATAATTATTATTAGGTGAGGTACATTGTTTGTTTTTAGGATAGAATGGATAGAGCTTTTCATGCATAAAATAGGAGTTTTACGCATAGATATGTGGCAAACCCAAATTGCTAGACTTGCTTGTGTAAATGTCTAACCACGTATGTTGTGCTTAGATGTACGTATGTTGTGCTTGGATTCCATACTTTACAAAGATAATATTATTGAGACAATTCCATGTAATTTAGTTGATAACTAAAAAGGGAAACAGGAAAACAGCCAAGGGAGAGAGAATGAAATAACGAAGGGGAAAAAAAGAAATAATAATAAGTAAATAATTGTTTTCATATAAGATATCTAATGTCAGGAATTGAATTTGTTGTAGTTAGCATGTTACTTTTTGTCTCAGGGTTGACAATTGGTTTAGTTTCTTTACAGGTTTTGTGAGCCTCTGATGGATTCATTTAATGATAAAATGATTTCTGAAGGTGCCAATCACGTTGGAATGCTTGCTGAATCATTGGGTAGGCAACAGGATGAAGAGGGATGTATAATTAAGTGGAAGATTTTAAAATCCCACAGAGGAGCTCATATTTTGAGGAAATTGTTTTCTCGATTCATTAAAGAGATTGTTGAGGGAATGATTGGATATGTTCGCCTGCCAACTATAATGTCGAAGCTCCTTTCTGATAGTGGTAGCCAGGAATTTGGTGATTTTAAAGTTACCATATTGGGAATGCTTGGAACCTACGGCTTTGAGAGAAGAATTCTGGTACATCATCATCATCTTCTTCTTCTTCTTTTATCAGTTACATCTTCTTTTCTTGTTCTCCTTTTTCTTTTTTGGTCACTCTGGATCTATATTTCATTGTCAGATTTGCTTTCTAGTTATGCAGCGTGGTTCACTCATTTAGAGTTAGCATCCATACGTGGCTTATAATTATGTTTTTCTAATTTTAATTGTGCTCTGCATTATGCTAATTTTGGTTGCTAAGGAATGTAGGAAAATTCTTTCTGACATTGAAACGAAAACGAAAATCTAATTCGAGGATAAAAACAAAAAATGGAAGACATAAATTTCATTTTCTTTTTTTTTTTTTAATTATTTTCTCATTTTTCTTGACAACGAAATAAGACCTGCAATATGATTTTATCTTGAATTGTTTCATTTTTCATATATGTAGAACATCTTCTAGGCAAATGCTTAGGAGCTTTGAGGTGTTGTCATAAGCTTATCCTATATGTGGTTTAAACAAATCCAAGCAACATAAGAATCTCCTCTGGAGATAGAATAATGTATCCGCTTTAGAGAAAACAAGTTGCATTTGCAGCCAGTAATATGTTTGACAACTAAGTGCAATCTCTTACGCCTGATCCAGGGAAAAGAGAAGTGTGTAATCTCTTCTTAGTTCTTATATACATGCATTAATTCTGGTAGGTGCATTACTGTTTCTTGATTATATAAAATTGTGTCCTCTCTTGTAAGAAAATTGAATCTTATTTTTACACGCAAAAAGATTGATTTAGTAGAAAATCACCCATGTCTTCCAGATAATCTCAGCTTGATTCTGTATAATTTGTATATTGACCAGTTCTTGTTGTTGTATTAGGACACTGCCAAATCTTTGATTGAAGATGATACATTTTATACCATGAGCTTACTAAAGAAGGGAGCTTCTCATGGGTATGCTCCCCAGAGTCTTCTATGCTGTATATGCAATTGCCCTCTCACCAAGTATTCTTCTAGCTCTAGCATTCGAGTTTTCAATTGTGGTCATGCAAACCACCTCCATTGTGAGCTCCTGGAAAATGAGATGTCACACAGTGGCTCATCAGCTGGATGCCCTATTTGTATGCCTAAGAAGAAGGGTCAAAGGTCTAGAAGTAAGATGGTCCTCAGAGAAAATGGACTAGTGAGTGAATCTCTATCAAGGCCGCTCCAAGCTCATGGAGCTCCTCTACATCCGCATGAAAGCAATGCATTTGAGAATAACTATGGGGGTCAAATTTCAAGAGTAAGCGTATAACTCCTTTCGTCTTTGTTATTTTGTAGATCTACATTTTTACGTTTGAAAACCGGTTGAATGAATTATGAACTTGGGGTGTGTCAGTTTGAGATCTTGACGAGACTTCAGAAGGACCAGAGATTGATCCAAATAGAAAACATGCCTCAGTTGAGGCTTGCGCCACCTGCTGTTTATCATGAAAAGGTGAATAAGGGGATTGATCTACTTATGGGTGAAAGCAGCAGGAGTCCTACAGAACTAGTGAAACCAAGCAAAAGGAAGCAACTTAGAGAAGTAAAAGTGAAGGGATCGTCCATTAGACTACCGTTGAAATCAAATGTTTTTGGTGAGCTCTAGATTATTCTGGGTTTTAAAATGCTAAATTCAGTGTTTTGCACATCTAACCTGGAATCTTTTTCTCAGGCAAGGAGAAGTCCAGCAAGCGATGGTCGGATTTTTGACTGAGGCACTAACTGGCTGACTGGTTTTCATAACTTGCTTGTCGTCTGCGGTGTTGGAAACATGGAAGTAGACATTTATAACCCTAGTTACCAATTTTTTTTTTTTTTTAATTGTTATATCGTGGTTTTCTTGGGTTAGCTGTTTGTAAATTATAATGTATATAAACGTGGGAAAAGGAAACTGTTTACAAGAAGCGCGGCACATAATACAATCAATCAATAGATCGAGGAGTAGTTTATTTTATTTTTGTTTCAAACATGTTTATAACTTGTAATCAATGAAGTGGACATGATCTCATTTAGGGCTTCGTAAGGAATAGCAGCAATTGATGAATGATTGTTGCGTAAATTAACTAGTTATTGTTTTTAATTGTTACTCTTGGAGAAGAAGATGAAGATGATTGGAAGAAAAAATGGATGGATGGTTGCATGTGCAGCCCCAAAAAGCAAACAAATAAATAATAGAATGAAAGGGTTTAAAAAAAAAAAAATTGGAAAAGGGTTTCAAAAATGATGAAAATGAATGGTGTTTTGCAAAGTTGTTGGTTCTAGTTGAAAGGGAAAAGCTATGGCAAGTTCCCCTGCCGTCAATTTCACGTATGAGTTCATTTAAACTGTGGACATTAGATTGACAGATAGTGAAAGAATGAGAATGGGGACGAAGTTTTTTTCATTCATTCTCTTAAAAATATATATATATATATATTTGTAACTTACACGCTAATCAAAATCGTCTATCGAATTTACAGATGATTTTAAAATTGTTTATAAAGAAAATATATATTTATGTTATTTATGAAGACAATTTAAAATTGTTTTAAAAAATATATATATATTTATGTCGAAGTCGTTTTAAATAGTGATTTTGTACATGCATAAATTGAGAATTATTTTTCTGAATAGGTGAAAAAATTTTGAACAAATTGTGCATGCTCAGAGAAAAAAGCGTCTAATTCATATGTGATTCGAGTGACTGAGTGCACACAGAGTTTATTTGGCAAAAGTCTTTTCTTTTTCTTCTTTTGGAAGAAAATGATGAAAAGGCATGCACGTGATTGCAATTGATGATACGAAAGGTTTAAGATTACAAAGCCAACCAACATCAATTCAACCGATCTAAACAAAACAACAATAAGGGGATGCGCATATATATATATATATATAGAGAGAGAGAGAGAGAGAGAGAGAGAGAGAGAGAGAGAGAGAGTCAATTTTGTTAGAATTAGTTGAAACTACAAAGATAATTAGTCATGCGGTGTTGTATGCAAACTTGGGTGACCCTCCCTTCTCTCCTTTACATTTTCGGCCAAACTAATGAATGGTGATAATAATTATTATTTTTTTATTTGATTACTAGCTAATTGTTAAAAAGTAATTTTTTTTGTTTAAAAAAGGATAAAAATTAATTTTTAAGTAGTTAATTTTTTTAATTTTTTTTGTTAATTGGACATTTTTGCCTATATAATTTTAGAAAATTTTAAAATGTAGAAAGAAAATTTTAATTTTTTGGAGGAAAAAAAAAAAAAACTAAACAAATGAATAGTTAAAAGTTAGAAGCAAGCCTTTTCAAATGCAACCTAATAATAATGAAAGCTCCCAACGCTCTGGGCGGTTAGTTCCACACCGGGGCTTTGTCTTTGGGTGTCTCTTTCTGCTCTATCTTTGTTCTCTCCGCCACCGCTGCCTTCGTCCTTCTTTTTAGTCTCTTCCAGTTTGCCCTTTTCTCTCTTATCAGTTCCTCTCCTTTTTAGTCCCTTCCCTCTCTCAATTCCTTTCATCTTCAACAATACCACATCTCTCTCCGTCCGATTTATCATTCAAACCCACCAAACTCCCCAATTGATTGATTGATTCATTACCGTCTTTGTCTGCTGCAATGTCTTGTTCAAGTTTCTCTTCTTCTGCTGCTGCTGCAACTAGAATCACCCAACCCCCTGCGCCTCTCTACTTCACCGCCGCTTCTCTCGAAAAATCTCATTTCGATCCGCTCAAAACCAACCCAACCTCGTCTTCTTCTTTCCTGGGTTCCACCCACAAACTCCTCCGTCTCACGAAACCCAATCCACGTCATGCCCGCACTCGATCCACCCCCGTCGTGGCCGTCTCCGATGTCGTCAAGGACAAGAAGCTCAAATCTGCCGCCTCCTTTTCCAATCTGGTACTGTATCAATCTGGATTTTCGCTTTCCAAACAAATCTGCAACTCCTTTATTAATAATAAATATTCCTCTCCAATCCTCCTCGAATTAATTAATTGTGTGCATTTTATCTTGGTGTTTTAATTTCTGGATGTTTGTGTGGATATGATGCGGCAGCTGATTACGAAAGAAGAAGGGTTGGAGCTGTACGAGGACATGGTTCTAGGCAGAGGGTTCGAAGATATGTGCGCTCAGATGTACTACAGAGGCAAAATGTTCGGATTCGTCCATCTCTACAATGGCCAGGAGGCTGTGTCTACTGGATTCATAAAGCTCCTGAAGCAGGAAGATTGTGTTGTAAGCACATACCGCGATCACGTTCACGCATTGAGCAAAGGCGTGCCAGCTCGCGCCGTCATGAGTGAGCTCTTCGGCAAGACCACCGGCTGTTGCCGCGGCCAGGGCGGTTCTATGCACATGTTCTCCAAAGAACACAACCTCCTCGGCGGTTTTGCCTTCATTGGTGAAGGAATTCCGGTCGCCACTGGTGCCGCTTTCACTTCCAAGTACAGGAGGGAGGTCTTGAAGGAGGCTGATTGCGATCACGTCACTCTCGCCTTTTTCGGTGACGGGACTTGTAACAATGGCCAATTCTTCGAGTGTTTGAACATGGCGGCCTTGTGGAAGTTGCCAATCGTGTTTGTTGTGGAGAACAATTTGTGGGCAATTGGGATGTCGCACTTGAGGGCAACTTCGGATCCCGAAATTTGGAAGAAAGGTCCAGCATTTGGAATGCCTGGAGTTCATGTCGATGGCATGGATGTGTTGAAGGTCAGAGAAGTTGCCAAGGAGGCAATTTCCAGGGCTAGGAGGGGAGAAGGACCAACTCTGGTTGAATGCGAGACCTACAGGTTCAGAGGACACTCTCTGGCCGATCCTGATGAGCTTCGTGACCCTAGTGAGTATATTCCACTTTTTTCCTTTCATTTTACATCTCTCCTATATGATTTTAACTCACATTTTTCATAATGTGTATTCTGCTCCCCGGCGCCCCCCACCCCTTTTTTGTTTTTGGTGATGAACTCTGATGTGATGAACCTGTAAACTTGTGCCTGTAAGAATTCCATAGTCTGTGTAGTTCAATTAATTGTATGTCTTGAGATGTTACCATCAGTAAAAGTAAGCTCATTGAGCGTGTCCAGGTTCCTTAGGGCATGGGCTAACAATTCCCCCCCCCCCCAAAAAAAAAAAAAAACCATTCAACTGTGACATCAGATTAGACTTGACCTCTTGCTTATCATCTTTTAGCTGAATATTAATCATCCCTTTGGATGCCATTTTGATATACAAAATATTTGCGGTAATCTTTTACAGATACGTATTCAATCTTTTGCTTCAATGGATGGAGCTAAACTTTTGTTGTGTTTTTAGCCATATTTTAACTATTCCGGAAGAAGAGTATTTTATCTGCTTATTACCTACCCTGTATTTCTGTGACATCCTTTTTATTCCCGGCATTATTTCAACCTGTAAGGTCGTAGGCTTGAAAGCACCTACATTATACTAAACAGCATGTAGTCTCAGAGAGACAAATTGTCCATTTTATGTTCTTTATTAACCTTGGATGGGTTCCTCACATTAAACTGTGGCAGATATCACAAATAATAGCAAAAATTTTAAACAAAGTCTGTTTTGTGAAAAGTGACTTACATTTGTGACGAATAACTTGTACCCTGTTATGCCACTCGGTGAAATAATTTGCAACTGCTGTTTCTACTGCCTGGTATGAGAGACCCAGTGATACTTCAAATTGCTGCATGGACATCTTTACAAGATTGTTGTGGTCTATGAATTATAATATAAATTTAACATCAACTGTAAAATACATTTTGTTGTTTAGTTTTTTGGATTTCTTGTGAACGGCTGTGCAGTGGTTCAGCTGATGGGATCTCCCTATATGGTTACTTTTTAGTTGTCTTAAGCTTAGGATTTTGTTATATATTTCTGCATGCCTGACTTTGCTTTTGAGCATTTGTCTGTTAGAGAATCCATAAAATGGGGATGAGGTACTTGAGGAACTTCTTACATTACACCTTTCTGAGTTTTTATTGTTATAAAATGGATTAAAAATCTTCTTGAACTTATATTTCGGTTGATTTTTGCAGATGAGAAGGCTCATTATGCTGCTAGAGATCCAATCAGCGCCTTGAAAAATTACTTGATAGACAACAATCTGGCCAGTGAAGCTGAGTTGAAAGCTATAGACAAGAAGATAGATGAGCTGGTTGAGGATGCAGTTGAGTTTGCAGATAGCAGCCCTCATCCAGCTCGCAGCCAACTATTGGAGAATGTGTTTGCAGATCCGAAAGGTTTTGGTATTGGACCCGATGGGAAATACAGATGTGAGGATCCAAAATTCACAGAGGGCACTGCTCATGTCTAAGCTTTTCGGGATTGATCATGTGGTGACACCCTCATGCTGCCTTTGATTCAATGCCGCGTGGTTCTAAAATATGATTATAGCCGGCAATAACTAGCTTTCTTTTCCTGTTTATGATTCAAATCAGGATTTTATCATAGGCTGTTTCTTATTCAGTTTTTTTCCTTTTTTTTTTTCCCTTGCTCTTTTTCCAATGATTTTGTTGTGGGACTAGTGCTGCTTTGAATGACAAACCCTAAGGGATATATGGTTCTTACGATATATAGCCAGTGTTAGTACTTCTATCAGGGTTTTGGTTTTTGAAGAAGTTTATTCATTTTTGTCAGTTGCTAAGTTCGTTCCCTATTTTCCTTTGATTTTTTTACATTTTTCTCCAGGGGGTCCATCAGAAGGATTTGAAACTTGGAATCATACTGGACAATCCTGTTCTCCTTCATGAATGATAAATACGATTGAATTACTTGAAATACAAAGGCCGCCGTTGGATTTTTACGAAAATTTTCAATTCCAAAATAGTTTGATCAACATTTTCTCAAACCCAAGGACCTCTCTCTCTCTTTCTCTTTCTCTACGCCATGCCACGTCTCGCTATTCTCTGCAATCACTTCTTCAGTTGATGAATGCTGCTAGATATTTATGCAGAGACCTGAAAACATTTCTAATGAAACCGTTCCTGGCTAGTTTAAATGTTGGAACCCGATGGATTAATAATCACCCTGCAGTGGTCTGGTCAGTGATCTTGTCCCGGACCAAGCTAATTTTGCAAACAATGAAAAGGTCCTCTAAAGTCGCCGCATTTAGTAAGGGTGGGTGAGCAAAAACCGACTATCGAATTGTTCCTACCAAATTTGGTGAAAACAAGTTCAATTTTGGGCAAAACAGTTCGGTTAATTGGTTCGGATTATGTTTTTCAAGAAATTCGGTTTTTGATTTTTTATGGGTTTAGAAAATTTTGTGACTGAAAAATCGAATTTATATTATTTTTTAAATTAAATTATATATTTTAAAAGCTTTTGTGGTGAGCTTATTTTATCTTTTTCGAGTTTGAGTTTGAACCCCATCCTTTCTCTTCAATCATTTTGCCCGTGTCAATTTTGGTATCAAAGTGCTTGGTTACCATGGCAATTCATTGTCCCGGACAGCAAGTTAAATCCCCTCCGCGGGGTGAAAGAGTCCTTAGAGACATAGAGGTAGCTAAGCTAAGGGTCAGCGTTGCAAACTCACAAAATTTATACGCGGCTATACCTATATATATAAAAATATATATCTTTATAAATTTCAAGTTCACACGCTTTCTCGCTCTAAAAATCTGTCCTTGCCCCTCTGTCTGCAACGTAACTAAGGCATCCTGAGTAGCTAGCTACATTTTGAGCGCTATAAGCCTTTTGAAGACGATGGGTATCATCACGATTCACATAGTAAATACTTCCAATCCTTTCTGTAATGACATAAATTGAAGTTCCCTCAGCAGAAAGTTTGCCTTGTCGTCATTAGTTCTCTAATGAATTATGAATTCCAACGAGAACAACTTGACATATATATATATATATATATAGAAGTTGATGTTCTTGAGTTTCGGTGAAGAATAATGCAACCGAATGAGCTAATTGATTGGTTATACTCAGTTAAACAGGTCTTTGATTACAAGTATGTATGTCTCGGAGGAACAAAAAGCCAAGCTTGTTGTCATAAAATTAAGGTATATATTCCTCTAATTGTGGGCAATTCTTTCTCTAATTGTGGAGGGCCATTTAACAGCTTTCTCGGCTGAGCCGGTTAGCTAGGACTTGTCTAGGCTAGTTTTCCTCCGCGTAGTTCTTTGCCGGCTAGGGTTACGGGACGGGTTTCACCCAATACACACCAATGAGTAGCGGCTGTGGGTTTCTCTCCGACCCCAGAAGATATATATTCCTTTTTATGGCGGAAAACTTAAAGAGACGACGAACTAATTAATGAAGGTCGAAGTTGTAATGTTACATGGGAAAAGATAATAAAAGAAAGAGCTTAACCATGGACAAAACATTTTCTTAAGTTATATACATATATATATATATATGTGTGTGTGTGTGTGTGTGTGTGTGTGTTGGGGAAAATAAAATTAGGACAAGTGGCGCATTACCGAACATTTTTAGTAATGACACGAGGCCCAGGGATGAACATTTTACGAATATTTTGGATTTTGACACGTGGCCCAAGACTGAACACTTTTGGGTTTTGACACGTGGCCCTATGTCGAACATTGTGATTGGTGACACGTGGCTCGCGCCAGATGCATCTAAGGGTTCTAGGACATCATAATCCTGAGCATCGTATGTTGCCACGTGGCATGCGCCGAGTATATCTAAAGACTATTTGTTTGGCACTCAATGTGACAACTAATGAATGTCAGGAGTGAGCTCCACAGCATTAAGGCGGGCTCGTAACCATAAATGTTTTTATAGTAATAAATGAACTATATTTATTGCCACGGAGGAAGCTAAGTTAGTTCATCTCATTACAAGTGGTAGACAGATGTGACAGTTCAAAAACTGAATTTCGACTATACAGTTACGTTTAATTACTCATGCGCATTTAATAAAAAGTAAAGGCATTAAATGAGAAGTGAAAGCCATTTAAAGAAGATAGAGAAGAAGATGTTAGGAAGCATGATTGCAAATGAATTTCAGGTATTATTTTATTGATTTTTATCAAGCAATAAATACAACACTTAATCCGGTAATTCATGGAAGCTGATTATTGTCAACTTAACACTCCCTGCTCTTTCTTTTTTTAAACTTATGAAAACCACCTACTGACTTAAACATTGAAGGAGTTTTTGGTTGGAGACCTCCACTTCCAACTGTAACCTTTCTTTCCCTAGTGTTTGGTAGGTTAACGGGCGAATCTTTGGTTGGCATGGTCAGCAATTCTAGCGGTAAATTTTGTTGCCGAACAATATGTATAACCTTAAGCAAGCTAGCAAAAAATCTAGGAGTGGAAGAATGTATACTATATTGCAAAATTTGAACAATCTATAATTAATTAACTGTATTTAATTAAAAATCAACTATAGAGAATATATATTAGAAGATCTGTTTTTCCTTTTTTTTTTTTTTTGGTTTCCATCGTTCCCCATAATATTGAATATATATTTTTGTTAACACTTTTATCATTCATATACACACACTTCATATTGTTACCTTTAATATAATTTTGAAGTTATATCTCAACTGTTGACAAATTATTAAGTAAGAAGAAAAGAAATAAAACTTGTTTCTCCCTTAGCCAATTTGGTCATAGTTTTAGTTTATTCCTTTATAAATTATTGATCAGGATAAACTATTGTATATTTGATACTATCTATTATTTCCTCTAATTTATGGTGTGTTTTGAGCGATAAAAAGTGAGATAAAACGAAATAATTGTGGGTTTCGTAATTCGTGTAATGAGATAAAAAATGAATAATTTTCAGAAGTTTTCAGAAATTTATAACAAATCAAATAAAGTCTTAAAATAATTTTATTGTAAATATCATTTAATTTGATTTGTTTATTTAATACAAGAATTTTCTCTTAACTGTAAGAAAATTGGACTTCAATTAAAGTTTTGGAGCTTAAGAAAATCAATAAATTAATTAGAGAGTGTGAGTTATTAACTTTTAACTCTATAATAGATTGATACTATTCTTAAATTATATCCAAAACAAATTGAAAAAAAAAATCAGTTCAAAGCCTTTCCAATTAAGATATGTTTGCTTTAGAGGTAAAAGAGCGTAATTTTTATCCTTATTTTAGATGAGGAGGTAACAATAATACGAGGATAACAATTACCTTATATGGGGGTAAATTATTATTTTTGGGGGGAGCGGGGAGAGATGAGTAACGAGAGTAATAGAAAAATTTCACATTTTCTCATTATTCTCATAAAATATTTCTTTAAACTCATGTAAAACCCTAGGTAACATTCTCTTATATATAATTATAATAAATATTATAAAATAATAATTTAGTTAATCAAACTAAAATTTATTAATTATTAAATTATTTTAGCAAAATAATATTCAATAAATAACAATTTATTATTAAAATAATTTATTTTATTTTATTAAATTAATATTATTGAAATATTAATTTATGACTAAAATTATTTATTTTCTCAAATTAAAATCAATTTTTAATAAATAATAATTACTTATTAAAATAATTTATTTTATTTAAATATTTTATTAAATAAAAACTATTTCTCATAAATAATAATTTATTAGATTATGTATTGTAATAATATAATTTATTGAAATTAATAATTTATTTAAATGATCTAAAATTATTTGTTTTGTTAAATTATTTTATCAAAATAAAAATAATTTTAACAAATAATAATTGATTTAGAAAATTAATTAATATTGAAGTATTAATCTATGATAAAATTATTTTTTATAATTAATATTTTTTATTTAAAATTATATTTGATAATATATTTTTTATTAAAATTAATTATTATTAAAATAACAATTATTATGATGATATATTTTATTAATATTAAATATTAACTTTACCTCATGGTTAATTTTTTTCTCAATCTTAATGTAATTAACTTTTATCATTTCAAAACTTATAAGATTCCAAATACAATAAAATTATTATCGAACAATATTTATTCTCTTACTCCAAATACAGGTATTGATATTAGAGTAACGATTAGCCGAGCAACCTTTTATTTTCAAAATTTTCACCACGTGCCCAACGTTAACTGAGTGATTGTGAATTATTAACTTCTAATGATACTTTTCTCGTTAAAATAGAGTGTTTAGTTGAAAAAAAGTTGACAAAAAAAATAAAAAAATATAAAAATTTAATATAAAGATGATATGTAGTAAAATTTAATTAGTAAAAAATATAAATTTTTTTTGTAACTTTTAACATGTTTTGATATTTGATTGGTGGCCAAACAGTCCCAATATAGCCAAAAGAAAGATCAGTTCAAACTGACCGAAACAAAGAATCGGAATAAATGGTCCACGTGCCAAATTCCTGACCACGAGATCTACAGCACACGGCTGACGTGGCGTCACTGATAAAATATCCCTAGCCGGAAGGGTAAGATGACTAACCACCACGTGTCCATCGGCGACAGCCCCACGCCATGGATTACCACGACCACACCCTGGGTGAAATCAAAATGAATGAGAAGAATTGCGCCAGGTCAGCTTCGCCAACCAGAAGCCAATGCCGGCCCACCTTTTGATCGGGATGAATACATCCGTATCTGTAGAGATTGAAAGAGAAAGTCATTGGGTGCGGTGGGGGGAGGAAGATATTTTTCGCGCTTTCAGCGGCTAGGAACGAAAGCTGACTTTCAATTAAAAGGCAGTTTCTGCGGGTGGTGGTATTATCTCTCGATCTGGACCCTTTATTTTTCGGTAAATTTAGGATTTCCAGCGGCAGATGATGAAGAATTGAATTTGCTTCACCGTGGTTGCTGCTACAACTGTGGTTGATCAGAAGATTAGGGTTTCTTTTTTTTTTTTTTTTTTTTCAATTTTGCTGTGTGTTTTGCTTTTCTGGATCATTAAGGCGCATGGAGAACGGGTAAAGCTGAACCCTGCAAGCAGCGATAAAGGCGTGGGGGTGGAAAAGACGGAGGTGATGGAGAGTTCATCACCAGATGTGGTTAAGTCGGGGAAGTTTCTTCCTCGGATGGTTCTTAGAGTACTTTTGGTTGAAGCTGATGATTCTACTCGTCAGATTATTGCCGCTCTTCTTCGCAAATGCAGTTACAGAGGTCCTACTCTATTATCTCTTGCATACTTTCAGTTTCGTTTGTTGTCTTCTGCTTTTGGTGCTATCTTGTCCCTACACTTCCTATATGCACCCGTCCATTTTTCCCCCCTTGGGTGTGGTCCACTAAATTCGTCAACTATAATTACAATTCCTCTCGGGAGGGAATTATTGGGAATGAATAGTAAATGCTTGTCCTTCAAATTAGAGCGTTGTCCCTGATGATCTTTAGAAAAAATGAACTAATCCTATTCATCATGGTCAGCATACCACCAGTCGATTGTTGGGTTTATGCATTGCAGGAGATACTGTTGGACATCCAAAATAATTAAATTAAAACTGAACTTATTAGAATAGAAATTAATCCATTTTCTTGGACTATTTGTTAAAATATTTTCTATTCAATTTTGTTTCATATTTTATTTGATACTCTGATTGGTGGGCTTTGATCTTCTTTTGATTCATTTCTGCATTTCAATGTTTTATATCCACGCATAAGACTTATTCCAAGACTTCTATTCCAATCTCAATATCTACAACCAATCAATTCATTGAGTTCCCAATTGCTCAACTAAATGAGCATAAATATTCTAACATTGTTTTTACAGATAACTATTTTCATGCTCAGTGGCATAAATCATATAGTCTTATGCCAAAATAAATATAAAAATAAATATATACAATTTTTTTTTGAATAAAATCAATAATCGCATGATTTATAAAAGAAAACTTCAAAACAATTATGTATGGGATATTTTCAATTTTCAAAGTTAAATACCAACGAGGCAAATCACTCACCTAAAGTCCAAAAAAGTGCAATTCTAAATGTACGTGAAATTAGTTCAGAATTTAACACTAACTGGCAAAAAAACAAATTCGCTAAGATGCACCATAAAATTGATAGAGTCCGCTGCATCTAATCCAAGCCCACAGAAGATTTTTCCATCTTATTCCTTGTTCACTGCAATTAATAGCAACCCAATATTCACAATTTTTCTTTTTGGCCGCAATAGCAATGATGGACTATGCTGCTGCAACCCGCTGCATATCTATACTGTTTTTGCTTTATTTTTTTCTTCTTTTCCTTCTATCAACAGATGATGCCCTATGGCTTCCATAGCCGCCCTTAAGAACAACTCCCCTGTCAATCCGTTGTTTAAATAAAATACAAAACAACCTTATTTTATTGCAAAACCTAATATTAGATACCTAAAACTACGTACCTCTTTAATATATCCCGGACTCTCCCTCTTTTGGTATTGTCACATTTCACCAAGAAGTTTCCTACTTTATGTAAAACACAAGGTTCTCTCATAATTGATTAAAATTTTTCTTTATCCATGATTAGATATCATTAAAAACAGGGTTATTTTATCTCTTTAATTTAAAATCCTGGGCATCACCATTCCTACTTCAATTGGGATATGACACACCTCTTCCCACTTGCTGCTCTCCCATTTTAATTTAGGTTTTTAAAAGGTTTCATTTTTTGTTTTATTTTTTATTATTTGTGGAAAGTCTTAAACTGATGGGAAACTCCATGTTTGCTTGAGCAGTTGCTGCTGTTCCTGATGGCCTAAAGGCATGGGAGACACTAAAGGGGAGACCCAGTGACATAGACCTGATATTAACTGAAGTGGAGTTGCCATCAATATCTGGATATGCACTTCTTACATTAATTATGGAGCATGACATTTGCAAAAATATTCCTGTTATAAGTATGTTATTCTGTGAGAAGACATTTTTTATCAGCTCATTTTTTTTTTTTAAATTTTTTTTTTGGTTGCTGTTCTGCTGCAAATGAAGTGAAACAGACATGACATTCCTTCCTGTGATCATACAGTGATGTCCTCCCAGGATTCAATCAGTGTTGTTTTGAAATGCATGTTGAGAGGTGCAGCTGACTTTCTTATTAAGCCTGTTCGGAGAAATGAACTGAGGAACCTGTGGCAGCATGTTTGGAGGAGGCAGACTGTATGTTTCCCTTTCCACTTACTCAATTAGTTATTTATTTATTTAAATTTGTGCCTTCAACATGCCACTGAAACTCCCCTCCCTCCCTCTCTCTCTCTCTCTCTCTCTCTCTCTCTCTCTCTCTCGCCCCTTTTTCCCTTAAAAATAAAAAATAAAAGAATTATCAGCAAACCATAGGGCGTGTTCCTAAAAACGCAGCTGTTGAACAGCAGAAAGTTGAGGTCACTTTCAAAAACAATGCAGCAAGTAGTCAGTCAAGTGATCATTTGGATTCTACACCAAAAAGTAAGGAATGCTGCAAGAAAGGGAGTGATGCCCAGGTAAGTATGGTTTCATCTAGAAGTGAACTGGGTAAACATGTAATGCCATACTTCTGCTAATGTCATACCTTTGCATAAATTAGATTACTGTGTTTGGTATCTGGCATGTCATGTTTTTAGGTGTAATTTTTGAGTGTTAAGACATTGGGAGGGTCAGTCTCTGAACACGATGTAACAAAGTAATGTAATTTCAATTTCAAATAGTGATGTGCTAACCTCATTTCATTTGGCTAATGGATTGCACAACTAGCTGTAGAAAAATACCTTTTTCTTGGGTATATATACTTTCCAGGATCTTTGATGTGATATATGTACAAGGCAACTTATAGCTTGAGGAAAATTTCTTTTTCCAGATTACATTGGCTTCATGAAGTTTTACATAGAGACTGCATGTTTTGCCACTTCTTGTGCAGAGCTCTTGTACAACACCTTGCTTGGAAGCTGAGAGTGCATGCATGCAAAATATGCAGGGTGTATCACAGCTGAAATATGGGACTGACTCTAAATTGAGTAATACAGAAAAGCATAAAGACTACATGAAGTTGGTTGAGAGATCGGTTATGCCGAAGAGTGAAACTGGAGGTATGCCATATTCTCCTGTTATAGTTTTGTTGTACTAGTGTTTTTGTTCACTTAATTATATTACCATTAGAGCTTTTGACCAGCTACTTGTTGCAGGAAAATCAGTCAGAATTGAACCGGAAAATATTTCTTGCAACGAAGCGTATAAGTCAACTGCATTCAGTTTGGGCAATGATCCTGTTCGTGCTAGAACAGTGACTTGGGATTCAGACTCGGGGCTAGAAAGTCAAAGAGGACATGCTAATGACAAACTCGAGATTCATTACAATGCTGGTGATGTGGCTGAACCATCAAGTGAAGCCCTAGACTTGATTGGAAAATTTGGACATCACCCGAAAGACACTAATGGAAATTTGACTGCCAATGATGGTACAAACAAGTTCAGCTTTGCTCCTGAATTGGAACTTTCTTTGAGAAGATTCCGTCCTAGTTGCCCAAAGGGTAGAACAACTGATGAAGGGGATATTTTAAACCATTCTAATGCCTCTGCATTTTCTCGGTGAGTTACTGCTTCCCCACTATTCATTTACTTTTTTTGAAGCTGCAAGTTTTTGAAACTAATGCTAAGGCTTACTTTGTTACACCTTTCAGTTACTTGCTTTAAAAAGGGGAAAAAAATAAAAATAATAAAAATAAAATAAAAAGAGCCTTATTGTCTTCTGTTTATAATTGGATTCAGTCTTCCAGTACTTCATTGGCGGTTCTACAATATCGTTGGAAGGCTTCTTTTTCGTGCCATTAGCTTTGCTAAAATGTATTTTTTCTTAATCACTTATTTTACAGCTGTCTTCTTGCTAAAAAATAAAAATGAATAAATTCCAGCTGTGTTGTTCATGGTTTTAGCAGTTTGTTTGGGGCAATGGATGTGATGTAGTGAAGTAATTGGTTGCAGTAAAGCACAATTTTGTGATGTTCAGCCTGATGCTTATTAGAATTAAAAAATGTAAAACTACTGTTGTTTTTCAAACAAATTCCTTTTGCCTTATTGAGACATCTGCCTTGTGTTCTGGTCACAATCCTTTTATTTTGATAAATATATTCTGATCACAATCTTAATGAGGAAGGAGGATATACTTCACTGTCTGACTGATCCTCAAACCTTCAACTCATCCGCAATCTGTCATGCAACCGGATAAAAATTGGATTGGATGTGATTTTAGGTTCTCAATATTATCATGGTAAAGCCACCATTAGGGTATTGGCTGTTTTCCCATAATTTGTGCACCCTAATTTATTATTTAGAGTTTGAATTTCTTGTATGGCCATATAATAGTGTTCAGCCACCTTTGACGAATCCAAATCTCTAATTAGTGAGTGGCTTGGCTTGATGGAAGCAACATTCAGGTTCCTTTTTAGTTGCATTTGCACTTCTCTGCAGTATTCCCTTTTTGTAAATCAATTATTGTCATGATACCTTTCTTACTTTTATTTCTATTATTATACAAAACAATCTATATAATAAGGAAGCTCAATAATTTGAATTTAGGATATATTCAAACATTGGATTTGTTCAGTGGCCATGATTACTTGTTTGTCTCTCCACTTTGGTTGTTTTTCCGGTCACTTCACTTGGAAATACAGTCTTTCACTCTTTCCAAATTTTTTTGAATACTTTTTTTATAAAAATTTTTAAATTAATATTTTTTAAAATGTGATAATATTTGTAATAAATAATAAAATTTTACATTTTTATTAAACACTGTATGGATGCTTTTGTCTCTTTTGATTAGTAAATCTTATTTTTATAGTTTTTCATATAGGTTTGTTTTACAAATTTAAATTTGAGCTCTTTGCAGGCCAAATTATGTTTCAGCATGGGCAATTCTTAGTGGTAAAATGATATGTGGTGGTCAGCTTTATTTTGGTTAACATTTTGCACTATATTCCAACCTCCTCTTGTGCAAAGCAGTGATCAAACCAACTGCAATTATAATCAAAGTTATCCTAAAGTTAACCATATTTGTGCCAGTAGTTGATTCAACATGGAGATTGATATATGTTTGCTTTGCAATTCCAAATTAAAGCTGTCTATAGCTCATAGCCATCCACTATAATTTATGCACTCCTTGACCTAATAATGCATTCCCTGAAACTCCTACCAGCTATGGTGTCCTTAATTGGAATTATGGTGCCTAATGGATCTTCTCTGTTAATAGGCTGGGGTTGTCTGCTTTGGTGGCTACCCCATGAAGTTTGGTGATTTGTGATTGTGGTTGAAATCCTTGTCTGTGTCCACGTCTTTGGTGATTTGTGATTTTGGTTGAAATCCTTGTCTGTGTCCATATCCCAAGTGTTCTGGCACATTGATATCTGTAGATTTGTTGGGGAGTGTACCCAGGATTGTCCCTACTAGTTCTAGTAGTTGGGTTTTTTTCTTTCTAGGGTGGCTGGTTTGGGGGGAAACGAATAGGAGAACGTTTCAAGACATTGAACTTTCTGTGTATAAAGTGAAAAGTATTCTCTTGTCCACTTTGTATAGATAGTTATCAAGGGGGTTAGAGATGGGTTTACATAACTTTTTGAATTTTATAGAGCATATGTTGTTCTACACCAAAGATCCGCTTCAAACCCTTATATTTTCACTTTGGTTATGGACGATCTTACTAGACATATTTAATACAATATCGCTTGGTATATGTTGCTTGTTGGTAAAATTGTATTGATAGATTAAATTAGGTCTGGCATTTGTTGAGAGTATAAAAATAATATAAGTGATAAAGTTGCCATCTCCCCCCCCCCCCAAAAAAAAAGTTGGTGAGATAGTGGCTCACACTCTTAACATGGTATCAAAACAGGCAAAGGTCCTAAGTTCAATCTCACCAACACCTAATAATCAATTGTTGCACATGTCTAGTTTTGTTAAAAAGAATCAGTTTGGCCACAGGTAAGGGGTGGATTGAGATTATAAAAAATAATATAAACGATAAAGTTGTCTCTCTCTCGTAACAATTTAAGGTTTTAGGTGAGATTGTGACTAATGCTCCTAACAAAATTAATCGTAAGTTAGAATTTTGAAAGTACACTTTAAAGTCTGAGAGTTTTAGAGTAACTAGGACTTAAATAGACCATATGCAATATAAATTTACTAAAACTAAAATTACGAATGAAGGTATAGTGAATATTGAGCATCAAGAAATTCCAAAAAGTAGTCATTTTTTATATCTTGGATTAATTATTCATACAAATGGAGGGATTGAAGAAGATATTATCTATAGAATTCGACCTGAGTGATTGAAAAGGTGTTGTCCCATGGGTGTTTTATGTTACTAGAGAGTACCTATTAAGCTGAAAGGAGAATTTTGTAGAACGGTCATAAGACTATGTTTATGGTACAGAGTGTTAGCCACTTAAGAAGTAATGTTCTCGTAAGATGAGTGTAATGAAAATGAGGATGATAAGATAAATGTGTCGTGTGTGATAATACAAGAAAAGATAGGATAAAAAATGAATACATCTGAAAAAAAGTTGATGTGGCACTGATTAAAGAGAAGTTAGACGCTCGTTTAAGATGGTTTGATCTTGTTCAACATAAATCCAGCAATGCACCAATACGAAAGAATGACTTGATCTAATTAGAAGGGGTAAAGAGGACGAAAGCTAAATATAAAAATACGTGGACTGAAATTGTGATAAAAATCCTAATTTCATTTAATTTCACGGAAAACATAACTCATGATAGAAATGGAGGAAGATGATTCATGTAGCCGATCCCAACTAATTTGGGACTAAGGGTTTGTTGAATTGAGATTATTACCATTGTGCAAATTCTTATATTTTCTTTAATTCATTAAGGAAAACTGGTATTATTATGATGGAAAATGTTTGCAGTCAATATGCTATCTCATTAATGACCCAAGTTTATACAATTTTTTACTCACCAAAAACAAAAAAAAAAAGTTTATACAATTTTGGATGTTTGTGTCACAGAGTCATTCAAACGTTATCTTATTGTGGATTCGCAAATAATTAAAAGATCATTTGTGCAGGTATAACAATAATAAGGCATTGAGATCTCTTTTTCCGACATTGAGCAGTAATTGCAGTGAAGTGATGGACTGTGCAGCTACTTTTAACGATGGAGTGTCTTATCATCGCGCTGAAAAAACAATTGGTTCTCTATCATATGGTGCTGCATTGAGTAGTCAGGAAGATACATCCACTGTGTTTACTGGTCAATCTGGACAATCTGAAGATGCAATTCAAGCTCATCAACGCGGGTTCATTCCCATTGCTGGTTATGATCAACTATTTCCACCGATATTGTATACACAATCAGGTTTTCCCTCATTATGGAGTCCCATAGATCAGCAGCAACAGCCCCCCTTTCCGGTGAGTTCCTCGCATTTTTCCAGTTCTGAAATTATTAACTCAGAACAAAGTTACCATCCATGTGAGGAAACTACTAATCCTTCTGCTGAACAAACTGTGGGAGAGGAAGTTGACAATTCAAAATCCATGGAGTCACTGGTACATGGTTCTCCCACACCTCCGAGTGAAATTGGTAGTTTATGTAATGACATTGCAAACAAACTTAGTAGTGGTGCCTCTGAAGATAGGTGCAATGAAAGCGATAGTCCTACCACTCCAGTTGGTGCAGCTGTGAGAACAAGAGTATCTGAGAGTGTGAATGACAATCATTTCCTCATCCGTGACAGTGTAGGAGGGACTGATTCTCATTGCTCCAGTCTGAGGGAAGCAGCTCTAATTAAATTCAGAATGAAACGAAAAGATCGTTGCTATGAGAAAAAGGTATTTTAGCTATAGCAAGTCATCCTTACCATCACTGTTATTGTGGTAGTCTTATAACTTTTTATTATTATTGTTTTCGTTGACATGATGGCATCATCACCATCATCATCATCATCATTTCTTTGTTGAAATAATAAAAAGGAAATTGCTTATTAAAAAAGTTTGTGCTCGTGATTCATGAAATAGAAAAATCTTATCTATAGGATCATTGTACATCTTAATTTGAGTTAGAGATTTCGTGTATAACTAAAAGTGTCCTTTAACTACGTGTGCATCTGGTATTATTCTGGCAAACGAATTTGGCCAATCCACTGCACCAACCTATGCAAAATGATTCAAGAAAATGGAGGAAATTCACCCTCTACTATGAACTGTATTGGGCAGAGTCTGCTGCATTTGGTTGCTCTAACAAGGTTCCAAATTGCATGCTGATTTCCCTAGAAAGACGATGTATTTCTCTCATGTGAAATATTGTTACATAGGTACGATACCAAAGCAGGAAAAGACTTGCAGAGCAACGACCCCGAGTGAAAGGACAATTTGTTCGCCAAGTGCAAATAGACCCTGCATATCCTGAATTCTGACCCACAGATGATTGACCTGACCCATTCCTGTGTTGATGCCCCTCTGCTTCAGTTCATGAGACCTGGCCAAAATTTCCTCTGACAAAGAACCAGCTGCAGCCAAATGATCTGACGATAATGTATATTTTGTACACTTGTAAGTTGACAGAAAGTTAGGGTGGAATTTAATTTGCTGCGGGGACCTCTCCACGTGTTTTTCTCACACTTACTTAGTAGTTAGGGTTTGAAATTATTTAGTTTGTGTGGCAATGCATCATCTCCTCTGTTGTGGAAGAGAAAAAAGGCTACTTGGTTATGGTTGTATAATTTCTGCCTTGTATAGAATTTGGCAGTCTGAGTGCAGCTAGTTTAATAGGCTGGTTTTTTTTAATATTGTCTATAAAATATTATATGTAATTAATTAGGCTGTTGCTTATCTTTGGAGCGAGGCTTTTAGTACCTACTCCTGCGTTATTCTATTTCCTATTACTTGCATGTCGTGGTCATGCCATCAAACTCAATTTTTTTGTTTGGGCTGCCATTGATGATCAAAATTTCTGGGCAAATTTTACAGTAATGTGAAAATGGGTATGTGGGAGTGCGTAGTAGAAGCAAATTAAGGGTCGACTTGCGTACGAATGTGTTTGTTAATGAATGCGAGTTGAAGATGAAGAAAACGCGACGATGGTCGGGGCAACCCGTTTATTACAACCCACCCGTTTTCGGATCTGGTGATCGTCCTCTCAACTTTCTTGCAAAATTTCTATAATTAATTAATAAAAATATAATTTGCAAGAGTAAAAAGGGAATCCGAAAACCCCCACCCCCCCCCCCCCCCCAAAAAAAAAAGAAAATTATTATCACACATAACAAATGTGTACCTAACAATTCACACGTTACATATGTGTACCTTTGCCTAGTCAAATATTATCTTGCAACCGCCTAATTATAAAATCTAAGATATCTCCTAAAAAAATATTTTCATACATAAAAAATTTCACCACCGTACATGTGAAAATATAGAATCTCCCGTAGTTTTTTTTTTTTAAAATAAATTATTTAAAATATTACTTTTTTATTTTATAGCTTCCATAGTTAATCACCTCTACGACTGCTCTAGACTATTAGCATTAAAATATTTATTCTTAAATCTTTATTTATTATTTTTATTTTCAGTTTAAAAATTTATTTTTAATGTCAATTATAAATTTATTTAAATAAAAAATAAAAAATAGGTTATAGAAGTTAGTAATTTTAAATATAAGAATTTATTTTAATTGATTCTAATTTAAAAATAAATAAATAATTGTTAAACTCCAAAAAAAAAGAAAAAAGAAAAAATGATCATTAGTAAGAAAGCTACTGAGATACAATTATATATTAAAAAATAAAATATCAGAAAAAAGGTGACTAAAATAATATAAAATATTTATAGAGTCTATTATTCGGAAATAATAAATTTATTTTAATTAGAACTCGCATGGCATGAAATTTAATATATTTCAATTTTATTTTCCAAAAATTTAAGGCCCTCTTGCTTCCTCGAGGTCACCCTTTCGCTCCATCTGTCCCTGCTTTTGGCCTCTTTCTCTCATTCACTCGCCACGATACCCCCACTTTGGCCCTTTTTCGCCTAATTAATATTATTATTTATGTTGTTTACCATCAAATTCACTTTGTCTCTTCAATGGCAGAAGAAGGAACTCCTCTGCCAGCGCCGGCGCCACCACCAGCGCAGACCAAGATGACTGATCCAGACGGCCGCAAGGGCAAATTAGGAAGATGGGCGTACTACAGTCGCTACACCCCAAGAAATCCTCGGCGTGCGTTTTGCGGTTGTATCACTGTCTTCCTTCTGTTAGTGGCAATCACAGTGCTCATACTGTGGCTAGTGTATCGCCCGGAGAAGCCGAGGTTCACAGTGGTGAGCGTGGCCGTCCTCAATCTTAGTAACACCTCGCCGCCGCCGCCGCTGGTATCCGCCACCATGCAATTCACCGTGGTTACCAGAAACCCAAACGACCGAGTCTCCATCTACTACGAGCATATCTGGGCATTCGTGACATACCACAACCAGATGATAACGCAGCCGGTGTTGCTGCCGCCTCTGTATCACGAGAAGCACACGACGGTGGAGATGGCGCCAATACTGGGTGGTGGGGATGGAGCAGGTGTGCCGGTGACGACGGAGGTGGCGTATGAACTGGGTATGGAGGAGGCGTACGGGGTGGTTGGGTTGAGGCTGGTTTTGTTGGGGAAGCTGAGGTGGAAGGCTGGGGCTATAAGGACTGGGCGTCGTGGTTTCACTGTCAAATGCGATGTGATTGTGCGCCTGAGCAAGGGCTTTGTCGGTCAAGTTCCTTTTGCTTCCTCTCCAGTTTGCCAAGTTGATATATAAATAAATAAATAAATCAATTTCATATACAAAATTCGCATCGTATCGCATCATGTACCCATTAGTTAATTTGTGTTTGCATATTTCCTGTACGTACTTCCTTAAATTCTCCAGCCCCCACAAATGATGTTTTTGTACGCATGTATTTTGTATTAGTTAAATGGTTTTAACTTTTGTTTGATATATATCCCTAATAATTTCTGGATTGAATTTAACATATGTGGATGATCCTTAATTAATTTGTAAGTCCTCTTTTTTTTTCATCTTTTCATATATATATATATATATATATATAGGCTAAAAATTATCTAAATTAAACAATTATTTTCTCAATCACCGTTAATTATAAGTTTTTATAATTTTGGTATTCGGTGTAAGTATGATAACACTCTATATAAGTTTTTTGAATCTTAGTAATTAAAAGTTATTTTACAGCACTCTAAGATAGTTTAAGGCTAGTCTTAAACATTATATTCTTAAAACTAAGGCTACTTTTGGTGTAACAAAAGTTGATGAAAATTTTTATAAAATTTTATATATTCCTGCAATCTTAAAATTCAAAAAACATTCAATATCTTTCAAAAAAAAATCGATAACTAGAATTCGATTAATCAAATAGCAAAAATTTTTTCACCATTCTCAACATGGACTCCCAAGTTACTAAATGACATTCACTTTGACTATTTTTTGTGGCGTTTTTAAAATCATTTCAACAGATTGTAGAAACCGTTCCGATAGAATCGCGCGGTCAACTTTCGTTCAAACGGTTTCTACAATCTGTTTGGACGGATTGTAGTGTAAAGAAGTCATAACTGTCTAAAATTTTGAATCCGTCCAAACAAAAATCTAATCCATCAGAACGAAATCTTACTATTTATTTCTAAAAAACGTGATTTGAACTGTGCACTAAATGCAAAAAATTTTCCCAAATCACATTTTATCTCACTTTTTAGTGCGCCAAACGCAGCCTAAATTTGTCCCCTATTGTTGCATTTGATTTTTACAAATGTTAATCTCTTAAATTAAATTGATTAAATTACAAACAATAATTTTGTGGGCGTAATCAAATCAAGGCTATATGGTACTCTTAAGACAGTGATAGGGAGCCTGACAGCTGAGCTGATGTTTGTTAGGTGATAATACTAATTTAGACAGTTGAATTAAAATTTAACAGTTCAAATACATTCATATATAAATTTTTAATTAAAAAAACTATGTGAATGTATTCAAATCGAAAATATTTAATTTAAAAAATTATGAAAAACATGCACAATAACTCCAAATTTCAATTACAAGGACTTGATATTTTGTACAAGAACTATCTGGACACACCTTCCGGACACACTCCCCTACTTATAATAATTCACACACTTATATACATGTCCCACAGATTCTCTTTTGAGTTTTATTTTATACAAATTTAGAGTCCGGTCACATGGGATAAAAGATTGGACACCTGTCTCTGTCTGAGCTAAGTGTCAACAGGGCATCTGTTACTTTAATTGTGTAGAAGCCTCTTTTCTAGATAAGCTGCTTTATCTTTTATCTTGGCTAGTGATGCGTGGGTCTTTATTTCTCCATCATATTGTCCAGATTATGCCGTGTGACACTGTCTTCGGATTCCATAAAGGCTAAATCGATCTGTGTGGTATTTTCTCGATCTTCTCGATAAGCCTCCACCTCATTGGCTTCTAGAAGGAGTTTGTTGGGTAGCTGAAGAAATATTCTCCTCCTTGTCATGGTAAATAATAATCCCCTGGCTTCAGCTATTTGTGACTCAAATCACTGATAATTTATTGTAGTGTCAGTAACAAATAATCGTCTTTCATCTGTTATCATGGATGGTTCCTTTGCAACGCCATAGATATTCCTTACTTCCTTGGTTAGATTTAGCAAGTTATCAATCCAGTAGTGTTTCATGCACATGATTTCTACTGGATATTGATAATCTAAAAATTCTTCATCGAATTCAGTATCATTAGTGACTCTGAGATACCAAATCTGATAGGACTGATAGAACGTTTCTCGTTCATACCATCCTATTGTGCTTGTAATATGGAAGGAGAAATATCTATTCCACTTCCAATATTCAACAACATGTATGATCATTATTTTGATCATCATGGGAAAGTCAATAAAATATTGAAAAATTTTGATTGGGAATATAATTTTACTAGTCAATCTCCATTCAATATCTTCAATTTGCCATAATTAGTTTTCTAACATATGGATTATTTGTGGAACCCCATAATCAAGAGCAAGATTAGCCAGATTCCTTTCTAGAATCTCAGTAATCTTCTCACGATTTGGCTCAATGTGAGGTTTGATTAGATTTTCAAATTCCATTTTTGTCAAAATCTTTTTGAGTTTTTGGAATAAACAAATCCTTTTAATTTTGACAAACTTAGAATTACTTATTCCTTCATTTTCTAGAAAGTCGGATAGTTGAATAATATATTCTATCTGTTCTGTAGAAAATTTAATATTCTCATCCATTTGGCTAATGAAACTGAGAACAATGTTTTTTAATACATTTATTTCACTTTCACTGTTCTGTAAGAGTTGTAAATTTTGATAGATTAACTCTTCATTTTCATGGGTTTGAATCATGATAAGGTCAGTTAATCTTCGCATATGTTTTCTAAATTGGGTTTTCAAAGTCTTTCTGGTGAGAAACCCATATAGTATCCATTTCTTGATAGAAATTTTGCTGTAGCCCTAGATTAGGGAAGTGTGAAATCTGAGCTTGGGCTAACTCAGAGATCAAGTCATTAACCTGACTATCAAATGAATGTGTTTGCTTGGAAATATTCCAAGCCTCCCATGCTTTTTCAATAGTTAGGTATGAGGGATAACAAGTATTTTTATAGCCATTTACTTGGCTATGGCCTTGTTGCTAGTTTTTGTATATCCCTGGATTTCTTCTGATGAATACAACATAAAATCTTTCTTGGGTCCAACTATCTGTATTACTCGAAGAGTTGGTATTACCATTGTCTGCGGTAACTTGAGAAGAATTGCTAGCTGCAGCTTTTCTTTTAGCTATTCTTTTAGTAATAGTAACCCAATCGGTTTTACTAGGATTCATTCCTAGACAGATAATTTGCAAGAAAATTATTAGTATCTTGAATATGTTCAATTTCAAAAGAATATTCGCATATGTCATTACACTAACGCAATTTTCTTCCATTTAGGTTTTTCTTTTTTCCTGAAAGAAAATCTCTTATAGCTTGATTATCAGTTCATACAATAAAGAATTCAGGAGTCAGATAAATATGAAATCTTTTGATAGCTAGTTTTATTGCTAGTAATTCTTTTCACATATTAAATCTCATTAGGCTTAAACTTACCTGAATTGTATCCATAGATTAATTTTTCTTTCTGAAGGTTTATTGGAATTTTCTATTTTTTAATACTAATTTTTTGTTGAGATAATGACGGATTTGGTTCTTTCCAAAGGTCTTTTGAAATTGCTTTCAAAACACATCCCTAATTTTCTGTTGGCGCGTCTGTTTCTAAAATTAGTTTATCCCATTGTTTAGGAAAATAAACAGTTGAACAATTCTGAATTTTGAATTCTATTTTTTGTAAAAGTAGTTCATTATATTACGTCCGTGTGAAAACTTGATCCTTTTTCAGTTTCTCTAAAAAAGGCTTTTCAAGTTGAGATAAATTACTTATAAAGTTTCTTCCATAATTTAGGATTCCTAACAAGCTCTGAAGTTGTTTTTTGTCTGTTAATTTTTTTAGGAAAATCTTTTATTTTAGAAATAATGTGTTGTTGCAATTGAATGCCATCTTTGGTTAGAATAATGCCCAAAAATTCAATAAAATGTTTTTCTACCTCTATCTTTTTTGGAGATAAGATAATACCATATATTTGAAATTTTTCGCAAACCATTTTCAGATATTTACGATGATCTTCCAATGTCTTTAAAAAGATCAAAATATCATCAATGTATACTACACAGAAATATTTAAGGTCTTTAAAGATTGTGTCTACCCATCGTTGGAATATTTGAGGGGCAGTGTTGAGTCCAAATGGCGTTACCTTCCACTGGTAGCGTCCTCTTGGCGTGCTAAATGTTGTTAATTAATGACTTTGTCACATCCATTAATTTCAACTGCTAATAACTTGATTTGCAGTCGAATTTACTAAAAATCTTAGCTCCTTGTGTTAGGTTAACTATGATATCTTTTCGAGGTATAAAATATCCATCAAAATTTGAATTTTGATTTAACATCTTATAATTTATCACCATACGAGCTTTTCCTCGTTTAATCTCACTAAGGTTTCTTACCATAAAAGCTGGGTGGGAATGTGGACCAGTAGTTGGTCCTATCAATCCTTTTTCTAGTAATTCGGCTATTTGTATGTCAAATTCATCTATATCCTATCTGGTATAGATCATAAGCCTAACTCTAATGATTACATTAGGGCCTTCTAATTCTAGGTGACGGAATTGTGGATTACGATCCCACAATTTGAGCAGATTATCACTAAAATTTTCCTTGAGTCTCTTATAAGTCCAATGAGTTTTTTCTAACTTGTAAATCTCAAATTAATCTACCTCTCCCCGTCTTGGTGGGGCAAACTCTTTTGAACACTTATAACTTGGTTGTTTGACCAAGGGTACATTGGTTTCGATGTTTTTCTGAGTGAGAGAAATTTCTTTTTCTTTGATTGTCATGGGAAAATACATCTGGATAAAATTATGTCCAAGTATCATATCACCATGCATCTTTGGAAAACATAAAAGTTTTGGAATCAAAAACTTCGTATTATTTAGCCATACTGAAACATTCTTAGCCTTATAATGTATAACTGTATCTTCGGCATTTAGTCCTACTATTCTAATAGGATTTTTCATTATCTGCCATTTTTCTCTAGGTATTGCATTTTCTCTGCAAGTGCTTATGGTTGCACCTGTGTCAACTAGTATATTCAGAGAATATGGTTTATATCCCGAGAAATTAAATACTCCAATGATATAGGTATGCTTCTTCTTTCTTTGACTAGGTGCGAAGATAATATCTTTCGTTTGGGATTGTACATGGTAAATATGGACCATCTTACCTTCTTCTAAGGATTTTCTATAAGTGGTTCCTGGCAAAATAGGTATGCTCATTTTTGCAGATTTTGGTCTAGAACTGCTGCATTCTTCTTCTTCTTTAGATGCAATCTTTCTAGGGGGTTCCCTAAGGCTTAATCTAGCTTTTGGTTCCCAATCAGGTTTCTTTCCCTTACCTTCAAGTGTTTTATTGAGGTGCCTTCAATCTGGACTACTGTGTTATCGGAGGTTCTTGTGCACCATAAATAATCTTAGATAGCAAACGAAACTACTTGCATAAGAACACTTGCAGACAATAAAAAGGACTATAATCGTAGTATGCATATTTTCAGTAAAGATGAAAATAATATTAGTATAATTAGTAGATGCATAAATAACCTGTGTGATATAATTAATCATAAGTTTAACATAATAGAGGATAGGAAAATAAACCACCAGAACTCTCTGTATAATATAACCACTAAGTTAGAAATATGTCTAATCATCCTTGTTCTCAGAACCTAGAATAGCTCCTTGAAAAGATTGATCCAATGTCCAGACCAGGCTCCTCAGAAATTCCTATTTTATATTATGGAATCATGAAGTAAAAATGCTTCATGAGGATAAGATATACTCTAGAGAAGAGTTTAAAAATGTTGTGGAAGTTTTAGACTATTGAAAAACCTTGTACAAAGATCCACAGCTTTCAATAAAAGAAAGAGATTCTTTAGTAAAAAAGATCCAAACAACTTACTTTCAAAATAAAAGTTTGTTAACATATTTTTCCTATAATCTTGAGCCCCTAGACAGTGAATCCGAACCTGAGTCAGTAGATGTCCATATGGCAACCCCAAAACAATTTGATAAGGATGACTGAGCACATATTATGTTATTTTACCATGATTTTACAATTCGTTTTAAGTGTTCTATGTACATAAATCTTATAAGTTATAATGAAGTGAGCTGACTTATATATTTGTGGAAGTTTGTAGATTTTTGGTGCTTCATTTGAAGAAGAAATATGAAAAGATGAGCTAAAGAAGCAAGGAGCCAAAGTTGTAGAAGAAGGAAGAGTGGCATGGGCACCCCACATCAACCATGGCCGCCCTACTAGTGGCATGGGCCCCCCACCATATATCAGATGGGCTCCCATCGAGAGCTTGATTTGGGCAAAAAAACTGGTTCTCAAAGGAATTTTGTCAAACAGCTAGAGTGCATTCACCATGGGCGCCCCACCTCAACCATTGGGGCCCCACTGTGGATCAAATGGGCGCCCACCGAGAGGAGGTTTTGGAGCTGTTTCATTGAGGATTTCATCAAACACCTTGGACAGCTAGGCCATGGGCGCCACACATCAACCATGGGTGCCCATCACCCTTAACCTTTGGTCTTCTTTATATAATATGATGTTACCCCTTATGCCCTTGATGGTAGTCATTTTATAAAAGGGATTTTCATATTAGGTTTAGGGGGTTCTGGACTATTTTCCTAAAAAATTGCAAGTACTTGTAATCAACGTTCCAAGTTTTCATCTTCCCTAGGGTTTGATTACTCAACTTTTGTAAGTACTTTTTTTTTTCAGTTGATTTCGCGTTAGATTCATTTTGAGATTCTCAATTTTTAGTGTTTCATTTTTAATGTTCGAATCGATCGTAGTTGTGTTTATCTTATTAGAAGACATGTTAGGCTAAACCACCTACTTGGCTTCGAGCCATCGAAGGTGGTGATGTGGGAATGAAATTTTGGAACAACCAATTAAAGAAAGGGGTTTTTAAAATCAAAAGCTGAGGTTTTTACATTTGGGAATTTTGCAATATTCAGGTTGCTTTCTAAATCATTTTACCTGTGTTAAAATTGGTGGTTGAATGTAAGAATCCCTTGTCATTTCAATCACCAATTCCCTGACTTGGTAAAATTGCTAATTCAATTTAATAGAAACCGTAATCAAGTTTTCCTTAAACATCGGCCTACCTGTGACATCATTGACATTTCCAAACTTATTGCTAGGAAATGAGCAATTCCATGTTCCGGTGGGTCTGAACAGATTTTCAAATATATTGCTTGGTAATTGCAAAAATTCTTTTCCATAAAGCTTTTGAAGTCCATCATCTGACCTAGCATAATCATTAGCTTGATTAAACCACGTTCCGAAAATTCAAACCCATGTCATCACTGGAGTAGTGAGAAGTCAAAGATTTTACCTTATTGTTAGAGTCAATTTTTAGCCCTTTTGTTTCTATCCGGTTTACAACATGAAATTTAGTTTCAATCTCTCCAAACTATTCAAAACAAAGAAATTGGAATTTTTCTCTCTTTGTAAATTCTTTTGCAAGTTTCCTGAAAACAAGTTTTCAAAGAATTCACAACTTTAAGCTAGTTTTTGCTCCCTGCGGAAATGACCTTGGAACTCACCAAGTAAAACTGCAACCGACCTCTTGTGCTTGAGAGAACCCGATATATATTTCTGAGATCGGTCAAAGGAAGCATCGACTAATTCAAAGAAATGTGAAAAGGGAGAAAACTTTCCTAGAAAAAAGAAATCCAAAGAAGATCTAGACTCGGAATTATTTGGTTCTTACGGTATGAATGAAGATGATTTTAGTAGTTTTGATGAAATTAAGGTTGGAACAATAAAAGATGAAGGTGAATCATCCAGAACAAAAGATGACGGGCCTTTTCCTACAATCAGTAGCAAAATATGATTTGTTCAAAACCAATATAGCCCAGAATGGGACATATTTAGACCTTACCTATGTTCCTTTTAAGGACAAAATAAAGGCTATAAATGATTGGGCATAGTCCCTATCTATGGTAGTGCTCAATTATGAAAAAGCCTGGAGTAAAGAAAAATTTTTTGATTATATATGTGCTACTCTCCAAGGGGATGTCTTACAATGGTTGAGACAATGGGAAAATTTATAAGAAGGTAAACTGTAGAAAGCAGAACTTCTTTCAACTATCAAAAAATTTGATAAGATACTAGAAAAGTTCGCAAAGATCTTAAAAAAACATATGTTAGGGTATACGACTGATGCAATATTAACCTAAGATGCAACATATGCCTTAACTAATATAGAGCTATGTAACATATGCGATTTTGAGGAATACTGTAGACTCTTTCAAAAATACTATTTTATGATTGAGTCACCAAAAAATACTTTTTAGCTAGAACAATTTTTTCATAAACTACTAAGCCCATGGGATGAAATGGCTCATACTGGTTACCCTAATTATCTTAAGGAAATCAATAAAAATGACAACCTAGGTCATCGAATACAATTCGTACTTAGATTAATCACATAAGAGTGTTTAAAGGCAAGAGCTAAGAAACAGATTAAGCAAACCATCTCTAACTCAACCTATGGCAAGAAATGTTATGACCAAATCACCAAAGAAAATTGGAAAGTTGTTTGCCCAGTTAGAAGAACTCCTAAGAAAAAACTCAGGAAAAAATATGCATGGAGACCTTGGAAGTCTTGGAATAAGAATAGAAATTTTTCCAAGAAAATGAAGTACATTAAAGGAAGAAAATTCCTCCTAGAAAACCAAAAAAGAAATGTAAATATTATATTTGTAATAAGGAAGGACATTATGCACCTGAATGTCCTTAGAAAGGAAAAAGTGCAAAGAAAATGATTAAAGTTCTTGAGGAATAAGAACTGAAAGTCTGCTTTGGAGAAGAAATCTCTGACAAAGAAGAAATATTATATGTATTAGAATCTGAATCAAATGAAGAATCTGAGGAAGAATTAATATTTATGATGAAAACTCAGAAACAGAATCCTATAGAACAAGCGATGATTACTCCTCCAATCGAGGAACAAGAATTCATCACTTTAGGAGAAATCATAGGAAGTGAGGTTTCCTTCACACTTGAAGGACTTGAGAAGATCAGAAAGATGCAGGAGGTTCATAAGAAGGATATCTATAAAATATCTCGATTAAAGAATTTATTTTCTACTAGGGTGTTTGAGCAAATCACTGTAAACGATTCAAATAGGAGTTGTCACCAAACAAACATTTGAGGTGTTTGGAGTTGTTCAAACCTCTAAAAATCTCTACAAAATTTAAATTTTCTACTCACAGCACAAGTTATAAGATTATTACTTTTATAAATTTATATTAATTAATTTATACAACTCTAAACATACCTGTTAAAAGGTTTCAGGAACTGCAGTGCAAAAATGAATTATTGATAAGCAATTTTGATTTTTTTCAAATGATTTAATGATTCTAATTTAACTTAATTTTCTTCAAATAATTTAATAATTATTTAATGATATAAATTATTTAATAATTTAATAATATGTATAATTTAATAATTTAATAATATGTATCTCAACCTTTCATTTTTATATTACATTATCGGCAAGACATTTATGCACTGCAACCTCCGTAACCCACCCCCCCCCCTCCAAAAAAAAAATCTGATCTCAGCACCTCAAGATTCGCACTCTTAACTCTATAGATGTACGCATGCACGTTACACAAAATATATACATGCCAAACAATTAAAACCAAAAAAAAATCTAAATGTGGCTTTGTTTATTAAAATGTTTGACACTTGTGTGCTCGTCAAATAGCATGCTCGACACTCGTTAAAACTTGTCTTACTAGCATATTGCATTCAATGGTTGTTATGAAAAGTGCAACCAATAGTAAAAATATTTTAATTTTCAAAAAAAAAAAAGTAAAAATATGTTCACCTTAAGCAATTAATAAAATAGCTGAAAAATGAAAAAGATGTTTTTTTCCATTCCAACTATGAAATGGACACTAATAATCCTATTCTAAACCCTAATCTATTTTTCTTTTTGAATTAATTAATTAATCTTAAATCTAGTTCATTTTATTTTTGAATTAATCCTAAACCTAGTTCATTTTTACTATCTCAATTAATAATAATCCTAACCTATCTAATCCATCTTAGGAAAAAAAAAATTACCAAGTTTTCATAAATTTAAGTTACTTCTGGAAATTTGACTTATAAATATATGACATAACCTTTTTTAATTTAAAGGTCCATGAATAGTTTTCTCGTTCTTCGAATTAAAATATAAAATTAACTTGCTCTATTAAATTGAATTAAATTTATGCCTTATTAATCAAAATTAGTTGAGAAAAAGATTTTAACGAAAATAAGTAGATAAGAATACATTTTATCCATTTTATATTAAAGTAAAATATTTAAAGAGAATTAATTAGTTTTTATTTTTTAAATAATATTTTTTGAATCATACATGAGTTTATATGACAAGTATGACAAAATTTTCATTAAATTTAATATTTTTTTAAATAATTTTATATTTTAATTTAGAACAAAGAGAGTTATATATTAACTTTTAAATTTGAAGAAGCGCTGCATTTATTGTGCAAACTACAAAGGAATAATTCTTCCTAAATTAAAAAAGTTGAAGTGCAATAGATTTAGTCCACTGACCAAGTCCCAGGGGCATTTAGGGAATTGTATGAAAAGGAAATAATTCAATCTGGGCCAGGTAATAAGCACCAAAATGCTTGGCTAAGTGTGGTGGTTGTCTATTATGGTTTTGGTCTTGGTGAATTCCACCCATCATAATCAGCCTAGTCATATTCTGCTGCGTTCCACAGTCAGATTGATTACCAAAAGAATATTCATATATACACCTATTCATATTCTTCTGCGTGCTATCACTCCCCACTCAGATTGATTACCAAAATGATATTCACGCACGCACCTAGTAATTAGGTACGTGGATTATACGATAATACAAATTTATCATATTACATATTTATTTTAATTATAATTTTATGTTAATAATCGTTTGAAAAACAATTTTTTATCAAAGTATTTATTTAATAGTATTTATTTAATGGGATTAAATAAATACTTTTTATTATGTTATTTTTAAGCCTGAAAATTAGATAAATGCCCATACCGTTAAAAATATGTAAAAATAATGCTAGTTATAATAAAAAAATGATAAATATAATAAAAAATGATAAAAGTTTGATAAAATATCTAAATATGCTAAAACAAGTAGTTGAATTAATTGCACCATTCAACCTGGTCGAGGCATTAGACAAGATGCTCTCATTTCTCCCTTTCTTTTCCTTATAGCTATTGAAGGTCTATCCTCCTCTTTGGGTAATGCCATGGCACAGGGTCAAATACCTAGGATTAAAATCAACAAGAATTGCCCACCTATAAGCCATGTACACTTTGCTGATGATTCCTTATTTTTTTCTTCACTCTAATGTTGTTGAATGTAACTCTCTTTTAAAGCTCCTTCAAGATTTCAATGAAGCCTCAAGTCTTTCCATCAATTATAAAAAATCTTTAGTATTCTTCTCACCAAACACAAAGAGGCAAACAAGTGAAGAACTCTTACAAATTTTGGGAATCAAGACCATGGACACGCACTCAAGATATTTGGGCTTGCCTACTGATTAGGGTAACTCAAAAAGAGCAGCTATGGCATATATAAAAGACATGATTCTTTCGAAGCTCCAGGGCTGGAAGAAACAATTTTTATCACCAAGGAGAAAGAAAATCCTCATCAAATCTGTGGCCCAAGCCATACCTTCATTCCCAATGATGTGCTTTAAACATCCCACACCCCTCTATTACCAACTTAATGCAGCTATAAGGAAATTTTGGTGGAAAAAAATGGAGGACAGGAATAAAATCAGTTGGTGCAGATGGCTTAAGCTCCAGACATCCAAAAAATCAAGTGGTCAAGGTTTCAGAGATATGAAGAACTTTAATCTGGCTCTTTTGGCCAAGCAATATTGGAGACTACTCAAAAATCTAGATCAACTTTGGGCAAGACTTCTAAAGGGAATTTATTTTGCAAAAACTATTGCTCTTAATGCTAAGAAAGGTTATAAGGCTTCTTAGGTCTGGTCTAGCCTATGTGAAGGTAGAGACCTTCTAAAGACTGGTTTAAGATAAAACACTATAGCAGGAGAGTCCATTCACATCTGGGAAGGTTGTTGGATCCCTAATTCTAATAAATTTCAAGTCCTCTCCACAAAGCCACCAGATTGCTTGCTCTCTCTTGTAAAGGAACTCATTACACCCACCTATCGATGGGACCTTAGCATAATTCATAATCTTTTTACGGAGGAAGAAGCCAAAAACATTTCAGCTATTCCCTTCTCTTGGAGAAGCGATTCAAAGGATGAACTCATTTGGCATTTTCTTAAGCAAGGTACTTACAATGTGAAGTCTAGATATCATATTGCAATAATGAACAAAGGCCTCCATAACATTGACCCTTGTTTTTCAACTGACACTTTATCAAAGCTCTGGAAGGCTTTATGGAGCATTAATGCCCTCCCAAAGATTAAACACTTTATATGGAAAGCCTGCAAAAACTTCCTCCCAACCAGGTCCAATCTGGTAAAAAAAATGTGCTATAAGATTTCAACCTGTCCCATATGCCACTCTAAAGAGGAATCTGTGGAGCATGTATTTTTTAGATGCCAATAGACTAGAGAAGTTTAGTTTGGTAACAACCCACATATAAGGTGGATCCTACTATAATCACATCATTTGTAAGATGGTTTGAAGACATTCTTTTTGATTTGGAGGGAAACCCTTCTAAGGATCTCATCATTTCATCAGTTACACAGCTTTGTTGGAGCATTTGGAAATTAAGAAATAATTACATCTTTAATGGGACTCCACTCTCCCATCTAGACACCATCCTTAATGCTACAATTGCAATACATGACAAACTAGCAGCACTATTATCTGAAGACTAGAATGGTTGCCCACCACCCCCTAGCTGGAGATCCTTTTCATGGCAGCCTCTTGCTCAAGACCATTTGAAGATCAATTGTGATGGAGCATTTTGTTCAACAACTCAAAGGGCCACCTTTGCCATCATTATTAGGAATGCAAAAGGAGCTACTATTGATATCAACTATGGCCGTACCCCAGTACTATCAGCTTTAGTAGCAGAAGTTTAGGTTATTCGAGTTGCTTGTTTTATGGTCAAATCTTGGGAGCTACATAATGTTACTTTTGAAAGTGATGCTACATTAATCATTTCCTCATTGAACTCTAACCCTCCTTGTAAACTTTGGGAAGTCTCATCCATTCTCAATGATATACAAGCATGGAAGCAATCTAACAATTGATTTTTCTCATGGTGTAATAGGACAGCTAATAGTGTTGCCCTTTTTTTAGCATCTAATTGTTTGAAAGGTTTACTTCCTCCTAGGAATTCCCTTATCAGCTTCCCCCAAGGTCTTATAGATATTATTACGAGAGAAGCCATTGTACCGGATTAATGCTTATTAATACAATCTTCTCTTGTTTTCAAAAAAAAAAAAAAAAGTAATTACTCTTATTTAATGTTAAATTCCTAGATTTCAATATAAATCGTCAAACAAAATAATAGTTCACCATCTAACTAATCTTAGACTGTCAGTTGATGTCATAATACTTCTTCAATAATTTTTTTTTTTTTAAGATTCATTTTCAATATCTTATATTCAACTCTTAGGTATTTTTAATTTTTTTCAGCCTCATATATCCAACTCTTAAAACATTAAAATACAAGAAGAAATATATATACATATATATATATATTAACAAGAGAACAAATATTAAAAATGTAATTTAAAAAATTCAAAAACAAGAGTGGACTAGTAAGAATTTGTGTTTTAATAAATTTTAAATATATATTCTTATTCTTTTATTTGTTCATGTCACTACAAATTTTAAATATTTATTTTCTTATAGTTTTTATTTGTTTGTATGTAATTTTAGGCTTGGTTTGGGAAGAAAGTTAGCTAGCTTATTTTTAGCTAGCTAACTTTGTGCTTGGGAAGAAAACAAAAAGTGACTTTTTTTTGAGGTGGAAAGATAGTTTTTGTTAATTTGACATTTTTACCCTTGAAAGTTTAAAAGAAGGTTAAAATGTAAGAGGTTAAAATTGACCAAACATTGTTAAAACTAAAAAAAAGCCAGCTATTAGCTGGGTTTCTCAAACGGACCCTTATATTATACGAAGATTAATATGATTGTTTAAAAACAATCATTGTAAAAATAAAAAGAGTTTAGAAAAATAAGAGATTAGATAAATTTGGATATTAGATTAAATTGTTATATCACATGATGAATCAATTTTTTTTTTATCACGTTACATTTAAATTGATTAATTTTTTATTACGTAATAAATTAGATTAAGATAAGTTTATTTACATTTTACATAAATTTGCATTGAAGTTTAAATTGATGATTAATTTTTTATTTTTTATAAAATGAAAATTAATTTTAAATAAATTTGTATTTAAATGAGTCACATTTAAAAATATAGTTTGAAATAATATTTTAGTATTAAAAGGCATCAATATTTTTTGGTTGGAGTTGGGCTATTGGCTAAGTTAGGCGGTTGTCTAAGACCTCAAGTAAATTTAAGCCTCATTTATTATATATATATATATATATATATGCATATATAAGCCCCCATTTATTATATATGTATCTATGTGTATATATTTATATACATTAAATACAAATTAAATTGTCTTAAGAATTCCACGTTGAATGGAGGAGAAAAAACCATCATCTATTAGGTCTCTCTCTTTTATTTCATATTTTTATTATATTGAAAGCATTTAATGAGACAGCTTTCCTAGCCTATTAAACTTGTAACTTTTTTTCTATTTAGTTTTAACAATATTATTTTTCTAATTCAAACAAATCAAAAGTAAAAAAATTAAAAATATATCTTTAAATATCAAGTTTCAAAATTTTAAAAATGTTTTAACTAAATTCTCTAAAAAATTATTTTAGTACTAAATGTGATGTAAATAACATTTTTTTTTGGTTAAAAGTCAAATGTTTAATTTACATTTCATTAAAAATAAAATGCTTAATCTATATGTCATTATATTTTATATATTATTTTACTAGTAATTTATTTTAAAATTTTAAAATTTTACATCAAAATTTTGTAAAAAGTATTTATTTTACTATTAAACTGTTTGAACCACGTAGAAAATAAACTGCAATTGAAGAAAATTTTATATTTTTTATATTTTATATACTTTTTGTTTTGAATAAAATTTTAATTTGTAATTTTATAACTTAAAAAGTTACATGAATGAAAATTTTGTAAGCCTAAATTTTTTTTTTCCTTTAAGCTTCTAGATAATTTGATATCCGTTGCTTCGTCTTCCCACGCGAGATGCGAATTGAACGAGTAATTATTATACAGCTCGATTTGACATCAAGATAAATCACTAAAAATTTCTATAATTCCCTAACAACTCTTTTATATTTAATTTTTTTGTCATCACTAATTTTAAAAAATTTCAATATTTCATTAAAAAAATAAAAAATTTGAAAATAGGTTAACCGAATGTGTAATTTTTTTTATACAATCATATTTTTCGTGTCGAGAGCTTTCAAATGAATACCATTGTCGCTATTTTTTGTGAATTTTTTTGAATCCGTGAGAACGAATTTAAAAAATTGTTCCCACGATTTACGACTTTTCAGAAAAAATAATATCAAAATTAACTCCAAATTATATTTTATCCCAATTTACTTTATTTTTTCTTAAACTAAACGAAGCCTGCGTAAGACAGCTTTGGCGGAGAATTGGATAGAACGAAAGGACAGATCTCGGTCCCTGGACGATATAGCACATTTACAAAAAAAGAAAATAATAATAATAATAATGATAAAGGACAAAGAAAAAGGGGAAAAAAAAAATTGGGAATAGATGGGTAAGAGGGTAATCTCGCAACGCTATCTTCTTCATCTTTTTAGGTGGATCAGTAAAGTAACCCAACCCGGCCCAACACGCCAAGAGACAGAGGCAAAATCGAATTCGAAGAAGTAGATAAAAATAGTAAGGTACAGTCGATTGAGGGTGAAAGCAAGAAAGAAATAAACCTATCCAATCAAATCCAAAGAAGGGTAGTCTTTTTTATTTGTTAATTTAATTTAAGGGAAAGGGGACCGTAGTGTGTGCGGTGTAGGTGAAGAAGGATGATGGCATGGCGCAATGAAAGCTGCGGAACAAACAACCGCTGGAGCTGAACCAGCAATCCTCCATCTCTTCTCTATCCCCTAAACCAACTCTCTCTCTCTAATAATTAAAAAAAAAAATATTCCATACATAATTAAGCGCCCTGCCCCGCTTCCTTCCTTCTTCTCTTCTGCCTTTGGCAGTCATTATTAGTCAAATGCAATCCAATCACACCTCTGAAAGGTAAGTTTTGGAAATTCCCTTCCCGCCGCCCCCACCCTCTCTCAATCTTCAATTATTAGTCTTGCTCTTTATTGCTTATTTTAAATTCCAACCCACATATAGGTTATATCTGTTCATTGATTGCGTACGGTTAATTGCTCTGTCCCGTCGAGGTATGCCGTTGAATTTACATGGTTGGAATTCTCTTCCTTTCTTTCTCCTATATATATATATATATATATATTTGCTATGTGGTGGTAGTTTTATGGAAATGGTGTGTTTGGAGTGTTAAAAAAATTAAAAAAAAAATTATAAATTAGTATTGATGTGATATAAAAATAACGTGTGTTAAATTTTAATTGAAGAAATTTAAAAATTTTTAAACTTTTTGGTATTTCTTAAAAAAAAATTGGGATACCAAAATTTGTTTGCGTGCGTATGTATTCCATATGTAAATACAGAGTTTTTGTTTGGTCCTGTTTGTGCACTAACCATGAAAACAGGGCCGTCTCTCACCTAATCTAATTGATTATTTAGAGTGTATAATTTTCACATTCAGCATGGGCATCTCTTTAAACCTTTTAGTTTTAGATTATTGTGCCCCTTGAAAACTAAGGGGACCTTTCTTCGTTGCAGTGATTTAGTAGATGTCCGGTCATTATTACTATTCTCGTCAGTTCTGAAAGAAGATCAACAAACAATTACCTATTATTTTTTCTATCTCGGGTTACAATTTCTCAACGTTGACTGTTCTTGGCTGCTACGAATCAACTCGAATTACATGTAACGTTGCGCTGTATCCTTGCTTTGCGTTAAACTTTGTGGTTGTTTCTTGCCTTGTGCTTGAGTTTCAAGTTATTACCCAGTTAATCATCTTCTTTTGTAGAATTTTACTGGAAAGGTATAAATTATGTCATCGCCAAAGTTATGGTGTTTGATGGAAAGGGTGTAAATTTAAAAAGACTAGTTCGTGGACTATGGAAAGCTTGCTTTCGAAGAGCGGTCTATCTTTGTTTGCTGTCAGATCAGTTTCTTAATCTAGTTGTTAGTACTTCTTAATTTTGGAATTGAAGCAGTTTTCTCATGCTATTCCTCCCCCCTTCTCTATATCGTTTATGCTTCCAACATGTTAACAAATAGAAAGAAGATGGTGTCTGCTGCTACCAGCAAGAGATTCTTAGATTCTGCATGAGTAAATTTAAGATATTGCTATTGAAATTGCTGAAGTGGCATATTTTAACTGCTATTCTTCCTTTCTTTTTTGTTTGCTGTTTTCTTCTGAAAAAAATCAAGTCTCGTCACTTTTATTTGCTCTCATGTTGCTTGAATGATTCCCTTTGCATTCTTATATTTTGATCCGTTATAGCTGCTGTTCTACTCGTAGAATCAAGTACTGATGCTTGGATTATTGCCATCACATTGAAGCTTTTCCCTGATATGGATCAGATAAGATCAGGGTCGGATATTATTTATAATGTGTCCAAATTGGTCGGGCAAAAAAATACCCGAACTAGGCCAGTACTTGACGGATATTTTTAACTCACTATCATCCCCCAACGCATTAGGTAATCGGATACCTATCGGTTAATTGGGTATCTATAGTCTTCAAATATGAGGTGGTTGAATTAAGAACAAGTATAAAAAATTCTTTGGATACAATAACTTCATAAATAATTTTACATCTTAATAGACTAAAAACATTATTTTTAAATAAAAATATTTATATATTTTTTACTTATTAAAATTTATTATATTACTTTTGTAAAAAAAAATAAAAAAAAAATCTCATATTTAATCTCATCTTACACCTCTATTATAACTAAGTTAAAAAAAAAAAAAAATTTGTATCCATTCATTAAATTGAGAATCAAATCCTAAGTTTAAAATAAATTATTTGACATCAAAATCTTGAATTATTTGGAATTGATTAAATTGACTCCATTATTTGAACACTATATATATGTTGGGGAAAATAAAATTAGGACATGTGGCGCCTTGCCAAACATTTTTAGATAATGACACGTGGCCCAAGTCCGAACACTTTTGGGTATGACATGTGGCCCATGGCCGAACATTGTGATTCGAACATTGTGATTGGTGACATGTGGCTCGCACCATATGCAACTAAGGGTTCTGGGACGTCATAATCGCGAGCATTGCATGCTGCCACGGGGCATGCGCCGAGCATATCTAAAGACTATTTGTTCGGCACCAGCGTGACAACTAATGAACGTCAGGAATGGGCCCCACAACATTAACACGGGCTTGTAACCGTAAATGTCCCATAGTAATAAATGAACTATATTTATTGCCACGGAGGAAACTAAGTTAGTTTAACTCATTACAAGTGACAGACAGATGTGACAGATGGACAGTTTAAAAGCTGAATTCCGGCTATACAGCCGCATTTAATCACCCATACGCATTTAATGAGAGGTAAGGGCATTAAATGAGAAGTGAAAACCGTTTAAAGAAGACAGAGAGGAAAACGTCAGGAAGCATGATTGCAAGTGAATTTCAGGTATTATTTTATTCATTTTTATCAAGCTATAAATGCAACACTTGATCCGGCAATCCAGGTAAGCTGACTATTGCCAACTTAACACTCCGTGTTCTTTCTTTCAAAAAACCTACAAAGGCCACCTGCTGACTTAAGTATCGGAGGGTTTTCCGATTGGAGACCTCCACCTTCGGCCGTAACCTTTCTTTCCCTTGTGTTCGGTAGGTCAACGGGCAAATTTCTGGTTAGTGTGGTCGGCAGTTCTGGCGGTAAATTTTACTGCTGAACATTTGGCCCCCACCGCGGGGCCCGTTCTCTTAACTCATTTGGCTTGATCTTGATAGCTTCTTTCATTTCATTGGACGTTATTGGCTGACGATGACTTCAGGTGGAAACTTAACTCCTTCACATTCCCCACAAGAGGGGGAGGAGGCCACTCCAGCAAAGATCAGGAGAAGTGCGCTGGTAATTCGAACTCTAGGATTGGAGCCCGCCAGAAGAAAGAACGCAGAAGATTCGGAGGCTGCAAAACGAAGGGAGGAATTGCTAGCTAAGGCCAGCGAAAAACAGGCTGAACTCGAGGAGATCCTTCTGGAGTCGAGCAAAGTGAAGGGAAAATTGACCGCACTTGATGAGGATGATCTTAATGATTTCGACCCAGAATTGGATGGGAGTTATGACACCCTTTACGGAGCTTCGGATGATCAAAATGGAAGAGATATGGGAGAGCCCAATGAAGTACACTCTCATCCCAAGCGCGGAGCCGTCCCCATGAGAAAAGAAGCCCATTTTTCTAAATCCTTCGAGGAGCATGGTGTGCAGTTTCGAGGTGAGGCACTTCCTAAACCACACCGTGAAAGAGATTCACATAAGAAAAAGCCCCCAAGTCAGAAGAAACACCGTGATTAGGGTGAAGGCTCCTCGAGCGGGGAAGAAGCACCCGTGAAGTCCAAGAAGGCGAGGAAGGCAAAAGTGGAAGAGAGGGGGCAACAAGTTGAATGGGATATACTTGACCAAAGTACGCGAATGATTGCCAAGAGGGCCTTGGGACGAATTTCAGCCTCCCCATTTACTAAAGAAGCCAGTGAAGTAGAGCCCCCAGAGAAGCTCTAGACCCCAATACTCAATCTTTATGACGGGAAGTCAGACCCCTTGGCGCATTACTATCATTATATGCAGGCGATGACATTATGGAGCTGGAATGACAGTCTTATGTGTAGGGTGTTCCCTTCTAGTTTGGGGGATACGGCCCTCCAGTGGTTTCACAAACTGCCCCCAGGGAGCATCGGGAGTTGGCAGCAGTTGGTTAAAGAGTTTGTCACGCGATTCTTGGCTAATACTAAACAACCAAAAACCGCTGATGTTCTTCTCACTATGAAGAAGAAAGCTGGGGAGACTTTGAGGGATTACTCTAGGAGGTACATGGAGCTTTACAACGAAGTGGAGGGATGCTCGGAGCAATTGGTTGTCATTTCATTCAAATTGGGGCTGCGAAAGAAGGATAGACTATGGCTTTCCTTAACCAAAAGGCCTGCGGCCAATATGTCCAACCTTATGATCAGAATCGAAAAATATGCTACGGTTGAAGACGAGACGAGATCGGCCGAGCAGAAGGAAACAAGATCTCAAGGCCCTAAAGGAGGTAAGGGTAAGGGAAAGAGTATCGAATATCCTGGAGGGGGGAAGTTTGTTTTTGAAGCCATCAACACGGTATTCAAAAAGCCTATCTTCAGGATTCTCCCTCAGATTCAGGATAAGCCATACTTCAGGTGGCCAAAAAAGCTGCCTAATTTTTCAGGCAAGGAAAGTCACAGAGACTATTGTGCCTACCATCAGGACAAGGGGCATCGCACTGGATTTTGCTGCTCCCTATGGCAACATTTGGAGGACCTGGTACGGCAAGGCCATCTGAAGGAGTACATTGATGAGACAAAAACTGGAGATGTGGATGTTTAGCGAAGGGAACAAAAGAGGAGCAGGGAAGATGCTGGGGAACGAGACTATGCTGAGGAGGCTCAACCCTCGCCAAGGGCGAGGGCTCAAAGGGAGGTACCAAGGCTGGCAGCTATCCATGTTATTCACATGGAGCAGCGCCCTCAGAGTGTCATTACTTACCCACAGGCGTCACGTGCAAAGGAGATTTTGGGAGTCGCTCGTTAGCCGAGCAAACATTTAAGGAAAGAAAGTATAAGGGAGATAAAATTCCACGAGGACGAGTACTATGGGATTCGAATGCCACACAATGATGCCCTCGTGATCACCTTGAAGATGTTTGAATCAGAAGTGAGAAGGGTCTTGGTTGATGCCGGAAGCTTAATGGAGGTTATGTTTCTCAGCTTGTTCAAGAAGTTCGGCCTGACTGAAGAAGACTTAGAGCCTGCGGGATGTCCACTCATTGGATTCAATTCCGCCCCTATTTGGCCTTTGGGCAGGATTATCATCCCTGTCCGTGTGGGCCCAGTGGTGCAGGAGGTAGAGTTCATAGTGGTGGATTCTCCATCTTCTTATAATGCTATAGTAGGGAGGTCGTAGATCCATGCTCTGAAGGCCGTCCCTTCAACCTATCACCAAGTACTGAATTTTCTTATAGGGAGGAAGTGAGAGATTAGAGGGGATTAGGACATATCACGTAAGTGCTTCACTGTGGCTCTTAAATCCAAGACGCATCCCGAGCAAGTCCACTTGACTGAACTACCCGAGGATGCCCTGAAGATTGATGATGTCGGCGATGATCCGGAGAAGAGAGCTGTTGAGAGTTTGGAGAAATTCCAGATTGGCCCCGCTGAGGATGATAGATTCTTTTTGATTGGGTCCAATTTAAGTTCTGAGAAGAAGTTGGAACTAATCGAGATGATGCTGAAGAACATCGACACTTTCGCTTGGACTCCGGAAGAAATGCCAGGTATTTCCCCAGAAATTATGACTCATAAGCTGAATGTTAACCTGGGGGCAAAGCCTGTAGTGCAGAAGACGAGAAGATCAGCATTGCAGCACGTTGAAGCTGTTATTGAGGAGGTCGGCCGGCTGTTAGAGGCTGAGGCCATCAGGGAAGTTTAACATCTTGAGTGGTTGGCCAACACAATTGTTGTAAAAAGGAAGAATGGGAAATGGAGGGTATGTGTAGACTAAACAGACCTGAACAAAGCTTGTCTGAAAGATCCGTTTCCCTTACTGAAGATCAACCAACTCGTTAACTCAACGGCTGGGAGCTCTAGGATGTCTTTTCTGGATGCCTACCGCGAATACCATCAAAATCCCTACGTATGGCCCTGATGAGGAGAAGACGTCATTTATCACCCCACAAGTGATTTATTGCTACAGGATCATGCCATTTGGATTAAAAAATGCTGGCGCTACCTATCAATGGTTTGTCACGAATATATTGAAGGAATACCTTGGTAGGATAATGGAGGTCTACATTGATGATATAGTTGTTAAAAACAAAGAATCAGGTACCTATTTGCAGCATTTGCAGCATATTTTCTCCATTCTCGACAGATATGGATTGAAGCTCAATGCCGCCAAGTGTGCCTTCGGAGTAAGCTCTAGAAACTTTTTGGGCCACTTAGTCAGCAGGAGAGGATTTAAGGCTGACCCCGACCAGATCAAGGCTATCAAGTCTATTGCTCCCCCCCACACTAAGAAGGAGGTACAAAAGCTTAATGGGATGGTTACGACACTTAATAAATTTATTAGCCAATCATCTGATAAGTGCCGACCATTCTTCAGGCTCCTGAAGAGAACTAACAAGATGATGTGGGACGCTGAGGTAGACCTAACGCTAGCAAAACTTAAGGAATACCTGACGACTGTCCCAATCTTGTCAACCCCTTAGCTAGGAGACATACTCTAGTTGTATCTGGCGGTCTTAGAACATGCAGTCAGCGCCAATCCTGTTGAGGGAGGAAGAAGGGAAGCAAAATCCCATTTACTACGTGAGTAAAACTTTGTAGTGGGCAGAGACTAGATATCTTCCTCTAGAGAAGTTGACTCTGGCATTAGTGATGGTTTCCAGGAAACTGGCCTATTATTTCCACGCTCACACTATTCAAGTTGTGACAGATCAATCAATTGGCCACCTGTTGAAGAAAAAAGACATCTCGGGGAGAATGGCCAAGTGGGCAGTTTCTCTCAGTGTATTTGACATAAGATTTGTACCAAGAACAGCAATAAAGGCGTAAATCTTGGTTGATTTCGTGGCAGAGTTTACCATCCTAGTCCTAGAGCATATACAAGAGGTTTGGCAAGTTGAAGTCAAGATTGAAGCTGTTGCCAACCACCAAGAACCCTCTCAGCCGTGGTAGTTGGAAGTTGATGGGTCCTTGTAAAAAAAAGGAGCTGGAGTAGGTGTACCAAGAACAGCAATAAAGGCGTAAATCATGGTTGATTTCGTGGCAGAGTTTACCATCCTAGTCCTAGAGCATATACAAAAGGTTTGGCAAGTTGAAGTCAAGGTTGAAGCTGTTGCCGACCACCAAGAACCCTCTCAGCCGTGGTAGCTGGAAGTTGATGGGTCCTCGTAAAAAAAAAGGAGCTGGAGTAGGTGTTGTTTTGGCAACCTCAGAAGGGGTTACCATTGAATATGCAATAAAGCTAGGCTTTGAAGCAACCAATAACGAAGTAGAGTACGAGGCTCTCTTGGCCGGACTCAACATTGCTCAACGCCTTTTTGTTAAAAATGTGTCAATAAAGACTGACTCCCAGTCGGTCGCAAACCAATTGAAAGGAGAGTACGCGGCAAGAAACGAGAAGATGGCGGAATACTTGGAGTTGGTTAAAAAGAAGTTGGAGAATTTCAATGTGGTGAGCGTAGAGCTTATTGGAAGAGATCACAACTCTCACGCTAATGCACTTGCAACATTGGCTGCGTCTCCCCGTACGAGACTAACCGATACAGTTTTCTTGGAAGTTCTTGAGAAGCCGAGCATATCTAAGTGTGCAGAGGTGGTATGTATTGAGCTGGCACCGTCCTGGATGGATCCCATCATCTCCTACCTAAAAGATGGGTCTCTCCCCAAAGATAAAATGGAAGCGAAGAAGTTAAGAATTAGGGCTACTAGGTTTTAGCTTTTCGCAAATCACAAGTTGTATAAGAAGTCCTTCACGGGTCCTTACCTGTTATGTGTCCATCCTAATAAGGTACAAGATTTTTTTTTATGAGTTGCATGAGGGGGTTTGCAAGGTGCACATTGGGGGTAGATCCCTGGCCCACAAGGCAATCACACAAGGTTACTAGTGGCCGAGGATGGGAAAGGATGCCCCTATACCTCATCAGCCAGCACATGAACTCAGCCCACTCACGAGCCCCTGGCCATTCGCTCAGTGGGGACTCGACATAGTAGGCCCGCTGCCCACCACTACCGGAAACAGGAAGTGGTTAGTGGTCGGCACCGATTAGTTTGCCAAATGGGTAGAAGCAGAGCCGTTGACACATATAAAAGACACACATACCATCCGATTTGTGTGGAAGAGCATCATTACGAGATATAGTATCCTTAGAACACTTATTTCCGACAATAGAACTCAATTTGACAGTGCTCTATTTAGAAAATATTGTTCTAGGTATGGGATAAAGAACATCTATTTGATGCCAACCTACCCCCAGAGCAACGGACGAGCTGAATCAACGAACAAAGTCATCTTGAGTGGCATTAAAAAGAAGTTAGAAGTTGCAAAAGGGAGGTGGGTTGACGAGCTCCCGTCGGTGCTTTGGACGTATCGGACAACGCCGAGAAGATTAACGGGGGAATCTCCCTTCTCACCAGCCTATGGAATGGAAGTTGTTATTCCGTTGGAGGTTGGCTTGCCAACTATCAGAATTTAAGCTTTTGATCGAGGGGAAAACGACAAGGCAATGGGTGTGAGTCTTGATCTAATAGACGAAAGAAGGGAGCTTGCAGCATTGAGGCTAGCAAATTATCAACAAGAAGCAAAAAAAAAAATACAACAAATGGGTCAAACAAAGAGAGTTTAAGGTTGGAGATTATGTACTGAGAAAATTGTTGGGAGTTAAGAAGGACCTGACTAAAGGAAAGCTAGGCGCCAAATGGGAAGGACCATTTTGTGTCTCGGAAGTGCTCGGCAATGGAGCTTATAGACTAAGCAACATGGAAGGGAGACTAGTCAAGAGGCCTCGGAATATTGATCATCTAAAGTTGTTCTATCCATAAGAGATTGTATATTTGATCTTTGTACACTCACCCTATGCAAATAAATGTTGAGAGAAGCAATTTCAAAAGCTAGCAAAAGGCAAAGAGTATTGCACAAAAAGTTCCCACACTTAGGTTTTCCCCAAGTGCTGGTTCAAAAAGGCGCCGCGCTTGGATCGCCGAGCGTTGGTTCACAAAAAGATACCGTGATGACTCGAGAAGATACCTTGCTCGGCTTGCCGAGCGTGGGTTCAAAAGAGCTTGCCATGTATGAAGACTTGCTCCAAGAATTAGCTCAACGAGTGCCGAGCTCGCTTTGGTATGGGGGCATTCATTCCCTCCACGTATGAGGTCTTGCTTTATTCATTTATGAGTTTGGATTGTTCAACAAAAAGAGCTTTTCATTTGAATCAAGCATTACAAAACTTGAAATCAAAAAGTATGGCTACGTCACAAAAAGACTTTGGGTTCAGCCAGACGCGTACTGGTAAAAGTGTAAGTGTTCAAAAATGCTTTTTATTAGTAAGTTCAATTGCACAGCATAAGCACTCTAATAGTAAATTTTTACAAAGAAAGTAAAACATAGCATAAGGGTAAAATTGAACGAGCTTTTATTTGATGTTTTACAAAGTACAAGATAAGGTAGTACATTCCAGATGTGATAGTTAACAGAATTTAACTGAGAAAATATCGTTGGTCCTAACAAAGGCTAGGTTGAAAAGTCAATATTTATCAAAGTTGAACTTTGCTATGTCATCGGCGAAGACTTCGATGTACTCCTCGGCTGCACCTCCTAGAACCACTTCAACAAGCAAATCGAAATATTCGTCAATTAGCGCTTCGTCAATTTTGAACAAATAGAAATACACACACCATGTAAAACAAAAGTGCAGAAAATTGCATTTCTTTCATTTAAAAGAAAAGTTTTACAAAGTTCAGGAACTACAGAACAAATGATTAAAAAAAAGGGGTGGGGCCTCGCTTCTCTCCTTTCCTCAAAGGGTCACTCTCGACTAAGGAATTTATCTCTTTGTTGTCTTGAGAGAATGTGTCTTGAGAGAATGTGTCTTTTGGAGAGCTCTCCACTTCAAGTTCACCTTCTTCAATGTCGTCCTTGAAGGTTTGAATAGAAGGAGTTTGAGGTTGACGTTCGAAGCTGAACTTCGGGATAAGGCGGCAATGGTTTGGATAAGGCACTTTTTTGTATACTTAGCTTGTGTGCTCAATGTTGTTCTTCCTCATTGCCACTTCCCATCCCTCCAGGAAGTATTCATTCTTAGCATCTTGTATCTGGTCGATGCAATCATCAACTTGGGCCTGGATCTCAACTTTGGCCTTCTCTTCAGTAGCTTTGAGAAGAGCATCTTTTTCCTCGAGGGCCAGAGACTTGGCCTTTAGCTTAATCTTTAGGTTTTCAATCTCTTGTTTCAATATTGCTTGCTCAGCCCTAGAGTTCTCAAAGTCTCTTGCTTGCTTCTCCAGCTTGGCCTTGGAAAATGATGAGTCCATTTCTGCCTTAGCCAGTTTACCAATTTTTTCCAGTAGGTGCTCATCCTTCTTCGCAAGAAGTTTGTCTAAGTTTTCCGCTCGAACATTGCTGGCTTTGGCTTTGGCTTTGGCTTTGGCTATGGCTACTGCAGAATTGACCTGCTGCTCAAGCTTCCTCTTCTCCTCTTCAGATTTCTTCTTTTCCTCCTCCAAAGCCTCATTGTCCTTCTGGAGGCCCTTCTTCTCCTTCTCCAGATCTCTGATGTTCTCTCGTAAGACCCTGATGTATACTTCATCTAAATCTGCCTTCTAGTGGAGTGCTTGGCTCCGAGTAATAAGCTCCATGGTGTAAAGGGAAGATTGAAAAATAGAAGGAAATGAGAAAAGCAAGTTAAAGCAGATCTTTAAGTAAAATGAAAGCCTAAGGAAAAAAGAAAATACTTCCAGAGATCACATTCTTTATAAGGGTTTTATGGATCTCCTCCAACTTGTTCTTCCTCATGTTTTGCATGTCACGAGGAGAAAGCACTCCCTTGAGGTACTCCTCGGGGTGGTTAAAGGCAGTATCTTGGATGGTGAATGGACGTCCCTCAGGATATTAGAGGCAAGGAATGAGGATTTGAGGGACGAATGGAGGTGAGTCCCGTATTGGGTTCTTCGGATACTCAATTTAAAGGGGATTAGGGTCGGCAGGCTTGGAAGTTTCTGATTTTGAGGCCTTAGCTTGCGCCACTTCTGGTTAGGCCGTGTCCTTCCCAGAAGGCACTTCGGAAGAAATTGGAGGCTCAAGGATATGAACCTCCTCTTCATCATCTATTCGAGCCTTCTTCTGGGTAGGAGCCTCGATAGCTTGAGCTTAGCTTCGCTCCTGCTCTTTGCCTCTCTCTTGTTTTACTCGCCGAATCTGTTCAGCCTTAGCAGGCGCAGCAGCCTTGCTCTCCTCGGCCTTCCTTTTGTTCGTGGCCTTCCGCTCTTCGGCCCTTTTCTTGGGTCCTCAAGCTTTTGTTTCTTTGCTCGCTCCTCGGCAAGCTTCTTGTAGTCAAGTTTGGGGGCTATCGCAACTTCTTCTACCTCAGGGACAAAATGGGAAGTCTGGACTAGATCCTCTTCTTCTTCTTCCTCGTCAACGAAGATGAGTATTCGCCTTCTCAGGGGTTGATTGGCAGGTCCTTGAGTTTCGACCTCTTGTGTGGGAATTGGTCGAGTCACCAGAGGAATGGTAAGGGGTGGAGGCAGTACCCAGTCAGAGTGCTTCAAGGCATAAAATCTTTCTTTTTCCTCGGCCGAAGATTTGAACCATCACTGAAGCCGATTGATCGCCTCACCAGTTGCAAAACCCTAAGGAGGGGAGATGAATATCTGATATGTAGGCTCGAAGGTGAAAAGTATCGAGACTACCCTGGCGAACGGGTAAAGCTCTGGTCCTCCAAGGAATTTAAACACCTTGGCAAGGTGGACTTTGTCAGCTCGGATACTCCTGGCCTAAGATTTCTTCGCTTGTTTGGCTGCAAAATGATCAAACGAAATATTGGTCAAAGACCAGAGAAGGAAACATGAAGTGAGAAGTAAAAATAAACAGCATTTGAAGTCTACCGACCTGGACCCAGCGAAACTAAATGAACCGCCAGCAAGGGATCTTCATCTAGATCATACATCCAGTGGCCCGTCACGACGCACATATCGTTTTCCGATTGGATGGTATCGGGAAGCATGTGAACTAGCGCTTTTTCAGGTCGGGACTTCAACTACCATTTATTCTCATTTTTTCTCACTTTTTGGACAAAATAACAATAGAGAAGGTCCCACTCCGTGATGTGGAACCCATATCGTTTGTTAATTTCAATGACCCCATTCACTATCCTATAAAAATTGTGCGTGACGTTCCTAGGAGCAAGGTCGAGAATGCTCATGACAGAGCGGAGAAATGGGTTCAGAGGGAACCTAAGGCCACCTTCAGTGATAGCCACTATAGGAACCTCCCCCGGCTCTCGGTCACTTTCACGAGCAAGTCTAATCCCAACATTTGGGGGAATATGATACTTGAAAGCCCTAATTTTTTCTCCAGAACTGAGCTCGTTGGCAAGTTTACCCATGGTGCTATATAGAAAAGCTACAACGAAAAGACAAAACTCACTCAACTAGAAGAAACTCTTGAACTGAAAGGAGACGGTGTAGGCAAGAGAGAATGAAAGCATAAGGGAAAGTGTAAGGGGGGTTGAGAGCTCGATTCGTAGAAAAGGTAAGTGGAGAAGATGACCTATGCATTTATATGTGTATGTATGTATGTGTGTGCAAACGGAATGTCAACATTAAAAGCGGATGGGTGGTAAAAATATAATTTATTTCCGCACTCATTTTTTGAATTTATGTCATAAATATCGTGGGATTGCAGTCGTAGGGTTTCGTGCAAGTGGCACCTCACACTAAAAGCTGAAGAGACACAACGTGGCCATTATTAGTACAGGGAATTGGCTAATTAGAGTGGGATGCGCTAGACGATAGAGAAACGACAAAGTATGTGAAAAGACTAAGGGGATTGAAGAGGTAAGGAGCCTATTACCTATTACTCTGCTTGGGAAATTAAATTTTCCCAACCAGAGTAGGGGTAAAATGTTGGGGAAAATAAAATTAGGACACGTGGCACCTTGCCAAACATTTTTAGATAATGACACGTGGCCGAAGGCCGAACATTGTGATTGGTAACACGTGGTTCGCACCATATGCAGCTAAGGGTCCTGGGACGTCATAATTGCGAGCATTGCATGCTGCCACGTGGCATGCGTCGAGCATATCTAAAGACTATTTGTTCGGCACTCAGCGTGACAACTAATGAACGTCAGGAATGGGCCCCACAACATTAACACGGGCTTGTAACCATAAATGTCCCATAGTAATAAATGAACTATATTTATTGCCACGGAGGAAACTAAGTTAGTTCGTCTCGTTACAAGTGGCAGATAGATGTGACAGATGGACAGTTTAAAAGCTGAATTCCAGCTACACAGCTGCATTTAATCGCCCATACGCATTTAATGAGAGGTAAGGGCATTAAATGAGAAGTGAAAACCGTTTAAAGAAGACAGAGAGGAAGACGCCAGGAAGCATGATTGCAAGTGAATTTCAGGTATTATTTTATTTATTTAGCTATAAATACAACACTTGATCCGGCAATCCATGTAAGTTGATTATTGCCAACTTAACACTCCGTGTTCTTTCTTTCAAAAAACTTACAAAGGCCACCTGCTGACTTAAGCATCAGAGGGTTTTCCGGTCGGAGACCTCCACCTCCGACCGTAACCTTTCTTTCCCTTATGTTCGGTAGGTCGACGGACAAATTTTTGGTTGGCGCGGTCAGCAGTTCCGGCAGTAAATTTTGCTACCGAACAATATATATATAATTTAGTATCCGAATTGATTATATAATTTGCATAAATTTGAATATTTGATAATTTAAGCTAATAATCGAGTAATTTAGATAAGTTTTCAAGTAATACTTGCTGGGTATGCAATAAATAGGTAATAATTGATGCGGGTAATTTGAGCGGTAACCGAATAGTACCCGTCAGGTGCCTTATAATCAGGGTGACTTCAGATAATACCCGTTGGGTACATTACGTCGACGATCTCCGTACCCGTAACCTATGGTTATTTTATTTTTATATCCTAACTTGTCCCTTACTCGTAAAATTTAAAAATAATAGCACTTAACGGGTCGGGGTCGGACGGGTTGGAATTGCCATCCCTAATATTGTTGTTGAACACACATACTTCTTGAACACGCCAAAATATGTGTCAAGCATATCATGTGTTTATTTATTTTATCACGTTTATTTAAATATAAAATTAAGACAAATCTAGAGCCAAAGTCCCTAAAAATATAAAATCTTTCATATTATATGTTAGATGTTGTCCCACATCGGCCCGAAGTAAAAATTACTTGTCTCTTATAAGAGATGGACGTCCCTCACTTTAACACTTAGGTTTTAAGGTTGAGGCCCCTACTCTTATGTGTTGTTGGGTTTCTTTAACATGGTATCAGAGCGGGCTTTTAATTGGGCCTCACCATAGTCCACGCTAAGCCTATGTCCATGCGGGCTAGCGTGAGGGAGGCTGTTAGATGTTGTCCCACATCGGCCCGAAGTAAAAATTACTTGTCCCTTATAAGAGATGGACGTCCCTCACTTTAACACCTAGGTTTTAAGGTTGAGGCCCCTACTCTTATGTGTTGTTGGGTTTCTTTAACATTATATTTTGTTATGTTTCATACATTAAATTAGTTTTGTTGTGAACGAGATATTTATATATGGCTAATTAAAATATAAAAGTTTGTTGTGGACATTTTAAAATATAAAAATTTGTTGTGAATGTTATATTCATACATATAGTTAATAAAAATATACGAAAACTATTATTTTATTTTATTTTTTGGTCGTATTTTTAACCTCATTCTTTTAAAATCACTGTAGTCGTGGCCGTGCTTGTATCATATCTATATCCTATATCTGTATTCATGTTTTTCTATCCACATTTTGTAGAGGGAATCATAATGCATCAATAGCTCAACTCATATAAGGGAGCGTAAGAAATGTGCATCACACCTGGTTAAATTTGGATATAAGAAAACTATGAAAGAAAATAGAATGGATTTCAATTGATTATTAGTCATCTGTGTGTTAATTTCAGTGCCTGCATCTCCATTAAGTGAATAGAAAATGAAGCTTTCTTATGCAAACTCTCTAATTGTAAATACTTGGTCTAAATTGGTCTCCTGCTTTTTCATTACTAAATTTCAACTTGCTGCATATCAAATAAATTAGAAAGTGAAGTCTATATATTCAAATCTTCTCAAATTAATAACTTCTCAATTTGATAATTAATAGAAGCCACATTCCTTTCCTACCATTGTCATTCTTGTAGAAAAGATCATTATCAATATATTTTATTTAGCTGTTAATTTGAATGTATTGTATCAAACAACTGAAACGTGCAAATTTTGTAAAATTTCCCTAAAGAGTACAAGGGTGTGACCCACGTGGGAATTTTCCATCCGAATGCCTAATGCTGTTCGACAGCAGGATTATGACACAAATCAAAGATTCAAGGACCAAATTGTCCAAATGAGAACTGCATGGACCAAATTGATGTTGAACTCAAATTTTAGGGATCCATTTTTTAATTTATGCTAAAATATTTGTAGTCATGCTCAATATACCTGCTTATGATGATTACTAAATGGTGCAGGCTTGCTAAAATATGTTGGTAATCTCAACTATTAGATATTTTTTTGGCTCTTGATGGAAAACTTCATTGCCATTTTGCTGATAGGTGTATTGATTAAAATTGAAATTTATGATTTGTTATTTTTCTACATTCAGATGGAGGAGAGTACTCGTCAACATGGGCAGATTATTGAGACAACTGGTGAAGTTCCTGCTGGAGAGAGAAGTCTTGGTAGTAGCAAGTTATGTGGTGAGGCTGCTTGTGGATTCTCAGATTCTGTTACCAGCTCCAAGGATGCCACACAACGGTCAGCTTCTATGCGAAAGCTTTTAATAGCAGTTTCACTTTGTGTTGTCTTCATGAGTGTTGAAGTGGTTGGAGGCATCAAAGCCAATAGTCTTGCAATTTTAACCGATGCAGCACATCTGCTGTCAGATGTTGCAGCTTTTGCTATTTCACTATTTTCTTTGTGGGCATCAGGCTGGGAAGCCACTCCCCGCCAGTCTTATGGATTCTTTAGGATAGAGATTCTTGGTGCTTTGGTTTCCATCCAGCTTATATGGTTGCTGGCGGGAATTTTAGTCTATGAAGCCATTGTAAGACTCATTAATGAAACAGGTGAAGTCAATGGCTTCCTTATGTTTATTGTTGCTGCTTTTGGTCTGGTGGTAAATATTATCATGGCTGTCTTGTTGGGCCACGATCACAGCCATGGTGGCCATGATCACGGACACGGTCACAGTCATAATCATGGTCATAATGATCATGATCATGCACACGGAGTGCAGATTACCACACATCATCATGGTCATGAGGAGCATCCACAGGATGAAGAGCACGGCCCAGCTCATGAGGAAGATCTTGTTGAACCACTCTTGAAGAAAACTTCGCATGACAAAGACAAACCAGAAGGAGAACATAAACAAAAGAAGAGAGGGAACATCAATATGCAGGGAGCTTACCTCCATGTTCTTGGGGATTCCATCCAGAGTGTTGGAGTAATGATCGGAGGAGCAATCATTTGGTACAAACGGAAGTGGAAGATAATTGATCTAATTTGCACCCTCATTTTTTCTGTGATTGTTTTGGGGACTACTATTAAAATGCTACGGAATATTCTTGAGGTCTTGATGGAGAGCACACCCAGAGAGATTGATGCAACAAAGCTTGAGAAGGGGTTGTGCGAGATGGATGAAGTTGTGGCCATCCATGAGCTGCATATCTGGGCCATTACAGTAGGCAAGGTTCTGTTGGCTTGCCATGTTAAAATAAGGCCAGAAGCTGATGCAGATGTAGTGCTAGACAAAGTGATTGAGTATATTAGAAGGGAGTATAATATCAGTCACGTGACTATACAGGTAGAGCACTAGTTCACTTCGTAAGGGATAAGATTAGTTCTATGCGCTTCGTTGGGCCTGTGCTGTCTTTGTTTTCAAGACTTCCATTTTGTCCCATAGTCTTGTGTATTTTGCATGGAGGATTATGTGAGATGGATGAAGTTGTGGAAGTTTATGAGCTGCATATCTGGGCCATTACAGTAGGCAAGGTTCTGTTGGCCTGCCATGTCAAAATAAGCCCAGAAGCTAATGCAGACATAGGGCTAGAGTTAGTGATTATGTTAGGAGGGAGTATGGTATGAGTCATGTGACTATACAGGTAGAACATTAGTACACTCCATGAGAGATCAATTTGTTCTGTGTGTATCTGTTGCCTGTAATGTGTTTGTTTCCATTTTGTTGTATTGTATTCTGTCAATTTCACATATAAGACTTATTTTTTCCTCCATGGGGATGGTAGTTTTAGTTTTTCTTCCTGTACTATGTTTTTCAAGTATTGCATGTATTTAGAGTAATGTTAAGTTTATAGTCTTAGTTGTAGCATGTAAACGCCTTCCTCTTGGGACGGAGGTTGCATTTGCTTAATTTCATTCAAGTCTATAACTTTGGTGTCATGATCAGTACGTTGTAATATTACTTCTTGTAGGTAGAGAAACTTGAGTCATACTCCAAAGCTATTTGTTTGCGTCAACTGACTGGCGCGGCTAGAGTCAGGGCCTTAATTCCACTTGTCATCAAGCCCTCCCTCAATTCCCAGAGCTCAGCTGAGCTGTGACATAGTAATGATGCATTAAGGGTTCTGGCTTCGCTTCAGGTAGGGTAACAACAGTACCTACTCCTGTCCAAACGGAGAGAGCTTTTATCTTCTGGGCATTTGGTTGAGGAGAGGGGTTAACTAAACAGAACAGACTGAATGTTTTGAATTACGTGTGTTAACCCTGCTTTTGGTGAGAAAGTAATGGTAGGAGGATGATCGGTGAATCAAAGCAACAGAATCCCGGTGTAAAGGATGAGGTATAGAGACTTCTGTATTGGTTGACTGGCAATCAGAAGTTCAGAACGAGGGTATGAATGTAACGAGTGGGAGAACGATCATATTTCATACCTGAAGATGAGAGTGCATGTTAATGTTTGGTAATGTAAAATAAAGTGTAGAATTAATGGAGGATGTGGGTAAATATCGGCATTATTCTTCTATAGAAATGGAGGCAATTCACTTAGCGTTTGTGGTTTAAGTTAAAGCCTTTGTTTGGAAAACTTGTAACTTCTCAACTTCGGATTATTTAGTTTTTTTTAACTTTTTTTTTTTTTTGAAATAATCAAATGTACTTTTTACATTTTAAAATTATTTTAAACTATAAACAGTAAAAATGTTAAATTAACAAAAAATGAAAAAATTAACTACTAAAAAGTTAGGTGGCATTTGGTTTATATTTTTATTTTTTGTTTTCTATTCTTGTTTCTATTTTCTATGTTCTATTTTATGTGTTTTATATTTTAAAAATTTTTAAATATAAAAGATAGAAAACACATTTGATTTAACATTTTCTGCGTTTTTTATTTTTCGTATTTTAAGATTTTTTTTATTTGGGATTAAAAATGTTCAAAATGACTGGTTATTATTTTACATTTTATGTGTAAACTTATTTTTTATTTTCTAAAATAGACTTTGAAAATATAAGTGATCAAATGTATTTTAAATTATTTTTTTTAAACATAAAATAAAAAATAAGTTCAAAAGATATATACTAAATGTTTTTTAATTTTTTTCCCTTTTAAATATATAAAAGTTATCATTTTAATAGCTAACTAGTAGCCAACTTAAAAAAAAAATAATTTTTTTTTTCCCAATCTAAGTCTAAGATGCCTATTTCTTGCATCTGAATTTGGAAAGAAGAGGACCTCTGGTGTTCATCGTTACGATGAATCCTAACTGTTCAAGTGTGGGGCCCACACAGCAAGGGTCGGACTTGGTCTGATATATATAGTTAGCACTCTGCTTGGGAGGAAAATGTAAGGGCGCTTATGATCTGTTTGGTTGGATAGAAAATAGAGTGGATGGAAGTTGGAGAGAGAAGATAATATTCTATTTTTATTATTTGATTGGAGGAAAAAGTGAAAAGAAAATAAGGTAGAAAAGTGGATGAAAAAATAGAGATGGATCTCATTTATTTTTATCCTTCTAAATTTAAAAAGAAAATGGGAGTAAGATAAGGGAAGAGGAGAGAGAAAGAAAGAAAAATGTGATAAAAGATAAAAAAAATGAGGCTCACATTTCATAAAAAGATTTTTAATTAAAAAAATAAATTATAACATACATAAATATATATATATATATATACACATATATTCTTTTTCCAATTCCTCTCATTTATTCACTCAACCAAACACGTTTTTATCCTTTCACTTTTCTTTTCTTTCTTTATTCTTTTTTCTCACTTTTTCTTTCTCCCAAATTTCCTTCGTACCAAACGGAGCTTTAAAGTGTAGAAAGATGTCTTGGATGAATGGACGGGAAGAAGGAGAGGAGAGGAGAGGATGCTGAATCAGCTACAAATAGCCCAGCGTCCAGTTCCCAGTGCTATATATATAGGAATAAGAGTGCTGCTACTGACTGATCCATGGCAACCCAAACAAAAAAGAAAATAAATTATTATTATTATTATTATTATTATTATTGAGGAGTGGTGGTAGCTGGTGGCCCTTCCTTTCTGAACAGAATGCTTGTCTTTGTCTTGTTCGGCCATGTTCTTCTTGCTAATTAATTAATTTCCAGTCACAGAGACAGAGGTAAAAATAGATGTAGGTTAGGGGTAGGGGTAGGGAAATTTTCTCCTCATTATTATTTTTATTCTTTATTTTTAGTTTTTAATCAATAATCTCGGGAAGGTGAAAAGGCCAAAAAAAAAAAAAAAAAAAAGTGATGGGGTTGGAGGTAGGTGCGCGGCCTCAAGCTTTTTTTTTCTTCCCAGAAAGCCAGAATTTTTTACCAGTGTTAGTCAAGTCAAATATTTTTAAATCATTAAAATTTTCTTTTTTTTTTTTGGGCAAAAAGTGTTTGACATAGTATTAGTATGAGTAAAAATTTTAATACAAAAGCATTTCCCAGGCTTAAATTTTTTTTTTTACTGCAGCGCAGAGGGGGAGAGAGAGGGAGAGGGAGAGGGAGAGGGAGTAGTTAAAAAAAATAAAAAAAGACTACAACTAGAAGCAGAAGGCAGAAGCAAAAGCAACAGCAAAAGCAAAAGCAGCCTCCTCCTCCTCCTCCTTTTGGTACTGCTCACTCATGGGGCTGTTTCTATCAAAATGGCATATGCTTATTTAGTTAATGTGATGACAATTAATTAATTAATGCTACATTAATTAGGGTGAGGGGGCACACATGTTACTTCGTGTGGTAATTTCTATTCCTCTCACTCTTTTCTTCTATCTTGCCTTCTTTTCTCATAGTTGATGTTCTCTATTTTCCTTTTTTTTTTTTTTTGTAATATTTTCACTTTTGAGTCATGTTCTCACGAATAGTTATTATCTTAATCTCTAATGAAATGAATCATTTAGTAAAAAATTAAAATAACTACGAAACAAAGAGAGGCAAAAACTGGGCTCCTCTTATCCAACAGTAATAGATGTAACAGCGAGCCATTACCTTATCCCATGAAAGAATAATGGAAAACGGAGAGTGAGATGGCTAGGTCCAGTAATTATTGAATTTCATATTTATTTTGTCCACTTGGCATCCACACAAATAGCAAAAGTACAATACATGCCATACGCATTTAATGTGACAAAATCCCATTTGCCAACGCCACTAGCCCTCAGTCCCGTCCCATTCCATCCCATCCCATCCCTTAGTTGTACATTACCAGGGAATGAAATTTTCATGTTTAAGTACTATTTGGTAATATTTTTATTTTTTTTATATTTTTAAAATTTTGTAAATTAATAATAGAAATATGTTTGTTAAATCTCTTTACGTTTTTTTGTTTTCAAAATAATAAAAATTTAAACAGAAAAACGTAAATAGAAAAAAAGTTTTTCACTCTGTTTTTTTTTTTTTTTACAAATATTTTGTCAATTGTAATACTTTATCTATTTTTGTTACATCATATTAAAATAAATTATTTTATTCATATATTTTATTAAGCTAAAATTACTTTTAATAAATAATAAAATATAAGATATTAATTTAATTTAATAAATAATTTAATTAACATAAATATATTTTATTAAATTATTTTTAATAAGAAATATTATAGTTAAATTATTTAATTAATTTAAAATAATTAATTTAAATAATATTAAATATATTTTATTAAATTATTTTTAATATAATTAAATTATTTAAATTATTTTGAAATATATTTTATTCAATTATTTTTATTAAATAATATAATTATATTATAATTAATATATTTTATATTTACTGGATTAAATAATATAACATTTATATTTTATTCAATTTTTTTAATAAATAATATAATTAAATTAAATTAATATAAAATATATTTATTAAATTCAATTAATTTTTAAAAAACTAATAAATTTTAATATTTTTTGAAAATGAAAAATTAGTAATTGTAAACAAAATTATATTTCTAAACGCAGTTTTAGTTTTCATTACATAAAAGGAAAACGATAACAGAAAATAAAAAATAAAAAATGTAAACATATAAACGTAAACAGAAAAACGACAGCGTTGTCAAACGGCCCCTTAGTATTTAAAAAATTTTTGAAATGTAATTTCTTAGAGATAACTATTCCTACGTGAAAGGTATTTTTTTTAATTTAAGGGATAGAATAATTATTTTATTTCAATTAAATTTCTATAAAAAAAATAAAACGAAACAAGGACTCAACAATCATATATTTTACTTCATATCTCTTTGGGCATAAAATAACAATTTTGCCCTTGACCCTATTTTCGACCTAAATTCACATTTTCGATATTCTAAATTGTTTAGGAATATTCCTTTACAAGTTTTATATCGGCTTTAGACTAATCCAAACTTTGATTATAAAATGATTATTTTATCTCTAAGTTCATTTTTTACCCAAATTCGAATTATAACATTTCAAAAGATTAAGAAAGTATTTATATCGAGATTTTTATTAGCTTAGCAAGTTTTAAACCGATTTAAACTTAAGAATTAAAATAACGATTTTAACGTTTGCCCATTTTTTGATCATATTTGTATTATAGACTTTCCTAAAGGCTAAAAGATACTTTTAAATATCTCTCTAAATAGCTAAGCAAATTTTAATCAGATCCAAACTCAAGTTTTAAAATAATAACTTTACCCTTGGACCTGTTTTAGCCCAAATTCATATTATGGGCTTTCCCAAATACTAAGATATATTTAGCAACATATTTATTAATATCTAAATAAGTTTTCATATACCCTTGAGCCTATTTTTTCTAATAAAAAATTGTGTTTAAGTAATACTTTACAGTCTTTTAAGGTTATTAGTTACTTCAAAGAAAAGTATTGCTTTTAAGTCATATTTGTGTAGAAAGTTTTGTGAATAGATCACACTTTTGAGTGAGTTCCACGAGTTTGTTTTAAATATAATTTCTAATATACCAAGAATACCCTTTATTCCTATAATAAAGTTAGGCGAGAGTTGCCGGAAATCATGCTAACCGAAAATCATGTTTCTTCCGTTTTTGTTTTTCTTCCTTATAAATCGTGTGAAGATATGGTATATCATTAATTTGAACAAGCACCGACTGAGATTAACGTCGGTCGAAGAAGGAGTATATACAAATCTGTGTACTGGTACTGTTTCGTATAAAATGCATGCTCATATAAACACAGTACCACATGGTCGAGAGTACCACATGGTCGAGAGTACCACATGCGCGCGGTACTATTTTATATAAGATGCATGCTCTTGCAAAAACAGTATCGAATGTATTTAGTATGCAAACAGTACCATGAAATACAAAAAAGAGTCACATATCTAAGATATGGCTGACAGTACCACATGAATGAGAGTACAACATACATTCTAGTATACAAACAGCACCATTAATGGTTGGTTTGTGTTATATATCGATTGATTTTTTATGACAGTATGAAAACAGTACCGGTATTGTTTCTAGTGGTACTGTTTCGTATAAATATATGCTCTTGTAAAAATAGTACCGAATATACATTTTGAATTTGTTTTGATTATGTTTCAAAAATCAGTTTTGAATCTATTTGTGACGAAGATGAAGAGTCGCGGAAGTTACGAGTATTCGGATAAAACTGACAGTTTCAAAGTGTATTGAAAACACGTGATATCCTTTTTTATCTTTTTGTTGCAAGTGTGACTTATTCACAAATAAATTTTTTTAGTATGACTAAAATCTTTATAAGTTTATAAATAGTGACTGGCCTCTAAAAATCCCTTTTTTTATTATGTATTCTGCTTTTATGAAAATGTTGAAAATATTGTATGACATATATTTTTTTTTTTCTGGTAACCAAAATTTGGCCCAATTCAAGCTCGTAAAAAAATTATCATTTTACCTTATATCCTTTCAGAGTTTGAAATTTTGGTGTTGAGAACTATTAAATTAAAATTTAATGATTCAGTTGAATTTACGCTTTTCCAAACATTCAAAATTACGTCAGTCCCCAAATCCTCTAACCATACCCTACTAGTGTGCGTGACAACTGCCTGAATAATACGGAAAACCCAACATCACGATGATATAATCATGGGATTCGGCAAATATAGAGAGGTAAACATGTTTGATAATTTCCATAAACGGCATCAAAAATTAATTTCTTGCTTTCTAGGATTGGGCCAATTTCATGTACAACTAGAACTAAATGGGCGCCCAAAAGTTTTTGCGTAACATATTAACAAATGATAACGACTACCATTTCAACTATGAGCACCCATAAGAGTGCACAATAGACAACATAGAATGATAGAAATAAGTGAAACTCCTGCTATAAGTAGGGGAGAGAGAGAGAGAGAGAATATAGAATGATAGAAACAAGTGAAACTCCTGCTATAAGAAGTTGGGAGGGGGGGAAGACAGAGAGAGATGTGCTACCCTATAATAGCATATATGTATACACGTGCACAACTCCACACTCATATATAGGTATTGGCCTTCAATGCCAAGTTTAAAGAAAGTGTAAAAGATACAAATGTCACATGAGTTCTGCTTAAAAAAACCATTCTAAGGCACTCATTAAGAATATGGAGTAATTATGTTTATTATATTGTTCAAGATCACAGATGTTTTTAATAATTACTGTTATTGTACCTGTAGGGTTCACATAAATCACTATATATATATTTGAGTGTTTCTATTAACAAATATTATTTTGACATATTGAATGCATGAAATTCCTTTGCCTCCTAGTGTAGCTAGCTTTTCATTCTCTAAAATCAACCCATTTCAAAAATGCAATTTTCGCAATCAAACCTTTTGGGTTCATTTTGCCATCGTTGGATTGAGCTTGAGATATTGAACCTCAAATGAATTCATAGCAAGCATAAATTCACTGCCAATCTTTGGTTCAATGTCCATTTTTATCACTTTCTTCTTGGTCTTAGCTTTTCCCACTAAAATTATGTTTGTACTTATAGACTTGAATTGAAATTAAAGGATTTAGGTTAATCATAAAAAGAAAATTACTCAAGAATAACTTTGTTAGTTTAAGTAAGGCCATGAATTTGAAAAGTTTAACATGATAATTTTATGATGGATTTGAAATCATAACAAAAAAATTATTTGAAATCTTTCATAATAATGGTGATATTTTATAATGATGGCTACACCATTTTAAGAATTCGTAGTACTACTAATTTAGTGGTAATCACTAGTAATTATTAAAAAACTTACAGGTATTATTCTATATATTAAACTCTATCACTTATTTTCTTATACAATTTAATCTTAAATCCATTAATTTGAAATTTATTGTTTTCTAAACGAAACCTAAGTGTTTGATGAATTGTCTAATCCACATTTTCCTATTTAATTATCTTTTATCCTCTTGTATTTGAATTTGTTTTGATCTTTTTCATTCTCAAATCAAATTCCAGACAAAAATTATATTAATTTAAATGAAATATTACTGGAGAGAGGTTGAGCATGAATCATAGATTTTTCATGTAAAAAGTTGATCTCGAACTCATTGAGGATTATCTAACGATAATCCTGCACTTGAGCGTGGTATACAAATTTTGTTGTTGATTGGCGTCCAAACGCTATGTTGCGCTTGAGGTCAGGTTCGAACATATAGCTCCCAAGTCCAAGAATTAAGCGTTTAGATATGCATCTTTTGGTCCAAAAGTAATTACTTCTGTTTAGGCTCATGTTCATCTTCATCAGTTGGATCCTCTCTCCTACATTGTACCAATATGTATTATTGTATTTGTATGTTCATCAACCATAATCTTCATCGCCATACTTCATTCTCATGACTTTGCTTGCTAAATAAGAAGCTATTTTTCTTTTTCTTTTTTTTTTCATTTTATTTGAACTTTTTTAATTAAAATTGTTTGATAAGTAATTAAAATTTGATTTATTCATAATTCTTAGTATAATATCACTAATAATCATCATCTAATAGTGTCATTTTCAATAATACTTTTCAAAGTTTTTTATTTTATTTTAATTGAATGTAAATTAACATTAAAATACAAATCATAATTTTATTGCAATATTATATAATTTTAAAATGAAAATTATAACACTTGAGATAGTACTTTACTTTGTTAAAAAAAATTAAAAAAAATAAAAATATATACAAGAAAAGAAAGGGGGGTGGAAAGGGGGGAGGCAGGGGAAATGGCTGATCATGAGACTAGGAGGGTAAAACGATCCATAGGAGGAATTTCTAACAGAAATAAAGCATATCTTTGCCGTACACTTTTTGAGAGAGACCCCACAACCGTCTGTCACGGCTGGCGGACAAATCTGCCCACGCCAATAATGCTTTTGGACCCTGTAAACCAAACATCTCTCTCTCTCTCTTCCCCCGAAGCACTGCTACAGAGTCACCAACTCTCTGAGTCCCTATCCCATTACATATCTTCTTTTACTCACTGTGCTGTTTTCCACCCTTCGTTTCTATCTAACCACAAGGTCTGCACCGGCAGCTTCTCTTCATTTTGTTTACTTAATTTTTGGTTAAACCCTTCCAAATAATTATTATCAATTTGCTTCGCCATTGATAGATTCATTCCCACCTGAGAACCATTAATTTCTGTTTCTAGCTCCCATCTGTCTCTGAGATATTCTTCAAACGAAATATATTTCCTGCTGAAGGATATATGGGTTTACAAGTTCTACTTTCCGGGGCTTTCATTACCATCATTAATTAATGTTTTGCTAGTGGAAGAACTACGTTGGTAACTGAGGAAAAGGAATTTAATGGCGACCTGGTGAGAGGGAGGGAGGGGGGACTCTCTCTGTCTGTTTCTGTCTCTTGCAACAGGTGTTGGTTTTTAGCTGTTACGGAGGGGCTCCAAGGACCCATCAATCCCTGTGTATGTTATCAGACCTCAACTCGGTAGTCCATACCTTCAACAACCCTTTGTTTTTTCTTTTATTAAATGGATACTACTCTTCTTGTATCAGGGTGCATATATGCCGTATATCAGACCAGCATCTTGTACGATGCGAGTGTTTTCATTTCCTGAACCTGCTAATATCTACCGTGCTGATTTTTTTTTATTATTATTTTTTTTTGAAAGTCATGCCTATTTAAGTATATCATAATTATATCGAATTCAAATCAGCGATCGACTACGAGAGAAACAAATTCTCCGGCCAGTGTGCCAAAGTGGCCCGGGGGCAATTTTCTTATTTAGATTGTATTCTTCTATTACTTTCTTCTTTTGTGGTGACAATTTTAAAAAAAAAAAAAAAATCTTGTGCAGTTCATTGGGGGAGAGGACTTGGCTGTGGAGTTTTTAAGAGCGTTAAAATATTTTATATTAAGTTATAATATATTATTTATATATATTATCTTTATTAAAATATTTTATATTTTAATATTTAATAAATAGTTAGTTTTATTTGGTGTGTAAATCATTAATGCACATATCTTTCTTAAACTTATTTAAAATTTTTTTCTTTATCTCTATAACAGATGATAAAATATAAACTCTACCTTTTCTCTCTCTAATTCTAATATTTCTTATCGTTTATTTTTTTATTTTAACATAGTATTAGAGCTCATAATTTTCAATCCTGAATAAATTAGGTTACGCAAGTTTGATATGGTTTAATTTGTCTTTTATTTTTCATTTTTGCCAAATCTTATCAACGCTGTCTTTCTGACGGATCTATTCAATTTCTACCAATGCTATCGTTGTCTTATTTTGTTGCACTATTGCTTATCATTATAATATATACAAAAAATTCTTTTACTTTCTATTTTAGTATGGCATAAAAAATTTTTGCATTTTTCTTTTTTGGTGATTTTTTGTATTTTTAGAGTCTTACTCTAGCATGAAAGTACCATAACTATCGTAAAATTCTTTTCTTCTGAACCATACTAAAACTTTTTGCATTTCTTGTTTCTTCTCTGCTATTTTTCTTTTCAAAACTTTGTTCTGCCACAACACCGCCACAACCATCACAAAACTTATTTACTTCTACAGTCTAAACCAGCTTTTAGGTCTTTTTTTTTTTTACCCTTCTTATTTTGATTCTGACCTCTATTTTTTCATATTTCATAGTCTCCGTCTATTCTTTATTTAGGATAACATCTCAACATTACATTCTCTATCCTATTCACAGTATTGTTCTTAATGGCATCAATTATAATTCACCAACAGATGTCAACTTTTCTTATTAGCTGTAAACTCTAGAGAGTAAGGTGCTACTATTTTTTTTTTTGAAATTTTTCAGTGCTGTCTTTCTTGTTCTATCTTTGCATATCGTATATTCTGTTTGGTTATTTTTCTATATTCATTCTGAAAAATAATTATACTAGTGACAGCGAAATTCTTTTAAGAACTCGTCGTCAAAACTTCTTCACCACCAGTAGCCACCTAGTTTCAAATTCTACATTCACGGCTTATTCTACTACCCGATTCAATTATTTTTTGAATGTTCTTAATTATTTCCAAACTCAAGTCTTTTTTTTTTTTTTTTTTGGTAATTAAACTCAAGTTATTTTAGCAACTTGAAAAGTTTGAGAGAGTATGTTAGAATATTTTATATTAGGTTATGATATATTATTAATATATATTAGAATATTTTATATTTTAGTATTTAATAAGTAGTTAATTTTATTTTGATATTTAAATTATTACTGTACATATCTCTCATTGTAAGCCTATTTAAAAGTTTTTTTTTTTTTGACCTTTACAATATATAACAAGATGTAAATCTTGTATTTTCTCTCACTAATTCTAATATTTCTTGTCTTTTATATATATATATATTTTAATTTTAACAGAGAAACCACTAATGAGCTATACCGAGAAGTGGGGGCTTGGAATTAGACAAAATGCCATTCCTTGAGATGTTACAAAGTGTGGAATCATCATCACCCTTGTGCGAACTAAGCTTTCAGGCTTTGTTGAGTTTACAACAGTGTAAGAAGGCAGCGGTGGATGATAGCTGCTACACGCCGGAAGTAATAGAAGAGTGTAGACAGTGTAGTCTCCGCTTTCCGGCACCAGAAGTACAGCCCGATAGCTGCCTGACCCATGACGTTTTTGAGGTGCAGCATTCACAGGACAAATCCAAGACCAAGGACCATCTTCAAGTTCAATACCCGCAATATTCGACCACTTGCGGTGGGGTGAGCTCCTCCGGTTGTGTAGCCATTAACCAAGACCAGCCCCGTAGTCCGGTGGATGGAGGAGAGGGAAACAAACCATCATCATCATCATCATTATCAGGGCCAAGAGAGAGATCAGTAACTCCGAAAAGGAAGAAGAGAATAAAGAAAACGAGGCCGACCAAGAACAAAGAGCAAGCAGAGAGTCAGCGGATGACCCACATTGTCGTGGAACGAAACCGGAGACGCCAAATGAACAACCATCTCAGCGCACTTCGCTCCCTCACGCCTTCTTCTTACATTCGAAGGGTACTAATTAATTAAGGTGTTTTGTTTCTTTTTCCATCAATTAATTAATTTTGGTATTTCTATACGTCTATAAATATATATATGTGTGCGTGTGTGTTAAGGGTGATCAAGCGTCTATAATAGGAGGGGCGATAAACTTTGTGAAAGAACTAGAACAGCTACTTCTTTCTTTACGAGGCCAGAAAAGAATTAGGAAATTGGAATTATCAGATCAAGGCAGAGGCGACTCCGTTTCTTGTTCAACCTCCTCTGCTGCCACAGTTTCTCTGGAGCACAGACGAAGCATATTTAACAAGTCTGAAGTGGAAGCTTGGAACTGCAGCTGGGAGGGTATAATAATTAGTAAGAGTAATGATCAGTTGACGGCGGAGAAGAAGTCGGAGGTGGTGGAGGTGAAGGTGAGGGTTATACAGAACCATGCGAACCTGAACGTGGAGTGTCCAAAGAGCGCGGGACAGCTGTTGAAGGCCATTGTTGCCCTTAATGATCTCAGACTAACTGTGTTGCACCTCAACGTCACCTCCTTCCAAACTCGGATTCATTACTCATTCAATCTCAAGGTACAAACAAAAACCACATCCCCTCCCCCAACTCATCACTATGATTTACAATGTCTCCACTGTTATAATTATTAATTAAGAAAAATGATAAATTTACTTAATTTTTTATTTTTTTTTTACTTTAAAAATTAATAGTTATTGTGAGATCAGCAAGAATGCAATAAATTAAAAATAGTATATATTTTCATCAGTTTTTTAATTAATTAATTATTTTGTTTTGAAATGTGTGATGGGTTTGTTTTGGGAAAAAAAAAATAAAGTTTTAGGCGGGCTTAGTTGGGGTCAACCATATTGACTCGGTGCAGGAAAAGCAGGGAGTTATCTTTTCAAACAAGAAATCCAAACTGTAAATTTATATATGATGATATATAACTTTTCAGTGCTTCTTCTTTGTTGCGCGGGTTTGACTGCTTGACTTTGGTATTTGATATGGTCAGATAGAAGATGAATGTGAGGTAGGATCGGCGGATGGGATATCAGTGGCAGTTCATCAAATATTCAGCTTCCTCGACAGCAGCACCTAATTCTAACCCTTGGTCAATAATAATGGTTGCAGCTAAGTGCCCAAGTGTAGTACATTTCACCATTCTGATTGTCTCCTGCGAGATTTGATGAATATTAAGGCTCGACTGTTTTAATGTATTTTTTTTTAAATCAAATTTACTCTTTTTTTTTTTTTTTTAAAATCAAATTCACTCATGGAAAAATTTATCAGTGGAGTTGATTTTTTTTTTTTTTTTAAATGGAGGATGGAGAAGGGTAACCAACCGGCCACAGTTGTCTCCATTGCCTACTCTGAACTGGGGGCAGAGAGAGAGACAGAGAGAGAGATTGCGCGCGTGGTGTAGCTGCTGCTGCAGGCAAGGGGACCAGGCATACACAGGGCAGGGTTTGGTTGCTTTTCTATTTAGGAATTCATAAGTGATTTTAATTATTTTAAAAATAAAGGGTGTATTTGGATCGATGAGAAAGTTAGTGTAAATTAGTAAAAATTATAATTTTATAATTCGTATAATATATAAAAAGTTAAAATTTTATAAAAAATTTAGAAAAAAATTTTGATAAAATATTGTACTCCGAATGAGCCCAACATAATATATAATCGAATTGTAATTATTACAAAAAAATCATTTATAAATTTTAATAATAATAATTATTTTATTAAGTAATAGTGATTTTACTATTTATCTAGTGCTATCATTAATGTATTATTATATAAATTAACTATCTCATTTATATTTTAATGCAATATTTAATCTCAATTTTATTAATTTGAAATCCTTTATTATTCAAATAGAGTTTTAAATTTTCACATAAAAGATCATGCTCTGCATTTGTTTTTAATAATTAAGGATAAATTACACTGACTTCTCCTCAAATTTTTTAAAAAAATTAGATAACTCTTAAATTTTAGAAAATTATCTAACCTCCCCAACTTTTAAATTTTGTTAATAGATTTTCTAAGGTATCATTTATAATAGTTAAAATGTGTGCATATTCTCATTGATATCAATTATTTTTATATGAATTAATCAAATTAAATTTTCTTACTTATAACGTAAAGAATCAAGTTGTCTATAAGTCATGTAATTTTGTATTAATATATTTGGTTAGTTTATACATAATTAATTTTGTATTAATATATTTGGTTAGTTTATACATAATTTATCTTACAATAATTAGATTTTATGCACTTTTTACCGTTTTTGTGTCACAAAAGACAATTTCTTAAAGATACTAAGAAATAGGGGGTGTGAGAAAACCAAATCAAACCCAATCAAATAAGTTTGGTTTTGTTCGATTTGTTTTCCAGTTAATTCTGTCCGTTCACTTGATGTATTTCGGATTGTACTAGATTATTTGGATAGGAGCAATATTAGAAAGAATTATGCAAATTTTGATTTGGTCGCCAAATATAGTTATCATGTTTGTTTGGATATTATAATATATCTATTGGGTATTTTTTTTTTTTTTTGCCAAATGGACCCATTTTCACCACTCACGGTCTTGACAGACGGCTTCTAAAAAAAGTATTTTCATTATTTTACCAGTAAACTCTTTATTTATGATATCTTAGAGAATATATTTAGTTAAGCGATGAAGTTATGAATTTTTAAGTGTTGGTGGTTATTTTATTTTTATAATTTTTTATTCTATTTCTTAGTTTTGCAATATCCTTTGTTAGAATTTTGTACTTGAACTTTGTAAGTTAATAGGGTTTATTTGTTGATTTTGAGTAAGAATTTTTTTTTTTTTTTTAGCCAAAGAGGGTATTTTCACTAAAATATGTGATTTTTTTTTTCATTTATAGAGGCTGCGTTAGGCATAAAATTTTTCTCTGAAAATTTCTATAAATCTCTGTTAACTTCATATCATATCAACTTTTTTCTATCACTGCACGTATTATGAACCCTCAATTTATCTCATTTTTTCTTACTCCAAACAAACCCAGGACTTAAAATTCATCTGTTCTACTATTTTGATTCATTAATTTTTCATACACCGTCACCTTACCTAAAAGTAGAAAAGATGTTAATAATTTTTAAAACATATAAGATGTTGTCCTTAATTTAAAAATAAAAAATAAAATTCAAAGAGGGCAATGTAATTTACTCTGATGATTATTTTGGGGATGGATATAAATTTCTGTGTGTTGGGACCAGGGGGTTGACTTGAGGAGGAAATTCAAACCTCGTGGTTGATAGAACTTCTAATCTCGTGATTGATTGTTACCACTGGAAAGGAATCGTAATGATTCCCTGAACACCTTCACTTTCTATTTTTTGCTTCTTGATGCTTTTTCAACAGGCGAGACTTCACTGTTAAGTTTTAGGACCAATTCGTCATTATTGAATCCGATGTTCCCCGTCCCCTTTTTACTAATCTCATTCAAGCCCTCACTTTATTCCTTTGCGCGTAAGAATGCTAATTTTATTTATACTCGGGCTTGGTTTAGGGAGTAAAATAAGAACCTTTTTTTTAGCTAGCTTGTAGAGCTAGTTAAAAAAAAAAAAAAACTCACATTGTTTTGTGTTTGAGAAGAGAAAAAAAGATTATTTTATTTTACTAATTTTTTAGTTTATTGTTAATTTGACATTTTTGTTCTTCAAAATTTAAAAAAAATTAAAATGCAATAGGATAGATTTAATCATTTTATAAATAAGCGAATAAGCCATTTAACCTATGATTTCCAAACGGAGCGTCAATCACTCACTTCTTGTATAACCTCTTATGAATAGGATACATTCTACTTGTAAATTTAATAAGTAATAAAAATAAATTATATCCAAATAAGCATTAATAAAGTATAAATTAGAGATTCCAAGTTACTCTTTTATCCACTAAATAAGAATAAAATTTTAATATAAAATTTTTAATTATATATATAATATTATACATATAGATATGTTCAAAATAATAAAAATAAAACTTTAATATAACATAAATATTATTAGTTCATCATAAAAATTCAAGAATAACACAAGTAAAAAAATATATTTTTTAAAAGGCATTGGTGAACGGACAAAGGGCATATGTCCTCCACTGAATGAGAATATCTCATATTAATAATATTAGTTTTTTATTATTTCTAATACATAAGGTGCGTTTATAGTAATAAAAAAGTGAGATAAAATGAAGTAAGTTATAAGTTCGTAATTTGTGCAATAAGATAATAAGATAAAAAATAAATAATTTTTAGAATTTTTCAGTATTTTTTAACTATTTTTTAGAGTTTTTTGTCATCTCAAACGGATTCGTAATTTATAAACATGCCTCTGGTGAACTCAAATTGCCCCTGATTAAATATATTTTGATATGTCTTTGTATTATTAAATTAAGTGAAAAGTTAATTTCATATTTTAATTATAAGGTTGTACATGAGTTGGTTTAGTTCGAATTTATAAGTAATTTAAAATTGAACTAATTTTTTTTTTTTTTTGTTCTTCAATTTTGGACTTGAAACTGAACTAATTTTAGCCTACAACAAATCAAATCAAACCAAAATTTCGAGTCGGTTCAGTGTTTCTAGTTAGCCCAAACTAAGTTGGGTTGATTCAATTTCTGGGTTAAACCGAATTGCTTATTTTTTATTCCTATATATCCAAATAAATAATATTGAAAATTCAAATAAATTTGAAACTCAGGCAGACTACTTTAACTCTATAATATTATTATATTATATATAATTATAATTTATATTTTTCGAGTTTGTTTTAAGTTGGTTTGAGTTAGGTTATACATTGGATGCGTTTGGCTCACTATAAAATTTTACATATCTCTACAAAATTTAAATTTTTTACTCACTTCACGAATTACAAATCTACAATTTTTACAAATTTATATTAATTTATATAACTCCAAACACCTCCCAATTATACCCAATAAATTATATTTTTAGGTTAATTTTGGTTGGGTTATTTTCGGTTCAGTTTTTTTTTTTTTTTTTTTTTTTTTGTCTGTTAACCCAAGAATTAAACTAAAAATATCGAGTTGTTAATTTTAACCTAGAACTGAACCAATTTTGATATAAATTTGAACCATCTTGAACTAAAGTAATCAAATTAGTTCAGTTTTTAGGTTATCCAATTTTTTTTATGCACCCCAACTTAGTTGTACCCATCACTTCTTCTTTTTGTATTTTTTTTTTTATTTCTCTCCCTCTCTCTCTTTAAACCCACTTAACCTTTTCTGGCCTCACCCTTTTATACTATCAAAGAATCTCTTCTTCTCCAAATTAAGATTCCATTTTAGCATATGTTGCAGCTCCTCTTGCTACTAACAACAAATTTAATCACGCCCTAAGTCTTGCAACCGGAGGAGTGAGTGATATAACAAACATAACATGCACTAATATTACCATCCCATGATCAAAGCAATACAATAACTCCTGAATGAGCCATGACATGTATTAAAATAACATAAAATTAGCCTCAGCTAGTGATAGGCCACATACTCCAACATATCCTTCCCACTAATGCATTACATAGGCCTTAGGATCTTTACAACCAAATCAAATGAGTTTCTCAATTTAATAATAATACAACCTCAAATAAAATTCAACTTAAGTAACCAAAATTTCTGCTAAGTTTGGATGACTCATGTAAATACACTTCTAATCCATCTCCATTAGCCCACCTAGTTATTATGGTCTATTCCTGCAACAAAATCTGTAGGGATGTGAGCGCAGGTCCACTTGTGCCCACGATGCTACATACAAACATATATGGTATGTAAACCAAAATATGCATGCCTTTATTCACTTATATATATATATATATATACGTTCATCGACATGTCATATAAGCTATAATAAATTGTCAACATCATCGTAATATAACATTCAGTTCCAGTTATTTCACGTTATGAGATTTCCTAACATTCAATCCAAACACATCTCATATTCACATTATCACTTATTCATCATTAGACCACATAATCATTCCACACAAGTCACTGGGGATTGGTTACACACACAATATCGTCTTTTATGGGTCTAGACCCAATAGAAATGATAAACTGAACGTCGTCATTTAGGATCGTAGTCTAGGGCCACGATAAGTCAATACACACGTCATGTTGTAGGCTACTAACCTACTGACATGAACATCTAACCCTGTACAAGTTCTGGGACTTCAGCCCGAGGGTAATCTCAAAACCCTTCCTACTTCCGTACCCCACCGCGACCCCCAGCACATCATCAATCATTTCAACACATTCAATTCTGTTTAACCATAAGTTTACATTTGTCATCTTATGCTTTCTAATAACGCATAACCACATTTCAATTCATCATAAAACTCATCACATTTTCATCTCTTCCAATTCACTTATTCAAAGTTTAATTCATTTACCTTCATTTATCAACGCAAGTTCACATTTCAATACATGCATTCTTATCTCACAAAATAAACAATACTTATCAACATTTTGAAACATGAAATACTTCTTCAATTCATATATTTAGACAAATAAAATATCAAGTAAAAACATGGTACTAAACTCTTTATGAACCTAGGATTAAATGTCCAAAATAAACTAAGTTTGGCAACTAAACTAGTCTCGGTAGGCACCCAATTGACAATAGGTTGTGCACCTAAGGTGTGGGCACCCATGTCTCGTGCGCCCAAGGGGCGAGCGCCCAACTGTCTCCTACCTTGTGCACCCACAACTTGGTTCAAGTTACAGATTTCATACTATGTTTTTCGGGTCCTTCATTCTCCACACTTGAAACCTCAAATTAACAAAGTTTAGGGCAAAACACTTAAGGCTTCTTTTTTCTAAAATTACCACAAGACGTATAAACATCAAAAGAAACCAACAATTTGAGTTCTCATCAACTATGGACCAAGTTATGGATCAAACATAATTTTCTCTTTATCAATCTATATATACATATATATGTGTATATAACTCCTATTTTCTTCCATAAATATAATCAAAACTTGCAATGGTTACTCCAATGTTGTTCTAATACTTGTTACACATCATATATGTAAGAATGTTACATAGAATCTCTACCTCAAGTTGAATAAAGATGAAGAACAAGAGGGTGGTTTCTTCTCTCAAAATACTATTACCTCAAAATGTATAGGTAACCATCTATTTATATTAACACAAAAGTCTGGGATATTACAAATTTATCTTAATAATTAAGATTCAATCTCTCTCCTTCCAAAGACAACTAAGTTATTTTGTATTTAAATTATAATTTGATTATCATTCAATATTTTAAATCTTTTTTTATTTCACATATTATTCATATTTAGTTCAATAATATGTACTTTTAAGTTTTATGTTACTCTTATTGTTTGATGAATTGTTGATTTATTTTTTTAGTTTCAAAATTTTATTCAACTGGGGTTTTAACTTTTTTTTTTTTTTAAGTCGAGAACTTTTATTTTTAACTATTAAATTTCTAAAAATGTTGGGTTTTTATTATTTTCTATAATTATGGAGAGATGTTTTAAAAAAGTGTATTATCAAAGTATATACTTTTTATTTTTGCCTTTTTTGGTTGTTATTTAGAAAATTTATAATGTTTATTATTGTACAATTTGGATCTCATTTAACAAAATTCTTGGATCTGCCCTTATTGGATATTACTTTTCATTGATTTAATAAACACTTCTAGTTATTAATCAATCTTGATCAAATAAAATTTGGATTGTCTTGAAACAGTTACAATTATTAAAATTTTTAATTTTTACTGGAGGTCGTATAATAAGAATGTTCACCATTTCATTATTGAAAAATTAACTAATACCTTGCCTCTAATTTTAGCTCATACAGTTATATTGTAAATAAACTACTAGAGTTGAGTGTAAGTTGTTAAAGTCTAATTTGAAAATTTTATTAAATTTAAAAATATATTTAAGCTTGGTTTATTAATTTTTGAATTGAATTAGAGTAACTTAAATTATTTTATACAAATATAAACTTATGGAATTGAATTAAATTCATCCCTATTTTAAGATATATCTTTAATCCCTTCAATACGATGGTGGACACCAATAAATTCTCTAGTACAGTAATCAGATCTTATTTGTATATAAGTAAATATAACATCTCACAAATTGTAACTCTAAATTTATTTTCACAAATATCAAAAATCAACACAAGACTAGGATCAAAATAGAAAAATAAACAACTCGAGTTCTTTTTCAGCGCATGCAGCCACTTTTAACTCAACATTAAAAATTTAAATTTAGGTGTGAGTGTTACACACTCAGTGGAAGTGTACTGAGTGTGTAACAGTGGAAGTGTTATACGTAAAATAAAAGATAATAAAATTTTTACCTTTTATTTTTATTATATAATTTAAGGTCAATTTCATTCACATCGCATATTTATTAGAGTTTGTCCTCACATTTCACCCCAACAAACCATCTCATGACATATAGATCCACAATTAATTACATCACCAATAGTCTCACAAATAATCAATAATTAAATTTAATAATGATAACAACATCACAACATAGTATTTATACCACGTTTCATCCAACTATTCTTAACATCACATTATGTCCCATTTCGCAATGATACAAATATGTCATCACATCATTATCACTATTTTCAATTATTAATCTCATCATATCATTGTACCATCTCCGATAATGGTAAAAAAAATATCCCATCACATTATAATCGCCACATGCCCCATCTGGCAGTATCGTGATATGCATGTTTAATGAATAATTTAAATGTTACTGCAGCATACAATTGGCCCATCTAACCAATGAGTTGAGAACTCAACTATGGACAGTGACTTTAATTGGCATATCCCATTAGCTCCATCTAGTTTGGTCCCATCTGCCCTCATCTCTGGCCCTATCTAGGCTCAACTTGGGCCCCATCTGACTGAATTGCACGTGTAATACACACAATCCATGATATGTAATGGTATTTATTATTATTATTATTATTATTATTATTATTATTATTTCTCAAATAAAGATATCATTTCACATTTATCATATCATAAATAATCATAGTTCAGCATTGCCACAATTAATTCATAAACAATAAATAATTCTTAACACACATTAACATTCCATAAATAATCATAAATCACCGTCACATAATCAATATATAGATGGTCACTATTTTTTTAATTAAAATTTTATAATCTCCTAAGTGCTAGATATCTCAATCAATCAATCCAATCACGAAGCTATGAATAGAGAACGACAGAAATAAAACAAGGAAACCACACAGGGAACTCTCCTAAAAACTTTCACTGAAACAAAAACGTTGGTTACAAATCAACCTCTCAATAGACTCGACTCATCAACTCTATATTGTTGACTTTGCTCAACTTCTCGACTTACCAACTTCTTAACAAAAGCCCTCCAACTCCTCAAAGGCACAACACCAAATCCTTGGCAGTTCTTTTTTCTAAATCCTCAGCACTCAAAGATTCGAACTCCTTCGGATCACACAGATACAAATATCTTTGGCTAAGTGGTTGGGAGTACAATAGAACTTTCTGGCTCACAATCTAATGATTATTCTCTCTGTGTGTCAAACCCTAAGCTCGTCCAAAGAATATATAATAATACTTAGGATGCACGGGTTTCAAAACAAAAGCTTAGAAAGCTTGAAATAACACCTCGCGGGAAGTTTGGTCCCGCGGCCTTCTTGCGGAGATCCCGTGAATCAATGCGGTCTTCCCGCACGGTCAATCTTCAACAAATGGCTCTTGGTATTATCTCTCGGTTACCTGCGGCCTTCCAGCGGTCTTCCTGCATTATGATACTTTGGCTCTGTTTGGCTTTTTCCAAACTTTCAAGATTATGCAACAATTGTTTTCTTGGGGCCTTTACACTTCTATTTAACTCAAGACTATAGTGTTTTAGTCTACACTATGCTTAGATATTACAAAACTCTTTGTTTGATCATGAATTTGCCAATTTTAAATCTAATTCCTAACATTTATTATCACTACAAATAATTTTTCTTATAAAAATATAAATTTTCACAATAATCACTTAATATTTTTCACAAATAATTTCTTAACTAAAAATCACCTTTATTATCTAATAACCATCAATATAATTATTTCACAAATAATTAATATTATTATTTTTGTTTATCTACAAAAATTACTTCATAAATACTTACCACTTTATCATCAACCCAATTGCTAAATAAATAATTGACATCTACATATAAATAATTTCTCAAATGTAAATATTATTTTTCCATAAATAATCACAATTTACTAATTAATATAAAAATGACAAAAATAATCAATTCACAATTATTACTCCATATATATCTATAATTCACTGTCAACATAATAAATTCATGAATAATCAATTTCTCTACACATATAATTCTTAAAATAAAAATAGTAATTTTTATTGATAGCTTTTTTAAATAATTTCAATTTTCCATTTACACTAAAAAACAATCAATATTTTTTATCACAAATAATTAATATCAAAAAGATGAAATTTATTAATTCACATTTATTACCTTTTATCTTTAAGTTTAATACACCAATATGACAGCAGCTATTCTGAGAAAATGAAATTATTGAGGTAGTTGCTACTGACTATCCCCAAATTCTAAGTTTAACCTAAATAAATTATACAAATCAGATATTTAATAATTAAGCAAAACAAAATCTAACAAACAAAATATAACCATTTTATTTTTAACATAATTTATTTAATCCTCCATGAAATTAACTTTAAATTACTAAAATAAAATAACCTAACTCGATAGTTAAGCCAAAATCTCTATATTTTATTCTCTCTCACTTCCTCATGATTTCCTAAATTTCCTTACTATTTTTCTTTCCTTTCTCACATTGCAAACACACTAAGGGTGCATTTGAAGTGACAAAACATGAGTTTATAATTTGTACAGTGAGATAAAAAGTGAATGACTTTTAAAATTTTTCAGTATTTTTCATTAGTTTTCAAAATTTTTTGTCACTCCAAATAAAGCCTAAGTATATATGTATATATATTCCCCCGAATTTACCATACTATCTTTGTTCACTTTCTTTTCTTTTTTTTTTTTCTCTTTCTTTTTATTTTTCTTAGCTGGCCACGCGGCAATTAACCTTACCCACTCACATGCCCATCTATAATACATATGCTAGGCTGCTAACACCCACACATAAGATTCATGTAGCCTAAATAATCTACACCCACCTCCAATTTTCTAAGGGCTACCCACGTCACCGTTAACTTCGCCGACTAACTTATTTTAATTAACTAATTAACAACTTAATTAACCTACTAATTAATTTAGATTAAGATCAAATAAATTTTAAAATATCATAATATATGCAAATTACTCCAATTAAAATTAACATAATACTAAATTAGTAGACTAAAAATTTGGGTAAATAATATCTAGACCCCCTAAACATTTAGGTAATTACACATGGACCTCATCAACATTTAAAAATTACAAACACCTCCCTTATTTTGAAATGTTGGTAACACTTGGACCCCCTCCATTGATTTTGACCTTAACGCCGTTAAAATTTTAGTGAAAAGACAATTATGCCCATGGCAGATTCATTACTCACCATGCCTATCTTGGATTGATTATAGATGCAACGGCTCCAATCCCATTCAACAACCTTTTTTCTACAGACTATCAAAAAATTTTTCATATACATACACTCACATATGTACAGCTTCGAACTCCAATCTCAACTTGGTTTTGGGTTTTAGATTTAAATTCGAGTAGATTTGAACTTGATTACCCGTGCATTTAGCCATGAAATCGCGCTCTAGATGAGATCAAGATCGTGTTGTCTTCATCTTCGTTGTCTAGGTTCCTCAAGATCAAGCACACTGGTTCCCAGTTGAAGGACAATGACACCAAAAGATTTGAATCCATACTTTGAATTGAAATCAAAGATGAATCAACATGAATAGGAGATAAATTGAGGTAAATAGCACAATTTCAACGATTATTGCAACTCTCATCGTCGCCTCTGCAAGTTAGGAATGGATCGGGCTTGTTGACCTAGCAACTGAAAAACCTCTTTTTCCTCCAATTGTGGCGTCTAAAATATTGTTTCAGAGAATCGAAAGTTTCTCTTTTTCCTCTCAGTCTGCAGATTCATTTTTTCTAATTTCGCTTAGTCCAAAGGCTCCTTTTTTTTTTTCTGATTTCGCTCAATCCAAAGATTGCAAAGATTGGGTTTTCTGTTCCTACCTTCAAAGAAATTGTCATGAGAATCAAAAAGACGAGATTATTTTTTTTATTTCGATTTTTATGTCTCAATCTAAAGATTTATTTATTTTTTCTAATTTTGTTCAGTCTGAAGATTGCGAGGATTGGGTTTTCTGTTCTTGTCTTCAAAGAAATAGCCGTGAGAATAAAAGAGATGAGGTTATCCCCACTTTTTTTATTTTGATTTTTATGTCTCAGTTTGAAGATTTTTTTCTGATTTCGCTCAATCCGAAGATTCATTTTTTTTAATTTTGCCCAGTTCGAAGATTGGGTTTCCTGTTCTTGGGATTGAACAACCTAGGTCGTGTAGAACCTGATTTGTATAGTTTTTGTATGAACTTGTATGGTTGTGATTTGCATGCATTTGTGGATTAAAGAGATGAATTTGTGTAAATCTGTATAGATTTGCTTGAGATGTGTCTTGAGATTTTTGCACAGCTTCTATTTTGTGATTTGTATGCTAAGAGAGATGGATTGGACTTAATTTGTTGTAAAAGAGATAAAGTTGTGTAGATTTGTATAGATTTGATTGAGATTTATAAAATCGTATAGATTTGATTGAAATTTATATAGATTTGTAATCTATTGTAATCGTTTGAGCTTTATATAAATTTGATGAATAGGTTATGTGTGTGTGTATATATGTTGTTTGAATGTTGAAAAGGGTAATCTTGATATATTGGAAAATTATTTTTGCGGATGTCATTATATTAACAGAAATTCTAATGGCATACTAATGGAGGGGATCTAAGTGTTACAACTTTTCAAAATAAGGGAGGTGCCTGTAATTTTCAAATGTTGAGGGGTCCATATATAATTACTCAAATGTTTAGAGAGTCTAGATGTAATTTACTCTAAAAATTTTTAAGTTAAAAATAAAAATTAAATTAATAAGATATTTAAAAATAATAAAAATTCAAAACGTCACAATTTAACTTAAAACTAAATAAATTATAAATAGCTAAACGTAAATCAATCTCAAATTGTTGACTTGCTTAACAGCCCGACATTTATAATTGCCCTCATGTGCCAATAGTTGGGTGGGGTGGTAAGACCTTTTTTTTTTTTTTCCTTTTTTTTAATTATTTTATTTATTTATTTTTTGTGGGAAAGGGAAGGATGGTAGGGATACAAGCGTATTTATTTATTTACTTTTTAAGATATATTAAAGATAACGTACAAAAGAAAATGTTAATTTGGGGGAAGGGGCAAAGACCAAGCAGCCTGGAGCATGCTATCCAATCAAACACCATAAAATGCCTATCCATGATGCCATGTCAGCTCTATCCAGATGATCTTAGCAATGTGTGGTTGTCCAGCTCCATCCTTGGGAGAAGGACGATCTCCGCTCTCATTCTATCATTAAAAAAATAAAAAAATAAAAAATATATCAAAAACTTCACCGGCGAACCAACAAAACAACAAACACAAAGATATTACCCTAACAAATCGAAACTCTCCATTATTTCTTCTCTGCTTTCCATCTTGTTTAGCTTAGTGAGTCCTTAGATAGCATTTCCTGAATCTCTCTCTCTCTCTCACAGAGAGAAAAACAAGAGCAAGTAATTAGCCTAGCTAGGGACTATTAGGAGGTTGTCATGACGTCAAGCACCTCCACCCCACTCTCTCTCTCCACCACCTCCTCGTCGGCCATCATTGATGGCAAGGCTCCTCGCCAATCAGCTGTCGGATCCTCACAATGTGTCACCCTCCCCACCCTCCCTCCGCCTCCTGTGCAGTCTCAAGCCCGTGCCTCCAAGACCACTGCTTCTTGTAAGTTTGATTTCCTTCCTTCCTCCCTTCCTTCCTTCCTATTTTGCACACATATACAGCATTAGTTACCATATCAATCGAACACTTGCAGTAGTAATTAATTAAAATTGTTTCATTGTCCATCTCATAATTAATGTACAAATTTAATTAATTAATTAAATATTAGAGTGACGTGTGTGTATATATATGTGACATTAGTGTTAGTTTAGTTGTCTAAAATATTGTATATCCACAAACATATGGTGTAGCCACTGATGATCTTCTATCGTGGGTGCTTAATTAATTGTTCGCAGGTCGAAAGATTGCCCGCAATGTGATTGCCATGGCCACTGGAGAAGCACCTGCAGAAGTTGCAGCAACAGAGCTGCCAGATGTCCTCAAGACCGTCCAAGAAGCTGTAATTAATTAATTAAGAACTTAACTTCACCCACCCACTCTCTCTCACTTTAAATTTTTATTATGCTTTGATTTTATTTAGTTTAACTACATATGCCATATAATATGTTATATGTAGGATCATCGGCTAGCTAGCTAAGCTACCTCTTAAATCCTGGTTATATATGCAGTGGGATAAAGTTGAGGATAAGTATGCTGTGACTTCTCTTGGTGTTGCCGGCGTTGTTGCGCTTTGGGTTTCCACTGGGATGATCTCGGTAATATATATTAAGGACCACGCTAGCTATAATCAAAATAAACACGCAGTTTCATATTATTAAAATTCTGACAAATTAATGGGTATCTCTTGTAACAGGCCATTGACAGGCTTCCGTTAGTTCCTGGCGTTCTTGAGCTTGTTGGAATCGGATACACTGGGGTAAGTTGGTTCTCGTTTGGCTCAAATTTGTACTTATTACAAGTCTTACCCAGAAATACCATGTCCATTTCACTCCTTTCAAAAATAAAAAATAAATAAATAAATGAATAAAAGAAAGGCGAATTTCTATCATCTTAGCTTGAAAACAAACCAACGTAGACTTGTATTCATATATCCCATTTAAGGTGGGCTTGAGACATATAATTTAACAGTAAGAGAAAGGAACATTTTTTTCTCTTTTGGTTTTAACAAAAGTTCGTAAGTATAGATTCTAGGGAATATGAAGGGGGGGAAAAAAGACTATTTTCAAATTGTTGTTTTCCTAAAATAGGGTACAGAGAGAGAGAGAGAGACTCTTGTGAGTTACAAAGAATCTAATTTAATAGAGATGCCCTTGCTAGTGCTTGTGCAGTTTGGCTCATAATTTATAGCTTAACTGGCATAGTGGCGTGCTTGTATCTTCACCTAATACTTTCAGTTAAGCATGGACCTAAATCATCTCATGATTTAAAAAAAAAAAATGAGTATAAAAGAATACATTCCTGTTTAAATCAAAGCCATCGTTTTTTCAATTTTATCACTCTCTTATATGTTTTTGCAGTGGTTTGCATATCGGAACCTCGTCTTTAAGCCAGACAGGTAACAACGTTTCTTCAGTTTCTTCTCGAAACTCTAAAAGTTAACTTTGATCCATAAACAAGCCATCTGAACTTTTAAGAATTTCTTTGATCAATCCTCATGAAATTTGTTATCATTTGTGTCAACGAAATTTTAGGCAAGCTCTGATAAATAAAATCAAAGACACATACAACGACATAATTGGGAGTAGCCGAAAGGAAATATAGCTGGAAGAGCTGCTGCTGCTGATGAGATAAGGTGATGATCTCGCAGTTGCTGAAGAGTGATGATGCATGCATATATGCCTCTTCTTTGTTTACATCTGCCTAACCGCATATATATAGTAAACCCTTGTTATTAATTAAGTTCCTATTCTCAAAGGAACATGTATCTGTCTGTTACATTTCCTCTTGTTTAGCACTATTTATTCCTTGTATGTAATCACCTGGCCTTTGCAACTTGGAAGTTCTCAGGACAATGGTCAAGTACTCTTTATGATCAATTATGTTTCCTTGCCTAGAAGACAATTATTTATTTATATATTAATTCCCTCCATTACTGCAGTTATCTTGATTTCCATTAATTTTTTGGTAGATCTTATGGCAATTCCTTAGCAACTCATTCAAGCAGTAATTATAACTCCAATTAATCATGGAGTCCATTATGGGAAAATGAATATTACAATCGAAAAAGTGCATATATATTTAAATTAAAATGTTGATAGGTTACAAGAACAACACTATGCATCCCTGCATCCTGCTTGACTTCCCAGCAAAATCATATTGTTATCTTAATCAGGGGCAGATTTAGAATTTTTGTTAAGAGGGGCCACACGATTTTTTTTTTTTTTTAAAGTTCGTTACTCAATGATGTCTTTTTTAAGGGGAATTTTTGTTGTAAGCTCATTGGAATTTAGTAAAGATGATTTTTTTTGATCACTTTTTCTTTTAAAATATCTCAACATTGCTCTAGAAAAAAAAATTTAGAATTAAAACTATTCTAAATGTAGTTAAGAAAATAAGGTGGGTAACAAATAGCAAACATAATGTTTATCCAGAACAAAAATCACATTGAATTAAAAAAAAACAAATAAATCAAGTCCAACCTCATAAAATTAAAAAACAAAAAACAAATCAAACATATCTCAACATAATATATAAATATAAAATAAAAATAAAAAAGTGTGTTCAAATCCTATTATTTTATTTCAAGTTTCAAGCATCTGTATTCAAATAAATATATTATATATATACAATAAAGGCACTTTGGCAATTGGTAGCAATAAAGTTTGAGCAATGGACATTATTCATGAAATATATTATATATATAAATATATAACAATCAATATTTTGTGTACTTCAAGTCTTCAAGCAATAATATATTGTATATAATATTATCATATATTAATATATACAGAGACTGTGCGGCACAGCAAGTGTCAAATGCAGATTCAAGATTATATATATAAAACTAACCTTAGCCAATGTAGGGTCCTCGCCAACTCACGTTACCGATTGTAATCCGTTTGTTTGTGATTTTGTGAACCTTCCTTGTCTTTATCAAAAACTGTTAAATTGACAGTTTAGAACATAAAAAAATATTACAGTAAAGAATAGTTTTATAATTATAATTATTTAAGAAGAGTATTTTTATCTTTTTACCTTCAAAATTAAGAGAACACTGGACCCCTTAACTCTTAATAGCTACGCCCTTGATCTTGATCATTAGATCTACAGATCAAGGGATGGGTTTTGTGGGATATATATAATTCAGGAGAATAGAGCAACATTTTCTGCTGAACAGATAAGTGGTGCCTTGCTATGCTATATGTAGAGTATAATATGTGCGCATGTATATGTCCGGATCGAGTTGGTGCAAAATCAATTCAAACATCCTATTGAATTTTAGTTGATTAGCTATCACAGTGACCATAGTGATTCAACTTCATACATTCATGCAGCAGGGGACTGCTATGGTTGTACCCCTGCTTTTAGATCAGTAATTAGAAGGATAGCATTTCAGGCCGATGTCCCCACTCAACTGAAAAATTACATTTTTTCCCCATAGTTTTTTCTTTCATTTGCTTAGAAACTGCACTTTTGGCCCAATTAGTTTTTAACCTATTTGCCCCATTCACCTAGAAGTTGTGCTTTCATCTCCATCGATTTCAAATCCTACGTCTCGATAGATTAGCTTGGATATAGAATAGATGGTCGAAATCCTATTAGCTGCAGATCTTCATGCTTGGTTCGATTCATATCTTTTCGTAATCCTAGATTCCATAATATATAAAATGGCATGTAAAGAAATTTTTTTTTTTTTTTTTTTTTTTATAGAGGATTCTTTAAAAAAAGAGAGAAAAACTAAATCTTGTAATCTTAACCCCATTTTTTTTATCAAAGATTTGGATAACATAAACACATTGCCAAACCATGTTAAATTTATGTTCTTGCGAGTTCTTATTGATTTATTTATTTATTTATTTTTGTTAGAAAGAAGAAGAGAAGAAGAGAAGAATAATCTTCTGTATTGATTGTGTGTAAGAATACAAGGTTACAAGGTCCTTTATATAAGAGGACAATAATCCTAATCCTGATAGGAGATAGTAATTCTAATTATGATAGGATATACAAAATAAGGAATGAGATAGTAATCCTAATTATGATAGAATATACAAAATAAAGAATACATAAATTATATACATGGATACTAATTATATACATTACTAAATCTAACACCCCCCTCAAACTCAAGGTGGTAACGCAGGAATTAACTTGAGTTTAGAGATTAACTCAGAAAAAACGACCAGGAGAATGAGCCTTTGTGAAAAGATCTGTAGTTTGATTTACTGAGGAGACAGAAATGAGACAAACAGTGCCACTTCTGACATGCTGACGAATAAAGTGACAATCTATTTCAATGTGTTTGGTGCGATCATGAAAAATATCATTGTGAGCAATTTGAATAGCACTCTGATTGTCACAATATAATATAGTGCCTGCAGAGTGAGTGACACCCATATCAATAAGAAGCCATCTAAGCCAAATGAGCTCTTGAGTGGTATCGGCGAGAGCACGATACTCAGCTTCAGTACTAGAACGGGCAGTGAGGGTTTGTTTCTTACTACGCCAGGCTATAAGAGAAGTCCCCAGAAAAAAATAGAACCCTGTAGTAGAACAACGATCAGTAGGATCACCAGCCCAATCGGCATCGGAAAAGGCATGTAACTCAAGTGAGGAATGAGTTGAGTAATAAAGACCATGAAACATGGTGCCTTTGACATATCGAAGAATACGAAGCAAAGCAGCAAAATGTAAGGAACGGGGAGCAGCCATGAATTGACTAACAATGTGAACAGTATAAGCAATGTCAGGGCGAGTGACAGTAAGATAAATAAAACTACCAACAAGTTGACGACATAGAGTCGCATCAGATAAAGGTGCACCATCAAGAGGAGTAAGACGGAGCTGTGGATCAATCGGAGTAGTAGCAGTCTTGCAATCAGAAATACCAGCCTGTGTCAAAAGATCAGAAGCATACTTAGTTTGAGAGAGAAAGTAACCAGAAGAATCACGGGAGATCTCCAAACCCAAGAAATAATTGAGAAACCCCAAATCCTTCATCTCAAATTGACGACTAAGAAATTATTTGAGATGAGAAATGCCAACACTGTCATCCCCAGTAATAATCATATCGTCCACATAAAGAAGAAGAAGAAGAACAAAACCAGCTGTAGTGGTGCGGAGAAACAGAGTAGAGTCATATGAACTGGGAGTAAATCCAAACTCACGAATAGTAGAGCTAAACTTTGCAAACTAGGCGCGAGGAGCCTGTTTCAGTCCATATAGCGCTCGACGAAGCTTGCAAACATGAGAAGATGGAACAAAGAAGCCTGGAGGAGGCTGCATATAGACTTCCTCAGTAAGATCACCATTTAGGAAAGCATTTTTAACATCCATTTGATAAAGATCCCAGTTATGAGCAGCAGAAATAGCAAGTAAAATGCGAACGGATGTAAGCCTAGCAACGGAAGCAAAAGTTTCTTCATAATCAATGCCATACTCCTGAGTGAAACCACGAGCAACAAGACGCGCTTTGTGTCGCTCAATGGAACCATCTGAACGGGTTTTGATTTTGTAAATCCATTTGCAACTGATAGCAGTCTTCCCAGGAGGGAGATGAACCACATCCCAAGTATGAGTTTTCTCAAGAGCTTGTAACTCATCATCCATAGCTTGCTGCCATAAAGGGTTAGTACAAGCCTCACGGTAGGAAGAAGGTTCGTGAGTAGAAAATGCAGCAGAACCAACAATATAATCACGAAGATGAACAGAATGTTGTGTTACCCGTTTAGGACGTTCTGGAGGAGGAGAATCGTCAACAAGGGATGGAGGAGAAAACTCATCAGGAGTGGTCACAGGTCCAGCAGAAGACCCAGGTGTCTGGGGATGAACCGTAAGCAGTTGTGTCTGACAGACCTGTGGACAATCTGCCTCAAATATGTCAGAAGGCAAATCTTTGGAAATATCAATGAAGAGAAGAGTATGGGAAGATGAAGAAAAATGAAATGGAGAAATAGTAGAAAATATCCTGTGTTCCCAAAAGAAAACATGTCGAGAGACACGAAGACGCCAACAAATGGGATCCCAACAATGATACCCCTTATGTTCAATACCATAACCCAAGAAACAACAAAAACGGGAGCGTGGTTCAAGTTTAGTTCGTTCATGGGGTTGAAGGAGAACAAAACAAGCAGAACCAAACACTCTAAGATGAGAATAATCAGGGGGTATCCATACAAGCGTTCAAAAGGGGTAGAATTACCAAGGACAAAAGTGGGAACACAATTAATGGTGTAGCTAGCAGTAAGAGCAGCTTCCCTCCAAAATTTTTCTGGACAAGAGGATGAAATAAGAAGGGCATGGATCGTATCAAGAAGATGACGATGTTTGCGTTCAGCTCGACCATTCTGCTGAGATGTACCAGGACAAGATAGATGAGACTGTGTCCCCTAAGAGCGTAGAAAAGATAGAACCTCAGAGTCGAGATATTCCATAGCATTATCAGTTCAAAAAACCTTGATTGTACGAGAAAACTGAGTTTTCACCATTACTGAGAAATCAGAGTATATTTGTTTAAGTTCAGAACATTTAGTTAAAAGATACAACCAAGTATAACGAGTATAATCATCCACAAAAATAACAAAATAGCGAGAGCCCCCCATAGTGGGAGTAGGTGAAGGTCCCCAAATATCAGAGTGAACAAGATCAAATGGTGCAAGAGAAACAGAATTGTTTTTATTAAAAGGTAAGGCAGGTTGTTTGGCAGTTTAACATGATAAACAATCAACTTTCTCAGAAACCACATGACCCAATTGACCACTAGAAATTAAAGTTTTCAAATGACTAAATGACACGTGACCCAAACAATAATGCCAAAGATTAAAAACAGAAGTTGGGGAAGTTGAAGCAGCAGCGGAAGCAGTAGAGGATGGTGGAAGTTGGAGGTGAACAATCTCAAACAGACGTCCATGCTTACGGCCTATCCCGAGAATCTGTTTTGTCTGTGGGTCCTGCACCAAACAACCAGAAGCAAAAAAGGTAATTATGAGACCAAGGTCACATAATTGACCAACAGACACAAGGTTTAAAGCAAGGGTAAGAATATGATAAACATCAGAAAGAGAAATAGAGGAAGTAGAAATATGACCAGTGTGGGTAACAAACATACGAGTACCATCAGCAGTATGAATAGTGGGAATGGAGGATGATGAAGCAATAGACGAAAAAATTGTAGAATCAGAAGTCATATGATTGCAACATCCTGAATCAAAATACCAAGATGAAGTACTTGGCATGACGGAAAGGGCGGTAGAAGGAGAAGTACCAATTTTGGCAAGCACTTGCTGAATGATGGACTCCACATCAGTCATGAAAAATGATGGACCAGAAGAGGAGGATCCATATGAAGTAACAGCAGCTGTGGCATGAGAGCCATGAGATTTGGCCGAGGACTTAGAGGATCCTTTTTTTGAATGAGCCCCAGAGGAGGAAGCCTTAGGACAGTCACGCTGAAAATGACTAGGAGCTGTTTTGTGGCAAGTCAAACACTCACGAACTGGACAGTGTTCAAATGAATGAGTGTGTGGTAGACCCCTGTTTTGACAGTAGACGTAGGAGTGAGAAGCAATTGATCCAAAAGATCGAGTGTGAGGCATAGCAAGAACGGCAGCTGGAACTGGAGACGATGAAATAGCAAGAACAGAATCCAACGCTTTAGTGTTGAGGCCAAGACGAGTTTCTTCGGACAAGAGTTCTGAAATACCTTGTTCAAGAGTTGGTAGAGGCGTGCAATGAAGCAACGAGGCACGAACTGACTCAAAAGTGTCATGGAGAGCCATAAGAAATAGTAAAAGTCGCTGATGATTGTGATGGACTGTGTACAATTGAGCATCCTCAGAGTGTTTCCAAGTAGGTTCACATAAAGCAAGCTGATCCCAAACAGAAGATATTTGAGAGAGAAAATCATTGATGGACTGCCCAGGTTCTTGACGCATACGATGAAGAGTCTGAAGCAGCAGATACTGATGAACATGACCAGTGGTCTGATAGCGGTCCTTTAAGAAATGCCAAATAGCCTTAGCCGGAAAAGGAAACTGATCATCGTCTTGGAACTGGCCGAATTGAAGACTAATGGAAGGAATAGTAGTGCACGAAACCTGGTGACAATTTGATAATTCTTGCTTTCCCAATCATTAAGACGATCCTCAAAAGTAGACTGATCCTCATCGTCTTTCTGGATAGGTTTTTTCTGAGAGCCAGAGATAATACGCCATAGACGACGTCCTTTGATAAAGCCAGAGAGGGCTTGGGCCCACAAGACATAATTAGTCCCATCCAGAATGACAGAAAGGGACATAATATTGTCAAAGTGGTCCACATAAATAGTTTTCATAGTGCACAATAAAGATAGATAATATATATAGATGCCGGAATAATCATCAGAAGACCAACGATAGAAGTGAAAGAGACAAGAGCTTCTTTAGATACACCAACACCAGAATTTTGCCAGAAAATAATGGCTGAGGAGAAAGATTAGAGCCTTAGCTCTAATACCATGTTAGAAAGAAGAAGAGGAGAATAATCTTCTGTATTGATTGTGTGTAAGAATACAAGGTTACAAGGTCCCTTATATAAGAGGACAATAATCCTAATTCTGATAAGAGATAGTAATTCTAATTATGATAGGATATACAAAATAAGGAATGAGATAGTAATCCTAATTATGATAGGATATACAAAATAAGGAATGCATAAATTAAGGAATACTAATTATATACATGAATACTAATTATATACATTACTAAATCTAACAATTTTTATTCTTATCATATATATTTACCATAATTGTGCAGATCCATTTTATTATCATAGAAATTACAATATACTAAGCAATATTTTAGAACAATGAAGATTTACATCAAAATATGTAGGCAACTGGCAAAGATGACACGAATTTAATATTTCTTATGATGGCTTGGTTTTGTTTTCATTCAACATTGAAGCGCTACTCGTAGGTGTAAGTTACTACTCGTAGGCATAAATTGTTATCTCAAACTAAAACATCAAAGTCAGTAGAAATAAGAAAATTAACAAAGACCACCACAACCATCAACAACTAATATGATATAATTTATCTTTACAAATGAAAACCTTAATACTACAATCGAGAGTAGGGTGACAATGTTGCACAACATGTGCCTAGTCACAAAAAGGTTCACATATATACACAGAGAGGTACATCTCACTATACCTAAGAAGAGGTATTTGGACTTTGGAATTGGGATCGAAACCTAATAACCTGCGATAGTTAATCAACCTCTTTAGTAATAGTTAAGTGTAGTCAGATTGAGATAGGACTTTCATTGGAAAACTCTAATCAAATTGACATTAAAACAACAGAAACTAATTTCTTAATTTATGACAAATCCAAATTAAATGACATTTGGATAAAAGGGATCTTTGTATCACAAATATTCCATTCGACCAGATGTGATTATCGCACTTAAAGACTTGCTCAGTAACCAATTAAGAAGTTAAAGGCTTGATTGCTGCCCGTAAATAGAGGGCAATTTGTATTTGAATTTTTAATTATGTATAACGTTTAAAATTATTATAAAATCAAATCAACGTATTTATGCAATGTCATGCTCTCTCTCTATAATTTTAAATTGTGTATATGTCTGACATCAAATATTATCTCCCTTAATCTCAAGTACTGTATATAATAACCAATTAGCAAGGAGCAACCTTTCAGCTTCCACAAAACTTGGGCGGAGATTGTATTTGGTCAGTTGAACTTGAATCTAGTCACATAGCTAGGGAAGATCAAGTGGTGCAGTACTTGATTCTCAATGTTTCAATATCGTATCTTCACTTCTAGTTTGGCTATAGATTAAAAGCAAGGACAGATAGATAAATCGGTTGTGTGTGATGCGATTGAGAATCTTGGCTCTGCATGAGAAAGAGAGTTGTGGAGAGCTTGGATGAGTTGAGTGAGAAGGATTCTCCTCCTCGGTTGTAATTCAAAGTGAATTACAGTGAAGCTCGGATAATTCTTGTTAGATTATTTCTATATATTTAGTAATTAGGAAAAGAAATCTTGTTTATTGATGTGTTTTGAATACAAGATACAAGGTCCCTTATATAAGCGAGACAATAACCCTAATCCTAGTATGATATGGATAGTAATCCTAATTATGGTATGATACATAATAAGGAATCCATAAATTACAAGATTCTAAATATAATACTAAATATATATAATACCAAACTTAACACCCCCCCTCAAACTCAAGGTGGTAACGCAGGAATCAACTTGAGTTTGGCGATTAATTCAGAAAAGCGGCCAGGAGGATGAGCCTTTGTGAAGAGATCTGTAATTTGATTCGCTGAAGATACAGAAATAAGACGAACAGAGCCTTGTCTGACATGTTGACGAATAAAGTGACAATCTATTTCAATGTGTTTGGTGCGATCATGAAAAACATCATTGTGAGCAATCTGAATAGCACTTTGATTGTCACAATATAATAGAGTGCCTGTAGAATGAGGGACGCCCATATCAGTAAGGAGCCACCTAAGCCAAAGGAGCTCTTGAGTAGTATCAGCGGGAGCACGGTACTCAGCTTCAGTACTAGAGCGAGCAGTGAGGGTTTGTTTCTTACTACGCCAGGCTATGAGAGAGGTCCCTAGAAAGAAACAAAACCCTGTAGTGGAGCGACGATCAGTCGGATCACCAGCCCAGTCAGCATCAGAAAAGGCATGTAACTCAAGTGGAGAATGTGCTGAGTAATAAAGACCATGAAACATAGTGCCCTTGATATAGCGAAGAATGCGGAGTAAAGCAGTAAAATGATAAGACCGTGGAGCAGCCATGAATTGACTAACAATATGGACAGCATAAGCAATATCAGGGCGAGTGACAGTAAGATAAACAAGGCTACCAACAAGTTGACGATACAAAGTCGCATCAGATAAAGGTGTACCATCAAGAGGAGTGAGACGGAGCTGTGTATCAATCGGGGTAGAAGCAGTCTTACAATCAGAAATACCTGGCCGTGTCAAGAGATCAGAGGCATACTTAGCTTGAGAGAGAAAATAACCAGAAGAATCACGGGAGATCTCCAAACCCAAAAAATAATTGAGAAACCCCAAATCCTTCATCTCAAACTGGCGACTGAGAAATTGTTTGAGATGAGAAATGCCAACACTGTCATCCCCAGTAATAATCATATCATCCACATACAGAAGAAGAAGAACAGATCCAGCTGTAGTGGTGCGGAGAAACAAAGCAGAGTCATATGAACTGGAGGTAAATCCAAACTCATGAATAGTAGAACTAAATTTTGCAAACCAGGCACGGGGAGCCTGTTTCAACCCATATAGTGCTCGACGAAGCTTGCAAACATGAGAAGACGGAACAGATGAGCCAGGAGGAGGCTGCATGTAGACTTCCTCAATGAGATCACCATTCAGAAAAGCATTCTTAACATCCATCTGATGAATGTCCCAGTTACGAGCAGCAGAAATAGCAAGTAAGCTGCGAACAGATGTAAGCCTAGCAACAGGAGCAAAAGTTTCTTCATAGTCAATGCCATACTCCTGAGTGAAACCTCGAGCAACAAGACGAGCTTTGTGTCGCTCAATGGAACCATCTGAACGAGTTTTGATTTTGTAAATCCATTTGCAACTGATAGCAGTTTTCCCAGGAGGAAGAGGAACCACATCCCAAGTATGAGTTTTCTCAAGAGCCTGTAGCTCATCATCCATAGCGTGCTGCCATAAAGGATTAGTACAAGCCTCACGGTAGGAAGAAGGTTCATGAGTAGAAAAGGCAGCAGAACCAACAATATAATCACGAAGACGAACAGAAGGCTGTGTTACCCGTTTAGGACGTTCTGAAGGAGGAGAATTGTCAATAGGAGAGGGGGGAGAACACTCATCAGGAGTGGTCACAGGTCCAGCAGAAGGCCCAGGTGTCTCGGGATGAATCGTAAGCAGTGGCGGCTGAGAAATCTGTGGACTTTCTGCATCAAATATGTCAGAATGCAAATCAGTAGAAACATCAGTAAAAAGAGGAATGTGGGAAGAGGGAGAAAGTTGGAATGAAGAAAGAGTGGAAAACATCTTGTGTTCCCAAAAGACAACATGTCGTGAGACACGAAGACGCCGAGAAATGGGATCCCAACAACGATACCCTTTATGTTCAATACCATAACCCAGGAAGCAACAGAGACGAGAGCGTGGTTCAAGTTTAGTGCGTTCATGAGGTTGAAGAAGAACAAAACAAGCAGAACCAAACACTCTAAAATGAGAATAATCAGGAGGAAATCCATACAAGCGTTCAAAAGGGGTAGTATTACCAAGGACAGAGGTGGGAACACGATTAATGGTATAGGCGGCAGTAAGAGCAGCTTCCCCCCAAAATTTTTCTGGACAAGAGGATGAAATAAGAAGGGCACGAATTGTATCAAGAAGATGACGGTGTTTGCGTTCAGCCCGACCATTCTGCTGAGATGTCCCAGGACAAGAAAGATGAGATAGGGTCCCCTGAGAACGGAGAACAGATAGAACCTCAGAGTCAAGATATTCCATAGCATTATCAGATCGAAAAACTTTGATTGTACTAGAAAATTGGGTTTTCACCATTGCTGAGAAATCAGAGTATATTTGTTTAAGTTCAGAACGTTTAGTCAAAAGGTACAACCAAGTATAACGGGTAAAATCATCCACAAAAATAACAAATTAGCGAGAGCCGCCCATAGTGGGAGTGGGTGAAGGCCCCCAAATATCCGAGTGAACAAGATCAAAAGGTGCAAGAGAAACAGAATTGCTATTATTAAAAGGTAAAGCATGTTGTTTAGCAGTTTGACATGATAAACAATCAGTTTTCTCAGAAACCACATGACCCAATTGACCACTAGAAATTAAGGTTTTCAAACGACTAAAAGACACGTGACCCAAACGACAATGCCAAAGATTAAAAGTAGAGGCTGGGGAAGCAGAAGCAGCAGCGGAAGCAGCAGAAGCAGCAGCGGAAGTAGTAGAAGCTAGTGAAAGCTGGAGGTAAACAATCTCAAACAGACGTCCATGCTTACGGCCGATCCCAAGAACCTGTTTCGTCCGTGGATCCTGCACCAAACAACCAGAAGCAGAAAAAGTAATGATGAGACCAAGGTCACATAATTGACCAATAGACACAAGATTTAAAGTAAGATTGGGAATATGATAAACATCAGAAAGAGAAATAGATGGTGTAGAAATGTGACCAGTATGAGTAACAGACATATGGGTACCATCAGCAGTATGAATGGTGGGAATAGAAGATGATGGAGCAATGGAGGAAAAAATAATAGAATCCGAAGTCATATGATTGCAACATCCTGAATCAAAATACCAAGAGGAATTACCTGGCATGACGGAAAGAGCAGTAGATGGAGATGTACCAGTTTTGGCAAGAACTTGCTGAATGATGGATTCCACATCAGTCATAGAAAATGATGGACCAGAAGATGAGGATCCGTCTGAAGCAACAGCAGCAGTGGCACGGGAGCCAGAAGATATGGCTGAGGACTTAGAAGATCCTCTTTTGAAAGGAGCCTTGGAGGAGGAAGCCTTGGGACAGTCACGCTGAAAATGACCAGGAGCTGTTTTGCTACAAGTCAAACACTCACGAACTGGACAGTGCTCAAATGAATGAGTATGTGGTAGTCCCCTGTTTTGACAGTAGATGCAGGAGTGAGAAGCTGATGATCCAGAAGAGCGAGTGTGAGATATGACAAGGGCGGCATCTGGGACGGAGGACGGTGTTGTAGCAAGAACTGAGTCCAACGCCTTGGTTTTGAGGCCAAGACGGGTTTCTTCAGACAAAAGTTCTGAAATAGCCTGTTCAAGAGTGGGTAGTGGCATGCGATGGAGCAACGAGGCACGAACCGACTCAAAGGTGTCATGAAGAGTCATAAGGAAGAGCAACAGTCATTGATGATTGCGGTGGACAGTGTACAATTGAGCATCCTCAGAATCTTTCCAGGTGGGTTCACATAAGGCAAGCTGATCCCAAACAGAGGACATGTGAGAGAGGAAGTCATTGATGGACTGCCCAAGCTCTTGACGCATACGGTGAAGATTCTGAAGTAGCTGATATTGATGAGCATGACCAGTGGTCTGATAAGCTCGGATAAGATATAGAAATATAGAAATTATAATTAGGAAATTCTTTCCTTTTCATTATAGGTTTTTCTTATTGTTTCTTATTCCTATTTTAATTTAATTTCTTATTCTTATTCTGATTTTACTTTAGCACCTCTATAAATAGGGTTGCTATTCTATTGTATTCAATACACAGTTTAATATAAGTTTAATATACAGAATTTTTCCAGTTTCCTTTTATTTCTTTTTATTTTCTTAACATAGTATCAGAGCTCATGGTTTTTTATCTTAGGTAGTTTAGGCACCCAGCGGTCCTATTTTTGGCTGTCGATGTTGCCCTTCCTGTCGTCACCATCACCGTCGCCTCTACTACTGCTTTACCCAATTTCAGAATACCTTTATTTTCATGTCTATCTTTTTAAAAATTTTTAAATTTCAAATTTCTCTTTTAGAGATATTTGTTACTACTTCAGTTTCTCTATTGAAGACCCTAATCACTCGTTTGAAGATACGCATATGCTATCTTGCTCTTTTGGTTTTGCGTATTTTGGCCATTCAACGTATTTCCCCCTGTAAGCTCGGTTTGTGATAATCTATGTTTGTGATCTCGAGACACGTTAGTAGATTTGAGCTCGTGATCTACGTTTGTGACTTGTTAGTAGATTTGGACTCGTGACCTACGTTTGTGACCTCGAGGCCCGTTAGTATATTTTGGCTCGTAATCTACGTTTTTGTGACCTCGAGGCGCGTTAGTAGATCTGGGCTCGTAATCTACGTTTTTGTGACCTCGAGGCGCGTTAGTAGATTTGGATCTACGTTTTTGTGACATCGAGGCGTGTTAGTAGGTTTGGATCTACGTTTTTTTGTGACCTCGAGGCACGTTAGTTGATTTTGGCTCGTGATCTTACGGCGTCTAACCAAAGCTATGTTCGTGACCTCTCAAGGCGTGTAACCTACATGAAGTGATAGGGATGTGTTGATTGCTTTTCAGTTCTTAGTTTCCAAACTCAAGTTGGTTTCTAATTTCCCATCTTGAGTTTGAGGGAGGGTGTTGACATATATAAAATATAGAAATAATCTAACAATTCTTTTGTGAAGTTGAAACCCGTTAAATTTGCTCGTCTTGTTGTGCTTGTTTGATTGTTCAAGGATGGTCCTCGATCGATCCTCAACAGTGGTATTAGACTTGGTTGGAGTCACGGGAGCAAAAACTGGGCGCTTTGCGCTTTGTCCGTAAATGAAGATGATTGGATTTGAGTAAGCATACCATAGCATAGATTGTGTCAATCCGAGCACAACATTTCAAGCCAAAGCTAAAACAGATACTGTTGGACACGCCATCAGACCGGCTAGTGAACTCACACTCAGCTAGGGGAGGAAGACGAGTGGGTTCACTCACTTGCATCTGGAAAGAATATGGTATAACTTTGCATAAATTATCGCAAGGAGTGGCCTGATCCAATTGTTTTAGCATCTTAACATGTATTCAATTGGTTACGGATTCAGGTCTTTGGGTGTTCATTTACTCTTCTTGCTCTATTTTTAACTGAGCGACGACATATTGCTATGTCAGTAAGTTGATTTGGATAACGTGGGCTACTAGGGTTGTGCAACATTTATTCCATCAATAAGGAATTATGTCGTGTAGAAGCCTTAGAAGAAGGATATCATATGCTGCAAATATCTATACGACTTTTGGAGCACAATTGAGTATCAAACTCGTAGAAGTGCAGAAGGAAGATTGGAAAAAAAATGAACCATAGGACCATGGGTCTAATTTGGCAGATGATTGGACATGAAGATGAAATCTCATAATTATTTTTTTTTTGGTAAATTGATGAAATCTAATAATTCATTTCTAATACTATTGTCTATTAATTTTAGAGGAAATGAAATTGAAAATACAATAGCTTAATTGATTCTTTGCATTGTGATACATCACATATATATGCTTTATATATAGAAATATGCATCTTTATATATTATAAAAGAATGTTTTTTTTTCTCTTCTTCGTCATTCTAGCCTTACGTAATATTCTTCAATTCATTCTATTTTCTTCTCTTATCTCATTTCATTTACTTTTTCTTTGCATATAAAATTATTATAGTTGTGACATATAATTTTAATAAATGTGAAGTAAAATATTAAGAATTAAATAAAAATGCTTCAATAATAACAACTGTTAGTATTTTAAAAATAAATAAAAATGCCTAAATATTTATTAGGATTAGGAGTAATTATTTTTTTAAATTCTATTTCATTATTATTTTTGTTTATAAAACTACTATGGTTATGGCTTATAATTTTAATAAATAAATTGTTTATCATATACAGAATTAAAAAAATAGACATTATTTGACTAAAAACTTCAAATTTCAAATAAAAGAATTTTTACTGTTCATTTTTTATTAAATTAAAACATAACATTAACGCAAGTGCAGAATAATTTATTTCATATGATTTAGATTAATTTGTATTCTGGGGTTTAACAAAATAATAATAATAATAATAACTTATTAAATTTTAATTTTTTTAATTCATTAAAGCAGAATAATTTGTTTAAAATTTTAATTTTATTTATGATTTTATTGAAATAAATCGTTCCAATAATAAAAGCGAAAATTGTGATAGCCACAAACAAGTGACGGCGGGGATCATCGGTAGAACTTCGCATAATAAAATAGTTTAACTAATGTGCAAAGTAAGTTTATTTGTGTGTCGGTTGTACTTGCACCGGTATTCAGCCTAATTGTTAGGTTAATTGTGGGCTTATAAATCAGTTACACATCAACTTAAAGATTAATGGGTTTTTGTTATACAAATTATATTATAGTAAAGTGTTGGTACGAAAATAATCAAGGACACTTGACACTATTCCGAGTATAATAAAATTGAGTTCGGTATTAATTTAGTAACCAGTAAATCATTACAGTTAAGTTTTCACTTAGTAAAATTATGTGAATGTGACTCTAACCATAAATATAAAATGGTAATAAATGAACTAAATTTATTATCTTTTAGTTAACTTAGTTAGTTTATTTATTTACAAGTGGCAAATATATATGACATTTAGATAATTCTCAATGTTGTATTTTATCTATGTTGATACTTATTCATCTCATGCGCATTTGATAATAAGTGAGAAGCATTAAATATAGAATGAAAGGTATTTAAGGAAAAGTAAACCGTTATATACTTTGGTGTGTGTATATATATCTAAGATACAAAATTATTACAATTCAATTATTTACATATTAATTTATTAATATTATCTTACTATGAATACATGATTTAGTCTTAAAATCTAGGTACACTCACTATTATCAACTATTTGTATTACTCTTTTTTTTACAATTCTTTTAAGCTATTTTTACTTTACCATCAGAGAGTTTTTGTTCGAAGACCCTCTCTCCAGCCGTGTCCTCTAATAAGATACAAATTATTACAATTCAGTTATTTACATATTAATTTATTAATACTATTTTACTATAAATACATGATTTAGTCCCAAAATTTAGGTATATTCATTATTGTCAATTGTTTACATTATTCTTTACTTTACAATTCTCTCAAGTCATTTTTTATTTTACCATCAAAAAGTTTTTGGTCGAGAATCCTCTCTCCGGCCATTTCCCTTGACTTCTTATGCTCTATAGGATTGAAATTTGTTTTTTTGGTTGACATGGTGAGCAAGTTTAGTGATATTTTTTTATTGCCGAACATAAAGAGTACATATCAATATATGATATTAAATAAATATATTTTAAATTATCTTTTCAATAAAAATTTATGCTAAATAAATATATATTTTGCACTTAAATTGAGATTAAATTATAAACAAATATGCTACAAAATTATTAAACACAAAATATTGTAAAAGTTTAACATCCATGTTAACGCGCAAATGTGACTAAGGATATACTTGGCGCACTGATTTTTTTTGAAAATTTCTAAAAATAATTTATTTTTTGTCTCGTTGTATAAATTATAAATCCATAACTTATCTCATTTTGGAATTGTTTGATTAGTAAAAGTTTGGCTAAAAAAATACAATAAAAATATAAAGATTTGATGTAAAAGTGATATGTGGTAAAATTTGATTGAAAGAAAGTACAACAATTTGATAAAAGTTGATTGGTTTTGGCCATCCAAATACTCATTTTATTTCATTTTATCTCATTTTTGTCACTCCTAACACTCTCTAATTTTAATAGCATAGATGCATCAAAAAAATATTTTAAAAAATTAATTAATAAAAGATAAGGCTCCGTTTGGGACACCAAAATCCATCAAAACTTAGTAATTTTAACTAATTTTTTTCTTTTTTTTTTAATCAAATTTCTTTACATGCAATCTTTATGTCATATCTTTTTATTTTTATTGCATTTTTTGATCAATTTTTTGGTAACCAAAGGCACCCTAAATATATTACTACTTAGAAATTCAAGCTATGAGACTAATTAAATTAAATTGATTTTGTATTTTAATTAGAAAAGGATGAAGGCAAGCTATGAGACTAATTAAATTAAATTGATTTTGTATTTTAATTAGACAAGGATGAAGGCTTCTGATGAGATCAGATCAGAGGTGCGGGCGTGTCAGTATCTCCATGGCCGGACGATCCCTTTTACGGGAAGTCGCTCGAGCTTTAACCTCAGTCATAAGTCCAAGCGTGTGGTCGAGATTCAACCAAAGGCTAATAGGAGGCTAAAATAAAAAGTGCATGGTGGGCTTCTGAAGTTAGCGAATCAACCAGTAAATGGATGACACTTGGCATCTTCCTAGTTCTCTACCGCAACCCTCCAATCTCTCTCCTCGTCCTGGGCTGCCTTCAGTTCATTGCAGCCTCAAATTAAAACTCTCCAATTTTCTATTTTTCACGAAAAAAAAAAAACCCAAGAAATAATAGTGGCTGAGATTGCTCCTCAGCAAAAGAACCGTTGCCTGTTTTAGCTCTCTCAACTCAGGCCCGGTTCTCTCTTCCTCTGCTTCTCCTTCTGCTCTCTCTGAGTCTCTCTTTGTGTTTATGTTCATTCCTCCCCCCCCTCTCTCTATGGACTCCGAACTGTATCTTTCTGCTTCTTTGATTTGTTGATCAAGTTCTTCAGATTCCGATCCACCATTACCCAAAGCTGCATGTTCTACGGCGATCCTCCGATGAATTCGCCTCACGCATGATTGGATACTGGATCGGAGCCTCGACACTCATGGACCGTTATGGCTTTCTTGGAAGGTACGCTTCTGATCCTAGGGTTTTGTTTTGAGATATTTCAAAGATATGTTTAATTACTGATGCATTGTAAAATAGTTGAATTGGTAATTCCATGGCCGCCCGGTTTTCTTTTATCCTTCTTGATTATTGATTAATGATATATTTTTTTCCCATTCTTTTTACATGATTAAGGTTTTGGCGTGGTCCGCTTCGTTTCGGTGAGGATTCTGAATAAGGAAGTTACTTTTAAGTTGTTTCGGATTCAGAGAAAGCTCTCTCTATATCTGTCCCCTGCCTTGCGGTGGATTCTGATTAATATACCCAAATAAAGGATATGTTTTCCACACTTCGTTTACTGATTTTGTCAGTGGTTGCAAATCTTGGAATTTCCTTATAATTTTTATTTACCAACTGGGATAGATCTCCATCGAATTGCTATTACTTTTTCTTCTCTCCCCATTTTTTTTTTTTTTTTTTTGTTAGCAGTATTAGCTTATCAGATTCTTGTCATTGTCATCCGCCACGGCTAAGCTATTTCTAGTATTGTTCCATGCCTCAAGAGCTGAGAGGAGGCTGTTGTTTTATCCCTTGCTCGTCAGAGAGGATCTGAAGCAGCGCTAGCTGCCTTGGTCCATTACATGGACACCTACTCATCGGGAGAAGACCTGGTTATTAAGGTACCATACGTCTTTATTTTATAGCTGATATTATATATGTGATGCGCAAGTTTGAATCTTACCTGCTCCTTTCTTGAATAGGCCAGTTGGCTGATAGCATGAATTGTAATCTTTACTTTGGCTTTCAATAAATGATGCTTTATTACCCTTCCAATGGCAGACTCGCAAACCATATACGATTACCAAGCAACGTGAACGATGGACAGAGGAGGAGCATAACAGGTTTCTGGAGGCCTTAAAACTCTATGGGCGAGCTTGGCAACGTATTGAAGGTTACAACTAGCTTGCTCCCTTACCTGGTTCTTCTTTGCTTACTCCCTTTTTACCTTATTATTTATGCTTTGGTTGGTTGATACTGATTTTGAGCTGCAAGTACAACCCAGATTGATCCGTAGTTAAATTTTGTTAATTGACTGTTTGTTATCTCCAGGATCCATGTTTTGTGTTATCATCTCAATCCCTTGGATATCTCCCCTTGGAATATAGAGCTATTTCTTATGTTTATGCTCTCTTAATTGAAAATTTGTTCCTTATCTCTCTCTCTTTTTCTATTACTATTATTTTATCTATTGGTGCGCAGAACACATAGGAACCAAGACTGCTGTGCAGATCAGAAGTCATGCACAGAAATTCTTTACAAAGGTCAATCGGTACCTTCTCTCCCTGTGCTTATGTGCTAAATGTGTTGCCACTTATTATTTCTAGGCCTTAGATTCATGCTCACCAAGAAACAAAAGTTATGGCTTAATCTGCCTTTTGTTCTTCCCACCTTTCTGACCTTCACTCATTATCACTGCTGCTTGTTTGTTCGGTAGTTCCATATGCATACTTTGAACCTGGTTTCTAGTCATATGTGACATGTCTATCTTAATGGCCTGTCAGCTGCTCTCTGTACTTACTATTTGCATGATTTTTACATGGTGTAAGACTATGTTGTTGTGCACTCTGATGTGTATTATTGTTTGCAAATTATGCTTGGCAGATGATATTGAAACAGATTGCGCGGGAAACTTTGTTCATTATGGAAGTTAAAAATTCTTTTTGTGGTTCCTTAACCATTGAAATGATTCCTAAACATCTTAGTTGCTGTAGGGCGTGCACGTCCATGCAATTTTGTTCACTGTAGTGCGCATATTTATCGATCTCTTTGAAATAATTAAAGAGGTGTTTTCCTTCAAGATATTATGTGGATATGGGAAGATCTAGTTAAAGGTAATTCTCAAAAAAATTTCACCCACGGACTAGTAGGAGCTCAAGCTTCCAGCATAAGAAAATTTTGACAGTGTTTTGACTCAATATCTATAGGACCCTAGAGCAATCAAACACACCCTCTAAGCCCTAACAGAAATTTACTTCTTTGAACAATTATGATTGAATGATTTGCTTTTGGCGTATCATTACACGCATTCACCAGTGCTTTTGTAAATGACTTAGATAATCTCACTATTAAAAAAGGCTCAGATATTGATCTAAATCTGCTCTAGCAGTATGGATTCATAAGAGGGTTATAAATTCTATCGACTTTCAATTTAAAATGGAAGTTGTTTTGATTTGCATTTGACTTCGTATAGAATTTTGTAGACTTGATCCTTACTTTATGGCTATGTTTGATTGGAAGGATTGGATGATGGGGTATAAGTAATACCATGAGATAATATGGTGATTGGATAGAACATGGGATTAATTTTTTGTGTGATTAATTTTTTTTTTTTTTTTGGTGTTTGGTAGGTGGGATATAAAGTGAGATAAAAGATGTAATTTGGCATGAGATGTAATAGAAAATAATTTTGGGTCTTTAGATTTTGGTAGGAAGCAAATCCGAGGGTGGGGGATATGTCATCCCACCCCCTATGGTAGTATTTATCCCCTATTTTGGGGGATATGAAGTCCAATCTGGATATCCAATACTGCAAACCAAATACATGACTAAAGTCAACTTGATTAAAAATGGTAGAATACATGTCCAATCCCCCAACCATATCAGGTAAACAAACACTGCCTATGTCTTTGATGTAGGATAACTTTTACCAATTTTAATAACCGGTTATTTAATAACTTAAGATTTGAGAACTCAATCCATCTCCTCATTGGTCTTGGTTTATTTCTAATAGCACAATGCCCTCAACATGGATTAATAATTTCTCCTTAACGTTTGGTTTACATTACTTAGGGATTGCCACTCCAAATGAATTATCCGCATTTTAATGTTCAATTGATATTGCTTCTAACTTCCACTTAATGTGATCCTTGGATCCATATTCATTTGTTTGACCATTATGTTTTATGTTGGCTATCAACCTTCAACTTACCACAAGTATCCTCCTTTTTTTGGCTTTGTGAACAACTGTGCAACAGTTCATACACTATTAATATTGGTTGAGTTCAATTATCAATGCAGAGTGAGAGAAAAAAGAGTAATATACTTTGTTTCTATATGGAACTGAAATATCAATAGGTGATGACCAATGAAAAATGATGATTTACCTCAAAAAGAAGAGGCACCAGATTGTGTTTGTTTTAATTGGAAAGCATCATGATGGGACACGAAGCATTTAATAAATTCATTCCTCTTGAATAATACATTCCCCTTAAATTGTCTTTTAGTCTCCCCTAGGATGTGTCTTTCGGTTTTTATTTTGTATTTTCTATTTAAAGGGCTTGGGTGTTGCTTTGTTAAGTAATGGTTGAATATTATGAATTGAAAGCTTGAAAGCTGATTTCCCCTTCTCTTCTTGGTGTTCTTCTTTCCCCCTCTCTCTGAGTATTTCTTTCTCTTCTTGGCTATTTCTTCTCTTCTTTGCTAAATTCTCCCTTCTTGTTTCATATCAAATTGGTATCAAAGCTAAACCTGGTTAATCAAAACTAAAACCCATCACATTTTAAATCCAGTCCAGACAACCCCAAGCCCATTAGAATTAATTGATGTACGATCAGAATCACAAAGTGTTGATTGAACACTCATAAGACACTCTATGCGAAGCCCTAGAACCAACAACTGAAGGTCCTCCAGTGCACATCCTCATTTACACCTAAAATCAGCTCCGGCGAACTCTCCCACAATTATTGCGGCCGTAAGGAGATCTCCCTGGTGAACTAGCAACTTTCGGTGAATCTCTGTTAATTCTCTAGCTTCCCAACAGTGTTCTAAATTTAAAAAAAAAAATTCAGTTTGGCCTTAAAAAAAAAAAAATCAGTTTGTAAACCATGAATCCTTTTCAACCTGATGTATTTTTTTATAATCGATAATATTGCGACAATAGGAATGATAGGATATATTACGAACATGAATAGATTAATTTGTTAGACCGATGGAATTGCTTTATGCAAGGCAACCGTTTGGTTATTGATTATGTCTCCGAATTTGATAGTTTCAAGATGAGATGCCCTATAATTGAAGATGAAATCATAACTTTGAGCCAGTTTAGTCAAGGGTTGCATGAATCTCTTAGGAGAGAACTCTTCTTTCGGGGTATCACTACTATTGATCATTTTTTTTTTTTGGTAATTCACTACTACTACTATTGACCATGCTTATACTTGTGTCCAAGAATATGAGTTGCTCCCTAGAATCCCATTGGATTGAGTAGAGGCCGCCATTATTCTTTAAACCACTATTTATTGAACCAAGTGTTCTCCCCAAATTTGAAAACAAAAGTATATTCTCGACCCTTTAGGGCCCCGCCACTAAGTGATAGAATTAAAGGAACGTTGGCTGAAGCAGTGGGCAAGCATGATTTATTTTTTGAAGAAAATGTGCAACACTTAAAATTTGATGAGGACAAGCTATAAGTGTTGGTTTATGAACCTAACCTTGAGGATTTTGAAGATGAATTTGATAATTCAATTGATGAGCCTTACATTATTTCATCATTTAATGGGGGACATATTGAAGAGCAAACTTTTAAGCCTATCTCTAAAATGATTACTTCGTTAGTTGATATTGAGTTTGACATCATGATACCACCCATGGATGCTATAAGATTACTGATATTCTTGAGATTGATTGTCAGATCGTTACAAATATTGATAATAGCTTTATTGTCATCCTTGCTTGTGTTGTGCTATCTCCTCAATTGAAACATTTGCTTCATCCTCACAATGTCTTTTGAGATTTTGTCCTCCCCATTGAAGTGCCTCTTTAACAATTTAATCTAGTTTTGTTGACATTCTTTTGGACTTAATCAAGATCGCTCATTAGAATTTAGATTTTTCCATCTTGGGAGAATTTGTAGGGAAATCATGTTCCTACCTCCCTTTACGCAAGTGCATGAGCTCTGGGAACAGTTTGAACATCCACTTTGTTTAGGGCCCGGTGATTAAAAGAAGTGCTTGATTTTTAACTCAACGGAGTCGAGTTTCTTCCCATTCTGGGAGAATTGATGGGACATCAAGCACTTAATAAATTCATTCTCCTTAAATTGTCTTTTGGTCTCCTCTAGGATAGTCTCCCCTAGGATGTGTCTTTTGGTTTGTTTTTGTATTTTCTATTTAAAAGGTTACATGGTTTGCTTGTAGGTGATGGTTGAATATTGTGAATTGAAAGTTTGAGAGCTGATTTCTCCTTCTCTTGTTGGTGTTCTTCTTCTTTTCTCTCTCTCTCTCCTTGACTATTTCTTCTTGTCTTTGTTAAATTCTCTTTCTTGTTTCACATCAAATTGGTATCAGAGCTAAACCTGGTTATTCATTGAAAAAAAAAAAAAAAAAGGTTGAAACCTATCACTGCTGCCGATCAAAGCCCTAGATCCAATATCTATGCTTATATTGTTATCCAAGATTATCCAAGAATATGAGTTGCTCACTGGGAATTCCATTGGATTGAGTGTAGGCCACCATTATTTTTCAAACCACTATTTATCAAACCAAGAGTTCTCTTCAAATTCAAAAACAAAACCATATTCTCCACCCTTTAGTGCCCCACTGTTAAGTGATACAATTAAAGGAATGTTGATTGAAGTAGTGGGCAAGCATGATTTGTTTATTGAAGAAAATATGCAAGAGTTTGATAAGGACAAATTGAAAGTGTTGGTTTATGAGCCTAACCCTGAGGATTTGGATTTTGGAGATAAATGTGGTAATTTGATTGATGAGCCTTGCATCATTTCATCATCTGATGAGGGACATATTGAAGAGCAGACTTCTGAGCCTATTTCTAAAACGATTACTTCTTTGGATGATATTGAGTCTGACGCCATGATACCACCCACAGATGTTATAAGATTACCTATATTCATGAGATTGATTGTCAGATCAATACAAATATCGGTAGTAGCTTTACTATCATTCTTGCTTGTGTTGTACTTTACTGTTTTCATCCTCACAATGTTTCTTGGGATTTCGTCTTCCCCATTGAAGTGCCTCTTTAACAGTTTAATCCAATTTTGTTCACATTCTTTTGAACTCAACAAGATCTCTCATTAGAATTTAGATTTTTCCATCTTGGGAGAATTGGTGGGTACACTAGGGTCCTACCTTCCATTATGCAAGTGCATGAACTTTGGGAACAGCTTGAATATCCATTTTGTTCATGGCCTGGTGATTAAAGGAAGGAGTGCTTGATTTTTAACTTGACAGAGTTGAGTTTCTTCCCATCCTGGGAGAATTGATGGGACATCAAGCATTTAATAAATTCATTCCCCTTGAATAATACATCCCCCTTAAATTGTCTTTTGGTCTCTCCTAGGATGGTTTTCCCTAGGATGTGTCTTTTGGTTTGTTTTTGTATTTTCTATGTAAAGGGCTACATGTGTTGCTTGTTGGTGATGGTTGAATCTTATGAATTGAAAGCTTGAGAGCTGATTTCCAATTCTCTTCTTGGTGTTATTCTTCTTCTCTCTCTCTCTAAATATTTCTCTGTCATTGGCTATTTCTTCTCCTCTTTGCTAAATTCTCTTTCTTGCTTCACATCACTTTGTATATTTGGTTTTGGGAGAGTTTTCCTTCTATTTTAGATTCCTCCCTAAAGTTTACGGATGGTTTTCATTACTTTATTTATTTATTTTTTGTTATTCTATTAACCACTATCTCAGATAGAAGTTTGAGCTGTTAGGGAGATAGAAACTTTATTAGTTACATTGATTTATCTTCTTCACGTGGCCAAACTCATTTTTTTGAAAGGGCAAATGCGCATGAGTTGCGATTATTGACATTGTTAGTGACAGTGAGGTTTGAACTTTTAGAAAACAAAGTTTTTTATGCCAGAGAGCACACACTTGACACTAGGCGCACTTGATGAGTTTTCTATGACTCTATTTACACTAAGAGCCATGTACATAAATAAGAATTGAGTTTCAATATGGGATAACACATCTATTTCTAATACTTCCCCTCAAGCTATAACATGTGATATATGTTTTATGTTTGTTACAAATATATTTTCCCTGAAAGAAATTAGCTATTGGACGACAGCATGACTTGAACAAAATTGGTTGATGGACGGCAACGGAACTATGTTAACTTCGGTTGACTTTTTACAACCTGAAACAGTTGACTAGATTGATTGGACCATCTATAGTTGATGCCATTGACTTTTTTTATGATTGGGAATCACTTCTATTGTTCAACTTTTTCCAAAAGATTTTGACTCTAGTTAGATTTTTTTATACCAACACAATAATCTAGGTGGCATGTGCTTTTTGATATAAATACAAGAAACTAAAGAAAACTATAACATTGGTTTCTTGATACAAGAACCATGGTGATGAGGGTTTCTTGATACAAACACAAGAAACTGAGCAACTGGAGTATCGTTGAAATGTCACCGGAGAGTGGTAGAAAATGGCTGGAATGCCACTAGAGAGTGACTAACAATGGATGGAATGTCACTAGTATGTGGTCACGGATTTGCTAGAATGAGGTCGCAGTGTAACCAGGATGACACTGGAGTGTAGCTGAGATGTTGAAGTGTGGTTCGGATGGTGCTAAAGTGCGGGCGAGCCTCAGAATGGCGCCAGAGTGAGGCTGAGATGGTGCCATCCGTTGGCAGAAACAACTTTGACGGAAAAACTGGAGAGCATACACTTGACACATTTGATGAGTTGTCTATGAACCTATTTAATACTAAGAGTCATGTACATAAATAAGTATTGGGTTTCGCTCTGAGACATCAATTTCTGACATAATTCAACTTTTGCCAACTTTTGTACTATATTAAATTGTTAGCTATCATCTTACTTAAAAGTTTTAGTTGTTAGAAATAGGGACAACTTTATTATTTGTATTAATTATTTTCTTTCTTGTAACAATTTTTTTTTTCAAATAGAGTTTTTGATATCTTCTGCATGCGACATGCATATAAAATTGTTCCCCTTTGGGACTTTCTAATGTTCTTTCTCATCAGAAGAAAAGTACAAGTGTGATTCTTGAAAGCAATAATAGGAGGTCAAATTGTCCTCTTGTGCTGTCTTAGATGCTGAGGCTACCTGATAACTTAATAAAACATAATAGGCCAAATTGGATATTATTCTGCAAAATGTTTTGCAGAATCTGATTGATCTGTCTGGTTTAGCATTATGACTTGTGCAGAAATGAATAATGAGGCTGGCCTTATGCAAAATTTAAAAGGTATCAATGGGTTTTCCTCTGACCAGGTTAAACTTTTAACTATCAGGATGCTTTCCAAATCTGCTTAAATAGCATTTATTCCACGTGCTTCTAGACTTTTTAGGAGACTGAGAAGTCTTCAAGGTGACTGCTGTGTTTTAAGATAGCATCTTATCCATCCTCGTTTCCAACCTCATCTTTGCAACAATCTCTAGACCACACTATAATCTGATCTTTCTTCTCTTTCTACTTTGACAACACGGAGTCTTCTAAATTAGTATGAACCACATTCCTTGTAGACCATTCATTTTACAATAAATACCATATGCTGATTCGTAGGTTTGTCCAATATGCTTTAGTTGTAAGCACTACTAAAATCCAATTTATTCTGTTTTTCGTGGATTGCTGCTCTTTTTTTTCTCCCCTTTGAAATTACATGTACATGAAATTTCATTAATGAGTTCCAAATTCTAACATATTTTCCCCCTCCAGTTGGAGAAGGAAGCTCTTGTTAAAGGAGTTCCAATAGGACACACTATTGATATAGAGATTCCTCCTCCACGCCCTAAAAGAAAACCAAGCAATCCTTATCCGAGAAAGAGGGGTGTGGGAATGCCTACTCCACAGGTGGGAGCAAAGGATGGGAAACATTTATCATCACTTTCTTCTTTCTGCATGAGTAAACAAATACTGGACTTGGAGAGAGAGCCACTTCCTGAGGTACATTTGTTCCCTGTGTTCTCTCTTTTTCTTGGTTCTATTATCCTTAAAATTGCTTGGTAATTAATTTATGGCACACTTCCTCGAGTGCTCTGAGCATGTGTTTTTTGTTTTGTTTCTTTTTTTATTTTAATTTCTAAAATTCTTCAGCCTATTTATTGTTATTAGAAACCTGGTGGAGATGAAAGGCCAGGAAATGCAAAAGAAACCCAGGATGAGGACAATTGCTCTGAAGTTTTAACTCTTTTCCGCGAAGCTCCCTGTAACTCCTTATCTTCAGCAAACAAAGATTCCATGCCAACACCTGTGGCACCCAGAAATTCATGCAGTTTTAAGGAGTTTGTGCCGATGATGGTAGGTACACGGGATGAAACAAATGAATCTTATGTCTCTGGAAATCAGGCAACGGCTAAATTTGATGCAAAACAGGCTTTTCAGTATAATGGAACAAATAACACCTCAAACTTTGATTTTGCTAACCATTCACATGAGAAATTGGTTCAAGGCAAGAAAGATGAAAAAGTGAGCCAGCCTGAAAATATTGAGGCATTTCTGTCAAATGATCTGCAAGCAACACAAAACTACCCAAGACATGTTCCTGTGCATGTTCTAAATGGGAGCCAAGGAATGAGCACTCAAAATGTTTCACCAGATATGTCATGCCAAGAGTCCATACTTCACCAAATAGGAGGAATTCATGGACACCCAAACCTATTCACAAGTACAGCTGCATCTGCAACCACTAAACACCATACTAATGTGTCAAGATCTTCCTTTCATCAATCATTTCCTCCTTTTCATCCTCTTTTCACCCCAATCCGTGACAATCAAGATAACTATCAATCGTACATCAATGCTTCCTCCACCTTTTCAAGTCTTATTGTATCTACCCTTGTGCAAAACCCTGCAGCACATGCTGCAGCTAGCTTTGCAGCTACATTCTGGCCTTGTGCAAATATGGAAGCTTCCGCAGATTCTCGTATGGGCACTTTAGGAAGCTTCCCATCAAGGCAGATTAATCCAGCACCTAGTATGGCAGCTATTGCTACGGCTACAGTAGCAGCTGCAACAGCTTGGTGGGCAGCCAATGGACTGCTGCCCTTGTGCACACCTTTCCACACTGGCTTTACTTGCACTCCTGCATCCACAGCAGCAGCTCCGACAGATGCTGGTCTTGCTGCCACACGAAATAATGATAATAGAGAAACAGCTTCTCATGACCTTCACTTGCAAAATCAGCAGCTGGACCCAGAATATTCTGACGCTCTGCAGGAACAACGTTCTGCTTCTAAATTATCAGACTCGGAGGAAAGTGAAGGTGGAAAACCAAATTCTGGGTTGGCTGCTGCTAATCACGAGAAAGTTGTAGCAGTTACTGAGCCTAACGATTCAAACAAGACAGAGAGCAGAAAACAAATGGATCGTTCATCTTGTGGTTCCAATACAGCTTCAAGCAGTGAAGTGGAGACAAATGCGTTGAACAAGAACAAGAAAGATAAGGAAGATTCAAAGGAACCTGATGCGAGCCATCCAGCTGGTGACTCCATTAACCGTCGTGGTAGAAGCTCCAGCAGCACAAATGATTCGTGGAAGGAGGTCTCCGAAGAGGTAACTGAAAATTTTATGCTTCTATATATGACTTATGGACTGGTTGCTTTCATATCCCTTATTGCTGTTAATTTCACTTTATTTGCAGGGTCGGTTGGCCTTTCAGGCACTTTTCTCTCGGGAGGTATTGCCGCAAAGCTTTTCACCACCACATGATTTGAAGAATAAGGTATATCAGAAGAGCATTGAAAATGACAAGCACAACTTAGATGAGAAAGCTGAAGTTGCATCAAAATTAGACCTCAACTGCAAGACATGGGGACCTTGTTCCAGTCATCAGCCAGTGGAGAACAGCACATGCTTAAGAGGTGAAAACAATGGGGAAGGACTGCTTTCCATGGACCTTGGTTATGGAAAGCTCAAGCCTCGCCGAACAGGGTTTAAGCCGTACAAAAGATGTTCTGTAGTGGCCATGGAGAGCAAGGTGGCAAACGCCGGTAGCCAAGGTGAAGAGAATGGCCCCAAGAGAATACGCTTGGAAGGAGAGGCTTCAACTTGATATGTTGTGATAATGCATGCAATTTACAAGGGAAACAACCCATTGTTGTAGCATGTCTTCTCTTACTCTAGTCCCTCGGCATTTTCCTTTCTGGTAATTAATTTGTCTAGTCTTGAAGCTCACGAAACTTTATCGTGCTGGTGCGTGTACTATATGCATTTACGTGTACTTTTCTTTAAGCTATGTAGATGGACTTAAGAACTCCCGTAATTTGATACTTCCTGAAAACACCAGACTCCCTTGAATAGTTTTAAAAATTGGAAGGATGTGAATGGGCCTTGCTCTGGGCTCTCCCTTTCCAAGTATAGATGTTTGTTCTAATTAGAAAAATAAAAGCCTCTCTCTTTTTCTCCATTCTTGCTCCTTTTAGCAGGTTGTATTTTATTCTAACTGTATCTCAGCACCACTGACAAGTTGAGGACGCACGTTTGTCTACTATTGTCCACGGGGTAGTGAATTTATCTTCTGTGAGGAAACTTTGTTCAAAGTAGCAATGCCAAGGTACTTGATTATTTATCAGTAAGTCGTTTAAGGAATATCTAATGTGCTGCTGGGTTGGAGATTTCTGTGCGGCGGTGGTATTCTTTCATATTCAGTACTCTTAGATTTAGATGCTGGCATTATTAAAACCCCTGCAGGTGGAAGGTGTTAGAAACTATGTTTGGAATCAGTCAGTATTTTGATAAAATCACAGAAAGGAGAACTCACAATTTGAGAAAACAAATTTAAAGTAAATTTCGATCAAGCCTATTATTAAGCACTATATTTTTAAACTGAATTTGACCCCCGCACTTTTAGTTTCAGTAGACATTAGTCTCTCAAGATATAATGATCACAACATACAAAAAGAAACAGTAATTTATTTATCCTAGCGAATCAACTCTTTGTTTGTACTATTTGTATGTAAAAAAAAATTTTGTATACAGATTTTTTATTCAAAAAACTCTCGTCATTTTTTATATAAAAAGAATGTTTAAACAGATAGTGTCTATTAGAAAAATAAACACACACCAGTCATACTTCTTGGGAGAGAGAGACATATCTCTTGATCTGTTGGGAAGGGAAGTGTTTGTTAAAAAATAAAATAAAATTTTAACCTGACCTACACCCAAGTATTAACATGGCCCCAACCCAAGTCCAATATGGATTGGACAACTCACATGAGTGACATGGACTAACCCACCTAGGTCTTTATACTTACCATATATGGGTGCTCCTTATATCTCTTCCTTTTTTCTAATTTTAGCATATATAAATTTATGAAAATTTTCATAAATTTTTAATGTGGGACAAATTCACTTTTCATGTTGTCAAGGTTCCTACTTTGAAGCTAATTTTCATTTAATTTATTCATGATTTCAAACAATTAAATATAAAATTATAAAGCTCACATAGAATATTTTCAATTTCAGGTAGAATATTTTCAATTGTACATTGTTTTAACAAACCGGCAGACATGTGGAAAGTAATAAAATTACAGTTCCTAAACCTTAAAATTGTGTTTGTTTCTTCAGCAAAAAGAGTAATATAATATAGTTTTGCTCCGAAAGCTAGTATTCTTAGAACCGAAACAATTCAAAGCATGGTTTTAAAAACTAGATTGGACCGGCCGGTTCAACCGAGAATCGATCCAAGAAATAATTCGGTCAACTAGTAAAATCTGGTAGAGAGTTGAACTGGTGTCAATTTTGTCGGTTGAACCGGGTCATTTTTTTTAATTTTTTGGATGATAAAATAAATAAATTAGCATGCACTAGTAAAACTCGGTGGAGAGTTGAACCAACCTAAAACCGGTGAACCGGTGAACCGGCGAACCGGTGCCGGTTGAACTGGGCTATTTTTTTTTTATTCTTTTGAATGGTAAAATAAATAAACTAACATGCACTATCCTAGAATCAAACCTGTGACTATTTTGTGGTAAAGTATTATTATCCCATTGAACCACTGATACTTATTATTTCTTATTTTTGCTTAGTTTTACTTATATAATATATTAATTTTAAGTGATTTTATTTTACAACACATTTTGTTGACACTTTTTATTATTAAAACAAAATAGAGTAGAAGAATATGTATAAAAATATAAATTTTTAAAATTATTATATAATTTTAACATATTTTTATATTTTATTTATATATTTAAATATATTTATGATGTCACAATTCAACTCTAATTCAATTTCGATTGAATCACTAATTTGTGATCTTATCATTTTTTTCGATTCAATAAACGGTCTGATTTTTAAAACATTGGTTTAAAGTATGGGGCGGACTTCCGCATGGCAGGCCTACTGAAGGTGGCTAATAATTATGAAGGGTACATGCTTGCATTTTATCAAATGCAATGCATCACAAGCAAACAGTATATACATTGAATTTGGAATCATTTTTTTTTTTTTTTTTATAGAACTCTCGTTAAACTAGAAATTGAATTAAACTATTCTATCTAAACCAATTTGTTTGGATTTTGAGAAATTGAATTGATATAGAAAATAATGCCCAAAAAAATGTTTGGAATGTAAAATTGAATAAAACTAATAAAAGGTAAAAAGGTAAGGATTAGTCATAAATTTATACTTTTTATGAGTTTTTTTAAAGTTTCAATAATTCTAATTATAATTTAATTTGCCAAATTTCTTTTAAGTTTTTAATAATTCTAATTCAATTCAACGATTATGAATTGACCATTGAAATCATATTTGAAAATGGCTTGATTTAGAAATTTAAGAACAATTTAGAGAATAATAGAAATCACATGCATTCATTATGTCAAAAATAAGTTTTCTTTGTAATGAATCACAAAAATGTATAGAGACAGCAACACACGTATAGACTAGAAATGCACGCTATCCAAGCATTGAATATGGCAAGGCATTAGGTTTATCAATAAAGAATCGAGCATTATATGCAAACTTAAGGAATTTAATATAAATCAATCATTAAAAAAAAATTTTTTAGCGATGTTGCGGCAAAACATTACTCCCATCGATAATTTAAAAAAATATAGTATTTTGTCAAAAGTTAAAAATTCAAACTAACAAATCAAAAGAAACATATTTCGTAGTAGATTACTCAAAAGTTATATTTTTTGTGTGTGTAAAAAATTTTAATTTTTTATAATTAGTTTTTTAATTTTTTATTGATTTAATATATTTATCTTTTATAATTTGAAAGAACTTAAATATATAAAAAAAATAATTTTAATCATTTTAGTAAAATTCAAAAACTTTCAAAGTACCAAAAGTTAATTTTTTTTTTTTTTTTTTAGAGTTCTTGTACGAAGACTAAAATAAAAAATTCAGATAGTATTTTCTATACAGCAACCGATTCTTTTACACACGTCTAGGGAGTCAAAATCTTTGCCACGTCCTCAATTCGACGGTTGGAACTTCCGGGTCAATTCTTTTACCCGCTCCGTCTTGTTCGCGCTTACGGTCTGTATTCAGATTGACGTCGACGTTAAAACCCTGCGAAATTGCTTTTACCGTCCGAGAGCTGAGAGAGAGAGAGAGAGAGAGCAATGGAGTCCAACCGAGGTGATGCCTTCGATTCTCCGTGAACTCGAGAATTTGAAGTCTGCGAAGTTTGACATCGAGCGCCGAATTTCAGTTCTCGAAGCTCAGCTTCGCGATATCGATGAAAGGAAAGATGAGAATGAGACCAATTCGATTAGTTCGCGTCCTGCACTGTCGAATGGAGACTCAGGTTTTGGACATGGATTGTCGCCGGATATGATCTACAGATATAGTCGTCACCTCCTGCTTCCCTCTTTCGGTGTTCAAGGTTTGACTGCAAGTCACTTCTTTCTCCCTATATCTGTCTGTATCTATATGTGTTTAAATACAAACGCTATTGATTACATGTTTTGATTCAGTTCTTAGTATTGTTCTAAATTATTATAGTGAATGTTCAGGACTCTGCAATTCATGAAATGTGAGTCTTAATTCTGAACTCAAAATATTGAGTAATAACTAAGAAGAAAATTTGTGCAAGGGCACTAAGAGTTGGTTACTAACATTGACTTGCTTGTGAGTCCATTTAACTTGGTTATGGTGTTACCATCTGTGAGGTATAAAAATAGCTTGCCCAACCACAAGAGTGGTCTGCCAACCAAAAATTGCACCCCCCGATCAGGGAGATATATTATGGTTAAATTGGGACTAGATAGTTTGTTAGTTATGTTGTATAGTTACTTTATGTACAACACTTTCACACGGCTCCCGAAGTTTACATCATCTGGCATTTAATATTAGCCACCCACTTCCACTTTAAGTCACATCAAGATAAAGTGATAGTCAAATCAACAAAAAGTAAGACAGACACTCCATCTATAAATACCAAAAACTAAGACAGTGTAAGTCTCTCTTTTCGGCTCCTTTTTCTCGGATCTTCTTCTCTCTCTCTTTATTTACATAAGCTTATATCTATACAAGAAACTGACTTAAGCATCAGAGTGTTCTTGGTCGGGGACCAACTCCGACCGCTTTATTTTACTATATTCTTGCTTGCAGGCCGCCGGGAGGGGATTCTAATGAACAAGGGAGAGAAGGGGTCTACGGAGAAGAAGGTAAAAATATTGCCGAACATTTGGCGCCCACCGTGGGGCTCGTATTTGTGCCCATCTAATAGATCTACCAAGATTGACTCTCTCTGTCACTACTGTAAGCATTTCTTTAATTGCCGTTAGAAGCATCTTTTCTACAACTAGCAAAAGCATCTCTTCTATTGTTGCGGGAGCACTTGTTCAGTTTAGTATCGCCAGGGGCATTATTCACTCACTGGGGGCATGATTTAGCTTCAGGGGGCATTTTTATCCGCAATGAACAGATACGTACTTTCTATTTATTTATTTTTGGCAAGTCTTGTCAAAATCTGTGCTGTTATTATCAAAAAGGTTATACGTGTGTGTGTGTGTAGTCATCCAAACGGCATCTCTAATACATTTGCCGAGCAAACAATGAATTGTCATCTTGAAGTTGAAGCCGAGCAAACAGTGGAAGAAACATATCTGCTCCCGACCAAACAAAAAAAAATAAATAAATAAATAAATAAATATGCATGTTGTTAATTGAGAAGGAACATAAGCAACCAGACCCATATTTGAGGGGCAGGAACAATTTCTCACAGTCCTATATAAAGTCTTTATATTCTTATATTCTTGTTTCTTGAACATGTTGAGTGAAAACGTCAACTCCTTGAGCAACTTTAAAGAAGAAGTTGAAATGCAAAGGTCTGTACTGCTATTTAGAAAAGCTGCTGACCAAGGTGACTGACTTCCTGAGTAAAGCGCCGTATTCCAGAATTACCCGAGCATCAACTGTATGGCGTGTTCTGCTTTGCTTTCTTTCAAACATAGTTATGAGTTTAACTTTATTTTATTTGAAGTTAGCATGTATATTAGTTGACTAAGAATTCTACACTTTTATCCGAGCATTGTTGGCTTATTACTTGTATGTATACAGTATTGCCAAAGCAAGATGTCTATGCTAATTGAATCATTGAGCATAACCAGAACCTATATCTAAGGCACGAGCGGAGTATTTAATTGTTAGCCGAACAATTTGTACGAGGTTGAGCAGTTCTTATGTAGGAGTATCTTTCTTACTACTTTGTTGCCGAGCAAAAGTATATCTAATGTAGGTATTATTCGACTATTTGTTATTGTTGAAAGTTTTTGCAGATAAGTATTACGGAAGAACAGTTGTAGACACAATGAAAGAAATTACTCTATCAATGAAAGAAATTACTCTAGCTTCAGAGACATGCATAAAATTAAAGGATTATCGAAAGGAGCCACGTTCGGTTTTCCGAACGTTGGTACAGAAAGGGAGCCACACCCCCTTGGGGTGTCGGTTCGGCCCCGATTTATTGACTAACCGGGTTTCTCTTTAAATCAGGATTCAGTTCCTTGGTTTATTGAAAAGAATTATCAAAAGCGCATCCAACTGGCTTGTCCCAATTGTGACAACCCCGGTTTATTGACTGACCGGGTTTCTCTTTAAATCAGGATTCAGTTCCTTGGTTTATTGAAAAGAATTATCAAAAGCGCGTCCAACTGGCTTGTCCCAGTTGTGGCAACCCCGGTTTATTGACTGACCGGGTTTCTCTTTAAATCAGGATTCAGTTCCTTGGTTTATTGAAAAGAATTATCAAAAGCGCGTCCAACTGGCTTGTCCCAGTTGTGACAACCCCGGTTTATTGACTGACCGGGTTTCTCTTTAAATCAGGATTCACTTCCTTGGTTTATTGAAAAGAATTATCAAAAGCGTGTCCAACTGGCTTGTCCCAGTTGTGACAACCCCGGTTTATTGACGACCGGGTTTTTCTTTAAATTAGGATTCAGTTCCTTAGTTTATTGAAAAGAATTATCAAAAGCGCGTCCAACTGGCTTGTCCCAGTTGCGACAACCCCGGTTTATTGACTGACCGGGTTTCTCTTTAAACTAGGATTCAATCCCCCAGTTTTCTGAAAAGGATTATCAAAAGGAACCACGCTCAGCTTGCCGAACGTTGGTACATTCCCGGTTTATTGACTGACCGGGTTTCTCTTTAAATCAGGATTCAGTTCCTTGGTTTATTGAAAAGAATTATCAAAAGCGCGTCCAACTGGCTTGTCCCAGTTGCGACAACCCCGGTTTATTGACTGACCGGGTTTCTCTTTAAATCAGGATTCACTTCCTTGGTTTATTGAAAAGAATTATCAAAAGCGCGTCCAACTGGCTTGTCCTAGTTGCGACAACCCCGGTTTATTGACTAACCGGGTTTCTCTTTAAACTGGGATTCAATTCCCCAGTTTTCTGAAAAGGATTATCAAAAGGAGCCACGCTCGGCTTGCCGAACGTTGGTACATTCCTGGTTTATTAACTGACCGGGTGTTCTCTTTAAACTGGGATTCAATTCCCCAGTTTTCTGAAAAGGATTATCAGAAAGCTCTATATGAAAGCACAACTTTGGCACAGAAAGCAAAAGCTCCAAAAAAGCCAAAGCTCTCAAGAAGCAAAAGCTATGATTAAGGAAGCTTGCCATTGCGCAAAAAGCAAAGCTCTCATATTCATATAAAAACTAAAGGTAGCCGACCTCGCAAAGCTAAGTTTATCTTAGAAAGCTAGTTCCCGAGCATATTTTTGGCTCGGCTTATCTCCGAAAGCTGGTTCCCAAGCATATTTTTGGCTCGGTTCATCTCGGAAAGCTAGTTCCCGAGCATATTGTTGGCTCGGTTGGCTCGGTTTATCTCAGAAAGCTAGCTCCTGAGCATATTTTTGGCTCGGTTTATCTCAGAAAGCTGGTTCCCGAACATATTTTTGGCTCGGTTCATTCTATTCTAAAGTTTGCTCCCGAGCAAATGCTGGTCGGGTTATTACCAAAAGCATGTCCCAACCAAATTCTGGTTGGGTTATTTACAAAAGCCAGTTCACCAGTCTATTTTGGTTAATTTTACTACAAAAAGTATATTCTTTTGGCTCGGTTCATTTCAAAAAGCTAATTCCTGAGCATGTTTTGGCTCGGGTCATCTCAAAAGCATTTTCCTGAGGTTGTTTAACTCGGTTTATATTAGAAAGTTATGTCTCGACCTTATTCAGGTATGGTTGTCTTCAAGAGCATTTTCCTGAGATCATTTCTGAAAGCTATTTCTCAAGCATATTCGAAAAGTATATTGTGATGGTTGGATTCAATTTGAAAGTATATTATCAAGCGCTTTATGGTGAGATCCAATTCAAAAGCCTATCTACGAGTATAAGCATATTCCCGAGCATATATCCCATGCCGAGCATATTTCTGTAAAGTTTATTGCAAAAGGCTAATTCCCAATCATGAGGAAATCCCATGCCGAGCATGTCCACAGTATGCCGAGCATATTGAAAGGTATAAAGCTATATAGAGCATATTCTTCCTCAAGCATTGTTCAAGCAAGTTCTTCCCCCGAGGAAAGTTATCCCGAGCAAATGAGCAAAGGTACTAATGAGCAAGTGTACTAATGAGCAAGTGTATCTCCTAAACAAAGCTAGTCCAGAGCATGCTAAAAATACTCTCGAGCAAAGTCTAAGGAATATCTTTTGGTCGGCTTTCTCTCTCAAGCTTGGTTTGAAGCATATCTTGAGCTCGGCTCTCTCTAACGAAATCTAAAGCACCCCGAACTCGGCTCTCTCTCTCCAGCAAGGTCTAAAGCGCATCTGAGCTCAGCTCTCTGCAGAAAGTTTAAAGTGCACCCGAGCTCGGCTCACTCCAGCAAAGCATGGTTTTCCCGAGCAAAGTCTAAGGTATGTCTTTTGCTCGGCCCTCTCTCTCCAACTAAGTCTATTGCTCTCCCGAGCTCGGCTCTCTCTCCAACTAAGTCTAATGCTCCCCCGAGCTCGGCTGTTTCCCTCGAGTAACATATAAAGCATATACCAAAGCATGGTCTTCCCGAGCAAAGTTTAAGGCATATTAAAAGCTCGGCTTCCTTTCCCGAGCATGGTTTAAGGCACATCATGAGGTCGGCTGCATCCTCCCTGAGCAAAGCATCACTGAGTAAATTAAAACACATCTCTAAGCAAGGTAACAACTATGTTAAACTAGCCCCGAGCAATGTTGTTTGTCATTAAAAGTATCCTGAACAAGGTGAAGGTATTCCTAGATGAGGCTATTACTCTGCAAAAGTATTCCCGAGAAAAATTTTCAAAGTTTAAACACTTACTTATGTTGAAACGAAACTACAGTTAGCATATCCGAGGGAAAAAGTCCAAAAAAGTGATGAAGATGAGCTTATTTTGGAATTCTGACCATGACAAACCACCGTAGGTTGTTTGGTCACATAGATCTCGAAAAAATACATGAAATAGACACCAAGATCACCTAAATCGGACACCCGAGCAGAAAGTTATGACCATCTAAAGTTTTCACATTATCAAGCCCAATTTAGTTTGGTTTTCTCTCTTCTTATACTCCTGTTAGCACCATTGAGAGTATTTGCAACCTAGCAAATCATATTTCACTAATTTCTCTCACCTTTGTGATGATTGAACCCTGATTACGTTCAGATAGAGTTAACGAAGCCTTGATTTTGGCTCCCTGATCGAGCAAACAGTGAATACAAAGTTGCATCCTTATTTATGGATGCTCAAGTTCTTTCATATGATTTTAGCTGGAGTGTTAAAGTATTCTCAATACACTTGTCATCCTCAGCGACATCCAAAGTTGATGAAGAGCAACTTTTTGTGGCCAAGCAATCTGCGTGCCGAGCAACTTTTTGCCGAGCAGCTTATGCAAGCTTGACAAGTAAAGAAAGGTTACCCACATAAATGTCCATTAATTATACTGGAAGATTGGTCGGTCAGTAGTCAGCACAAGACCGAATTCATTAATTGTTTCAGTATAAGATCAAATTTGAAGGGGGAAGAAAGAGGAGGGCTTGTACAGCTATGCAAGGCTTTCAACTCTATATACATATATACATATATAGGTTCATTATTACATGCATGTGTTGCCCTCGCAAAGATTGCCCAACCCATAAGTATGGTCAAGAGTAGCCCCCGCCTACGGCAAACTGATATTGGGACAAGTCGGCCGATCGCTCTGCTGAAGACACATCATTTCTTCAAGATAATTACCTCTTCTTCGTTTGTTACGCATTCAAAGCTAACCGTCTATTGCAACCGCTCAAATGCCAAATGGTTTTTGAAGAACTATTCAGAACTATATTAAGCCTACCAACGCGGTAAAAGTAAACTAAGGTTCTCGGGTCAACATCCGTACTATGTCAAACAATCCTGCAGACAAAAGGTTATTCAAAAATAGAATCAAATCATATCGTTCAAGTTTTTTAGAGTTCGATAATCAAGCTCAAGCTCGCCTCGTCTTACTTGATTTAGGAAGGCCAGGTGCATCAATACATGTGAGGTAGTAAAGGTATTTTCATTACAATGATACAAGCATGATTCTATCTTTGCATCTCATAAAAAGTATAAACTGTTTACACTGTTGTTGAAGTATATCTATGCAATGCTGCATACTTCCATTGTTGATGGATTTCAATTTTTGAGCTCATATTGTTTATTTTATACACGGAAAGGATAAAAGTTTACGAAGTTTTACTCTACTTTACTCTGCTCGGGTAATAAATTATCCCGACCAGAGTGGGGGCATAATGTGAGGTATAAAAATAGCTTGCCCGACCACAAGAGTGGTCTGCCGACCAAAAATTGCACCCCCCGATCAGGGAGATATATTATGGTTAAATTGGGACTAGATAGTTTGCTAGTTATGTTGTATAGTTACTTTATGTACTACACTTTCACACGGCTCCCGAAGTTTACATCATCTGGCATTTAATATTAGCCACCCACTTCCACTTTAAGTCACATCAAGATAAAGTGATAGTCAAATCAACAAAAAGCAAGACAGACACTCCATCTATAAATACCAAAAACTAAGACAGTGTAAGTCTCTCTTTTTGGCTCCTTTTTCTCGGATCTTCTTCTCTCTCTCTTTATTTACATAAGCTTATATCTATACAAGAAACTGACTTAAGTATCGGAGTGTCCTTGGTCGGGGACCAACTCCGACCACTTTATTTTACTATATTCTTGCTTGCAGGCCGCCGGGAGGGGATTCCAATGAACAAGGGAGAGAAGGCGTCTACGGAGAAGAAGGTAAAAATATTGCCGAACACCATAAGATCTTCAACCCTTAGTTATTACTTATTAGTTTTCAACTAACAGTGTTGTGTTAGCTTAAGAAAGAGCTATATCTTGTTTGCATTTTCAATATATTATTCTCAAGGAGTAATCGTACATGTGCTTCAGGCTTGAATGTGTACCATTGAAAGAATGGAGCAGAGAAAGAAACAATTAAAACGGCTAGAGTGGTGCTTAATATGAATTTTTAGCACCGTTATCTTATAAGTCCACGCATTTATTTTCAAAATTAATAAATTATAGATTATGTATAGGTTTGACAGGCTTATTTGTATTATTCGATATAGTACTCAATTCTGCATGTGTAAGTTTTCCAAATATTAACCATTTTAATGTCTTTTTATGCGGCCTCTTGTATCAGGTGCTGCATTAGGATTGGAAGGGCAGGTAAAAATAGCTGCTGCAGTTTCCAAACTAATTGAGATATGGGCATGTCGAAATCTTTATATCTATTTGGGACTGCAAAACCTTCTTCTTTTTTTATTTTTATTTTTGGGTGATAGGTAGGTTCGAATTCTCATTATAATTGTGTCCTCAAATCATTTGTGTAGCTTACAGTTTACAATTACAATGGTGGTAGCCAGTCCAAGCCTCAATATAAGGATGGTTGCATTAGATTGCTGGCTGCTAGCTTGAAACCTTGTCAGACCCCACATGAATAGAATATTCGTAATATGTGATGCTTGGGCATGCCCTGAGAGCCCACTAATTTATAATCCAAATCTTATCTTGTCCATGCTGCTATGCATTTCAATTTCATGACAAAACTTTCTTTTTGTCCCCTTAGTCACCATCGATTTACATTGATAAGATAGAATGGGACTTGAAGTCCATCAAAATTGCCTTTTAGAATATTTCATATTTACTTCTCACTTTATAATTAAAAAACCAACAATAAACTTACGCAGTATCTGTATTTCTGGTGTCTATCCCCAAATTTCTCAACGCATCTCATGCTACGTTTTTGTATGGGTCAAGATCGGAGGGAAGTCATTGCAATGCGAAGTCTGTGGAGAAAATGCAGCCTTCGCTCAACAACAATTTCAAGAATTTGATTATGAGAAATTCACACAATCTCCCCTCTCCACGGTGGGGTTGTGTTCTTTTATTTCTCTCCACGGCTGCTTGTGTCCTTTTATTACCTATACATGGTGCACTTTGTGTTTTGATTAGCTTGCTTTAGATTTGTTTGTTGTTATGACCAGAAATTTGCTAATATCTCTTCCCTTGACCTTGACTAATATTTTTTTTTTTGACAATCCCTACACATGCGCTTTTGTAGACCTCATTGCATTAAGGGCTTTATATTAACTCTCCACTTGTTAGCTTTTTGTCACTAGAATGTAATAAAATTTATTCTGGACTTGAGCTTGGAGAAATAACCAAATCAATGAAAAAGTGGACATGGTAAATTACAAGTTGACAGCATAACGCAACCATATTGTATTGTGGTAGATATTGTGAATCTTATGCAAATTGAATTAAGTTGGCATTTGTCAATGTCAGTAGTACTACTGATAGTGATTCTATGTATAACCCAAATGTTGTCTTTTTGGTTTCATTTACTGTTTGTCTTATGGAGCTGTTGGTTAGTTGGCACTCTTAATTAACCCCAGTTTGTCCTCGAATTAAAAGGCAACCAAACTTGATCATTGGTTAAAACTGTACATGTTTTATTTATTTAAAAAAGATCATATTTGTGGTGCATTTGTGGTGCATACATTGCCCTTTTTTTTCCTCACCCTATGCCATATAAAACAGTTTCAGAGATTTAAAATTTCTGATCTTCCAATTGTTTGCAGTCTCCGTCGAAGTTAAACCTCATTCCCACAGAAGCTAGAATGAGCTGTAAGGAATACAATGGGAGAGTTGTTAAAGGAAAAGTGCACATATTGGTTGATGTACGACCAGCACACCACTTCAAAATTGTCTCTTTTCCCAAGTCCTTGAACATCCCACTGTCGAATTTAGAAGCTAGATTGGCTGAAGTAACTTAAGCCTTGAAGAAAAAGGAAGAGCATGGGGGAATTGGTACCGCTGTTTCGGCTGCTTCTGTGTGTGTAGTATGCAGGAGGGGTAATGACCCACAAAGGGCAGTTCAGTACCTTCACAAGATTGGTTTCACTGCTGCAAAAGATATCACTGGGGGGACTCAAGGCATGGGGCCGTGATGTAGATCCGAATTTCCCTGCCTACTAGCGGGCATTCTTATTTGTGACGTGAAACGTTGGGGATTTATAATCCAATTTTGAGTGTTTCTTATTGTAATCTCTAAAACGTCACTAGTTGCGAGTCACGTGCTACGCACGTGTCTATTATTGTAAAATATTGAAAAATATATGTTTTTTATTTTTGTAGGAAAAAAATATATGTATTTTTAGAAATCATATTGCAAATGAATCAATGTGACAATTGAAAAAAAAAAAAACATTGTAGTGAAGGAAAAAAATAATAAACATACTTATTTCATAAAAGACAATATGATACTCATATTTTCAATTAGAGATATAAACAAAATTACACAAATGATAATAGTAAAGGGATTTTATAAATACAGTTATAATATTCTCAAGAGAGTAATCATTGAAAAATAAATATAAAAAAATAATAATCATTGAGAAATAAATATAAAAAAATAATAAATAGATTCGAGAGAGAACATTAAAAGAAATAAGGTAAATTACATATAAGTTCTCTTAATATTTAAAATTTATATAAATTTTTTATTTTCAAAAGTTACTAACTTATGACCCGTTTCGTTAGTTTAAACCTTAACTCTGTTAAAATATTTATTGTGATGACAATTTTACCCTCAACTTAATTAAATTAATCATAAATAAAACAAATACATTTATGTACTTTCCTTGGTTTCCTTGTGTATATGTGTATGAGTTTACTTTCTTTTGGAAATCACTTTATAGACAAAGTGACCTTCATTGTTGGGGTAAGCTATAGACAAACTAGCCTCCATTGTTGGGGTAAGCTTCCTATCTAACAGTTTACTAATAATTTTGCTTGCAAGTGCACGAGAACAGACTCTGCGAAATTTGGAGGAATTGCTTGAAGAGCTTATGGCGATAGCTATAAGTCATTCTTTCTTTTGTCATTAATATGAATTATAACCGTTCAATGGAAACTTATCTTGACTGCAAACATCTGTTTTCCTGAGTGGTACCATAATAATTAGGAAGGAAACACACATAAAAGCATGACGACAAAACGATGTTAAAAAAAAATAAAAAAAAAATAGAGAGGGGGAGGGGGGAGAGAGAGAGAAGGCTAGCAGGCCTCCTTTCCATTACTCTGAATTCCTCTAGATGGTTGTTACTCATATACTTGTTGCTTTTTGTTTTTCTAAATCTAATATCAACTTATTTTGTGCATTTTTTTTTCTTTCTTTTCCTTTTGAACCTAAGAGGGTTAGCAAGAGAAAGGATCGCTTCATAATTGATCTCAATCCATTCCGTGATTAGGAACAGTACAAGGTTCACTACAAAAAATATTGGATTTCTCAGCCGCCTAAAGCAGTCGAGAAAAACCCTTAAAGCGGTCGAGAAAAGTTTTGTCGACTGCCTAACGACCGCTTACTAGCAGTCGTATTTGCTGGGGTCAAGAAAATGAATATTCGACTGCCTCAGGGCGGTTGACAAAAAGTTTCGTCCGCCAAAAAACGGTCGACAAAAACGATCTTAATCGTTCGTATTATGGCAGTCGACTAAGGACTTTCTCAACTGCTATCAGGCAGTCGACTAAAGTGTTTTTCCTTAAAAAAAAAAAGGCAATTTCATTTCAAACTAGAAGAACCACTGTACATTTATATAGCAAAACCTGTACATTGATTATACATGTATATATACTAAGATGAAATTAAAATTATCTAACAAAAATTCTAAATTGAAATAAAATATGTAGCAAAAATATGCATAACATTGAGGAATTTAACTAAAAACACTTTGAAAACAAAACAACGTCCCCTTGCGTCTCCTTGCATTCTTTGTAATCGACCTCAAAACAATTTGAGAACCATCGAACCTAAAAGGCACAAAACAATTATATTAAAAATGTCATATGTTTTATGAATATAAAAATAAATGCTAACTCAATCTTACCGAGGGCCATTCCGGGCCCGCCGTGATTCAAATTCAAGCCTTGTATGCTCCCACAGTTTCTGTGTATATTCTTTGAACAATAGTGGTCTATCTATATAATTGAAGCTTATACAACTATGTAAATAGATCACAAAAGGAATTATAAAGAATTAATTACAAAGCTAAGATCGTGGCCAAGCTCAAGGTGAATTGTACATAATGTGGACTATTTGATTATTGACCATATTCTGAGCACAGTTCTAACTGTGTTGTAGCTTGCAAGAATATAACTCAAAGACAATACATAGCTAGGAATCACAATATATGGGCACACTAAGGAAGGTAGTTTTAAGTTTTTGATGAACTGTCACTTATGATAAAACTAAAGAAGGAAAGCATGAATGGTAAATTCCACATCCAAGTCAAACATCCATGTAAGCTTTTCACAATCAAAGTAGCAGTACAAATTTAATATACCATAGTTGCCCACTTACCACAAGCACACAGAATCGAACCAATCAAAGCCATCATGATACCTGCAAAAAAAATAATTTTGGATAAATTCACTTAGTTCCAAAACCATTGGAATGTTCATCTCGCTGCATTTGTCGAAATGTAAACTGAAAAAACTAAGGCCCTGTTTGATAACGTTGATAAAATTTAATTTAATTTAATTAATATGAAATATATTTTATTAAATTATTTTTAATAAATAACATAATTAAATCATATTTAATATGTTTTATTTTTCTTGAATTAAATTACTTTGTGGCAAAAGTGAGGAGTTTGCTACAAGCATGGCATACAGGATGTTCTACGGGGAGGAATGGGGAAACTTGGAGACTTGCACCATTATATTTGATATGGTGTTTATAGAGAGAAAGAAATTTCACAGTATTTGAGGGTGTTGAACAGTCTACTTTGATATTAAAAATACTTTCTTATCAGACATTTGGTTGAAAGGGGTATCATCTAGTAAATTATTGTATTTTTTGATGTTTTTGGGAGATTTATAGTTCCCACTAGATTGAAAGGGATTGATTTATTTATATACATCCTGTGTACACATTTTCCACTTTTCACAGTGCTATTTGAATAAATTTTTATTCATATGAAAAAAATATTGAGTACTTGTGAGTCTAGGGTCATTCAAAGACATTAGAATGTTATTATATATCCAATTGATAGAATTTGGGTAATTGTTTTCTTGAATATTTACACTTGTAGTTTTTTGGGGATGGATCTTTGTTGGGTCTTATCTTCTTTACACTTGTGATTCATGTTTTTTTTTTGGCTTTATTTTCTTTCATTCTGCTACCATTACAACAAAGAACATATTCACACTAGAGCATACACAAACAAGCACTATAAGTATCTCTTATATATGAATTCACCGACAGAATAATCAAGCCTTACTTTTTATTTTTTCTAGGATTATGTCAAGCAACATGAGACTACTCTTAAATCACACATCTAAACATTCCAAGGCAATCACCAAGGATAAAACCAAAAGCAAAAATTTAAACCGTATGAATTTTGGTCTCCACCAAGCTTTCAAAATAGACAAATCTTTTCACTCTCAGCCAAAAAAGTAACCAATGGATACTACATCATATAGTTGACAATCAATATAAATTTCAGAATTTTCACGTCGGAACACTCCATATTAATGCAACTAGACAAAGTTTGACCAATGGATTTTTAAGGCAGATACTGAACATTTTATCTAGCTAATAATTTTAGCAGTCTCCAATCAAAAAGGCTTGTTTAAACAATACGTGAGGATTATCCTAGAATGACATCCAATATCAAAAACAAGTTTCAGCCAATAAGACAGTAAGCTTTTCATATCATGAAACTAAACAATAATCCAGTACATATCGAAAAAAAGGTGACAAATGCAACACAAACAGTATGACAAGTGCAGTCCTTAGAAGAATAAAACACCAGAAACTATTAGAAGCACCTACAGGCAGCAATTCCTCTATACCCCTGGCCAAAGGATTTATCATCAGGGCATATGTTAGCAATGTTAAGGAAGAAAATATGAAAACTTATATAAAAATAATTAATTTACACCATTTTTCGATAACTGGAAAATTAACCACAAAAAGGATATTTAGTAAGCGGGTTGATAACCTGTTCAAGACAAGGAAAGAATTAAGAACGAAAGTCATCAGTGCAACTGCACACACCTAAACGTAAACATCACATGTATAAGCTCAAACATAGGATCAGAATTAGACACTTACTGTTGTCCATAATGCAACCTTGGATGTAATAGCGTTCTTTGGCATATTTGAGAGTATTTAGGAAGATGTCTCTTGACCAAACATGAGAAATCCCATGGTTGTTGCACTCCCATATACTACAACACATAAAAGAAAGCTACACAATAAGGAGGTTACAACCATTGAAGAGCAAAGCCAAGTACAAAGTGAATCCTACATCAAAATGAAAGTCGTGTACCATATTATCATTGTCGTGGTAAATCTTGTTTTATCAGCCATTGCTTGGTAAATATTTGGGAACACACAGTGCCCACAATAGCAAAAGCGTACACTCCAATGGAAAAAGAAATACCACTCCAATTTACCAGTTGACCATTTGGATGAAACCCAACTCCATCAACCATGCCCAGAAAAAGTAAAGAAAGCAATATTATAAACGTTGTTTAGTTCCTCCTGCGAATTGCTTGTCTAAGAAATACAATAAATATACACAAGTTTTTTGTCACAAGGAAAGACAAATCTCTAGCTAGAAAATATGGAGTAATAGAACTAATTCTTTCTGGTTTTTACTTCCGATGTTTATTGTATTCTTAAGCATTGGTGTCAAAGAACTAGTTTTCATCTCCAATAAACAAGAATCTTAAAGAGAAAATTTCATCACAAACAAATATTTCAGTTAAAAAAATTACATTTCATTGCAACTGAACAAAAATCTCCACCAGGAAAATTATGGGGAAAAAAACTAATGTACTAAAATTTTTGCTAAGAACCAGGATATATCTTGAGTATGCACAACCATGACAGGAAAAAAGAGAAAGAGAGAGAGAAGGATAGAGAAAGAAGAAGAGAGAGAGAAGGGTAGAGAGAAAAAGCTAGAGACAAAGAGAGAGAAAGGAGAAACTCACCTTGCCGGATGAAATGGAAACCGGAGAACAATAGCTGGCACGGTGAATGGTTATCAGATGAGTGGCGAACAGCGAACAGAGCGCGAGAGGGAGAGAGTCGAAAAGTGAGTGCGCGGGGGAAGAGAAGGGGTTTTTGGGGGGAATAAAAGGACATTGTCGACAGCTTCAAAGCGGTCGTCCGTCTCTGTCAAGCGACCAGCGTGTTCAGCTCTCTCGACCGCCTCTTAGCGGTCGTCCACTTCTGGGGTCGACCTTCCCGCAGTCTGTAGTAGTGGTTATTCTCAATGGCCATTGCAAATATAAAGGACTCGGATTGTGGAAGTTACATCTATTAGTCTTCTCTTGCCATCTGTGGTCCTATCATCCAACTTGCCCTGCAGAATGCAGCTTCTATTTTTTTATAGAATGCAGCTTCTATAAATAGACTTGGGAGTATTTGGAGACACAATTTTTAGAAACTTTTAACATTTTTTTTTTGTTAAAAGTTATTAGTTACAATTTTTTGTGTGTTTAGTAAATTAAGTAATAATTTTTAATAATTTTTAGTAATTTTTTGTAACTTTTTGGTGTTTGATAAAAATTTTGGTAACTTTTGAAAATTTTTAGTAACTATTGGCAACTTCTAACAATTTTGGGCAAATTTTATCAATTTTTGGTAACTTTTGAGTTAACAAGTTATTGCAATAGAGAAGAAAAGTAAAAAAAATTGACGGTTTGTCAAATACTCAAGAATCAAAAGTTGGTATTTTTTTACATTCTTTGTGCCTCCAAACGGCCCCTTGGTTTGCCTCCTTTTACATGTCACTTCGACGAAACAGTTCTTTAATTAAAAATTACAAGGTCAGACAGCATGTTTATAAATGTAGATGTGGTGAATGCAGATATTTCTGGTTTTAAGGTATTCTGTTATGAAGTGATCACCAATTTGCTCTAAGTTGTCTTAACTTCATGCAGAATCTTTTGTTTAATTCATTTTTTTGGGGTTACGTGGGTGTTGTTTGGATTTGACCTACTCTCGGGTTTAAATATGCTTTTTGTTTTATTTTATTTTATTTTTCGTAATGTACAGATACCTCTTTCATCAATATTGTCATCTTGCTGTTGCCAAAGTTGTCATCAGCTAGAATATTCTACAAGGGAATTGACCATCTGATTGTCTCTCTTTCAGCTCGTCACCATACAGTGGATTGTCCACGTGGGGATGCCATTGTTTTAGGAGAAAAAAAGATCAATTCAAGATATGTACACACACATATATATGCTGAAGGGTGAATAAAACAAAGCAAGTAGCCCTCTAATTGCTAAACAAGTGGGAGGGGAAGGGGGCAACCAAATTAGGAGTGGGAGTGGGAATTGTCTTTATCCTTCAAACCCTCCCCCCCCCCCAAATTTTTCTCTTCAACTCCCTGGTAATTTCAATATTTAGAAAAGTAATTGCATATATGGTGTACGTTATTACGATACGAGGGGAACAAAACATAAAAAATTAAAGGTGTGCGGACAAAATAAATGTAATTATCACTTTATTTGTATAATTTAAGTAAGGTTATGAAAATAAAATAATATGGTAGTTAAAATTTTGCAATTTGTAAAATAATTTACTTAGAGATAATTTTAAAAGTAGTTTGATATAAAATTTAAATTTGATAGGAGATTACAAGGTAATTTTAAAAATTAAAAAATTTTTATTAAAATTAAACCTTAATTAATTTTTAGACTTCACCAATACTTTTGGTGGCTTCTTTATCGTTAGTAATTTAAACACTATGAGTGATTTGGAGCAAATCGGAAGGGTTATATATATATTTTTCCAATTATTTAACAACAAATATTAACATTTATGGAGAACTTAAGTCAATTTAAGTCAATTGCGCTACCAATGGTTATAGTTATAAGACATTTGAGAATCCATAGCAATTTCAAACATTTATAGAAATTCCACCAAAAACAAAATTAATTAAAAGTTATTGTAGTAATATAAAATGATACAAAGTGACCAGTGGTAATTTTTGTTTAAGTGTTTTAGCACGATAGAGTTATCAATAATTGATTTTTTCTCTTTGCCATTAAAAACGAAACATATTATTCAATTGTTGTTCCAAAAAAATTAATTGTAAAAGTATTGATAATGAAATTGTCTCCGCTTAAAACCGCGTTATGATTACACAATTTCAGCTTATTGAAAAATTTTTTTAATTATTTACTTATTTGTCCCTAAAACTACCTTATATTCTACTTATTTAACGTTTTTTGAATTATCTAAATATAAATTTATCTAAACTTATCATGTGATGATATCATATGATGAATTTAAATGGATGAGAGTTTAAGATCTATACTATATTACTTAATAATAATATTAATTAATTCAATATAATATATAGCAAATTATCTAAATATCATTTACTTATCTAAATTTCTCATAGCGAATTATCTAAATATTATCTATTTATCTAAGTTTACCACATGAGAGCCTTAAATAGTGTTATTACAATTCATTTTTTTTTTATTTATCTAAGAAATTTATGATGTGATCAACTTGAATGGGTAGGAGTTTGAAATATACTATGTTTTATTAATTAATTAAATATAATATATAACAAAATATTTAAATATAAATTTATTTAAATCAGATTTAGATATATTTTGTCTTTAATCATAAATCAGATAATTTAAATGTACCAAACATATCTATAGTTTTGAAATTATTTGCCCAATGAGGTTTCTCATTTTTAATTAATTAAGAAAGCCACTTGGAAGGTTCATGTTTGTAATGTTTCATAAATGCATGAGTTTTATTTTTGTACCATCTTGTTATATTTAGAAAAATAAACAAATAAATAAAAAAACTCGTTGCTATTATTTTGTACATATTTTTCACCCACCCAAACATGAGTGTGGGAAGTAAAACATTTTCCTTTAAGCCAAACACATGATACTGGGTATAAAAGCAGGTAATGTTTGTGGACCAACCATTTATTCCACTTTTGAGTTTAGGTGTGAATTGGTGATGAGGGGGAGGAAATACTATATGAGATGTGTGATATAATTTTGTACTCCAATTATAAAATGAAAAAAATTAAAATTACATAATTAAATAAATATTTTTTTATAAAATATATGTATAATTGTTAAAATATTATTATATAAATGTATAATTTTGGTACATAACTTATCTTAGATGTATGTATTTTTTATTTAATAATAAATTGAATTTAGATAAATTTACATTTTAGATAATATTATTATTATAGTATAATAGTATATCTCAAACTCTCATAAGTCATCCGTTTGCATTTAGATAATTCAAAAAAATGTTACACAGCATAATAAATTTATATAAATTTACATTTAAATAATTCAAAAAATATTAAATATTAGATAAATAAAAATCGATAAGGCAGTTTGAAACTCGTAATAAAAATCGAATAATCATAACACCATTTTAAACTAAGATATAACCGTTTTATGCTTTCGTGTTTCATCCTCAGCATTTTTATAATCAGTTTTTTTAGACAAATTAAAATAATTTAATTTATCTTTAACAGTAGCAAAAAAAATTTCCCAATAATTTGCCTATCAATGTGCGCTCTCTCTCTCTCTCTCTCTCTCTCTCTCTGTCTCTCTCTCTATCAAAAGAATGACTATTTACAGAGATAGTAAGGCATATTGACAATATATATGATTTTATCCCTGTTACTTATAAATACGGTATTCATTTACGGGTCAACATATATAAATATATATATATCTAAAAAATTTATAGCAATAAAGATTGTTTTAGAAGTCTTACAATTTTTAAATATTGTCCAACAAATTCCAATAAATATATTTGTTGCAATTCCTAAACTCAATTTCATGCAATGCAGTAGAGGATGTGAATGAGCGGCGAATGCAAAAATTTAAGTGAGAGTGGTGAAAATAAAATTTTCCTCATATTTGAAGAGGATAAAATAATATTTTTTAAAATTTAGGAGATTAATACAGTATATGCTAATATAAATATTCAAAAAATTAAGAATACATAAAAGAATCGTCGCAAATTTTGGGAAAACGTGGCTCGTGCTAGTCCCTCGGGTCGGCCACTGGGTAAAATAGGATTGAAATTAACTTCCTTTGATTAGCGGTAAAATAACGTCAATTTATACATTTCTTGCAAACCTCTTTGACCTAGGCCGTTCCTGAACGGTTTTAAACTTCTATTTACCCATTTTGATTTATGAGGAGTCAAAATAACTTCTATTTGCCTGTTTTCATCTATGTGAAGGTCATAATTTCTATATATCTGGTTTTAGTCTGCCGTACTATTTGAAAAGTATTGGAATTTTTTATATATTGAGCATATATTAATTAATTTTCATTTTGTCAAAAACATATTAGAACTAAATTAAAGATAAGAATATACGTGATAAGACACATTTTATTATAATTTATATTGTTGGGTCTATCCACACTTAATAGGAATAATGAGGTTAAACAGTTAGTGTGAACTAATTATTAAAGCCACTATAGTCTTTTTATAGGAAGGTCTAGTGAGATTAGGGTTTACCTTTTATACATTGGTTAGATCTCCTCTCTTCACAATATATAAATACTTCTTCCAATTAATAATCGTTATATTGATTGTGATAGGGAAGAAGATTATAAAGTAAACCGATATATGTCTTCTGCATTAATTTATTTTGATATTCATATATTCACGTACACATAATATTTATTTTGCTTGCATATGGTATCAGAACCTAGTGAATGTAGATTAGGAATTTAATTCATAATTTTTTTTTATTATTTTGATATATAAAAAAGGTGTAAAGATTTATCCGAAAACCTAATTTCAGCTTTGTCCGATTTCGTTATCATTTGATCCTGCTTCGCTTCAAATCTAATTTTCTATTTTGGATATTATTTTTACCAAATTTAATTCTTAAAAATTCTTAAATTTTTAGATTATATCAAAAATATTTTTGGAATTATTTTTGAGTAATTTTTGTGCAAAATTTGCATAGAATAAATTTTTTTCTATCCAATTTTTGGATCTTTGCCACGAACATGACAACCTATCTTTTTAACTCACTAATTTAATTTGTTATCACAAACAGTCTTGGCACTAGAAAATTGTACGAATACATTTTGTTGGTATTTTTGTTTTGCTATCCGATTTGGTTGATGAAAAATACGAAGGAAAAGATTGGCAAAGAAAGATTGAATTTTGATAGTTGTTCGAGCCAAGAGTTCTCGACTTCGAACAAAGAAATCCTCTATTCCATATAAATTTGCAGCCAATTTCTTAACTTAATGGCCTTTTGATATTTGGCAACTGATATTGCTTCATGCCATTAATTTGGTAATCTGGAAATTCCACCATTAATGGTCCATGCAGTTAATGCTTCATGCTTCATTGGTTTATTAAAAATAAATAAATAAATAAATAATCAAAGGATGAATTGGTATGCCTTGAGAATTTATAAATATACATATATTTTTTACTTTGAAAAATATTTACAAGGGTCTCCAAATTGGCATCATTTAGTTCTGGCATGAGGATTAGCATCTCGCAGGAATTGTCCCACGGAGCGTTGGCTCTTTTTTTTTTTTTTTAAGTGATTGACACTGTTGGCGTGTCATGTAATTGTTGTTGGGTTAATATTGTGTGCTCAACAAACGTTTTGTCAATTCAAAAAAAAAAATTTATTATTTTTATTTTATTTTTAGATTTCAAAAATATTTTTTTGTACATTTTTTTGGATATTGTCACATTTAATTTAGGCCTATTTTGTGCTTAATTTTGCATTTTGGGGGGGGGACTATGCTTTTTTTTTTTTGAAATTCTATGGGTAATTTTTTTTTACCCTCTAAACCTGTTGGTGATGTGCGTTTTCTCCTGTTATACTCCTAAAAAATTATACTCTCATCTACTAGTTTAGGAGCCTAAAATTATTATTTTATATTTGATACTCTAATATTTTTATTACTTGGTTTTGGCAATATATTTGAGATCACATAGTGCATTTGGTTTTGTGCCCATAAAAATGTGATTACTAGTATATTAGTATATTAGATGTGACATAGGGTAATTTGTGTAAAATAATATCATAACAATGTTTTGGGTTGGCATGAGTGTTACATCCCAAAGAAGTACATCCATTAAAAACAAATATCTGCTTAAAGGGGATATTGTGTGCAGTAATGACAAGGATGTTATTCGGCAACTAACTCGAGAATGTTTGAATTTTTTTTTTTTTTGAAATGTTAGTTGCCCAAAGGAAAGACAATAATGATGCACTAAAGAACCCCTATTATTTATGTTTATTGTAAATTGTTACCCTCTATTTTGTCAACATATTATTATTTGTTGCCAAACAGTTTCTTTTGCAGTTATTAATAGCAATACAATTATTGTGTTGTTGAATGGATACGATTTTAAGTAGGAGCAATTTTTTTTTTTTTGGTAACTTATTTTTTGATGTTTTGAATCTAATGGTGATGTATACTCTCACTGGTTTTAATTGCATAATATTAAACTTTTTTAATTGAGCTATTTAATGGCCTTAAAGTGCTTATTTATGTATTTTCTCACATTTTTTTAAGCAAATGATTTTTTAAGGGCATAAAATAATAATTATAATAATAGCAAACTTACACTTGATTGTTATGATGAGAGATATTTGGTTGATACTGGCGTTATTCTCCAAAGGGATACGCTCGTTGATTCTTGATATTTCTTACATATTTGTACATGATGAGCCATCGTATTACTATATATAATAATCTGCCCAATGGGGATTATTGTATATAATAATGACACGGTTAAAATTTAGTGACTAATCAGAGAATATTTGGGTTAGAAGGGTCTTTTGCCCTAAAACGGATTGACTTTTCAAATCTGGGTATTCTCATTGATGATTTACTAAAAAGACCTCATAACATGTTGCACTCTCTACCTAAAAAGGAGACGACAATAATGCACCAAGTTATCCCTTATAGTTTATGTTTGATCAAGTTTAAAGCATATTTTTGTCTTTGATTGCTAATTATTATTTTAAAATCCTCAAATTATTAGACGTAGTATTTTACGTAACGGTTCATTTTAGATAAATTTAGTGTAAATTCTGAGTATACCTCTTTTCATGATGATAATAATGCGTTTAAGAAACCTAAAGTTCAAGATAAATTTTCTTTTTTTATGGCATAAGAGACTAAGTCATATTTCTAAAGAGATAATTCAAATGCTTATAAATGATGATATTTTAATATATATCTTAATTTTGGAAACTCAAACACTTGTATTGCCTGTATCTATGATAAATTGACCGACATAATCATTTTTTTTTTAGGTATGACTGTGGAGTGAGTATTATGATAGACATGATATTATATGATAGCACATGAGACCATTTGTCAAATACACAAGAATGTGGGACTGTTGCTCAATATACCATGCTTGGTAGTCTTAAATAGAATGATGTCATTGAAAGGCGTAAATACACTCTTAAAGACATAGAGAGTATAATGAATAAATGAAACTTGCCTTTGTATATTTGGGGTTTTCTCATGAAATTTACCTTATATATGTATATATATTTAATATATAGTTCCCAGCAAATTTGTTCCTAAAACATCTTTTGATTTGTGGACTAATAGAAAATCTAGTCTTAACCATCTTCATGTTTGAGTTGTCTCACATTGGTTATGATATATATCCATTCTAAAAGAAAATTGACCCTAGAACCACTCATTATTTCTTCATAGGCATCTATAAGGGGTACAGGTTCTATTGTCATACACTGAGTATAAGATTTTTTGAATCTTAGGCTATTAATTTTTTTTTTTTAAAGTTTGATACAACTAATTTTAAACCTTTCATCGCAGATTGATAAAGATAAGAGTAATGTGGTGATGTCTATTTTATTGTCCAAAATTTAGATTTTTGTTTTGTCTACACCTGTGGGTGGAGATGATCATTAGCAGCTGAAAATTTATGATACTATTCCTATTAATACTAATGATCTTGTTATACCTAATTGTATTTCTATTGCTACTCTTAATCCTATTCTATAGATATTTATGAGGAAATTTGTCAAATGAGTTCTTTATGTATCTTGGTGAAAATGATTATGATATAAGTCTTATGGTTGACTTAGTAACTTATGCTGGTGTTATTTTGAATCAGTCTAGTATTTGGGTGGATGCTATGACGATAAGATGTCATTTATGGAACATAACGGTGTGTGATAGCTAGTTAACCTTTCAGCTAGCTAAAAGCCTATTGACTGCAAATAGGCATTAATTTTAATGAAACATTTTTTTCCAGTTTCATCTAAGGATTCATTTAGAATTATCATGGTTCTAGTGGTTCATTATAATTTAGAGCTTCATTAGATGGGTGTCAACACTTTTTTTTTTTTTTTTTTGAATAGTGACCTAAATGGGGAATTTATATGGTGTAACTTGGAGGTTTCAAAATAAGGTTGACTAGCGTATATACTCCTAAGTTAGTGAGAGAAAATTTATTTTTCCTTGATCTTTATGTCGATAATACCCTTCTTGCTAGTACTTATTTGAAATTCTTGAGAGATACTAAATCACTATTATTTAATACTATTGATATGAAAAATTTAGAAGAAGTCTCATTTATTTTGAGTATTGAGATCATCCGTGATAAATCTGATGGTAAGCTGAGGTCAAAATAACTTCTATTTACCTGTTTTCGCCGATGCAAAGGTCAAAATTTCTATATACTCGGTTTCAATCTGCCGCACTATCTGACAAAGAACACTTTTTCAAGGTTTACCCATAATATATATGCATGGCATATAAATAAATTAATTTGGCTTTCCCACTAAGCCATCCCTGAGGAGGAGCAATCGATTTACGACTCCTTCTAGCCACCATGTTTTTGGACCCATATAATGCTTAGGCCATTGTGAAGAGATCACTTCATTAAGTCTCATCCAGAATAGGAAAAATGGTTATTTGAAGAATATATATATATATATATATAACGATGCCCAATTAACCTGCTAGTTTGCACATTCCTTTGCACCATTCCTATTACCCGGCCAGCAATTAATCATGGAGCGTGCATGACCCAGAAAATCTTAGGTTAAATTTAATATATCTAAAGGTTGAGTTGAAATAAAGTTCATGTCAGTAACAATGGTAGAAGAAGAATTTGACATCCACATATAAAATTATCTATGAATAGTAATAGTAAATTTTCTGACATCCCCATAAAATTAATATACAAATAGTAATACATAATTGCATGCATCCCTTGCTTAATTAGGTGCAATAGAGACCCTGTGTCAAGTGGTCATATTCACTCCATTTATTAATGGACTAATTTCTCACAACTTTAATTTTTGTATATATATTTTTTGATTTCAAGCTTTGTGCTTTCTTCTATTTTATTTAAAAATTGTTTGGCTCATACTTGATACAGAATTCTGCTATACGTGAAACACTCTGAAATCTATATATATATATATATATATATGGACCGAATGCATGATTAAAGGACTACTTTGAGGCATGTTTCTGATTGGTGGTTTCATTTGGGCATCCATAAGCATCTAGTGGGACAAAATAAAGAAGAAAGTGTAAGCAAGAAATTTTTTAATGGGCTGATCGACGAAATGGAGGTGTACATACATAGGCTATAGATACACAAGACATGGATAGATTGGTGGTGGTTTAGTTATGGTGCCTAAGAATTATAGGAATCTTTTCCTCTACAAGGAAGAGTCTAATCATTCACTGCTTCAATATCCCTTCATTTTTCAGTATTTTTACCCTAGCAGGGCCTGTCTAAGAATATGAACTCCTATACCGAAGTCAAAATGAAATAATTTATTTTATTTATATATTTAGTTTTTTTTAGAACATTTAACATTACATTATGCTAACCCATAGGATTCAAACCCACAGTTAATCCTATAAGTGGATGTGAGCTCTTACCCTTGAACAATCCTATGGTCTCAAAACAGGAGAATTAACTACCATGCTTCTTTTTTTTTTTTTTCAGTTTCCAAAAAAAAACTACCATATTTTTTATTACTTTTTTATTTTTATACAAAATGTGAAAATATGAAACATGTTCATGGTTATTTTTTATGTTTTATTGAATTATAACTAACAATTTTCACAAAATATAATAAAATTAAACTCATTATTAAAGTAAGACTTAAAAATAAATTGCAGTATTAGTATAAAGACTGAAAGAAATAATTGACATAAAACGAACTAATCAATGCTATATTGCGAGCAAATTGATGAGAGAGTTATGCCCTACTTCTTGGCTTGGTTATACTGGGAGAATTGAATGAAGGAGATGAATAATACTATAGAATAATGTGTGGAATTAGATATAATATTAAATTAATTTTTATATGTAAAATTATTTTTTGGTTGAAGTTTGATTTTTTGAATGTAAAGTGGGATAAAGGATATAATTTGGTAGAAAATAATTTTAAATATTTGAATTTAACAAGAAGTAAATAGAAAATATGTACACCACATGAAGGTGATTTTTTGAAACATGTAACATCCCGTAAATAAATAAAACATTAGAATAACATATAATAAAACCTACAAAATTAACAATCTAATCTCACCTGGTGTTTAATCAAATAGAGCCTTAGCATATCTAGGACAACTGGCATGTTGGTGTAGCTTATGAGATAGATGGCATGGATTGGATGCCCAATATGGTGAGAGGACATGCTCACATGAGGCCAACCAGATAATTCAGGGGTCCCCCACGTATAAAGCTTCCCCGACCCCATCATGGGTCTGCCGACCTTGCAGAGAGAACACCCACTTTAAATTGTAGAGAGAGGGAGAGATAGGCTTCGAGGTAGCTAGCTAGATTAACACTCACTACGGGGTATAATGAAATTTTACCCAACTTAATTATTCCCCTCTTTGGGATAGATACTCAAAGCGTGAGTGAGTTATACGTGAACAACCAATAAGAACTTGGGCTCTTAATTTGTGTCATCCATGGTGTCCTGTTAATTTAGGGTTTGGGAGTAGTTCCTGACTTCCAGTTCAAACAAGAAATTAACCACGCACCTATCCTTGCCATTGTGAAGGATCTCTCTCCTTTCTTTCTTTCATTCCTTGGGTCTTGAGAATCAAAGAGAGTGGCTGGGGAAGGTAAAACGGCATAGAAGCTGTTGGACATGCTTTAAAACTTGTTATTCGACCAATTAAGATCAGGTAGATCTTAGATCCACCCACTTTTTTCTTCTCTCTATTCATCAATATCTACTTATTTTCAGCTGGATATCTTGTTTTGGGCAAAATTCAAAGAACCAAAGCAAATAAACAAGAACCCGGAAAGAAGATCGTATTGTTAGCTAGCTACGTCATCAATCATGGAGTTTTTGCAAATGAAAATAGGGCAGTACCGTGATGATCAAAAGCAAGCAGAAAAAAAAGAGGGAATTAGAGATGCAGCTGGTAATTACTTTCCAATTTCGTATTCCTCTTCATCCCATCCCCATGGTTCGGCTTCTTATTCCAACCACCAAAGGCTGTGGATGGAACCAACGTTTGACATTGATCATGTAGCAGAAGAGGATGCCCCTGGAACTAGAAGATCATACCACGGAGGAGCAGCTGTTGGTAGTAGTACTGGAACCAAAATCCAGGAATTTGAGGTAATAGAGTATTTGACACCGACAAGTACTACTACGACTCATGACGTGGTCGACCACCCCAAATCTTACAAAGTACACGGTGGTGGTGGTGGTGGCGGCGGCGGCAAATCATCCTCGACTATGGAGGAGAAGAGGGAACACATGTTTGACAAGGTTGTGACACCGAGTGATGTGGGCAAGCTCAATCGCCTTGTCATACCAAAGCAGCATGCGGAGAGGTACTTCCCCCTAATGGCCAACGAGAAGGGCCTTCTCTTGAACTTTGAAGATCGGAATGGCAAGCTGTGGCGATTCAGATACTCTTACTGGAATAGCAGCCAGAGCTACGTCATTACCAAAGGCTGGAGCCGCTTTGTCAAGGAGAAGCAGCTTGATGCCGGTGACGTTGTGTCATTCCAGCGCGGTGCCGGGGAATCCGGTAAGGGCCGCTTGTATATAGATTGGAGGAGGCACCGGCTGCATCCTCCTCCTCCGCCTGATCATCATCATCATCATGTTCTTCACGTTCATCATCCAACGGCCTCATCACCAGCTCTGTGCTCCATTCCCTCGACGGCCAGATCCTACCTGCAGCCAGTGCCTGATTATAATTCCATGTACACGCCCATAATAGGTCCTTATAATAATAATAAGACGAAGCAAAGGGAGAGTTGCAGCAGTGGTGGTGGAATAAATCAATATTACTGCGATATAAATTTCAGACGATTGGCCCCCCCTCAGCATCAAATTGGGGATGTGCTGCAGCCCCAGCCACCCGTGATTGTAAACTCATCGGTGCCAGTGGTCCATGATAGCAATGCCGCTGCTGCACCCAAACGTCTCAGGCTATTCGGAGTAAACATGGATTGTAGTTCTATTTCTATACCACAAGAATCCAGAGGCCAGCTGGTATTGCCTTCTGTACCCTATGTTAATTCCTCTCGTCCTTCCGGGCTTTTTTCTCTATGCCAGTCGTCCATGCCCTATGACGGTGCCCCATTAATACTGCCCAGTACTCCGCAGCCATAAAGACATCCAACACACCCCAACAAATTGTGTTTGAATATTAATTCTATGTTTTGAATATTCAGGTCTTGGAGGCTCGCAAATGAAGTGAAAATCCTTATCTAGTTAGGTTATGTTTTTATTTTTTCGTTTTAATAATTACTTATACAGAAGTACTGCTTCAACTAAGGGTTTGAGTTATTTCAATAGTTTAAAGTTTGGACAAGGGCCTCAACCAAACATATATATTTAAATTCTCCATAACTAATGAGTCGGTTTGCAGGTTTTAATTACCAGCAAAATATATATGTATGTATATATATATAGTCTTCTTATTGTAGGAGTCCCACTTAGGTAATTGGGGGGAAGTAGTAATTCCATTTTTGGTTTTGATCAACTTCACTCTCTCTCTCTCTCTCTCTCTAGTTCTTACATTACATGTGATGCCATCTTCCACGGAATGGGATTGTAGGACGGTTTCTCTTTTATCTCTCTCTCTCTCTCTCTCTGATCCTGTATTTTTAGTAGCTCCGTAGGTTGGTCCTCATTCTACTGCTTTGATGGGCGGGCTTGCAGGTGCTGTACTGACGGTGTTCTCAGAGCTGTAAAAGGTATTTCTGTGTTATGTAGGTACTGTTTCTTTCTTTCAGGGTTATCTTCACATAATATTACTCTTGCTATGCTTTGTTCTATTATCTCATTCTTAATTAATATCATAGTTTTGTTCGGCTGGCATGTGCAAATCTTTGTTATCCTGGGAAATCTAGTTCTTCAGGTTTATAGCTATCCACATTCAACTCAGAAGACTATTTTTCTATGTGAATGTTATAAGTTCTCTTGCCTAATCCTGTATATTGTACAAAAGGCTAATCATGGTAAACCTCTCACATATGGGAAGAAATTTATTTTATTTTTGAAGTATTTTCAATCCATGTTTTAACCTTTTTCTGTTGCCAGTACTGCTCACTTAATTATGTTCTTATTGGTAATATATATATATGTGTATGTGTGTATTTTAACTGTTAGGAGTTCTTAATATGATTTGCCTCGGTTGCTAGTTATTGACATGGGAAATAGGGCAACAAACTGTTTCGTTCACATGCTCAACTTTTCTTTAAATAAAATTAGTAGTTTCTGTTTTCCTTTTCCTTTTTTTTATTTTTTTCTTTTTCATCTAAGATAACTGGGATATACTCAATCAACACGGTTTAGTTTAGAACTTTAAAGAACTGTGTTGTGTCAATTGCCTCCACAATGCCTTCATATTTGGACTTGTACTACCGCAAATATGATTTAAGCCCCATGATTAGCGATTTAAGCCAATTAATAGATTTGAGGTTAAATTGTATTCCAATATAAAAAAATTGAGTAAATTTTATGTAATAATAAATGAATTTTTTTTAATAATCACTATCAAATTAGCTAGTCATCCATTTTTAAAATTGGTAGCCGTTTATGAAGTATTTCAAATAATTATTTTTTTTTATTAAAATACCTAAGTACATAATAAAATTATTATTTTGTCAACATATTTGAACATTTTTTTCGTATAATTAAGATCAAATTCTTTTATTTCAAATTTATAAATAAAAATACAATCTTAGAGTCATTTTCATATTATCATTTCTTTTCCTAGGTACTTAAAGTTGGTACATTTGATGAGTTAGATTTGATTCTTCACCCTCATTTTTTACAATTCAAGTTATCTTAGGTGACGAAATACATATCTTGTTGAGCGTCTAATTACTTAATGGACGCGCAACATTAATTTCACTTATTATTAATTTTTTTTCCTTTGTATCAACTTTAAATACAAGTTTACAGTTCATTGAAAATGTAAGCCAGTTACCTAGATTCCAAAGTCCTCTTTGGAGTTATTAGATGTTGAATTAAAGACAATTAAGTAGCATTGCATGAACCAATGGATATCTTCATTATTTTGTACAGTTATTTGAAATAGTGCAGTCTCATCACTTAACAGTGTGCTTTGTGAATTCATATTGTATTGGGCAGTTAAAAGATGCATCAATGCGTTTCAATCATAGTAGTTAGTCTGTTGCTTGCATTTAATAGATTTTCTCCCACCATCTGCTATTTAAATTCCCACGAAAATCGTCTCTCAATTCTAGTATTTGATATATTGATGTGATATAAAGATCAAGTGATTTCATGCAACTGTGTTATCTTCATAGAAGGAAATAATAATAATAATAACAATAATAATAATAATAATCATGCATGCATGCGTATAGTGCATGGTATGCTTTTATCTGAAACTTAATTAGTTTATTTGAATTGAACCATATCATTTGCTAGATCCTGAATCATTTTCATTGTTTTGAAAGTCAAATTGAGTCTGATTTCATACAGAAAATGATGGAATTATAAGGATATACGTAAAAGGACTGAAAATACAAGATAAAATATATATGGGTATAGATTCTAGAATTAAACGCGAGTGTGCTAATTAATTTTATAATTTAGTATTCCTTAATATCTTCTCTCCTGTCTTTCATTATTATTATTATTATTATTATTTTTGGCAGTACGAGGATGCTATATAACGTAATGTATATGATATAAAGGATGCTCACAAATTTCCTTCCGCCATGTATTTCTATTTAGCCTTCCTTAGTTATAAGTTGGAAAGGCATGCATTAATATTAATGTAGAAGATTTTTCCAGTTCAATGACTTTAGCCAGAATAGCTTTATATATCATTAACTATTCAAAAATTCCATAGGCAAACTGAGGAGCCAACTTTGCCTTTTGTTTCCAGCGCATATATGGGGCCTTTGTTTACATGTTTGGGTCATCATATATATATATATATATATATCATACTTGGTGGTTGATATTTCTGTTTGTTGAATAGTTATTAATCTTCATTTTTTTAAATTTTGCTTCAGTTATAAGTGAGAGTTTTCTTTTCCTTTCTTTCTCTTTTCTTTTCTTTCCCCCAGAAGGTAGAGATTATTTCTAAAAATCAAATGTTAATTATCAGTGCATTCCAAAAAATATCAGCCCATTCATATCATCCATGAGACATATACATTATGGTGCCAGAAACATGGAGAGCAGTGCAAGCATTCAGGAAATAAATAGTGTTTACTAGCTGATTCCTTTTTATATATTTGTTGCACATGATGGTATGGACGACATAAACTGTCAAAGTTAACAAAGTTAAGAAAGCAGCTCTAATTTTTGTAATTAAATATACGTACAATAAGGTTTGTATGGTAGAAGCGCAAACTGTTAATTATTATCACTCACAAGATACCTATGTCAAAAAGCTTCAGACTATAAATCCCCAACCTGGCTAGAAAGAGATCATAGATTATGTCTCACTAGGCATATAATTGATGTATGGTAATAAGGAAGCCACATGTTAGACATTAACAACTGTTTTTTGCATCTCCAGGTCATATTCTTGTTTTCTTCAGATTTTATATATTAGTCTCGGCTACCGCAGGATGCCTATTCCTTACATTTATACAATTGTATAAGGGAAGACCTACATTTATATTATTGTACAAGGGATGACTATGTAGCTGGTGAAGTCTAAAATGGCTAGGCGAACCTTTTTGTGAAATATTTTTCTTTTATTAATATCATTTAGTCACCTATAACTAGCTTCTTAAAACTCAAAAAATCTTATAATTTTCTTTTTTTCTTGGTAAGTAATCTTACAATCTCTTATCATCCATAGCTAATTAAGTTGATTTGGCAAGGACCAAAATGGTGTTCTTATCATGTATAAATTTTCTATGATATACTCTCCAGTGATAAGGCTTGTGTGACAGGAGAGGTCGTGACTCTCCTAACTTTGTTATACTACTTAAATAATGACATCCTTTTTACAAATATTAAAAAATCTTAACCAACTTAATTTTCATAATAGATCTTACATAAAAAATTAATAAAAAACAAAAAATTATTTTTCCTTTCTTTCAATACAAATCCACAAACCCTCCCCTTCTCCTTCTCTCTCTCTCTCTCTATTTATGTGTATATGTATCCACTCCCGAGATTTCATGCTTTGATAATTATTAATATTACAATATAATTATGCTATTATTAATCTACTTTAACTAGATTAATTAATTATTCTACAATATTTTGTTATTATTCAATTTGTCTCTCTTTAAACTGTATTTTCTTGTTATTTATTTCTTTAGATTAAATTTTTTTATTCAGAACTTTTTAATTAAGTTCCTAAAACATGCACTGCTATTTTTGGATATACAAATATCACAATTAAAAATTTTTTTAAATTACCAAAGCTAAAATGTTTTTCTCATGACTTTGTGGTCTTGCTTTAGTCATAGTTTTTTATTTTTTTTTAATTGTATTAAAAATTGCAAAAGGAAAACATAATTATCTTTTTTTTTTTAATTTTCCATTCATAGCACTAATTAAATGCTAATTTCACATATAATAATGTATGCAACAATTAATTTTTAAAAAAATTGATTTGAATTTTAGAATTTAATTGTAATTCATTCATAATTCGTCCTTTCAATGACTCAATATTCCCCTTACTAACTAAATTAGTTTTCAATATTTGGATAAACGCAAATTTCAAATGAATAGATTCAAAACTAAATTTTATAAAAAATATATATAAGAGAAATAGTTAATTTATATAAGAATATATAATTTGTGTAATAATTAGTATTATAAAGGGCCAGTTTGGAGTGTTAAAAAATAAGAAAAAATAAGATAAAATGCAGTTTTCGGTAAATTTTGGTATTTGGTATTTTTTTCCAAACTGTATTTTTTGGAAATGAACAATGATAAACCATTAAAACAGTTTTCCCAAATCTGTTCTAACGGTTTCAAAAAATCTCCCATCAGTGTTCTACACCTCTCTCTCTCTCTACAGTAGTAAATAGTTAGAACGATTTTCCTAAATCTATTTTAACGAGTTCAAAAAATCTCCAATCAATATTCTGCACACTTAATAGTTCTTCTCTCTCTCTCTTTGCACAAATTGTCATTGGAAGCGGTCTATCTACCTCTATTGTAGCAATCTAACACTTTTCAATTTCAGCAATTTATTGCCCTCCTTTTCCTTACCTACTCTCTCTTTTTCTCTTCCCACAAGGGTTTTCATTGAATTGATTCTTCATCACAACCGTACCTTGTTCCTCTCACTCTCTCTGTCCAAAGCGCATTTTTTGAAGATGAAAACGGTTTTCTTTTTTTAAATCCATTCTAATGGATTCAAAAATTTTCATGGGCTCATGCCATAATAGTACTCATTCAAAAACTTTCAACTCGAATATGATTGTCAAAAAAAATTTTCGCGCGCATTCAGTTAACCTTTTTCTGAGTTTTTTATTTTTTTAGCGAAATATTAAATTTTTTAAAATTAATAAAAGTGAGAATGTGTAAAAATGTAATAGAAAATTTTAGTGGTTTTTAAAGATTGGTGGAGTTTTATTTTATTTTATTTTATTTTCTAGCAAATCAAACGGTGTCAAAATAGTGGATTCAAGTGTTATGTAACATTTTAAATAATTATTTTTATATTATAATTTTTTTTAAAGTCCTGAATGCTTTAACTTCGAAATCATCAACCATTTGGGATTATTGGGGTATTGGCCCTTTGGCCATGTTTGATTGGATCGAGAATTAGATTAGTTCTCCATAACCTCGTCTTGTCTCGATACAAAATTGCCCTCAGCCTTTGTCCCCAAAGAAGGGGTGATATTGTACATTCTTATTTTTAAATTATTATTTATCAAAATTCAAATATTTAAAATTATTTCATTTAAAAATTTCTATCAAATCATATCTATTATATATATATATATATATATTTGGTAACATGGAACCTGGGATGGACAAGTTTCACTGGAACCATCCCACTTTACCAAACCAAGGGTGGGAGGTTAGCCCCAAAACATTGCCAGGTTAGTTATGAGTCTGATCCCAGCGCCATTCAAACTCACGACGTCCGAATTTCACAGTTTGTCACAAATCCTTATTGACCACTAGGTTACTCCGTGAGAGCCTATCGTATTTATTATTTTACTTAATATCTTATCAACCAAACACCAAATAAATAATTTTGACTAAAAATTAATCCTATACTGCCTCTAATTTTGTGCCATTTATATTTTCAGCAATGTCCTAGGACCATTAGGATTGTATTACCCACTATTTTATACACGTGTGACAAAATCTCAACAGAAATAAAAAACAGTACTAAATAATTTTAGTAAGATTTGGCAGTGTGTTGTGAGTGACAGTGCACCAATCCACATGTGAAAGCTTATTCATTTATTTATAAAAAATTAAATTATATTTTTAGATAAAAATAAATTAAAAAATATAAAAATAAGTAGTTTTAGATTAAAATAAATATTTTTTATAAATTTTGATATAAAAATTAAATTTTTATAAAAAAAATACAAATAAAATAATATAAATATATATAAAAATAAGTTTTTTTTAATATTTTAGGCTGAATAACTCGCGCGGGTAAACCCGGCTCAAATAATTAAACAGGCTCCGTAATTTTTTTTTTTTTTATGGATTCTCCACAAAAACTACTAAAGCCCAAAAAAGAGTTGGACGGGCCGAGTGGGTCCCACCCAAACCCATATATCCATCTCCTGCATTTAAAAGCGTTATTTCAAGGAAGCCACCACTTTTTACCAGTTTGTCATTTATTAGCATTTTTGGATCCAGGAGAGGAAGCTGAAGGAGCGAGATGGAATTCCGATGTGTAGAGTGCGGATTTGGGATTGGTAACAATAAAGCACTATTCGTTCAATACTCACCGGGAAATATTCGCCTTATGAGATGCGTCTGTAATCGTTTCTTATTTTTCTTTTATTCTCTTATGTTTTATTTTTTTCTTCGCTTCGTTTTAATCAAAGTTGGGTTCTTTGATACGGCAGGAGAAGTGCAAAGCAGTTGCAGACGAGTATATTGAATGCGAGATTATGGTAAAAACTGAAGAGAGAGAGAAAAAAAAAAGAAATTTTACTGATATAAAGCTACAATTTTTCTGTCTTTAATTTAATGCCGTCATGTCCAAATTAAAATTTCTGGTTTGTTTTAATGTGCTTTCTTAACCTTGGTGTTCCGCAGATTCTTTTAATTGATCTGATACTGCACAAGCCGAAAGCATATCGACATCTGCTGTACAATTTGTTCAATCCACGAGCTGTGCATCTTGAGGTATTAACAAGAGAGAGAGAGAGAGAGAGAGAGAGAGAGAGAGATTTCTGATGGATATCTTCTTGTGGTTTCTGATGGATATCTTCTTGTGATTCTGAATTTTGATCAACATCCTGTTGTAATGTAACAGTCCTGGTTTTTGTGTCTGCGGATGATTCTTCTATTTGAGGACCAAAGCTTGGCGTTCTTTGTTAGAAAAAACAAAACATTGTTTTTGGTCGTTCTGAGTAATTAAATTGTATAAACGTGTTCTCCTCCGCAAAGAGATTAATGCAGTATATTTATTTGTTTAAAATTAGTAGAGGATGAATGAGAACATTGGCATGACACATGACAGAAACAACAAGAAAAAGGATTCATTAGCAGATCTTAACTAGTTTAGGACTAATACTTTGTCAAAATCAGTTGTATGAATGGAAAAATAGCATTAGGAAGTTTCGGTTTGCTGTGCAAGTATATTGTTGTGTTTCTTATATTTGCATCAGATCATTGTATCTTGGGAGATAGACGTTTGAGAAATTCCAAGAGTGCTAGTGTGGAGGGAAAATCTGTCTTAAGGACACTGTATTAAATACTAGTCTTGATCAATTCAAATTTGCTTCCATCTAGGTTCTTTCTTATATTTGTGTAAGATCATTGTATCCTGGGAGATAGACTTTAGAGAAATTCTAAGAGCACTACTGCAGAGAGCAAATCTGTTTTAAGGACATGGTATTAAATTCTAGCATTGATCAATTCAAATCTGCATCTATCTGGGTTCTTTATTTTGCATTCTTCATTTTTTTCCCTCAACACTTCTGCATTTTTTTTCTCAACACGATAGACACATTCATATATGGGAATAACATTCTTGATGTTGCCATGTTTTATAGGAGCTCTAAGAATTCTATTCTATTCTTTTTGAGTGTTAAAGTTGCCAGATTTAGCATTAACCAGGACACCTCTATCATAACCGTATTGATTTTCACATACTTCTGACTTTTCAGGGCTTGTTTTGGAAGTCAGCTTTTGCATTTCTTATTCTTGATGCCTGTATCCATTTCATCGAGATGACATCTCGTTTAATCATTATCAATGTTGGATAATGTTTTTAAACTCTCACCCAATGCCACACAGTGAGCCTTAGCCTTTTAAGACAGGATACTGCTCTCAAATTCAAATGAAGAGATATGGGATTTGTCCATGGGCTTTTCTTCATTAGCTTTGAGATGTGGAAAGGTTTGATTGCTTTCTTCTTCTTTTTCATTGTTTAAAATAATGGATTTCAATCCTGAAAGCATGTCGAGTGAAATGGACCTACTTTTCTCAATGTAGATGTTGATGGGTATCCTGTTCGAAAACTTCACTTTTCTCTGTGTTTTACTTTTTGTGACAAGATTTTTTCTGGATGCATCAACTGGAGTCTATCGGTAATTTTTTTAAAGCTTCTATATTCTTCTTCTAGAGCTAGTAACTCAAGGATGTGCTTTATTAGTGAGGCTTTTACTTAAGGCAAGCCACCCTTGAAAATTTTCGTGTGTAAAGTGGCACAAAATTAAAGCTCTAAAATAGTTGTGTAGGTCCTGGAATTAGCTTCTAGTGTGAGGCAAAAGGTTATTGCTATTTATGCATTACCATTTAAGCATTATGTATGGCAAAATAGTTGCTAGCATAACAACACTTGGCAGTGATACAAATGATTTTCCAATTTTGATTGGTTTGCACTAAAGATCTGCTTTAAGCTCATATCTTTTCAATTTGGTTATAAATGAATTTGCCAACTAATACGAACCTGGCCTAACTCTACCTCAAAAGCTAGCTCGTAAGGGGAGGATTGTCAAAATCATATATATAACACCAAAGACCACTCTCACTAACCGATGCGGGATCGCATCAGACCTGACCCCTTTACACTGCACGTTCTCGGTGCTCGTGTAAGGAACTAAACTTGTGGGGCACACCGACTAGACAAGATTTGGCTCTGATAACAATTGATATGAACTTGATCTAACTCTACCTCAAAAGTTAGCTTGTAAGGGGAGAATTGCCAAACCTATATATATAACACCAAAGACCGCCCTCGCTAACCGATGTGGGATCGCATCATACCCGACCCCTTTAGACTACACGGCCTCGTGCAGGGAACTAAACCTGTGGGGCACACAGACCAGACGAGGTTTAGCTTTGATATCTGATGATATGAATCTGGCCTAATTCCACCTCAGAAGTTAGCTCGTAAGGGGAGGGTTGCCAAATCCATATATATAAACACCAAAGACTGCCCTCGCTAACTGATATGGGATCGCATCACCAACTATGTTTAAGACAACATCCTTGTGTATGTTTTTTTGCAGATGATAATATATTGATAGCTAAAACTAAGTCTAAAGTTAATCATAAGTTAGAAGTTTGGAAGCACATTTTAGAGTCTAGAAGTTGTTAGAGCAAGTAGGACTAAAATAGAATAAATGCATTGCACTTTTGGTAAAATTAAAAGTATGAATGAGGGCACAGTGAAATTTGGGGATCAAGAAGTGCCAGGAAGTAATAACTTTTGGTTTCTTGGATTAATTATCTATGTAGATGGAGGGATTGAAGAGATTGTTAGTCATAGGTGTTAAGTCACCAAGTGTCCTAAAAGTTTAAGTTGTTAGGAAATGGGTTTAACAATATATATCAAGCTATTTTAATACTCTCCCTCACGTGCAACCCTGAACTGCATGTGAATTAAAGATAAACAAACTAAATCAAATAAGATGCACCAACACAAAATAACTACAGTGCACAAGAAGAAATAGGGAATAAACAGTGATAATAAGACCTAAACTCGGGACTTCTTGGAACAAAAATGTTGATATTGTGTTAAGCCACTAGTTGTTCCAAAAGCTTAAACTGTTTAGAAATGGGCCCAACAATATATCAAACTATTTCAACAATAGAATTTGAGCTGGATGGTTAAAATAGAGAAGTATCTCGAGTATTTCTTCTGATTGTAGAATACTTGTTAAGTTGAAAGAAAAATTTTATAAGATGATTACAAGGAGATTCAAAACAATAGTATGCATAATATAAATGGTATGGTGAAGAGGAGTATTAATTCTAAGTGTTTTATTAATTGAATATTTCTTAAATATTTGGGGGAAAGTTTATAATGAGATTTTGAAATCCAGCCCTACATTATGGTGCTTAGAATGTTGTGCAGTTGATCGACATGTTCTAGAATGAATCTCATTGAAATGATGCGAGGTGAATAAGAGGGAAGCCAATTGAGATACCATGAGAGATATATGGGTATATAAGAAGGTAGCAATACCATTGAGGACAACAAGAGAAAATAGGCTAAGATGAATTGCTCATGTGCAGTGAAGGCTGGCATTTACACTAGACAGAGTTTGGTTAATATCGGATTGATGAAGGACTAGAGGGAAACCTGAACATACATGAACTTAATTTTTGAAAGAAGATGACGTGATGGCCTATCATCTAACGTGCCTTGTAGGATGGCCTTAAATGTAGCGAAACAGTTGACTACGTTCAGTTAGAATCTGTGAGTATCTGGATAGATTCCTTCTGTATCCTGCCTTGTTCTAACCAGTGTTTAATCCTTTTCAATTTGTCTGATTCTATCAAGTATTATGCAGGTACAAGGACATTTTACTTGCCATCTTTATATCTAACTACTTCAAGATCTTTCTCGTAGCCATGATGGTAAGCTTTCTTATATTACTTGACCATTAGTGATAACCCACTAGTGAGGAACACTAGTAGGTAAACTTTCTAATTTTTTTTTTTTCCCCAATTGTAATTTATGTTGTCTATCCAACAAAGTTTATCCTTTTGATTATACATTTTTGCAGGTTTGGAAATTTCCATCTTCAGTGCTTTTCATCATTGATATTTTTGTTTTATCATCCAACACATTGGCTTTGAAAGGTTTGTGTATTTACAGCTTGTAGAATAGAGTGGACTAATTATATTCATCACTAAAAAAATTTGAAAAGAAAAGAGGAAAAAAAAAAAAAAAAACTTATGCCAGATTATCAGTTTCTATTTCTAGTACGCTTAATGGATATATATATATATATATATATAGCACATTTGGTAGTGTGTGTGTGCGTGTTTTTTTTTTTTTTTTTAATTAGTAACACATTTGGTAGTTTTATATGTAGTTCTTCTACAAAGATAATTAGTCCCATTGATTCACTATTTCTTTAGAGTTCTACTACCTCCTGAGTTAACTTGGGATCCATTAACTTAAGAAGAAGAAATGCAAAGTTGAGACAGAAAATGACAACCTACGAAGTAATTTTGAAAGATTTAAGATTTGACATTGTAGCAAATAAATATATGATTTTATGTACATGAAAATAAAAATAATTTCATATGTGACTTACAAATACAACTATATGTTATTATATATTGAGCCACGTTCTTAGTGAGATCAACTAGTAGGGACACCAGTAAATTTTCTATAATTGTATAGGTCTTCATCAAGGTTATACTTTTAAGTCCTTAAATTTTTTCTTTGGGGTAATTGCCTATATACCCCTTGTACTAAACTATATACCCCTTGTACTAAATGTAAAAATCATTAATACCCCATGAACTTCAAAAACCTATATTTACACCATTGTATTTCAGACTACAATGAAAAAGTTAAAAGTTTCATCAAAATAATGGTTTTGACTTTTATTAACTTTAAAAAATGCTTTTACACCTTACGTACTTTACACTTCCTACACTTATGCCTCTGATTCAATTTGATTTTGAATGGATATTTTTGTCTCCACATAAAAAATTAAAAAAAATAAATAAATAACACCGTGCACTTTCATCAGCCTTTGCAATTTTTGTGCAAGGGTGATATCCCTGTGATGCCTTTTCTAATACAATCTACTTCTTATTTATTAAAAAAATAAATATAATACTATTTAATTCTTCACTTTAGTCTTGAGTACACGGGTATAAAGGCAATTATTCCTTTTTCTGTAATTATGTATGATTTGAAACTTTGGTAAAGAGTGATTAAGGCTAAATTAATATGTGTAACAAAAATGTTATAGAACCAATTTGGTTTTTTGTGCCCAGATGGAATTGATGGGCATATTTCGTAGAACCTAAACCACTAATTGGAAAGGCCATTCTCCGTGATAGCAATGGTTGGGACTGATGCAAGCATTTATGAATCTGAACATTCTATGTATCCGAATGTTATCGGCTGATTTAAAACTATTAGTGATGGTGAGTCATTGAGATCATTGTTATAGAAATTAAGTATTTCTGGGACTAAACCATTAGTTAAATTTGCGGCAAAGACATATTATATCTTCCTGAGGCACCATCTGTTGATGACCTCTTTTGTTGCTTAATTTTCAATCTTTGCCATTGTTTTTTGTTAGCTCTTGGTTTCCCTTTTTTTGGGGGGCTGTTCTTATCTACCGTATAAACTTCTTTCTTATTAATTTGAAGTTACTATATTATCAAACATATATACACACAAACAAGGGGGAATTTTTGATACTTCGTACAGGGAAATTAAACAATCATACTTGCATCATTTTGATATCCATGACTTCAAAATTTCTTCTATTATTATCATTATTGTTGTTGTTGTTGTCGTCGTCGTGGTGCTAGAATGGAAGGGATGGTTTGCATTTGTTAATATATTGTTCTGTTCACTGTGATTGGGATTTACATACACACGTCATGTGTGAATTTAATGATGTCCAGCCCTGTTGTTGTTGTTGCAGTTTCATGCTAGCATGGAAAGGATGGTTTGGATTTGTTAATATAATGTTCTGTTCACTGTGACTGCAGGATTTATGTACACACATCATGTGTGAATTTAATGATGTCTAGCCCTGTTCTTTTAGTAACTTGATATTTTTATTGAGAATATTGCAGATTGTTGAATGGCAATGGTACATCATAAACAGCATGCTTTGTTACAATCAATCTGGCTGATAATACAAGTTCTCTCCCTCTCTCTCTTTCTTTCTTTTTTTCATGTGGCAGTAATCACTGAATCATCCATTGGCAAATGTATCGGAGCTTGCTTCACTGCACATTCTGTTAAATTATTTGTCAGTAGGGTGCTGGACATCATCTGGCATGATCATTGAGATCTTTGTTATCAATTTCCTTGGTAGTTCAAAGGCAGGAAGTCAAGTAATATCTTTTTTTTCAGTTGCCTATTATTGTTATTTTTTTCTTTTTCATTTCATTTTATGGTTGTAGGTTTTTTCCCCCAACTAAAGCAAATGGGCTTGGTGTTGCAGATGTGACTTCAAAGCAGTACCATTTAGCAGTACATCTGTGATATGGTATGTTATCGTTGTCGAGAACAGACTGTTTATGATTTGCCTCTAGCCTGACTCAAAAGCAACAAAGAAAACCCCCCAACTTTTGCTTCTCTACAAGAACCAGCTCAGAAAGTTGCGTGCACAAGTAATTCAGGCAACTTTTTCATCATTTAAGAGCTATAAGTGGACCATTTTTCTTGCAAAGCCTCTTTGCCATGGGATGGGATTGCTTCTGAGGATAAGCAGGGAAATATTCATGGACCTCAGTTGGTACTTTTTGTGGCCGTTGTAATATTGTGGGAGTTGAATGCGGTAAAGTAAATCTTCTTTGACCATCGTGTATATCACTAATTGTAGAACCCATTGCTTATTATTGTTATTATTATTATTATTATTATTTGGCTGGGCAGGACCCTGTTTCTTTTCAGTTATAACTGAGAAAGAGAGTTACGGCTGTAATATATACATGGAAGCGGAAGATAATATTATTATTTTTTGGCTGGGCAGAACCTTGTTTGTTTTCAGCTAACTGAGAGAGATGGAGAGAGTTACGAGTTTACAAGGAAGCGGAAGAAAGCCTTGGTGTGCAATTTCTGCTTGGAAATCAAGTGACTGCTTTGTCATCCTGTTGTAATCAGTTACCAAACTGCAACTGCATCTACGTCGCTTGAAAATTAAGTATCAGCTCCCCCCCCCCCCTTTTCTTACAAAGCGACAGCACCCACCCAACCGTGATACTGGCCCCACTCCCACCACCATAAGTCAAAACTGTTAGGATCCTAAATAGGTAAAGATGAGATACCCTCAAATGCATACTCTTCTAATTTATTAGTACACTGATGAGGTTAATTGGCATAATAAATATCCCACAATTGATCTGCTAGAGTTGAAGCAGTCCGATTGACGGATAGAACGAGGCCAGTCTGTAGGCTATACATGTCCAATAATTTCATGTTCAAGGGAAAACATTAAAACAGAAGAACATAGTTGTTGGTTTTCTTCCATCAATCCACCTACATCCAAAACAACGTCTCAACTGCCATTGTCTTAACTATTAGACCACAAAATCAGACCCAGCAACTCACATATTCATCAAACATAAAAGTACTGGAGTGAAGGGGAAAAAAAAACAAAAAGAAGCTACCTTGAAAGAACCAGAATGATCGGGCAACTTACGCCTCCAGAAATTCCAGAATTTCAAAGTGAATGGACCCTGAAAGACTTCCGCAGAGTAACATTCTTCAAATGTACAAGGTGGCAGCTGGAAGAGACATTGGATCCCATCAACTGCCCTTTTCATTACTTCTGTGACAGCACCTACCCAGGTAATTACCCTCCTGCTGTGGATATTTTAGTACTTTCATTCACGACAGCTTCATATCTGGCAATCCTATTCTCACTAGTAATAGAGATACATGGGCCTACTAGCCGAGGTACTTGTCTTGCTCAACTTAGGAGATGCTTGCTACCATCTGGTCCAGTTTCCCTTCCAATTATCCTCTTGGCCCTTGCCCAGGGATATAGGATCAACACAATATTTCCCCTCACATATATTGGTCCCTCTATGCTACAGCTGATTCAGATCTCTGCTCTCGCCCACGACAACGTTGGTGAAAATGACATCAAGTATGCATTTTACAAGGCCTCAACAATCTCTGGAATTTTGCATGCAAGCCTGTACCTGGATTCAACAATATTGCCCTACTACACGGGTCTCGATGCCCTAGTGTCATCAACCTTTTCTGGCGAATGCATAACTTGCGTGTGTCGCAAGGAGGTCCTAGTTGTTGGAGGGAAATTGGTCTCCTATAGGGGGTGGTCACTAACTACATTTATAGTTGTAGGTACTCTTTGTCTAAGGCTAATTTGCAGACTATCTACGGAGAGCAGGGGGAAAACCATATTAATCAAGACCTTGCTGGAGAACTTAGGTTGGACCTTTGTAGTTATGGATTGTGTCTATCTAATTGCAAATTCTCCTCCAGAGAGATCTCCCTTACGCGTTGCTGCTTCATCAGGTTTGTTTGTTTTGATATGTCTTCATGTACTCCGAAAGGCATGCACTTGGCTTAAGCAATGGCACTCTGTGTGCGAAAAATAAGGCACATCACAAAGAGAGAGGGGAAAAAAAAAGGAATAACCCATGATTGTGGGAAAAGGCACTGATGCTCATGTATTTACATAGTCTTTCTATACAATGGATATGGCATTGTCCGAAGAAAGTCATAATTTATAAATAATCATCAATCAGAACTACAACAAAAAACTAAAATAAAATAAAATACTTGCAAACTCAAAACAAAGCCAGAGTATCCATCAAAACAAGAGCACATAGTCATTGCAAGAACCAATTTTTGAACCCCCGACCCCGGGGTCGAAATAAAAGCACACAACGAGTTTTATACAAGTAAAGAAATCTTTTTGCAAGAAAGAAAATTTTGGACGCTTGGCTGTTTTGTTTTTTTTTTTTTTCTTGTAATCTTTGTGTTTACTATTTTCTGTTTATATTTATAAATTTTTTGAAAGTTGATAACAATATGTTTGTTAAACTTATTTTTATTTTTTTGTTTCGAAAAAAATAAAAACTTAAAACAAAAAAGTTAAAAAAGTATATTTCTACTTTCCTTTTTTTTATAAATATTTTATCAATTTTAACAATTTGATAATTTTTGTTGTATCATATTAGAATGAGTTATTTTATTTAAATATTTTGCTAAATTAAAATTATTTCTGATAAATAATATAATTAAATTAAAATAATTTAGTCTAATTTAATTAATTAAACAATATAAAATATATTTAGCAACTTGTTTTTAGTAAATAATATAATTAAATTAGTTAAACTAATATGAAATATATTTTCATTAATTTATTTTAATAAAAATAAAATATAATTTATATAAAATACATTATTTTTAATAAATAATTTAATTAAAATAATTTAATTAGTTAATTAAATTATATGAATTATATTTTATTAAATTATTTTTAACATAAAATATATTAAGTTATAATTAATTGAGTAAATTAATTAAATTTAATTACTTAAATTAATATGAAACATATTTTATTATATTCAATTATTTTTTTAATAAATTAATCACTATAAAAAAAATTACATTTTTAAATGCAATTTTAGTTTTTATTTTAGAAAAAAACAGAAAACAAAAATAAAAAAATATAAACAATTAAATATAAACAAAAAAAATGATAGTATTACGAAATGGGCCTTAGTAATTTATCTTGTGAAGAAATTTTGGATTCTATTCTGATTATTGTTATTATGTATATTATATAAACCTAACTTAGATTATAATGTGTGATCACAGTCTACTAATTTTGACTTAAACTTGGGATATGCTATATTTCATTTATGTAGACTCTATTTTTCCATGTTATTGGTCACAAACATGTAGGTTTGGGACATGACAATAACCAAATTAACCTTTTAACTAAAATGATTGAGCCACTAATTTCGGTTTGATTTGATAGTTTTATATTAAATAGTTACTAAAATTTTTATCTAAAAAATTCAATGCTGTATAATTATGAATTACATCATATAGTAATAGGGCGATCAATTAAAATTGTTAGCATGACTTTCATAATTGTAATAAAAAAAAATGTAAATATGTCCATGAGTGGCGCTAAACCAACCACTATTGATAAGGCTTTGCCCACAATTTAGTTACGAGAAATTAGTAATGAAATTTTATTTTATTGAAAATTTTAAATATTTAAAATATTACATATATTATATTTAATAGTACTAATGTAATTTGATTAATGCATCCCTCAAATTGTAAGTCGAATTGAAGTGTTCAATTTTTTAAATTTTTATACAATTAAGTAGTTATTTAGAAAAATTGCACCAACCCGAACTAAAAAAGTTAGTTTAGATGGGCTTGATTGGTTTAATTATGCGTCATCAGTAGCACCACGTTAACTAATACAACTGAAATTGCTACCATTATTGCCTGACATGACCTTCACCCAATTAATCCAATTAAATAGCTAATTAAGCAACCAACTAAATTAATCCAACCTAAACTTACATATTTGCCTCGCCTTTTATTCAATATTTCTAATAAATAAATAAATACAACATTCTGTTTCACCTTCTAATCTTTTGCTTCAACCTGGAATTTTTTTTATTTTTATTCTTATTTTTATTTTTTTTGGTTTGGCAGTGGTTGCGTAAGAAGTTTGATCATCATCAATCATTGTACACATCAAGGCCATTGTCTACTATATCCGTTTGACTTATTGTGTTTAATATCTAGGGAATATTGAATAACATAAACTTGAAATGAATAAATTTTAAATTTAGTTTTATAAAAATGTCAGGATGATAACTAAATATGGGTAAGTTGAAAAATATTTTATCATAACAATTAACAATTTGAACCATTAACGATAAAAGTTTAAAATAACTATTTTGACATTAATATTTCAACGTAGGCATTAAAATATTATATCATTTCAAATTAAAATCAATGAGAAATCAATATTTAAATAATTTTCCATCAACGGTTAGTATCAAATCCATGAATACAAGCATAATCTTTAGGGTATTTTGAACTAGAAAATTATGATTAACATCCTTAAAAAAAAAAAAAAAAAGACCTTATAAAATAAAACCGTGTGCATAGTTTGTTAGATTACAAAACTTTCCAATTGTGTTCAAAATGTCTCATCTAAACAATTAATATGTAGATGAATTCAACAACCAATCAAAATTACAAGGTGGAGATTATAGTGTTGATTGTAACCCTTCAATGCCATACATGAGATAGTGGTATTCCCTAATAGTGGATCACTGATCAAGATTAGAAAAGTTAAAAACTAAAGGCAGGGAAAAGATGGGATTGTAAATTATATACCCCTAAAACTCTATACTAGAACTTGGATTACTAGTCATTGGTGTGATATGAGACATCTGATTGCAATCTTCCTCCCCTTTCATTGTTGGAGTATGTTTTGTCACACTATCTTCCACTTTACTACTTTTCCCCCATAGAAGAATATACATACCAACGATCACTAGAGTAGATCCGATAACACTGTTCAATAAGAGTGACAAAATGTTAACTAGATGCTGTTAAAGTTATTTTGCAAACATAATTAATTATCAACAGGTATATCAAGAAGAATCAAAACCACACCTTCCAAGGTGAATTTGCTCATGCAGAACGAAGACATCAAAAATGGCAACAAATGCCTGTATGAACGGGCTGAATGCTGCGGTAAAGACGGGACCCCTTTGTTTCACACACCATGACATGATCACGTAGCATAAGCCTGATCCTACCATCCCCTTTATTTACTCACAGAAACAATATATTTTTGTAAGGATTACAAACTTGATTACAATTTTCAAACTAATGCAGGACTAAAAAAAAAATGATTTATATATCATGCACACATTTCTTTTTGCCCTTTGTATTCTTAATAGATTTTTTTTTTCTATTTTCAAAGGCATTATTTTTACATGAATGCCGAAAAATAAGTTTTGAATTAAATATGAAACTAGTGTAACCAGCTGTTGGAACAAAGCGAAATATGGACACATGGCCAATCGCCAAGCACTTTGATTATTGGCACGTGGCCACTAGCCGAGCATTCTAATTCGTGACACATGGTAACTAGCTGAGATCGTAGTTTTTGACACGTGGTCTTTGCTGAGTGCGTCTCAAAAGTGCTAGGCATCGAATTCGTGACCATCCTGCTGTGTGACACGTGGCATTCACCAAACATATCACAAAGTGACATATAATGTGCTCGGCATGAATATAGAAAGCAGAAAAACATCTAAGTCAGGCCCCACTGCATTACAACAAGGCCCTAACCATAGATGTTCCATGGTAATAAATGAACTAGATTTAGTACTTAGAAGACAACTTACTTAGTTTATCTCATTGCAAATGACAGACAGATGTAACAGGTGGACAGCTCTAGAGCTGTATTTCGACTATTCAGACACATCCAATCCACGCACATTAAATGGAAAATAAGGGTATTAAATGAGAAGTGAAAAGTATTTAAAGAAAACTAAGAGGTGGACATCAGGAGGCATCATTGCTACCTAATTCGTGGGTATTACTTTATTTATTTTATCATACTATAAATACCACACTTAATGGAGAAATCCAGCAATGCTCACTATTACCAACAAAGTGCATTGTCTATTTCTTTCTTTAATTCTCCAAAAGCTCTTGTTGACTTAAGTATCGGAGGGTTTTTTTCGGTTAGAGACCCACACTTCGGCTGTAACCTCTGTTTTGATTGTGTTCGGCAGGTCAGAGGACAAATTTCCAGTTAATACGGTGAGTAGTTCAAGTAGCAAACTTTTGTTGCTGAACACCAGCATGCTTTTTTGTTCATTTACTTTCTTCTAGTTTTACAGCACATGTAGTTTCCAATTAATTATTCTCCCCCCACCCTCCCCAGTAAATTTGCAACTACATCTCTGGATCAACAGTTTACACTGGTGAAAATTTTCATAACCAACTACACATTGAACAATAGTAGTGATAGGTACAAAACAACTTGAAGTTCAATGCTGAGAAACATTAACTAGAAATGAATTAAGAATTTTCAATCATTAATCCAATATAATAGAAAAGAACAAGAAGTGAGCACCATTATGAAAGAAAATTGCAAGTGAATCGTGAAGGGAAGACTTACAGCATATATGACACTCAGGATCTCTAACTTCCCTTCTACAATCCAAGTGGAGACATTCCTGTCAATAATCAAACTTAAGATGGCTGACTGGAGAGCACTGAAGAAGGACATGATGGCAGTGCTAGAGTATTGACATGGGAATCTTTTGCCAATTCCAGCTTGTATGAGGAACCATGAAGACCACATGAGGCTGCCTGCAGTCAGAACAATTGAACCCAAGGCCCATCTCTTGGTTGCATGGTCTGTTTTGCGAGCCATCATAGCCTGTGCTACTGGAGATACTTTCAATGGCATTCCTTTATATAGTGTCAATATCAAGGCCCCACTAATAGAAACCAGAGTACCTAACACCTTAGCTCTCCCACCCTTGCTTTTCAAGTTCACTTTTTCTAGCCTGTGAGTTGCATATGCCACGGGCATGGAGTTGATTTACCAGTATATTTATGTCGGAAATCATATCAGTAGCATAAATTGTTTAGTATGTAGAAAGACTTACCCAAATGGCAATGCCATGATAAATGTGCTAACAGGCACGGTGTTGATGAAAGCACATGTGAAAGTTGCAGATGTGTATTGCAATCCAAGAAGGAAGAAATATTGTGTAAGGGTTGCCCTAAAAAACATAATAAGCCCGTCAGTACTAATAATGTTAGCTGAGAAATCTTGGGAATACCATTACTATCGATATGTGTATATACACAGGCCGTCATAAGTTACTAACCCAACCAGCGCACTAAAGAAAAGCTGAAATAGAATGAGTGCAGTGAGCTTGTGCCCGTCTTTCCTGCAAGAGAACTAGTTTCTTACAGAAGCTTGTGGTATACTTTGAACACTGACATTGAATGCTATATTATGTGGGCCAAATTCATCAGGCTAGAGCTAGGAAGGAGCTACACTTACCCAAAGCATTTGTTCAATTCAGTAATGAGGAAGACAGAGAGCCTACTTCATTTTCTATAAAATAGGGAAGGAACTGTATTAGCTAGGTTGTAGGCACACATACCTTTCACAAATGTAGGCAATGGGAGTTAGGAAAATTGCTGAAATTGATTGTCTGTAAATGATGAGAAGCAAATGGTTTATTCCTTCATTGAGGACCTTCTTAAGAAGTACATTGACAATAGCCAAAGCAAAGTCTACAGCCACCATTGCAATATACGGCTTTGATTGCTCACAACAATCCATGTTGGAAATCAGCTGATTTGGCCACTGAGAATGCTTTAGAAGGCCTCCTATTCCTTTCAGGTTTAAACGCGTTGCAGGTAGATCTATTATTAGCTTCAATATAAATGTGAAGTATCCTTACTTTCTGCCAAATAAAAAAATTAAAAATTCTGCAGAGACATGATTATATTCTCATAATCACATCAGAACTTTAGGCGATCAACTTGCAATTTTACGATAGTTTTCATGGCATCTACTTTTTGATGCTGGATCCTTTCAGGATTTTTTTTGGTGATTTTGGAATCAATTACCAAAGCTTGTATGCATTATATCATGACCTCAGAGATTCATTCCAAGCCACTCTAGACTTTCTGCCGTTAATCATGAAATGAGATTAAATGAGGCAATAAGCATCTTTGGAAAATAGGTGTAGATACAACCAAGCATCTACTTTCTGGTGTATGGAACCTAATACCTCTTTCCCCATTACTATTACTGGAAAGTAGGAACAACATGTCAAATCATAAAAGTAGTTATGGAGTTACCCAATGGATGCGCTGCAACTCATATGCTTCTTTGCACTAGTTGCAAACTATGCAGTTGCTACAAAGCCCTAATGGTGTGGGTTCAAATCACATCCATTTCTTCCAAAAAGATTGCGATAGTTTTCTCCTAAGAACTCATAACTAATGAATAATAATAATAATAATAATAATAATAGGATTATGTATATTTGTCTTTCCATCAATGCATCACAATTCCTTAAGATACAGAATCTCAAATTCCAGCATTTTATTTGGGAACCCATAATTCCTTAAATGCTGGAATTTCAAGTTCCATTACTACAATTAAAAAAAAAAAAACACATATGTCAAATAGAATTTAAGGAATTTCAAGTCTCATTACTACAATAAAAAAAAACATATCAAATGGAAGATTTTCTATAACTCAAAGAGTCCTCGTCCTTGTTCCCCTGTTCCTGAGTTCAAAAGTGTACCAATTACCAAACATAGTGAGGTACTGCCGTGGGCTTATAATGTGTACCAAAGGCGGTGCAAAATAAGAAAATAAGAGTCTCGTCTCAAGGAGACTGTCTTGTGACACAAATGCTATCATAGTCACTTTTTTTTTTTTTTTTTTTTGGGCCGGTCTATCACAGTATAGTTAGGTCTCGGGTGACACAATCCATTTGAATTCACAGTCCGCATCACAACAAAATTTTAGTCATAGAAAATTCAAGCACTTTGAAATAGGGGAGTCTACTTTCATTATAGATGCATGCTTGGCGGAATTATATTGGATCTTACTTTTGAAATTACTGCTGATGCATGATTTAGATGCCTCCAAAAGAAAATAAAAAATAAACAAAGCTTCATATATGTTACAAAAAGAGGAGATGCATCCCATTAATGCAAGAATCTGCAAATGATATAATACTGCAGTCTTGATCAAATGGAAGGCATTATTGAGATTGGCAAGCAAGGAAAGGCCATAGAAGCATAGCTACATAAGAATTCAAATGGTCTGAAGATGCAAATAAAATGTCATTAGTAATGGCACATACGTAAACTCTGCGGCCTCAAACAACATAGTCGATTCACCTGCCGTTATCTACAGTATAATATAACATTTCAAATTGGTCAGCCTTCCTATGGGATGATGAATTGAGTCCTGCACACTAAAATTGTTCCGTACAGCGCATGAAGCAAGTGAACTCTGTAAAGCATTCCTTAACATATGACACACGCACGATGATCTTGCTTTCTGAACCATTCTCAAAAGTCCATCAAATTCTCCCTTATATAAGTTGGTCCTCATTCAAGGTTTAAATATTTCTTACATAGAATAGAAGGGCAATCCTGACCCCTTTTATAGAAGGGAAATCCTGACCCCTTTTACCCTCTTCTGACATTCATGCAAGCAAGACAAGTTCATTTTCTCCTTTAACCGGTTTCATGCACTGTTCCTCACATGAAATTTTCATTCACGTTGTTTTCAAATATTGTCTAGCTTAGCTCATTAAAAATTCGGGCTTCTTTAATATTTACATATTTAATTAAGTAATAAACATGTAAAATATATTAATATATTTATTACTTTGTTTTTATATCATGATGTGGTATGTTTTTCGTTATAAAATTTGCAATATAAATTTACACTTTAATTTAATTTCCACACCTACCCCTTTATATTATTTAAATTTTAAAATCATTTACTAGATATAATAAATAAACAAAAATTTATTTACTGAAACAAATCAGGAAAAAGGAACAAACACAACAGTGTCTATTTCTATACTCTTATTCTAGTACCGAAGTTTTATAAAATCATTTAAGATCTTGAGCTATTTTAGTGAATAGAATATTTAATTCAGTAGAATAGTTTTTATTTATTCTTTTTCAACTATAAATCAATATTATCATTCATGAATTGATTCATAAACAAACCGGGCTCGATTTGCCAAAAACTCAAGTTCAGCTAGGCGTGTTCACCTAGTAATTGAGGCAAACTTGAACACAAAATTTAGACTTGTTTATTTTGACTAGGGTAAAAAACAGTTCAACTTGATTCATTTATACCCCTAAATACATTGTAACGCCCAATATATCCATAATATCCCGCAGAGGCTAGACCCCTCCCCCAACCCCTAACCTACTCAAACCTAGCAAATCAAAAAGTTAAACCCCCAATAGGCATGCACCCAAAGATCAAGGTAACACTTATTAACGATCTGAGCCCCCTATGATCTCCAACATAAACGTGGCAAAGCTTCATTCTTGAGATGGTTGAATTTCTTCTCGAGTTATCACAAAAAAGAACCCTTACAATTGTGGTTTGCTATCAATTACCAGAGGTTTGTATAGATAATATAGTTAGATCCCCATACATCGGGCAGCTTCAGCTAAGAAAGAACTAATTTTACCAAAAGCAAAAATACTTTATTCAATTCCATACAACAAATCGTTCGTCTAGCATCCTCTGAAGAAACTAATAGACAAATGCAAAGTTTTGAAGATAAGTACAACATTAAAAAGCATAGTACAGGTACATGTAATTATGCATAAAGTGCAAATAGGGAGAAATATATAATCAAAATTTCTTATCTTTTCCTCCCCTTGGGGAAGAATTGAACCAAGGAATCCACACTGAGGTTGTCTCCTGGTACACTTTGTATGCTTCAGCTCTGTAATCTTGTTGCAGCATCCGCCTCTCCACAAGCACAGTAACATAGGCCAAGCAAATACTATTGCTCAGGGACCCAACAAAGGTCCAAGAACATCCAAGATTCCATCCAAAGATGACCAGTCCCCACCACCATAATTGCTCTCCAAAGTAGTTTGGATGCCGAGAGTAACGCCAGAGGCCCTTGTCAAGAATTGGCACGACGGGCTTCCCCATTTCTTTTAATTTGTAATTTCTACTCACAAAATTGTGAAGTTGCGAGTCAGCGTGATAGGCAACAACAATACCAGTTATGCAGACAACTACAGCTATGGAATCCCAAAAATTCCATGGCTTGTCAACTGAGTGGATAGCATACAAGGGCAGGCACGCTCCAATCAGAAACACCTGGTTATAATAAAAAAAAAAAAAAACTAAAGGTCAGTCGTTTAATCATCCAAAAAAAAAAAGGCCCGTTCAGAAAATTTAACGAACAGCTAGTCCGAATCATGTCATGATGGACAAAAGAAAGGGAAGATAAAAGGCCAAAAGTAGGTTTACCTGCTGAGAGAGGTAGGCGGAAAAGAAGGAAACCCACCACCAATTTTTTCCATACTGTTGGCGCATATCGGTAAATCTCCAGTCCTCCCTGGCACCCAACTGCCACCTTTCTCGGCGGAAGTAGTTGTGAGTGAGCCTGATACACCAGACCCATGTCAACAGGATTGCAGCCCAAGACCTCCAACGGTTGTAACACTTGACCGCCAGAGGGTGAGCTGCGTAGTAATGCACCAGCAAGACTGGTATGACGGTCCAATACACATCTATCAACTGCACTCATCAAATAAATTCAAACGATTGTGAAACTAAAGAAGGAAGAAAAAACAAAAGAAAATAAAAATAAAAGTAAATAATAATAATAATAATAATAATAATAATAATAATAATAATAATAAAAGAAACATGCACCCACCCAGTGGCTGGACTGGAGGAGACTAATCAGCCAAAATAGGATATTGACGTTAAGGAAGAAGAGGACATTGACCAACATGAGAGGGTGGTTGTAGCACCAAGTCCACGCAGCCGAGGCAGAAGAGTAAGAATCTTTATTACTTGAATTATCATGCTGATCATGCTCATTATAGTGGCCAATGAAGGAGAGATAGAAGAGTAGTGAGGGAAGAGGGGCCAGCACCGCTATCACAGCGTTTCTCAAATTGCTGCCCATGTTTATGTTTATTTTTTCTGGGTCTTATTGCGTCCCCAGTACCAGGAACGCCTCTCTTTATAGCTTTTTCCTCGCTAGTATTGGCCTCCGAATTGCACGCAGCACGCTGCCATTTTTTGTCCAATTATCTTTTTTACCTTCACAAGGGTTTTATACAAATTATGGGAATGTTTGCGTGATCAAAATTTGATAATTTTTATTAATTTTATATATTTTTTAATTAAATTTATCATATATTATTTTTACATTATATTATTATATTTTCCCTTTATTTTTTGGCCAATCCAACACTTTCCGTACCCGTCCCACCGGCCGTTTGGTTGTACAAAAAGACCCGACCGCCCGCCCCCCAAGTATAATTTTTAGTAAATTATTTTCTAGTTATCCGTTTGACAACTTTCAAATTTTAGTAAATTTTTGTCCAAAACAAATTTTAAAACTTTTTAATTTTTTACTAACATCCAAAAATTACAAAAATTTGTTAAATATACTAAAATTGTTTTCGTTTTTTATCAAATGTATAAAAAGTTTTAATTTGTCAGGTGTCATTTTATAACGGTCATCTTTACTATTTTTTTTATTTATGTTTATAAATTTTTAAAAATTAACAACAAAAATGTGTTTGTTAGACCTATTTTTGTTTTTTTGTTTCTAAAAAAATAAAAATTTAAACAAAAAATATTTTCACTCTTTTTTTGTGTCACAAATATTTTATTAATTTTAACAATGTCACATTTTTGTTACATCATATTAAAATGAATCTTTTATTCAAATATTTTATTAAATTAAAATTATTTTTAATAAAAAAATATAATTAAATTAAATTATCTAAATTAAAATAAAATATATTTTATTAATTTTTAATAAATAATATAATCAAATTAAATTAAATTAATTAGTTAATTTAATTAAGATGAACTGTATTTTATTAAATTATTTTTGATAAATAGTAAAATTAATTTAATTTAATTAATCTAATAATTTATTAAATTTAATTAATATTAGATATATTTTGTAAATTAAGTCGTCCCCACAAACGTTGAGAACCCCGATTAAAATTAAGCGGCCACTACGAACTCAGGACCGCAATTTTTTTTTTTTTTTTTTGGGTGCAAATACAATAACCAAAAATCACCAACTCAATACCTTGCAATAGAGGTACTTACATTAACTAAACGGAAACTACAAATGCGATTAATTATAATGAGAAATTATTTCATCTTCTCCGAATATATGCTTTCTTTCACTGTTCATTTAATACAAAATATTATGATCAACACCAATTCATTATACTTAACATTAATGAGTAAAGCACATTTTTTATACATGTTTTTAGAATACTAGGCTCCGTTTGAAAAGTTAACTATTTCTTAGTTTTTTGCTCCTCAGACTTAATTTGAAAAAAAAAAAGAAGTTAATATATTTTTTTTATAAATTAACTACTAGTTAATTACTAAAAAATTAACTTTTTTGTGTTTGAGAAAAAATTACATTTTTAATAGCTAGTTTTTAATTTTTCATTAATTTAACGTTTTTATTTTTCATGATTTAAAATAAATTAAAATATTAATGGATAACTTTTATCATTAAAAAAAATCAAAAAAACTAAATAAGCAAAAGCTAATGAGCTAGCTTAAGTTCCCTGGTCTTTTTTTTTTTTTTTTTTTTTTCCAAACTTAAGCCTGGGGTGTGTTTAGAGTTGTATAAAAGTGTATAAAATAAAATAAAATTGTAAAAGTAAATGTTTTGTAATTCGTATAGTGAGTGAAGAATTTAAGGGCTCGTTTGGAGTCTCAAAAGAAATCAAAAAAAACCAAAAAGTAGACTTGATGTGATGTAAAAATAATAAGTGGCAAAATGTGATTGGAGGGATTTGAAAACTTTTGAAATTTTTTGATTTTTTTAGGCTCCAAACGAGCCCTAAACTTTGCTGTCTTGTAATTCGTGTTTATAAAATTTTGTAAGATTTTATTTTATTTGGTAGAACTCCAAATAGAGCCATGGTCCTGTTTTGTGACACCAAAAACTACTAAAATTCATTAATTTTAATTAATTTTTATATTTTTTTAATTAAACTTCTCTGTATTTTATCTTTACGTCACATTTTTTTATTTACGCCACATCTTTTTATTTTTATTATACTTTTTAACTAATTTTTTATGAACGAAACACTCATAATTTCTCAGATTAAATTTGCATCATGATTTTGGCCATAATGATTGGGGGCGCCATGCAATGCAAATGCAGATTGATGCACATCATTACAGTCTAAACTATATAATAATATGTGATAGATGCGGGGTGCGTGCAATGATGATTGCGTCCTATGCGGCGTGCCTAATAATATGGCCAATTCACGTGGGCTCCCCACATTAATATGATTTATTGAGAGACTCCTGGTCCCATCTCATCGAGTTCACCTCATCTCATGGTCTCCTCTCATTATAACTGCCGCAATCTGCGCTGCCAATTTATATTAATTTACAATATTAAAATTGGGCAATTATTTGTTTTATATTTTAAATTTTACGTGGTATATTTCTTTATTTTTTTTCTAAATTTTGAATTAAATCTTTTTTTCTTAATTCTTCCAAATCTTAAGTGACACCTCTGAGTTTAAAATCATTAGTAATTTAAAAAATGTATGAAGTTAAAAAATTTTCTTTGAAAATCTAAATTTTTAAAAACAAATATATATATATATATAGAGGTCGTTTGGTTTGTTGAATTTCTTCAAAAAATTCTATAAATCTCTGTTAACTTTATATCACATCAACTTTTTTTCTCACTGCACGCATTACGAATTCTCTCCAAACTACAATTTATCTCAATTTATCTCACTTTTTCTTACTCCAAACAACCCCATAAAATAAATCGTGAAATTTTACTAAGAGATTTTAAGATATAAAATTTAGATGTAAGAAAAAAATAATTTAATTCACTAGTCTCTTCCAATTATATATTAATTTTAAATATAAAAGTTTAGATTACAATGGAATAAACTTATCAACGCATTAACTTAATAATAGAATTTTTTAACTCAAGTTATGTTTACGAAGTGAGTCAATAATTAAAAATGAAAAGTTTTTTTTTTTTGGTAATTATGAAAAGTTAACAGTGTATATTAAAATTGTCAAATCTTTTGAAATTATAAAAAAAAAGGAAAAAAAAAAGTGCATTCACCATATAACGTTTGACAAATATATTCATCATGGGGATGAATTTTCATGTAAATATAAGTGTAATATTTTTTTAGATTGAACTTAGAATTTATCTAAATATTTATTTAAATTCAACTTGACTTGGCCTACGTTTAATATATAATAAAAAATTTATATTTTATATTTAGTATTTTAATTTCAAATATAATATATAAAGTATTTTTTATGTATTAGATTTATTGTTAAAGTGAGATTTTTGTTTTGTATTATATATCATATTTATGTTATTTTATATTATGGGGTTATTTGGAGTAAGAAAAAGTGAGATAAATTGAGATAAAATGAGATAAATTGTGGTTTGGAGAGAGTTCGTAATACGTGCAGTGAGAGAAAAAGTTGATGTGATATAAAGTTAACAAAGATTTATAAAATTTTTTAGAAATTTTCAGCAAATCAAACGACCCTTATATATCAATCATATATTCTATTTCAATTTTTTTCGATGGGCCGGATTGAGTAGATTTAGATTTAATATATATTTTAAACTTAAACTTTTTTTTTTTTGATCTGCTGAGTAAAAATATTTTATTAGATCAAGATTGGGTAAAACACACATTAACATAATATTACATCATATATATCTATATAACAATATAACTCATTGATTTGATATTTATATATTTTCAATCATTATATATTTTTTTTAAAAGAACCATTATATTTATTCAATGGTCAGAATTATTTTTTTTCTTATTTCACTTTAGTTGTATTTTCAGTCATTTCACATAAATAATAAAATTGTACACATTTATTAAATAATGTATAAATACCTATTAGACAAAATTAACTAAATTTTTTATTTTAAAACAAAATTATATTAAACTTTAATTTTTTAAAAAATTTGTTAAAAATAAACATTAAATTAAAATTTTAATTTAAATGTACTTAAAATTTAAATTTTAAATACACACACTTTTACACTCTTTGTGTCATTTATATAATAAAGAAACTTAAAATTTTGGATTTGAGATATTTTTAACCGTTAGATTTTTTTAATTGTCAGGATTATTTTTTCTTTTTCTCTCTACTTTGGTTGCTTTTTGATCATTTCATACGAAAATATAATCTCTCACGTTTTTCATATTTTGTTTTGAATACTTTTTACATAAAAGTTTTTAAATAAATATTTTTAAAATGTAATAATATTTTTAATAAATAATAAAATTTTATACTTTTATTTAATACTGTATGAAACCTTAATCTCTATTAATTACTGATTTTTCAACCGTTTAATTTATTTAGTAATTATGATTACTTCTTTCTTTCTCTACTTTAATTATCTTTTCAATCACTTCACATAAAAATATAATCCCTCACTCTTTTCATATATTTTTTGAATATTTTTATAAATAAAAATTCTTAATAAATATTTAAAAATGTGATAATATTTGTGATAAATAATAAAATTGTACACATTTATTAAACAAAGTATGGATACCATTAGACAAAATCAACTAAGTTTTTTTATTTTAAAAAAATTATATTTAAACTTTAATTTTCTTTAAAATTTTATTAAAAATAAATATTTAAATATGCTTAAAACTTAAATTTTAAAGACATACACTTTTATATTTTTTATGTCATCTATATAACAATAGCTCATTAATTTGATATTTATATATTTTCAATTGTTAAATTTATTCAATAATCAGGATTACTTTTTTCCCTCTCCACTTTAATTGTGTTTTTAGTCACTTCACATGAAAACATAATAATACATTCTTCCTATATATTTTGAATACTTTTTATATGTAAAAGTTTTTAAATTAATATTTTAAGAAATATGATAATATTTGTAATAAAAAATAAAATTATACATATTTATTAAATAATATATGAATACCTATTAGGCAAAATAAACTAAATTTTTTATTTTAAAAAAATTATAGTTTGAAAATTATATTAAAACTTTGATTTTATTTAAAATTATATCAAAAATAAATATTTAAATTAAAATTTCAATTTTAATATGCTTAAAATGTAAATTGTAAATACATACAATTTACAATTTACACTATTTGTATCATTTATATAATAAGGAAACTTAAAATTTCAAATTTAAGATATTTTCAACCGTTAAATTTGCGTAATTGCCAAAATTACTTTTCTTTTTCTCACTACTTTAATTATTTTTTCAATCATTTCATATGAAAATATATTCTCTTACTCTTCTCACATTTTTCTTGAATACTTTTATATAAAAGATTTTAAATTAATATTTTAAAAAAGTCATAATATTTGTAATAAATAATAAAATTTTATACTTTTACAAAACACTATACGGATACCTTAGTCTGTTTGGATTAGTGATTTTTATTTTTATAATTTATTTTTACAGTTTTTTCATGCAGGTTTGCTTTATAAATTTAAATTTGAACTATTTGCAAGTCAAATTATATTTCTGTATCTTTAGGCACAAATAATTGTTAATATATATATATAAGTAGGATCCTAAATAATATAGTTGCATCATATGACACTTAATTGTGGACTATAGTTATGACACAATTTTTTCAAAATATTTAATTTTATTAATTAATAATTATTAAATACTACTTATCAATTTATATTATAATTATCTAAATTGAATAATACTGTCACTTAATCTTTATAGTCTAAGTCGATTAATTTTTTTATAATTCAATACTTATGACTCAATTTTTGAGTTTTAGATATATTTTAATTATCTAACTTGAATTCTACTTATCACTTTATACTATAATTCAAAATAATAATATATTTAAAATATTATTTGAATTATAATTTTATTTAAGTTGGATATAAATAGTAAAATTTTTGGCGAATATAATTATTTAGTTTGTGAAAATCATTGATTAATATTAAACATAATTATATTTTTAGAATATTATATGGATTAAATTTTATGATATGAGTTTCTAGAAATACAATCATATTTAATTATTGATTAGAATATTTATTTTCTTATTTATCGCTTAATATTATAATTTTTAGCTAAATTAAATTTTACATTTATTACATTTTTTTTATGAAAGTTAGGTTATTTCTAAGTATGTAGAATAATTGAATTATATAAAGTTACTCAGATGGGTTTTAAAGAATTTGAAACTCTTTACATCTTCTATTATTTAATTTCTTTATTTGTCCCTATAATTAATCTTTTTATATGAAAAGCAGAAATTAACTTAAATTAGAGAAAAATTATATTATTTGTTTTGATTAAGTATTAGTAGGTAAGTTCTTTAAATTATTTTAGATTATGAATTGTTCCATTGATGATTTAGCTTTATGGATTTTATGCATTTTTTTGGTGTATTAAAAAATAGTAAGTTTAATTTAAATATGATACAAAAGTTTTTAAAAATATAATTGTGACAATTGATTGTAATATTGTGTTATTTATTTATTTTTTAATGTGATTATTATTTATTTTATTTAAATTTATAAACTATATTTTGAAAATATATCATACGAATAATTAGTGCATCACGTGGACATCATCGCTAGTATTAATTAGTTCAATCCTATCAATGGCCCTAGCTACTCGCTGTACTTCCAACAGCTGTTCGTGGAGCATTGATAATATGAGAGAGAGGAGGGAGGAGAGAGAGAGAGAGAATCATTTTTCTTAATTCTGTTCTTAATTTGAAAAAAAAAAAAAAAAAGAAGCAAAATATCAAATCAAATGGAAGTGAAAACGAAGTGAGAGGCCAGCATTCCGTCTTCTGTAACTAATGATGGCGAAAAGGAGAATCAAACACCATAAGGGACCTTTTAAGAAAAATATCCAAGGACTCCTTTCAGAAAAGAAACATACTGTTCGGCAGTGAATTTGTCCATCAAAATTGTTGACGACGCTTATCGAAAATATGCCCGTCGATCTGTCAAACACAAAGAGAAGAAAAGTTACGGTTAAAATGAAAGTCTTCAGTTAAAAAATCTTTCGATATTTACGTCAACAAATGACTTTTTGTAAGGCTCTCAAGAGAAAAAATAAAGAATATAATAAGTTGACAATAGTTAATTTACTTTATCGTAAGGTCTAATGTTATATTTATATCATTGTAAAAATAAATAAAATTAATAAATGAAATAGTATCTGTGATACAGATGCAATCATATCTTCTCACGATTTTTTTCTTGTCTCTTTTATTAACCTTTTACTTCTTATTTAATATTCCATACCTCTCATTAAATGCACATGGTAGTTAAGTGCGGCTGTATAACCAAAATTCAGCTTTCACATCTGTCAGTCATTTATAACGAGATGAACTAATTTAGTTTATCTTACAGTGATAAATACATAATTCATTTATTACTATGGAACATTTATGGTTACGTAATCCGATTAATGCTGTAGATCCTATATCTAACATTTATTAGCTGTAAGTATCCTCTTCAAAAAGCTCCCTATTTTATTCTCTATCTCTCATTTCATTATATTTTCATGTACCAAACATTCCACTTGTTTTGGAGTATCCTATTCATTTGTTTGGTTGCAAACATACAAATGAAGCAAATTGAATAAGCATGTTAATTTTCATAATTTAATTATATATTTTAAATATATAATGTAGTAAATAAAATAAAATAAAATAATTAGTAACGTCATTTTTTTAACACTAAGTTTTAATAATCATAAAAAATATGTTAATAAATATTTTTAACCCCTTTAAAGAATACACAACGTGAATATGGATGAAAACAAACCAAATTAAAATTGATTTAAAATTTATTTTATTCATAAAAACATAATAACGAATAGTTTCAACATTTTTAAAACCCAAAATGCAAACATTCGCCCCTTCCCCCCCTCCCCCCCAAAAAAAAGGTTTAAAAATAAAACAATCATTTTTCAACCTTGAGTTCAAGTCAGACGCACTTTTCCTTATCTATTAGTCAACCCGTCACACTCACATTTCCTTAGCTATTAATCAACCTATCGATGAATATTTTTAAATTTTTTAGGAAGCCCGTAGAACTTAGGCCAAAAATGTACGTTGAAATAAAATAATCATTTTACAATCTAATTTTAGATGAGTCCAAATTTTGCTAAAATAATATAAAACTTATTAAAACATATTTATAAATCTTTTAAGATGTTTATAATACAAATCTAAATAAAAAATAAGGTTATCATTTTATGACACGAGAGAGTAATTAAGAAAAATATGTGATTATAACAACATCACTCATCTTTTTTTTTTTTTTTTTTGTCTGTGTGTGTGTGGACAAAATTTTAAATAGAATAAAATGGTTATTCTATCACTTAAGTTAAAAATATTTTTTTTCATTTAATGCGAGAATAAATATTTTTAAGCACATATTTTATTTTTTAATACAAAACATGAGAATAGATTAAAATGAAAATGAATTTCACTTCGGTCCAGCATACAATCTAGGCCTAATATATCAGTCCCAATATGCTTTTGCAAGCAAGTTTTTTCATCAATCAAAATACAAGAAATCAAAATAGAGAAACTGAAATATTGCTCCAAATAAATAACAAAAAACTATTAGAAGGGAGACTCCACGCTGCTCATCATCCACAAAAGTTGTCAATTATCAGAAGGTGCCGAACTTCGTGCTGCGTCACAAGTAAAGACCATTATCTATTGTTAGTCCCCTTGATTGAAGGGTACTACAGCCTAGAGGGATATTATTGTATGTACAGAGCTAGCCAACCCTACTTTCTTTGCAAATAGTGCTTACCATTGAAATTTTAGATTGCACCAAACAACTTCTTGCCGTTTCACCTGTATTATCGTATCATATAATATTTAAGCAGGATTAACAAAAAATAATAAATAAATTCAAGATGAAGTAATTAAGCTGGATGTGAATTTCAACATCATGGCTACAGCAACTTAAAATCAAGATGAATTAATTAAATTGGGTGCGAACTTCAACCTCATTGGCTGCAGCAAATTTTACCAACTGCCTACCATGGTCATGTATGAGAAGAGAATATATACCGTAGGACCCAAATCTGAACAAAATTGAGGAAGCAATTGAACCTCTTCCCCTTACACAAGAGGTTGAGCTTTAGTGAACACAAATACTCCACCCCCATCAGCACGACCCAAAAGCATATTGCCATCTAGATATGAAAGGTAATATAGTCCTCCCACCCTTTGCCTGCAGGTTAATTACTTGAGCTCAACTATATGCATACTAGAAGTTAGCGCACAGCATGTGATTTAGTTATTTTTTTATTTTAAATAAACTATAAATTACAAAATTAAAACAAAGCTTCTCAAATAGTAAACAGTGAATAGTTAATTTAAGGGTATTATAAAAAAATTGGGAAAAGTGTACAAATAGTAAATAGTGAAGAGTTCAGGATACTTAAGTAAATAGTAACTAATGGTCATTTAAAGAAAATAAAAAATAACTATAAAAGTAATGAGTAGTTAAAGAGCATACTTAATTATGTGATTACAAAATTTTTCTTTCCACTACTATTGAAATTGTAGGACGTTTTAAGGAATTGAAAGGTATTATTATATAGAGATGGAAAAAAGCTACGCCGAGTTTGATACTTCACACCAAATACCCCAACACTTCCTTTCTTATAATAGTACAGATGAAGAAAGTAGAATCTGGAAGAGGGAGTCATTGTGTTGTCCGTAATATACCTCCCTGGGTTTCTCACAGGAAATTGAGCTTTGAAAGATCGTATGAACTGCAAAATCTGCAAATAAGCATTTGCACAACTCTCAGGAGCCAAGTTTGGTTTTCTGTACATAACAAACTTCCCTAGATTATTTTTATCAACTAAATGCAAAGTAACCTATAAACCTACTCTGGACCACGTCATCTGAAAGCCAATCTCTAGAGCTTAGCTGAACTGTTACTCATTCATGCATCAATTACAGCCAAAAATGAATCAAAGCTACTAAAAACATTCTACCCGTTTCTTCTTTGTTCTTACTAGAAAACTTACATATATCTTGGCTAAAAACTGAAACAGAATCAAATTATATAATTCGTACATGATCAGGCGCTCAGGTATATGATGACCAAGGTTGCATGCAACACTGAATATCCAAGACGACGGTCTAAAATATAGACTTACCTGTAGACTAAAAAATGAGCGTGGCAGTATTGCTGGAGCTATTAGAGCCTGCAACCCTTCACTGATGTTTATGTTCTGAATAGCTATCTGCAAAATAAAAATGGAAGGTTTCAGGAAAGTCGAGTGCTTTAAGTATTTTTTTTGTGACCTTTCCTTATTCTTTTTACATGGCAAGAGAGATATTGAAAAGCAGTTGTTAGTTTTATTTTTGTAATTGACAAATTAGTGAGCAAAACAATGATTTCAAACTTATACTTTTAGACATTTGGCTAGGTGGTTGAAGGTATAGGTTTGAAGGTTTTTTAGCGTCAAATATACATGAATCAAATAACTAAGGTCTAAGGATGTTGCCCGTAAAATTTCAAGCGAAAAAAAGTTCTGTAGCTACCTCGATGGGAAGTCGTTGGCAACTCATTGGGAAACTCACCCCAACGAAATTGCCAACAAGATTTTTGTTGCATATTTTTACACAGTTCTAATGTGATGATTGTTCTACATGTCGCCGGATGACTCGCTAGGAAGCTCGCTGGATAAAACAGTGTTGATGCAAAGAACAGAACTTTCTCACTAGCTATTCCAAAATGCATGTCAAGGCGATTATCATCTTGCTAGAATATTCGCTGGCTTCGCCAGATACTTTGCTGGCCAAAACAGATTGGATTTCAAGGCGGTTACAAGCTCGCTGGGAACTCGTTGGCATACTTGTCCCAGCGAGAGATTGACGCATTTTTAGCAACCAGTGATTTTTTGGGCAACTTTCCAATATTTCCAAAGTTGCTCTATTGAAAGAAATCTTCTCCTAGGGTTCCCGAACAAAGAGAACGAGTACTGTGTTGTCTACACTACTACAAGAAGTTCTCAATTTTTCACTTAGCCCAAAATCATCATGTTAGAATTTTAGGGATATTCTATGATAGTTAGGATTTAGTTATATTTCCTAAAGTGTGTGTATCCTAATTTGATTAGGAGTATGTATTCCTAATTTGATTAGGAAACTTATTTCCTATTTTGATTGTAATTCTTCAATATAAATATATATGAAGGAGATGGGAAATAGACAACTCATTCTCCTAATTTTCTCTGATATTATTCAACTTGGTATCAGAGCTAGGGTTTGAAATTGTTCTTCAAAAAAAAAAACTGACCCTGAACGGCTGCTAGGATTTGCTGTCCGCGAGCACTAGTTGTCGATTGTTGATCTCAGGCGACAAATCCTTGCCGATGCTCGCGATTCTCGTCGCCTTCGAATGAATCTGTCGCTCGCTGCCCTCATTCGTCATTCGCTGCTTTCGATCGTCACCCAGATGACTTGACTTCATTCAGGTTATTGTTTCATCAGTCGCCGACGTTGGTCTCTTGCTCGTCGGTAGCCGGTCCTCGTTCCTCGTCAGTCACCGTCGCTGGTCTCTTGCTCATCAGTCGCCAGCTCTCGCTCCTCCTCAGTCGCCGTCGCTAATCTCTTGCGCGTCGATCGTCCTCAGTCGCCGTCGCTGATCGCTTGCTCGTCGGTCGCCGGCCTTTGTTCCTCCTCAGTCGATCGTCGTTGCTGGTTCTCGTTGGGGTTTGTCTGGTGAGGTTGGTTGCTGTTCGTTGACCTTTTGGTATGGTGCAGGTCATTGTATAGCCTGTTGGATCCTTTTTTTTTTTTTTGGTCTTGGTTCATTGCCAAGATTAACCTTATAATAGCCTTGAGGGCTGTTTGGTTTTAATCTATTAGTGATGCCTTCTAATGAAATTAAGAATGCTAACTCTGGATCTCCTTCTATCAAGCCTATCATCCAAATCAATAGTCTTCTAAAATCCATCTCATGTGAAAGGGTGAATGGTACGAATTATTTGACATGGTCACATGCTGTTCAGGTTTTCTTGATTGGACGCCAATTGGAAAATCATATTACAGATCCTCCTCCTGATTCAAAGTCTTCTCTTTCATATGCACAATGGAGGGCTTCAGATGCTGTTGTTATGAGTTGGATCTGGCATAGTCTAGAGCCTTCGGTGTTTCACACAGTTGCTTTGTGTAATTCTTCTAAAGCCATATGGGATTCACTGGCAGATTCGTTTTCCCAAAAGAGTAATGTTTCAGATGTATTTGAGGCATATGAGAAACTTTTTACTTTTCGCCAAGGAACTCTACCATTGTCTCAATATTACAGTAATTTCAAGGCTTTAGGAGATCGTCTTCTACAATTTCGTCCCTTTCCAGAAACGAAGGCTGAGATGATTCGACAATGGGATGAACTTATAATAGTTCTACTTCTTGCTGGCCTCAATGATAATCTTCGCAGTTACAGAGATCATCTTTTGGCAGGAGAGACTATTCCTTCTATGGCTAATGCTTATTCCCGCATTCAGCATTCCTCTTTGGGCCATCATTCTCAACCAGTCTCCTTTGGTGAGTCTGATTCTGCTGCTCTTGTTAGTGGTGTTGGTGGTCGAGGTTCCCGTGGTGGATCTCATGGTTCTCGAGGTGGTTCCCGTGGAGGTGGCCGTGGTTCTGGACGGGGCAACAAGAAATGTGATCACTGTGGAGGCACTAACCACACTGAACCATACTGCTGGAAGAAGTATGGTCGTCCTGAGCAAGCTAATCATGTCACTACTGCACCCACTGGTACTGATCCCTCCGCACATAGCAATTCTAGTTTGAATGATCCAGCTCCATCTAATACTACTTCTCGAAATCCCTTCAATCCTACTGAGTTGGAGGCGATTGTGCAAGCTCTTCGCATCTCTCGCTCTTCTACTGCTACTTTAGCACAGTCAGGTAGTATTGCTTGCTTTACTTCTCAATCTTCCTCTCAATAGGTTATTGACTCTGGTGCTAGTGCACATATATCTGGTAACTCTTTGCTATTTTCTAACTTAACTCCCACTACTCACAATATTACCTTAGCTGATGGATCCTCCCAGCCTGTGACTGGTATATCTTAACCCTTCTTCCTTCTTATCTCTACCCTCTAGTCTTTTTGTATCTAATTTTTCATTTAATTTGTTATCTGTTAGTCAATTAACTACGTCCTTGAATTGTTCTATAACATTTTCTCTTTCTTCTCGTGTTTTTCAGGATCTCAGGACACAGAAGATGATTGGTTCGGGGTATGAACGCGCTGGTCTTTACTATCTTGATCCTACCCATTTTCAGTCTTCTCAATCAGCCTTTGGTACATTCGTGTCTCCACTCTAGTAGTATTATCGTTTGGGTCATCCATCCTTAGCTCGTCTAAACTTGCCGTTCCCAATTTAGGGTCTATTTCGAGTCTTGAATGTGAGGCTTGTCAACTTGGCAAGCATCACCGTAGTTCGTTTTCGAGTCATAAAAATAGTCGTGTCTCTCAACCATTTGATGTAGTCCATACGGACATTTGGGGTTCTTCAAAAGTTGCTTCTATTAATGGATTTTGGTATTTTGTTATATTTGTTGATGACTATTCTCGTATGACTTAGTTATTTTTAATGAAGAATCGTTCTGAACTGCCTACTGTTATTTTAAAATTCTATAATGAGATTCTAACCCAATTTGATAAAAAGATCAAAATCCTACGTTCTGATAATGCTCTTGAATATACCCAGTCTACCATAACCCAATTTTGTATTGAACGAGGCATTCTTCATCAAACTTCTTGTGTCCATACCTCCCAACAGAATGGTGTTACTGAACGCAAACATCGACATTTATTGGATGTTGCTCGTACCCTTCGTTTTCACATGAATATTCCAAAACAATATTGGGGGGATGCCGTATTGACTGCATGCTATCTTATTAATCGGGTTCCTTCACCTCGTCTTGGTAATCAGTCTTCTTTTTCTCTTTTGTATCCTTCTGTTAATCATTTTTCTCTTTCACTTCGTACCTTTGGTTATGTTGCTTTTGTCCATAATTTGGATCCTGGTTTAGACAAACTTTCTCCTCATACTCGTCGTTGTGTCTTGCTTGGTTATTCTCGTACTTAGAAAGGTTATCGATGTTATCATCCTCCTTCTCGTAAATATTTTATTAGTGCTGATGTTACCTTCTTTGAGTCTATCTCCTATTTTTCTCGTGAGGAGGAGTCTCCTCTTCCCTCTCGAGAGGGAGAGTCATCTCATACTACACAGGTTCCCTTTACTGACCTGCCACCTATTTCTTCAAATGTGTCACCATCTGCTGATTCTAGCATGCCTCCACCCTTACAGGTATATCAGCGCCGTACTCGTCCTAAACCAATTACTTCTATTCCTGTGGATCCTGAGCCTATTTCAAGTCCTGTGGACCTTAAGTCACTTGAGATACCTATTGAGATCGAGTCTCCTAAAATTGATGATATTCCCATTGCTCTCAGGAAAGGTAAACGTGTATGCACTCAACATCCTATTGCTAAATTTGTTTCATATCATCGTATATCACCTCGTCTCCATTCCTTTGTTTGTGCCTTATCTTCTATTTCTCCTCCCACAACTTATAAGCAGGCTTTATTATCACCTGATTGAAAGAAAGCAATGGATGAGGAGATGCAGGCATTATAACGTAATCATACATGGGAGCTTACCACTCTTCCACCTGGGAAGAAGATAGTAGGATGTCGATGGGTGTACACAGTGAAATATTTACCAGATGGATCTGTTGAAAGACTTAAAGCTAGATTGGTTGCTAAAGGATACACTCAGACCTATGTTGTTGATTATCTAGAAACTTTTTCACCAGTGGCTCGTCTTAATTCAGTTCGCATTTTACTGACTGTTGCAGCGAGTAAGTCGTGGCCTTTATTTCAGTTGGATGTAAAAAATACTTTTTTGCATGGTGAACTTCAAGAGGAAGTCTATATGGATCAGCCTCCTGGGTATGTCACAATAGGAAGTGAACATTTGGTTTGTCGCTTACACAAGGCCCTATATGGACTCAAGCAATCTCCAGGGGCACGGCTTGATCGATTTAGCTCTGCTCTTCTTAGCTATGGTTTCAGGCGATCCACATCTGATCACTCAGTGTTTGTGTATTAGAAATTTTCTGGTATTATTATTTTGGTTGTATATGTGGATGATATCATTATCTCAGGTGATGACACTGAGGGTATTTCTGCTCTAAAAGATTATTTGGGGAAGCAGTTTAAGACAAAGGATCTTGGCACATTACGCTATTTTCTAGGAATTGAGATTGCTCGTTCTTCACAAGGTATCTCATTATCTCAAAGAAAATATGTATTGGACTTATTCTTTGAGACTGGTCTTTTGGATTCTCGTCCTGCTGATACTCCTATGGACACTTCTGTTCATTTAGACTTTGAGAGTGGTGAACCATTCTCTGATATTGACAGATATCGTCGATTTGTGGGCAAGCTGATTTATCTTACTGTGACACGGCCTGATATTGCATGTGTAGTTTGAGTAGTTAGTCAGTTTATGCATGCTCCTCGTCGGCCTCACTTTGATGCTGTGTGTCGAATCTTGAGATATTTGAAGAATTCACCAAGTCAAGGTTTACTCTATCGACCTTCCACAACAATAGACGTGATTGGATATAGTGATGTAAACTGGGCTGGCAATCGTTTAGATCGGAGATCTACTTCGGGATATTGTACATTTGTTGGTGGTAATCTTGTTACTTGGCAAAGTAAGAAACAGAACGTTGTAGCTCGGTTTAGTGCAGAGGCAGAGTATCGTGCCATGGCTCATATTGCATCTGAGATGCTTTGGATTCGTTCTCTTCTTCAGGATTTTGGTCTTTCAGTTTCGGCCCCAATGTCTATGTTCTGCGACAATCAGGCTGTAATATTCATTGCTAACAATCCTGTATTTCATGAACGAACCAAGCACATTGAAGTTGATTGTCACTCCATTCGAGATCTCTTACTCAAGCGTGATATTGCCACTCCATTTGTACGCTCTGATTCTCAGTTAGGTTATATTCTTACAAAACCATTAGCTCGACCTTTGTTTCAAAAGTTGTCCACCAAACTGGGCATGTTTAATCTTTATGCTCCAGTTTGAGAGGGAGTGTTAGAATTTTAGGAATATTCTATGATAGTTAGGATTTAGTTATATTTCCTAAAGTGTGTGTATCCTAATTTGATTAGGAAACTTATTTCCTATTTTGATTGTAATTCTTCAATATAAATATATATGAAGGAGATGGGAAATAGACAACTCATTCTCCTAATTTTCTCTGATATTATTCAACTCGTCATATACTTGGGTTTTTGATCCTTAGGAGTAAGGATTGGTCTTTCACTAGTGATGGTTGATCGTTGTGATACGAGCAAACTCTCAATGCAAGGGATCGAGGGTTGTCCGATTGTGTAACTTTGTGATTGTTACTTTGTAACTCATTTTATATAGTGAAAAAAGTTTGTGCATATCCTGTTTTTGGATTCCACGTTTTATTCCTTGTGTCTTTCCAAGTTTTCAACATTGTGTTTAAGCAATCTATTGATACTACGCTTCGCATAATTTTTCAATTGGTATCAGAGTAGGTTCGCCTGTTTTAGTTTTTACTAACAAAAGCGAGATCTTGAGAAGCTAGCATCAATGGATCTACCGCGTGGAGGATCAAGTACTCGTCCCCCATGGTTTGATGGTTCGAACTATCCCTACTGGAAGGCCCGAATGACAGCGTACGTGATGTCCATGAACGTTAAAATCTGGAATGTTGTCTAAAAATGTTGGAGCACTCCTAAGATAAAGATTGAAGATGTTGAACAAGACAAGTGTACCAATCTCTGGACAAAGAAGGAATCAGAAAATGCTGAATACAACTTCAAGGCCATCAACGCAATCTTCGCAGCCGTCAACCTTGATGAATTCCGAATGATATCCAGTTGTCAAAGTGCAAAAGAAGCTTGGTTGATTCTAGTACTAACACATGAGGGAAACACTACAGTGAAAAGATCAAAGTTACGACGACTCACTTCTCAGTTTGAAGAATTAAGGATGGAATAGTCAGAAATCTTTGATCATTTTTATGGAGGGCTTATCGACATCGTGAATTCTTGTTTCAATTTTGGTGAGCCCATCTCTAACCCTAAAATTATTAGAAAAATTCTTCGCTCACTTCCTTCACCCTTTGAGTCAAAGGTTACAACAATTGAAGAGATGAGAAATATAGATGAGATGAGATTGGAAGATTTAGTTGGCTCTCTTCTAACTTTCGAAGCCAATGTGATAAAACCTAAAAAGTCAAAAGGGATAGCTTTCAAGGTAATCAAAGAAGAAGTTGAAGGCCTTGTGGACAGTGACAACTCTAACATGGAAGATGAGAAGATTGCCTCCCTTACCAAGAAACTGAAATCACTTATTCAAAAGCGACAGGCAAGGAAGTCAAACCCTCTGCAAAAAAATTCTTTCAACAAGCCTAAAAAGAGAGGTAAAGCTTCCAACTCTGATAAAGATTGTGAAGGTAAGCAAGGAGGCTGAAAAAACAAAAGAATTCAGTGCTTCAAGTGCCACGGCTATGGGCACATCTCCCAAGAATGCCCTAGTTGAAAGAAAAATCAGAAATCAAAGAAAAGCTTCAATGTTACTTGGGATAACTCTAATAAGGAGATTGCAAAAACTAAATCTGAAGACGAAGACTCTTCCAGCAACTTCACAGCCTTCATGACACACTTAGATGAGAAGAACTTATCAGGTATCACCAAATTTTACACAGAGATGGGTAAGTCTAAATCTTCTCAAAATTGCTCCACTAAGGCTGGTGAGTGTTCTAATGTTAATTCAATTCATTCTTCTTCTTCCTCGTCTGATAATGAAGAATACATTAGTTAAGATGAAAAATCTGAATTAATTGAAATAAATCAAAAGTTGTTTTTTTTTTTTTAAGAAAGATAAGTAAAATATTATTCAAAAGGAAACCAGATATAAGCGTCAAGATGATGTTTACAAAACATAATAACTTTACAAAACTACCCAACACCTATGTTTATCTCAAAGTATCTAGAAAATTCAAAAAAGAACAAAGATCAAAATCACTACCCTCTTTCATCCAACCATATAAATAGCTTGGGAATAAACTCTTCATCTTCAAAGCAGTTCTTGTGTCATTCTCAAGTATCCTCCTGTTGCGCTCTTTCCAAATTATCCAAAAAAAACAAACTGGAGCCAAGTTCCAAATGGGTTTTATCCTTTTTGCCAAAGATTGTCCCCACCAAATCAAAAGAAAACTACCAAGATCTTCCGAAAAGCACATAGGAACTCCAAAACAATTAAGTATCAAGCTCCATAACTCAACAGACCAAGTGCAGTGAATAAAAAGATGTGCAGTAGATTCCTCGTACTTTAGACACAACGAGCACCGATTAGCTAAATAGCATCCTCGATGCTAAAGATTATCCATCGTCAAAATCTTTCCTTTAACAGCACACCAAGAGAAGAAAATAACTCTAGTAGGAACTGCAGCCTTCCAGATCTTCAACCATGGAAAAACATCCTTGCTACTACCTTGTAAAAAGGAATAAATGGACTTCGCGGAAAAAACTTGGTTCCTTGATTGCCTCCAAACAATAGAATCTGTATCATTTGTCAACTGAACAGAATAAAGTAATTCCATCAGTGACAGTAGGCTATCAAGCTCCCAATCATTAACATTCTTGCGTAACAGCAAAGACCAATTACTTTGAATGCCAACACCATTGCAGTAATCTGAGACACATGCCTCTTTGTTAGTTGCAATTGCAAAGATTTTTGGAAAAACATCTGAAAGTCAGCCAATTCCTAACCAATCTTGTTTCCAGAATAAAATTCTGTCGCCTTTTCCAACATGCCATGAAATACATCTACTAAAAGTCTGCCAAAGCCTCCTTATTTCTTTCCATAAACCAGTACCATAAGAACTAGAAACAAAAGTAGAGGACCACCCTCCAAACTCTTCACCATATTTGATTGCAATCAAATTCTTCCAGAGTCTGTTATCTTCCTGTGCATATATCCAAAACCATTTGCCTAACAAAGCTTCGTTATTCAGTTTCAATTGTTAAAATCCCACTCCACCAGCCTCTAAAGGTTTACAAACGGCCTTCCAGTTCACAAGACTATATTTGTAAACCTCCTCACTTCTTCCCCAAAGGAAATTTCTTTGCACACTCTCCAATTCCTTGATTAATGAGATTGGGGCTGTAAATAGAGAGAGGAAATAAGTTAGTAGGCTAGATAGAACACTCTTACTTAGTGTAACCCTAGCCCCAGTCAATAAGTATTTGAGCTTCCAATTAGCCAATCTGCTCCTACATTTCTCCAAAACAAGATTCCAAACATTTTTAGATTTGTAAGGTGCTCCCAAAGGCAAACCAAGATATGTAGTAGGAAAAGAGCCAATCTTACAACCCAAAATATTTGCCAAATCACTCAAACCATCCAAATCACCAACTGCCATAACCTCAAATTTTTGAAGATTAATTTTTAAACCAATAAATCAAAAGTTGTTGAAAGAAAATAGCAGGTTAAAGTTCATATTCGAGTCTTGAAGAAAGAAAAGGAGACCCTTATCAGTAAGCGTGAAAGTCTTGTAACTCAACACAGTGAATTAGAGGACGCCTTATACAAGTTAGAATATTAGTACGAGACTTTGAAAGAAATTAATGTAGTACTCAAAGACAACTTGGAAAAAAAGGAGAAAGAGTACAATAAAATTAAAGGTGAACTATTTGAACTCAAAGATGAAGTTGAGCAAGCCTTCCAAAAATCTACATGAAATCTTGGATTCTCAAGAAAGGGCTATAGACAAGCGGGGATTAGGATTTGTTGAAACAAATGATACAAAGGACAACAAAGCAAACATTACTCCAAAGGCATTTGTCTTCTGAAGACTTCAACTTAACTTTCAACTTCTACAAATCAAGTCTCCACATCTGTTCTACCTCAAAAGAAAGAATCAAAAAGGAATCATGTCCCACTCCAACCAACAAAAGGTAAGTCAAGAGGTATGTTTAATAAATCACTATTTGTTCCTGTCTGCCATCATTGTGGGATACGTGGTCATATTCGCCCCAATTGTTATAAATTACATGGTTTGCCTAGAACCTATGTTGACAAAAATCAAAGTTTTCAACCAAAATTGCCAAATAGGTTTCAAATCCTTCAAAATTATCCTACTTGTTTTGACTCTACATCTTTTGCTTCTAAGGCAGTGAGAAAAGTTTCATATCAAAATAAAAATTTTAATTATTTCAAGAAAACCACTACTCCTATTAAAAGTTCTTTTCAATCCAAGAAACTTCAGATAAAAATTCGTGCAATTTGGGTTAGAAAATATGATTTTTTTTTTTTTGGTAGTTAGAAAAGATGATTTGAATGCATGTAAAACCCCTAGGAATGAAAAATGAGTAAATTTTTATGATAAATAATTGGTAGTATGGTATAAACTAGGGTGTGCTTCATGTTTATTTTTTCCTAGTCTATGATTACATGTTGCATAGTTTTAGGAATAATGATTTTTTTTTTTTTTTTTGCTACTTTGTTTTTTTGTTTACTCTCTCTTACCCTCGTCTTTTTGTTTTTGTTAGTAATTTTTGTTGAAAAGTATATTATCTTCTTGGAATTTTTTTTCTTAGCCTCTTTAACACTTTAGGTTTGAATTCTATCAAACTTCCCTAGGCGTGTGCGCCTTTGCTATAATTTTTTTTCTATATAAAAAAGAGGGGAAGTAGCTTGGACTGAGGGAGAGTATGAAAAATTATGAATTTACATTTTATCTATCATATACTATTCTTAATTGCATTTTTGGAATTTTAGAATAAATGGATTGAATATCATTAATGTGTGCTACTTGCTTTACTTAATTTTCTTTCTCATAACACACATTGCGTGTTCTTTGTTATACTTGTGATTCTCTAAATTGATTTTAACATAAGATTGATTCTTACTCGGTACAATGTCACACTATTTTTATACTCGCCGGATTGAATTCTCCTCCTTGTCTTTATGTGAATATTGGGTTAAAAAAAAAAAGTATAAAAAGAGCTACCGGTGGGACCAGTGAGAAGCCCCTTAATGACATGTCGGGTCATCAAAATAATCACCCTCTGGGAAAAGACAATTTAAGGGAAAAGCTGCCTGTCCATAAACGTGTGAAAGCCGTTATGCACAATAGAATGCAAAAAAAGAAGGGGGAAGGGAGACATAAGCTGAATATGGTTAAATTTACCTATATTGTTTATGCCCAATTGCAACATATAGACTTTGGAGAGTATTCTATCTCGACATTTCTAAATTTAGTGTTCCATTGTATTTGGTTTGATGATTCTTAATTCACACATGCACTTAGAGTATCGCTTATTAACCTTGAACATTATACATGAAATTATGTCAAAAGGAGTTAAGTATTTCCAGGTCATTCCTTAGTGCGTGTTCAGTTTATTTATTTTTTAATCTCCAAGAATAATATTAAATAGTGTGTGAGAAGATGAAAGTGTAAATTAATAATTTAATTCCTCTAACAAGGTTCAATTACTTCTCATTTATTTTAATCTTTTTTGGGGCACACAATTTAGTGAATTTTGCAGAATTTTAAATCCACTAGTCGTTGGATATTTGGCTATATAATTGGTAAGTCATTGGGTGACAAAAAGATGAAGATTTTGGGGTTTTTGGATTCGTTGACTTTATTCGTTAGTTAGATAATTGTTGAGATAATCTAGTCGGTTAGTTAGATTGTTTGCATTTTTTTTCTTTGAATATTCTACCCATTCCCCTTATCTTAATAGATTCATGTTCCATCCCTCTCACTTCTTATTTTCTTAATTTCATGTTTAAAAATTTTATGACAAAAAGAGGGAGAAGAGTTTGATTATATTATTTTAAACTTAATGCTTTTCACAAGGTGTTTTGTGTAAGTGATATGCAGGTTTATATAGGAACATTAATCAAAGAAGAATTCACATGTTTGAATATTGAGGGGGAGTTTAACTTGATTAAGTTTTAATATTAGGAAAAGTTGTAATTTTTTTTAGATTGTATATAGGAGCATTGTTTTGTCACAAATTTGCCAAAGGGGGATATTGTTAGTTTTATTTTTGTAATTGGCAAATTAGTGAGCAAAACAATGATTTCAAACTTGTACTTTTAGGCATTTGGCTAAGGTGTCGAAGGTATAGGTTTGAAGATTTTTTACTGCCAAATATACATGAATCAAGTAGCTAAAGTCTAGAAATGTTGCCTGTAAAAAAACAAGTGAAAAGGAGTTCCATAGCTACCTCAATGGGAAGTCGTTGGGAACTCGTTGGGAAATTCACTCCAGCGAGATTGCCAACGAGATTTTTGTTGCATATTTTTACACAATTCTAATGTGATGATTGTTCTATATGTCGCTGGATGACTCGCTGAGAAGCTCGCTGGGTAAAACAGTGTTGATGCAAATTCGTTGGCTGGCTCGCTGGCTATTCAGAATGCATGTCAAGGCGGTTATCATCTCACTAAAATATTCACTCGCTTCACTGGATACTTTGCTGGCTAAAACAAATTGGACTTCAAGGTGCTTACAAGCTCGCTGGGAACTCGTTGGCATGCTCACCCCAGCAAGAGATTGACGCAATTTCAGAAACCAGTGATTTTTTTGGCAACTTTTCAATATTTTCAAAGATACTCTATTTAAAGAAGCCTTCTCCCAAGGTTTCTGAACAGAGAGAACGAATGTTGCGTTGTCTACGCTACTACAAGAAATTCTCAATTTTTCACTTAGCTAAAAATCATCATACACCTGGATTTTGATCTCCAGGGATGAGGATTGGTCTTTCACTAGTAAAGGTTTATCGTTGTAATACGAGTAAAGTCTCAACGCAAGGGATCGAGGGTTGTTCGATCGTGTAACTTTGTGGTTGTTACTTTGTAACTCGTTTTATATAGTGAAAGAAGTTTGTAAATATCCTATTTTTGGATTCCACGTTTTATTTCTTGTATCTTTCCAAGTTTTCAATATGTGTTTGAGCAATCTATTGATATTACGCTTCGCATAATTTTTCAGCAGTTAAAGCCAGTTCACAAAAAGAAGATCTCAAAGTCCATAACCCCATCCTCCATGAACCACTAACTATGAACAATGAAAATTTTAAGGAATTTGAGCGAAAAATAGACACGATAAAACAATTTTGGAAAACTTCATTTGGTTTTATGCATAGGATATCTAACAAAGAAGCTATCATTTGGGTAATTCATTAAAATTAAAAAGCAAAGAAGAAATACATTCATATGGCATTTGTTATTCTACAGAGATAACATGGAGATCTTTTTTTTTTTTTTTTTTTAAAGGTATCAATTAGATATTAATTTGATTAAGCACATCTATGACAATGTCTAGTGGAAAAAGGCTTGGTTTGGTTTGGTTTGGTTAAGCACATCTATGACAAAGCCATGACTAGCAAATGTTGAAGTCAATAAAATTTGATTGATGAGACTATATTAGGGGTAAACCGCTAAGCTACAAATGCAGATGCATACACATACATTAGGATCAAAGGATGTTAAGACAAAGCGATGTAATCCATAAAAAAGCTAGAAAAAGTATCTCAAAGAAGCCATGGAGTTCCGAAACTGGTTGGTTTCAAGCCAAACTCATGTGGAACCAATTGGAACAATGTGTACTCAAGTCTCTAGACATGATAGAGTCGTGTCTTACGGTGTTGAACTGTTTGGTTTTCGATACAACATTTTAAGTTACAAGGATAAGAGTACTTTATAAAATTTTCCATTCATGGGCTGTAATGACTGCCCATGGGCCATGAGTCATGTAATTGGATTTTTTTATCTATAGGTCATATTTGGTTTTAGAAAAGCTTTGAAAGTCAAATGTTGGGTTTTCAAATAGGTCAACAGCCTATTAGAACACGAAGAAAGCATGTTCAAAGAATGTTCTAGCCGTTTGGAACTTCTTCTAAATTGTTATTACAAATCCAACCCAAGGCGTGATGCATTTGGGAAACTAGGTGTACTGCCTAGACCAACACCTTCTCATTTTTCTCTCTCTATATATATATATATATTTTATTACTGCTTTAAGTTCTAAAAACCCCAAACCAGATCTATTGTGCCCCTTCTCCTCTACGTCCTCTACCTTTAACCTAATTTACAACCATAATCTCTTGTTGTTCCAAGTTTCAACCAAACCAGATCTATTTTACCCTTTTTTTTTTAAAACGATAAGTAAATGTTTATTAATAGCAAAGGAATTTACATAAGCACCAAAGTGATGCTAATGCTAGACAAACGAAATTAGTTACTAATAACACCAGCCAAATAAGGCAATCCAAAATGTCAACTAATCTTATCAAGGAAGTTTAAGAGAGAAGGTAGATCTAGCTCCTTTCCTTCCCTAACCCAATCACATAGACAAGAGAGAAAGTAGCTTTTAATCTTCAAGATGGTCCTGTTTTCATCTTCAAATATTCTTCTATTTCTCTCCTTCCATATTAACCAGAACACACAAAATGAAACCACATTCCAAATAGATTTCTTATGCTTTCCAAAGGGTTGTCCCCACCAAGCCAAGAGAAAGTCACTTAGACTCCACAAGAAGCATAGTTGCACTCCGAAGCATACAAGAATTAAATTCCATATCTCCGCTGTCCATTGACAAGTGCAATAAAATATGTGCAATGGATTCCCCCTGTCTAAGACATAAAATACATCGATTGACTATAGAATATCCTGAGTTTAAGATTATCCATGGTTAAAATTTTCCCCCTAGCTGCACACCAAGTGAAGAAAGTTACTCTAGGAGGAATATCTTTATTCCAAAGCCTTGCCCATGGGAAAACATCTTTTGGGTCTCCTAGAAGAATTTGGTAGAAAGACTTGACAGTGAAGAGTCCTTCCTTAGACATGTTCCAAACCATGGTATCCTCATGATCCTCCAAACAAACATCTTTAAGCAACTCCATGAGTGATAGGTAATCTCTCAATTCCCAATCATTTATGTTCCTTCGAAGAGTCATCGACCAAGTGCAATTTCTGCTTCTTCCATTACAGTAGTCTTGTACAAATGCATCTTGATTCACTGCTAGACCAAAAATCCTTGGAAAGAGGACAGCCAAGCAGCCAACATTTAACCAATCATGCTTCTAGAATAAGATCTTATCACCTCTGCCCAGTTTCCAGGAAATGCAACGAGAGAATTTCAACCAATTCTTCCTTATTCCTCTCCATATGCTTATACCTGCAGAGTTAGTTCCTTGGATTGTGCACCAGCCGCCCAGATTTTTTTCATATTTTCTGGATATTACCTGCCTCCATAAGCTGTTCTTATCCTGTGGAAATCTCTACAACCATTTCCCTAGAAGAGCTTTATTTCGCAACTGCAACTTTTTGATACCAATGCCACCAAATCCAATAGGAGAAGAAACTGATTTCCAATTTACTAGACTGTGCTGGTAAGTCCCCTCACTTTTTTCCCAAAGAAAATCCCTTTGCAATTTCACCAATTCTTGCAAAACTGCGGCAGGAGCTTTGTATAAGGAAAGGAAGTAAGTTGGGAGGCTGAAAAGCACACTCTTAATCAATGTAACTCTAGCCCCCGCTGAGAGGTATCTGGATTTCTATGCCGCTAATCTATTCCTACATCTCTCTAGTACAGATTCCCAAACCACTTTAGATCTTGTTGGTGCTCCCAAAGGCAAACCTAAGTAAGTGGTTGGGAAAGTACCAATCTTGCATCCCAATATAACAGCCAATTCCCAAGGAGAAGTAGAAGAACCAACTAACATTACCTCTGATTTACTCAGGTTGATTCTATTTTACCCTTGTCCTCTACCTTTAACCTAATTTACAACCATAATCTATTGTTGTTTCAAGTTTCAACCACAACCAACCAGACAAAAAGACAGACCAAACTAATTCCTTCCCACTACAGATGGTGCCCAGACTGCCCCCAAACAACCCCATTTTCTGTAGCTTCATCCCTACTAAATGTAAACCCTAAGCCTTTATAGTTCTAGACTATGTTACCTGGAATGCAGATCCATCTTTCAGGTGGAATGGGAGTAGCAAATAGTACACCACACTCTCAAATGCGTGGTACAACAGGGGGAAATTTCAACAAATTATATAACTAGAATTTAAAGTACTTCTAGAGTAAATTTATTTTCAACAATTTGATATCTAATAAAATATATTACTTACGAAAATATATACCATCTTTTTTTTCAAATTAATCATGTGAAATTACATTTCTAGGAGCATTAATCTAAACACACTTTTGTACATTTTATCCTGCCAAAAATACACTACTCCAAAATTTTAGTTCATTATTTTTCATTTGTTTTTTTCCTCCCAAGGAAAATAGGAAATCAATACCAAAAATAAAAAATTAAAAATTAAAAAAAAAATATTGGATCACAGAATAAGTGTTCAATAGGAAATCAATGTGTAACATGTTTCAGAATAAGTGTTCAAAAATATAAATGCCAAAGCTATTAACATTTTCTACAAACACGGTTTTTTTACTACCGTTCCAGCCAAAGCAGCTCCCTACTGTTGGGCCACATTAATTTTAGGGTCACTACTTGTAGAAGAGTATAACGTATTTGTCCTCCAACACTTCGTCATCAAAGCAAAAAGTTTTGCCACTATATTCTAACCAGTGGAAGGTCATATGCTCCACCGAATCCATCCTTGATTGCATTAAGGAATTGTTTCAGAGAACCCAACATCCCTTGGAGGCTCATTGTATTATGTTGCCTAACTAAACAAAAAAATAGTCAATTTCTCTAGGAAAGGAAAAACTTTGAAGTCGGAAAAAATAGAATTGGTTCTTAGACATCTGGGGACCTTCAGTTGCATCCCTTGGAGACTCATTGTATTATGTTGCCTTCACAGATGATTACTCGAAAGGCATGGATTTATTTTCCAAAATATAAATTTGTTGTTCTTGATACTTTTAAGAAGTGGAAGGCCATGGTGGAGAGTGAGACAGGCTGAAAATAAGGTGTTTTGAGGTATGATAATGGAGGGGAATGCCAGGATGATGGGCTCAGGGATTTCTGTTCTGCCAGTGGGATCAGAATGCAAAAGACTATTACGAGGAAGTTTTGCTATGGAAACTTTTGAGTGCCTTTTTCTGTTCTGCCAATGGGATCAGAATGCAAAAGACTGTTATGAGGAAGCTCTGTTACAGAAACTTCGAGCGCTTCTAAAGGTAACTTTTTCCATATGGTGCTTGATTTATAAAAAGACCCAAGCCACTGATAATCTTATTACTACAGGGTGGATCATTGTGAATTGATGGTCTTTGTAACAGTGTTGTTACAAGACGTCCAGGAACTTGCCTAGGCCCTTGGACGACGCAAGCAATGCTTGGGCACCTCACATGCCTACATGCCTCCAAGTGAGGCGCTGTAAGTAAATCGTCACCTATGCAAGCGCCTTGGCTCAAGCAAGAGGCGTTATCTCTTTCATGCTATGCACTATTTTCAATTTTTTCTTTTGGCCCCATCCATTATTTTGGACCAATATGGTTAATAATACATTAGTTACAAAAAATTTGAAACCAAAAAGAGATTTTATAATCCAAAGGCTAAGGGCGAGTTATGACTGGGAGAATGAAATTGATCCATCTCTTTATATTGACAATATAATGAATGATTAATTGGGGGGACGAGTGCTAGTGCCTCCAAAGACAGAAGCACCGTCTGACCAAAGGGGGCCTCGGCTCCCCCTAAGGCAAAAAAATTATATATATATTATAATTATTTTTATAAATATATTTAATTAAAATGGCACCCCCAGTACATTATATCTCATGGGGCCACCACAATAAGGGGCGTGCTAGGGTCACTACTCGGAAATCCCGCGTGGTGCCCCGCACAGACACAACCTTTCTTCTTTTTTTTTTTTTTTTTTTTTGGTGTTTCACATAGGACCCACCTCCAGCAGAGAGCGGGACAAGGGGTGCGGGTTTTTTACAGCGGTGGCCAAAGACTTTTCGCCACAGTCAATCTCTAACCCCCTCTCTCTCTCACTCAAAGGGTACACCGTATATTTTTTTTGTCCTCTTTTGACTTTCTCAACCCACTCCTTCAACCACTCACTTTTTTAACGTCTATCTCTCTTTTTCTCTCCAGGTCTGGAAGCTTCTTCTTTTTTTTTTTGGTTCATCCTAGCATCACAATGGGCCAGTGACTGCAAAGAGGAGTGTAAGGATTTGAAGGAAGCTGATTTGAAAGGGAAGAAAGTGTTTGTAAGGGTTAAGCAGCCGTTCCAACCATCAAATACTTGATGGGTCATGGTGCCAAAGTTGTCTTCTAATCTAGTATGAAAATCCTAGGTTATTTTTGGTTTTCATTGCTGACATCTTGTATCGAGTTTCACTATTTTGTTCAGAGTTTATATATATATATATATATATATATATATTGGATCTCGAGTTTAGATTTTTGCCATCTCTATTTCATTATTTGTTTCATTTTCTTTGTATTCAGTGAAGTGGGTCTTTTGTTGTAAAGGCTTGATCTTGAGATAAGTTAGTTTGTTGTAATGGCCCACTTTAAATTAATCTTTAATTTTTTTATTTTTTATTTTTTATTTTTTTTATTTTAAATTGAAACTTAACCATAACCATTAGAAATTTGTGTCCCAGTTGAAGGTCCTTACGAGCCCTCTCACTACAGGTACTGAGAAGGAATGTGCTAATGGAAACTGGTCCCATTATTTTGGTGAATTCCCCATGTTATTGTTTGTCTGTGTCAGTTTTATCGTTTTGCTTCTAAATATGTCATTATCTTGTGTGGTTTTGCTACGATGTAGCCTCGGAGAAAAATTGGAAAAAAAAAAAAAATAAGAGAAAAAAGAAACAGGAACTAGTTTGTTTCAGTATTCGTAGTCTAGAATGAGGTTGCATTCCTTTATGATGTTCATCTTTTGAGTGTGACATTTGAGTTTCACTATGATTAACAGCTCTTTAATAATTACCCAAAAAAAAAACATTAATCTGACATTGTTTAATGGCTTAGTTTGTTGTAATGGCTTACTTTTTTTTTTGGGGGGGGGGGGGGGGTAAGTATGTAATGGCTTACTTTAGTTTGTTGTAATGACATTATTTAAGGGTTCATACTTTGTTTTGGTTGTTTATACAACTGAGTTGTTAAATTTTATTTTTTATCCATTTACAATGTCAGCCTAATTAAATTTTTTGTGCATTTTGCCCTTATAGCTTTTTTTGGCACTTTAGCCCTAATTTTTATTCTAATTTGTAATAATTGACATTTGCAATTAATGTGATGGGTGTTGTTAATTTTTTTTTTTTTTTTTTGTCCACTTATAATTTCTCCCTAATTAATTTTTTTGTGCATTTTGCCCTCATATTTTTTTTTTTTTTTGTGCACTTAAGCCCTAATTATTATTCTAATTTGGTATAATTGGCATTTGCAATGTGATGGGTATTTTAATTTTTTATTTTTTGTTCATTTATAATTTCACCCTAATTAAATTTTTTGTACGTTTAGAGTCAATAATCGGGTTGAGTCAAGAATACTAATATCTCCCTTCATATTCTTTGATTTGTAGATCATATAGATCATATTAATGGGGAAGGCATCTACAATTTATAATTTTTTCAAACAAGAATGTCCAAGTTCTTCCCAAGTTGATGGTAGTGATGCACCATTGCCTTCCTCTAATGATATTGAAGTTGCAAGTTTTGAGAATCCTCAAAAAAGATCTCGAAAAATTGAGAGCAAGGAAATTAATATTTCTTCATTGGAGCATGATCCCGGTTTACACCAACAAATTTTGGATTATGATATTAATCAACGAGATGAGATTAGAAGAGCTTATATAAAAGCTAGGCCAAACCAACCTGTATTCTCAAAAGAAAAGTACCCAAAATTGGGGCCTCAGTCTCATCAACGTCGCTTCCAACCTTCGTGGTTCAAATTATTTCCTTCGTGGTTGGAATATTCGCCTGCTAAAGATTCAGTATTCTGCTTGCCTTGCTTTCTCTTTAACAATCCATCCGGTACTAGACATTCAGGCCAAACTGCATTTGTTATTGAAGGATTCAACACTTGGAGGAAAGTTAAAAATGGGATAAACTATGCTTTTCTGAATCATATAGGAAACCAACCTATCTCTTTTCACAAGATTGCTGAGAAATCATGTCAGGACTTGATGAATCAATCTCAACATATTCAGAAAGTGGTTGATAATTTTACTTCTGAGCAAATTGCAAGCAATCGATACAGATTGAAAGTCTCAATTGACATAGTTCGATGGCTCACATTTCAAGGGTGTGCTTTTAGAGGCCTAGATGAAAGGATTGGATCATACAATCGTGGAAATTTTCTTGATATGTTAGATTTATTGGGTTCATATGATGAAAAGGTAGCTGAATTGTTATGCAACGCTCCTAAGAAAGCATCCTACACTTCACCAAAAATACAAAAAGAAATTTTACATGTGCTTTCCAATAAAGTGAGGAGGGCAATTCATGAAGAAATTGGAGATGCAAAGTTTTGTGTAATTGTTGATGAAGCTCGTGATGAGTCCAAGAAATAGCTGATGGCTATAGTTTTGAGATTTGTTGACAAGTATGGATTTGTGCAGGAACGTTTTTTTGGTCTTGTTCATGATCCTGACACAACAGCATTGACGCTGAAAGATGCCTTGTATTTTGTGTTGTCTTTTCACAACTTAGACATGCAAAACATTCGTGGGCAAGGATATGATGGCACGAGTAATATGCGAGGTGAGTTCCAAGGTTTGCAAGCTTTGATTTTAAAAGATTTCCCACCAGCTTACTATATTCTTTGCTTTACACATCGATTGCAATTAGCATTAGTGGCATCATCAAAAGAAGTCATCATGATCCATCAATTCTTTACAAAATTGTCTTCGATTGTTAATATTGTCGGAACTTCTTGCAAGCGTCACAATGAATTAAAAGCAGCTCAGGCTAGTGATATTGCTTTTATGCTTTCTATGGATGAGCTAGAGAGTGGAAAGGGACATAATCAAATTGGCACTTTGTAACGGGTTAGAGACATTCGTTCGAGTTCGCATTTGAAATCAATTTCCAGTTTGATGAAGATGTTTAGTGCAACATGTGCAGTTCTACTTAAAATTATTGATGAAGGAACTAGTGCTTCTCAACGAAAAGAAGCAGACTCCGCTTATGAGACACTAGTTTCATTTGAATTTGTTTTCATCTTACATCTTATGAATGACCTAATTGAGATTAGTGACTTACTTTGTCAAGCCTTACAGTGCAAATCACAAGACATTTTAAATGCCTTGCAGCTTGTTTCATCCACTAAAGCACTTATTCAAAAGTACAGAGATGTCAAGTGGGATGAATTACTTGCCAAGGTAAAAAAATTTTGTGAGGCACGTAACATAGATGTCCCAGATATGACTGCTTGATATTGTGGCAGAAAAGGTCGAGCTCGTCATCAGCATGAGAACTTCACAGTTGAGCATCATTATTGGGTAGATATTTTTAATGAAGCAATCGATTCTCAATTGAATGAGTTGAATCATCGATTTAATAAGCATGTAATAGAATTATTCTAAGCTCATCCCTAAACCCACAAAGTTCTTCAGAATATTTTAGAGTTGATGATATTTGCCTACTTGTGGAGAAGTTTTATTCGGAAGACTTCACAGAGTTTGAGAGAATGCAGTTGAGAATGCAACTTCAACATTATGAGCATAATGTAGTTGATCATTTAGATTACAAGAATTTGTCAAGTCTTTCTAAATTGTGCCAATGGTTGGCAAAGACTAAAAGATCAACAACCTACCACCATATTTATAGAGTGATTGTACTTGTCTTAACTCTTCCAGTATCTACCGCAACTTCTGAAAGATCATTTTCAGCCACGAACATTGTGAAAACTAGGCTGCGTAACAAAATGGAGGATGAGTTTCTCACTGACTCTTTGCTTGTATATATTGAAAAGGATATTGCTAGGAAATTTAGCATCGAGGCAATTATAGAAGACTTTCGCGATTTGAAAGAACGCCGAATTCCACTATAAGTAAATTTTTTTCCTAAACTTATACTTTGTAATTTATTAATTTATATATTGTCTGTATAATTTTAACTTTTCTTATTGATTGTTTGTGCCAAACTGATAGGTTGGAAAAATATATGGTTGTCAAAGGCTGCATGGAAGGAAAGCTTATTTCTAGGCAATATATGGATACAAACCATCAACCATAATAATGAAGTTAAAGTCTCTAAGGTTGGTGTATTCCTTTAGCTCCTATGATATTTTTACACTTTTTGTTAGTGTTATTTTGAAATGCGATTGAATGATAAATTCTCATAACTGTTTTACCTGCGAATGATTAAATATTTAATTATTGATTTATATTAGACTGTTTAATTTTGATATTGCAAATTTGACGTTAGGAAAAAAAATATTAAAATTTATAAGAGTTGGCTCCCCCCTAATTAAATTTCTGGTTCCATCCCTGAGTGCCTCTAATGCAGAAGATGAATTAGTTTTTACAGTGAAAGCTTGGCATTGGGTGATGTAACACGTGCTTCTAGTGACAAATGCAATGAGAGGGCATAACCTCCATATATATGAAAAAATATACAAGAAACTCAAAACTATGCAAACTAAAAGTTAAAAATTATACCCTAGTTAGAACATAGAATAACATTTTATTCATTGGCCTTTGTATTACTCATTTGAGAAGCCTTCCATCTTATGTCAGCTTTAATGGTTCTTAAAATTTTACCAGGAGTTGATATAATGCCTCTAAACACACATCTATTCCTTTCAAGTTTCAATCCAAAGATAATAGATCATAGCAGCCTATGGAAGCTTCCTGATACTATTACATTTATAATGATATTACTTTTTGTTTATTGCTAGATTACCTAATGGGAAAAAGATGATGCTGGTTTTTTGAAAAAAAAAATAGTGATGCAAATAGAAGTCCATATTTAATGATTTCTAGAATGTTTGGAGTCTTTAATTGTTTCATTTACTCTTTTTTAATTTTTTTCTCTAATGCAGCGCCTCACCTTACTCTGGCAAACGCCCTAAGTGAGGGCCTTGCACCTCACACAATAAGAGGTCTTGGCGCCTTAGGGGTGCTTAGCACTTTCAACATCATTGCTTTGTAAAAAGGAAGGAGAATCTATTGATCATCTTTTTGTACATTATTCTTGATCTTAGGAATTGTGGAACCTAGTGCTATTATAACTGGGGATGCAATGGGTGTTTCCTAAAAACGCTAAGCACGTTTGTGATGCCTTGTGGGGAACACAGGTCAAAAGAGGAGGAAAAAACATGTGGAAGAAAATTCTTTTTTGTATAGTTTGGTTGGCAAAGGAATTAAGAACATTTCAAGGAATAGAATTACCCATTTATAGGATCAAAAGCAAATTTTTTTGGGCTATTTTGTACTGGTGGTTATCGACGGAAGAGAACCAGGTTTAAATAGTTTTTAGATTTTGCTGACCTTTAAGAATTGCAATATTGCTTTTTTCAGAGGCTTTTGTATAGAGGCATCCTCTTAATGCCTTTTCAATATATTTATTGTTCATAAAAAAAATAAAAGTATTCATACAATGCAAGAATATAAAAGAAAAATAATAGAGAAGATTAAAAATAATTGAAAGCTTTCAATCAAATTTAGGGATCTAAGATGTAAAAATGTTGTCAATACAAAAACTAATTGCACGCAGCGCAGCAATTGCATTCTGTCACTGTAAGCATCTCCTACATGCATTCTAGCAAAATCTTAGGAACCTGTTGGAGTTGCCATTCACAACTTCAATGTAAACATAGTAGTAAGGGGAAAGAAACTCGCCTCTTCAAACTGGAGGTAAATGTTACGCAAAGAAACAATAGAAAATTTGGCAGAAACAAGCAAAGTAGCACCTTCCTGCTCCTGTAAAACAAAAGACCACCAAGTGCCTCTTTTCGTTATAATTTGGAAAAGAATTCGTGAGAGACAAGCAAGAAGAAATTTGAAAAAAAAAAAAAAAAAACTCTTTTTCTTGCCCAAAACTTGCAGCAGCACAAGAAACAATAGCAATTCACTAACCATCAATTTGCTCGGCATTAAGAGAGACAAATTGGGATGGGAGAATTCGACAAGTGAATAAATAAGGAGTTGGGGGTTACATGAATAAAAAGAAAATCCATGAACAAATTTGCAGCAGCAAAAGCATTTCAAGAACATAAGGAAGTTGTATTGTCATTCTATGTTTTTATTAATAACCCGTGGAAATCACCATCTGAAGAGTGTTGGCCTTGTTGGTGTAAATCCCAGGGGTGTGAAGCACCCCCCCTTGGGGTGGTCCTAAGTAGTAATAACACCCAGTGAGGGCATTCTATGCATTGCTTTTTGACTATATCCAGAAACTTGGAATCGATATCACAATAATCAGGACAACCAGAGATACATTCGAGCTATTGACATATATGTGTATTTTCAAATTTATTAAAAAATCTATTACTATTCATCTAATATTACAGATTTCCAGAAAACCTGAAGTACCATGGAACTTTAGACCAGGAAATCCTTTCGTCAATAAATTCATCAGCTGGACTTGATATTCAACTAACCTTTCCATAAGTTCCGTAAAGCAACCACAATTCATCAAATGTTCTAAAAAAAAGAGGCTAATCCACCTCAACAAACTATCTACCATAATGTTTCACTCAACTTCGTGGAAACTGGCCAGTAGCAACCTTCTCGATTGTAAGTCTGCATGTAAAGCTGGATGAGGTAAATTTTTTGGGGTGCCTGTAGACGTGGCAACCTCTCAGTAAGCATGCAGACCAGCATTCTTAGGAAGACACAGGGCAGGAGACCAAGTATCCCCACTAACAAATTAACAACCAGACTTTCAAGGATCATAAGCATGCTCATCACTTCCACGCACTCCTATAAAAGCAAATGTCTCAAGCCTGAGCAAGGTATGCTATTCTATGCCATATTCCTGAAAATCTTCTCTCTTGTTCTGTGTGACCTATCTTATTGACTTAGCATTAGAGTCCCACTGGATGACCACTTACCAGCCATTGGTATTCTCACTTTCATTATGTGAACCCTCTTAGCCAATTAATCACATTGACATTCTCCATTCCATTCTTTGTGCAGATTTTTCCCTGTCCACAAGCACACCCAATTACTTTCGTAGAGCAACCGTAACCAAATGAGTCCGCGCTCTACGGAGGTTGCTTTAGTGACAAGTCAATGCAATTTACAAAAAGCAATTTTGTTGGGCTACAGTTACCATTACGGATGAATATATAACTTAAGAGTGGAACCCACAGCCATTATGAGCCACTTGCAGAGATCAAAAGTAGCAAAATATAAGTTCACATCCTTCATAACAAAAAGTCTACAAATTACCACTCTTTGTCAAAGACTGGACTCAACGTCATAATGACCGCTCTTTGTCAAAGACTGGACTCAACGTCATAATCTTTCTTAAAATAACAACCCCAGATTAATTAACCAAGGACAGGTTCTCCATCAGGGAAATATAAAATGGCGGTAATCCAACAAAAGCCACAATTATACAAAGAAGCCCCATAAAACACTGCCTCAAACACACATAAAACATTCCACATGCTCCAAAACAAAGAAGGCTTAGGGGGAATACAAATTCCCTTCAGTTATGGGAGCATTGGAGCTTGTGTTTTGAAGACATTAGCAACCAGCTAAATTCCAGTACTCACTGGATTGCCGGGGAAGACCCAAGAATTCATGCATATAGCACCGATAATGCCAAGATACAATTGAGGATTCCCCAGCCCAACCTATAACCATAGCCCAATATCCTTTAAATTCTCCCTCAAAAAGGAGGCATCTCCCACGCTTTAAAAAAAAAAAAAAAAGGTTCTATCAGTAGCAATTATACAAATAATTGACTAAATTAGTCATGATATTTGAAAACAAAAATGGAATGATCTTAATATCGAAAATGGTGAGAAAATAAATAATGGAAATTGGAAAGTAATTTTTACCAAACATTGAGTGGCATCAAATAGGAAATCCCAGAACAGTTACAGAGCTTTTATAAGAAATATATAGATATTTTGGTAACTTGACAGAATAATGTTTAAGCAACATACTAGTTCTTGAACCAGTTCAAAAAAAGGATACAAAAAAATGAGATAGAAAGTTTACCTCTAACAAGTTTCTAATACTCCACCTAACAACATTCTGGACAATACCTGCAGCAGACTGATTCTGGCATTCAAATTTCTGAAAGATTTGACCTACCTGTCAATGCACCCAAACACCCAAAAATTGACACGGCTGGGAATTAAAAGGAAACAACTTGTCACAGTTGACATTTCGGGATAACATAAGAAAAAAGCCGATTTTGAGGGATCAAGGTTGGCGTTCGAGTCCATGTGCAGAGGACAAATTCAACATAAATAAATAAATAAATAAACTAAAAAAGGGACAAGAGCTGCAGCAACTTGCAAGCCAACCCAAGTGAAAATGTTAAATCAAGCACGCCAGTGTTTATTTATTATTAACAAAAGAATCAGGCACAAGGTCCGCTGTAATATTAAAAGGGGGGGAGGGGAAGAAGAAGAGAGAGTTAAGATAAGCATATCATAAAAATTTTAAAGCATAGACTACAGCAAGCGGCATTAAAGCACCTGAAAGAAGGGGAACCTTGCGGAGGACTCTAGAAGAATGAGGACATCAGGGGCAGATGTATACTGCAAACGCCAGGTCCCGTCCAATTTTCCCAAGTCGATTGGTGCCCCCGCGTCATATCTCTCCACGCTCACCTGTCCACGCCCAATCCAATGCATTGACCTCACCTCATTACTATTACTATATAACATAATACAAATCTCTCCTAAGTCATTGAATTTTTTTCCTCTCTGTCCTTGATATATAATAAGATAGAAAGCAAGATAAAGAATGAGGTTTCGTATGGTGTTGAAAGTAAGGAAGGAGAATAAAACCCACCAAAGCCTCCTCAATAGAAGAGCGCTGATGGGCAGTCGTCAAGATGCCCCTTTGTGTGTCTTGAATGACTGTCAACAAACGATGTTTGCTGCTTTCTAAATCCAATCCATTGTCCTATTATGTTCCTCCAAACATGAAATCAATCAATCAGAGACAATAGTAGAAGATGGACAACGGTCAATCCGGCAGCAACGGTGTGGCATGTACACTAACTTAAATGAAATAAAATAAAAGGAAAATTTGGGATAAGAACCAGAGTTGGATGGGTTGCTTCTGTGAAAGCCAAACATGGAAATATTTTCCGTGTGGACAACCGTGTTGTCGCAGTTGGGGGGGCCGGAAAAGATAACTTCGTCCCGAAAAAGCCTCTCTTTCCCGCTGCTGCTGGGGAGTGCATTGGAGAAGCAATAGCCAATTCCATTCCGCCAGTCGAGATGGAGGGACGGTGGGCGGATTTTTTTTTGTTTTACGGTTATTTAATTAAAATATTTGGTATCTATTGTCGATTTAAAAGTATTTGGGAGAGTGCGGTTAATGAAAACAGAGTTTGAAAAAGCGTTTTCATATTACACTCAACCCGGAATCGAATTTTTTTCACCCTTCTGAAAACGCTATATGAAATGGCGTTTTCTGTATATGCTATATGAAATGGCGTTTTCTGAAAACGTTATATGAAATAGCGTTTTCTACGTTACCTTAAAACCCAGTTCCCCCCTCATTCGAACCCGTCTGTCTTTCCTTCTCTCTGTCGTGCGCTCAGGCCGAGCTCTGCTCTCTCTCTCGCCCAAGGCTGAAGAAGCAACCCTTCTCTCTCTCAACCGGCCTCTCGTTCGTCCGTGAGCTCTCACCGCCGGCGACCTCTACCTACCGAGCTCCACCCACAAACTCAAGTAAGTTTTTGTTTTTTTTTTTGGGATGCTGCGGCAGCCTTTGTGGCTGCAATTGATTTGTTACATTTTTTATTTTGATTGATCATTTTAATTCAATATATTGATTGTGGTGGCTGTGATTGATTGTGTTGGATGAATGTGCTGGTTTGTTGTGTTTGGTAGCCGAGAAAGTGTAGGATTTTTTTGTGTTGATTTGGTTTGTTGTGTTTGGATGAATGTGCTGGTAGCCGAGAAAGGGGTCGGGAAAGGTAGTTTAGAATTATTTTTTTTGAATATTTTTCAATTAAAGTAAAAATAGAATCTGAATATTTGATTTGTTTTGCTTTTATAGTTGTGGTTGACAGATATATGTAGGTATATGCACTTGCTTTCCGGTTAATTGGCTGTTTGTGATATATATATATACACTATTCATAATACCTACTTGCAACACTCAAAATGAAATTAATCTTAAGTGAATGTTTAGAGTATCGAAAAATAACGAAAAATATAATTACTAAATTTATATTTTTCAGAGATAAATAGTGTTGTTTGTTGTCTTTGCATTAGCTTTTCGAATAGAAAATTCGTTCAAAGATTTATTTTTTGGGCGATTTAAACAGTTTTATGTTAGAGTTTTTTGAAATCATTAAAAATTTTTTAGATTTATAGAAAAAGTTAATGAGATTTGCAAAAGTGTTAACGAGGTTTGTAAAAAAATTATTGAGATTTGTAAAGATTTGTTAAAATATGTAAATATATATAAATTTATAAAAATTTCATAAAATACGAGAAGGGTAAAATATGTTAAAGCGTTTTAGAGATTTTCAAAAAATTTTTCTAATTTTCAGCACACCAAATTCACCCTAAGTTTTTATTTAGTTAAAACTTTGGATAGAAAATTCAAATTAAAAAAATTATGATAATTCATGAGTTCTAACTTTTTTTCAAAATTCAAGACTCTAGCAGTTACTGCATGTATTTTAATATATATATATATATATATATATATATATATATCTTTTTAATTAAATTTTGATAAGTACTATAAAAATTATCACAAATTATGGTACTTTAATTTGAAATGTTTAACTTTTTAGAAACTATAATTGTGCGAAATTTAAGTTAGAATTATATATTTTTATATTTTTAATTTACTCAAATAAAATCATGCATTTAGAATTATATAAACACTAATATCCAAACAAATATATATCATATAATATATTAATATATACTAAATATGTATTATGTAACTTATCTTAATAATAAATTCAGTCAGTTAATTAACCGAATCGACGGTTAATGTCTATTAAAAAACTGAAACCAAACCGAAACCGAAAACTGAAAATAAAAAAAAAAAAAATCGAAACTGAAACAGTTGGTAATTGAAGGATAGCTTTGTTTATTCATGCATTGGGCTAAGGCTCTCTCTTTATAAGTTCTAGATGAAACTTATCCTCCTTTTGGCTGAAAGCTTAAGATTGAATTATCAATAATTGAGATTACTTGAGCATAGCTCGTATATGTGATAAACTAATCCTATTGTTTTGTTGGTAATTGAAGGTATCATGGCTGAAGAATATGTGTCACTTTTTTGTTATTGGGGGGGAAGTATTGTATCAACGTCAGAAGGATTATCATATGATCGTGACTACAAGCGATGCATTCGGGTGCTTCCAAGTGTAAGCTACGAGGAGTTAGTCACGAAGTTGTGCTCCGTGTTAGGTGTGCAACAAGGCCGGGTTAACATTAAAATCATATGTCCTTACCCGTATCCGTTTGGAGGTACCGTTCGCACGCGGGGGCTTAGATTAGATGACGATGACTCAATTTGGACTTTACTGGAAGGAATCAAGAAGTTGAACTGGTCTCACACTGACTTGTACATAGAGTATGAAATGACATCAGTTGAGCAGCCTATACGTGCACCATTGATCCCCGAGACAGATCTAGCTCCCGTGGCTAGCTCAAGAGGAGAACATAACATTTCAAGTGAGGAGCTTTCTAACCACGTGCCTGTAGATGTTGCTCAGTGGGATGCAGTTAGGGAGCTAGCTGATCACCAGCATCGGGAGGAGGTTCGTCAAATAGCGATAGATATCCTCAGTTGTAGGGATTGGGAGGAGGTTCGTCGGTTGGCTGAGATGATGAGGAGCATCGGGAGGAGGACCATTGCAATCATAGATGAGGAGTATCGATTGACTGAGACTGGACGCAGTGCGACCTCATTAGCTTCCCCCGATGGCAGACCATCATCATCTACTGCAGCAGGACCATCTAGTTATGCAGGAGATATGCCCTCTACTTCTGCAGGAGCCATACCCTGCAGTTCTCCTGGAGCGCCACCTTCTGTGTCTGCCAGGCCACCATCACCGATTCCTGATCCACATCATCCATTAGAGAGCATTGATGATTACACTATAGTCATGAATGACGTGGATGTTACACCGTCACCACTGTCGCAGTCTACGCCATCAGTTCCTACCACTACCATAGCATCGCCATCGCAGGACATCACAGCACCTCTTCCTCTTCCTCTCATACACTACACCCGAAAGATGCCTAGAGCTCGTTTTGATCCGAGTCAGGATCCATCGCATTTAGAGCTACCTCAGGACCCACCACCTCAGGTGCAGCCTACAGCACCACAGACTCAGCCACAGGCGCAGGAGGGGCGAAGGATTCTTCCTCCTCGTAATAGGAGGCATCCTCCTTGTGGGACAGAGTAGACATTATTTATCTTGACTTTTGTAGATTCATTGTACAAGATATACAATTCAAAAGTTCATGTATATATTCTTCATAACTTTATTTATTAATCTTGCAACCTTATTTCTTTACATATCTTGTAATATCGTTTAAAGTTTAATTTAGTTTTACTTTATAGATTTTCTGATATCATTTACAAGTTAGTTTTGTTTTATATTTCGTTATATGTTTAGGATATTATTTAAAAGTTTCTTTTATTATTGCTTTTAGCTTATTAAGCTTAAGTTTCTTTTACTTTATATAAATGTAATTTAAATGTTGAGTGGTGTTTTCAGTGACTCGGCAGGTTAACAGGAAAAAAAATTGGATTTTTATAAATGTAATGTAAAATGTGGGTTGGCAGAGTGAAAAACGCTATATGAAATAGCGTTTTTAGGTTTTCTGAAAATGCTATATGCAAGAGCGCTTTCTGAAAACGCTACACGAAAGGGCGCTTTCTGAAAACGTTACTTCAGATAGCGTTTTCTTTACAACTGCCAACTCGAGCAGAGTTGGTTTACAATTCAGAAAACGCTTTTTCAAACTCCGCTTTCATTAACCGCACTCTCCCAAAATACTTTTAAATCGACAATAGATACCAAATATTTTAATTAAATAACCGTAAAACAAAAAAAAATCCGACGGTGGGCAGCAATTCTTCCGAAAAAAAAAAAAAAACAAACAAACAAACAAAACAAAATAAAAATAAAAAAAAGTTTAAACAAAAATAAAAAAATTTATTTTCAGGGTGAGTGTATTTCTATTTCACTTATTTTTTTTAAACATTTCACTTTTATTTTTTATTAACTAAAATTACACAATCACTCTTCTTTTTTTTCTTTTTCATGATATGTTAATATATTTAATTATAATATCACAAATATTCTTATAAAAAACTTTAAATTAAAACATAATTATAATACTATAACTATCTTTATTTTATAATAAAAATATCTTTTAACACAAAATATTGAAAAAATAATTTCTCAAAAATATTTTTCTTTTTTATAGTTTTTGATGACCAACAACTGCACCTTAACTTTTGGGGAAAAAAACCATTTATAATATATAAATAATCTTACTATGATAAACATTTTTAGTTCTAAATTTGTTAAAAAAATATTTTCTATCATAAAAAAAGTAAAATTTTTAGGAGATACTAATAATTTGTTTGATAATTTTTATTTTGTTTAAAGTTTAATATTTTGATATATTAATTTACTTATTTTGATTTTTTTTTTGAAAATTTTATATAAACTTTGAATAAATGAAACATTTGTAATTCTAATTTTTTTAAATATTTTCTATTATAAAAAATAAATTTTTTTATAATTTTTTTCTTAAAGTTCAATTTTTGATATAATAAATTTACTTATTTTGATTTTTTTTAAATTTATATAAACTCCAACTAAATGAAACATTTCTAAATTTAGATTTTTTGAAAAACATTTTTATTACAAAAAATTAAATTTTTAGAATAATAATACTTATAGTTTGTTTGATAATTTTTTTCTTAAATTTATTTTTTTTATATATTAATTTACTTATTTTGATATTTTTTTAAAAATTTTATATAAATTCCAACTAAATGACTTAAGAATGATGACAAAAGTTCGTAAAAAAAAAAAAATATAAACAAAATAAATTAATTTTGTTGTTTGATTATTAAGTTAGAAATAAAATAAAATAAATTTTATTTTAATATGCATGTTAAAAATATAAATATAAAAAAATTATTTTAATCTTTAAAACATTTTTTTAATTATATTGTACCAAACTATCCAAATTTCTAAAAGTTTATTTATGATGGGTGAGTATATTATTTCAAATTATATATAAAAATAGCTAAGTAAAATGGTTAGTTTTATAATTTCAATTAATAAAAAGAAAAATAAAGTGTAAAAAGGAATAAGTGAAGTATAAATAGATATACTTTTATTTTTATGATATTATTATAATAACTTTTGTAGGAATGGCCATCTTCGCAGACCAGTTCAAATCCGATCCGTTATCCAAATCGATTGGATGTAAGATTCGATTTTTTCAAAAATTAGATCGGATTTGGATTTTGTTTTAAAAAAAATTTCAAATATCGAATTGGATATGGAGATTCTAAGCTATCCGAATCCGATATTCAATTCTAATTTGTACTGATCTACCTTGAAAAATATCTGAAGAGACCCAAATAGCCCAATTTGGATGTGGAGGTGTTTTGGAGGTTTAAGAAATTGGGATTAATAACTGTTTTGTATTTTTTACTTTGAATTGTGACAATATTAATACTTTGAAATTTATATCAATTAGTGAAATGGTACTTTAGTGAAATATTAATTTTTGAGATATTATGTATTACTTTGATGAACTATTATTATTATAATGTTTATGTATTATTTTGGTTTTATAAATGAATTATTTGGTGGTAATAGGTTACACATGCAATCAAGTTATGTATCAAATTAACGGCAGATTCAGAGGCGGATAGAGGGTTCAGATTTATGGATATCTATGGATATATCCGCTTTTTTCGTTTGGAGTGAGGATAGAAGCGCAAAAAAATATTCATTCGGATTTCAAGGTAAATTTGGAGACGAACAAAGGGTTCGAAGTTCGGATATTATCATATTTACTTCCGATCTGTTCCGTTTCCATCCTAAAGTCAATGTTTGGGACAAATGATAAAGAGTGAAAATAAATAAATAAAAAGAGATGAAATAATAATTTAATTTTTTGGAGACGACATACGGAGGAGGAGGGAAATCGTTTATCTTCATCAATTAAATTTTTTTACCCCCAATTTGAAAGGAAGTGTGTGTAAAAAAATTAAAGTGTAATTTTTATATTTTGTTCTTATTATTTTTTATTAAATTTCCAAATGTATATCATAAAGAAATATATTTTAAATGATATAATAGTATTTTAACTTCATATTTTTAGCTTTATTTCACTTATATCATTTGTGATTTTGTTTTTGTATATTTAGATCTTACAAGTTTTATAAAAGTGTAATTACTTTTTTTACATCCTTGTATTTAAGGTGAGAATTACTTATATTTCTATACTTTATTATTATGTACCAGTATCTCCTATAGTCGTAAGTAAAGCGTAAATTAAGACGGAATTTTTAAATTTAACTGTGCGTGAAATATACATGGATAAGAGAATAAGTATTTAATATCTAAAAATAATAATAAAACTTGAATAAAGCAAGATGCCCTTTAACGTTCTTATCTCCCAAACTTTCGTCACCAAAAATATGGCTCCGACAACCACATCAACAGACGAGATGGGTTGTGACTTGTGCCCGTGACTGAAAGGGATTAGAAAACGACACAGAGCTGATGATTTCAATATTTTTTTTTTAATTTTCAGGATTACATCGAGTGCATTTGAAGTTGTAAAAAATAAAATAAATTGAGATAAAATGTAATTTTAGGTTAATTTTAATACATTTTTTATATCTGAATAGTAATAAACCGTGGGAACGATTGTCCAAAAATCGTTCAAAACCGTTCCCACGGATTTATGAAATCCACACTCAATATTTTACTTTATATACGCACAATATCAAAATTGTGGAAACAGTTTTTCAAATCCGTTCTTACAGTTTCAAAAAAATTCGAATAAAATAATGATAATGGTATTCGTTTAAAAGTTTTTGATCCGAAGAATATGATTATCAAGAAAATTTACGCATTCGGTTAACTTCATTTTTAATTTTTTGTTTTTTTAGCGAATATATTAAATTTTTTTTAAATTAATAAAGGTGAGAATTTGAGTGATTTATAGAAATTGTTTGAATTTTTTTTTTTGTTTTATAGAGTTTGTTAGTATCACCAAACGCAAATCATATACAAAATTTTGATATATATATATATATACATATATTGTGTATATAGTTAAAGTTTTCAAAATGTTTAAATAGAAGAAATTTGAATAACCTCAAACACTTGAAGAATGATAAAGAAATCAATTTGAAGCAAATTGTAAATCTAGTCATTAGAAATGGGGTTGGTTTGGTTGGAAAAGTTAGTTTTTATTTTTTTGGGTAATTTTTTTTATTTTTATGATTTTTTATCAAAATTTAATTTTTTATAAAAGTTGTAACTTTTAAGTATGTTAATTACATTCGTTAAAAAAAAATTTAGAAATCTGTTTGAATAAAAGTTATCCGCTTAGGTAAAAAAATGAAAAAAAATTATTTTTTATAGTTTTTACTCAATTAAACATTAATTATTTGATTTTTTTATGAATGTGATTAATAAATTTAAAAATTATAACTTCTTAAAAAAATTTAGTTCAAGTTAAAAAATAATATTAAAAAAGCAAAAAAAATATATATTTTTGTTGCCACATGAAACTTTGTTTAGTTTGGAGGAAGAGATAAAGAAAGGAAAGTGAGAGAAAATTGAAAAGAAAAAATAGGATATCATCTCAAATTCAATAATCAAATAATGAGGGGAAATTTATTTAATTTATTTTGTTTTCATTTATTTTTCTCCAAGTGCAATTAGAGAGTAATGTTCAGTGAAAGCTAGAGTAAAAGTGTATTAACAATTTGTTTGCTTGGATTTAAATGAACTAATACGGAAACAAAATAGTGGCCCAAAAATTATTTATTTTTTTTCATTTGTCCAAACTTAAAGAAAAAAGAAAAAAAGAAAAAAATTTATTAATGAAATTTTTAAAATTTTATGATTTTTCTATAAAATAAATATTACATGTGTATAAGAGAATATAATCATAATTTTTTTAACTTTATAATTGACTATTAAAAAATAAAAAATAATATATTTTCTCTTCTAAATTCTCAAACACAAAAAAAAAAAGAAAAAAATTATTGTTATTACTCTTCTTTTCCCTGTTTCTTATGTTTTCTTTTATGTTCTGTATTTTTATTTTCTCTCATAAAATATAAAAAATAATAAATAAAAAAAAGAGTCGAGAACACAAGGGATCTAGGTTGGTTAATTGAGCAGCGATGCCAGCGATAATATTGTACCTGGTAATGGCTAATTGTAGTTGTGTACTTCCCCGTTCCGCAAACCCTTTGTTGATTCAACAATTTGGGCGTAGACTGTCTCGAGGCATCCATTTGTCCTCTGCCTCTGGCATCGCCGCCTTGGGTGGTGGAAGTGGAACTTCCAGGACGCGGAACTTCTTCTGTCGCCGCTGCTGTGCTAACGCATCCGTTGTGGCCAGTGACACCAAGTACGGGAATAAACAGGTTATCAGCGTCACACCGTCGCTGTACGACTACTTATTGACCAACGTTAGAGAGCCGGAGGTGAATTAATTAATCATTAAGTTTCTCCCCTATTACTTACTAGTTGAGATTATATTATACACACTACACATTTTTATATTTGATCGGCAATAAAAATCACTGTCGGAATTGTTCATCACATTAACTGAAAATCTGAATTTAAGTCTGCCGAGCAGAAAAGAAAGAAGTTTGAAAGGATGTCTCCGACCAGAAAAATCCGTTGGAGGATATACAAAGTTAGGATAGGTTTGAGTGAATTGTAGAAATAAAAGTAAAGAGTAGAGTAGCGTGACAATAGTGAACATACTTGAATTTTTTAAATTTTAGCAATCAGTGTTGTAGTGTTGTGTTGTATTTATAATAGAATAATGTAAATAAACTAATATAAAAATAATTCAATTTACTTTATATTAAATTCTTATATTTTATATTTAATGCTTCTCACCACATTAAATGCGTATAAGCAGAGTGTAAGCCCCAGAATATACTTTGAGTAATGTTTAAATGTCACGTCAACTTGTCACTCGTGAAAGAGTGAAAGAATGGACTAACTAAACTAATTAAAGTAACCAAATAATAATAAATTCAGTTTATTTATTATCATTTAGTATTTATGGTTGAAACCACATCATTGACTAGTGGGACCCAATCTTCAGCAACTTCTGATTATTAAACTAATGCCGAGCACACTTCGGGCTCGGGACAATGCCATGTATCTCGCTCAGAAAGACAACATGTGTTCCTGATTTATTTTGTTCCAACAGGATTAAAGTTATATTTTTGCGTTGCGTTGTGATGACTTTGACAAGATTTCAGATTTTACGGGAACTTAGGGAGGAGACTGCCACAATGCGAGGAAGTCAGATGCAGGTCATCATTCTTCCTTCATTTTATGTTATTGCTTGCATTTCTTCCCCCCTTATTAGGCTTGGGGATATTCCCTTTTGCTTCTTCTTCTTCTTCTTTCTTGGAAAAACCTCTTTTATTTTTGTCAACGAAAAATGGAGAAAAAAATAGCTTTTGTTCAACATAGCCTGTCCAAGGCCCGACAAAGGTTGTGTTAGATAGCTGACAGCCAATGTGAAACATTTATTGAATTTCTTGATGCATGGAACCAATAAGATGAATTATATCCTGAAATTCATATCAGCTGGCATTTTATTGTTGTGAGGTGACTTCCTAAACATGTTCATGAAATTTGATTGGTGCTTTTCTGATAGGTATCCCCTGATCAAGCACAACTACTTGCAATGCTTGTCCAGATACTTGGAGCGAAAAGGTGCATCGAAGTTGGTGTATATACTGTAAGTATCCATGTATATTGGAATGTGTTTACCTCAATTTCTAAAGAAGTTACTTGTTCTGTTCTTTTGGTGTTCTTGTAAAGGATATAGTTTCACAAATTATGGACCAAAAATTGTACAGGGTAAAATATTTTGCGGCAGAAAAAATAATTACATAGTTGACTTATTTTTTAGCATTTGGTGGTTGAACTAAAAGAAACTTTGATAATGTGTCATGAGCCATCCACCATTTAGAGGATCCTTTGGAGTCTAAAGGATGAGGGTACATGATATTTTTAGGAATGATGACAACACCACCATTAGCGTTATGAGTTGCATTTTGTCCACTTGTATCAGGGGGGTGATGAGTAGGAGCGCACCAACACTTTGTGTACATGCATAAAATGTAGGAAAAAAGTTTGTAAGGTCATAATTGGTTGTAAAGATTACCATGAATGTGGTTTTTGAATTGGTATTTATTTTTTTTTATTTTACGAATGTTCTTTAAATAGGTTGTCACTGTATTGAAGCTGCAACTTGAGTTGTATCCCCAACAACTAGGTTTGTTTGGCTAGATAAGACTACTTTACCAGTCACAAGAAAGGCGATCAGTTTCATCTTATATGGTGATTACTTTGAGAATGTTTGGTGCCATGGCCTAACAATGAGTATTGCTCCCATGTTATTGGGTCACCCTGGCTGAATGGTATGTTGTGCTTAATTATGCAAGAGAAAGTACCCATGTGTTCAAGCAGGAGTAAGACTATTATATCAAAAAATTTGCCAAACCCAGTGAGAGATGTAAAGTTGCTAATTATGGGTATTTATCTCAAGCACTGACCAAGCATCTAGCTTGACTAAAGAAGAGGTTGAGAAAAGAGGAAAGAAAGTTTGGTTTTGGATGATTTTTGCTGATTTAATCACCAAATGTGAATTACGTATAATAAAATCCCGTTTTTCCCTAGATTGTGAAATTGTAGTTTCTTGTTTATGCATGCTTTTGGTTTCTTTCTGATTTTGTATGAAGTTTGGTTTCAGTCTTCACTCCAAATTTTGTGATGTAATTTTCCTAATAACTAGCAATTTTCCTGATACACATGCTTGCTTTCTGGTGCCTATTTAAATTACTTTAGGTCGAACACCTCCAGGCTTACAAAGTGAACCTGTGATAACTAAATGCTGATCCCTTTAATGCATTTGACTAAAACCAATTTGGAGAGTACAGAAATTATTTAACCAGGATGAAAGTTAAAGTTCCAGGATTAGCCACTTATCTGCTATCCTGGATTTGAAAGCTGTGGCTTCTGGATAGCTGGTGGTCCCAGGAAAGTAATGCAAATGGCATCATCCTTCTGCTGCTGTGCTACAAGTCAATGTTGAAGCCAAAATATGTGAATTGATGTTGAAGCCAAAATCACAAGTTCTTTAAGATATAAGCTTGCATGGACAATAATGATTTTCCTAATTTTTGGGTATATATTTGGTTTCAATTTACTGAATTCTAAACCATCTCAGTCATTACTGTTGCACCGATCAACTATACGATCCTTTCTCTCTGTGGTAGTGCCTTTCACAAGTTGAATTAGGATTGTCCTCAAAAAATTTCCACCGAGAATCATAATTAATTCTACAATGAGGACTACTGAGACAGGCTCCCACCCCCCCCCCCCCCAAAAAAAAAAAAAAAAATTGTCATGTTGATGAGAAGGCAAAGGCCTATGGCTGAAAGTTAATTATAGTAGTGCTTGGAGTGATAAAAAGTGAGAAAAAATGAGATAAAGTGAGAAAAGTTGTAAGTTCGTAATCCGTGCAGTGAAATAAAAAAGTTAATGTAATAGAAGTTTTTAGAGTTTTTTTTTTTTTTTTTTTTGTTTTTTGTAGATGCCAAACGCACCCTATGAATATATTCTAACGACAGTTGGATACATAACCCTCAAAACCCTTGGATAGCACAAAGCTCTTTGTTAACTGGTGGAAAGCTCTCGCACAATGCAGTAGTCCTCTTTATGTAGTGAAACCGAAAGAATCTTCTAGAGGATTATTGGCATTTATTTTTGACTACCTCGGGTGGCGCCCCCCCCCCCCAAAATTTTTTATATAGTGTGCATTATTTTTTATTTATTTTTTAAATTTATCCAGTCTAAAATTTTCTAGCCTAGTCTAAATTTTTGTAATTTAGCCCAGCTCACTTTGCTTTAAACCCTTGTGACTCTGTTTCTTGTCAGTCCTCACCACACGAACTCAAAATTTTACGTCAGCCCAGGCGAATCTAAAATTCTGGGTTTGCCCTTGCACCAAAATGTTGTTCGCTTTTCATTTTTTCCAATTCACTTGCATATTATTTTTCTTTCTAAGAATATAGGTTGTATTGTAGGAGTCTCATGCGGCACAGCATCACCAATTTAATGATTTTGTCTTCCAGGGATACTCATCATTGGCAATTGCATTAGTACTACCAGAATCAGGCTGTTTAGTTGCTTGTGAAAAAGATGCAATATCTCTAGAGGTTGCAAAAAAGTATTATGACCGAGCTGGTGTTTTGCACAAAGTAAGTTTTCTCTCTTCACTAGTAATTGTATTATGGATGAGCTTTGTTTTGCAAATAATAGATTCTTTAAGGAAACGGTCTCTCTACTTGCAAAGAAAAGACCGTGTGTATTTGACCATCTTTAGACTCCACAATGCGAGAGCCATATGCATTGGGTTGCCCTTTATGCTTCCAAAAAACTGCTAAAGCCAAATGTTACATGTTGACTGCTGCTATTTATACTCTTTTTTCCCACTAACATGTGTACTTACAATTTGTTTGTGTCACATATTCTATATTGATGCGAGCTTAAACTTACTACCATATTTGATCTACGTTCTCCTTCCACCAATGTTTATAAGGTGATGACATAAAACAATTGCCAATAGGTGGTTGTGAAACATGGCCTGGCTGCAGATTCTTTAAAATCTATGATTCAAAATGGAGAAACATCCAGGTATTTAGCATATAGTGCCCTGTTACATGTATTCAATAGTTTTTGGTATATAGGTAGATAAATATTGAAGAAACTGTACCCAGGTAATCATATGAAAATTTTCTCATGTTGATAGGTATTGTATTTTGTTCCCATGGAAACTCCAGGCTGTTACTTTAACCATGCAGTTTTCATGTTGTGAATCCATGATCCACTTGAAAATTACCAAAGTTGGCTGGGTATATTAACAGTGGAAAAGCATTTCACCACCCCTCTTTGTTTGGACAGCTATGACTTTGCATTTGTCGATGCTGAGAAGAGAATGTATCGGGAATACTTCGAATTGCTGCTGCAACTGGTTCGGCCACAACAAACGTTCTCAACGGCTTATCTAGATCTAGGCATATGTTTGATTGGTCTGTCAAATTTGTATTTCTTGTAGCAGCTTGGGGATTTACTGATTGTTTACCAGTCTCCTGTTGCAGGTGAGGGTTGGGGGTCTTATTGTCATTGATAATGTCCTCTGGCATGGAAAAGTTGCTAATCCGCTGGTGAATAAAGAAATTAATAAATCAATATGCTCTGTAGACCTTGCCACATAGATAGTATGTAACTTTAGCTGGTTTCTTTTGAACAGGTAAATGACCCGAAGACCATCAGCTTAAGAAATTTCAACAAAATCATGATGGAGGACAAACGTGTAAGCATCAGCATGGTAGGGGCCTGAATGCTCTCCCCTCTTTAATAATGACATGCTTTAAGCAACCCAATTTATTCTTGCATAAACATAAAGCATTTTGATTTTAGGTACCAATTGGAGATGGCATGACGATTTGTCGAAAATTATAGTTGTGAAACAGAAGACCAGCGGCATAGGAGTAACAAAACTTTGCTTTGCTTACTACTTGTGAGTATTTTTTTAGCTTTGTGGGGCTGATTTATCCGTCATCTTTCTACTGAACTTCAGAGGAAAAATTACTTCTGTTACTCTGCAACCCTTTATCATTTTTACCCTTGCGTCGCAGGAGGCTGCTTCAAATTTGAGTTACAGGAAAAAATGGGATTTGCGAAAAACTCTTGGAATGCATATTTTCACATTTTACCCTTTATCGCTGTAGCATGCCTATCTTGTTGATGAACTGAACTTTTATAATTATTTTGAAAATAATGGGAAAATTCTGTCTTCCGCTTATTTTTTTCCCCGAAGTTTGTTTTATCGTCATTGGCATTGCGTGCACAACCATCAGAATCATGAAAACCTTGTCCGTCGGCAAGCCAGCAAGATTATGGATAACATTGAAGAATGGTTGGGTCATCAACATGAATATGGATAACGTTGCGAATGTTTGGGTCATCTACCTGAATGTAGATAACCTCAGGCTAAGCCAATTATTTTTTTGGCTCGTACATAAAATTTTCTATTTAGAAACTTTTTTTTTTTTTTTGTATTTTTTTCCTTTTGTTATGAGTGTGAATAACATGCTTAAAAATTACCAAATTAAAAAAAATCGAATTTTGATTAAATAAATTATATAAGACAAAAAAAGAAAAAAGAAAATAGACGCTAGAACGGAAAAAAAAAAAAAAAAGAAAAAAATTGGCCAATGGCTTCCCAACGAAGCCTCTGTATAATTCAAACAGGTTGTGTTAGACAAAGCATGCATCTCATTTTTTGCGAAATTTGTGCTTAAAGTCTGATTATGGGCGCAAAACTTTGAGGGTAAATTACATTAAATACTACTAAGATTTAATACAAATGTATAAGTATTCTTTTGGTTTTAGAAATTATGCTTACTACCCTTACTTGTTTATGTTTTGTTACAAATTCTTCATACTGTTAGGAGGACTAAAGTACAAATGAACTCAAAAAGTCTTGAATGAAAATACTTAAACGATTTAATCATAAAAATTAGAGATTTCACTGTTAAAAAATTATACCAAACAATCCTGTTAACATTGTGTTAATATTGTGATACTCTGAGATTGATGCAGACAAATTTAATCATTTTAGGTTTCTCAAATAATCCTCAATTGAAGATTTGCGTACAAGTTAAATTATATCTCATCATATATTTTAAATATCGTAATATGTGAATTTCGAATGATGATCAAGCAGTTCAAAAGTTGAGATGAACAATCCAATAGTTAAAATAGTTTAATACAGAATAACACATATCTAAGTTCTGATTATCGATTAGACATAAGCAAACGATTCAGATAATAAGGCCAAATCATGGGGGAATGGTAACATAATTTAAAAAGTAAGGTAGTAAGTGTAATTTTTAAAACTACAAGGGTACTCTCTGTCTTCATTAAACCTTAGGTGTAGTTAATATAATTTACCTAAACTCTAATTGCATAGACACCGTCCAAATCTAGCAAGCGCATACATAGAAGAAACTTTTGTGAGGGTTTTGTCCCAAGCATTCATTTATAACAGAAAAATCCGCGACTAATTCAGTCAAAAAATTAATTCCACAATGCGTGAACCTTTAGAAATTAGTGCAGAACCGGCCTTGACTTTTAGGGTGGCTTAAAGCCATTTAAAAAAATGAGACCCCCGCATAAAAGAGTATCCGATATTTAGAGTCCCTGTATAAGGAATTTTTTGGTAGGCCTAAAGCCGCTGCACCTTGGATTTTAGCGCAAGACCGGCTCTGAATCAGTGATTCAAAATCATCAGTAGTAACAACGAATTCAAAGAATAAAAAATTAATTTTTTTCTCCTCTACAGAAGTCAATCTTTCTAAAATGCGTATCCACGCGAAGTCATTTTCTATAAAGACAACTTTAAAGCCATCATTAAAAATAACTTATTCTATCTTCTTAGAAACTCTACTAACTACTTCCCCTCCTTTTGTTGCTCTGCTTATTATGAAACCCACTCCAATCTTTGATTAGAGCTTTCCGTGACCGTTTCTCATATATCAAAAACTTAGCCGTAGCTGTATGTATTGTCTAAATGATGACTTCTAGAACGATAAATTAATCTTTTTATTTCTTGAATCCGCTTTTATTAAAGACGATTTCATCTTGAATACGACTTCAACAATTGCATAGTCAGGGAATTGATTTTTCAACTATATGGGTTAAAGTATTTTTGGCCCCCAAGTGCATGCTTGGGGCAAAACCCTCTAATTTTGCAATTCCAGGACGGCAAACACGTTTTTATATTATACATGGCATAGATAAATATTTTTGCTCCATAAAATGATGGAGAAATGCATTCGAGTAACCCATCACTTGTAAATTCCAAAATAATGCCTAGCCACGAATGCATTCTCATTTATTCAGTGACCCACCAAATTCTCAGTTTTTCATTCCTGTCAGCTTCACCACCTAAACATTCATATGCATCTTGATTTACAATCATATACATTATTTTCCACTTTCTAATACCACATAAAAATTTAAATGCGTCATCTACACCAGTTTCCTTATTCCCAAACATCGATAAAAGAGTACTGAACAGGTACACCTGTGCTGCTTCCAACAAGCCAGAATTGTTTGAAGCGTAAAACATTGACTGCAATTTTCTTTGTTCTGCTAGGAAAATTGTTTAACTTCCAATTTCTACCAAAATTTGATGCCTTCCTATGTCGCCAATTAAGACTTTGACCATTAATATTTTCTTCAGTCTAGGTTATGGCGCAAACTTCACTGTATTGTTCGTGACCATTTGGTGCATGTGCAAACTTAATTTTCATTGTCCTCCTGTACATGGCCATTGTGCTGGTCATCCTCACCACCTCCCTCATCTCGTCCTCCATAATCAATCCATGGAAGCATAGACTCAAACAAGACGGCCAATGCATTTCGATTCGCTACATCACGGGGAGCTCGTGCTCCATGAGGCTGGTTGGCAATTTGATCACCATTCTGCACCTCTCTCATACGTGGATCAACCAGAAAATTTTGCAGGTTATCAGGAGGCATTGTTGGCACTGAATCAGAGAAATCAGACACTAACAAATGGCAATACCTGAAAACAAGAAATCCATATTTAAGAACAACTTCGCATACAATTGATCCAAGAAATAAAAGGCAACTAAGTGCTGCCATATATATATGTTCCGTCACATATAGAAGCCTGATCAAAACTAAATCCATATGTAGGAGAAGGGATAGCAAAATGGAAAGAACTCGTTGCTCGGGAGCAAGACAGTCTTCTCCCCCGGGGCGGCTCTGCCTCCAATGTATCCAAAAAATAATAATAAGACCTTATAAATCCTTGCTAGAAAATAATTTGTGACTGACCAAAAAAAAATTTGTGCAACCATGTAACAAACATACAATTTACTGAAATTACCCCCCCCCCCAAAAAAAAATACAATTTACTGAAGCCAAACAAGAAAGAAAATATACGTATCTGAAGCTGAAGCGGAACAGAGTAGGATAATTGTGTGAATTTAAATAGTACTCACTCATTTTTCTCCATTGAGAATGCTTCTTTCCTTACACAAGCCCAGTCCCGAGCATCACTTCTACTGTGCTCCAGCGTTTCAATTACTAGTTGTGCAGAGTTCCTAAGCAATTTTTGTAGGTCAGGGAGCCTCCAAATAATATAACTCCTTTCAACGTAGATATTAATCAGATGGTCCAAGGATGGGCTTCCTGTTTGATCTGATCCAAAAAACCTGTGCTTAAGTATGCTTGTCCACGTCTGATCCTTTAAAGGTACTTTCACTACTAATTTTTTCAACACCGAGGGATGAAGCATCAACGCCTGCTTCAGAAGATCAACCGACATAGCTTTTCCAGATTCCATTTGAGTACCCTTTAAGCTTGCCTCCTGCTCAAGATAAAATCGACAAATGGCAAGAGAATATGAAAAATTTGGAAATAACCATAAGGAGCTGTCACTTCTATATTCCTCGGAAAACCGTTCCAGCCATCTGTATTCCTCTGCCCTCAGCGAGAAATAGTCAATGCAAAACATGGCACCCACTGGATCATCAGAATCTAAAGAAAGCAAGAATTTGCAAATTTCAAGTGCAGAGCGATGACACCCACGCCTGTCCATGTTTTTCATGTGAGCAAAAAGCGTGGAGAACAACGGCCTGTTACTTTCATGGCTATATTTCAAATGAAAATTGCCCTGCAAGGGGCTGAACATTGGATGCCATGCACATTCCAAAGCATATAGACACTTTTCAATGGCATCCGCTGACATTTGATGTTCCCCCGAGAACTTAAAATACTCCGCCATAGTTATTAGTGAATCTAAATGATAAGGATGATACAACAGAATAGTTGCAATACCATTGAGATCGTGTACTGCTTTAGCTGCTTCAAATGCTCTCTGAGCCTGGTCATAGGAAGATGAACGTACATATCTACGTGATGACAAAAGTCAATTAAGATAAATCACAAGACACTAAAATTGGAAATTGATGTGTCAAACATTTATGCATGTCATATATTGATTATGCAGATGTTAATAGCCTCTCCCTAAACATATAGGGCTCTTCATGTTGCGATCATGACATTGATCACACCGTACAAATTGATACACATGCATACATACAAACACAGTTCCCCAATGACACTGTGTATTTGGTAGCCTACATTTCTTATAAACTCCATATTCTGCCTACAAAGTTATAAGATCATCATCAAGGTTAAAAAAGATAGACACTTTCAACTGTCATTTCCGAAATAAAGTCTGCAGCCTAACTTGACATGATATAAGATTACTTAATTGCAAAGCTCAAATGTAATTGTTTACACAAAGGAATATCTAAAGTAGTGAAACTTAGAGAGAAATGTAAAACAAGCACAGGTTTTTGGGCTAAGGTCCAGATCTGGTACATCAATGACAAATATTTACCAACTTTATAATCCCATTAATGCAAGGGAAAATCAACCAGATAGCCCAACAATTTCCCACAGCCTATTCCTTTAATATACAACTGATAAACATAGAAGTCTATGCTATCGTTTAGTAAGTTGCTGCTGGTGCTCCTGGGTTATACCCCAGAGTTTCAAGACAAATGGCATCAAAGTAACGACTGTAAGAGTCAATATCATTAGCAATCAGCTAAGGCCTAGGTGTATGTAGGAGGCTTCAAAATTTTCTTGTAGATAAGGTCAGGCACAAGATTTAAAACAAAAATTGGTAGAAAGTTCCAGATGCGAATGAAGCGTGTGCTTAGGGATGTGAGGCTTATCGTGCACTCTACTAATAGCCATCTTAGTAGAAGAAATGTTCAAAACTTCTAGTTTAACAATAGGAGGATCTGCTTTACTTCTTAGGCAAGGCTGTGACATAAGCACAGGCATGAAAAATTTAGCGATCATTGGCCCCGAGGGATGTTGAGAAAACCTATTGTATAGCTATCACACGCACCAACCTCTACAATAAAAAAATATATATGGAAAAAAAATACTTTATTATAATTAAATAGACAACACTCACTAATGCCTGTTTGCAAGCTATAAGTGATTGGTAGCGTGTTTTATAGGGGTCTTGCAGCTTCTAGCCTTCTAGAATGGGAATTGAGCAAATGCTGGTTTTCACCAGCAGAAATAAAATTTACATGTTAAGTTCTGACACCATTCTTAGAGGCAGTTGGTAGTCAAAAGAAATTTGCACAAAAACCAAAATTTGATAGGGCTTCAAACATCAAATGTTGTGTCATCCTAGAGGATGGGGCATAGCATTATGGCAAGGTAAGGCCTCTCCATTCTAACCCCGAGTCATGTGTTTGAAAAACCTCTTAACAAATAGGGATAAGGCTCCAAAATCAAACCATCCCCAACACTTGGCTGCCCTTTTCTTCTATGGGATTAAATTCTAATGAGAAACTCTCATATAAAAAAAACATGAACCAATTATTACTATTATATAATTTTCAAAGAGCACTCATCACCACCGTTTCTCCCCCTATTATATAATTTTCAAGACAACTATGAAATACTTTTTTTGGTGGAAACCAAAATTATGGTAGCGCCAACAAAATTCAAAAACCTTTGTTAAGTCTGGGGTTTTACCCTGATAACCAAACTATACAAGGTATTCAAAAGAAAGCTCTCAACTCTTGTATCGGATATTCTCTGTTGAAAAAGTTCTCCAGACAACAGTCTGAGGATCCACTGTCTGCAGCCTCTACCATCTGCAGGCTCCTGATGTCATCTGCCCGCATTAGCCACCCAGGCTCTTGACACATGTCCAGGCATGACACCCTGATGCCTTGGGAGCCTATTTAGGACATGTCCCTTTCTCCCTTTCTACACCAAACAGGTTCTAAACCTAATAATCAATCATTATAAATACCTTCATTTTGTCCCTCATTCACATCAAGTAATCATCCATCTACCCAGCAAATATTCAAGTCTCTCTTTCTTGGTTGCCTTGCTCATTTTTTGCCCTCCTCAGGCAGCTCCTCAGACTACACGAAAGATTTCCTACTTTCCAGACAAAGGCTCCCTTAGGAGGATCCTAAGCTGACCGGAGGAAGAGGATCCTCTCGCTTTTGCCTCACCCCTTCACACAAACTCCATGAACTTCTTTTTCCCCACTTAAAAACAATTCACACAAGATACAATATTAAGCATCCCCTTTATTATCATTCAAACTCCCTCAATACAAAAATTGACACAATAGAAAGCTTCTAGGGTCTGTAGATAAAATAGAGATGAGTTTTGGTGTCAATAATTTTTGCTCTTTTGATAAATAAAGTATGTCATAAAAGAATCCACAGGGTGAGGAAAAGGTTAAGAGGCAATTTGAACTTGACTAGCTAGGACTTTGGGGACTAAAATTTCCTATTTGTGGATCACAACCCAAGAACAATAATTTGAGTATTTGTACAAAGAAAAAGAAGAGAATAAAAAAGGACTTTCACCCATGTAAGGGTCAATCAAATTCACATATACATAATTCCAAATTCACATAAACTCAACTCTACGTGTTATATTTGTGGACAGAAAATAGTAAGTAGGACAGCTAAGAGAACGCTTTAGTGAAAATGGTTGGCAAAAAATAGGTAAAAAAATTACTAATAACATCTACTTTAAAACTTCATTAGTGAAAATGACCCTGGTCAATACCCAATAGTGGAGTTGATATCCTCTAAAGGGAAAAGACAACAAAGGTAATGGTCCTCTAGTTAATATCCTCTAAAGGAAAAGATTGCAAAGGCAGTTGCCATGCTCATTGGGTGCATAGAGTGACTAAAACATCACGTGCTGCTAGAACAGTTTTTCTGCAATCTCTCTCCTCAGGTCTAGCCAAGTTCAATTCCACAGTATAGGGACTTGCAGCTCGACAGACCCTCAAGTTAGACACCAAATCACATGTATAGAGGTCCTGTACTTAGCCACCGGCACATAAGCATCCCTTACATGGAACACCAACTCTAGATAGTCATTGGGCCTTGGTCCCGAGCTTGGTTGATCTTAAAGCATCAAAGTTCCATTGAAAATAAGGGACTATAGGCATAGAATAGACACTGAGGAGAATCACTCAATCTACATGACGGTGCCAGGAGCAACCAAGCACATCTAGTTGGGTGTAGCATGAATGTTACTTGGAGATTGTCCCAAAGAGCATGAGGCCAAAGCACTAAGTACGTTAACCTTGAATCCCACAGGAAGAGCAAATGAAACATGTGATTACAACTAACTGATTCACAAATCACTTCTATTCGATAAAAATGTGACTTGATAAAAATGACGACATAAATAAGAAACAAAAACTGAAAGCATTATGAAACAGCACCTAAATGTTTCTTTTACACAGCAAAAAACCAAATTAATGCCAAGTCAAAGCACATGATTACTTAATAGGTTAAATGTTATCGCTTCGAATAGTAATTCACCATTTAGAATAATTAGATTCTGGAAGTTTTCTCAACTAATCATACTGTCATATTAGAAACTACAGCATTGATCTTAATAGGAGGTGCAATAGTTCACAAGATTCCATCATAAAGGTAAAAAAAAAAAAATGGATTTATGTTATGCACATCAACTTATGGTCAAGGATTAAAATTTATATTCGTTAGTGCATTTCAGTTAGCACAGAAAATGAAACATTTTTCCAAAGTGGCACAAAAATATTAAAATATCTTGAAACAATTACAAATATTTATTGAAATCCACCTAAATATAGAAAAAAAAACAATTTATTATTTTGATATATTTTATACATTTTACTATATTTTGATGGAAACATTAGAATTATTATTCTATTAGTGTTTTGCTTTGGTCTGAAACAGGAATTTGACCTTTTTCTAGAAAAGAAACGATAATTTTATCCTTCGTTAGATTAGTGTTTTTTTTTTTAAAGAATTCCACAAATCTTCCATTTACTCTGATGTGATGGTTAATAAATTATTTATGCTGAACTCTTCATAGTGGATAGATATTTTCACCTGCAAAATGTAAATTAACAGGAGCGAGCGTGATGCAGTTGATTGGAGCACTAACAATTACAAGATATGCATATAGTAAGAATCATCTAGCAATATCAAAGAGATTAATATGAGATTTACTTGAAATAGTGGTACCCATCTCTTGTTTCCAAAAGTTCCATCGACAAAGATCCATCCCAACGAGGCCAATGCTCTGATGGAGAGACAAGAATAGTCCTTCGATGGTTATAGTTTCCACGTCTCCCCCCGCGAATCTGTCTAGAACTGCCTGCTTGGTGACTTTTTTGAAATGAACTTACGACCTTAGAACCAAATATTCTACGCAGCTCATTTTCTGCACTTAAATATTTGGGATCCACTTGTAAAATAGATGGCATGCATTGTTTAAGCAAGTTGTCACTTACTTCTACATTTGGTAGCTTGGTTTTAGAAGGACCCAATTGATGACTAGAAGAGTCATCTTTAACAGACATATTTTCTAACAGCAAATCCAATGGTTTTTCAATGTTTTGTGCACTTGAAAAGTGATCAACCTTCCTCTTACTATTTTTCTTTTTCTTTTTCTTTGTTTTGTGATTAGATGATAGAACTGCGTTGACAGTAGCTCTTGCAGAGAGTTCTTTGTCATCAATGTTTCCCATCAAGGGTTCATCTGCAATTTCTGCCTCGCTTCCCTGCAGCTGAAGTTCCTCATTAGGCAATGAAATCAAACAAAATGTCGTGCAAAATGATGACCCTCACAACCATCAGCAATAAAAGGTTGGAAAAGGATGAAAGTAAATTGCCAATATAAGAAACAGAAAAAGGAAACAATTCAGCAGAACAGAAGCATGAAATATGATGCAAACACATTATAGGAAACAACAAACACTAGGTGGTATAAGAATGAATAGAATATGTACTAGAAAATGTATTAGGGATCATAAAAATAGTAACATAAACCATTAGAATACTAGCATGATGACTTATTGAAATATCAATGCTAAATATAGAGAAAAATACCCATTCCTGTGAAGCTCCATCACAATTTTACTTCACAAAAGTAACCCTCATAACTCTTCCACCCTACTTTCCTTATAACCTCACTATCCATCAATTTTTTCTGCTCATTCTACTAATCAAGACAAGATACAAGAAGACAGAGGCAGAGGAGTGAAAAAAATTGGATAGAAGAAGATAGGGGCCGAGGAGTGAAAAGATTGGAGGAGGATTTAAAATTGATGAAAAATAGTAAAGGAGAAAAAGACACCCACAGTGTGTGCGCCTCCACCCCTAGTATAGAGTGATTTGTTAGAACAATTAAATATTCTCTTGAAAAGTAAATTTTGGGAGCATGAAAAATAGTAGGAAATTATGAGAAGTGCATTTCTGTGAAGATTTACCAAGATTTCCCAGCAGTTCCTCTAAATTGTAAGAGAATTTCTAAAACATTTCAGAAATATTCCTAAAAGTTCCCCTTAAAATTTCGTGACTTTTTACTTATCAAAAATAAATAAATAATCAAAAATAAATAAATAAATAATCATGGGCCGTGTTTCCACTCCACAAATGAGTTTCTCCTTTCAGAAACTGTTTCACAATAAATATGCACTGGTGTCAATAGGTAACAAATAACAAATGAGTAAGCAACAATTGCTAAATCATCTAAACAAAGCTTTTTAATGTAAAATACATGTGTATATATATCTGTAAAGCATTGTCTGAAATTTAAATTTTCATAACATAACTGTTATATCATAATTTAAATGGTCTTAGAATTAGCATTACAAGTGAACAAATGACACTGATTTTTCCATCAGTTTTAAGTCCATCAAAAGCCAGAATCTCTGCAAGACAGTTTGGCAAAAGCACAACTCTAAAGCAGGATATTTACAACAAGAATACAATGTGATCTGAATTGTCGGTAAATAATTTTCTCTGCCATTCTTCTCCTTTTTTCCCCTCCCCTCCTCTAGCCATGATACCAACCACCCCCTTAATAAAGAATGGTTGGGTCAGCTATAGGGGCGAGAAGGGCAAATAGAGGGATCGCAAATAATCACTAGGTTTTTAAAAGCTGATGGCATAGAATACAATCAGAGAGCAAATTATGGAAGTGATCCAATATGGACAAACAATGTTTGAGTTTGATTCTAAAGGCAAGTTCAAAGATGGGTTTGTGTTGTGGAAAAGGGTAAAAGGGTTTGAAGATCCATCCTTTTTCTAGGGGCAGAAATTGAATGGTCTGCAATGATCCTAAGAAAGGCCTCTAGAAGCGCAGGGGGTTCTATACAGCTTGGGGGATTGACAAGTAGTAAAAGAACCTTAGTTGGTCATCGATTAAGGTTTTGGAGTTGGTAGCAAGCGAGCTTAGATCTTTTCTCCACAGGACCAATTCACAGTCGACTTCCAAGAATGGGAGGATGAGAGAGGTTTGCAACCATCTTGCTTCATTTTCATCCCAGCAGTCCTCATTACACCATTAAGGAGGGGGACTAAGTCTTATTTGCAGGTTTTATGGTTCCTACATGGCCCGAACAGTCATTAATTTCAAAACTCTAAGAAAGGTAACAGTTTCTGAAGAATCTTGTTCTTGACTATTCAAGTTGGGGAGCAGAAGTTTGGCAGGAAAATTGGTAAATAGGGATGTTGGAGGTTAAAATGCAAGGGGGGAGGCAATGGGTTGCAAAGAAGTGGCATGGAGGTAAAAGCCAATTTGGGAAATATGGTTCTCGTTTGTATTTATCAAGGTTACGGAATCACCAAACTTTCAATATCATTGATTGAGTTTGAAAGATAGGTTTAGCCAGGTTGACGCTTCACTTGAGCGACGTGACAGTGCCCAAGATGGTTCAGATAACCCTTCTTCCCAAAATCACCATTTCCCAATTGTGAAATGTCCATTCCAAATCGAATGACGATGACTTTCTTTTCAATGTTGTTAGGAAGTGTTAAAAGATTGTGGGATGCTTAGCATGAGGTTAAAAAACGGCAACGGGTACCGTAACAGTAACGGCCGCGGTGACGATACGTAATGGATGTTACGTAACACAAACGGAAATCAGAAGCGTGATTTTTTTTTTTTAAATTCACAATTCACTTAAATTGTGCAGTTTTTGATATTTCAACAATTAAAATGTATAAATACGGATGATTAGTGTTGTTTAATGATTTTACGTCAATCAATAATTTCATATTTATATATATAAATATTAGTTTTATTTTTACACACCTCTTACATGAAAATAAGTTTATATAATATATATATTAAATTGTTAATACTTGTACAATAATTAATAAAATAATAAATGTACAATTACTTAACCATAACATAACAATTATGCTTAATCATATAATGGAAGTGTTTGGAGTTGTAGAAATTAATATAAATTTGTAAAAGTTACAGTCTCATAATTCATTCAATGAATAGAAAATTTGAATTTTGTAGAGATTTGTATTGTTTTGTAGAGCACCAAACGGGGTTAATAAATTAATATAATAATATTATTAATTATATTAAATTAAATTTATTAATATTTCATTTAATGTGAGTTTTGTTGTAATTAAAATTTTTGTTAATATGATATGATATAATAATGATGCTTAATTAATAACTTTTAATATAACCAATATAAATTATATAATATCTTAATGTAAAATTTTATTACAATATTTAATTATAATTAAAAATAACTTAATATATTTATATTAAAATGTAATATATTATACTCATATATTAATATTATAATTATGTTTATATATTTATATTTGTATATATCAAGTACTAACCATCATGGCAATAAATGCCACTGGTTATTGCAATAACCACGGATTCCACTCCCACCGCCCAAATTGAAATCACTTACAATACGCAAGCCATTGGCCAAAATTTCAATACCTAAGGAACCCTTGCAGGCTTTGCAACTTCTTCACTTCAGTATTTTCTTCAGACCATTCATTTTATTCTAATTCCACAATCGCCATTTCTCCGGTTGAAAGCGTCGGAAGAACTTCTTCACTTCTTGTCTTCATACTCTTCGTTCTACTCCAATTCCACAATCGCCGCTTCCTCAATTGAAAACTGAAGCTGGAAGATCACGAACTGGCAAAGTTGTTTGCTTAATATTGATCTGTAACTGGACGGCTTCTTATTTTTATTTCTTTCACAAATTTTCATTTCTCAGAAGACCCAAATTTGGTATTTCTTAGATAATTTTATTTTCATATTTTGGATCAGAGTTTTGTAAAAAGTTAGGGTTTTTCCTTTTCGAATCTCTATTGAAAGATTAGAGGTTTCAGATCAAAATTTTCTTCTGTTGCTATGAGATTTTTTGTTATTCTTCCCTTTTTTTTTTGGTTGATTTTTCAGTGAAGAACAGTCATTATGCCGTCGTAACAGGCGCTACGATGTGATTACTGTTTCACCCCCTGTAACATGGCTTTAATGGTATCGTAGCAGGCCTATTTCGTTACATAACAGGTGGTTTTGTTATGTAACTCTGCTTTTTAATATCATGACGCTTAGTACCAGAATCTCAAAATGCTTTCATTGAGGGACGACAAATCTTGGATGTTGCCTTAATTGCTAATAAGGTGGTAGATGCCAGGAGGGAAAGTGGGAAGCCAGGCCTGATTTGCAAGTTGGACATTGAGAAGACATATGATCATGTCAACTAGAACTTTTTTTGCTACCCTTGCTGAAGCGAATGAGGCTCCAAGTGAAGTGGATAAAATGGATACAGTGGAACATCTTGAAAATTAGATTCTCAGTGAATGTTAATGGCTCTGCGATAGGCTTCTTCAAATCATCAAGGGGTCTAATGCAAGGAGATTCACTAATTGTTACTATTTATTCTTGTCATAGGAGCTTTGAGCAGCCTTATGCAGTCTAGAAGGATTTTTGGAGTGTATAAAAGTGGAGGTGTGCCATCTCTTATTCATGGATAACACTATCATTTCCTACGATGCTAATCATCTAATATTGGGCATCTTAAGTGGATTCTACTATTTTTGGAGGCGATCATGGGTTTGAAAGTACCTCCATAAATCAAAATTGATCCCAATCACGATGGCTCAGATAGTAGAGGTTTTGGCATTTATCATGGGTTGTAATATCAACCACTTCCCACCATCATATCTTGATCTATCTTTAGGATCCCCTTTCAAGGCAAAGAGTGTGTGGGATACCATTCTTGTCAAATATCTATAGATGCTAGCAGAATGGAAGAGAAGATATCTTTCTAAAGGAGGCAAATTAACACTTATCAAAAACCACTGTCTCAAGCATGTCCATATACTTAATATACCTATTTAAGGCCTCAACATCAGTTTTGAAAAGACTGGACAAATTGCATCATGATTTTCTCTAGGGATGAATAGGTGAAGAGCCAAGTTTCATTTGACAAGCTGCGATTTAGCATGTAAATAGGTTAGTCAAGTGGGGAATGGGTACCGGACTACTAGAGGACCCACTCTCATTCATGGTTCAAAGTCACGGTCGCAGTTGTTGAATCATCCCGTGAAATTTCGATGCGATCATGGCGTTGCGGCGCGGTATCGGGTGATAGACGACTTTTAGCGCTTTTTAACTTTAAAAAAATTTAAAAAAATAATGAACAAATTCTAAAAATTCTGAATAATGAAATTAATATATTACATAACCAAATATATAGTACCTGCTTTATTAAACCTTAGATAAACATTGGTATTAATGCTATATTTTTTAGGTATATACGTCTGGAGTATAAATATTTTCTTAGTATAAAATCTTACATTAATTAAGAAAGTTAATATACTCAAATATTTATAATAATATGATGTATATATTTTCATATTTTTCATTATTTAATTATTCATTATAATTATTTTTCAAAACTAATAAAAATCAAATATCTGTATAATAAAATAGAATGATTTTTGAAAATGTCATTCTCACAAACTAAGATTTAATGGATAAGAATTATTTTTTTCTTTTATTCAACAATTGAGATCATTTTTATATTTTTAACATCCTGCTCAATTTTTATTTTAGTAGACAACACTGCCATCTATCTGACAAAATGGTTTAGATATTTTAAATTTCATCAAATTTTAAGGGTAGATATCGTATACAAATCAAAACTGACAACTTAAATTTTGCTCAATTATGGTATGTAACAAGGGGAACCTTGGCACAACGGTAAGAGTTATCACCGTGTGACCTGAGGTTACGGGTTTAAGTCGTGGAAACAGCCTCTTGCAAATGTAGGGTAATGCTGCGTACAGTAAACCCTTGTAATCTGACCCTTCCACGGACCCCGCGCAAGGCGGGAGCTTCGTGCACCGGGCTGCCCTTTATGGTATGTAAGAAGTTGAACCTTCCAAATTAAATCACTATAATTTGCGTTTTCTTTTATAGTGCTCATCAAAAATTAATTGGGGGGAGAGAGAGAGAGACCAAAAGCTGCTAGGGTCTAAAGTTTGGAAAAAAAATTAAAACTCATAAATTATCATAATTTTTTTGATTTGAACTTTTTGTCCAAGGTTTCAACTACACAAGAAACTTAATACTAATTTTGTTCAGAGTGTTGTAGGTGCGGGTTATTGCTAGTTATATATTAAAATTGAACTAATCTTAATTGCATATATATTATTAGTAAATATTATTTGATACCATTTAGATTATATGTAAGTAAATTATTATTTCTTTGCAACTAAAATCCAACATATGTGGCATGCATTTTTTATCTTTATTGTTCATGTATATTTGGTCAAAAATAGTATTATTGTGAGATTAATTTTTAAAATAAATAATTGGTTTTTAAGCATCTCAATTAATTTTGTTTTGGCTAAAAATTTGTATTTAAAATTAGTCTAAAGAAGAGGAATTACCAAAGAATAAAAAAAAAAAATCATCAAATATCTTATTTTTAATTTTTAACATACATAAATTAATTAAAAATATTAAAAATATATTTTGTTTGAGTACATAATTTTTTTTGAGTACATAATAAATTAATTAAAAATATTAAAAAACAAAGAGTTGCCGTATTTTTTTTGAGTACAACAATATAATGATTGACCTTCCATAGACAATAAGGGTGGAAACGAACGGAGCCATTTGCGAGCTACTTGAGCTCAATTCGTGAATTAAACGAGCTCGAACCGAATTTGGTTTTTGACTCATTTTGGATTCGAGCTCAAGCCTAGAGAAGCTCGGCTCGAAAGCTCGCGAGTAGGCTCGATTAGAGTAATATATATATTTTTAATAATATTTTTATTATATTTTTTAAATATATTATATTTTAAATCAAAACGACGTCGTTTTGATTTAATCGAACTATTCGCGAGCCTAATTGAGCCTAAATTCTTCTTTATCGAGTCGAGCTCGAATCAAGCTCGAGCCGTGCTCGAGCAAATTAAAGCTTGGCTCGGCTTGGCTCATTTCCACCATTAATAGACAGGAAAAAATAAAGAAGGAAATAATTGTTGTATACTAAAAAAATTGAAAAAATTTGCCATAATTTTTTTTTCATACATTAATACAATGATTCAACTTCCATAAATAAGAAAAGAAAATAAAAAGAAAACCTTTGTTGCTTATATACTTAAAAAAATAATAAAATAATTGAAAGTAAACATACAGGTTACAAAGTAATTAGAGTAACAAAATAATTAAAAATAAACCTATAGACTACATATACTTAAAATTTGAACTATGTTTCTGAGCCTATGAAATTTGAAATCAATTAAAAGAGAGTGATACGTTACATTTATTTTCTTGGAACTAAAATAGGCATCTCATTAATTTTTGGGTTCCACACTTTAATATTTTTGCAAATCAACATAAATTTCTATGACAAATTATTTTTTAGAAGTTGTTTTCCAGTAAAAAAATATGCTCCTGCTCATTATTGGAGCACAAAAGAATTAATTCTTCAAACAAAATAAATCATAATATATATATATTATCCTTTTTTTGGTAAGTATATATATTTTATCTTTAAGAGGAAACTTCTAGTATGCTATGTTTGGTTGTTGGGGCCCGAGGGTGAAACTGTGAAAGAGGAAATAAATAAAAGTAAAAAGGTAACAATATATGAAAACTGAAAAGTAAAACATAATGTACCTACCTATAGACGGTGACGAAGAGAAGAGACCCGAGGACGACCGACGAAGCTCTGGCGATTATCAGTGAGGATTGACGGCGCGAGAAGATTTCGTTTTTCAGATTTAGAATTTTTTGGTTCAGATTTACAATTTCTTCAACTTTATCCCTCCCCCCTTTTTATATTCATCAGACTCTTTCTGTCTCTATATTTCTCTGCGTTGGGTCAACTTTCTTAGAAAGATCTCAATGCTTAACCGAGAAGATTTCGTTTTTCCAAGACTTAGAATTTATCTCACTCACCAGCTCCACTTTGAACGAGATATTGCTAATATCTCGGGATATCTCAGCCGCGAGAAGGTATCTCAACAATATTTCAGGATACATCGGCCGTAATAAGGTGTTCCGGTGATTTTTTTTTTATTCAGCCCGAGATCTTGGCGCGACTGGTGACGAAATTGATCCAAGATGCCGAGATCTCGGCTCCCTCAGATGAGATTTTGAAGCTTGCTTTCATCAATAAAGCTCGACTCAAAAAATGGCCTTAGAGATTTGCTTACGAGAGACTCACTTGGTGGAGACAAAGTGGTTGCGGCAAAATGTGGGTTAGCTATAGGGGAATGGACTACAAAACAAGTGATAGGAGCTCATAGCAAAGACTATGGAAAGGAATTCATGGAAGCTAGGGTGATTTTGTCCAGCATACTTCGTTTGAGTCGGGCAGAGGTCCTCAGGTAAATTTTTGAAACAATGCGTGGCTTGGTAGGAGAAAACTGTGAGAGTTATACCCCAAAAGTTTCAGCATGATTGTGATTCAAAATGGCTCCGTAAAGGATTATATGGAATCTATTAATGGAATGTACAATTGAGAAGAAATGTCTAGGACTGGGAAATGGAGGATCTAACTAGCTTTTCAGCCAAACTCCATGAAGTAAGGGTGAGGGAAATAGAAGATAAACTGAAATGGAACCGTAACTAATTGGGTAGCTACAAGGTGAGGTATTATTACTCAATGTTGTAAGGGGCTGTCAATGGAAATTTCAAGTGGAAGGATGTTTGAAAATCAAGGGCCTTCGCAAAGATGGTGTTTTCTGTGTGGTGTGCATGCTTCACATAAGGTCCTCCCCACTAGCAACCTCAACCTCACTAAATGAGGATTGACTTTGGTGAACCGATACCACCCATGTAAGGAGGCAAGGGAATCGATTGACCATCTTTTTATACATTGTTACTAGACAAGGGAACTATGGAGTTTCGCTCTTACGTGCTTTAGTATTTATTGGGTATTCCCAGGAGAGATAAAGCATGCTTTAGAGGAGTGGTGAGGGGCGAGGATTCACAAAAATAGGAAAGTATGGCACTAGATTACTTTTTGTCTATATTGGTTAATTTGAGGAGAAAGGAATAGAAGATACTTTCACGATGAGGAGACTTCTATGTACAAACCAAAGAGCTCTTTTTCGGTGTTACTATATAGCTGGATGGAAGGCAGCAAGAGCCAGATATCACTTCTTTTATGGTTTTCATTTAGCATATGGATACCACTAGATAGGAGTCCTTTTGAGGCTGTTGTTACACCTCTTTTGTCCTACAGCGGCATCCCTTGATGCATTAACAAAATTTCTTATTTATTAAAAGAAAAATTCTCTTGGAATTCTCTTGACCGAACAAAGAACTTATTTAAGCTATATCCTCCGTGTGAAGGAATGAAAACAAATCCTATTTCTATCATCCGTGAATATGCATGAAGGCAAAACCAAGAACAAACCAAAAGAAAATTTGGACCATGACAAACTGAGTATGGTAGCCTGGAAAAGAAACCACGTATGCTACATTCCAAGCAGGAAGGCCTCCTACACAGAGATACATGCCATATGGTATGACCAGCTGATGGATTAGTTTTAGGGCTATGCTTAACTTAGCTGCACTTTACAGTCCCAGATGATCAGTTAGTGGTAGATATCCCTTTGGTTAAACCTTCCATCAATATATCATATCCAACAAACTAAGTAATATTTACATTAAAAGAAAATTTAAGGGTAAATAATCCAAATTATGAAGCGTTCCCAGTGAAATCAAAATTTTCCAACATTAGTTAAAACAAGGGCTTCATTGAATCATCACTATAATTAGCCAAAATTTGCAGTTGCAAAGATGGAACTGGCTTTCAAAAGTTAACTCATTCTTACTTTCTTCAAAGTTCTCACAAAGTTGATTGACGTTTTATCTTTAGAAAGAAGGCTGAAACAAAAATAAATAAATAAATAAATAATTCCAAAAAGATGAACAGAAACAAATCAGAATAAAAAATTACCCCCCCCCCCCAAAAAAAAAGAAACTAATCAAAAACCCATATCGTGCCTCCAACAACGAAAATCACAGCGAAAGAAGGAAGCCGCGTGCAGTTTAAAGTAAAATACATCAATTTGAATAGATGCAACACAAAGTAAATATCAGCAAGAAGGAGAATTAAACCTGGTCGTGGACGTGATCGTCGTCGTTGAGGAGATCGAAAGGATTTAGAGAAGCATGGGTAGACGAATCGGGGGACTCTGACTCATCGCCATCGTTTACTTGATGATCTTGTTGTTCTTGTGATTCTTGTTCTCTAAGAACTTTCCTCAGCAATCGAGCCGACATTGTTATCCTCACTAACAATGGCTGCCAGTTGCATCCAGATCGATCTCGAGAAAGACGAACCAAATAATCAGCCAAAATACTCTCTCCTGGAGCTAGAAGATAAGGGCATATAACTTTCTGCCGTTCGCAGTAGCGTCCGCAGCCCGGTGCCCTACAAAGAGTATATGTATTTATATATATTGTAATTTTTATTAATTGGGCAAGGTTGGATCAACATGATCCCTGCCCCACTGATTTTTGTCCCAAACAAAACTTGGGCTAAGGCACTTGGAAGCCCAATTTCGAAAACTCATCGTTTCCTCAGTCCAAATGGAATTAACGACACGTTTGTTTTTGAGATTAAGACTTGGGATTAGAGTGTATGTCTGTGGGATCCACTCTAATCCCATAACCAATCCAAATCAAAGATTTTTTCACTAGATGGGCAAAGTAATCTCCTATTTGGTTAAAAAAAGCGGAAGGAGATTATTAATACTATGCGACTGCTTATACCTCAAAAAATGGGACATAAATAATATTAAAGGGGGTGTGGTATTACTTATACCCCATATTCGAATTTGTTTCCTACTAAAATCTAAATGTTCAAAATTATTTCCTGTCACATCACATATCAAATTATATCTTTTTTCCATCTTATATCATACCAATCAAACACTAAAAAAATAATCTTACATAAAAAAAAAAAAAAAATCCTATCTTATATCTAATATCATATACTATCCCATAATATTACTTATACCCCACCATTCAATCTCTCAATCAAAATATAACCTAAAAGTCAAAATGCAATATGCAACCTGCACACAAAACACACCAACGATCCAAACATCGAAATAATTTAACACTTTCTATTTAGGAATGAAAAAAATAATCACCTTGAACATATACCCGTAATATCTGTTTTGCTCGGCGAGTGTATAGAAAACATTATTCACGGAGAAATAAGCATCTCCACCGTGTTCCTTGCACCTCTACAAGCCCACTTAAATATTAATTACATGTACAATACTAATGTTAATATACATCGTTATTATTTGATTTAAAATATTTATGATTTTTAAATAATATAATAGAATATTATTTCATTCAAAACATATAAAATTTTTATTTTTAATAAATATTTTATAATATTTATTTTAATTGAATAAAATAAATTAACAACTTGCTCTTGTTGACACAACCTCTATTAATTACACTTACCCAAAAAAAAACTATAAATTACTAGCAAGGAACATATACAATGCAAAGTAATGATCACAATTATATTTTTAAATTAAATTATATTGTAAAAGTTAAAAGAAATAATTATAACATGTATAAAAAAAATATTTTGATCATACTTTTAAGTTAATAAACAAAGTAAGATAAAATATGTATACATATTCATATCGGGTTGTTTTTAGTGGATTAACAATAACAACTAATGGTATAAACTTTTGCAGAAAATTATGCAGAATGAAAGTTTGAAATTGGCTTAATACGGTTAAAGTTAAACCAAAATGCTACTAATTATCCTCCTAGTCAAATTAAAAATCCTAATCCAATAAAACTTTAGAATCCACCAAAATGGAGGAAAATTCCAAGATATAATTGCATCAAAATTCAAAATTCTCAAGTAAATTGCCTAAAGGCTACAGGTAACTTAAATAATGTAAAACCTAATACTAAATTAGGAAACGGAAATATATATAAGCCCAAAATTTATAAAATTTGACAAATATAAAATAATTGAAGAATCTCAAAAGAAAAGAAAAACAAATCAGAAATTTATTAAAACAGTTAATAAAGTTTACAAATATAATTTTTAGATGATTTAAATGTTACATGTGTTGAAAACATAATTTTTTCATAGATTTAATTGCTATATAATATTTTCATGCAAATTATATATTAAATATTTACTGATACAAAACGATGGTGAATCCTATACATCAAATAGGCAAAATAAAAATGTCTTTCTCTTGTTAATATGAAGAATTGTACAAAGTCGGTTTTTCAATCTTTTTGCCTAATCTATATTTATTTACTTTATTCTATTCTTTTTTTTTTCAAATTTCGAGTGCAAAATTTTTTTAAAGGGAGATTGTTGTGATTCAAATTATTTTTTGTTAAATTATTTTGATTCATTATTATTTTAATATTATTTTAATGAGAGCCAATATTTATTTTAAACCTGAGTGAATGTTTAAGTCAATATTTATTTTAAACCTCATTAATTACTCTTAATTACTTTTGTTAAATAAGTAAAAAGTAAAAGAAAAAAATACATTGTTAAAAAATTATTTTTCCTACGTTTGCTGTCTCTGAGCACACACACCAAGTACATCTTCTAGGTGTCAAGGGTGATTATAGTACTGTCTGATAATGATGATGGTTTATATTCTCAACAACCCCCATGCAGTGCCAAGGCAAGAGCTCTCTTTGCAGGACTAGAGCTTTTCTTGTCGGCAAAGCTTGTCAATAAAATGCTCTCAGGAGAAACCAGCTTAAATCTAGCTGCAGTGTTTTAAGTATTTTGACCGGCTCATAAACTTTACAATACCGGGTGCACAGGGCAAACTTACAGCACAGCATGTACATGACCTCTGCCTAGCAATCAAAATCAACTGATCAGGCTATTCCAACGTCCTTTAAGGATGTCACACGCCTTTGGGCAGGGAATTGCCTGCAATACAATATTTTGGTCAACAACTTTTTCTGTTACAAGACCCAGCCTCATCAATGTATCCAAAGCTTTATCAACTGGCATTTCAACCTGCATAGACGTCAGGTTAACTATCACTGAATGCAGAAACAGTAGGGGCAATTGACCGAGACCCTCATTTGTACCTTTTCTTTAAACATTTTGTACATAAACCTTTCACAGTTGTCTTTAATGTTCTCGGAACTGGCCTGCAGTCCAAAAGAATTTTAGGTGATATACTCGCCAACGAAATGTCTTGAGAAGTAGCCAAATGATTTAACAAAAAAAAAAAAAAAAAAACTAAACTAAACCAAAGATGACCGTCTCTGCAAATCTAAAATAAGTGCATAATACCAACATCCTAGTCAATAAATTGGAAATTGCACTCAAAACAAAAATTCATTTAAGAATTCTGGCTTGAGAATTAGAATTAATAAGCACGTAACTAATCATAACTAATCATACCTTACTTTTCGAGTTTACACACTAATCCAGACTTTCCCTAAATAACAAAACTAAGAGGTTGCTCCATACAGACTTTCTTCTACTAGATCACCGTGTAAAAAAAGTATTTTTGACATCGAGTATACAGAGAGACCGATCATAAGAGACTGTCAACGAGAGAAACAGATAGGCAAAAATGATCCTGGCAACAGGAGAAAAGTATCAAAAAAATGAAGCTATACGCCTGTGTATATCCTTTGGCAACTAGTCAAGCTTTGAACTTATCAAGAAAGCCATCATGATGCACTTTAACAGTATAAATCTTGCGGCAACCAACAATGGATTTTCTAAGACAAAGACAAACCAATTCTTAAGTATCATTGACTCGAAGAGCAGACATCTCGTCTTTTATCACAGAGTACCAGTCAAAATGAGAGAGAGTTTCATAGATAAAGTTAGGAATATAAATAAAAGATATGGAAGAAATAAATGCATAGTACAATGAAGATGAGGCATGGTAGGAAAAAAAGTTAATAGATAAGATGAGAGTGCAGGTACGTTCATCTTTTCGAAGAGCAATGGGCGGTGAGGATCACTCACAGCATCCAAAGACTCAGGAGAATGTAGTAGAGCAATTAAAACAGTAGAAGATTCAACTACCTTGCATCTAGTGTAAACTTGCAAGTCAGAACGATCAAGTCGCCTAGAAGTGGATGGTGCATCTAAAAGGTAATTGGGAATAGAGGTCAAAAGGACTTGTAAGGGGAGACTCTCTTGTTGGAGCTTGAAGTAGTCACTAAAGACATTGTACGTGCCACTGGAGTATGATAGGTGAACATAATCACAGATCTCCTTGCACAAGTCTAAATGGGTACATAAATTTGCAACCTCGGCCTCCATAGAGTTCCATAATAAACTTAAGATATTCGCATCATCTTGAACCCAAGTCATAAGTAGCTGCAGCTGTTACTAGAGTAGTTTTGACAAGATTTACCAAGTTCAGTCAAGGCAATCTTGACTGCATTTGACTATTGAAGAAAATTCTTTTCATTGAGTTTTCGATTGGTCAAATGATGAGACCAAATGGAAGAAATTACCTTGAAATCAATTGGAAGGGCACTTGAAACAATACTTGTCTCTGAGGCTAATGGAGGTTAGAAATTTCAAGTCTGAAGAGCCTGGAATGTCCTAGACCAGTTGTTGTGTCTTGGAGAGTCACCGCAGTTCAGTCGTCAAAAAAGTAATTGGGAGGGCTGTTTGAGTGAGTCAATCACTCTAGTGTGGGAGGGCTGCTTGAGGGGGTTGATCACTCTAATGTGAGGGTCAATCACTAACTAAGTCTTCTAGGGCTGCATGAGAGCGCATGGGGGCTTATCAGACAGAGACGCTGTTATGATGGCGGTCGTCGACTGATGAGGAAGGCTCCAGTTGCGTCAGCAACTGGTTGGAAATCGCGATTGGACTTCGATTTGGAGTTCGTGATGATAGTGGATCTATCACTATAATTTGTGTTTGTGGCAATCGAGAGAAGACTAGAGGCTTCAACTGTGATTTGGTCAGCAATTGAAGAAGTCTTTGATGAAGGCTAGGGTTTCTGATTTTGAGAAGAGGACAGGAATGAAATCCTTAGGACCTCTGCTTTGATACCATGTTAAGAAAAATGATTGAATAGAATGACTTAGCCACTATAGGGTATCACCGATTCTATTTATATACATGAATTTTACAGGATTAGGAAATAATTAATTACATCTCCTATTTTAGGAAGGAATTAATCTACACCTCAATCTACGCCTATTTCTATATTTACAATGAATTCATACGTCTAAAACTACCCTTGTACACTTGAATAATAAAATTCAATAGGAACATAAATACACATGTTCAGTGAACACACACTCAGATTACCCTACGAGAGTGCATAATATTTAAAGCATGCTCCTTGTGAAATTCTAAAGTTCCAGTTATTCTCTGTTCGCGTGCTACTTTTCAATTTAAGATCATTGGTACCTTGTGTTGTCAGCTCTTGTCAGGGCTAAAACCAGTATGTTCAAGAAAATGCCTAATTGATTGAAAAATTAGAAAATAAAACAACCATCTCACATGCCCAAAAAATTAATATATGGTTAGCAAAATGATCACAATGAACAAATTTGTTTCGACACTTGCATTATCTGATTGTTTATCGAAGTCTCAACTTAGAAATATAAAACTGAGAAGAAAGGCAAACCTGGTTTGCATCCATTTTGAGTAGGATTGCATAAGCCAATATGGCTTCCTTGTACTGCATATAGAAAGGAAAGGAAAGTAACCACACCAGAAAAACAAAAAAGAACAGAGAGAGACATGTGGAAAAATAATAAGCAATCCATGGTAGCAAAAAGAAAACAAAACGGAATATACAATGTTTAGCATCTATGAAGCATGAAAACTCAAAAATGGGTAAGATGTCTGTTACAGATTGGACTTGCCACACCATTTTTTTTTTTTTTATTATAGTTCTTCATCGGATGTGGTTATGATGGGAATGACTAGAGTATTGCAATATTTTAAACTATTTCATCAGTAAAAGTGAAATTACGAGTTGTCAGGGAAATTGGCGGTAAAAAAAAAAAAAAAAAACCCTTATGCAAGCAGCAAAATCCCTGACATCATCTCATCTTTAGTGTCTTCTTTTATTACTTCAGTATGTTGAATAATGTTTAGACTTACAATTGAAATATTTAACTATTGTTATTTTGCTAATAATTTTAGTTTCTGGATGTTATTTTAGGATACAAAACTTAAAAAAAAAAAAATGTATAAAAAATATATATATATTTTTGGTTGTATTCCCACAGCCTTCATATCCTTATTTTTTCAAAATCAACACGCCCCATGTCTCCTATGTTGCGTCCGTGTATCATGTCCTTGCTTCTTCGTTTAGTATCTTCTCGTTGTTTCTTTCTATAAGCACCTGTCTCTTAGCTGTCTAGCAGGGGAAAAAAGGGTTGAAGAGCTTCTCACTTGCTGCTGCTCAGAAGCATCCAGAAGAAAGTGAACTGCCCCAAAGCCACTTGCTAAGGTTTTCTCGTACAATGTCTTGTTGACCAGAAGCTGCAATAATTATTGCTTATAAAAATCATATGGTAAACTCAGCAAAACCTTAATATGAACAAGATCTCCACGAACGATAGAACAAATTTGGTGAACTCACTTGATACCTATCCCATGTCTGTTTGTAACCCAAAGCCACACGGGTCACATATATTATAAGAGCACTGATTGCAATCACATCTAGAAGTATTGCTGACCTGTATTAAAAATTAAACAATTTCTCAAGTGAAACTACACAAGGGTGCAGAATTTATTCAAAGCACTAGTATCAGTTAAAAAGAAGGTAAAGAAATGAAAAAGAACAGTCAGCACAAGTAAATTCCGTTCTGCAGCAATAAAAGATGTTTTCGAAGAATACAAGTAAAAGAGATGAATGGATTCATTTAATAATGGTTATTGTAAGAGATCAAACTAAAGAACTCTTATTGTTTTGGGTTTCATCCTCTTTGAAATAGTCCCTAGGTCAGTTTTTAATCTTTTAACACCTAGGTTTTAAGGCTGAGGCCCCTCTTTATGTGTTGTTGGGCTTCTTGACGATAACATTCAAACAAATCAACAGAAACCAATTTAGGGATGAATGAAACAAATGGGCAAGCTATAGAATCAAATCCATGCAATTCAGTTTGCCAAACGATATAAATATTAGCAACAATTAAAGAGTTAGTACCCTTGACCCAAAGCTTGCTCCAAGCTATGCAAAGTGTCTCTATTTGAAACTATAAGATTCTCTCTCTCTTGTGCAAATCTTTTTCTTTTCTCGACCACTTTTTTGCTTTTTATTTTCTCATAGGAACAAAATAGGAAGGGAAATAATAAATAAAGAATGAAGGTTTTTTTTTTTTTTTTCAAAAATTAAATAGCAAAAGGATAGTATTAAATTTATATATCTACATGTAGATAGCTGTGTAGAGCTTTGCCTGGAATGTACTGGGTGTCACCAGTGGTGACAGAGTGCTCAGAGGTCAGCAAAAGTGGACCACTCAGTTCAGCGGACAGCAGTGACCATCAGGAGATGTTGCCAGTGATGATTGGAGCCTAGACGCGCTTGTATGGGTAGTTGGAGATTTCGTGCATAGATATCATGCGCTCACCCCTTTGGGGTGTGTGGTGGCTTGTGGTCGGACGACTGGACTGGTGGCAACATCGGTGGTGTTTTCAACAGTGACTGTCAAATAGTGCTTCGTGTCTGGACTCACCAACAGTGATTGGTGGACGACTAGGCATTGGTCGCCGTAGCTGGGGAGGCTCCGGGAAGGGTCTAACAACAGTTGATGGTCTGACGTTGGTTGAAAGGGATGCTACAGAGTTTTGTCAATGGTGTCGACATCAGCTTTGTGGATGTGTGGAAGATGTTCACCGTTCAGTCACTGGGGAGGGACCCTGAATGTCATTGCAGTCTAGTGAGGTTGCTTGTATAGTGGACTAAGTTTCCTAGTGCTGGAACAGTGGCTCAATAGCTGCGACTGACAGTTTGGAAGTTCTAAACAGTAACAACTTTGGGCTTTTGGTTTGATTTGAAAAATTTTGGCAAGATTTTGGCCCTAATACCACTTGATATAGCACAGGAAGCAATTAATAAATGAACCAAAGCAAACTAATCTAAAGTCTCCTCCTAAACTAAAATCCTTAATTAATTCATTCAAAACTGATGAATCCAATACATCCAAGCCTTTAAATTGGCTACCCCTAACAAACATGTCTAAATTATGAAAATCAAATAAAATCCCAATAATTACTAAAAATTCATAAACCCAAAAATATCAAATGATCATATACATCATCCCAATCAGATCCTTGCTTGCCAAACTTAGTTTTTCATTTATAGTTTAAACCTAGCCCACAGAAGATGAATCTGGTTTAGCAAACCATTAACGTCTTTTAGAGCTCCAACTTATGAACCATGAAAATGAAAAACTAAAAAAATAAAAATAAAGAAACAACATATATTTTTTGTCTCCATGTCAAGTAACAAGAATTCCATACACAAAATGCAAAAACTGAGAACATACGTACGGCGATGATAAGACATCCTCAAATTTATAGTTTATGAAGTATGCCAAAAGTCCCAATATTGTGGCAATATCCAAGCGTACCTACAAAGGAAGCACACATGTTTAATCAAGATGAATAAGAAACATTTTTTCCGCAACATCCTTTTGCCAAATATCTCAAAATTCTAGAAGGGAAAAAGTGAAGGCAAGACAGTAGGACAAAGAGGAGAGAGATTGAGAAGCAAAAGGTAGACGAAAATGAGAAAACAACAAAACTGAGTTCTTTCTTTTATAAATGTAGCAACTAGTACAAAATACCCCCGTTAACAAAAACCCATTCCAACTAACTAAAATTTCCAGAAAAATTTGTAGGACAAAAAAATTTAGGCTATGTTTGGTACGTGGGAATGAAATGGAATCCATTCCAACTTTAGCCTATTCTCATGCTTGGTATCAAAAAATTAAGTTGAAATGCTATTCCATGAGAATAGCCATTCCCACATGAGCAGGAAAAAGCATTCCACAATTTAAGTGATGGAATAGCCATTCCATTACAGTCAAAATTTGATCCAAAAATTAAAAAAATAAAAAATAAAAAACAAAGTACTACTTTGTAATAAAAAATCTCTCTCAATTACTCCATTGCATTGTAAAATGACCATTTTACCCTTTGACATTATTTTCGATCTAGATCCGAACTTGGGCTGTAAAATGACTATTTTACCCTTAGGTCCATTTTTTTTTTCAAATTCATATTTCAGACTTCCAAAAGGTTAATAAAAATATTCATTCATATTACTTAATAACTAAGAAAATTTTGATCCGATCCAAACTTGGATTATAAAATGACCATTTTACCCCTTGGTTCATTTTTTGCCCAAATTTGCATTTTGGCCTTTCCAAAAGGTTAAAAAATATTTATCGATGTGTTTCTTAATAACAAATAAAATTTCATCTCAATTTGAATTCAAATTGTAAAATGACAATTTTACCCCTGAATTATTTTGTCCAAATTCATATTCTAAGCTGCCCTAAAGGCTAAAAAAATATCTCTGACACATTTCTTAATAGTTGACAAATTTCAGGCCAATCCAAATTCAAACTACAAAATAACTATTTTGTGCCTAGGCTTGTTTTCAGGCTAAATTTGTAATTTAGGGATCCCAAAAGACAAAAATATATTTATTGACATTAATAATTAAGAAAATTTTGGCCCAATTCAAACTCAAATTCTAAAATGACCATTTTACCCCTGAGTCATTTTTTTACTTAAATTCTTGATCCAAAAATAAAGTTTATTTTTATAATTTTTAGAAAAATCAATGTTAGTAATTTTTATTATATTTCATTATATTTAGAATATGTAATTAAATTATGAAATTTCGAATGTCTATTCCATTCACATTATTTTCATGTTGGCTACCAAACAAAGGAATGGAATGAGTATCCATTCCATTCTATTCCATTCCCACGTACCAAACATAGCCTTGGTGGTTTCTTCTTTGGTGTAAGTTCCATTCACTTCCATGTGATGGTTCATATAATAAGGTCTGCAACAAGGTAAATATTCATAGCATTTGTGTTAAAATGAAATGCTCAGAATAATTGAACCAACAGATCTAATCATCAAGTTTCACTATAAATTCAATTCTTGAGCACCTATAATATTGACTAGATACAGATGCAAATTTGAAAAAATATTTTTGCAAATGGGCTGGAATATTGTTATTTTATGAACAAATGGAGTCAATCTTGATTTTGCACTCAAGTAGTTAGCAATAAATTTTAGTTGTATCTCAAAAAGCCAATCAAGGAATCATTTAACCAGTCAATCAAAGAAGGATTAGGATCCTCTCCATTCCATGCTCGGAATGGAGTTCCATTCCATTTCATAAATTCGTGACACCTCATTAAATAAGAAATCAATAGTCAAGATATATTCACATTAAGTAATTATTATTATTATTATTGTTGTTGTTGTTGTTGTTGTTATCATCATCATCATCATCTTAAATACGACCATTTTGAATTGAGTGGACGCTTGCTGCATCCTAATCGAATACTCAACTGACATGCGTTGGTCACTTATAAAAACATATCTTATTATTGTTTAAAATGGACACATGACATGTTGGATACATACAATGTGTTTTATTTTTCAAATGGACACGTGACATATGATGGATACTTAGAATTGTTTTTTTGGCTGTCCTGATTATTTTATCAGTATTTGGCTGAATGTTGATGATTTTTCAGTATTTGGAAAAATAAGGTTAGTTGAGAGAACTTTTACTGTAACAAGCTGTCCCCATATGACCCCTATTATTAAAAGCGCTATTTCAAATAGCGTTTTCTAAAAGCATTAGTCTAAAGGGTACCTTTTGAACTTCGATAATTCCTTCAACAAATTGTTTTCATATAACTCTTGTTAATACAACCACCAATATAACAACAAACATAACTTCATGTTATAACTATCAATATATCATCAATGAATACGAACCCTGTAAATATATATATATATATTTTAAAAAATAAACTTACAATAAAATGCAAACTAAAAGTCTAAAACATCGATGATATCCATAAATGTGAAAAAAAATAATAACATCAATCTACATATAGTAAAATAACAAAACAACTCGTATTATTTTTGTTCACATTAATAGATATTATGGATATTTTAGTTTACACTTTATTGATATTTTTTTAAATATATATATTTTCACAGGGTTCGTATTTGTTGTTGTATTGGTAGTTATAGCATGAAGTTGTGTTTGTCATTGTATTGGTAGTTGTGTTAATAAAGGCAATATGAAAATAGTTTGTTGAAAGAATTATAGAAATTCAGAAAACACACTTTGAAACTGTGTTTTTAGAAAACGCCCTTTTAAATAGCGCTTTTAATAGGGGCAATATGGAAAAAGTTTGTTGCACGAGTTGTAAAAGTTCAGAAAACACTCTTTCAAACAGTGCTATAAGAAAACACCTTTTGAAAAGGCGCTTTTAAAAAGCGCTCTTTGAAATGGCATTTTTTAAAAAGCACTCTTTGAAAGAGTATTTCCTCAACTAACAGTATCCAAATATTGAAAAATAATCAGCATTCAGTCAAATACTGACAAAATAATCAGCACAACAAAAAAAAAGGTTTGGATACTTGCATGTCTTATTATTTTTTTGGGCGTTGAATATATAAAAACATGTCTTATTATTTTTTGAACAGACATGCGACAAGCATCGGATACTTATCAAAATATTTCATGTTATTTTGACTTGTTATGTACTCGTCGAATACTTTATTTACAAGTGTCAAACACATCTTATTATTTTTTTAAATGGACACAATAAGTGTCCTCTTTAAACATTATTGCCGTGTCAAAGACTTATTAAAACATATCTTATTATTTTTAATTTTTCGAATAGAAACTCAAACACATCTTTATCATCAACACTTGTCTTGTCTTTATCAAGTATATTATTGACGTGTTGGAAACTTATTGAAATGTATCTTATTATTTTGGGAATATTGCCTTTTTATCCCTTGTACTTAAGGTAAAAATCGCTTAAACCCCCTTAACTTTAAAAGCCTAACTTTGCATACATTACACTTTCAAGTAAAGTTGTGAACAACATTAAATTTTCAAGTGAGAAGAGAAAAAAGCTCATTAAAAGTAAAAATGAATTAGGGATATAAGTATTGGTACTATGAACTACATAGGTTATAAATACAATTTTTAAATTTACAAAGAGCCAAAACCATTATCTTTGACAAATTATTTAACATTTTCACTTTAGTCTAAAATACAAATGGTACAAAAGTAAGTTTTTAAAATTCAGGGAATAAGTGATTTTCACATTGAGTATAGGAAGTAAAAAGACGAGTATTCTAATTATTTTTATATTTGAAGTAAACACTCAAGACACATCTTAGCTACTGATTTTCCATTTAATAAGGTGGCACACACCCATGAAATGGAATGGAGAGAGTCCAAATCCGTCAAAGAGACATTTAAACGTTCAAAGAGTTAGAAGTCCAATCTATCATAGGATTTTTTTTTTTTTTGGGGGGGCGGGGGGAGGGTCTATAAAAGGGTCTTTGTATGCATCTTTTCAAGAAAAGTTTCAGTTGTTGTGATTTTTTTTATTTTTAAATTTTTTTAATTTATCATTGAATACACTCCAATCAATATCATTCTCAGATGTGAGAATGTGCGGAAACAACTAATCAATGTATCTCGTAGAATGAGATGCCCCCTGCTCTTCGGGAGGTGAAAGAGCAGTTGAAGCGGATAAATTTAAATTACATTTTAATTTTGGAATTTAATTTTAACTCGAATTTCACGAAAGGAGTAGGCTCTTAGTTTTGGGTAGATTAATACTGTAATTTGATTTATTGTATCTGGCATCTATTTTTTTACCCTCTGGTCCAACTTCACAGGTTGTTTAAGAACAATGCGGCATCTTGCAGGCAAAACATGATTGCTATTTCAAACAATGCTAGAGCTAGGCAGAGGCATCTTGGGAGCTAGAAGACGATATTAAGAAGAAATATCATCAAGAGCCTCAACTATTCAATGACTTGGTTATGTTAAGTTTAGATGATTAAACTCCTTTTTGGAGGTTGAGAATGTAACAACCAGCTTTAAAAAAAAAATTAAATAATTAAACATAAACATAATGGAAGTCTTATGTTGATTTGGAAAACCTAATAGCCATGTCCACAATTAGGCAGAACATGAAGAAGAGATTTGGGTTGGACGAGAGAGTGGTAGAGGAGGTGGAATTCTTTGGTGGGCTGGCTTAAAGGAGGCACCCAATTGCAGTAGTAGTAGCGACTTGTTTCATGGCTTTCATTTTAGCTTCAGATCCTGAATCTCCATAAATGGGTATGACTGGTTAAGATGAACAGCTTTGTGGACGGAGGTAAGGAGTTTCCTCGGCATGACCAACCACAACTACCTCTGCACCAAAGATTCATAAAGAACTACTTCCGCTTGATTTTACTCAGGGCCCAAAAAAGAAACAAAGGTAAGTATGTATGCTATTTAACTTCAATTTGGGTTTTCTTTCACATGTTGCACAAATATAATGGTTAGTTCTCTAGCAATTTTTCAGTAAGACTCTAGTGACCCTTTAGACATGGATGGGAGTCCTTTGAGACCAACTATCCAGTGTTTGGATGAGATAATTGAAAAATATTAAAACTTGGAACATACCGTGACCATTACAATCAATTTTAGGCCGTTTCAATGGTTGTTAATGCTTTCGATATGTAATTAAGAGGATTATGACTAATTTAGGATATCTAATTTAGGATATGTATTAATTTAGGATATATATATATATATATATATAAGAATATTTTAGAAATATTCTAACACCTCCCGGCAAACTCAAGGAGGTATAGGAGAAATCAACTTGAGTTTGGAAACCAATTCATGAAACTGTCCAAAAGGGAGAGTTTTGGAAAATAAATCAGCAGTCTGAGCAGCAAAATTCTATGGAAGTGTGTTGAAGGAAGCGCAGAGAAACACATTGAAAGATTGAAGGCGCATGAAAACGCGTTGAAAGAGGCGCAGAGAAATGCGTTGAAAGGTTAAAGGCGCATTGAAGCGCGTTGAAGGAGGCGCGAAGAAGCGTGTTGAATGAGGCACGAAGAAGCGTGTTGAAAGCGGCGCAGAGACGCGCGTTGAAAAGTTGAAGGCGCACGGAAGCGCGTTGGAGGAGACGCGGAGAGGCCCGTTGAAAGGTTGAAGGCACACAGAAGCGCGTTGAAGGAGGCGCGGGGAGGCGCGTTGAAGGGGGCGCGAAGGAACGCGTTGAAGGCGCATGGAAACGCGTTGAAGGGGGCCAAAAGAGAAACTTGAAATTTAAAAATTTCTAAAAAACTAGACATGAAAATAAAGGTACTATGAAATTGGATAAAACAGCAGCGAAGGCGACGGTAACGACAGGAAGGGTAGCACCGACAACCAAAAATGGAACCGCTGGGTGCCTAAACTACCCAGGATCAAAAATCATGAGCTCTGATACCATGTTAGAATAGAAGAAGAAAGGAATTATGTATTAATATATATTGATCAATATTGTACAACGAAACCCTATATTTATAGGGTGAATAAGAAACTTAAACTTAATAAGATTATAACTAATTTAGGATATTTAATTTAGGATATGTATCAATTTAGGATATATATATATATATATATAGGAATATTTTAGAAATATTCTAACTGTTAACATATATAAAATATAGAAATTTTGAAATTATGATTAGGAGATCATTTTTCTTTTCATTATAGGTTTTCTTATTATTTCCTATTCCTATTCTGATCCTACATTAACACCTCTATAAATAGGGTTGCTATTCTATTATATTTAATACACAGTTTAATACAATTTAATATACAGTTTAATATACAGAATTTTTTCCAGTTTCCTTTTATTTTCTTAACATGGTATCAGAGCACATGATTTTGGATCATAGGTAGACTAAGTATCCAACAACCACATCTTTGGCCGCCAGTGTTGCCCTCCCTGGCGTCGCCGCTGCCTCCGCTGCTCCTCTACCCAATTTTATATTACTTTTGTTTATGGCATATCTGGTTTTTTAGAAAATTTTAAATTTCTCTTTTGGAGACATTTGTTACTGCTTCAATTTCTCTATTGAAGACCCTAACACTCGTTTGAAGACATGCACATGCTATCTTGCGCTTTGGGCTTTACGTATTTTGGCCATTCAACGCCTTTCCCCTTGTAAGCTCGATTCGTGATAATCTACGTTTGTGACCTCGAGGCACGTTAATAGATTTGAGTTCGTGATCTACGTTTTTATGTCCTCGAGGCGCGTTAATAGATTTGGATCTATGTTTTTGTATTCTCGAGACGCGTTAGTAGATTTGAATCTAAGTTTTTGTGTCCTCGAGGCGCGTTAGTAGTTTTGGATCTATGTTTTTTTGTGACCTCGAGGCGCGTTAGTAGATTTGGATCTACGTTTTTTTGTGACCTCGAGGCGCGTTAGTAGATTTGGATCTACGTTTTTTGTGACCTCGAGGCGCGTTAGTAGATTTGGATCTACATTTTTTTGTGATCTCAAGGCACGTTAATAGATTTGAGCTCGTGATCTTACGGTGTCTAACTAAAGCTATGTTTGTAATCTCTCAAGGCATGTAACCTGCGCGAAGTGAGAGATGTGCTGACTGCTTTCTAGTTCTTAGTCTCCAAACTCAAGTTGGTTTCTAATTTCCCATCTTGAGTTTGAGGGAGGGTGTTAACATATATAAAATATAGAAATTTAGAAATTATGATTAGGAGATCATTTTCCTTTTCATTATAGGTTTTCTTATTATTTCTTATTCCTATTCTAATTTAGTTTCCTATTTCTATTCTGATTCTACATTGACACCTCTATAAATAGGGTTGCTATTCTATTGTATTTAATATACAGTTTAATATAATTTAATATACAGAATTTTTCCCAGTTTCCTTTTATTTTCTTTTTATTTTCTTAACAGATAAGTAATCAAAAATTTAATTAATGAGCATCAAGAAGATGTGAAGTGTGACCCGAAGGTCAAGTACACTTCCAAAGGTTTTTACGGCTGGTGGTTACCACAAACTTGTGGTATGCCATGAGCTCTTCGTGGAGGTGATGCTTATTGTCAAGCTATTCAGTGTACAAAATGATGCTTATAGTTCGATCTTTTACTTAACAAAATATCAAAAATATGAGAACACAAATTGCAACAAACTTAATGCTTTCGATATCCATGTGTATTTCCAATTAATAGGAAGATCATCAGGTCAAAGCAGATACAAATGAACAGACATGAATGAGTACCACAATATACCATTACCTGATGAATGCACACGTATATAAACCACAAAAAAACTACAAATAATTGTGAAAACCAATTCAACTACATAGCATAGGTGAAGCTATTTGACTCCAGTTTATAACAGCACTATGGAATTTAATCAGAAAATATCCCAAGGCACAATGAAAGTGAATCTTCATTTCATACCGTGTCTAGGATACGGAAAGACAGCTTTTTGTGTGGAAAAATAACCTATAGATGGAACAAAAAGTTATCATCATTAGATGAAATTGCATTTTCAACCTCAGAGGGAAAGATGAAGACTTGAATACTAAAAAGGAATGAACTTCACATTAAGCTATTAGACAAATCTTATAAGCATTGAGTGCAGAAGAATTTACTGGTAAATCTGGAAGAGAAATCCTCTCATAAATCTTCAACTTCAATGAAGGAACCTCAGCTATATCCTCAGATTCTCCCTGATCCCTTTCCTCCGTGAAAAGTAAAATTAATTCTTCAAATGCTGGCTCCTAAATTGAAAACACAAAAATTTGCAAAATATGTTGACTGTTATCTCATGATGGTGATAAAGAACAAAGTTTGACACCAAAAATATTTAACGCAGCTATAAAAATACAAACATACAAGCTACAAGGAAATAAAGAAACATCTAAGAAAACCCACAGATCATCTCAACAAAGACTATTATGTAGTCAACAATTGATGAATGTTTTTTTTTTTTTTCCTCCAATTAACGCTCTGTTTGGAGTGACAAAAAACTCTGAAAAATGGTGAAAAACACTGAAAAACTCTAAAAATTATTTACTTTTTATCTTACTGCACGAATTATGAACCCATAACTTATCTCATTTTATCTAACTTTTTGTCACTCCAAACACACCCTAAAAATCCTAACTTTATTAAGAAACTCATCAAGAGGATGCCACCATTTTACAAATCATACCCTCTTAAGCATGGGATTCAAATCCATTAACTCAACAAAGCTAAAAAAATATGCTGTCTAGCTCTTTACCTCCAGATAACAAGCTATACAAAATAAAGAAAAAAAAGTACTTTTAATTCTATATAAGGGATTCTCTATATAAATAATCTTCCATTCCTCTCCCTCCAAAAAATCCATCATAAACCAAAATGAATAATCCTCTACATCTCCTTTCTTCTTTTGCAAATAGATCCCAAACCTAATTTGAATAATACTAACATCTCCTAACTTTCAATGAGGCTTCCTAATTACATATGGAAATCCTCCCTACCAATCCTTTCCTAGATTACAATGGAAAAAGACAGAAATATAAAGAAACCTAATAATAGACTCCTAGACTAATTCATACTCAAATAAGCATCAAAATCTGCTCCGAAACCTGTAAAATTTGTGTTTGTAGCAATGGCCCATTCCAACAGGCCAAGGAGCCACTAGAATGGAAAGAGACAGAACTTGACTTTTGTTCTTCCTTGCCAATTCCTATTCCAACGGGGTCTAGGCACCATTGGAATGACAGAGGGTAGCTTTGAAACCTCCATTCCTTTTTGATCCTTGCTCGCTCTTAAATTAAATTCAATCTCTCCCAAAATGCCAACACTCATTCCTCACTTGTCCTACATCAGTTTCCTTCTCTGCCTTGCGCCCATTTTTGCCACCGTCTCACAGCAGTTTTTGCTGTTTTCTTGTTGCCATTTTGGCAGTCAAATTCACTGCTGTCTTGCAACTATTTTGCCGCTGTCTTCTAGCCATTTTCGTTCCATTTTTGGCTAACATTTGCAATGGATTAAGGCACATGTTGATGTAATTTTTCGTACTTGAATTTATAAAGCCAAGCTGATGTCTAATTTACCACATTGAGTTTGGGAGTTTTTTTTTTTTTTTGGGGGGGGGGGGGGGGAGGGGGTGTTAAGGGCATTATGGAAATAATCTCCTCAACGTTTTTTCATGATACTTCCTAAATTATTTGATATTGTTTCCAGAATATTCTATGAGATATTCTTCATAATAATATCTGTATAATACTCTCTAAGATATTATGCTTGATATTCTGAAGATTCTACTCCCATTATTTTCATGTATTCGAGCATAATTCAACTATAAATAGGATTGGTCTTTTTTATAATTTATATAACGAAGTGAAAAACATTTATTCTCCATTCTTCTTTCTCAACACTTTAAGGCCCTATTAGGAAATATTTTGTTTTATGCTTTATTGTTTCTGTTTTCAAAATATTTGAACACTAAACATAACACATCCCATAATCATTTTCAAATGTTTTCATTTTCACTAACTTGAAAATAGTTTTCAAATATCTCTTAAGGAAAAAAAAAAGAGATATAATAGTCTTCACTTCGACTCTCACCCATAGCAAAAATCAAAATTCTTTTCCTCTATAACAGAACTAATGATCACCACCCACCCACACCCACTCCCACTCCAATAGGATTACCATTGACACACCTTGCCAGCTTACTGAACCCCATTGCCACTGCCCTCACTAAGCAACCCCTACGCCCACTCCAACAGACCTACCATTGGCACACCTTGTCTCTTCACTGAACACCCACTGCCACTGCCACTGCCACTGCAAATCTCACCACCCAGACTAGCAGCCACCACCCCCTGACATGGTCAACCATAACCAACCCACTCTCACTGGATCAGTCATTAACCACTATCACCCCTCACTCCCACCATCTTTGATCAGCCAAACCCCCACATCACATTCTTCAAACATTTCTTCGCTTTTTTTTTTTTTTTTTTAAAGAACAAAGAACAAAAGTAAATAAATAAATAAATAAATTGACATCATAAAGAAAAAACTAAAAACTGACAATGGAAACTCTTCCCAAACACCATTTAGAAAATATTATTTGTCTAGAATCAGGTTATGTGACAAGTCTAGAAAACCTGAATTCATCTGTTCATAGGAAGGACAAGAACCAATAAGCGCCTCAAATTATGGAGCCCTTTGGAGCTCCAACCAAGTCCATAAAACTCCAAAAAATTTCAAAAGTTCTAACTTTTTCAAACCCCAAAAAATTCCAATGTTTTCAAAAAATTTGTCAAAATCCGTTGGAACAAACCATTATAGTGCGTTTTAATGGATTTTGCCAGATTTTTAAAAAGTTAGACTGACATTTGTACCAAAAAGTTTCAAAAACTCCAAAAATTTTCAAGGTTTTCACTAAAATTTTGCCACGTGTCACTTTATATAATTTTTAATAATTTTATATCAAATTAAACACAAACATCCAACCATCATTTCAAAATAACTTTTTACACTCCAAATTCCAAAAAATTTCACTTTTACTTCCTTTTTTTTTGGGGGGGGGGGGGGGTTTGGCACTCCAAACAGCCCTTATGTATGCAATGCAGAAACACAAGGACTGTTTACACAATGTAATCTTGACACCTGGTCTCCCCAAACCATCCATTATGTTTAGTGACAGTTGTAACTCATGCCTAATCTCATAATTGTTAAGAGAAACAAATAAATTAAATAAAAGGTGAAATTAAGAATAACGCTTTGTTGGAAGCACAACCACATTAGTTCAAGACAACCATTTGTTTATTAAAGCTAAGAAACAAGATATCCTTACTTTTCTATGAAATGGTTAAAAATTTTTTTCTTTTTTCTAAAAGACCGCAATGAAATACTAATGAAATAATAATTCAAATATTTCCATCAAAATATAGTAAAGCACACAAAATAAAGCATGTTATAACAATACCAATATATAATTTGTTTAATTAATTTATTAAACATTTATATATATATATATATATATATATATTTGAAATGTTATTTGTTTCTGTAAAAAGATGAGTGATTCACTGAATGGCTAGACAACCAAACGAGTTGTTTCAGACTATTATTTATAATCATACACAATAAATACTGTACAGATAACTTAGATTAGATACATTATCCCTAGACTTAAGTATATCACCCCTAGGTGCTTCACCCCCAGATACATAAATACTAAGATACATTACCCCTAAACACATAAATACTAGTGATACATGTACATAAATATACATTAACACTCCCTCTCAAGGTTGAATATATATATCATATGTTCTCAGCTTGTTACAAATAAACCTTACTCTTGGTCCCCCTAGACCTTTAGTAAATAAATCAACAAGTTGATCTTCAGATTTCACATGACCAGCTTTGATCACATCTTGTAGAATCTTCTCTCTAACAAAATAACAATCATGCTCAATATGTATAGTTCTCTCATGAAATACTGGATTAGAGACAATATCAATCGCAGCTTTATTATCACATAGTAACTCTATGAGCTATAAATGATGAACTCCCAATTCTTTTAATTTGTGTTGTATCCAAATTAACTTACAGGATGTGTGTGCCATGACTCTATACTCTGACTTAGCACTTGACGTGCTACTACTATCTATTTTTTATTTTTATAGGATACCAGATTATCTCCAACAAAGATACAATATCTAGTAGTAGATTGTTTATCTGATGGTAACACAGCCCAATCTACATCAACGCACCCTTAAACAAAAGTGTATCCATTGTTCTTGTACAATAAACATTTACCAAGTGCACCTTTCAGGTATCTCAAAATCCGAACAACAGTATCCCAATGACTACTACAATGTGATTCTAAGAATTGACTGATTATGCTCGTAGCAAAAGATATATCAGGTCTGGTGACTGTCAAATAGTTTAGCTTACCAACTAACATTCGATGCTAACTAGGATCATGTAACAGCTCTCCTTGGTTAGCAACCAACTTGGTATTTAGATCTACTGGAGTGTCCATAAATTTGGAGCCTAACATACTTGTCTTAGTCAACATATCAAAAACATACTTTCTTTGAGAGAGAGAAATACCCATACTGATGGAAAATGGCAGCATCCAATAAAAGTCTACAAAAGACGTGGACTAGATGGTTCTAAGGCCCAAGCCTTAATTTGGCATATGCTAGATAATGTGAGGCCTACTTGGAATATTAACTAGACCTGACTCTTAGATTCCTTAAGTGTCTTTTGGGGTTAGAAGTCTTTTGGTTCTTTATGTTATTTACGTAGTCTTTTGGTTCTCCCATGTTATTAATAAAGGAGACTTATGGGTTGGATTCCTTAGGTTAGAAGTCTCTTGATTCTTCTATGTTATTACTGTAGAGTCACATGGGAGTTTAATATTAGTTGAAGGTCATTTAATTTGGGAAGTTCTAGAGTCAAGTTGAAACAAGTATAAATAAAATTGTAAACCTTATGGCAAGGCATGTCAAGTGAATGAAAAAAATGTAGCTTTAAGCTTTTGATTATGTGATGCAATCTTTTCTTTGGTGTGATGCTAAAGAGCCCTAGGTGGGATGCCTAGACCTATCCTTCTCCAATCCTTTCTCTTCCACATACGAACACCATTCACGTCCACTGTTCACTGTCCCTAACAGTCCTAATTTCAAGTGTTTCCAGCACTATTAATCCTCTTCCAAGTCTGTCCTACATCAACTTGGTATCAAAGCCAAGTTAGCATCATGTCTACACGATCCGAGAAGTCATTTAGAGGAAGACTGACTGATCTACAGCGTGAAGAGATTCTTTTAAAACTTGTGGAGCAGCTGGATAATTTTAATGTTTGTATCAGCACTTTGGAAGGCCAAACAACTCAATCTAATGATGGCGAATAGGGCAAAAACTCCAACAATCACAATGAAAATGGTGAGAATCCAGGCGAGCATACAGAAGACCAGCAAACAAAGCCTCTTCGGAGGCAGCAATTTCGGGCAGACCAAGGTCAAGGAATGCAACAAGGTTCCTTGTCTGATTGGGCCCATGAGTTGCTACAAAGGAACCAATGTGAGACCTATGATACAGCCGAAGATATCACTAAGAAAATTAAAATGGAGGTTCCAGATTTTGAAGGTAAGGTCAATCCTACTTTGTTTCATAATTGGTTAGCTTCTATTGAATAGTACTTTGACTAATACGATATGGCTGATGATCGGCGTGAGATTTGCTAAGATGAAGCTTGTTGGATTAGCAAAAATCTGGTGGATGGGAGTCGAACGAGACATTCGAAAGTTGGGGCAACCACCAATTGGTACTTGGCAAGAGATGAAGGCCAAGTTGAGGGAAAAGTACATGCCATCAAATTATCATGAAAAGTTGTGTGAACAACTCATTGAGTTAAAACAAACCCACATGTCAGTGGCAGAATATATGTAGAAATTTGATGAGCTGAAGATGAGGAGTCAAGTGATAGAAGATCCAAGTCAAGCTCTTACTCGATTCAAGTCTGGGTTGAGGCTAGACATAAGGAGGGAGTTGCTTCTTCAACCCTTAATCAGTCTCAAACATGCCTTCTAGGTTGCTTTGAATATGGAGGAGTATTTGAGTTACCCAATATCTAAAAAGTCTGGATCTCAAATTAGGGAATCCACCAATAGAAGGTACAATGATGCACGTCATTTCCGATCAAATGTTTCGAAGCAAACTTTTGTCAATACGGCTGATCCAAAGGGTAAGAACTACACAGCCAACAAAGGAAAAGGGAAGGAAAACCGGTGCTTCAAGTGTGGTGAAACTGGTCATATGGCATATCAATTTCAAATAGGAACTTCCACATGGGAATGGTGCAAGAAGCTAAATTTGATCAACAAAATACTGATGATAATGATGATTCCTTTGATGTTGGGGATTTAAATGCAGATGACTTAGAAGACGAGGAGGTCGACAATTCATTGATTTCTGTTGTCAGACGTGTCCTTATAGTGCCTAAAGTTGAAAAGGAAGATGGAGGCGTACTTCTATTTTTCAAATGCTGGTTCGTTGCGGAAACCAAGCCTAAAAGCTTATTATTGACAATGGGAGTTCCATGAATGTTGTATCTGCGACCACGGTGGACCGTCTTAAGCTTCCTGTTCAACCACATCCTCATCTGTACAAGGTAGCTTGGATCAACAACACTTCCATTCCGGTAACTCAACACTACCTAGTCTCTTTCTCTTGTGGTCCTTATAGTGACTCTATCTGATGTGATGTAATTCCCATGAATGTCACACATATCCTTCTTGGAAGGCCATGGCTATATGATAGAGACGTGCAATATAATGGGAAGGAGAACACACATGCTTTCTCGTTCAAGAATAAGGAGATTGTGTTGAAGCTAATGAGTACAGCTGAAATGGAAAAGTACAAGGAAAAGAAATCAAAGGATGTTGCTAAAAATAAGCCTAAATCACTCCACATTCTCACCAAGAAGTCCTTTCAAGCCAAGAGTATGGAGTTGGGAGTTATATATGCCGTGATGGTGAAAGAAGTATCAGAATTAGTTGCTACATCAACCTTTATATTACCATTAGAAGTGACTGAGTTGCTGTCCCAATTTTCCGATGTTGCTCCCCGAAGAGCCCCCTGATGAACTACCTCCCATGCGCAATGTCTAGCATGCAATAGTTCTTATTCTGAGATCGCAATTGCGTAATCTTCCAGCCTATCGCATGAATCCAAAGGATCACGCAGAGCTTAAAAGGCAAGTAGATGAGCTACTCTCAAAAGGGTTCATTCGTGAAAGTTTAAGTCCTTGTACTGTTCCGGCTCTACTTACGACCAAGAAAGATGGCAGTTGGTGCATGTGTGTAGATAGTCATGCTATAAACAAGATTACTATTAAGTATCGATTCCCTATTTCGAGGCTCGATAATATGTTGGATATGCTGGCTGGATCTTATCTATTCTCAAAGATTGATTTGAAAAGTGGCTATTACCAACTACGCATAAGACCAGGGACGAATGGAAGACAGCTTTCAAGACCAAGGATGGCCTCTATGAATGGCTAGTCATGCCATTTGGTCTTACAAATGCTCCAAGTACATTCATGCGCTTTATGATGCAGGTATTACACCCTTTCATTGGTCACTTTCTAGTTGTTTATTTCGACGATATTCTGACATATATAGCAAGACCAAGTAGGAGCATATCTTTCATCTTCAACAAGTTTTTAGGGTTCTCCGTCAAGAGAAGCTCTACATTAACTTAAAGAAGTGTTCTTTCATGAGTCCAAAAGTTATATTTTTAGACTTCATTGTGTCTTTTAAGGGAGTAGAGGTCGACCCAAGTAAAGTGAAAGCCATCCTAGAGTGGCCAATTCCCACCTCCTTGCATGAAGTGCGCAGCTTTCATTGGTTGGCGACTTTTTATCGTCAATTTATTAGGAATTTTAGCGTGGTAATGGTACCTATCACTAACTATATGAAAGGGGGACAGTTTGTTTGGACCAAGGCAACAACAAAAGTTTTCGAAGCCATTAAAAAAATGATGTCTGAAGCCCCTGTTTTACGCCTTCTTAACTTCTCAAAAGTTTTTGAAGTGGCATGTGATGCATCATGTTAGGATATCAAAGCAAATAATTAAGGAGTATATCTTCTCCCCTCTCCAAGCATTCTTATTTATAATTGAAGTTTACAATCATAAAAGGAAATAAGTTTTAGGGACAATGAAATACAGCTAATTACGGCTGTCAACACAAGAAAGTAAAACGCAATAATACTAATATTCTCTAACAATACTAATATCTTTTAATACGCCCCCTCAAGCTGGAGCATACATGTCAAAAATGCCCAGCTTGGAAGACAGAGTTTGAAAGACAAGACGAGGTAGCGGCTTAGTAAGAAGATCAGCCAGTTGATACGACGATCGAATAAAATGAGTACTCAGTTGGCGGCGCAGTAATAAATCACGAATGAAGTGACAATTAAGTTCGATATGCTTAGTGCGCTCATGAAACACAGGATTATTAGCAATGAAGATGGCAACCTGATTATCACAGTGCATAGACATAGGTAAAAGAACATCAATCCCAAAGTCACAGAGAAGAGAACGGACCCAAAGCATCTCAGATGTAGTATGGGCTATAGCACGATACTCAGCTTCTGCACTCGAACGAGCAACAACATGTTGCTTCTTACTGCGCCAAGTAACTAAATTAACCCCAACAAAGGTGAAATAATCAGATGTCAAACGACGATCAATACGACTCCCAGCCCAATCGGAATCACTATAGCTAGTGACAATGAGTGAGGAAGATAGGCGATAAAGAAGGCCACGACCAGGGGATTGTTTCAAGTACCACAAGATGCGACAAACAGCTTCAAAGTGAGAAGTACGAGGAGCATGCATAAATTGGCTAACAACCCCCACAGCATAAGTAATATCAGGACGAGTGACTTTAAGGTAAATAAGCTTACCCACCAAACGACAATAACAACTGACGTCAGAAAAAGGTTCACCAGAAATAGTATCCAATTTAGTAGAGGGATCCATAGGGGTTTCTGCAGGACGAGCACCTAATAGACCAGTCTCATAGAGTAAATCCAGAACATACTTGCGTTGACAAATAGAGATTCCCTGAGCAGAACGAGTAATTTCAAGACCCAAAAAATACCGAAGTCCTCCAAGATCCTTCGTGTGAAACTGAGTAGCTAGATGTTATCACCAAAAAGAATAATATCATCAACATACACGATCACAATGATAGTGCCAGAACAAGTATAACGACTAAAGACAGAATGATCAGCAGAAGAACGGGAGAAGTCAACTTCAATAAGAGTAGAGCTAAAACGGTCAAACCATGCTCGAGAAGATTGTTTCAATCCATAATGTTTCAATCCATAAAGAGCATGCCGCAATCGACAGACCAAATGCTCACTGCCCAGAGCAGAATAACCAAGTGGTTGATCCATATAGACCTCTTCTTGCAGCTTACCATGAAGAAAGGCATTTTTAATATCAAGCTGATGCAAAGGCCAACAACGACTAACTGCCACCGCAAGGAGGATTTGAACAGAATTCAGGCGAGCCACAGAAAAAAATGTCTCAGGTTTGAGTATACGCTTTTGCTACTAATCGAGCCTTAAGACGTTCAACAGACCCATTAGGAAGATACTTAACAGTGTAAATCCAGCGACAACCAACAATCTATTTACCAGGAGGAAGAAAAGTGAGTTCTCACGTCTGATTCAGATGGACAGCATTCATCTCTTCATCTATAGCATGTTTCCATCCCAGAATGGATAAAGCCTGCATATAAGATGATGAAACAGACACAGACGACAAGGCACAAACAAACGAGAATAGAGACAATGAAATACGATGATATGACATATGATTAGCAAGAGGATGTTGAGTACAAGTACGTGTACTTTTCCATAATGCAATGGGCAGATCAGACGAGGGAGCAAGATCTGCAGACGAAGAAGAAGACTCTTCTTCTGTCAGAGAAGGAAAGATCACCCTCCTATCACGATCGCGCTGATACACCTTTGATAGAGGAGGAATAGGGGGAATAATAGGAGCAACAGGAGAAGTCTCCTGTGGAGCTGGGGTGGGTGTAGTGGTGGAATCAAGGGATGATTGTGGAGGCAAAGGCACATATACTGAAGAAATGGGAGCAGGAAGAATAGAAGATGATGCCCCCTCACTAGAAATGAGGTCAGAGGACAGAGTATCACCATCAGAAGAGAAGAAAGCTATGGATTCAAAGAAGGTGACATTAGCACTGACAAAATAACGACAAGAATTAGGATGATAGCATCGATACCCTTTTTGTGTGCGAGAATACCCCAAAAAAAGGCACTCACGAGAACAAGAGGATAGTTTATCAAGTCTAGGATCAAGGATATGAACGAAGGCAACACAACCAAAAACACTAGGAGGAAGAGAAAAGGGTGACCGGTCAGGATAAAGAACAGAAAAGGAAGATTGGTTAGACAAGACAGGTGTAGGTACTCTGTTAATAAGATAACATGCAGTAAGAACATCATCTACCTAAAAAATTTTAGGAACATTTATCTGAAACATTAAAGTTACGAGCAACATCTAATACATGACGGTGTTTATGCTCGGCGACACCGTTTTGTTGAGAAGTGTGAGGGCAGGTTGTTTGATGAATAATTCCCTTCTCAAGACAAAATTGATCAACAGCAGATTGAACATTCTAAGGCATTATCAAATCAAAGGATTTTGATTTTCTTATCAAACTGAGTGAAATTTTCATTATAAAAACGAGAAATGATAGAAGGTAAATCAGTTCTTTGTTTCATTAAAAAAAGCCAAGTCATACGAGAAAAATCATCAATAAATAGAACAAAATAAAAGAATCCATTGATATTCTTAACTCGGGAAGGTCCCCAAACATCAGTATGAATGACAGTAAAGGACTCAAACTCACGACTACTACTATGACTAGAAAAGGTACCACGGTGATGTTTGCCAAATTGACAAGCCTCACAGTCTAAACTAGACACAGGACTCAAATTTGGCATAATAAGTTTTAATCTTGCGAAAGACAGGTGACCTAAACGACGATACCACTGAAGGGGAGGGACAGAAGTGCGTAGAGCAGTAGAAAGTGAATGCGCTAGAGATGGATCACAATTGAGATAGTAAAGTCCATCCTTCTCATGCCCCAGACCAATCTTCTTCTTCGTCTTGAGATCTAGACATATGTGAACTAACTCCTAAATCAATAATCCAGGATGGAGAGGTAGAGGCCACAAGAGCAGGGTTACCTGAATTTGCCATAGTGGCAGTGGAGGTAGAGGGAGTAGAAACACGTAACGACTAGATGAGCTCTTAGAGTTGAGATGAACTCAGAGTATATGTCTCCTGAGAATCAGACGTGGGAGTACTAGTTGGAGGCACTGAAGGCTGTGTAGAGCCATGATCATTGACATGATGTGCCTGCTTTGGTTTACCATACATCTTCCAACAATAAGGTTTTGTATGATTGGTTCCACCACAAAAATCACACTTGCGTTCACTTTTATTACCAGAAGATCGTCCTCCACCTCTAGAACCACCACGAGTGTTCCGTCCACCACGGGAGCCACGAGAAGACCCCCCACGATTGTGCTGGCTAACCAGAGCAGAAAAATTTGTAGGTAAGGTTGTATTATCAGGGGTGGAGGAACGATTACCCAATGAGGATCGCTGGATACGGGAGTAAGCACTAGCTGCAGTGGACAATGTCTCGCTTGCTAAAATCTGATCCTTGAATCCTCGGAGACAAGATTTAGGCCAGATAAAAAGTTAGCTATCATAAACTCTTCCCAATATTTCTTCTACTGTAGTAAGTCTGTACTAAAGGGACAATATTGCAACAATTGTTCCCATAAACTTTTTAAATGACTATAAATATTCAGATAGAGATCTGTCACCTTGTTTGGTTAAGAATATCTGCTCGTATAACTCATAAACCCGAGAAACATTGCTCTTTTGAGAATAGGATTCAGCAAGACAATCCCATATTCGTTTAGAGGAATCACAAAATTCAACTGTGGTGGCAATAGAGTCCTCTAAACTATGCCACAGAAGGCCCATTACAATTGCATCTTCACTCATCCAAACATAATATGTAGGGTCAGTTGAGGGAGGTGCTTCATCAGTAATATATTTCAGTTTGTTCTTACCCCGGAAAAAGGTTTTAACTGCATTTGCCCAACCCAAATAATTGTCCCCATTTAATTTCTTGGGTGCAATAGAGCGAGGAACATCATCAGCCTTGAGAAAAACAGTTTGATTGAAAATTTGATATTTTGATTTTGCCATAATAGTACCAGGGTCTTAAAAAAAAAAAAAACACTAATTGATTGGAACCAAGAGTCAACACCCGCCAATTAATGAGAACCAGCAAAGGCACACGCCTAACAAATTAATCAATAAACCTAGCAATCAACATCCACCAATTAAAGGGAACCAGCAAAGGAACAAAGCAGAACAAGAGCCAAACGAATCAGTAAGAACCAGCGAACGATGCAACAAAGCAGCGGACGAAGAACCAGGAGCCAAACGAAAGAACCAGAGCCATCAAGTGAAGACAACACCGAGCGAGCGAGCAAGCATCACAGTCACCCAGGCCATGCGACCGCCGTCGAAGAAGTCGACAGTCGACCGGTGGGTCACACGCCTGCACGCACCGAAGATACCTTGGCGCGTGAGGGCTGACGCAGTGACAAGGGTCGCGCATGAGGACAACCGCGGCTTCGTCCAGCAACGGGCCTCCTAGGGTTTGGTCGTTGGTCGCTGGCGAGCTCCAAGGAACTGTCGGCCGGTGACTCTGGTCACCGGAGAGGTCACCGGCGACAAGCAGAAGCCGCAATTTGCCTCTCTCTCTCTCTCTCTCTCTCTCTCTCTCTGTATCTCTATATATCTCTCTCTTTTTGTTTTAATTATTTTTCCTTCTCTGATACCATGTTAGGATATTTTCGCAAAGAATTGAGGAGTATATCTTCTCCCCTCTCCTAGCATTCTTATTTATAATTGAAGTTTACAATCATAAAAGGAAATAAGTTTTAGAGAAAAGGAAATACAGCCAATTACGGCTGTCAACACAAGAAAGGAAAACGCAATAATACTAATATTCTCTAATAATACTAATATCTTCTAATACATCACACATTGGGATTGGAGGTGTGCTTAGTCAAGAAGGACACCCGGTTGCTTATTTTAGTGAAAAACTCAATGAAGCCAAGCAAAATTATTCCACCTATGACAGAATTTTATTCAGTAATTCAAGCACTTCGCCATTGGCAACACTATCTTCTTTTTAAGGAGTTTGTGTTGTTTTCTGACCATGAAGCGCTCAAGTTCATCAACTCTCAAAAGAAACTGAATCATCGGCACAGTAAATGGGTTTCATTTCTGCAAGAGTATTCTTTTGTTATCAAACATAAGGCTGGTTCAGAGAATAAGGTTACGGATGCCCTTAGCCGAGTGATGTATGTTCTCTCTTCCATGGCTATACAAGTGGTTAGCTTAGACTCGCTTAAGAAAGACTATCCTTCTTGTAAGGATTTCAGCTCTATACATGCTCAGTTGCTAGCTGGATAGCAGGGAGGATATGGGGATTTTTCTTTGCATGATGGATTCGTCTTCAAAGGAACTCGATTTTGTTTACCTGACACATCACTCCGTGAAGAAATGATTTGGGAATTGCATTCCGGAGGGGCAGCAGGTCATTTTGGAAGAGATAAGACAATTGCTTTGGTTGAAGATTGCTTTTATTGGCCAAAGCTGAAGCGAGATGTGGGAAAGGTTGTTTTGCAGTGCCGTAATTGCCAACTTTCAAAGGGAAGAAAGAAGAATACAGGCTTATACACTCCACTACCTGTGCCCTACGAGCCTTGACAAGATTTAAGTATGGATTTTGTCATTGGATTACCAAAAACCCTTCGGAAGCACGACTCTATCTTTGTGGTTGTGGATCACTTCTCCAAAATAGCACATTTTATTCCTTGTTCAAAGACATCCGATGCTGTCCACATTGCTGTGCTATTTTTTCAAGAAGTTGTTAGACTTCATGGGCTGCCAAAAACCATAGTTTTTGACCGTGATTCGAAGTTTATGAGTTACTTTTGGCGAATATTATGGAAGTTGTTAAACACAAAGCTGAAATTTTCTTCAACTTTTCATCCAAAAACTGATGGTCAAACAAAGGTCGTTAATCGAAGTTTGGGTAATCTACTTCGTTGCCTTGTTAGTGATCATATTGGCAATTGGGATCAAGTACTTCCTATGGCTGAATTTGCATACAACAGTTCTGTGAATAGATCTACAGGTCACAGCCCTTTTGAAATTGTCACAAGATTGCTTCCTAGGAAACCAATCGATTTGGTGCCTCTACCCATTCAAGCTCACCCTTGCACCGAAGCTGAGCTTTTAGTCAACACATCCGTGATATCCACGATGATGTGTGACGAAAGATTGCCATAAGTAATGAGAGCTACAAACAACATGCCAATTTGAGACAGAAGTTTGCCGAATTTGATGAAGGTGACATGGTTATGGTTCGAGTCAAACCAGAGTAGTATCCAAAAGGGGTTTATAAGAAACTTCATTCGAAGAGTGTAAGTCCATTCAAAATTCTTAAGAAAATTAGCTCTAACGCATATGTGCTTGACTTACCTAATGATATAGGCATAAGTAACGTGTTCAATATTGAGGATTTAACTCGATATTCCAGGCATGTTAAGGATTATAACCAGATTGACCCTGTGGCATCTCTCCCGGCACCCAAACATTTCCAAGATGAAATTGTTTCAACTCGACATGGGGGTTATCAAAAATATCTCATTAAGTGGAAGGGGCATTCACTTTCAGATTGTACTTGGATTACATATGAGGAGTTTTACCGCCTCAATCCTAAACTTTATGAGAGGTTCCATGCTTTTAACTCGTCGGGGTAGAGTTCTCTCAAGCCGGGGAGAGTTGATGGAAAATGGCAGCACCCAATAAAAGTCTACAAAAGACGTGAATTAGATGGTTTTAAGGCCCAAGCCTTAATTTGGCATATGCTAGATGATGTGGGGCCTACTTGGGATATTAACTAGACTTGACTCTTGGATTCCTTAAGTGTCTTTTAGGGTTAGAAGTCTTTTGGTTCTTTATATTATTAATGTAGTCTTTTGGTTCTCCCATGTTATTAATAAAGGAGTCTTATGGGTTGGATTCCTTAGATTAGAAGTCTCTTGGTTCTTCTATGTTATTACTGTAGAGTCACATAAGAGTTTAATATTAGTTGAAGGTCATTTAATTTGGGAAGTTCTAGAGTTAAGTTGAAACAAGTATAAATAAGATTGTAAGCCTTATGGCAAGGCATGTCGAGTGAATGAAAAAAAGGTAGCTTTAAGCTTGATTGTGTGATGCAATCTTTTCTTTGGTGTGATGCCTAGACCTATCCTTCTACAATCCTTCCTCTTCTACATATGACACCATTCACGTCCACTATTCACTGTCCCTAACAGTCCTATTTTCAAGTGTTTCCAGCACCATTAATCCTCTTTCAAATCTGTCCAGCATCACATACGTGACTGAGCGACCTCAATTCCCAAGAAATATTTCTATGGTCCCAAATCCTTGGTACTAAACTTATTTTGAAGGAACAACTTCAAATCAGTAATACCTAGTGAATTATCACATGTGAAAATAATGTCATCTACATACACGAGAAGCCAATTCTTCCTTTAGAAGAATAACGATAAAATACCGAATTATCAACTCCACAACAAACTGAGCCAAAATCAATGACAACAGTACTAAATCGGCCAAACCATACCCGAGGAAATTGTTTCAAGCTATATAATGATTTTTTCAACTTACAAACCAACCCAGACTCCCCCTGAACAACAAATCCAGAAGGTTGCTCCATATAGACTTCCTCAGCAAAATCACCGTGAAGAAAAGCATTTTTCACATTAAATTGGTATAGAGACCAATAATAGATTGCAACTAGAGAGATAATAAGACATATAGATGTAATCTTATCAATAGGAGAAAAAGTCTCAAAGAAATCCAAACCATAAACTTGAGTATACCCGCTTTGCGACCAAACGCACCTTTAACTTGTCCAAATTACCATCAGGATGAATGTTGACAGTATATACCCAACAACAACCAACCACTAACTTATCAGGAGAAAGAGCAATAAGGTTCCAAGTATCATTAGCTTAAAGAGCAGATATATTGTCTTCCATAGTAGAATGCCACTCAGGGTGAGAAAGTGCTTCAAAAACAGTATTAGAAACAGAAACAGAGGATAAAGATGTAACAAATGAACGATAAGAGGGTGACAATACATCATGAGACACAAAATTAGAGATATGATGAGAAATACAAGAACGTTTACCCTTTTGAAGAGCAATAGAAACATCTAAATCACTTGTAAGAGCAAGCGGCATGGAAGGAGCTGTTGGCAGAGCATAGGAAGCAGGAGGTGGAGTCATCACAGTTAACGCGAGCATATACCTACAAATCAGAACGAGACAAATGACCAGATGGACTGAAAGGAGTATGATGACTAGTTAAAATAGACTCAACTAGGATAAAGAGGAAAGAAAGACTCTCATCAAGGATAGATTGAGATTGACGTAGAGAGAAGAATGACGTAGACTAAAAGAAGTGACATCTACACAAACAAAAAATCGATTAAGAGAAGGACTATAACAACGGTAGCCCTTTTGTAACCTAAAACACCCCAAATAGATGCACTTATGAGCACGAGCATCCAATTTATCAATCCTAGGAACAAGCTGATGAACAAATGAAATACATCCAAAAATCCGATGTGGAAGAGAAAACAAAGGTTTGTTAGAGAACAACACAAAATGAAGGGTTAATCTTCTGATAACAGAAGAACGCATGCAATTGATTAAATAATATGCAGTTAAAACAATATCACTCCAAAAGATTTTGGAAACATTCATTTGAAAAAGTAGACCACTGGCTATTTCAATAAGATGCAAATTCTTTCTTTTAGCCACCCCATTTTGTTGTGGTGTATGCGAACAAGAAAACTGATGAAGCATACCAGCAGAGGTTCTGAAATCCATGAAAGATTTGGAGAAATATGCTTTTGCATTATCACTACGAAGAATTCACACATGTACATTAAACTGGGTTTTAATTTCAGTACATAAAGCTTAAAAAATAGAAAACAACTCAGAACAATCTTTTATCAAATAAATTTATGTAATTCGGGAAAAATCACCCACAAAAGTGACAAAATACCGAAACCCCAATTTTGAAGTAGCTCTACTAGTGGAGACATATTTGATTGTAGAGACTTGACTGTTATGATTGAAATCGTTGTCGACTGGACTCGATTTCGATCTTCGACTAGAGTTATCGTCGACTTTGACTAGCGATTGGACTTTGACTGCAGCATTCATTAACTTTGATCTTTGACTAGACTTCGAGTGAGGACACCAGTAACTTAGAACAATACCGCCAACGACTGTAGTTAGGATTTTTCTTTTTTATTATTATTCTAGGATCATTGCTCTGATACCATGTAAAGAGATGAGTGATTTACTGAATGGCTTTTCAACCAAATGGGTTGTCCCAGACTGTTATTTATAATCATACACAATAAATACTGTACAGATAATCTAAACTAGTTACATTATCCTTAGACTTAGGTACATCACCCCTAAATACATAAATACTAAGGTACATCACCTGCACATATATAAATACTAGTGATACATGTAGATGAATATACATTAACAGTTTCCATGCGAAGCAAAACAACCTGACAAAAGAAATTTTAATGCTTATCAATGCTATATAAATGGAAAACATCATCACGATATATGGTACTTTTAGGGCACAACTTCAAACCAAGTTATAAGTATAATTTACAGGTGAAGAAACAGAAAAACTTGACATGCAGGTGAAGCACTATACCATGGTGCATACACCAAGTAACATGAATTAACAAGGAGACTTAGATAATTATAATTCACATATTGTTATTAGCTGAAAAAACAAAAAAAAAAAATGAATAAAGGAAGGCATAAGTATCTATCCTAAGACAAATGCATAAAGCAGAATATCAACAGAAATGAATGACCATGTGTCTGAGAAAATACCTGAAGAATCGATTGAGAGAAAAGGATGGTAATAGCAGTTTTCAACATTTTCCAAAAATCATTTCCACAGCACTTCCTTGTAGCAGGCTCCCATATATCACTAAGTGTTATTCTCGATAAGAAAATTGGCCTGGCCAAACAATCTTATACGCTCAATCATTTCATAGCCACATTAGCAATCAAACCTAGTTTGAATGCTGTTGATAAAAAGGATCCTACCTATTTTGATGTAAACTATTATGCTTCAGAGAAAAGGTCTCTCGAATCTTTAACAGAAACGCATTTCAACTTACCTTTTCAGCATCTGATTGTACTTAGAATAATTCAGATGCTAAAAAAGTCGTCTATACACATATTCATGCAGGATATCCAGTGTATCGCTAGTAAGAAAATAGGCCTGGGAAAGCCATTCTTTTATTGTTCAATCACTTCTCAATTAATCAAGAATCTAATCAAGGTTACATCCCACTAAAAGTTAGAGCTGTCTGTCTGTCTTATATGAAACATTTCACCTGAGAAATAAGTCTACCTAGTAAAATTTTCAAATGAAAATAATTCCATCAAACCTATTAAGTGTTTTTATTCTAGTAGTGACAGAATATTCGTGGTTATAGAGACAAGTTTATTTATATTTACATAAATGCATACAAACAAGTCACATGTGCACATGTATATATACCCTCATTGGCTGCTGGACATCATCACAATTACCCAGTATTTTCTCTCAAAGATGGCTAAGGGGCATTGCCTCTGTTTGCCTTCGACTACCATTCATGATTACGTCTTGGATGAGAGTTCCATGAGAGAGGTCATTTCAGCCAAGACAAGAAAATTTTAGTGGTACAAAAGCTATTTATCGGGCTAATCCAAAGCATGACCTTGCTGTATTGGTTTCAAAATGTTGTGCCTGCCAGTTAGCAAAAGGGAACTAGTGACAGAGGCATTCTCCATTGCCATTGCCTGAAAGGAGTAGAATGACTCCATAAACCTTGCAAACTATCTTTAATACTCACCTACTGGACCAATCCTCAGACTTGTGGGTAGACCAAGGTTATTAACACAAGCCTTATGATCTTCTTCATTGCTTGATGGAAGAAGCCCCATTAAGATTTTGTTGGGTACGTGACCTAGAAGCCAAATGATTAGAGCTGATAGGCTCTTTTACAATTTCAAGTAGTCACAATACAAAAGTTGTACATTTCTAGACAAAATTTGAGAATCTCATTCAAATTGCTAGCATCCATGACAAAATCAGATGAAGTTGGATTCCAAGTTTTTTTTTTTTTTTTTTGGTAAGTTGGATTCCAAGTTACCGACATTGTTTTAACTTGATGGTGAGAACAAAAAATAACATGGCGTTTTGCGGACAAAATTTGAGGATCACATTCAAATTGCTAGCATTCATGACAAAGTCAGATAAAGTTGGATTCACTAACATTATTTCATCTTGATAGTGAAAACAAAAAAATACTGTGGTGAAAATAAGTGCCTTTTAGATTTGTTAGATGTTGTCCCACATCGGCCCGAAGTAAAAAATTACTTGTCCCTTATAAGAGATGGACGTCCCTCACTTTAACACCTAGGTTTTAAGGTTGAGGCCCCTACTCTTATGTGTTGTTGGGTTTCTTTAACATGGTATCAGAGCGGGCTTTTAATTGGGCCTCACCATAGTCCACGCTAAGCCTATGTCCATGCGGGCTAGCGTGAGGGAGGCTGTAAGATGTTGTCCCACATCGGCCCGAAGTAAAAAATTACTTGTCCCTTATAAGAGATGGACGTCCCTCACTTTAACACCTAGGTTTTAAGGTTGAGGCCCCTACTCTTATGTGTTGTTGGGTTTCTTTAACAAGATTCATATGGATTTTTGATAAAAAAATATATATATATATTTTTATATACACACACATATCAATTGGAAAAATTTTAGCTAAACTCATAATAGGAAACAATATTATTAATATAATTTGTGCTTATGCACCACAAGTTAGATTAGATGAACACATTTAACCGCAATTTTAGGGGAACAAGGATACGTTGATTTGAGAAATGCCCCCACAAGAACAATTGTTTGTGGAATGAGACTTTAATGGACATGTAGAGAAAAATGGAGGACGTTATGACATGGTACATGGTGAATATAGTGTTGGGAATAGGCATGAGAGCAGAGAAAGCTATCTTAAACTTTTTGGCAGCCCATGTGCTAATAACAGCAAGAACTTATTTTAGAAAAAAAAAAAAAAAAAAAAAAAAAAAAAGAGATGAACAATTAACAGCTAACAAAAGTGGATCAAATACAAGCCAGACCAAAATTTTCTTAACTAGAATACTAGTAGGTTAATATGCAAAAATTGTAATGTTACACAAAGTGAGTCTAACATCAAAACATAGACTAATAGTATTAGATATTAAACTTATGAACAAACTTAATAAAATGAAACCCATCGAAAATCCTAGAGTTAGATGGTGAAATTTAAAAGTAGAAAACTTTAAAATGTTCAAAGATAAAATTGTAAATGAAGTTAGTTGGATGTATTTAAAATAAAATCATATCAACCAAGAAAATGACAAATTAGCACTAATTTGCGAAATCAAGGGTCATGTCCAAAGTTATAATAATTATAGGTGCATTAAACTCATGGGTCATACTATGAAATATGGGAGCGAGTAATCCAACATACGTTGAGAATTGAAACAATCATATTAAGGATGATATCCAAAGTTTTTATAATTATAGATGCATTAAACTTATGAATCATACTATAACACTATGCAAGCGAGTAAAAACATAGGTTCCGAATTGAAACAACCATATCGGATAATCAGTTCAGTTTTATGCCAAAAAAGTGGATTATAATCTTTAACCACAAAAAAAAAAAAAAAAAAAAGAATGGAAAGCAATGCAAGAAATGCTATAAAACTTAAAAAGTGATTTTATACTTCATGGTTACCCTAATATAATTTGGGAAATTAGGATAACAGGGAAATTATCCCAATTATTGAGATATTTGGAAAAGAATTCGGGAATACTAAAATATACAGTATGAATTCATGATTTGCTCGTTTGATGGAAGTATAGAGATAAACTCAAGATACTTTAAAACATTAGAAACTTTCATTACTATTGTTCAAGGTCAAATTCATTGAATCTAGATATACATATATATATATATATTGCATGATCTATCAGGTTCTTTTGAGCAAGGAATGGAGAAGCCCATTAGTGCTTATTATTGTTGGAAGCAAGATGCATCTTTCCTGTGAGTACCTAAGGACCCAAATGTGATTGCATAACAGCATCACAAGCTCTAGATACAAAATGAGCTAGGTTGACAAGCATCAAGGGAAAAGCGATCTCCTTAACATAAGAGAGAGAATTACCTAATAGAGACAAGCAATAAGCACTACCAGGACAATAAATATCTACAAATGAACAGAATAAAGATGCCAAACTTAAAATGAAAAGTAATTGTCAATTGAACAGTCTCATTGCGAAAAAGGCTGCTCTTGTTGTAAAGGACAAGTAATAATACATTGTCACAACACCAGCAGATTAATGGAGGTAAAATCGTTTTATGCTAAATAGAACAAAAGGCTGCAAATGCAAGTTGGTATAACTGTGAAAAAAGCTGAAAGGCACCTTAAATAGGGTTCAGAAGTAGTAAAATCAGATTCAAGGTCAAATGGTTTTTTTGGCGTAGAGGGAATAAATCCAATCCACATAAGCAACTTCCTCAAAAGCCTGCCACGGGGTCCAACCGGCGAGAGAATTCCTTCATAACGAGTTACTGCCCTTTGTGCCGCCAGCCAAATAGGAAGGTCATTATCTGATAAATGGTCAACCTCTAGTAATTTATCAAATGCTTGTTCACTGTAAGAATATGACTGCTGAAAATGAAGCAGTTCCTTGAGCCAAAGTTTAAGTCTTTCAGTCCAAACTTTTGCACCTTGTCCCCGACTTGCACTCTTAAAGGCCTTCTCTAATGCAGTTAAAGAGAACACATCAAACATGATATAAGTAAGCAATGATGGTGAGAACACCACCTCAAAATTCAAAGAAGAAATGTAGATAAAGAGAATAATCATGGGCATTTAGTACAACAAATTAGTGGATATCTTTTAAGAATTAAAGTTGCCAGCTATGCACAAAACTGGAATACAGTAAAAGGGGGACAACCATGTCCAACTTGTGTTCCTCTCTGCAATTAGAACTGTTAGAGAATATAGTAGATATTGTAAATATAGAATAGGAACATTTAGGTGATTTGGTATTATTGTCATTTTCTAATATCTAACTTGTTCCATGTATATAAATACATGCTTAGACAACCCGAAGGGTGTCAAGCAATTACATTCAATTCTTGTTCTTGACAAGAACCATGGAATCTCTCAGGCCATCACTTCCCAAGTTTAAGATATAAAAGTACAATAACCAACCTAGTTATCTAAAAATGTGAACAAGCCTATCCAGAAAAGCAAGAAAGGCATGGCTTTCAAATGCAACAGACTGCAAAGCTTTCAACATCCCAAGTTAGAACTCTACCCATGGAGAAAATTTTTGGTAACTCCAAACAGCCATATTATTTATCATTAAAGGATTGCCATAACAATCCTAAAACAGAATACTTCCATTCAGAGACATAACAGATCGCTGATTAAGGCGTCAAATTCAGCTGACAAACAAGATAAGATCACAAAGCCTCCAAACGCGTTACAAATAGCTTCATGTGAAAACAACAAAAACAGCAGATAAACCATCAAAGAACCATTATCATTTCATATTCTAAATAAAATTAGAGAATTATACTTGCTTTCTGAACAACTCATACCAGAAACACCAAAGATTGAAAGCTAACAAAATGAATGATTAACATATAGTGCCCGCTCCTAACAAATGAGAAAAGAAGTGCAAAGTGGAACTTACATAGGTTCAGTTAATTTCTAAGCCCCCATTTGACAAAACTTTCAATTTTCAGTTTTTGTTTTCTTTTTTCTTTTTTTTTTTTTTTTTGAAAACTGAACATAAAATTCGTTTAGTAAATTTGTTTCTAGTATCCAAAAAAATGAAAACTATTTTTAAAATTTTTTAAAATTACAAAAACATAAAAAATATGTTTTTTCAAATTTTCATTTTCCTCCACAACCAATAGTCACAACCATCACTCAGCACTAACAACCACCTCCGCCAACAGTGGCAGGTCGCCATCTTCACAGCCAGCTACCACCCATTCTCGACCACCACTAACCATCATCCATCACCACTAGCCACCCTCCTAATACTATAAGTACCAACCAAAAACTATTGTTACTAAATGCATTTTCAAGTTTTTTTTTTTTTCTCTAACTATGAAAATTGAAAAAAAAATAATATAATATAAAAAACTAAACACAAAAGCCTTAAAATTGAACACAAAACTAAATATAGAAATTAAAAACTAGTAGTTTTGTCAAACAAGCCCTAAACTGCTTTCTCCATTTTCTCCTCTCTTCCGTCACCACATCTCCCCAGTCTCTTTCTCCTTCACCATTGACCACTATCTTCTTCACCACTGAACACCATAGCCAACCTTTCCAATCACCACAGCCACATGGCACTCTCACAGCAGACCACCATCATAATAATTGCTATCGTAGAAACCCCATTCCCCACCACGGCAATTGCTACCCACCGTACCTTCGCTAGTCCCCAACCCCTAGCTTATGGCCCTATGTCCACCACCAAATGGCAACACAAGTCCTACCCCTAACCAGCCATCACTAATTGCTACCCCTGACCCAAGCTCTAAACCCTAACTATACCTAAACAACCAATCACCACCCTAATTTAGCCATTTCAATCCCCATTATAGCAAACCCATATCTAGTAGTGGCTTTGAGTTAGTCTCTCCCTTCTCTCTCTACTCCCACCATGGCTCCCTATAGTAGCCACCAAATCCATTTAACCTCCAACTGGTAAGCATTTTGCCACATCTTTTTGTGTGATTTTCATGTAATTTAGGTGGTGAATTGGTGAGTTTCATTGGAGGTTTGATTGTTAATTACACTTGAAAAGTGTAATTACAAACTCCATAATTTGACCTTAATTCATGCATTAAGTTAATAAATTTAAGAGTTTTGTTACTTTTTATCACTTATTGAGTTTATTTTCTAAATTGCAAGAAAAATGATCAAATAATCGTAATTAGCAATGACGAAAGCAACTCAGATGATGGAAAGGATACTGTGGTCCGGACACCCCCAAGGTTGGTCCGGACTAGGTCAAGAGCCAAGCTAGAGAATCAAAGCAAAAAATAGAGAGGACACTATCCACGGGTGGTCCGGACCACTGCAGGTTAATTGGCACGGCTTCATCAGTCTTTAGGGTTTTTTACGTACCACTATATATACGAACATTGTACAACTGTATTGACACTTCTATACTACATTCTTTTCAGACTTTTTAGAAGATTTTTGAGTGTTTTATGATTGGAGAATGCTTTCGCGACTTGTCGGATTATTCGTAGTGAGTTCTATCAATTTTCATTGTTCGTCGTTTTGCGTTGGATTCGTTTTCGAAGTACAGTACTTTTAGTTATTGATTTAATAATACTGTCATTTAGATTCATTGATCTATTTACTTGTTCATTGTTATGAATCTTGGAATCATGCTAACGTAAATCTATTCTTCTTGATTCAACGAATCACGGAAAAGTGGGTTATTACAAACAATGTGATGTGCGTAGATCCTATGCATGTTTTGTGAAAACATATATGTAGGGATCTACACTTTTCAGATCTGATTTTGTTTGTTTCAAAAACGTAAATCCTTTACTATATTCACTGTAATCATTAGTAAGGGTTTTTGATTAAAACTTCGCATTGATATTTTTGAAATAAAAGAATTGGATTTGAACCCAAGTAATATCAAAGAACATCTTCCAATTTTATAATCCTAAACGAGAGTATAAAACTGAGTTTTTGAGAAATAATGAGTTTAAATGAAGATATCTTTCTAGTCTATTTGTTCCTTCACGTGAACCTTAGATTATGGTAGCACGCTCATCACCTTGCGAAGTAATTAACCCACTTGGAATTAAGAGTTGAATCAAGAATCTCATTTAATAGTTGAATTTTCATTTGAATTATCCCTATAGTTAATTAATTATTGCTTTAAATTTTTGAACGTATTTTCTTGTTTAGTTCATTCTTTGATTGAGTTATTTGTCGCTATTCATCATTTTTATTGAATTCAAAACATTTTCTGAATCCCTTTTTACTTTAATAATTGGTAGTGAATTATTTTTTATTTTCCAAAGCCTAGAAACTCAACATTCATCAAACATCAGAACCTCATTGAATTTAGGATTAGTAATTTTTTTTACAACCTAGAAACTAAACTTAGGTTCCCTGTGAATTTGAGCTCGGTCTCACCGAATTAAAACTATATCGCACACCCTTACACTTCGAGGTTAGTTTAGACGTAATATTGATACAGGACAGATTTGGAAGAGGATTAATAGTGCTGGAAACACTTAAAAATAGGACTGTTAGGGACAGTAAACAGTGGACGTGAATGGTGTTTGTATGTAGAAGAGGAAGGATTGGAGAAGGATAGGTCTAGGCATCACACCTAAGGCTCTTTAGCATCACACCAAAGAAAAGATTGCATCACACAATCAAAAGCTTAAAGCTACCTTTTTTTCATTCACTCGACATGCCTTGCCATAAGGCTTACAATCTTATTTATACTTGTTTCAACTTGACTCTAGAACTTCCCAAATTAAATGACCTTCAACTAATATTAAACTCCCATGTGACTCTACATTAATAACATAGAAGAACCAAGAGACTTCTAACCTAAGGAATCCAACCCATAAGACTCCTTTATTGATAACATGGGAGAACCAAAAGACTACATTAATAACATAGAGACCCAAAAGACTTCTAACCCCAAAAGACACGTAAGGAATCCAAGAGCCAGGTCTAGTTAATATCCCAAGTAGGCCCCACATCATCTAGCATATGCCAAATTAAGGCTTGGGCCGTAGAACCATCTAGTCCACGTCTTTTGTAGACTTTTATTGGGTGCTACCATTTTCCATCAAATATTTAGACGCGGTCAATTGTGATAATGGTTAGGCAATGGTTGACACTATTAGGTCTGAAAGCTAGATTGTTTATGGTGTGACCGAGAGGGTGATTGACAATTGAAATAGTGGTTTTTATAATTATGAATAAACATGCATGAGATTGAGGAGTGTGGTTGTTGGGGCGGCAAAGCATTGAGTTATGGTGGTGTTGGAAATAGGGTGATGGAACAAAGCTGTTGATATGTGTATGGGGCCTAGGTAATGATGGTTTGGCGTAAAGGGGTTGGGGTGTGGTATTGGCTGGTTGGGGTTTGGGCATGGATGGATGAATAGGTGTCACTGATTAATGTGTTTATACTAAGGGAGGCGCAAGAGGTGGTTTCAAACCAAGGGGCATCGGAACCCACAAGACCTCATGAGATCTACTTTTGTTTTGTGCATTCAGAAATGTTCAACATTATATTTCCAACAAAAACCTACTAAAACATGAAGAGCAAAAACCCTTGCCTTATGGGTACAAATTCCTTCAGATGTTCACTTTGGCAATCCTTTATGATAAACTAAAACACTAGTCCTCTATAACAACTCCACATTATGATGACATATGGATTTCCATTTAATATAAAGGCGGACATAAAGGATGGATTAAGGATTTTTTGGCCTTAATCTGTGTTGAGATGTCCAGTAATAGTGCATAAGCTGTTCTGATGGAAAAAAGGGCAAGAGGGTAAAAATGAAAACATTATTCTAAATATGTGAAAGCGGACAACCTTTCACATATACAACTTAGTAAACAAACAGGAAATTTCTCTAATCACAACAATATCTAGTTAGCTTTGTATATGTGAAAGATTACTGACTGAAATGCTAGGGAAACATACTCAAGATATCCACATGAAATTCAATGTTCCCTAAATCATGGCAATTACCTTAGCTATCCACATGCCAATTTTTCCCAATGGTTTGGAAATGATAACAAAAATTCCTTGCAGAAGTTTTGACTGTAAGTAATCCAATTTTTCAACAATTAGTAAGCCCTTCTGTCTCTCCGTTGCATAACCCCGCCTATAAAATAAAAGAAAATCACACGTGAACTGTAAACAACCTGCAATTGCATGATAGTTTAAGATGAGAGTACCAAAAAAAGTGGAAATATAACTTTACCAAATATCCCTAGCAGTTCCATATTATGAGATAGCATATAAGGCCATGATAGTTTAAGATAAGAGTACCAAAAAGGGAGGAAGCATTGATGTAACCAGTTTTTAACATTTGCATAGCTAAGCATCTATTTTTTTCACAGAAAACAATCCAAAATCTACAGTAATCTAATCTGATGTGCTTCCTTCACTGCAGCTATAAACTAGAATATACTTAATGATTTTTTCTTGTCAAAAAGGTCTACCAAAGTTTATCAGCAGATGCATAAATTGGTACAAAATATAACCAAAATTAACCTGAATATTATTGCATTGGACTCAGATGCTCTCTTCCAGTCTACATATATTGGCAAGGTTAGTAGATAATCGGTGTTTAATGCAGACGTCAGCATCAGATCCCTGGCTGACAGTTCTTCAAACTGAGCATTATAAAGAAGCTGCACAAAAGCACGCTGGAAACGAGTGGCAACTGCAACCCTACAAGCAGTTTTGCATGATCAGTTAGATCCAGCTAAAGCATGAAGCTGAAGTTTTGAACAACAACTGAATATGGTGCCGCATGAACAATGAATCAGAAATTTGTCCAAGCAGCGATAAGAACACATCATTAAGTGTATTTATTGTTCTCATCAAAACATTGTTGATTGCACTTGAAAAGTGCTATTACAAACTCCACTTTTGTATAACTTTTGATGCATTTAAGTAGTTTATTTTGAAGTTTTATTATTATTTTCTTAATTGCAGGGAAAAGGGCAAAATAAGTGAGATTAGCAGTGTTGAAAGTGGCTTCCGAGGAGGAAAAAATGGTCCAAAATTCAAGATAGTTGAAGTTGTGTGCAGCTGAAGTTCCAGCTCGACACCCTGTCAGTATTTTGATCATAACTTTTCACTCAAAACTCGGATTGACCTGATTCTTTTTGGGTTGGAAAGGAGACTCAAAGGGCTACAACTTTTGTGTTATAGCCGAAGCCTAAATCCATCATCTTCGAGGTCAAAAATGCATTGGAAGTTGAAGACAGCAAGCTGTCAGAAGCAAGACACAAATTGAAGAGGGAGAACACTGTGGTCCGGACCCCCCCACGGATGGTCCGGACCACAGAAGGTTTATTTGCGCGGATGAACTTTATTTTTAGGGTTTTTCATCTCCACTATAAATATGTAGCTTTGACGGCAGAAAAGAGGACTTTTCACCTACGCTTTTCTCTGTAGTTTTAGATTAGTTTTTCTTTGAAATAGAGTAGCTTTGAGAGATTTTTATGGTTCATGTAATGTTTTTACGGATTTACAAAGCCTTCGTAGTTTTCATTACAGCCGTAGTCGTTCAATATGTAGTTTCAGAGTTGCTTACCGTGTAAGTTGACTTTCGTTTCATTAATTTAATATATGATTTATTATTTTCTAGTGGTAGAACTGATGTTTATGCTTACGTTTATTGTTTTCATTTTGTTTAAAATCATGCTAGCGTAGAAACCTTAGTTCTTGATTCAACGAATCAAGAAAGGGTAGTTTACTCTGATCTATGAGATGTACGTAGACCCTTCGCAGAGTTGCGAAAGCTCATGCGTAGGGGTCTACAACTTTGAGACGTTTGCGTAGACCCTTCGCATGGTTTGCAAAAGCTCATGCGTAGGGATCTACACTTTTTAGAAACTAATTCAGTTCTTTCAAAAACTTTCGAAAACGAAAACCTTTGACTATATTCTCTGTAATCACTGGTAAAGGTTTTCGATTAAAATTTTCTTAATAATTTTGAAGAACTGAAAATTCAGATTTTGAATCTTAATTTGAATTAGTTTATTTCAGAAATATTCGAAAACGAAAACCTTTGACTATATTCTCTGTAATCACTGGTAAAGGTTTTCGATTAAAATTTTCTTAATAATTTTGGATAAACTAGAAGAATTGGATTTGAATTTGAATTCGAATAGGATTGTTTGAAAACCCTTCGAAAACAGAAGTTTTTGACTATATTCTCTGTAATCACTGGTAAAAGCTTTTGATTAAAACTTTCTCAATAATTTTCGAACAAATCCTAATTTAGGTTTTAACGCAAGTATTACAACTCATCCCATAGTGAAGACGTAAATTACCCGGAATTGATAGTTGGATCAAGGACTTCTTAAATTTATTTCTTCTTAATTGAATTCCCTTCGGTTGATTTAATTTAAGTAATTACATTATAGTTTTTATATTAGATTATTTTGAAGTGCATTTAAATTAGGAAAAATTCGTTTAGCTAATATTTTATTCCTTGAAATCAAAAATCAAAATTTTAAATTGCTGGAATTTTGGTAATAGGTTGTTAATTTGTTTTAGTTTACATGTTGAACTTGTAAAACCCTAGGAATTAGTTTTAATTAATTTTCAAACTTAGTTTACATTCAAATTTAGGATTTCCATTTTAACCTAAAAACTAAATAACGTAGGCTCCCTGTGAATTCGACCTCGAACTCACCGAGTTAAAACTAGACCGCACACCCTTACACTTGAGGGTTAATTTAGACGCACTTTCTAATAGCGGTCAATTGTTGCACTTGGGTATGTATCTGGATGTCAAAAAGTGTCCAAATTGTAGATACGCGTACGGGGATATGACAGATAAAAAAATATTACATCTTCAAGTATATGTAAAAACATAAGAGTTTAAGAATAAGACTTATCTAGAAAGCATAACTAAGATTATTGTGTATCTAAATAAAGATAAATAAATTAGTTTCCCGTTGACATAAATAAAAAATTAATTTTTACATGATAAATGAAAGAGAAAGTAAATAAATTATTTTTATTCTTTTGATATTTGACAAATCATTTTTATTTTTTAAAATAAGGATACCTCCATATTCACCTAGGAACACAAGAATACTTTTTCTTTGTGAATGGGTTGGTGAATTTTGCTCTTCAATGAATGCATTGGGCAAAACCTTCCGCAATGAAAGAAAGGAACAAACCTGGACTCATTAGAAGAATTTCTCTTGACATTTTTTGATGAAGAACCCAAAAGATATCTCAAGTCCAGACTAAAACTCAAAGCCATTGGCATGTCATGATCAATCTTGTCTTCTCTATATTCCTCCAAGCTCCCAATCCCCACTGCGCTTTTTACAGCCAAGTCAGATTCATTTCCATTGGCTACGATAGTTCCTTCTGAACAACCTAAACCATCGAGAGTAGTACTTTTCTTCTCCATGGAATGAGTAAGGTTATAATCAGATCGCATTTCCTCCAAAATGCTTTTGTGTTCAGCATGAAGAATGGAGTCCAAACACCTGCAATTACACAACATGTAAAGTGTATCTGATTGAGGAATTTACCTTTCAATAAAAGAAAAACAAAAATCTGATTGGGGAATTTGAAATGAAATAAACCCATAAACTCTACTTAACAAGCAAAAAGAATTGAAGGAGACAAAATGAAGATATTTGAAAAGTTTTCCAATATTTTCAACACAGATACGTTTTTTGCATCAATCTATTCATTTTCCTAGTGCCTGGGGAGTGGTTACCTATTTGAAAGGTTTAAAATTTTAGGCGTGTGACAATTGCGAGTTTTTGAGTGTAAAAAGCCCGTAAATTTTCGAATTGAGTCTTGTGTTGATCAAGTTGTTCGTTATTGTAAAGATTTAAATGGAAAATTGCCTTAAACCAAGACCAGCATTTGAGCAGGGTTCAAGCTACTTGTGGGTTTTCTGACATATTTTGTTTTAATCCTATTTTCATATTGGGAACGGATATGAATATCTAGTATTTTGCCAGAGCTAGTACAACACTTTTGAAAACGAAGAAACATATGTGCAAGAGGCAATAAAAAGTATGAAACCAAGAACATCAATCAATTGTTGCTCCAAGGTTTGAAGAATCAAGAATGGCTCTAGAAGTTGCCGTTCAGGTTCAAGAATAGGATCAATCACACAGGAGAAAAGATTCATTACGGGTTCTAGCAAGTAAGAGTTACTTCGATTAGGATGGGTATTAAGTTAAGTCATATTCAGTAAATTCTTGTAATTTTCAATTTTATCGTGGATTGATTTTCATGAATAGTTGCCTTAGACTCGAGATTTTTTTCTAAAAAGTGGTTTTTAGGATTTCCCTTATTAAATCCTCTGCCTAATTTACTTTTGCTTGTGTGTTTGTTTTTGAGAATTTATCCATATTAGGTTTTTCACTATTCAATTATTTTCCATCCAACTTACAATTTTGAGCAGTGATGCCCTCAGTTTTTCATGCATTGCAAATGATATTATCCTTGGGACATGGGTAAAATCAATTTTTTCCCTGCTATCAAACGTATTCAGACTCTTACATGAAAGAGAGCGCCCCACTTTATTGAAAAAAAATGATAACAGGAAATGCAATAACAACCTTCGTCTGTGTGGGAACCAACCCCTCAAGTAATTACACATTTATTATAGGTTTTTAAGGAACCTCCCAGAACGACAAATTGAAACGGGTGGACGGGTATTCGGAGTTCAGAATTGCCTGAATATAAAAATAGTCCTTCGCTCTGCCTAAATACACATAAATAATCAAAACGAATACCTTCAATGAAATAACGCCAAAATATTACCGAAACCCCATCAAGAATTGTTATCACTAGGAACTTACGAAGACAGAAGAAGAAATTGATCGATCTCTTCTCGTGAGTCAAACATCAGTACAATCGCATCCAAAAACTCTGACTTAGATAAGGCTATATATCGTTGTCTGGGCACTTGAATTCCAGAAATCCCGTCACCGCCTCCTTCTGGGGGAACACCAGGCTCGAGGTCCTCGTGTGTCGTTCTAACCTCTCCGGTGACGAACGCATGCTTGTCGTTCTTCGGCTTCAATTGGGACTGGAGATTCCGAGACTCAATCGCTATAGCTTGAATTCTGAAAAAGCAATGAGGAACTTTGAGACGGGCACTAGTATTTAGGCAGCCCCGAGGGAGAGAGTAATTGGATGACGACGACGAGGGAGCGCTGACGCAGGTGGAAATTTTCCAAGAAAAAAACATCAGAACCGCTAATTGAGAGATGAGATAAGGAGCAGGCTTCACAATACTGCTTCCACAAATTTGAATTGGAAAGCAGAAGATTCCAGTGATGCTGGCTGAAAAGCAACGAACAGTAACTAGGGACCTCTGATTAACGCCCGAATCCGGATTTAGACTTTGGTTGTCAGATCCCGACCCGACACCCAACCAGACAGGTCCGTGAGGCGGCTTACTCATCCGCCGTTGGACAACATTTGTGTTTCCTATTTTTTGGTTTACGTTTATAAGTTTTTAAAAATTGATAATAAAATATTTGTTAAATTTATTTTTACTTTTTATTTCTAAAAAGTAAAAACTTAAATAAAAAATGTGAAAAATTTTATTTTCAAACTCTTTTTTATTATAAATATTTTGTTAATTTTAATGTTTTGTTATTTTTGTTGTATTAATAATTAATTAAGTTAATATGAAATATATTTTATTAAATTCAATTAATATTCTAAAAAGTATAAAATTAAATACTCCATTAAAATAAAAATTAATTATTGTAAACATAATTACATTTTCAAATGCAAATTTAGTTTTTATTTTAGAAAAAATTTATAATAGAAAATATAGATAATTAAATGTAAATAGAGAAAAGATTGCATTATTAAATAGTCTCTCAGAATGCGACTCACCTGTTTTGCAACCTGAGCCGTTGTCTTATTGTACTAAACAAGTACTTAAATTATATATACATCGAAAAGGGATGGGTGCTCGGTTCAAGTGTTATTTCAGGAGAATTTGAGCACATCTTATCATACAATACAGGGCATCCAATATCTTACACATAGGACTTTTAATTGTTACTTAATATGTAAATAAGTTGCATGTATTTTATTTTATTTTATTTTAAAAAAATGCTCACCATGATTCCTCAAGCAGGAATGATGTCCCCCCATTATTTTGTAAAATATTAAAAAAGCTATTATATAAGAATAGTGATATTCCGCTAAATCCTGTACTAAAACTTTTAATCTTAAGCCATCAATATAATCTTTCTTTCTCAGGCATTCTCAAACTTACACTCTTCTCTCAATTTTCTTGCGATCTTAATTTTGTATGTGATCAACAATTTAATTCTTTGCATTTGTGCCTGGTAGGGGCATACTAGTGGTATACTTGCGAAGCGCCACACGTAGTATTGTTTTGGGGCGCGTTTTAATGCTATCTTGTAACAATTGATATCAGAAGTACAATGCAACTAGTGGTGCTACTGTGATTGATTTTCTTTAATAAGTAATTGGGTGACAACAATCATCTTGGTCTTGTTTACTCACTAGCAAACTAAATGGGGATTCATGGTCAGTGAATTATGGCATTGGAGGACCATTTGCAAAGGTTTGCAAATATGATAGCAAAATAATAAGAGATGATTCATGTGTTAACAGGGGTGATGATTACACAAACAACAGTGGTAGCGACTGTGGTTAAGGTGCCCTACATTCAAATTCTTAAGTCCTTTGGCTATAAGGGCTTAAAGGATTAACAATGTAACATTAACACGTGTGCAGAGTCTAAAAGGGAGCTCAAGGTGTAGCTCTTCCCTAAACTTAGAGTTATTTGAATCTTTACCCATCAACGCAACACTCTTCTGTTCATTCTCAGGTATTCTCAAGCTTGCACTCTTATCTCCTCAACTCCTCTTACAATCTCAACTATGAGTATCATCAACAGTTTAGTCCTTTGCAATTATACTTAGTATAGGTATGATGCTGGTGTGTTTGGTGAGCTTGCCTCAACGAGCCTTGCCAATGTGCTATACATGATGTTGCTTAGGGAATGTTCTAGCCCTCAAATGACGCCTTGTAACATAGGGTTATGACATAAAAATATAATTTATATATATATGTATATTTATTAATTATACATCAATATCATATATACAAGAGAATAAATTTATTAATTCAATATATAATTCAACATATAAAATATGACGAAATAAGATATATATGAGTAAATTAGTAAATACATCACATGATGTCCTTTTCCTGTACGTATCTTTTCATATCTCATATATAGTGGCAATCCACCTTTATTGTTTTGTCCACCCTCCTTACGTAAATCTAATGTTGTCTTAATATTTTTAAAACTATTGTATAGAATAAGATGACAGAAGAGAAAAGATAAAGAGAACGAGTTTAAGAGGAAAAGGTCAGTGGTTGAGGCAACAAAAAATAAGATGTAAGAGAGAAATTGTTAAGCACAATGTAAAGAAAAAAGGAAGAGGAAAAAGTAGCTTCTTATTCGTAATTCGATTAATCATCTATCTTTCTCACCATTGTATACAGTATTATCTTAGATTGTTAAAATATAAGCTTGTAACAATTAATTCTTATAAATTTGTTTTAGAAATTGGAAAGGGAAGCTATTTCGTACTTTCTTCTATCTAATATTAACGATTCGCTAATTTAGTCTAGCTTGGATTTATTATTATGTTAGGTGTATAATAAGGCTCATGCATGCTAAGTATTAGACGATTGGTTTTTTGTGGACGATTTAGTGAGTTTTTTTATTAATAAGAGTTATTTTATCAATTTTTGTTGCAACATTTTTAGAGTTAATTATTTTATTTAAATGTTTTATTAAACTAAATTATTTATAATAAAATATAATTAAATTAATTATCTAATTTAATTTAATATGTAATATATTTTTATTATTTTATTTTTAATAAATAACTTAATTAATTAATTTAATTGATATAAAGTATAAATTATTTTGAATAAATAAAAAAATAAATTAATTAATTCAATTTAATAATTAATTTAATTAATTTAATATGAAATATATTTTATCCAATTATTTTTAATAAATATCACAGTTAAATTATTAATTTTTTATGAAATATATTTTATTAAGTTGTTTTTAACGAATAATAATCAAAATAAATTTTAATAAAATTCTTAACTTATTAATTTAATTAATTAGTTAAATAAATAAATTAAATTAATTTAAAATATATTTTATTAAATTCAATTATTTTTCTTAAAAACTAATAAAATTAAATATTTTATAAAAATAAAAAATTAATAATTATAAACAAAATTACATATTCAAATGCTTATTCAATTTTCATTTAAAAAAAAATAAAAAACAAAAAGCATAAACAAATAAATAAAAACATACAAATAACAGGATTACCTAATGGTATCTAAATATCTCAACCCGGAGGCTAACATTAATTTTTATGTTCAACAAGTTCGTTAAATTAAAATCTAACCATTCAAACACAAATATTTTTTAAATTAAAAATTTATAAATATATTTAAACCATTAAATTAAAATCTTAACAGTCCAGATTCAACCAATGTTGACATCACTCCCCCCCCCCTTCTCCCCTCAAAAAAGGCAGCAACGAACAAGCAAACAAAAGGTTTAATGGATTTGTGTCGACAAGGTGTGATAAATGAATTTGCATATTAATCTCACTTTTTCTCCACCCCAAATATGACAGTACACGAATCATATAATGGTAGAACTAAGCAACAGGTGAAGCTGTGATCCAATCTGACCAAACCAGTAGGGCACTGGTATTCAAGTACAATCTTGAGGAATTCTTAGAACTTTTATTACACCCACATTGATACCTAAAAAAAATCAGATTGGAATATACATCCACCATGAAGATTGTTTTTTAAAAGCAAGATCCCTAATAATCAATAGTCATCGCCTCTTGATATCACCTCTTTGCAAGTTGGCCGGAGTAGGATGGTATGCTCAAACTGAGACACGTAGCTGCCCTTGATGTCACAAAGAGGGGGATAAGGCTGCATAAAATATACGAATAAAAAGCTCTCCATTAGTTTCAACTCAACTCGAGAAAATGAAATAGCGAACCGTCCACATTTAAGGAGTAAGTCAAATTGCTCACAAAGAAGTTCGCCAACTTATAGGCACGTATTTAACATTGTCTCACATTAGGTCCTAATTTATGAGAAACGAGACAAAAAAGAAAGCAACGGAAAACTGAAACCAAATAAGTCTTGCTTAAAAAAAAATGGACTCATCAACGTAAATCAAACTAATTTAATACCCCCTCCTCGTGTGCAACCCCAACTCACACATGAAACAAATAGAGAAACAAAATGAACCAAACATAGTTCCCCGATACAATACTTAAAAGATTAGTTTCCCAACACAAATAAGAATAAAGTATACAAGAACAAATACGAGAACAAATACTAATAATGAGACTCAACTTTAGTCAAGGATCTCTTGAAACTAGAGATCAAATAACACGTTAAGTTACCAATTGTCCCCTAAAACTTAAACTATTTTAAAGTCAAACTATTAGGAAGTCCAACAATATATATCAAACTAATTTAAGTGTAAATTATATCGACCTCCCTTTAACATTTGGGTAATTACACTTAGCACCCATAACATTTTAAAGTTACACTTGCCTCCCTTATTTTAAAAACATTGACCCCTTCCGATAAAATCAATCACTAAAACTTAACATAAAATGTTAAAATAATTAAAATTTTAAGTGTATTTCCTATTTTATCCATCTTTATCATATTTTCGTCAATTTTTTTAACAAAAATCCTCAAATAAAAGTAATTTGAGATACCAACTAAAACAAAGACTTCTAGACATAGGGTGCGTTTGGAGTGACAAAAAGTGAGATAATTTGAGATAAATTGTAGGTTCATAATTTGTATAGTGAGATAAAAAGTGAATAATTTTTAGAGGTTTTCAAAGTTCTTTTTTTTTTTTTAGTCTTTTAGAGTTTTTTACCGCACCAAACGCACCCATAGTCATAACTTATCTCCACTATGTTGTCAAACTGAAAGTACTAGGGCACCCAATGTTGAGATCACACATCAAAAGTATAATAATACCATTCCACTGAGAAAAATGACAGGAGACAACAGGGGGCACATAATAAAGTTCTCATCAAGGTGGTACATTTGGAAAACGCGTAAGATTGGTTGAGAGATACCTGAACAATACCAACATCACACAAATTTTTTAGTGCCATTAGATACTTGGTCTCCCCAAGGCGGTCTAGATAACGTCTACAAAAGGCTAATGTGGAGAAGTTCTTGTTGATTGTTGCCAATAGTTGTTTTGCTCTGGGCAACCGCAATGGAATATGACCAACATCAAAATTCTTCATGTAATGGCTGCACTCCAGATCTTCTCTGACATATCCCTTCCCTGTGGACAATAGTTAATGATTATCGAAATTATAAATCACCATGTGAATCCATACTATTCTTAAAACGAAATCATCCTCCCATGAAAAAAAAAAAAAAAAAAAAAAAACCTGTAGTTGCAAAAGTTTCTATTGCATAAAATTCTCCCTCTTCCATTTTTGTCTGTTCTCCTCCTTTCACTATGGGAACAGATTTTCCAGCATGGATTTGATAAGGCCCAATGCTATGTCCATTCAAGTTTCTGACACTTTTAACTGCCAAAACCATGTACAGATTAATGGTATCAAATTGCATGCAAATCAAAGACCAAGAAAATCATGAACAAAGAGTTCATAATCTTGGTAAAAGATAAGCATCTTAAAAACGGTACAAGAGTATTATACTCAGAAAATGTGCAGGAAATAAGGAACAAAGCACTACAAAAGGTAATGGTGGTGACCTGTCTTCAGCTTTCTCCAAAAGAATTGACAATGTTTCAATTTGCGTGAGAAAGAAAACTGGTTCATATTTTGGTTAACAAGTCATAATGAATACTCAACCAATGCTAAACAAAGTCTCAAATTGTCAAACAGCCAAGGTCTAAAAAGTGTCAACCTGTCGAGCAATCTAGATCCAAATCATTGCATAACCAGATGCTACATATTACGATAAAAATTCTTTGATATCCAGGAATACAAGTTTGACAGGTCAATAGATCATTGAATCACAATATCAAATCAACTCTAGACGATATTGATAAAATGAAAAAAACCAACCCTAGATAATGATAAATATTTAAGCTCAAATAGCTTTGATATATAAGAAACAGTAGTGCACGTGTTATAGTGACTAAAGTTTACAATATCATTATAATAACATCCATATGACAATAGGAAGAAAGCAAAGACAAAACCAGCAGACTTGCATACTTGAAATCATTAGCAACAGAAAATTATTTTTATTTTTATAGTCGAACACAGAAATTGATTCTCAAATATATATATTATTGAAACCGTAAATCAATTAAAAGAAAAAATGGGTTAACAGGTCCAGCCCTACCCATTTAAATCCAGCCATATTTGACACATTTAGCAGCTGGGTCAAATTCAGGTTGACAACGCATTTCAACCAGCTCATTTGACAGGCCTACTTGCAAATGAGCTGAAGAAGCAAGAGCACTTGCCAATGCATCGTTTGTGGAAAGCCTTCCATCCAAATTGGCCGCAGTAATACGCAGTCTAAGAGTACAAATCATAAAATTTGTAATTGAAATTTAGTCACTGCCTCAACTTAGGTAAAAAGATTATACCTTGGAACACTTTTCCATTAATCTCAACCTCATAAGACTCCATGACCTCTTGAATTGCAGCACCAACATCACATAAGCGAACATCAATTCCAGATTCCTAGATAACAAACAACAAAGTATCAGAACTGATAACTATTAATGTAGGGTTCCTATGGAATCTACTAATTCCAGATTCTAGATTACAACCTTTATACCAGTATTGGTAGCTTCACGTGATGCCTGAAGCAATGAGTCAAACATAGGGTTAAAAGCAACTGTAAATGCACAGTCAACTATATGCCCTGCCACCAAATACAAGACACTATGTAGAGGATTTAAACCACCAACAAAATATAGTGGCAAAACATATTAAGGAAGTGGGACAAAATCGGCTGTGTACTGTTACCATCAACATGAGTTCCAAAATCTAATTTCATCACATCATCATACTGAAGTGTAGTCTTATCTCCAGAGTTTGGGGTCCAATGAGCTGCAACCCTGGCAATGAGAAAGATTCATAAATAGAGATAAAAAAAAATATACATGTATAGCAGAAAGAACATGGTGCCAAAAAGGATTTTCAAACCACTTGTCAAATTTGTACCAGTTCAAAGAGCATCCAGTGGGGAAAGCAATACCCGCTTGCAGACCGTTCTCTGAAATCAACTTACGAACGGTATTCTCCAAGGTCTCACAGAGGTCAGTCATTAACATTCCAGGCCTCAGAATACCTCTAATGTATTTCCGAACCTGATCAAAACAAAGCACAAAGCAAATGCAGAGACTAACAAATGGAAACTTTAAGTTTATCTATAACAGCAGATAGAGCAAGCGCACGCAAAACGGGTTGACGAACTGAATTATGGCATGTAAGGCTCATTGCCAACCTGACGATGAACTTCTGCTGCTTGACGAACTGAATTATAAACGGGTTTTTCCAGGCGCTCTATTTCCCTCTTCTCCTCAGACGTGGTTCTCCACAGGTTACTGATACAAAATCACAAATTATGAAATCCAGAATATCTAGATTGAAAGAGTCATAAAAAAAGACAACCCAGAAGTAATCTAGAAGAATGTAAAATTAACTGTACATAAGGTCCTTCCACCACCTTGGTTGTCCATGCTTCTCACTACAGGCTATGCCTAGCACACACCACTTCTCTCTAAAGTCTATACCTTTTCAAAGAGAATATCCAGTGCCACCTGTGCAACAGAGCTTCGTTAAATATCCTTATTCTTCTTATTCCCACCTCTCATTCCTTTATTAGTTGGCAAACTGTGTCCTCTAAACCAGGTGAAATTTAGCAACATCTTCCTCGCAGCCCCATAAGGAGTCCCTCTACACCTTCTCCATTCTAACTACCACCTTTTTTGGGATAAGGACATAGAGACATATAATAGGTTGGCAGCTTGCCAATGTGCTTTTGATTAAAGTGACCCTGGCTTCCTAGGGAATAATAGTTCTTTTTCCACCATGCGAGCCTCTTGTAAAAATTGTGCACACTCCACCCCTTACTAAACATGCTTTATGCCTCGCACCCAATAGCATCTCTAGGTAAGAAACTGAGAGTGAATTAGGAGTACAACCCCAAATTGCACCCCTACTGGAATCAGCACTGACTTTCCCAAATTGATATGCATAAGCCTCAAAGCACAGTAAGACACCTCAAATGTCCCACTGAAGCAAGTCTACCCCACAGAAAACAATAGTGTCATCCATAAACAACAAATGAGAAACAATTACCCTCTACAAGTGTCTGCCGCCAACCTCAAAACTGCCCTCCAAAAATTCGCTCGACTCCATCCTCTTCAACATTCTATTAAACACCTCCATAACCAAGATGAATGGGAAGGGAGAAATTGGGTCCCACAGAAAACAATAGTGACAAAATCCATTTCCTCTATCTTTATCCCCAAAACCAGAATCTAAAGAAGAAATCCTCAGTCCTTTTCCATGTCAAGCTCACAAATGACTCTTGGTGTCCCACTTATAATTCTCTCATCCACCACTTCATTGGCGATCTATATTGTGGCCAAGATTTGCCAGCCCTTAACAAAAGCTTTTTGCATCCTAGAAAGGAGACTACCCGCCACTTTCTTCAACCTTAAAGCCAACACCTTAGCTAGAAGCTTGCATAAACCTCTCACCAAACTGATTGGTTTGAAGTCTTTTATCTCACAAGCTCCTGCTTTCCTCAAGATCAATATAAGGAATGTTGAGTTTATATGTTCTAGTCATATAGAATTCCGAGAACACCCGCAAGATCTCACACTTGATCTCGACCAGCAATGCATAAAAAAAGCCATGGTCATACCATCCGGCCCTAGTGTTTTGTCCCCCTCCATCTCTCTTTGAGTTGCCCAAATTTCCCCTTCTAAAAATTCCTCTTGCAAGCTCCAACCCCTCCATCTCCACAGATATATATGGAAGCGCCATGTCATCAATCCAAGGCCTCCATTCTACCTCCTCCTTGAAAAGGTTGTTGATAGAAACCTGTAATGCCCTCCTTAACTTCTCTTTCCTCCTCCAAAATCCTCCCCAGTGTCTATCTGTTCATGAATTTTCCCTCGCATTGCCATCCTATGAAAATGTTTAGGACTCCTATTCCCTTTCTTCACCCAAAGCATCCTAGATTTTTGTCTCTGACTTACCCCTCTCTCTCGGTGATCTTTCCATATTCCTCTTTCAATCCCCCTCTTCTTTGGGCTTCCTCCTCTGATAGTCTATTCCCGATTCCCTTTCTTTCGAATTATGATATTCTATCCGCAACCCTATCGTTATTAGCTTCTATGCTTCCAAATTAGAGGGGTGTGGTCTATTAATATCCGACTCAATTCTGCCATGGACCATGCAAGACATCTCTTGAGATATTCCTTTCTACATGAGTAACAATCCCATTAGAATGAAAACCCCTTGGTGCAAAAAATGCAGAGAGAGTAATGATTTAAATGAATTAAGTTTCCCTAGTTCAGTCCTAGGTTAAGAAACACATACCTTTGATCTATTTTCAGAAAGTAAACCCACATCATATTCAGGTCACTCAATAATTTTCAGTGGCATGAAATGAGGAATTTGGATCAATATTACCAAAATGAGCAGTAGATTTTTGTCTTGTTCAAAAGATTTCCAGAATAGACTAATTCCAACTCGATTCTGATGCCGACTCAACGATGGTTGTTTTTGCACATGAACTTGATTCCTTGAGAACTTACCCAAAAAACACTTGATTCTGAGAAACTCTACTACAATTAATGGTTAACTTCAAATATAACAAGTACTTGGAATTGAAAACTAAAATATTTGCTATACCGTTAAGCATGATCATTCATAACATAGAAGTAACACTTGGAAAAGGTGGACAATTTGTTAAAGCAGCGGGTGCTATAATGGAACTAAGGGGGAAATTGGCCACATTAAAATTGTAGTTACCATTGTAAAGGGTATCTGGTCATTTAATGACAATTCTTGGCCAGAAAGTACTACATGATGTAGATATCAAATGTCTGTTAAATTTAACAAACACCATCCATTTGTCACCTCGGTCCAAAAGTTAAGGGGGTTGTGTTCATTTTTTAACTATAGGGGGCATCATAGTTAGAATTGTATGATTCCTAATTAGATTCGATATGCTACGTAATCGATTAGTCTTACCTCCAAATCGAATAGAGTGATGAATCGTAATAAATCAAATTGAATCTATCCTATTTATAAAGAATCTTACTATTTTTACGATTCAGGAAGTGACCCAAATCTAGATCAGGTCATCAAGACCCAACTTGCAAAATCTATTTTTTAATTAATTTTAAAAAAAAAGTAAAGTTAGAGAGGCTTGTAACCACAAATTCTGCAATACTTGCATATCATCTTCACATAAATTATTTTGAACTTTTAGTACACTATATTTTCTAAAAACTTCATAAACGATTAAAACATTACCTTTTTAAATCTTCGTAAATGCAAGATTTAGACCCACATTTCTAGCCATATATGGGCGAACCCTACAAGGAGGACAGGCTCCCTCAAACTTTCAAAATTTACTTTAATGTAGCTAAAGTTAGCCCGTATAGTTTTATATTATTAAAAATTTGCTCCCTAAATTTTTATGCTTTTCAATAAAGTCTTTAAATAAATATCATCTTTGCCCATGCTAGACAAGATTTTTGCATTCGTCGTTGTAGCCATAAGCGTAGCTCCTTTCCATGTAGACATTGCGAATGTTCATTATTCAATATCTTATATATTTTTAATATATAACAATATTTTTCTATCATTTTCTGATTTTATACTGAATCTTACAATTCATGATTCGTTATAATTGACAATTCTCAAATCTAAAATTTCGATTCACATTACAATTCTCAATTTGAAAACAATAACAAGGGGTCGTGTTTTTTGTTACATCACAAGGCTTAAAATATAATTACCCTTTTTAAATTTACGATTATAATTTTTTAAAATATTTTCATATTTTTTGTGCTGTTTTCGGATTTCCTATGCTAATCAAAAATACAACTGAAACAAAAATTTGATCGCATAAAAAATTATAGTTCATAGAACACAAATGCAACGCAAGTAATTTTTAGTACACTTATATACTCACACGTCTTTGTATTGTTGAATTTCCCCTTCAGGAAACTCCCTGGAGGGAAAAAGTTCAATAACAGGAATAGATGGTGGATCAGTTTGCTCTGCCAGTTTTTTCTTCTTCCTGAGAATGAGAGAAGACACTTTAGTCATACTCCTGTTCCAACATGTTCAGCTATGGAAAAGATGAAAAAAGTACAAGTCCTCACTTGCTTTTACTTTTCTTCTTCTTTTTTGCAGCTTCTGGCAAAACAGTTGTCAAACACATATAAGTGCACATATCAGAAACACAAAGTTTTACTCTATTCAAGTAAACCATACATACATCACAGCAGGAATAAATGTTAAGAGAAAGTTTTGTACTTTATTTTCCTTGTTATTTTCATTTATCAATTGCTAAACTCAACTGCATAGAACTTTGCTGATTTACCCATTACCAATTTTTTTTTTTTTGGAGAAAGTACAATATATTCAAAAAAATAAAAAAAAAAGACAAGACACGTAACTAGAATGCAAATTATTTCTACCAACCATACAGGCTAAAGAAATGTAATGCTAGTGATAATATGAAACAAAATATGCCTGTCTGTAATGAGACATGGATAGTAAAACTAATTCCATAAGATCTGGATATACCTACTAAACATGGAATTTCAACACAGCAAAATTTGAATGTGGACCTCATCACAATCAAAATTTGTAACCTACAAGTACTTAGGATTTCATCTTCTGTGTTAAGAGGAATACTTTTTGGGCACTAATTGTTATTATTAGATTGTTGTACTTCCTAGAAATGAAAAAATAAATCAGTAAAGCAATTTATGTAAGAAAGACATTCTTGGTGATGCAGACCCTACGAATGTCATGATTGACAAAGTGGAAAAGTTTGGAAATTGGTTAGTTTTAAAATGGGACCCCCCACAAACTTTCTTAATCCCATTTTGGTCTTAGTAGCTGTGTTACACGGACTCATCATTTTGGGCAAGAGTATCCATGTCGACACAACACAACATGACACGACTCGACTTTGGGGGCCAATACCGGATTTGCGTCTGACGCAGAGTCTGTATTTTGCATATGGCTCATATCGCTATGCTGGAAGTCTGGAAAAAAGGTTGGTTTGTTATTCTGCCATTGTTGAGCAGAGTGACGCTTGGAAGACGAAGATAGAGACTCTTCTTTCAAACGGGGGAGACAAAGATAGAGACTCTTCAATTTACAACTATCTGATGTTTTAATTTAAAACCCATAATGACACATCTTTTTCTTATCGTCATACAATTTTTTTTTTTGGATGGCTTCAAACTTTTATCTTCTGTGTATGTGTATTACATATAAGTTACATGTCCCAAGCAAATAAATTTATTACACATTAATAAGAAATCCCCATGTGAACTTTTGCTCTTCCACTTTTGTATTAAATATATAGAGAGAGAGAGTCACTAGATTAGACCAAACTAGCCTAAATGATTATAACTATTTTAATAATTTTTTATTAAAAAAAACTCATCCTAATTTCATGTAGCGCATGCTTTTATAATTTATGGTTCATATATAATACATTCAAGTTGTATAAATGATTTAATAATTATGATTTAAACAATAAAAATTAATTTTCATGTAATATTCTTTGTGTGTTGTATCTCCGTACCTGTATCCACAATTTGGACACATTTTTAGTCAAGTCCCCATCTCCCAAAATATGAATAATATGCAAATCTAATATCCCGATCTGTACCCAAGTTCGACACCCGCACTTGAGTCCAGGCAATATAGCTTAGCAGAGTCTTCATTTATGTTGTTTTTAGATTTGTAAAGCTCTAGCCAATTTACTACATGACTTGCTAAGTTTTATAAGCAAAGGATATGCTGGTAATTTCAACATTACTTAAGCTGAATGGGTTGCCCAAGGGCATTCCATGGATTGTGTTCTGTGTTTGGTTCATGTAATGAACTAATACTAAAAGCAAGCAATTATACGCAAGTCTTGAAAATTTGAGTTTTGAACCCTATTCACTACTTGAACAGCGTCAATGACAGCATTAGCATTTCTCACATTAGCAATGGCCACAAAAACCTAACAGTGTCGATGACAGCATTAGCATTTCTCACATCAGCAATGGCCACAAAAACCTTACTTCCCTTCAATTGATCAGTTAATTTCATTTCTCATGATCCGTGAATAGTCCAGTTTCCATTGCAAGAAAAGCTTGAGAAAAACATTACCAACCAACCAAACTAAGCCTTTTCCCACTAGGTGGGGTCGGCTATATGAATTTGACGACGCCAATCAAATCTGTTTAGGGCCATGTCCTCCGTTAAATTCAGGTAGGTAAGGTTATGTCTAATAGTTTCTTTTCAACTTCTCTTCGGTCTTTCTCTTCCTCTCCTACTCCTAGCAATCTCCATACTTTCACACCTTCTAACAGGTGCCTCCGTTGGACGCCTTCTAACATGGCCAAGCCATTTTAATCGATTTTGTCATTAAAGAAAAAAAACATTAAAGAAAAAAAAAATGAAGGGAAAAAGGAACTAAGATGACACATTCAATCTCAAAGATTTTGTCATTAAAGTGGATTCAGACCAAGGTTTATAAAGAATGGTGAGAGAAGTTTTACAACGTATAGTGACTAGGGTCTAGTCCTCTTAGTTGTACAGATAATGGAGTGAAACAAAATGCCCTGCTATGTTAACAGCCTTAACAATAAGTCAAGGGAAACAGCAAAAAGACAAGTTCTTGACAATTTGAGGACAAGATGAAATTTTTTGACAGATTGTTTTTGTATGTGCAAGGGCCTATGAAAGTATGAATCAACTTTTGTTGCATTCTCCTCTTGCCAGCGGGTGCAGACCATGATCTTCTTGGTCTTTGGTGTAAAATGGGTGATGCCTACATCATTTAGGAAACTTTTTTTTTCTTGGAGCAGATATTGCCCAAGCAGACTGAAGACAGGACAACTCCATTATGTGTGATGTGGTGCCCATGGAGGTAGCATAATCATCAATCATTTGAAGAATTGAATGACAGTATATAGTTTGGAAGGTAAGGTGTTGGATGCCTTATATATTTGGCTAAAGGAGGCTATTCCACTTTTCTGAATTGCTTTGCTCTGTTATGGAGGGAATTTCGCTTTTTTTTTCTTTTTTTTTTTTAATTGGTGTTACTGAGGGAATTCATATCTTCATGTTGATGTAAAAATGAATCAACTCATGTCGTTAGAAGCTTTAAAATTCACTTGCTCAATTTTTCTTAACATTTGAAACAAGTTTTCTAGTAAAATAATTACCTCAAAAAAAAAAAAAAAAAGTTTTCTAGTAAAGCATTATGTGAAGGCACCAAATGTAGAACTTTATGAAATAATCAGTATCATGAATGTTCCCATTGGCAATTAGTAGTAATCATAGCCAAGAGTAGGAAAAAATATTGAAACAACACAATTGCTATCTTTTGAAAGAAGGACCTGGTGACTCATCTAACTCCAGACTATCAACTTTTCCCTCGACTTCTTGTTGCAATGTAGAAGAGAGATTATTAGCTTCTTCCTTGCCACCCAAAAGCTTTGGAATTCCATCTTGTTCGATAGAAACTTCTGCATTCATGGTTTCATTTGCCATCTGCATAGCCTACCTGAGCAACACACATGCATAAAATTCACAGCATTCACAGCATGTAGGACCAGCTAGTGATACATTTGGACAAAACAAAATATGCTAGTAAATAAAATAATACAATAAAATATGGAATTAAAATCAACATCATACTAAAGTCCTATTCCCCTAAGTTTCATGCACAACTCTTTTATATGAGTTTATAAATACCTACAAAAAGGGTGACCATAAATATCAGTTTGAAGTTTTAGTACAATGCATGCATGTCATCCTCGTAGTCTAACCAGCACGAATGTTGATTTGAGACACCGAAACAACACGGATGTGCTGACTTGGCAATTTTGTTCCTACATGCTACGTGTCAAATTTCAAGACTCTCGCCCATTTCATGGCACGCGAGCCAAAACTTGAAAAATTACTCAGCATTTGGTTAAACTTCATAATTGAGTTTTGTAATAATCAAGAATTGGAAATCTGCCCCATTTGCTCCTATGCATACTAAGTTACTAAACAATGCTACTAGTGCTGCTAAAATAACAATTTAATCTGAGAGCGAAAACTAGTTGAATCCTCTAAAAATTGTATAAAAATCATTATGTTGATTATATATTTCCATCTTTAAAAACCCAAACCCATACATCATGTTTTTGTTTGGTAGTCTGTTAATTTATGAAAGGAATCCCCAAACCCATACATCATGTTTTTGTTTGGTAGTCTGTTAACTTATGAAAGGAATCTAATTTAGGATTTCCAAATAATGTAAATAACATTGGATCCGTTAAGCAGTCCCATGAAACATTTGGAACCATACTCCAGTAATTGTGCTGGACAATTGTGTGCAAGAGCCAACAATTCATTGAAACATGGATAATCAACTGCAGCTGAAACAATGTATCAGTATACCTATCTCTGAAAATAGACCTAGATTATTTATTATCTACAGTGGCGTCTAATCGAACACCTGGTGACTTCACAACCAGTTGCTATCCATAATAACCAGACTCGTCTATTTACCAGATTTAAGAACAACCCATCGTATTAAAATATCCTAGAAAATCACACACATAATGCACCGTGTGCCTTGTAATGTATTGTCTAAGCAATCACAACCTTTTTGCGTCGGATCAGTAATGATTGAACTTTCGCTCCAACCCTAACATTATGCACACTAGAAAGCTGGAATTGAATCTCTTTCTACCAGAAGTTCACAGAGTCTAATTCAATATAGACCCAACATACACGGATGTAAAGAGCATAATCACCTTATTCACAACAAATCAAACTGGAAGAGGCTAATTCATACAGAAAGAGGACTTGCCTTTGAGAGACAAAACTTCAGATCGGAAGTTTTTTGAAAAAGAAATGTCAAATGGGTTATAGAGAGAGAAGGGCGAAAGAGGCAGAAGTTTCAGAGAGTGATTGATGGGTTGTATTTGCAGAGAAAGATGCCCGAAGAGATGGCCTCCGAAGAAGAAATGGCCGCCGATGAAGAGATGTCGATCGGTGTCGGCACGAGAGAGAGAGAGAGAGAGAGAGAGAGAGAGAACGAAGGAACCGAAAAAGCGTCTGGGACTATTAACAATAGGGCTGGGGCTCTTAAAATTTGGGGCGGGGGTTGCGGATGGTGGTGTAGAAGGGTCAGACCCGACCCATGTCTGGCCGGCTCCTGCTGATCCCACCCTTTAAAACATACATTGATAAAAATTAAAATTTATTAAAAATAAACAATTAAATTTGCATTACAAATTTATAAATGTAGACCTATAAATTAATCAAATATAGAGTAAGTATATAAAAGTCCCGTTTAGTTTACAAACAAATAACAAAAAATTCTATAAATCTCTGTTAACTTTATATCACATCAACTTTTTTTTCACTGCACGCATTACAAACTCTCAATTTATCTCAATTTTTTCAGTCCAAACACACCCAAATGCATCACTTTAGGTCTTACACATTCTAACTAGATTGGCACTTATAAGCCTGATTATCATTTACAAAAATTACTCTATCTGTAGATCATTCTCAATTATCACTATTATGTTCTTTTACTTCACCCAAATACATTACTTCAAAATCAAGAGCAAGTTCATTTTTTTCGTTGGCTTATTACTTTCTTTTGTTGATGATATACCAATCTCGCGAACATATTAAGCCCCCACTGTATTTGGGGCTAGTCAACTTTTGCAGTTACTAATAATGCGCTCACTTGCACTGAATGCTTATTCGGATGCTATGGTAGAAGCTGGAAATGCGAGGATATCGTGGGGAAAAGCTGAAAGGACTGGAAACTTAGACTGTTGTCCCTTCTGCTAGTCTAAAAGATTGAAGTCATTTTCATTTTGTGCTAAGATGCACTCAAATAATGTTGTAGATTGAATGAAGAAGAGCCACCATTTATTGATGCATCCGTCCGTCGATTGATTGCATGCAATCATTGTCACTTTTAACCTTAATTTGTATTCTTCTTATGAACATTTTTACCAAGAAAAGCTCACCTTTATTGTATTTTGATCATTTACTTTTTCTTTGTGTGTTTTGTAGGTTATTGGAGAAACATAGCTCGAGGAAAGCAAGTCAGGAGTTCAAAAGTGCAACTCAAGTCTGAACTATCCACCTTGGGCGCCCACCTGCAATTACCTTGGGTGCCCATGGAGAGTTGGCCTTCACAAGAGTGCTTGGAGCAAGGCTTGGGCGCACATGGCTTGGGTGCAAAGGACCTTGGGCGCCTAGCTGTGTTCTACCTTGGGCACCCATAGAGGAGGATTTTCAGAGGGTGAAGCTTGGGCGCACATGGCTTGGGTGCAAGACACCTTGGGCACCCAACTGAGTACTACCTTGGGCACCCACCGAGGGGTGATTTCCAGCAACTTGTCTCAGGACTTTTGTCGAACATAAAGGAGAAACAAAGCTTGGGCGCACGGCCAAATACTTTGGGCGCCCATGATAACTTGTCTAGCAAACTTTTAAGTTAAATTTACAATTCTACCCTTGAGTTATGTACCAATATAAATAGGGGAATTTTTGATGTGTGAGTTGGTCGAAAACCCTACGCACTTCTTTTCTTTTCTTAGTTTAGTTGAGATTAGGGTTAAGGTTTTGATTTCGTTTTGGATTACAGAGTTTACGTTTCATCTTTGTACTCAGATTTTCTCTTGTAAGTTCAATTCTTATTAAGTTTAATTGAAGTTGTTTACTTTCTTATTGTTCATATTTGTCATTTATGCTTTCGCAAACACTTCGTAACATTGCGTCTTAGCTTGTTTGTGTTTGATTTGATTTCGAAAGTGATTAAAACCATTTCGATTTACTCCATTTTTGTGTTTGAGTGCATAATGAAGATTATTTTCTTTTCGAAAGGTTTCGTTTACGCTTTCGTAATGCTAGGCTAGGGTTTTTATTGGTTTTAACCTAGGAATGTAATCGAATTGAAGGAGTTGAATTTGGATAGTTCGAACTAAAATTTGTTCATCTTTCGAATAAAAATGTAAGGATCGTGATCCTAGATTAATTTTTGAAAACGAATCACCCGTGATAAAGTTGAACTTCGGTTACAATCGTGTAAATCAAAGGTCAATTCCATGTCCCGGTGATTTTGAACTTGATTTCAAAACCCTAGATTAGCGATCTCCTTACGAAAAAGGGTTTTCGGTTGTTAAATCTTTCGACCTAATATTACAGGTGTAAGAATTAGGTTGCATTAATTATATATCCGAATTCAACCCTTCGAGGACATTACAGGATTAGGTTAAGGCCAAGTGTTTCCATTCACATGGTTTGTTTAAGTTCAATTTACGTAGTTTGTTAAAGTTTGCATCTTCGTGTTTGTTTTTCATTTAATTGGTGTTTTCAATTTTCAAATCATCATCTCAATTCCCTATTCGAAAACTCCAAAAAGATTTTCATATTTTCTTTTTAAGATTTTCGCAAGTGTTTTCGAAACCAAGTTTTGCAAAGATTTAGTCACACCCTTACTCCCTGTGGAAGATGACTTAGGACTCACCTCGACTAAACTCAACCGACCTCTCATACTTGAGAGTAAGCCACTACCAAATTAGAGAGCAGTCATCGATGTTTCACTGGATCCCAAAGGTAGGTGCTGCTAAAATCAAGATGAGATGATTGTATTGTGGTGGTTGTCAGTTGGGCATGTGTACTGTACAATTAGTATTACTATTATATCGACCTAGTATAACTTCCAATTATTGTTTAATATTATTTAATTGCTCACTGGCACTTTCAGGACTATGTATCATTTCTAAGAATACAAGAAAATTAGGTGGCATTTGGTTTACTTTTTTATTTTCTATTTTCTGTTTTCATTTATGTGTTAAAAACTTAAAATGAGGAAACAAAAAATGCTCTATTTTCCTTGTTTTGAGATTTTCTTTGTTTTTTTTGTTAAAAACTCTCAAAACGACTTCTTATCATTTTTCATTTCATATGTAAAGTCATTTTTAGTTTTTGAAAACAAATTTTGAAAACACAAGTAACCAAATGAATTCTGAGTTGTTTTCCTTATTTTCAAAGGTGTAAAATGAAAAATGAGCTCAAAACAGAAAATAGAAAACAAAAACAAAAAACAGAAAAGAGAAAAATAAACCAAATGACCCCTTATCTTATCTATATCTAGAGTCTAAAATAGTTGTATAACCAAAATATATAGGAAGTGGTTGAAAATATTTATTAAATTTTGCCATCAAATTAACAACCATAGTACTGTAAATAGGGTTGGGTAAGATATTTTTTTTGAAAACGTCATCAATAGTAGACAATTGATAAATAACTGTAGAAGAGGTAGAAGAATAAACTCTATAAAATATTTTAATTGCAACATCAAAAACATGTAAAAAAATCTTTATAAAAAATTGCATTGGACCAATTAATGTCCAAAATAGTTTCTAAGCCAATAACTTGATTATTTAAAATAAATAAATCAATTGTTCTTTGATATTTAATAGCCACTTTCAACATAATATGAGTTGAATTCCATTTTATATTAATTTCAATAGGCAATTTCCTAGGTTTTAAATTTAATTGGTTGCATATTTTGTTAAATATATGAACTCTTTTTGGAGAACTCGTAGTAGAAAGTATACTTTATTTTATTCTATTAATAGAGGGATCTAAATCATCCAATCCCATTTTTACAATTAAATTAAGAATATGGGCACAACAACACCATTGCAATAAAACACTTCTTAAAGACAAAACATTATTTAAGTAATCAAAACAAACATTATTATATGAAGCATTATCTAAAGTAATAGAAAATATTTTTCTAGTTAATCCCCATGATGCAAGTTCATTAAAAATAATTTCTCCAACACTTACTCCAGTGTAAGGTTGTTGAACTAATTTAAAAAAAATAATGCGTTTATTTAAATTCCAAATTTCATCAATGTAATGTGTAGCTATACAAATATATTAAAATTGTTGATGAGAATTCCACATATCGGAAGTTAAACAAACATTTCCTTCAAAATTTTAAAAAAATGTTTAATTGTTCTTTTTTTGTTTCAAAATCTCGTAAGACATGATTTCTTGAAGCATTTCTTAAAAAATCATGAAATTGTTGTGTAAAACTATCGTGAATAAATTTTTTCAAATTTGGATTTTCACTCATTGTAAATGGTTGTTCATCTTTAACAACAAATCTAATTAAATTATTTTGTGTTCTTGTAGAATCATACTTTAATTACCCTCTTCACTAGCTAATTGAGATTGCGTAGCATGGGGAAAGTATTGATTAATAACAGAATTAATGGAAGAATCTTGTGCGTGCTTTCTACTTAAATGTCTTTTTAAGTGAGTAGTCTTAGAAGTTGGCTTACCATCTAATAAATCTCTACAAATATTGCATTTTGCTTTAACCACTCCATCATTGCATGTATTTCTAGTAAAAAAATCCCACAGTTTTGAATTAACATGCTGTCACGATGATGAGGCAGTAGTAGGATTACTTGTGCTGGGGGTGTTGGTGTTACAAATGGCTCGTGGGTGGGAGAAGTGTAATAGTCCTCACCCTCCAAATCAAAAAAATGAGAGTCTCCAGGATCCATTTGAAAAAATTAATTTGATAGAAAATCTAATTTGATGAAAAAAATTAAAGTAGCAAATTAAAAAAAATGTATGCATGCAAGTTAACAAAAAAATAAAGTTTGCAAAATTAAATTACTGAGTTGGAATAATTTGAAGCCTTGAACCATTTGATCTTTTAATCTTGACTTCAAATTTGGAGCACTTTAGCACAATTGAAGAATAATAGCTTGAGCCTTGAGACTTAAGAGAGTAAAGTATTTGAGAGAGTGAGAATTTTTTGGTGATTTTTAGCTTGAAGATGGGGGGCATTTTGTAATGGATGGTTAGGGTGGGTTTGTAATTTGTTTAGGGGTTAAATTCTAATTAAAAAAAGGAGAGAGTTGTTAGGGGGGAGCAACAGCTAGTTGTTATGAAGGAGAAAAAATAGGGTTAAATAGTTGTTGGGAAAAAAATTTAAATTAAAAAGTTTGAAAAGTCAAACTATGAAAGAGCCGTCGGCGGAGGAATTTGTTGGGGGTCGTGGGTTAGTGGGCTGGAGGGTCAGGCTAGGCGCGGGTCGGACCGTGGGTTAGGTTTTGGGCCGGAAAACTGAACCCGAGGGTTTAGGGGGCAGGGTCAGGTCAAGGCGGTACAGACTTTGAGTTAGGGTCAGGTTAAGACTTTTTTAGGGTCGGGTTGGGGTGGGTCTTAGGTCGGCCTGACCTTGTTTACACCACTAGGTGTAGAGCGCTGCAGTTGATCCTGACTGCAACAGCTGAAGTCGCTAGTGAAACGGCATCGTTTGACTTCTTTTCCAACATTCAGCCCCTTTTCGTTTAGAGAGACCTTTCAAAAAGTAAAAAAAAAAAAAACTGCGCACACTACGGTTCCAGCGCCATGGCCACACCAATTCCACTCCATGTTCAAACCACATCGGAAAAGTCCAGGAGGTGGATTTTTGGTACGATTGACCTAACGACCGAAATTTCAACATTATCCAGAAATAGTTGGGTAAACTCGTCCATTGAATAGAGCAATGGCATTCCTTTTATCTTTACCTTGGATTCCGACTGCCAATGTCGAGTTATTCTCCTCGGTGTTGAATCCTTATGTTCGATTGGCTCGATGACAAAAACTACCTCGACTAGCACCTCATGGATGGTTTCCTTTACAAGGGTTGGGAGAAGGTTTAAATTTAGTACTATGAAGATGTGGTCACAAAAAGACCAATTTATTAGGTCTTTTATTCAAGTTTGTCTTTTCTCTTTTAATTCTTCGCTACCTTCATAGAAATTGAGTCATGAGTTGTGATTTATTTGCTTTCTCTCTCTCTCTCTCTCTTTTTTTCTCTAAAGATGAAAACCATGCATTTGTAAAAGATGGGACCCATTTCTCAAATTTCCATAACCATCCTCTATTTTTATTCATGAATTTGTGGGTTTTGTTTTTTGAATGCTTAAAGATTCTAATTTTTCGGAGTTTGTAGGTATTCTATACATGTGATGATATTTGACGTGGGAAGAGTGCTTGAGAATTCACATTGACAATCCCTGTTTATTGCTTTGAAGATGTTGCAAAAGGCATACATTTATTTTTCATTTTATTGTTCCATTTGCTAAATTGTGAAATTGTTTGTATTTTCCCAAAACCCTGGTGCTTAGAATAATTGTCGAGTTGTTGAATAATAAAAATTGTTGCCTTTGTGAATTCTTATCTTAAATAACTTTGCAGATTCTCTATGTTGTTGTTTATGGTTTGAGTGTTGTGTTTTGTTTTTTTTTTGGGGGGAGGGATATTATATGTGTTTTTACTTCTTCTCTGTCTGCATTTTCGTACCACCATGGAAGCGTTATGGATTTGTTTAGTGGATAGTTTGGGTGCATAATTATGAAGAAATATTACTAGAGGAAGTTTTTCTCTCCTAATTTACTCTAGCTAATGCAGATAATCAAAGTTCCTCATCATTTTGCTAAATTGATGCCATTAAGTTACATAACCAATATGCGTAAAAGCCTGATCAACTTGTTCCATCAATAGTCATGCCAAGTACAAGGACTCACATATATATGAGTATTAAAGAGTGCTATGTTTACTTCTATATATTAAAGAGTGATATGTCCGCCTTTTCTTTCTCTGTGTGTAATTTAGAAGTTCAATTTATGCTGGGTTGTGAGTCCTTAACTGTGGCATTTTGTTTTATTTATCATAGCAACATTGAAAGTAATCACTACAGGGGAAATCAAACATACCCAAGCTACCAAGACAGAATTGCGTTAGTTGAATTTGATTTCATAAAAATATCTAATTGGATCTGGATGCAAAATTTTATAATCGATCAAGAGAGTTTTTTCTTTTTTGTTTTTTTTTTTTAATTTGATCGTGGGTTTATTATTATTGTTCTGGTAGTTTGTTATATAATGAAATAATTTATTTTGTTCAATTATCCATTTCAAAATTTGTTTTTTGATCAATAATTATCTATTTAAAAAAAAAATTAGGACCGGTGATTCGAGAGGTTTTGTGTACAAGTATGCTAATGAAACCCAAAAGGTTGGGGAGAAGCTCGATGGTATGTTTTGAACTTGTAATCTCAGGGACCAAGCATTTTTTTGTTTGCACAATTAGAAATGTGTTGTTTATACATAGAGACGATATGCGTGGACGGTTGTTATATATGTGGATTAATTTGTCATGATGAGTTGTTGATCAAGAATATGTTTGCTCACCTCAAGTACAGCAATCAACTGTAGCAAGTTAATCTGGTTAAGTCCGGGTCGTCTCACAAGGAGTGTAAGGCTTTGGTAATGGATTTAGAAAAAAATCATTTCGAAAACAAAATTTACTCCACAAAAGATAGTAAAACAAAAGAAAATATTTTTTTCATTGATTTTTTTATGAAAAATTTTTGAATTAAAATTAATATCTAAAACAAAACACACCTTATCCCGGTTCAATTCATATTGTAGTTTAGTATAACTCTAATTTTCCCAGTTTTATAACTCAACCAATAAAGAACTCAGTGCAAATTGATTGGAAGATTTATCGGTTAAAATATGAAAGATAGAAAATTCCTCCTCAGTTTTTTTATTTATTCGACGTTTAATTCGATAAGTCATGCCATCGGATCGAATATTTCGCAGGCGAGGTTTAAAACCTGAACATACGAAAGTAGGATCATAACTATGAACTTACAATTCCGAAAATTAAATAGAAGTAATTATAGAGGAAAATTTTCATGTAAAAATATTGAACTCAAGCACATGATTGGAAAAATTAAAAATTAAAACTTAACTCTAATATTTCATGAATTGGAATAAGGATAAAAAAATTAACTAAGCGTGTTAAGATTAAATCTCAACATAATCAAAAGAAAACAAAGTTAAAAAAAGAGATGAAATTCTTAATAAAAAAATAAAAATAAAACTACTACCTACTTGAAAAGAAACTTAGGAGGGAAAACTCCCTTGGAAGGGGAGAAGAAAATTCCTGCATTAGCCTAACCTGAAACCTATTGGGAGAAACCTTAGAGGTTATCCCTTTTTATTGTCTAAACTAAAAACTCCCACCTCATTACAATAATTAAAGCTAATAAAAAGCTTATGAAACTAATAAAGCCTATACTAACATAACACTAATAACTCCCTTATTATAACCTTCCAAATTCTAATTATATATCTGATTACATAATAATAATGAGATGGGCAACCACTAAGATTCAACAGTTGATATAATGAAGTCTCTCAGAATTCCACAGACCTATCGAAGGGGGTTCGAAGGGTGTATAACCTTTGAAGGGCCATTTGAAAGGTAGACTGACACTTCAATTTCTCAATTAGCTTGAAATCTTCTCAACTTTCTATCGTGTGAATGCTCCTTTGAATGGTCCTGATGACTTTGCTTCTTTTTATTCATCCTTACACTTTATTTTGTTCAGCTTGCCTTAACTTTTCCTGAATGTATTTTTCATGCTTTTCATGCCATCAAATGCTGAATTTACATCCTATAAATGTGCAAACACCAAAAATAAAAAAATATAAATTATTTAATATGAAATTAGATAATAAGCAAGCATAAATGAGTAATTGGCATGTTTTAATAAAAAAATAATCATAATTTTTCATGCCAATCAATGGCAAAGAGATAATGGTTCAATTTGTTGAAAGAACGTGAGTCTTCTATTATGTTCAATGCCTACTTCCATTTCATGTGTGTAGTGTAGTGATTAATTATTTCTTGGTGCATTGCTTGCTATTTCCAAGTTGTGGGTCAAGTTACTATGCAAATATAATGGTGTTTCAATTTGGTGATGAAATTGTGTTAGATATGTTGGCTTTGTTGACAAGTACTTGTTGAGCATAAGTGTAGAGTTGTTTTTTTCATGCCAGTCTTATGTTTTTTATACGTTATTTATTCTATTATATTTCTGTTTGTTATGTAGCACAACAAACTTCCATGCAAGATATTTTGTTTCTGGAGCTTAATTGGTTAGTGTTTTGGTTTTTCGTCATAAAGGGAGAATTTTAGAATCAATATCAAAGTCAGGAGTTAGGTCAAGAAACTGCGGTTCTCAGTCAAGGTATCGAATTTATTTATTTATTTTTTAGGGATGTAGGGCATAAGTTTGTTATATGGAAAAAAATAAGTCCTCTTCAAAATTAGTTAATTTAAAATTGATATTTTGAGAAAGGTTCAAGGGTGAGTATGCCTGTTAATGTAGACTCATCTTGAACCTATTTTAGGGTTTGTTGAGGGTGAACTACAAAAGAGTGCTTTGCATTGGTATCCAAATGAGTTGTAAAACATTCTAAACTTGGTGTGTAGGATGATACTTGAATATAATTGAGGAAGCACTTAAATTATCATTTGTTGTAAAACTTATTGTCTGACAACAATTTCATGCTACATGGCAAAATTACTAAGACATAGATGACTAACCAAAGTATGCAGCCTTTGGTTTTTTTTGTTAGATGTTGATATAAGGAACAAACTCACAACATTTATTATTAAGAACCCACCTGAGCAATAAAAGATCAAAAGACAAAAAGGCAATGAAGAGTGTTGAGAAAGAGCGGCTCAAGAAAGAGGAGGTTGTAGGTGAGGAGTAGAAGAAACTTAAAAAAGAGGGATCAAAGAAGAAGGGTTCCTCTATTGGTTCAACTGATGCAGCTTCTAAAATATCAAGCAAGAAGAAAAACAGTGCATCTAATGAGAACCATTCCCCTGCCAGTAGTCAGGTTGATGGGAATGAAGTTGCTACAATAGTTGAAGTTGCATCTATTACTGTTTGCTGTGAGTCATATAGGTTATCTAAGTAGTATGAGAATGTCTTTAGTGAAAAGTGGGTAGTTGTATTGCATTAAAATAACTGGGACAATTGGTTGTTGATTTTTCCTTTTTTAGGCCACAATTTTTTTTCAATGAGTTGTTATATATCCCAGACACATTATTAAAAGAAGCTCATTGGATGTTTAAGTCCTAAGCCTTTTTTATGGTTAGTTGTAAAATGAAAAATAGCCTTAGAATGTTCTATGCAATGCATCTAAAGTTATATATTAATAGCTATATATAGAGGTGTGCATGGGTCAGTTCGGATTTGTACCTAACCCGAAACCGAACCAATTTTTTTCGATTTTTAAAATTTGGACCCGAAACCGAACCGATTTTAAATTGGAACCGAACCAAACCGAACCGAAAAAATTGGGTTGGTTTGGTTCGGTTTTCGAGTTAGATCATTTCGGGTTGGGTCGGTCCCATTTTCGGTTTAGATAATTTTCGAGTTAGATTGGGTCCATTTTTGGGTTGGGTCGAATCCATTAAAGAATGCAACATTTAGTACAAGTCAAAATAAAATACAATTCCATAAAATCACTTAAAAAAGACGAGATTTAATACAATCCATAATAAAATACAATCCCATAATATTATAAATGGAACTCTAACTCTCATTTATTTTATATATTATAAATTATATAACATATAATATATAATTATATATATTAAAATTTTTGGTTGGTTCGAGTATTTTCGGTTTAGTTCGATTTCGGTTCGGATTTGGTTCGAGTTCGGGTCGGTTCGAGTTCAAAATATACCAATCTAGGAACCAAACTGAAAAAATCAATTTTTCAATTTTCCAACCTAGAACTAACTCAAAACAATATAAATTTGAACTAACCCGAGCCAAATTGATCGGATTGGTTCGGTTTTCGGGTTGTTTGGGTATTTTGTGCACCCCTAGCTATATATAGCATTGCATTTTATTCTTTGTTAAATTATATTACATGTCTCTAAGATATCGGAAATTTTTGCTTACACAAAAGGAGTTAATAATGGGTAATGATAAAGAATAAAAATAAAAATAAAAATTTAAATTAAAATTAAATTGTAAGTAAGAGATATTTAATTAACTATAGTAATGTAAATATTTTTTGAGTATACCAAATGAATGATTATATATATTTTTATTTTTTCTAAAGAAAAAAATAGAATAAGAATAGAGTGAACTTTAAAATGCATAAAATGAAATAAAAATAATATATTTGAAGTACAGTTTATAATATTTATAAAGACATAACAAAAATAAAATAAAAAGGTAATTTTAAAATATCTTTAAAATGAATATATTAAAATTATGTCATACTAAAAGAATAAAAATAAAATATTCTGTACTAAAATTGAGAATTTATGCAATCTCTAAGGTAAAAAATATCATATTATATTAATCGCAACACAGAATAACACTTTCACAGACACATACGCAGTAAAACACGACAGCTGAAATATTTATAGATCAAATGCAATTTTAAGACTTCATTTTATAAAGTAATTTCATCCATACATTGTTTGTTACATAATTTTGTCCTATCTAATACACTATCTATTAAAAATAAGAATCACTCTATCTAATACATTACTAAATATATAATCTCATTTAACTAATAGCAAAATAAGAAAAAGAATTATAATAAAAAACACGTATGAAGACTTGACCTCATCTTTGTTTGGTTAGCCTCCACCTTTGTTTGGTTAGCCTTCACTTTTGTCTCGGGGTTGGATTCTAGAAATGATAGCAAGAGGAAAAAAATAAGTCCAATGAGGGGATATAAGCAAGTTATAAGAATTCAAACTGCCAAGACTAGCCAATGTTGACAGAAATGCAATGTGGCACATTTTAAAAGATGTGAAAATATAGAGTTGTCATAAAAAAACACTACCAAATAGTATAGCAATTAAGTATGGCCATGAAAAAAAAAAAAAAAGAACTAACCGCATTGGATTAAAATATGCATAGCTACTAGACTTAATAAAATATTAGCACGCCACTTTTACCAACTACTTAAGGACACAAGCCTGGTTAGGGAACTTGCTATGTAACTTCACCAGTAAAAATAAAAAATTGTGACACTACAGCAAGTCAACTATCAAACTATACTCCTGAATTGAGCAAATCATCTTAAAAAATTGTACTATCAGGAATGCACTAAATAGAAGAGAAACAAAAGATGTCCTCCATTAAAGTATAAAATTGAAACTACTAATGTCACATGGGCTTTCCTCCCATCCCAATGTCAAATGCCATAATTCTAACAGAAACTCTGTTGAACTATAGAACACCTTATAGAACCTCATTGATTAACTGCATTCACCTTAACTCAATCCAAAAAATCTTTGCCCCAGTATTTAAAATCCATAAGGGTGACATGAGATAAAAGTTTTCCACTAATCTCCTTTCGTTTCCAAATCCCAATAAGCCAAGACGATCCAGCAAAAATAGCAGAAAACTAACTAAAGTTCCAAATCAACAAAATGACTTACAACATTCTTTGATTAATTACCAACATAGGAGGACTAACAAAGCACATTTGACTTTTGACCATGGACTAGAATTTTCTAGACTTGCAAGATTACTTCAAAATATCACAGAAAATCAAGGAATAAAAAATGACAGACTTCTTAATTTTGTATAAGGCCAATCCATACTGAATTCACAGTTGATAAAAAAATCGTACGTCATCTCTTGAAATAATGATAAAGCAAAAAGGTCATCACAATGCATATTCACACATGCGCAATTATAAATTAATCAAATGTCCAAAATAAGGTTTAGGGTTTAGGGTTCAGGGTTCAGGGTTTACGGTTCAAGGTTTAGGTTTTTTTTTTTAATTAAAACCTCCTTAGCGAGATGGGGGTTTGGCAGGGACCCCTACCAGTTTATTAAAAATTTAAAAAATCAAGTATACGATGGAGGGGGACTGAAACCTGACCTTCAAAAAGAGTGAAGGAAAACAATAGCTAAAGAATGTAGTAGAACAGTGACTCACCACATTACAAAAGCAAATAAAATGACTATGAAAAATAAATGAAAGCAAATTGTGGTGACTCACCACAGTACAAAAATAAGAAGGGGGACATAGACTTGACCTCCAAAGTGTAAGATAAAAAATGAAAAATCTAAGTCCTAAGCTGAGGAGTCTCATTCGCATCAAGAGAAAGTATACCATAAATGTCTCTGAGGAGATCCCACTGTGCAAAGAAACTCTGATCCCGCTGATGAGTGCATGCCCAATTAGCCATGAAGTCAGCTGCTTGATTGGCTTCCTTGTAAACATGACAAAGCTGAATCGGTGCAGATGTGCAGAGCTGCTGAATCTGAGCCAGAAGGTATGCATACTCCCAACAGCCTGAACTATTATAAGTAGCCCAAGAAATAGCAGTGGAAGAGTCTTACTCAACAATCAGAGATGAGAAACTAACTGAAATGGCCATCTCCAGCCCAACCTGAAGAGCCACTAGCTCAGCATAAATTATGGGCTTATGATCCATAAATCGGCCAAATGCACCCACAACCCTGCCTAAGTGATCTCGAAGTATACCTCCTGCTGCTGAGGGACCCGGATTACCACGAGAGCAACCATCTACATTAAGTTTCAAAGAACCCATAGGAGCCCGATGCCATGATATCAACCTCACTGTCCTGGTTCTGCATGGCAAAATCCTCAAAGCACTCACAAACCTCATAGAAGAATCTCCACGAAGTTGTGAGGGTTTGAAGCTAAATGCAAGACCAAGAAGATGTAAGTTTGCTATGATGCTATGAATAACTCTCATAACATGGAATGGGATACCATCAAATCTACAAGCATTACGAGCCTTTTGTATGTGCCAATGGATATAGCAGACAACCACAACCCTAATGTGACTCAATGAAGGGGAGCATTGACGCCAATGAAGGAGCATAGTTGAAAGAGAAGAAAACTTATAGCAGTAAAGCTCAAACAGCCCAAAAAAAATACAGCCAAACTTGTTGAGTCAGTGGGTAATGAAGAAAAAGATGGCACTGGGTCTCCCTGTCACAACCACATATGCAGTGTGAAACCATATGAAAGCCTCTGCTCGCCAAGGAGTCATTTAGAGCAAGAAAACCATGTAAGAGCCACTAAAGAAAAAAGGAGACTTGAATAGTAATGTGCCTCTGGCAAATAAATGAATACACAGGCCTGACTACCATAGAAGTCTGAATATGCTTCCAAGTAGAGCGAAGAGAGAAGCCCCCATCTAAAGATAAACTCCATTTGATCAAGTCTGGGCCTTGTTGCTTGGTTGGAATCATAAAAATTTTCTCAGCAATAGAGCCACAAACAGCTAAAATCCTCTCCCTATCCTACCCTACATTAGTCTAGTAAGAAGAGACAGAAGCTAAGGAGGCTGCTAGAGGATTGAATGAAATTAGTGGGCAAGAGCCCACCCAACAATCATACCTAAAGCTGGAGTTCCTTGAATGTACCAACCATCTAATAAGGGGTTCAGCTGTCAGCCTGACAATGCAAAGGTGCCTCCACAAAGGAGAAGCAGGATAAGCAAAAGAAACCATAGAAGGGTGAGCAGTATGGCAATATTTAACCTTCATAAAGGAGGCCTATAAAGACTGCTGAGCTCTAAAGTGCCACCAAAGTTTGATCTCACAAGCCGTGACCACATCAGCAAGAGAACGAACCCCCATACCTCATTCCTCCACAGGAAAGCAAACTGAGGCCCACTTACACCAATGGATTTTCCTTAAGGTAACAGTGTCACCCCAAAGAAATTTTGTAAATAATCTCTCTAACTGGTGAAAAACATCTAATGGAGGCCTCAAAACATGGAATAAATAAATAGGCATGGAGGAGAGAACATGCCGAATCAGTATAATCTTACCCCCAAATGAGAGAAGTCGGTTAGCCTAGCCAAAAACCAGTCACATTATGAATAATGTTCCGTCTTAAACCAGTAGACAATCTGCCAGTATAATATCTACTCTTAGCCTGACTCACAAGCTGGCCTGAGATAGCCTCGTATCTGTGTAGGACATCCATGATATGCTGAAGACTATCTCTACTCCCATTGACAAAAATGATAATATCATCAGCAAAACTCAAGTAAGAGATAGTGATGGGAACTCCTGTAGCATAAGCAACTGATGGATACCAAGCTACCAGACTATCCAAACTCCTAGAAAGAAATTCTGTAGCAATAATAAACAGGTTGGGAGAAATAGGATCACCTTGGCATAATCCCCTCTGTGACTGGAAGAATCCCGTAGCAACACCATTAACCATCACAGAAAACCAAGGGCTTGTAATGGCTCTATAAATCAGTGAAATCCACTGCTCAGAAAGACTAAAGGCCCGAAGCATTTGAAGAATAAATGGCCAGAACATCTTGTCATATGCACCACATCACCCCACGAGTCCTCCTATTCAAATCATAAACTAACTATTGGGCTAGTAGTATGTTATTATGGATCAATCTGCCAGGAGCAAAACCACTCTGGGAGGGAGAAATAAGTTGAGGTAAAAGGCGGGAAAGCCAGGAGACCAGAATTTTAGTAATGACTTTATTACTCACATTACACAGACTGATTGGCCTAAAGTCAGCCCAAGTGGTAGAAGATGATTTTTTGGGCAGCAGAACGAGGAGAGTGTTGGAAAAGCCTCTGGGCATAGGTGATCCACTGAAATAATCTAGAACAGCAACGTGAAGGTCCATCCCAATAACCTCCCAACAAGCTTAGTAGAATCTGCTACAAAAACCATCTGGGCTAGGAGAACTATTTGGATCTATAGAGAAAATAGCGTCATGGACTTTCTTAATAGTAGAGAGACCACATAGAGAACTATTATCTTCATTAGTCACTAGAGTGGGAACAAAATCAAAGTTTCTCACAGAGAAAGTAGAATCATCACCAGAAAGAAGAGTCTGAAAATAAGATACCGCTGAGACCTCAATAGCCTCTGTATCAGAGATCCACATACCATCATCCCCCTGAATACGATGGACTCCAAGAATATGGTGTTTTTTTCGAATCATGGCATGAAAAAATCTAGAATTGGCATCCCTCTCCTTTAGCCATTTGACACGAGATTGCTGTTTCAAAAAAGACTCCTCCTTAGATAAAGCATAGAGTAACTGAGCTTTGGCTAATTGTAAAGCAGATTGATCTTGATCAGAGCTTGATGCATCAAATAACCTCTCCTTATAAAGTACTTCCTGTTCAACCTCCTGCACTTTATTAAAGACATTGCCAAACATCGTTTTGTTCCACTCCTTAAGACGATGTTTGAGCCTTATAACCTTCTGCTGGAAAGTAATCATATCATTAGAATAAATAGGCATTGACTAGTTCTATTTGATGATTTCCAACGAGTCACCATGCTTCAACCAGGCATGTAAAAATTTGAATCTACTTGGGCCCCAAGCCTACCCTGAATCACAGGATAAAAGAAGAGGAGAATGATCAGATCCAGTGCGGTTAAGATGTGAAACTTTGAATACAGGAAAGTGGCTCCTCCATTGATTATTAACCACAACTCGGTCCAATCTACGCCTAGTGAATCCATTTACCTAAGTATAAGGAGTCCCTTCAAAACCAGCATCTTCAAGTCCACAGTCTATAAGAGTCACATTAAAGTCATCAATGGCTGATTGAAGTTGAGGATGGCCCCTAACCACCTCAGAGTGCTGCTGTACAACATTAAAATCCCCACCAACCATCCAAGCACCATCAATTTCCCCAGAAAATGTAATCAGAGCATCCCAAAGATCCATACGCTATGATACTGAATACTTAGCATAAACATAAGATATAAAAACTAGCTCAGGAATAGAACAACGGCTGACCTTACAATGAAGCACCTGGCCCATATCATGCAGAATCTGAACACTGAATGGCTGAGACCAAAATACCTAAAATTTACCAAAACTGAAGTAAAAGCAGATTCCATGCCCAATCTGACTCTGGTAGAAGTAATCTTATCAGGTAAAAGAAAAGGCCCCCAAATACAAAGAAGCTATAGGTGATGACACTTAATAAGCTTTTTAAGTCTCCTAATAGAGGGATTCTGGCCAATCCTTCTAATATTCCAAATTAGGGATTTAATCATTTTGATTTGCTCCTACCCTTGCGGGCATTAGTTTGAGAGAGTTTGCTAGCACTAATGCTTAGTATTATTACCCTTCTTTCCATCATGATGACTTCTAAGGACCCGCTGGAAACCATGAGCATCAATGGGACTAGTGCTAGAAGTAGAAGAAGTAGAATCAGTTTTGGAGGTGACACCCTCACTATGGGGGACATCAACAGAAGCCCCAGGATCAGAATCATATCTATCATCGATCCCACATCCAATATCATCATTAGAGAAAACTTCATCAATAGAGTGAGAGGAACCAACATGGCCATAATGAAAAGTCTGATTACTGGGAATATCCTTTGACTGGAAATTAATGGTAACACCAGGAGCTCTTCCAGGAGATAAAGATAAAGTTTGAGATGCAGTACCAGCATAACAACCTGGAGCTATAGTGATAGCAATGCTATCCAATCCCAAAGAAGGAACAATAATAGGGGCAACAATTGAAATAGGAGTAAGTGGTAGAATGGTAGGGGCATTTTCCTGCAATGAAGTAGCAAGTATAGAAGCATCTGAAGAAGGGCATACCTGATCAAGAGCCATAGTAATAATAGGAAGAGAAGAAGTAGCAGAATCCTGAGGTAGAGATGGAGGTCCAGCATCAACAGGAACAGAACTAGAGGAGGGAATCTCTGAGGTTGGGTGAGGATTAGGAGCAATAGTCTCAGAAACTATAGGCCTCTGTGAAGGTTTTGGCACATAAACAAGCTTTCCCTAAGTAGCAGACACATCCCCTAAAGCAGCTTTCCCTTTTCATTTCTCATTCCTAACCCTATCAGGAGGCCGAAGTGTGGGATTTGTAATAAAACATTTCTCTTGCTTGTGGCCTAAATGCTTACAAGACATGCAATAATCTGGGAGTTTCTCAATAATAATGTCCTGAACAAAACCCCACTCCTTATCACCAACACAAACCTTTTTAGCAAAAGAAGGTTGGGAAACATCACATTCAACTAACACATGTGCAACTATTGGTCGATTAAGAGAGGCAGTGGCATGATCAACTCTGAGTGGCTTGCCAATAGTAGAGGCGATATAAAGTAAAGCTGACTTACAATGGAATAAGTGTATGGGAAGATAAGGCAGAGTGATCCAGACAGGGACTACTGGAGACTCTTCATTGTATCTGAACTGAGGATTCCACTTGAAAACACGCATAGTGTGTCCTCGTACAAACTAGGTCTGTCTAGTCCATAGGCGAGTGTAATCCTCTTCAAGCATTAGTTTAATCAATATGTGCCATTTGTCAAGTAAATAAACTTGCCAATCACCTTTCAATCCAAGAGAAGAGAAGAATTTTCTGATTAGCTCCATTGTTGGTCTCCCAAAAGAAAATTTTCCCACTAAGAAGAGCTTAAAGGGTTCTGCCATGATAGCTATCTCCTCTTTAGTAAATAATACTGCAGGCATGCCATGGTAGTTGCCAGGAGGTTTAATAGGGATGGCAGGGGATTGGGTTTTATCAATGCCAAGAGCATCAATAAAAGATTTAGCCGGCCTAGGTATTTCTTTTTCATAAGGTGGGGATGGAGAAGCTTGGTTCGATGGTAGATTGGGGTTTTTGGCAAAAATTTTACTTTTAGGTGGAACAGTTAAATTATGGGAAAAATTGCTATTTTTGGGGTAGGAAAGTGTAATTTTTATTTTTGGAGGGTTTTTTGAAAGGACGAGAAATTGAGAAGAGTTAGGATTTTCAAGGTTGGGGTTAGAGTTTTCAATGTTGGGATTAGGGTTTTCAATTTGAGGAATTTTCACACTAAGGTTTGTAATTTAGGGATTTTCCACGCTAGGGTTTGCAATTTGGGTGTTTGAATTAGGGCTCACATGGATTGGGGAAATGGTCAAATTAAGGCTAGAAATTGGATTTAGGGACTTAATTTGGGAAAATTGGCAGCTATGAAAGGCTATTAAAAGTTATGAACGCCAAGGAAAAGTAGTGGAGAAGGTCACCAGAGCTGGAGAAGAAAACGTGGTTGCAAAATCGGCCAGAGGTCACCGAAAACCATACCGAAAAATAAAATGATATTAAAAAATTAGAGAGAATATTTTCTAGAGAGAGGGGGGTTGTGGTTTAGGGTTTAGGGTTTAGGACTCAGGGCTCAGGGTTCGAGTTCAGGGCTCAGGTTTAGGTTTAGGGTTGGGGGTTGAGGGTTCAAGGTTTTGGATTTAGGGTTTAAGGATCAGGGTTCAAGGTTTTGGATTTGGTTTGGGGTTTAGGGTTTGGGATTGGGGGTTCGGGGTTGAGGTTTGGGATTGGGGGTTCGGGGTTTGAGGTTTAGGGTTTGGGATTTGGGGTTTAGAATTTGGGGTTTCGGGTTTGGGGTCTAGGATTTAGGGTTTAGGGTTGAGGGTTCAGGGTTTAGGGTTAATGGTTCAGGGTTGAGGGTTCAGGATTTTAGGGTTCAGGGTTCAAGGTTGAGGGTTTAAGGTTATTAGGGTTTAGGGTTCAGGGTTTAGGGTCATGGTTCAGGGTTGAGGGTTCAGGGTTTTTAGGGATTAGGGTTCGGGGTTGAGGGTTGAGAGTTCAAGGTTTTTTGGGATTAGGGTTTATGGTTAGGGTTTAGGATTCAGGGTTCAGGGTTTAGGGTTTAGGGTTGAGGGTTGAGGGTTCAGGGTTCAGGGATTAGGGTTCAGGGTTTAAGGTTCAGGGTTTAGGGTTCAGGTTTAGGGTTTAGAGTTCAGGATTTAAGGTTTAGGGTTTAGGGTTCAGAGCGGTTTAGGGTTCACAGCAGTTTAGGGTTTAGGGTTTAGGGTTCAGGGTTTAGGAGTGAGGGTTTAGGGGGTTAGGGTTTAGGGTGCAGGGTTTTGGGTTTAGGGTTCAGGGTTTTAGGGTTTAGTATTAGGGTTCAGGGATCAGGGTTTAGGGTTCAGGGTTCAGGGTTTAGGATTTTGGGTTCAGGGTTTAGGGTTCAGGGTTCAGGATTTTGAGGTTTAGGGTTTAGGGTTCAGGGTTTTTTTTTTTTTTTAGAAAAACCTCCTTAGCGGGAGGGGGGTTTGGCAGGGACCCCTACCAGTTTATTAATAATATAAATTAAGTACATGATGGAAGGGGACCTAAACCTTACCTCCAAAAGAAGCGAAGGAAAATTGTAACCAAAGAACGTAATAGAGCGGTGACTCATCGCTTTACAATGATATAGAAAAGACTAGATAAAAGAATGAAGTAATTATGGTGACTCACCATAGTACAAAGTAAGGAGGGGGACATGGACCTGACCTCCAAAGTATAAGATAAGAACTGAAAACTCTAAGTCCTAAGGTGAGGAGTCTCATCTGCATCAAGAGAAAGTATACCATAAATGTCTCGAGGAAGATCTCGCTGTGCAAAGAAACTCTGATCTTGCTGATGAGTGCATGCCCGATTAGCCATGAAGTCCGCTGCCTGATTGGCCTCCCTATAAACATGACAGATTTGAATCGGTGCAGATTTACAGAGTATTCGAATCCGAGCCAAGAGATAAGCATATTCCCAACAGCCTGAATTACAGGAAGTAACCCAAGAAATAGCAGTGGAGGAATCTGATTCAACAATCAAAAAAGAGAACCCAACTGAAGTGGCCATCTCCAACCCAACCTGAAGAGCCACTAGCTCAGCATAAATGATGGGCTGATGATCCAAAAATTGACCAAATGCCCCCACTACTCTGCCCAAGTGATCACGAAGAATACCGCCTGCAGTTGAGGGGCCCGGGTTACCACGGGAGCAGCCATCTACATTGAGCTTCAAAGAACCCACAAGAGGCCGCCGCCATGATATCAATCTCACTGTCCTGGTTTTGCAAGGCAGTGTTCTCAAAGAGCTCACAAACCTCACAGAAGAATCTCCACGAAGTTGTGAAGCTTTAAAGCCCAATGCCAAACCAAGAAGGTGCAAATCTGCTGTAATACTATGAATAACTCGCAGAACATGGAAGGAAATACCGTCAAATCTACAAGCATTACGAGTCTTCCATATGTGCCATAGTATGTAGCAAACAACCACAATCCTAATGTGGCTCACTGAAGGGGAACACCGACGCCAATGAAGTAGCATAGTAGAAACAGATGTAAACTCATAAAAGTGTAGCCCAAACATCCCAAAAAAATACTGCCAAACTTGCCGAGTCAGTGAGCAATGAAGAAAGAGGTGGCTCAGGGTCTCACAGTCACATCCACATATGCATCTTGAAACCATGTGAAAGCCTTTGCTTGCCAGGGGAGTCATCTAAAGCAAGAAAGCCATGAAGGAGCCGCCAATAAAGAAGGAAACCTGAATAGGAATGTGCCTCTGCCAAATGAAAGAATAAACAGGCCTGGGTTCCATAGAAGTCCGAATGTGCTCCCAAGTAGAACGAAGGGAGAAGTCTCCATCTAATGATAGACGCCATCTGATCAAATCTGGGCCTTGTTGTGTGGTTGGAATCATGAATATCTGCTCAGCAATAGAAGTGGGTACTCAGCCAAAATCCTATCCCTATCCCACCCTGTATCAGTCCAGTAAGAAGATACAGAAGCTAAGAAGCTGCTAGAGGATTGAATGAAATTAGTGGGCAAGAGCCCACCCAGCAATCATACCAAAAGCTGGAATTCCCTGAACGAACTAACCATCTAATAAGGGGCTCAGCTGTCAGCCCTGACAATGCAAAGGCGCCTCCATAGAGGGGAAGCAGGATAAGTAAAATGAACCAGAGATGGGTGATCAGCATAACAATATTTAGCCTTCATAAAGGAGGCCCATAAAGACTGTTGAGCTCTAAAATGCCACCACAGTTTGATCTCACAAGCCATAACCACATCAGCCAGAGAATGAACCCCTATACCCCCTTCTTCCACAGGGAAGCAAACAGAGGCCCACTTGCACCAGTGAATTTTCCTTGAATTAGTAGTATCACCCCAAAGGAATTTGGTAATATCGCTCCAACTGGTGAAGACATCTGATGGAGGCCTCAAGACATGGAATAAATAGATAGGCATGGATGAAGGACATGTCGGATCAGAATAATCTTACCCCCGGAATGAGAGGAGTCGATTAGCCCAGCCTGAGATCTTATCTCTAAACCTTCCTCACTAAATCTTCAAAGAAGGCAATCTTAAGATTACCCAAATAAATGGGACATCCAAGATAGGTGAAAGGAAGATTACCTCTCTGAAAGCCAGTCACATTATGAATAATACTCCTTCGTGAAACCAGTAGACGATCTGCCAGTATAAGATCTACTCTTAGCCTGACTGACGAGTTGGCCTGAAATAGCCTCATATCTGTGTAGCACATCCATGAAATGACGAAGACTATCTCTGCTCCCATTAGCAAAAATGATGATATCATCAGCAAAACTCAAATGAGAGATGGTGATGGGAACTCCTGTAGCATAGGCAACTGAGGGATTACCGAGCTACTAATCTATCCAAACTCCTGGAAAGAAATTCTGCTGCAATAATAAAGAGGCTAGGAGAAATAGGATCACCCTGTCGTAATCCCCTCTGTGACTGGAAGAATCCCTTAGCAAACCCCATTAACCATCACAGAAAACTAAGGGTTTGTAATGGCTCTGTGAATCAATGAAATCCACTGCTCAGAAAAACCAAGGCCCGAAGCATCTGAAGAATAAAAGGCCTAGACATCCTATCATATGCTTTAGCCATATCCAGCTTTATCACCACATTACCCCCTCGAGTCCTTCTATTCAAATCATGAACTAACTCCTGGGCAAGCAGTATGTTGTCGTGGATCAATCTTCCAGGAACAAAACCACTCTGGGAGGGAGAGATAAGCTGAGGGTAGAATTGCAGGAAAGCCTGGTAACTAGAATTTTAGTAATGACTTTATTACTCACATTACAAAGACTGATTGGCCTAAAATCAGCCCATGTGGTAGGAGAAGGTTTTTTAGGCAGCAGTACAAGAAGAGTGCTTAAAAAACCTCTGGGCATAGGAGATCCTCTGAAATAATCAAAACAGCAGTGTGAAGGTCCATACCAATCACCTCCCAGCAAGCCTGGTAAAATTTACTACAAAACCCATCTGGGCCTGGAGAACTATCAGAATCTATAGAGAAAACAGCCTCACGGACTTCCTCGATCGAAGGGAGCCCACATAGAGAGTTATTATCCTCTTCAGTTACCAAAGTAGGGATAAAGTCAAAGTCTCTCTCAGAGAAGGTAGACTCATCACCAGATAGGAGAGTCTGAAAATAGGACACTGCTGAGGCCTCAATTGCCTCTGTATCTGTAATCCACATACCGTCATTCCCCTGAATACGATGGACTCCAAGAATATGGTGCTTCCTTCGAATCATGGCATGAAAAAACGGGAATTGGCGTCCCCCTCCTTTAGCCATCTAACACGGGATTGCTGTCTCAAAAATGACTCCTCTCTGGATAAAGCTTGGAGTAACCTGGCTTTGGCCAATTGCAAAGCTGATCGATCCTGATCAGAGCCTGATGCATCAAATAATCCCTCCCTGTAAAGTACTTCTTGTTCAGCCTCATGAACTTTATTAAAGACATTTCCAAACCTCTTTGTTCCACTGCTTAAGACAATGTTTGAGCCTTATAAGTTTCTGCTGGAAAGCACTCATACCATTTGATAAAACGGGCAGTGACCAGTTATGTTTGATGATTTCCATCAAGTCAGGATGTTTCAACCAGGTATGTAAAAATTTAAATCTACTCGGGCCCCGGGACTGCCCTAAATCACAGGATAATAGAAGAGGAGAATGATCAGATCCAGTGCGGTTGAGGTGTGAAACTTTGAACACAGGAAAGTGTCTCCCCCACTGATTATTAACCACTACCCTGTCCAATCTACGCCTAGTGAAACCATTTGCCCAAGTATAAGGAGTCCCCTCAAAACCAGCATCTTCAAGTCCACAGTCCATAAGAGTCACATTAAAGTCATCAATGGCTGATTGAAGTTGAGGATGACCCCCAACCACTTCAGAATGCTGCTGTACAACATTAAAGTCTCCCCAAAGGTAATCAGAGCATCCCAAAGGTCCATGCGTAATGGTGCTGAACACTTAGCATAAACAAAGGATAAAAATACCGGCTCTGGAAGGGAGTAGTGGCTGACCTTACAATGAATCACCTGGCCCATATCATGTAGAATTTGAACACTGAATGGTTGAGACCAGAAAACCCAAATTTTCCCAGAAGCTGAAGCAAAAGCTGATTCCATGCCTAATCTGACTCTGGTAGAATCAATCTTCTCAGCTGAGAGAAAAGGCTCCAGAATACAAAGCAGCTGAAGATGGTGTAACTTAATAATATTTTTGAGTCTCCTGATAGAAGGATTCTGGCCAATCCCCCTTATATTCCAAATTAGGGACTTAATCATTTTAAATTGCTCCTACCCTTACGGGCAATAGTTTGAGGGGGTTTGCTAGTACCAGTGCTTGTAGTATTACCCTTCTTTCCACCATGACGACTTCTAAGGACTCGCTGGAATCCATCATCATCAATGAGACTAGTGCTGGAAGAAGAAGAGATAGCAACAGTTTTGGAGGTGGGATCCTCACTCTGGGGAACATCAGCAGAGGCTCCAGGATCAGAATCAAAGCTATCATCAATCCCAAATCTATTATCATCATCAGAGGAAATGTCATCAGCAGAATGAGAAGAGCCAACACGGCCTGAATGAAATGTCTGATTGCTGGGAATATCTTCTGACTGGAAATTAGTGGTAACACCAGGAGCTCGTCCAGGAGATAAAGAGAGAATATGAGATGCAGTCTTAGAACAAGGACCTGGAGCTATGGTAACAGCTGTGCTATCCAATCCCAAAGAAGGAGTAGTAATAGGGGCAATCACTGAAGCTGGAGTAGATGGTAGTATAGTAGGAGCTTGTTCCTGCACTGAAGTAACAAGTATAAAAGCATCTGAGGAGGGGCGTACCTGATCAGGAGGCATAGTAATAATAGGAGGGGAAGATATAGCATAATCCTGATGTAGAGATGAAGGTCCAGCAGTATCATGAACAAAACTGGAGGAGGGAATCTCAGGTGCTGGATGGGAGATAGGGGCTGAAATCTCAGACACAATAGGTCTCTGTGTAGGTTTTGGCACATAAACAAGTCTTTCTTGGGCAGTAGACACTTCCCCTGAAGAAGTCTTCGCTTTTCCTTTCTCATTTCCCACCCTGTCAGGAGGCCGGAGTGTGGGATTTGCAATAAAACATTTCTCCTGCTTGTGACCCAAATGCTTACATGACATGCAGTAATCTGGGAGCTTCTCAATAACAATATCCTGAACAAAACCCGACTCCTCATCACCAACCCAAACCTTTTTGGCAAAAGATGGTTGGGAAACATCACATTCAACCAACACCCGTGCAACAGTTGGTCTATTAAGAGTGGCTAGTGGCATGATCAACTCTCAGTGGTTTACCAACAGCAGAGGCAATAGAAAATAATGCAGACTTACACTGGACTAAGTGTATGGGAAGATAAGGCAGAGTGATCCAGACAGGGACAACTGGTGACTCTTCATTGCATCTGAATTGAGGGCTCCACTTGAAAACACGCATAGTGTGTCCCTGAACAAACCAAGACTGTCTAGTCCATAGCCTGGTGTAATCCTCTTCAAGTCTCAACTTAATCAAAATATGCCGCTTGTCAAGCAGAGAAATTTGCCAATCACCTTTCAATCCCAAAGAGGAAAAGAATTTTCTGATAAGCTCCATTGTTGGCCTCCCAAATGAAAACTTTCCAACTAAGGAGAGCTTAAAAGGTTCAGCCATGATAGCAATCTCCTCCTTAGAAAATAAAACAGCAGGCATTCCATGATAATTAGTGAGGGGTTTAATGGGAATTTCAGGGGAATGATTTTTCCCAATTCCAAGGGCATCAATAAAAGATTTCTCTGGCCTAGGGATTTCCTTTTCAGGAGGTGATGGAGAGGCTTGGTTCGGGGGTAAATTGGGGTTTTTTTGCAAAGATTTCATTTTTTGGAGGAATGGTTAAGTTATGGGAAAAATTACCATTTTGGGGGAGGGAAGTGTAATTTTTGGTTTTGGGAGGGTTTTTTGAAAGGGCGGGGAATTGGGAAGAGTTGGAGTTTTCAAGGTCGAAGTTGGAGTTTTTAATTTTGGAGTTAGGGTTTGCAATTTGGGAATTAGGGTTTTCAATTTGGAAATTTTCGACATTAGGGTTTTCAATTTGGGGATTTGGATGATTAGGGTTCACATGGAGTGGGGGATTTGTTAAATTAGGGTTAGGGATTGGGATTGAGGGTTCAATTTGGGGGAATTGGGTAGTTGGGGAAATTAGGGTTTTAGATTGGGAAAATTGGCCAATTTGGGGATTTAGGGTTTGCAATTGGGAATTCATGGTAATAGGGATTTGGGGATTATGTGAATTGGGAATTTGGGAGTTAGGGTTTGAAATTGAAGAAGAATTAGGGATTGGCTCATTAAGGGTAGTTTGGGCATTGGACATATAAAGTGTACCTAGGTTAGAATTAGGGTTTTGGAGAAAGGAGGTGGCGGCTAGGGTTTGAGGGGGGCTGGCTGCCAAGGTGGCGGCGCCGGTGGGGAGGGTCGCCGGAGTGCCGGAGATGGCCGGAATCCGGTCGCCGGCGGCCGGCGGTATGAAATGGCCGGCGGTAGGGTGAAATTGAGGGTTTTTTGATTTTTTTGAGGGAGAACATGGTAGGGCTCGGCCATGGCAGCCATGGGTGATGTGAGACGACCTTTTTGAGATTGTTGGACGTTAGGAACTTCACCGGAAAAACCAGGTACGGTAGATCCCACATTAACGGTTGAAGGGATGAAGTTCCTATGGTTTTGATGTCGGTTTTGAGCGCCCTGTACAGCTGCTGTTAGGGCTTCGATTTGGGCATGGAAACCACCCAAAATACCTACAATCTGGTCCAGATTCAATGGGGAAGAAAGTTCTTCACGGCCGGGCAAAGGATGAGGGTTTTTGGCCGAATTTTCGTCGAAAAAAGAACCAATTCCATGAGGAACTGCTGTGATATTTTCCAGCACCATAGGAGGGCTGAAAATCAGTCCCTTGGACGTGGAGGCACGCTGGTTTTGGTTAGAAAACATGGCTGGTTGCAAATCGGTGCCGGAGGAGGGAGGATTCTTACCGGAAACTTCAAGATTCACCATTGTAAACGAAGAGGGCAGCGGCGGTCCCTCATGTTCAAGTTCGGCAGCCATGAAAGGCTGCCCGGAAGTGTTCGTCGCCAAAGAATCGTCGGAGAAAGGTTCGCCGAAGAGGGAGAAGGAGATTGGCCGGCGGCTTCGCCGGAAAACCGGCCGGACGGCGCCGGAAAAAGGTTGGCCGAGGCTATGGAGGTTGAGAGAATTTTTAGAGAGAGAAAGTAGAGAGGTTCGGTTTTGGTTCAGGGTTCAGGGTTCAGGGTTCAGGGTTAGGGTTCAGGGTTTTTTTTTTTTTTTTTTTAAAAAGCCTCCTTAGCGGGAGAGGGGTTTGGCAGGGACCCCTACCAGTTTATTGATAATTGAAAAAAGAAGTACATGATGGAGGGGGACCTAAACCTTACCTCCAAGAGAAGTAATGGAAAATAATAAAGAAATAAAATAATAGAGCGGTGACTCACCGCATTACAAAGGTAATGAAAATAGTTAAGAAAAATAAGAGGTAGAATGTGGTGACTCACCACAGAACAAAAATAAGGAGGGGGACATAAACCTGACCTCCAAAGTAAAAGATAAATGAAAAAACTAAAGCCTAATATGAGGAATCTCATCCGCATCAAGAGAAAGGATGCCATGAATGTCTCTGGGAAGACCCCGCTGTGTGGAAAAACTCTGGTCTTGCTGAAAAGAACAAGCCCAATTAGCCATGAAATCCGCTGCCTGGTTGGCTTCCCTGTAGACATGATGAAGCTGAATCGGGGCAGAACAGTAAAGCTGCTGAATTCGAGCAATAAGATAAGTGTACTCCCAACAACCTGAACTAGAGGAGGTGACCCAGGAAATAGCAGTAGTAGAATCAGACTCTACAATCAGAGAAGAAAATCCACAAGAAATGGCCAGCTCTAACCCTGTCAGAATAGCGACTAACTCAGCATAGATGATGGGTTTATGATCAAGAAAGCGCCCAAATGCACCCACAAACCTGCCCAAGTGATCTCTGAGAATACCTCCAGCAGCTGAAGGACTAGGATTACCGCGAGAGCACCCATCAACATTAAGTTTCAAGGAGCCCGCAGGGGGTCTAAGCCATGATATCAGTCTCACTGTCCTAGGTCTGCAAGGCAAACATCTCAAGGCCCTCACTAATCTCACAGATAAATCTCCACGAAGCTGTGATGCTTTGAAGCCGACTGCTAAGCCAATAAGGTGCAAGTCTACTGTGATGTTATGAATAACCCGCAATACATGGAAGGGGGTGCCATCAAATCTACAAGCATTACGAGCCTTCCATATGTGCCAAAGTACATTGCAGGCAACCATAATCCTGATATGGCACGCTGAAGGGAAGCAACGGCACCAATGAAGGAGCAGAGAAGAGATAGAAGAGAACTCATAGAAATGAAGCCCAAACATCCCAAAAAAATGAAGCCAAACCTGTCGAGTCAGGGGACAATGCAGAAAAAGGTGGCACTGGGTCTCACTGGCACAGCCACAAATACAACGAGAAACCATCTGAAAACCTTTGCTTGCCAATGAATCATCTAAGGCAACAAAACCATGTAAGAGCCGCCAAATAAAAAATGAAACCTGAAGAGGGATGTGCCTCTGCCAAATAAATGAAAAGATAGGCCTAACAGCCATAGACGCCCTGATGTGGTCCCAAGCAGAGCGAAGAGAAAAGCCACCATCTAAAGATAAACTCCATCTGATCTGATCAGGGCCTTGCTGCCAGGTAGGAATCAGAAAAATCTGCTCAGCGACAGAGGTGGGTAAAACAGCCAATATCCTCTCCCTATCCCACCCTGTATCCGTCCAGTACGAAGAGACAGAAGCTGATGAAGCTGCCAGAGGATTAATAGAAATCAAAGGGGTAGAGCCCACCCAACAATCATACCAGAAGCTAGAGTTCCCTGAACGCACAAACCATCTAATAAGGGGCTCAGCAGTCGTCCTAATAATGCAAAGGCGTCTCCATAAAGGCGAGGCAGGGTACGCAAAAGGAACCATATAAGGATGAGAAGCATGGCAATATTTGGCCTTCATAAAGGAGGCCCATAATGATTGTTGGGCTCTAAAGTGCCACCAGAGTTTGATCTCACAAGCCGTGACCACATCAACAAATGAACGAACCCCAATTCCCCCTTCGTCCACGGGAAAGCATACAGAAGCCCATTTACACCAATGAATTTTCCTTGAGGTATCTGTGTCACCCCAAAGGAATTTGGTAAATAGACGCTCCAGCTGGTGAAAGACATCAGATGGAGGCCTCAACACATGGAATAAATAAATGGGCATGGAAGATAACACATGCCTAATCAGAATAATTTTACCCCTAAATGAAAGAAGTCGGTTGGCCCAGCCAGAAATTTTATCTCGAACCTTCCGCACTAGATCTTCGAAGAAAGCAATCTTAAGATTACCCAAGTAAATTGGGCATCCCAAATAAGTGAAAGGAAGGTCACCCCTCTGAAAACCTGTAACATTATGAATAATGTCCCTTCTTGAACCAGTAGACACTCTGCCTGTATAATATCTGCTCTTAGCCTGACTTACAAGCTGGCCAGAGATGTTCTCATATCTATGAAGGACATCCATGATGTGACGAAGACTATCTCGGCTCCCATTAGCAAAAATGATGATGTCATCAGCAAAACTTAAATGGGAGATAGTGATGGGAACTCCTGTAGTGTAAGCAACAGATGGGTACCTAGCTACCAGATAATCTAAACTCCTGGATAAATATTCAGCTGCAATAATAAACAGGCTGGGAGAAATAGGATCACCTTGGCGTAAACCCCTTTGTGACTGGAAGAATCTCGAAGCAACTCCATTAATCATCACAGAAAACCAAGGAGAAGTAATGGCTCTATGCATCAATGAGACCCACTGCTCCGAAAAATCAAAGGCCCGAAGCATCTGAAACATAAAAGACCATGACATGCGATCATATGCTTTAGCCATGTCCAGTTTAAGTACCACATTACCCCCACGAGTCCTTCTATTCAAATCATGCACTAACTCTTGGGCAAGTAAAATGTTATCATGAATCAATTTGCCTGGCACAAAACCACTTTGGGCAGGAGAGATAAGCTGAGGTAAGAGTCGAGAAAGCCTGGAAACCAGAATTTTGGTGATGACTTTATTACTCACATTACATAGACTGATTGGCCTAAAGTCAGCCCAAGTAGCAGGAGAAGATTTTTTAGGCAGCAAAACAAGAAGAGTGCTGGAAAAACCCCTAGGCAAAGGTGATCCACCAAAATAATCCAGAACAGCGGCATAAAGATCCTTGCCAATAACCTCCCAACAGGCCTGGTAAAATCTACTACAAAAGCCATCAGGACCAGGAGAGCTATCTGAATCAATAGAAAATACTGCCGCACGAACTTCCTCAATAGTAGGAAGACCACAAAGAGCAATATTATCGTCCTCAGTCACCAAAGAGGGGATAAAGTCAAAGTCCCTCGCAGAGAAAGCAGAGTCATCACCAGTAAGAAGAGTCTGAAAATAAGATACCGCTGAGTCCCTAATAGCATCAGTATCAGAAATCCACATGCCATCATCCCCCTGAATACGATGAACTCCAAGGATATGGTGTTTCTTTCGAGTCATAGCATGAAAAAATTTGGAATTAGCATCCCCCTCTTTCAACCATCTGACACGGGATTGCTGTCTCAAAAATGATTCCTCTCTGGATAAGGCCTGGAGTAACTGGGCTTTAGCTAGCTGTAAGGCAGAACGATCCATATCAGATCCTGAAGCATCAAATAACCTCTCCCTAAATAACACCTCTTGTTCAGCCTCCTTCACTTTGTCAAAAACATTTCCAAACACCTCTTTATTCCATTGCTTGAGTCGGTGTTTGAGTCTAATCAGCTTCTGCTGGAAAGCAGTCATACCGTAAGAATTTACAGGCAAAGACCATTCCTGTTTGATGATTTCCAACAATTCAGGATGCTTCAACCATGCATGTAAAAATTTGAATCTGCTTGGGCCCCGAGTCTGTCTAGACTCACATGATAAGAGAAGAGGAGAGTGATCAGAGCCAGTGCGGTTAAGATGTGAAACTTTGAATACCAAAAAGCGACGCGCCCATTGGTTATTAACCACAACCCGGTCCAATCTACGCCTGGTAAAACCATTAACCCAAGTATAAGGAGTTCCTTCAAACCCAGCATCTTCCAGACCACAATCCATAAGAGCCACATTAAAATCATCAATGGCTGATTGAAGTTGGGGATGACCCCCAACCACCTCAGAGTGCTGCTGAACAACATTAAAATCCCCACCAACCATCCAAGGACCATCAATTTCCCCAGAAAAAGAAATCAAGGCATCCCAGAGCTCCACACGCAGTGATGCTGAACACTTAGCATAAACATAAGAAATATAAAACGGCTCAGAACTAGAACAATGGCTGACCTTGCAATGAATCACCTGTCCCATGTCATGTAAAATCTGAACACTGTATGGCTGAGACCAAAAAATCCATATTTTACCAGAAGCAGAGGCAAAAGCAGAATCCATACCCAATCTAACTCTGGAGGAAGTAATCTTGTCAGACGTAAGGAAAGGCTCCAGAATACAAAGCAGCTGAAGGTGATGAAGCTTAATAAGCTTTTTAAGTCTCCTAATAGAAGGATTCTGACCAATCCCCCTAATATTCCAAATGAGAGACTTAATCATTTTGATTTGCTCCTACCCTTGCGGGCGATAGTTTGAGGGGGTTTACTAGCAGCAGTATTTGTAGAAACATTATCTTTCTTTTTACCACGATGACTTCTAAGAACCCTTTGGAAACCATCAGCATCGATGGAGCCAGTGTTAGAAGAAGAAGAGATAGTATCAGTTTTGGAGGCAGTATCTTCGCTTTGGGGAACAACATCAGGGGCCCCAGGATCAGAAGCATATCTATCATCAGTCCCACCTTCCAGGTCATCATCAGATGAAGCATCATCAGCAGAGTGAGATGAACCAACACGGCCAGAAGGAATAGTCTGATTACTCGGGATATCCTCTGACTGAAAATTAATAGTAACACCAGGAGCTCGTCCAGGAGATAAAGATACATTATAAGAAGCAGTACCAGAGCAGGGACCTGGAGCTGTAGTGACAACAGTACTATCCAATCCCGAATGGGGAACAATAATAGGAGCAATAACTGAAGTTGGGACAATAGCTGGAGAAGAGTGGACATGATCCTGCAGTGAAGTAGTAATAATAGGAGCATCTGGAGAAGAACTTACCTTATCAGGAGTCAGCATAATAATAGGAGGAGACGTAGTAGCAAAATCCTGAGGCAAGGCTGACGGTCCATCATTAACTGGAACTGAACTGGAAGAAGGGACCTCAGGAATTGAAAGAGAAGTAGAGGCAGAGGTCGCAGGAGCTAAAGTAGGCCCCTTTAGGGACTTTGCCACATAAACAGGCCTTCCTTGTCCAGCAGACACCTCCTCTGACGAAGCTTTCTCTTTTCCCTTTTCATTCCCAACCCTAGCAGGAGGTCGAAGTGTAGGGTTTGCAATAAAACATTTCTCTTGCTTGTGGCCCAAGTGCTTACAAGACATGCAATAATCAGGGAGTTTCTCAATAATAATGTCTTGAACAAAACCTGACTCCTCATCACCAACCCAAACCTTTTTAGCAAAAGAAGGTTGGGAAACATCACATTCAACCAACACCCGAGCAACAGTTGGTCTATTAAGAGTGGCAGTGGCATGATCAACTCTCAGTGGTTTACCAACAGCAGAGGCAATAGAAAATAAAGCAGACTTACAATGGACTAAGTGTATGGGAAGATAAGGCAGAGTGATCCAGACAGGGACAACTGGTGACTCTTCATTGCATCTGAACTGAGGGCTCCACTTGAAAACACGCATAGTGTGTCCCTGAACAAACCAAGACTGTCTTGTCCATAGCCTGGTGTAATCCTCTTCAAGTCTCAGCTTAATCAAAATATGCCGTTTGTCAAGCAGAGAAATTTGCCAATCACCTTTCAATCCCAAAGAGGAAAAGAATTTTCTGATAAGCTCCATTGTTGGCCTCCCAAAGGAAAACTTTCCAACTAAGGAGAGCTTAAAAGGTTCAGCCATGATAGCAATCTCCTCCTTAGAAAATAGAACAGCAGGCATTCCATGGTAATTAGAAAGGGGTTTAATGGGAATTTCAGGGGAATGATTTTTCCCAATTCCAAGGGCATCAATAAAAGATTTCTCCGGCCTAGGGATTTCCTTTTCAATAGGAGGTGATGGAGAGGCTTGGTTCGGGGGTAAATTGGGGTTTTTGGCAAAGATTTCAGTTTTGGGAGGAATGGTTAAGTTATGGGAAAAATTGCCATTTTGGGGGAGGGAAGTGTAATTTTTGGTTTTGGGAGGATTTTTGGAAAGGGCGGGGAATTGGGAAGAGTTGGGGTTTTCAAGGTCAAAGTTGGAATTTTTAATTTTGGAGTTAGGATTTTCAATTTGGGGATTAGTGTATTCAATTTGGGAAATTTCGACATTAGGGTTTTCAATTTGGGGATTTGGATGATTAGGGTTCACATGGAGTGGGGAATTTGTCAAATTAGGGCTAGAAATAGGAGGTAGAGTCTCATTTTGGGGAAATTGGCTAATTGAGGGGATTAGGGTTTCGGATTGGGGAAAATGGGCAATTGAGGGAATTAGGGTTTTCAATTGAGAATTGAAGGAATTGGGGATTTGGGAATTAGGGATTTGGGAATTAGGGTTGGAAATTCGGGGGTTTTCCACATTAGGGTTGTGAATTTGAGAAATGGGGTTCTCAATTGGGGAATTGATCAAATTAGGATTTTGTGCAATTAGGGTTTGATCCAATTTAGAGGAAACATTCAAAATTCGGAAATTGGGTAAATTAGGGCACAAAATTGGATAGGAATTGGGAATATGGCCGCTTGAATTTGGGGATTTTTCATTAAGGGTAAATTGGGCATTGGCGGGAAAAAGAGTATTAGGGTTAGACTTAGGGTTTTGGGAAACAAGTGTGGCGGCTAGGGTTTGAGGGAGGTCGGCTGCCAAAGTGGCGGCGCCGGCTGTGAGGGTGGCCGGAACCACGGGGATGGCCGGAAAAAGGTCGCCGGCGGCGGTAGAGCAAGAATTTCCGGCGGTAGTGAAGTTTGGAGGTGTTTGGGAAGGGTTTTTGGGTTGGTTTTGGTGTAAATCAACTATGGCAGCCATGGGAAGAGATGGAGAACCATTATGATCAGATCCAACAGCTTGTCGAAGGTCGGAAAACCCCTTCACTACAGTAGAAGCACTAAAGGGAAGTGCCGGCAAGGCCAAAGCTTGGGATTGCCGAGATTGAACATTGTTTTGATGTTGGTTTTGAGCGCCCTGTATAGCTGCTGTTAGGGCTTCGATTTGGGCATGGAAGCCACCTAAAATACCTACAATATGATCCAGAAGAAGTGGGGAAGAAGGGTCTTCATGGCCGGGCATGGGGTAAGAGTTTTTGGCCGGATTTTCATCGGAAACACTTCCAACTCCATGAGAAACGGCTCTGGATTTTTCCAGCACCATAGGAGCGCTGAAAATCAGTCCCTTGGACGTGGAAACATGATGGTTTTGGTTGGGAAGCATGGTTGGTTGCAAATCGGTGCCGGAGGAGGGACGATTCTCGCCAAAAACATCAAGATTCACCATTGTAGACGAAGAGGGCTGTGGCGGCGGCTCTTCAAGTTCACGTTCAGCAGCCATTAGGGGCTGCTCTAAAGTGTTCAACGCCAAAATAGCGCTGGAAAAGTTCGCCAAAGAAGGGGAGGAAGGTTGGCCGGCGGGGTCCGGGGCTCAGGGTTTAGGATTCGGGGTTCGGAGATCGGGGTTTGGGGTTCGGGCTTTCGGGGTTCTAGGTTCGGGGATCTGGGCTCGGGTTTCGGGGTTTCGGGTTCAGGGTTCAGGGTTCGGGGCTCGGGGTTTGGGATTCGGGGTTCGGGGATCGGGGTTTGGGGTTCGGGCTTTCGGGGTTCTGGGTTCGTGGTTCTGGGCTCGGTGTTCGGGGTTCGGGGTTTCGGATTCGGGGTTCGGGGCTCGGGCTTTGGGATTCAGGGTTCGGGGCTCGGGGTTTGGGATTCAGGGTTTCGGGGTTCTGGGTTCGGGGTTCTGGGCTCGGGGTTCGGTGTTCAGGGTTTCAGGTTCAGGGTTCGGGGTACGGGGCTCGGGGTTTGGGATTCGGGGTTCGGGAATTGGGGTTTGGGGTTTGGGCTTTAGGGGTTCTGGGTTCGGGGTTCTGGGCTCGGGTTTCGGGGTTTTAGGCACAGGTTCGGGGTTCGGGGCTCACGGTTTGGGATTCGGGGTTCAGGGATCGGGGTTTGGGGTTCTGGCTTTCGGGGTTTTGGGTTTGCGGTTCAAGGCCCGGGGTTCGGGGTTTCGGGTTCGGGGTTCGGGTCTCGGGGTTTGGGATTCGGGGTTCGGGGATCGGGGTTTGCCGTTCGGGCTTTCGGGGTTCTGGGTTCGGGGTTCTGGGCTCGGGGTTTGGGGTTTCGGGTTTCGGGTTCAGGGTTCGGGGCTCGGGCTTTAGGATTCAGGTTTCGGGGATCGGGGTTTGGGGTTCGGGCTTTCGGGGTTCTGGGTTTGGGGTTCTGGGCTCGGGGTTTGGTGTTTGGGGTTCCGGGTTCAGGGTTCGGGGTTCGGGGCTCGGGGTTTGGGATTCGGGGTTCGGGGATGGAGGTTTGGGGTTCAGGCTTTCTGGGTTTTGGGTTCGGGGTTCTGGGCTCGGGGTTCAGGGTTCGGGGTTCGGGGCTCGGGGATCGTGGTTTGGGGTTCGGGCTTTCGGGGTTCTGGGTTCGGGGTTCGGGCTTTCGGGTTCGGGGTTCGGGGTTCGGGGCTCAGGGTTTGGGATTCGGGTTTCGGGGATTGGGGTTTGGGGTTCGGTCTTTCGGCGTTCTGGATTCGGGGTTCTGGGCTCGAGGTTCGGGGTTCAGGGTTTCGGGTTCAGGGTTTGGGGTTCGGGGCTCGGGGTTTAGGATTCGGGGTTCGGGGATCGGGTTTGGGGTTCGGGCTTTAGGGCTTCTGGGTTCGGTGTTCTGGGCTCGGGGTTCGGGGTTTGGGGTTTCGAGTTCAGGGTTCGGGGTTCGGGGTTTGGGATTCGGGGTTCGGGGATCGGGGTTTGGGGTTCGGGATTTCGGGGTTCTGGGTTCGGGGTTCTGGTCTCGGTTTTGGGGTTTCGGGATCAGGGTTCGGGGGTCGGGACTCGGGTTGGGTTCGGGCTTTCGTGGTTCTGGGCTCGGGGTTCGGGGTTTCGGGTTCAGGGTTCGGGGCTCGGGCTTTGGGATTCGGGGTTCGGGGCATTGGGGTTTGGGGTTCGGGCTTTCGGGGTTCTGGGCTCGGCGTTCGGGGGTCGAGGTTTCGAGTTCAGGGTTCGGGGTTCGGGGCCCAGGGTTTGGGATTCGGGGTACGGGCATCGGGGTTTGGGGTTCGAGATTTCAGGTTTCGGGGTTCGGCGTTCTGGGCTCGGGGTTCGGGGTTCGGGGTTTCGGGTTCAGGGTTCAGGGTTCGGGGCTCGGGGCTTGGGATTCAGGGTTCGGGGATCAGGGTTTGGGGTTCGGGCTTTCGGGGCTCCGGGTTCGGGGTTCTGGGCTCGGGGTTCGGGGTTCGGGGTTTTGGGTTCAGGGTTCGGGGTTCGGGCCTCGGGTTTTGGGATTCGGGGTTCGAGGATCGGAGTTTGGGGTTCGGGCTTTCGGGGTTCTGGGTTCGGGGTTCTGGGCTCGGGGTTCGGGGTTCGAGGTTTTGGGTTCAGGTTTCGGGGTTCGGGGCTCGGGGTTTGGGATTCGGGGTTCGGGGATCGGGGTTTGGGGTTCGGGCTTTCGGGGTTCTGGGGTCGAGGTTCTGGGCTCAGGGGTCGGGGTTCGGGGTTTTGGGTTCAGGGTTCGGCGTTCGGGGCTCGGGGTTTGGGATTCGGGGTTCGGGGATCGGGGTTTGGCGTTCAGGGCTTTCGGGGTTCTGGGTTCGAGCTTCTCGAGCTCGCGGTTCAGGGTTCGGGTTTCGGGTTCAGGGTTCGGGGTTCGGGGCTCGGGGTTTGGGATTCGGGCTTTCGGGGTTTTGGGTTCGGGATTCTGGGCTAGGGGTCCGGTGTTCAGGATTTCGGGTTCGGGGTTTAGGGTACGGGGCTCGGGGTTTGGAATTCGGGGTTCGGGAATCGGGGTTTGGGGTTTGGGCTTTCGGGGTTCTGGGTTCGGGGTTCTGGGCTCTGGGTTCAGGGTTTCGGGTTCAGGGTTCGGGGTTCGGGGCTCGCGGTTTGGGATTCGGGGTTCAGGGATCGGGGTTTTGGGTTCTGGCTTTCGGGGTTCTGGGTTCGGGGTTCAAGGCTCGGGGTTCGGGGTTCGGGGTTTCGGATTCAGGGTTCGGGGCTCGGGGTTTGGGATTCAGGGTTCGGGGATCAGGGTTTAGGGCTCGAGCTTTCAGGGTTTTGGGTTCGGGGTTTTGGGCTCGGGTTTCGAGGTTTCGGGTTCGGGGTTCGGGGCTCGGGGTTTATGATTCGGGGTTCGGGGATCGGGGTTTGGATTTCGGGCTTTCGGGGTTCCGGGTTTGGGGTTCTGGGCTCGGCATTCGGGGTTCGAGGTTTCGAGTTCAGGGTTCGGGGTTTGGGGCTCGGCGTTTGGGATTCGGGGTACGGGCATCGGGGTTTGGGATTCGGGATTTTGGGGTTCTGGGCTCGGGGTTCAGGGTTTGGGATTTGGGGTTTGGGTATCGGGGTTTAGGGGTTCGGGCTTTCGGGGTTTTGGGTTCGGGGTTCTGGGCACGGGGTTCGGGGTTGGTTTAGGGTTCGGGGTTCGTGGCTCGGGGTTTGGGATTCGGGGTTCGGGGATCGGGGTTTGGGGTTCGGGCGTTCGGGGTTCTGGGCTCGGGGTTCGGGGATCGGGGTTTCGTGTTTAGGCTTCGAGGTTCGGGGCCCGGGGTTTGGGATTCGGGGTTCAGGGATCGGGGTTTGGGCTTCGGGCTTTCGAGGTTCTGGGTTCGGGGTTCTGGGCTCGTGGTTCGGGGTTCGGGGTTTCGGGTTCAGGGTTTGGGGTTCGGGGCTTAGGGATTTAGGATTCGGCGTTCTGGGTTCGGGCTTTCGGGGTTCTCGGTTCGGGGTTCTGGGCTCGGGGTTCGGTGTTTCGAGTTCAGGGTTCGGGGTTCGGGGCTCGAGGTTTGGGATTCGGGGTTTGGGGATCAGGGTTTAGGGTTCGGGCTTTCCGGGTTTTGGGTTCGGTGTTGTGGGCTCGGGGTTCGGGGTTTCAGGTTCAGGGTTCGGGGTTCGGGGCTCGAGGTTTGGGATTCGGGGTTCGGGGATCGGGGTTTGGGGTTCGGGCTTTCGGGGTTCTAGGTTCAGTGTTCTGGGCTCGGGGTTCGAGGTTCGGGATTTTTGGTTCAGGGTTCGGGGTTCGGGGCTCGAGGTTTGGGGTTTTGGGTTCAGGGTTCGGCGTTCGGGGCTCGGGGTTTGGGATTCGGGGTTCTGGGATCGGGGTTTGGGGTTCGTGCTTTCAGGGTTCTGGGTTCGGGGTTTTGGGCTCGGGGTTCGGGGTTCATGGTTTCGGGTTTTGGGTTCGGGGTTTGGGGCTCTGGGTTTGGGATTCGGGGTTCAGGGATCGGGGTTTCGGGGTTTGGGGCTCGGGGTTCTGGGCTCGGGGTTCGGGGTTCGAGGTTTCAGGTTCAGGGTTCGGGGTTCGCGACTCGGGGTTTGGGAATCGGGGTTCGGGGATCAAGGTTTGGGGTTCAAGCTTTCAGGGTTCTGGGTTCGGGGTTCTGGGCTCGGGGTTCGGGGTTTCGGGTTCAGGGTTCGGGGTTCGGGGCTTGGGGTTTGGGATTCGCGGTTCGGGGATCGGGGTTTGGGGTTCGGGCTTTCGGGGTTCTGGGTTCGGGATTCTGGGCTCGGGGTTGGGGGTTCAGGGTTTCAGGTTCAGGGTTCGGGGTTCGGGGCTCGGGGTTTTGGATTCGGGGTACGGGGATCGGGGTTTGGGGTTCGACCTTTCGGGGTTCTGGGTTCGGGGTTCTGGGCTCGGGGTTCGGGGTTTCGGGTTCAGGGTTCGGGTTTCGGGGCTCGGGGTTTGGGATTCGGGATTCGGGGATCGGGGTTTTGGTTTCAGGCTTTCAGGGTTTAGGCTTACGGGGTTCTGGGCTCGGGGTTCGGGGTTCGGGGTTTCAGGTTCAGTGATTGGACATCAATTGTTACATGTTTATATATTCAAATTACACTTGCACACATCATAAAAAGATATAAAATCTATGTTTTGTGCAGATTTCATCCCCATATCTCCAAAGTGGAATATGTGTTGATTTCCATCACAAAAACAAGAAATTGAGCTACATTGAGGGTGTTGAGAAGAAAGCATGCTGCACAACACATCAAAGGGTTGAAGCTATTTCAGAAGAAGAAGAAAATTCAGTTGAAATCAGTGCAAAGAGATCAGAATCACTATTCTGGAAATTTCTGCAGCAGGGGATCGTATTCGAATATGGTTTTACTGTATTCGAATATAAGCTTCTTCACAGTAACGAATTCCATGTGACCCCAACTTCCCCATGTGATGTCACCTGCAATCCAGGGAGGGCAAATCAGGAAAAAAAGATATAGGAGAGAGAAGAAGCCATCATGAGGAGAACATTCGGTTAGAGGAGAGAGAAAAGGAGGAGAGAGAAGGAAGAAAGAAGGGGGTGAGACCCACGCGACAAAAAAACAGAGAACTGGAGCTGGGGAAGAAATTCAGTTTTCGGAGAGAGTTTTGGAGAGTTTTTTCATTGAGAGTTCATAGTTTTATATTGGAATTTTAATTCAGCATTGGAGTTTTTGGGGAGATTTACACTTTGAATTCATTCCAATTTCTGTAATCAGATTTTCAAGTCTAAATCCATTAAACCTTCAATTTCAGATTGCAATGTCTTCGAATCAGATTTTCATTTCTGTTTTTCTTCTTTTCAACATGCTCGGCTAAGTTTTCTTGAGCCAAGGCAAGGGTAATGCCCTTCCAATGAATCTCAAGTGGCCGAACTTCATGAATTTACCTTGAGTTTTTATGGTTATCAAGTCAATTTGCAGCTGGGTGTCTTAGAACTCATTGATTCAAGACCCGATTAATCCAACTTTGTATATCCTATTGATGAGTTCATAGGTGTTGCTTAACTTAGAACTCTCATGACATTGTTGTATGTGGGTTGCTAGAATTAGAACTCCTATTGTCCTTAAAATAGGTTATGCACATTGAGTGTTTAATCCATGGTTTGTTTCAATTGAAATTAATTTTCTCAAAAATCAGTACAAATTGATTTGGTAAATTTATAAGCTCTTGGCACTTGAAATTCATTTGGATTGGTATTAAACTTGCCTTGCTCAACTTTTTTATCACTTAATCTTTTAGTTTAAATTCACTTTGCTTTTGGAAAGTTAGTTCAAAATCATCAACCAACCAAATCAGATTTTAATTTTCTATTTCACATTTTTCTGTGAGTTGTGTTTTGCCAAATTAATCTCCATTAGAGTCATTCACTTCATTACTCCCTAGATCCCTGTGGAAATGACCTGGGACTTACCAGTTATTTTGTGCTTCAACCACACCTTGCACTTGGGGGAAAACTTGTCTTGATTTACCTCACTTAACATTTTCTTTAAATTTGAATTTATAATCTGAATTTTCATTTGAGCTTTTATCTTGGAGTGAGGTAATTAAACAAGAACAAGCACAAATTTATGGCGCCGTTGCCGGGGATCTTTGAGAAGCAATGGTGTTTTGAGCCTTTGGAGCATTAACTGGCAGTACATCTCATCACCATTTTCAACAACAGAGCTGCTTAACTTGTTGAGTAACTTTGTTTCATCTTTATTTCTATTTCTTTTATAGTTTTAGTTGTTAGTTTAGTTTTAGAACTGCTTGCATCTGAATCCTGAAATTCTGATTTGAATCTATTTCATCTGATATTCGAATACGGCTGCATTTCTCTGCTGAGAGCTGTAGTTGCAATTCTCTGTGAATCAGTAGATGAAATTGTGAAGTTAGGAGTTTAGATTGGAGTTTTGTGTCAGTCTGAATTTCTGTTTATGCTTTTAAGGTCTGGTAAACTTGTTGGAAACAGATTTGAATTGCATTCTCCATCTTCTCTTGCTGAATTGATTGAATTTGCTGCACTACATTCACAATCTGAATTTTCTGTTGCACATATGGATCCACCACCACCTGTTCTGCCGGAAGGAAGTGTTCAAGGAGAGAATGATCAAATGGATCAAAACATCCTTAGACCTCTCCGAGAATATCTTTATCCAGCTAGACAAACCACTCCATCTTGCATTGTTCTTCCAAATGGACATCAGAATTTTTATCTTAAACCTGAAACAATTCAGCTGTTACCAACTTTTCATGGCATGGACTCAGAAAATCCTTATATGCATATGAAAGAATTTGAAGATGTTTGTGGAACTTGCATGGATAGGAATGTTAATGAGGACATGGTTAGGCTTAAATTATTTCCATTTTCATTGAAAGACAAGGCAAAAATGTGGTTGAATTCACTTGAGCCTAGATCAATAGGTACTTGGAGAGACATGCAAACAAAATTTTTGAAGAAGTATTTTCCTGCAAATAGAACTGTGATTCTTCAACAGCAAATAATGAATTTTGTGTGTAAATCCAATGAAACATTTGCTCAAGCATGGGAAAGATTCAAGGAATTATTGCAAGCATGTCCACATCATGGTTTTGAATCTTGGAGAATTGTTAATTTTTTCCATAATGCATTAACTCCAAATCTGAAAATGTTGGTTGCCACCATGTGTAATGGTGAATTCTATGACAAAACTGCTGAAGAGGCTTTACATTTCTTTGATGCTTTAGCTGAAAACACTAAACAGTGGGAGGTAGTCTCCCCATTTTGTTCTGAATTTTCTGACAGATCAAATGATAGAGGAAAGTTCCACCTCAATGAGGCAGATGATGTTGGAGCTAGGCTGGCTGCATTGTCAAGAAAGATTGAATTGATGGAGCAAAAGAAGCAAACATTGAAGGAGAGTGAAGTGAAGTGTGTGATGTGTGAAACCGCAGACCACAGGACTGATGATTGCCCAACACTTCCAGCCTTTAAGGAAGTTCTCTATGGTCAAGCAAATCCCACACAAGCTGCAAGACCCTTCAATCAAAATCAGGGGATGAACACATATTCACAAGGCCATAGTCCATATTCGAATAGCTACAACCCTGGCTACAGAAATCATCCAAACCTTTCTTGGAAAGCAGAAGCACAGAACCAACAATACCAACCTCAACAAAATGTGCAACCTCAACCATTTCCTCCTCAGCCTTTTCAACCTCAGCAGAATACAAATTTTTATCAGCCACCTCACAAAAGATCTTTGGAAGACACCTTGCAACAATTTATGCAAGGGCAGATTGGAACCAACAATCAGAATTCCAAGTTTCAAGAGCAGACAAACAGGGCCATGGAAGACATCCGAAGTCAATTGTCAAAGCTAACTCAAGCTTTAACCATCAGAGAATCAGGAAAGCTTCCATCTCAGCCAAGACCAAATCCTACAAGCCAAGTTCATTTCAGTGAATCATCTTCATCTGCTGCAAATGAAAATCTGGAGCATGTACAAGCTGTTTCAACATTGAGAAGTGGTAAGTAAATTGTCAAGCCAGATTACAAACCACCTGCTGAAGAAATTGAGGAAGAAAATGAGCAAGAAATATTGAAAAATGAAGAGGAAATGCAGCTGAAACAGAAATTGGACAGCAGAACAGAAAGTGAACAGAAACAGAAATTTAGCACTTCTGAGAAAGAAATCATGTTTCAGAATGAAGAGCAAGAATTGAAGCAAAATGAAAGACTAATTGGGGACAACAAGTTGGACAGCAGAAAATTTGAGGAAAAGCAGAATCTGAACCAAGAAAATCAGGAAATTCTGATGCAGCCAATGGGATATTCGAATACCAGCAAGCAAGATTCGAATAGCAGTAAGCAGCAAATCAGAATCCAGAGAACAGAGCAGGTAAATTCTGAAAATAAAGAGGAAATTTCTGACAATAAGAAAAAAATTTCTGAAGAAAATCAGTTTGAAAAGAGTGAGAAAGATTTTGAAAATAAAGAAATTTTGAATAAAACCAATTTGGACAAATCTGAATTTGTTCCAAAACTTCCATTTCCACAAAGATTGAACAAAGCCAAGAAAGAGAATTTGAATTCTGACATCTATGAATTGTTCAAACAAGTCAGAATCAATATTCCCTTACTTGATGCAATTAAACAAAATCCATCCTATGGAAAATTTTTGAAAGATTTGTGTACTGTTAAGAGGAAAATGAATGTGAAAGAAAGAGCATTTTTGACTGAACAAGTGAGCTCCATTTTGCAATTTAAAACTCCTCCCAAATATAAAGATCCAGGTTGCCCCACCATAGCCTGCTTAATTGGGAATCAAAGGGTAGATCAAGCTTTGCTAGATTTAGGTGCAAGTGTCAACCTCTTACCATTCACTGTTTGCAAACAGCTGGGGTTGGGAGAACTTAGACCTACTAGGGTGACACTACAACTTGCTGATAGGTCAGTTAAAGTCCCTAGAGGTGTGGTTGAGGATGTCTTGATTCAAGTGGATCATTTTTACTTTCCAGTGGACTTTATAGTGCTAGACACTCAGCCCATTCAAGGAAACCAACCAGCTGTACCTGTTATCCTAGGAAGACCATTTTTGGCCACCTCAAATGCCTTGATCAATTGTAGAACTGGAGTTATCAAGTTCTCCTTTGGAAACATGACAATTGAGAAAAACATCTTCAAGGTGACCAAACAGCCGAGTGATTATGAGGAAGTAGAGGAAGTTGATTGGATTCAAACAACCACTCAAGATCACTTTGATAGAGAGTATTTTGATGACCCTTTGGAGAAAGCCTTAGTGAATAATGAGCAAGTAGATTTCCTAGCTGATTGTGATGTGGAAAATTGTGAGGGAGGAGAATTTGAGGAAATGAAAAATTCAGTGCTGATGATGAATCAGTGGAGACCATCTGTTGAGTCTTTAGAGCTGCCCATAGCCAAGCCTTTGTCATTTTTGGACCAGCCACCAAAACCTGAGAGAAAACCTTTGCCAAGTGACTTGAAATATGTATTTTTAGGTGAGGGAGAGTCCTATCCAGCTGTCATTTCATCTCAGCTGAGTTTGGACCAAGAAAATAGACTTGTGGAAGTCTTGAGGAAGCATAGAGGAGCTTTGGGCTGGACCATAGCAGACCTGCAAGGAATCAGTCCATTGATTTGCACTCATAGGATATTTTTGGAGGATGAGGCCAAGCCTATTAGGCAAATGCAAAGGAGACTTAACCCCAACATGAAAGAGGTTGTTAGAGGGGAGGTAATCAAGCTTTTGGATGCTGGAATTATCTACCCCATCTCAGATTCTAAGTGGGTGAGTCCAACTCAGGTAGTGCCTAAGAAATCTGGAGTGACTGTGATTAAGAATGAAAAAGAGGAATTAGTTCCAATGCGCATCCAAACAGGATGGCGCATGTGCATAGATTATAGAAAGTTGAATGCAGTCACAAGGAAAGATCACTTCCCTCTTCCATTCCTAGATCAGGTATTGGAAAGAGTGGCAGGGCATGCATTTTACTGTTTCTTGGATGGTTACTCTGGGTATAATCAGATTGAGATTGCATTGGAGGATCAAGAAAAGACCACATTCACTTGCCCATTTGGCACATTTGCATATAGGCGTATGCCTTTTGGTCTTTGCAATGCTCCTGCAACATTTCAGAGATGTATGATGAGTCTGTTTAGTGATTTTGTAGAGAGATTCCTTGAAGTTTTTATGGATGACTTTTCAGTATATGGCAGTGACTTTGATACATGTTTGGGAAACTTAGAGAAGGTTTTGATTAGATGTGAGGAGAAAAACTTGGTTTTGAATTGGGAAAAGTGCCACTTTATGGTAACTCATGGAATTGTCCTTGGCCACATAGTGTCTTCTAGGGGGATAGAAGTAGACAAAGCTAAAGTGGAAATTATTCAAAAACTTCCTACCCCTAGATGTGTTAAGGATATCAGATCATTTCTTGGCCATGCTGGGTTTTATAGAAGGTTCATTGCATCATTCAGTGCCATTGCTAGACCTTTGTGCAACCTTCTATCCCAGGATGTTCCCTTTGATTGGACACCAGAGTGTCAGGCCTCATTTGATAAACTTAAGAGTTTGCTCACCTCAGCTCCCATTATGCAGCCACCAGACTGGACTTTACCATTTGAGATCATGTGTGATGCTAGTGATTGTGCCATTGGGGCAGTGCTAGGACAGAGGAGGGATAGGAGACCACATGTGTTGTACTATGCTAGCAAAACCCTTAGTGAAGCACAAAGGAATTACACTACTACTGAGAAGGAGTTGCTAGCAGTAGTATATGCCTTGGACAAGTTCAGATCATACCTAGTAGGTTCTCATGTCATAGTATACACTGACCATGCTGCTTTGAAGTATCTCTTGACCAAACCTGATGCTAAGCCTAGACTTATTAGATGGATTCTTCTGCTTCAAGAATTTGATTTAGAAATCAAGGACAAAAAGGGAGTTGAAAATGTAGTTGCTGATCACCTTTCTAGACTCCCACATCAAGATTTAGCATCTTTTGATTCTCCCATCAATGAGACATTCCCTGATGAGCAGTTGTTCCACATAGACTCTTCTGAGGTACCTTGGTTTGCAGATATAGCCAACTATCTAGCTTCAGGTATTGTGCCTTCTCACTGGACCATGTTGGATAGAAGGAAGTTCTTTAGGAATGTGAGACACTTTTTCTGGGATGACCCTTATTTGTTTAAGTATTGCTCAGATCAAGTCATAAGGAGATGCATACCCGAGAGTGAAGTACAGAGTGTCATTAGTTTTTGTCATACTCTTGCATGTGGAGGTCATTTTTCAGCTAGGAAGACAGTGGCAAAGATTTTACAGAGTGGATTGTTTTGGCCTACCATGTTTAGGGATGTGCATGCCTTTTGTGTTGCTTGTGATAGGTGTCAAAGGCTTGGTAAGATCACTAGGAGAAACATGATGCCACTTCACCCCATTTATGTGCTTGATATCTTTGATTGTTGGGGTATGGATTTTATGGGACCATTTGTGAATTCATTTGGCAATGAGTATATCTTAGTGGGAGTGGATTATGTTTCAAAGTGGATAGAAGCCATACCAACTAAGACCAATGACCACAAGGTAGTGATAAAATTTTTGAAGGAAAATGTGTTTTCAAGATTTGGAATGCCAAAGGCCATGATAAGTGATAGGGGAACACATTTTTGCAATAGACATGTTGGTCTTTTGATGAAGAAGTATGGGGTGTTACACAAGGTTGGAACATCTTACCACCCCCAAACAAGTGGACAAGCTGAATTGGCCAATAGAGAGATCAAAAGAATCATTGAAAAAACAGTGAATCTCACAAGGAAAGATTGGTCTTTGAAATTGGTTGATGCACTTCGGGCTTATAGGACTGCCTACAAGACTATCCTAGGCATGTCTCCTTATAGGTTAGTGTATGGAAAAGCTTGTCATCTTCCTGTGGAACTTGAACACAAGGCCTTTTGGGCAGTGAAACATTTTAATGAGAGCATCACTGAATCTGGTTTTCAAAGAAAATTGCAACTAAATGAGCTTGAGGAGATTAGGAATGATGCATATGAGAATGCTAAGATCACCAAGGATAGAGTGAAGAAATGGCATGATACACATATCCTCAAAAGAGAGTTGTTTGTGGGTCAAAAGGTCTTGTTGTATGACTCAAGGTTACACTTGTTTCCCGGGAAATTGAAGTCCAGATGGAGTGGTCCATATGTGATTCAGAACATCACTGAGTTTGGGGCTGTTGACATTCAAAATCCAACCTCCAAGAATGTTTTTAGAGTGAATGGACAGAGATTGAAAGAGTATCATGAGAATTTTGTTGCTGAAGTAGAGAGTTGGGATCTTGAAGATCCCCCAAATTCTGTTTGAATGGAAGAAATGATTCTGACTTTGTATCATAATAGTGTAGGTTCTGTTATACTTTTGATTTTCTGTTTTCTTTGGTTTTTGTAATTTTCTTTCTTTCATCTAAAAAAATTTTCAGTTTGCAAGTTTTAACACATTGGTTTTAGCAAGTTTCATGAAGAATTGAGAATTTCTGCTTTGTGTTTTACTGATATTTGAATTTTCAAAGGTTGGAATTGACATGTGCTATTTGAGGTAGCAACATCACTTGTGGTGGACCTACTTGAGAGTCAAATGGAATAAATGCATTTGCTTAATTTGTTTTGGGAGTATAATGCATTAACCAAAGTGGGTAGCACATGCTTTCAAAGTGTTTCAGAATGCAGCCAAAGAATTTCAATTGAGCATGCTTCATTAAGGATCAAGTCACATCAGCAGGTGCAACAAAAACTGATCAAATCTGATACTGCTATAAGTCCAAATCAGATGAGAAATTCATCTCATTCGAATAGCTGAATAGTCATTTGAATAGGCCATCTGAGCACAAAATCTCATCTGTGAACAGCAACCCATCTTGCATACTTACTGATTTCCTGCATCTTGGTTGTTTGTGAGGCTTGGCAAAACCTCACTGATTCTTAATTACACTCAACCCATTTTGTATTGTTTTGGTTCTATTGATTTGCATTTTCTTTGAGAATATTGCATTGAACAAGTTGGGGGGAGCAACTGTTTTGGTAATACCTTGGAGTTTCAGCTGGTCTACATCACTCAAACATGTTAACCTTAAACTCAGCTGGTACCTCTTTTCCTTTTGCACTTTATTCCAAATTGATTGACTTGTTTGTGCATTGAGGACAATGCTTGTTTTTAGTTGGGGGGGGACACAATCTGAGTTTGTGAATGTGAATAGTTTTTACTGAAATTTGCTGAATTGGGTGATTGGATATGATCAGAATGTTTTGAATATGATTTGGAATTGCTTGAATTGAATTAAGATCATGCTTATGTCAGTTTGAGTTTGCATATGTTGAAAATTTGAAAAAAATTTTTTTTTTTTTTTTTGAAAATTTGGAAAAATTGCAAAACTTCTTCTTGAATTAGTTATTCTTTTGAAATAATTTTCGAATCCTAGCTGTTGGCAAAACTTAATTTGAGTATTCTTAAGAAATGGGGAAGAATTTCTGGTTTTCTGGACACTGGAATTGCAAAGTGCTGATAACCTGTATTCGAATATGGGTCTGGGTATTCGAATATGATGTCAGTTTTAAATCCTGTATATACCCGTAAGTGGCCCCATTTAAGGTCCTGTTCTATTCGAATACGAGCCCTGGTGCCCACAACCCTGAAACCTTCACCATTCCACATCTTCTTCCAGCCTTTTACTTTCAGATTATCTGAGTGAGATTTTGAGTTGACATTGAAAGGAAGATTCAGATACAGAGCTGCGATTGAAGAAGCTAGGGTTTACAGCTTTGGAGAATTTCTGATAAAGGGTGGAGAATCAAGTGAAGCAAAATGCCACCAAAGAGGATGAAGAAGATGGCTTACAAAGGAAAGGCTAAGAGAAGGAGCATGAGGATTTTGAGCCAACATGGTAAGGGTTCTTCACTTGTTGTCCAGGAACCCATAACATATGAACTGTCATCCTCTAAATCAGACCGTAGGTCTTCCTCTAGAACAGAATCATTCCATTCTGTAGGCAATGAGAGTTTGAGTGAGAGACATGATGATCATGTCTCTAATGTTGAAAAGGAAAACTCTGTTGGAGTTCCTGAGAATGTGCCGATTGAGGAACACACCTCTGCTCCTGAGGATGAGGTCCACACCTCTGAAAAGGTTCCTGAAGATGAACCTGAAGCACAACCTGACCATGATCTGTTTGATGAGGGTTCTTTTGATAATTTGAGGTTTTCCAACAAAGCTTCAAAGCTGAAATTTGATGAGAATTACAGCAAGAGAGCTGTGTTGACTGAAAGAGGAATTAAATTGGAGGATTACAATGAACCACCCTATGAATTGTTAGAGTTATTTGAGCAAAGGGGCTGGGTACATTGGGTTACAACCAGTAGGAGGGCTGTGGTACCATATGTGAGGGAGTTTTACTCAAATGCTGAAATGGGTATGATTCATGGGAGACCTGAGATAAACTCTAAGGTTAGAGGGAAGAGAATTAGTTTGAATCTTGAGAAGATTTCCTTCATAGGTCATTTGCCTGTTGAAAGAATACCCGAATCCACACCTAAACAAAAAGCAAAATGGGAGAAGCAATTGCATAAGGACAATTTGGCTAGGCTCTTCACAGCCAACCCTCGAGCTCAATGGACCACTTCTAGGATGTCCAAGTCAGGAATTACTCCCAAAAGTAATATCCTTCACATGCTGGTCTGTTCTTTATTTCTGCCCCATGCTTACAAGTCAACCATCACTCTTGAACAAGCCATGATTATGGGAAAGATGTTGTTAGGCATTCCCATGGATTTACCTTACCACATTTGGTTGGTTATTTCTCATGTGGTAGAGAAACCAGAATCCACTGCTGGGCTGCCTTTTGGAGGTTTAATTACAGAGATAATTCAGCACTTTTTGGGAATAGAGGAAGAGGTAGGAATGGCCATTGTGAAAGCTGCTCCTTTGATAGACAAGATATCCATGAATCGAAGTCGAGGACAATTGAAGAAGGCTACTCCACCTGCAGTTGAGAACAACCAGCAGCAGCCAGCAGAGGAGGAGGCAACTGAAGCAGCCCCCATGAGCACAGAGGAGAAGTTGACATTAATCCAGAAAAATCAAGAAGTGCTGATGAGGGAAGTGAGTGAGCTGAGACAGGGGCAGCAGAAGCTTATTCGAATGGTGGAAAGCATATTCGAATGGAGTCAAGAAGGGAGAAATGCTTAATTTCAGTACTTCAGCCATGATCCAGACTCTTTTGTCCTTGAAACCAGATTTTTGACAGCAAATCTTCAGAATATTTCAAATATGTTTTGTCAACAATAGGATCTGGAATAATGTTCCTGCTGTTTGTTTCTTTTAATTAGGTTTAAGTTGTTTTGTTTTACTGTTGCTACCTATGACTTTGAACTTACAACTTGGAATGAATGAAATTTCTGTTTTCTTGGAATTAGTGATGTCATTTGCATAAATTGGATTGAGCTGAGTTGAAGTGTGAAATTTTAAGAGTTGTTGTGGTTGCCATGTGTTTTTAAGTTGAAAAGTGTGTGAATGGATTTAGTTTGAGGATTGTTGATCTAACATTTGTCTTGAGGAATGAATTTATGAATGAATAATGTGTTTTATGGATTTCCAGATATAGTGGAGACTTAAAACCTGAAGTGAGATATTTGAGCCTTAAACTTTGTTCATGAGAGACTTCATTTACTCTAAGGGCTTTCCAAAAGCTCAAGCTTTTTGCACTTCAAATTTCTTCAATAACTCCACTTATACTATTTTGCTTCGGGTGTTTGTGAAGTGATGGATGAATGGAACTAGACTTCTGATTCTTAATTTTTATGGTTGAATGGAATGAAATCATAGAAATGATATTAGGCCATTTTTCTTAACATTTGAGCTTTGAATGCCTTTCTTTGATGAACATCATCCTTGGAGCCAAGTTTGAGCTTTATTAGAGCATTCATACTTCTTTATTCTTACCACATCATACCTTTAACCATTATGAATGCTCTTTAGCCTTCCCTAACAGATTGGAATACACTGAAAATATTAAGGAAGAGAAATAAACAACATTTTGGGATTTGGAGGTGAGAAGAAAGAAAAATGAATGGAATGAGGGAAAAGAAAATGTTAAGGGAAATTGTTGATAAAAAGAAAATCAAAAAGGTGGAAACTGTTTTACTTTTGAAATACATTCACTTGAGGTCAATTTCAAAAAAAAAAAAAAAAAAAAAGAAGAAGAATTGGAGAAGGGTGGAAGAAAGTTTATTTCAGTGTTCCAAATCAGTTTTTGAATTCCTTATCCTTCCCTTCTATTACCTTATTAAACCTCATGGCCCCATTACAACCCATTGCAAGTCCTAATTGATCTTTGAAAGAATTTTCATTCAATTGTGAAATTTAGGAATTAGGGAATCATGGTGAAAATTCTGAAATTACCTTTGCTACATCATTCCTTCATGGAGTTATGCCAAGTCTAATTCTTCCTTGAATACATCGTTTTTGACTTGTTGATGCCACCTTCTAGAATTTGATGAACATTTACTCTTAATAGGGGCATCTTGAGTGAAACCTTGTGTGCTCTATTTTCTTTGGAGTGAATTCCAAGGTGAGATTTGAAGTCAAAACTTGGGAATGAAATGGAATGCAAAGTTCAGGATTAAATGAAGTTCTAAAAGATGTATGTTAAGATTGATAGAGTTAAAAGCTGCTATTCATTCACATTCATTTCACACATTTGGCAAGTTTCACATCTCTTATAAAATTTTAAATTTTAAACTTTGCTTATGAAAATTTTTGCTCATGGTGTTGACTAATTCCATATGAATAGCTGAAATATCATTCAAATTGAAATGAAATTAATGCTTTTGGATTTCTCTCCTATTTCTTCTATTAGAAGCATTACTAGGGACTAGTAATGTTGTAGTTGGGGGGTGTGTGATTGGACATCAATTGTTACATATTTATATATTCAAATTACACTTGCACACATCATAAAAAGATATAAAATCTATGTTTTGTGCAGATTTCATCTCCATATCTCCAAAGTGGAATATGTGTTGATTTCCATCACAAAAACAAGAAATTGAGCTACATTGAGGGTGTTGAGAAGAAAGCATGCTGCACAACACATCAAAGGATTGAAGCTATTTCAGAAGAAGAAGAAAATTCAGTTGAAATCAGTGCAAAGAGATCAGAATCACTATTCTGGAAATTTCTGCAGCAGGGGATCGTATTCGAATATGGTTTTACTGTATTCGAATATAAGCTTCTTCACAGTAACGAATTCCATGTGACCCCAACTTCCCCATGTGATGTCACCTGCAATCCAGGGAGGGCAAATCAGGAAAAAAGATATAGGAGAGAGAAGAAGCCATCATGAGGAGAACATTCGGTTAGAGGAGAGAGAAAAGGAGGAGAGAGAAGGAAGAAAGAAGGGGGTGAGACCCACGCGACAAAAAACAGAGAACTGGAGCTGGGAAGAAATTCAGATTTTCGGAGAGAGTTTTGGAGAGTTTTTCATTGAGAGTTCATAGTTTTATATTGGAATTTTAATTCAGCATTGGAGTTTTTGGGGAGATTTACACTTTGAATTCATTCCAATTTCTGTAATCAGATTTTCAAGTCTAAATCCATTAACCTTCAATTTCAGATTGCAATGTCTTCGAATCAGATTTCATTTCTGTTTTTCTTCTTTTCAACATGCTCGGCTAAGTTTTCTTGAGCCAAGGCAAGGGTAATGCCCTTCCAATGAATCTCAAGTGGCCGAACTTCATGAATTTACCTTGAGTTTTTATGGTTATCAAGTCAATTTGCAGCTGGGTGTCTTAGAACTCATTGATTCAAGACCCGATTAATCCAACTTTGTATATCCTATTGATGAGTTCATAGGTGTTGCTTAACTTAGAACTCTCATGACATTGTTGTATGTGGGTTGCTAGAATTAGAACTCCTATTGTCCTTAAAATAGGTTATGCACATTGAGTGTTTAATCCATGGTTTGTTTCAATTGAAATTAATTTTCTCAAAAATCAGTACAAATTGATTTGGTAAATTTATAAGCTCTTGGCACTTGAAATTCATTTGGATTGGTATTAAACTTGCCTTGCTCAACTTTTTATCACTTAATCTTTTAGTTTAAATTCACTTTGCTTTTGGAAAGTTAGTTCAAAATCATCAACCAACCAAATCAGATTTTAATTTTCTATTTTACATTTTTCTGTGAGTTGTGTTTTGCCAAATTAATCTCCATTAGAGTCATTCACTTCATTGCTCCCTAGATCCCTGTGGAAATGACCTGGGACTTACCAGTTATTTTGTGCTTCAACCACACCTTGCACTTGGGGGAAAACTTGTCTTGACTTACCTCACTTAACATTTTCTTTAACTTTGAATTTATAATCTGAATTTTCATTTGAGCTTTTATCTTGAAGTGAGGTAATTAAACAAGAACAAGCACAAATTTATGGCGCCGTTGCCGGGGATCTTTGAGAAGCAATGGTGTTTTGAGCCTTTGGAGCATTGACTGGCAGTACATCTCACCATCATCTTCAACAACAGAGCTGCTTAACTTGTTGAGTAACTTTGTTTCATCTCTATTTCTATTTCTTTTATAGTTTTAGTTGTTAGTTTAGTTTTAGAACTGCTTGCATCTGAATCCTGAAATTCTGATTCGAATCTATTTCATCTGATATTCGAATACGGCTGCATTTCTCTGCTGAGAGCTGTAGTTGCAATTCTCTGTGAATCAGTAGATGAAATTGTGAAGTTAGGAGTTTAGATTGGAGTTTTGTTTCAGTCTGAATTTCTGTTTATGCTTTTAAGGTCTGGTAAACTTGTTGGAAACAGATTTGAATTGCATTCTCCATCTTCTCTTGCTGAATTGATTGAATTTGCTGCACTACATTCCCAATCTGAATTTTCTGTTGCACATATGGATCCACCACCACCTGTTCTGCCGGAAGGAAGTGTTCAAGGAGAGAATGATCAAATGGATCAAAACATCCTTAGACCTCTCCGGGAATATCTTTATCCAGCTAGACAAACCACTCCATCTTGCATTGTTCTTCCAAATGGACATCAGAATTTTTATCTTAAACCTGGAACAATTCAGCTGTTACCAACTTTTCATGGCATGGACTCAGAAAATCCTTATATGCATATGAAAGAATTTGAAGATGTTTGTGGAACTTGCATGGATAGGAATGTTAATGAGGACATGGTTAGGCTTAAATTATTTCCATTTTCATTGAAAGACAAGGCAAAAATGTGGTTGAATTCACTTGAGCCTAGATCAATAGGTACTTGGAGAGACATGCAAACAAAATTTTTGAAGAAGTATTTTCCTGCAAATAGAACTGTGATTCTTCAACAGCAAATAATGAATTTTGTGTGTAAATCCAATGAAACATTTGCTCAAGCATGGGAAAGATTCAAGGAATTATTGCAAGCATGTCCACATCATGGTTTTGAATCTTGGAGAATTGTTAATTTTTTCCATAATGCATTAACTCCAAATCTGAAAATGTTGGTTGCCACCATGTGTAATGGTGAATTCTATGACAAAACTGCTGAAGAGGCTTTACATTTCTTTGATGCTTTAGCTGAAAACACTAAACAGTGGGAGGTAGTCTCCCCATTTTGTTCTGAATTTTCTGACAGATCAAATGATAGAGGAAAGCTCCATCTCAATGAGGCAGATGATGTTGGAGCTAGGCTGGCTGCATTGTCAAGAAAGATTGAATTGATGGAGCAAAAGAAGCAAACATTGAAGGAGAGTGAAGTTAAGTGTGTGATGTGTGAAACCGCAGACCACAGGACTGATGATTGCCCAACACTTCCAGCCTTTAAGGAAGTTCTCTATGGTCAAGCAAATCCCACACAAGCTGCAAGACCCTTCAATCAAAATCAGGGGATGAACACATATTCGCAAGGCCATAGTCCATATTCGAATAGCTACAACCCTGGCTACAGAAATCATCCAAACCTTTCTTGGAAAGCAGAAGCACAGAACCAACAATACCAACCTCAACAAAATGTGCAACCCCAACCATTTCCTCCTCAGCCTTTTCAACCTCAGCAGAATTCAAATTTTTATCAGCCACCTCACAAAAGATCTTTGGAAGACACCTTGCAACAATTTATGCAAGGGCAGATTGGAACCAACAATCAGAATTCCAAGTTTCAAGAGCAGACAAACAGGGCCATGGAAGACATCCGAAGTCAATTGTCAAAGCTAACTCAAGCTTTAACCATCAGAGAATCAGGAAAGCTTCCATCTCAGCCAAGACCAAATCCTACAAGCCAAGTTCATTTCAGTGAATCATCTTCATCTGCTGCAAATGAAAATCTGGAGCATGTACAAGCTGTTTCAACATTGAGAAGTGGTAAGCAAATTGTCAAGCCAGATTACAAACCACCTGCTGAAGAAATTGAGGAAGAAAATGAGCAAGAAATAATGAAAAATGAAGAGGAAGTGCAGCTGAAACAGAAATTGGACAGCAAAACAGAAAGTGAACAGAAACAGCAATTTAGCACTTCTGAGAAAGAAGTCATGTTTCAGAATGAAGAGCAAGAATTGAAGCAAAATGAAAGACTAATTGGGGACAACAAGTTGGACAGCAGACAATTTGAGGAAAAGCAGAATCTGAATCAAGAAAATCAGGAAATTCTGATGCAGCCAGAGGGATATTCGAATACCAGCAAGCAACATTCGAATAGCAGTAAGCAGCAAATCAGAATCCAGAGAACAGAGCAGGTAAATTCTGAAAATAAAGAGGAAATTTCTGACAATAAGAAAAAAATTTCTGAAGAAAATCAGTTTGAAAAGAGTGAGAAAGATTTTGAAAATAAAGAAATTTTGAATAAAACCAATTTGGACAAATCTGAATTTTTTCCAAAACTTCCATTTCCACAAAGATTGAACAAAGCCAAGAAAGAGAATTTGAATTCTGACATCTATGAATTGTTCAAACAAGTCAGAATCAATATTCCCTTACTTGATGCAATTAAACAAAATCCATCCTATGGAAAATTTTTGAAAGATTTGTGTACTGTTAAGAGGAAAATGAATGTGAAAGAAAGAGCATTTTTGACTGAACAAGTGAGCTCCATTTTGCAATTTAAAACTCCTCCCAAATATAAAGATCCAGGTTGCCCCACCATAGCCTGCTTAATTGGGAATCAAAGGGTAGATCAAGCTTTGCTAGATTTAGGTGCAAGTGTCAACCTCTTACCATTCACTGTTTACAAACAGCTGGGGTTGGGAGAACTTAGACCTACAAGGGTGACATTACAACTTGCTGATAGGTCAGTTAAAGTCCCTAGGGGTGTGGTTGAGGATGTCTTGATTCAAGTGGATCATTTTTACTTTCCAGTGGACTTCATAGTGCTAGATACTCAGCCCATTCAAGGAAACCAACCAGCTGTACCTGTTATCCTAGGAAGACCATTTTTGGCCACCTCAAATGCCTTGATCAATTGTAGAACTGGAGTTATCAAGTTCTCCTTTGGAAACATGACAATTGAGAAAAACATCTTAAGGTGACCAAGCAGCCGAGTGATTATGAGGAGGTAGAGGAAGTTGATTGGATTCAAACAACCACTCAAGATCACTTTGATAGAGAGTATTTTGATGACCCTTTGGAGAAAGCCTTAGTGAATAATGAGCAAGTAGATTTCCTAGCTGATTGTGACTTGGAGAATTGTGAGGGAGGAGAATTTGAGGAAATGAAAAATTCAGTGCTGATGATGAATCAGTGGAGACCAACTGTTGAGTCTTTAGAGCTGCCCATAGCCAAGCCTTTGTCATTTTTGGACCAGCCACCAAAACCTGAGAGAAAACCTTTGCCAAGTGACTTGAAATATGTATTTTTAGGTGAGGGAGAGTCCTATCCAGCTGTCATTTCATCTCAGCTGAGTTTGGACCAAGAAAATAGACTTGTGGAAGTCTTGAGGAAGCATAGAGGAGCTTTGGGCTGGACCATAGCAGACCTGCAAGGAATCAGTCCATTGATTTGCACCCATAGGATATTTTTGGAGGATGAGGCCAAGCCTATTAGGCAAATGCAAAGGAGACTCAACCCCAACATGAAAGAGGTTGTTAGAGGGGAGGTAATCAAGCTTTTGGATGCTGGAATTATCTACCCCATCTCAGATTCTAAGTGGGTGAGTCCAACTCAGGTAGTGCCTAAGAAATCTGGAGTGACTGTGATTAAGAATGAAAAAGAGGAATTAGTTCCAATGCGCATCCAAACAGGATGGCGCATGTGCATAGATTATAGAAAGTTGAATGCAGTCACAAGGAAAGATCACTTCCCTCTTCCATTCCTAGATCAGGTATTGGAAAGAGTGGCAGGGCATGCATTTTACTGTTTCTTGGATGGTTACTCTGGGTATAATCAGATTGAGATTGCATTGGAGGATCAGGAAAAGACCACATTCACTTGCCCATTTGGCACATTTGCATATAGGCGTATGCCTTTTGGTCTTTGCAATGCTCCTGCAACATTTCAGAGATGTATGATGAGTCTGTTTAGTGATTTTGTAGAGAGATTCCTTGAAGTTTTTATGGATGACTTTTCAGTATATGGCAGTGACTTTGATACATGTTTGGGAAACTTAGAGAAGGTTTTGATTAGATGTGAGGAGAAAAACTTGGTTTTGAATTGGGAAAAATGCCACTTTATGGTAACTCATGGAATTGTCCTTGGCCACATAGTGTCTTCTAGGGGGATAGAAGTAGACAAAGCTAAAGTGGAAATTATTCAAAAACTTCCTACCCCTAGATGTGTTAAGGATATCAGATCATTCCTTGGCCATGCTGGGTTTTATAGAAGGTTTATTGCATCATTCAGTGCCATTGCTAGACCTTTGTGCAACCTTCTATCCCAGGATGTTCCCTTTGATTGGACACCAGAGTGTCAGGCCTCATTTGATAGACTTAAGAGTTTGCTCACCTCAGCTCCCATTATGCAGCCACCAGACTGGACTTTACCATTTGAGATCATGTGTGATGCTAGTGATTGTGCCATTGGTGCAGTGCTAGGACAGAGGAGGGATAGGAGACCACATGTGTTGTACTATGCTAGCAAAACCCTTAGTGAAGCACAAAGGAATTACACTACTACTGAGAAGGAGTTGCTAGCAGTAGTATATGCCTTGGACAAGTTCAGATCATACCTGGTAGGTTCTCATGTCATAGTATACACTGACCATGCTGCTTTGAAGTATCTCTTGACCAAACCTGATGCTAAGCCTAGACTTATTAGATGGATTCTTCTGCTTCAAGAATTTGATTTAGAAATCAAGGACAAAAAGGGAGTTGAAAATGTAGTTGCTGATCACCTTTCTAGACTCCCACATCAAGATTTAGCATCTTTGATTCTCCCATCAATGAGACATTCCCTGATGAGCAGTTGTTCCACATAGACTCTTCTGAGGTACCTTGGTTTGCAGATATAGCCAACTACCTAGCTTCAGGTATTGTGCCTTCTCACTGGACCATGTTGGATAGAAGGAAGTTCTTTAGGAATGTGAGACACTTTTTCTGGGATGACCCTTATTTGTTTAAGTATTGCTCAGATCAAGTCATAAGGAGATGCATACCCGAGAGTGAAGTACAGAGTGTCATTAGTTTTTGTCATACTCTTGCATGTGGAGGTCATTTTTCAGCTAGGAAGACAGTGGCAAAGATTTTACAGAGTGGATTGTTTTGGCCTACCATGTTTAGGGATGTGCATGCCTTTTGTGTTGCTTGTGATAGGTGTCAAAGGCTTGGTAAGATCACTAGGAGAAACATGATGCCACTTCACCCCATTTATGTGCTTGATATCTTTGATTGTTGGGGTATGGATTTTATGGGACCATTTGTGAATTCATTTGGCAATGAGTATATCTTAGTGGCAGTGGATTATGTTTCAAAGTGGATAGAAGCCATACCAACTAAGACCAATGACCACAAGGTAGTGATAAAATTTTTGAAGGAAAATGTGTTTTCAAGATTTGGAATGCCAAAGGCCATGATAAGTGATAGGGGAACACATTTTTGCAATAGACATGTTGGTCTTTTGATGAAGAAGTATGGGGTGTTACATAAGGTTGGAACATCTTACCACCCCCAAACAAGTGGACAAGCTGAATTAGCCAATAGAGAGATCAAAAGAATCATTGAAAAAACAGTGAATCCCACAAGGAAAGATTGGTCTTTGAAATTGGTTGATGCACTTTGGGCTTATAGGACTGCCTACAAGACTATCCTAGGCATGTCTCCTTATAGGTTAGTGTATGGAAAAGCTTGTCATCTTCCTGTGGAACTTGAACACAAGGCTTTTTGGGCAGTGAGACATTTTAATGAGAGCATCACTGAATCTGGTTTTCAAAGAAAATTGCAACTAAATGAGCTTGAGGAGATTAGAAATGATGCATATGAGAATGCTAAGATCACCAAGGATAGAGTGAAGAAATGGCATGATACACATATCCTCAAAAGAGAGTTGTTTGTGGGTCAAAAGGTCTTGTTGTATGACTCAAGGTTACACTTGTTTCCCGGGAAATTGAAGTCCAGATGGAGTGGTCCATATGTGATTCAGAATATCACTGAGTTTGGGGCTGTTGACATTCAAAATCCAACCTCCAAAAATGTTTTTAGAGTGAATGGACAGAGATTGAAAGAGTATCATGAGAATTTTGTTGCTGAAGTGGAGAGTTGGGATCTTGAAGATCCCCCAAATTCTGTTTGAATGGAGGAAGAATTCTGATTTTGTATCATAGTAGTGTAGGTTCTGTTATGTTTTTGATTTTCTGTTTTCTTTGGTTTTTGTAATTTTCTTTCTTTCATCTAAAAAAAAAAAAAAAAAATTTTCAGTTTGCAAGTTTTAACACATTGGTTTCAGCAAGTTTCATGAAGAATTGAGAATTTCTGCTTTATGTTTTACTGATATTTGAATTTTCAAAGGTTGGAACTGACATGTGCTATTTGAGGTAGCAACATCACTTGTGGTGGACCTACTTGAGAGTCAAGTGGAATAAATGCATTGGCTTGATTTGTTTTGGGAGTATAATGCATTAACCAAAGTGGGTAGCACATGCTTTCAAATTGTTTCAGAATGCAGCCAAAGAATTTCAATTGAGCATGCTTCATTAAGGATCAAGTCACATCAGCAGGTGCAACAAAAACTGATCAAATCTGGTACTGCTATTAAGTCCAAATCATCTCATTTGAATAGCTGAATAGTCATTTGAATAGGCCATCTGAGCACAAAATCTCATCTGTGAACAGCAACCCATCTTGCATACTTACTGATTTCCTGCATCTTGGTTGTTTGTGATGCTTGGCAAAACCTCATTGATCTTTAATTACACTCAACCCATTTTGTATTGTTTTGGTTCTACTGATTTGCATTTTCTTTGAGAATATTGCATTGAACAAGTTGGGGGGAGCAACTGTTTTGGTAATACCTTGGAGTTTCAGCTGGTCTACATCACTCAAACATGTTAACCTTAAACTCAGCAGGTACCTCTTTTCCTTTGCACTTTATTCCAAATTGATTGACTTGTTTGTGCATTGAGGACAATGCTTGTTTTAGTTGGGGGGGGACACAATCTGAGTTTGTGAATGTGAATAGTTTTGCTGAAATTTGCTGAATTGGGTGATTGGATATGATCAGAATGTTTTGAATATGATTTGGAATTGCTTGAATTGAATTAAGATCATGCTTATGTCAGTTTGAGTTTGCATATGTTGAAAATTTGAAAAAAAAATTTTTTTTTTTTGAAACTTTGGAAAAATTGCAAAACTTCTTCTTGAATTAGTTATTCTTTTGAAATAATTTTCGAATCCTAGCTGTTGGCAAAACTTAATTTGAGTATTCTTAAGAAATGGAGAAGAATTTCTGGTTTTCTGGACACTGGAATTGCAAAGTGCTGATAACCTGTATTCGAATATGGGTCTGGGTATTCGAATATGATGTCAGTTTTAAATCCTGTATATACCCGTAAGTGGCCCCATTTAAGGTCCTGTTCTATTCGAATACGAGCCCTGGTGCCCACAACCCTGAAACCTTCACCATTCCACATCTTCTTCCAGCCTTTTACTTTCAGATTATCTGAGTGAGATTTTGAGTTGACATTGAAAGGAAGATTCAGATACAGAGCTGCGATTGAAGAAGCTAGGGTTTACAGCTTTGGAGAATTTCTGATAAAGGGTGAAAATCAAGTGAAGCAAAATGCCACCAAAGAGGATGAAGAAGATGGCTTACAAAGGAAAGGCTAAGAGAAGGAGCATGAGGATTTTGAGCCAACATGGTAAGGGTTCTTCACTTGTTGTTCAGGAACCCATAACATATGAACTGTCATCCTCTAAATCAGACCGTAGGTCTTCCTCTAGAACAGAATCATTCCATTCTGTAGGCAATGAGAGTTTGAGTGAGAGACATGATGATCATGTCTCTAATGTTGAAAAGGAAAACTCTGTTGGAGTTCCTGAGAATGTGCCGATTGAGGAACACACCTCTGCTCCTGAGGATGAGGTCCACACCTCTGAAAAGGTTCCTGAAGATGAACCTGAAGCACAACCTGACCATGATCTGTTTGATGAGGGTTCTTTTGATAATTTGAGGTTTTCCAACAAAGCTTCAAAGCTGAAATTTGATGAGAATTACAGCAAGAGAGCTGTGTTGACTGAAAGAGGAATTAAATTGGAGGATTACAATGAACCACCCTATGAATTGTTAGAGTTATTTGAGCAAAGGGGCTGGGTACATTGGGTTACAACCAGTAGGAGGGCTGTGGTACCATATGTGAGGGAGTTTTACTCAAATGCTGAAATGGGTATGATTCATGGGAGACCTGAGATAAACTCTAAGGTTAGAGGGAAGAGAATTAGTTTGAATCTTGAGAAGATTTCCTTCATAGGTCATTTGCCTGTTGAAAGAATACCCGAATCCACACCTAAACAAAAAGCAAAATGGGAGAAGCAATTGCATAAGGACAATTTGGCTAGGCTCTTCACAGCCAACCCTCGAGCTCAATGGACCACTTCTAGGATGTCCAAGTCAGGAATTACTCCCAAAAGTAATATCCTTCACATGCTGGTCTGTTCTTTATTTCTGCCCCATGCTTACAAGTCAACCATCACTCTTGAACAAGCCATGATTATGGGAAAGATGTTGTTAGGCATTCCCATGGATTTACCTTACCACATTTGGTTGGTTATTTCTCATGTGGTAGAGAAACCAGAATCCACTGCTGGGCTGCCTTTTGGAGGTTTAATTACAGAGATAATTCAGCACTTTTTGGGAATAGAGGAAGAGGTAGGAATGGCCATTGTGAAAGCTGCTCCTTTGATAGACAAATATCCATGAATCGAAGTCGAGGACAATTGAAGAAGGCTACTCCACCTGCAGTTGAGAACAACCAGCAGCAGCCAGCAGAGGAGGAGGCAACTGAAGCAGCCCCCATGAGCACAGAGGAGAAGTTGACATTAATCCAGAAAAATCAAGAAGTGCTGATGAGGGAAGTGAGTGAGCTGAGACAGGGGCAGCAGAAGCTTATTCGAATGGTGGAAAGCATATTCGAATGGAGTCAAGAAGGGAGAAATGCTTAATTTCAGTACTTCAGCCATGATCCAGACTCTTTTGTCCTTGAAACCAGATTTTTGACAAGCAAATCTTCAGAATATTTCAAATATGTTTTGTCAACAATAGGATTTGGATTAATGTTCCTGCTGTTTGTTTCTTTTGATTAGGATTAAGTTGTTTTGTTTTACTTTTGCTACCTATGACTTTGAACTTACAACTTGGAATGAATGAAATTTCTGTTTTCTTGGAATTAGTGATGTCATTTGCATAAATTGGATTGAGCTGAGTTGAAGTATGAAATTTTAAGAGTTGTTGTGGTTGCCATGTGTTTTTAAGTTGAAAAGTGTGTGAATGGATTTAGTTTGAGGATTGTTGATCTAACATTTGTCTTGAGGAATGAATTTATGAATGAATAATGTGTTTTATGGATTTCCAGATATAGTGGAGACTTAAAACCTGAAGTGAGATATTTGAGCCTTAAACTTTGTTCATGAGAGACTTCATTTACTCTAAGGGCTTTCCAAAAGCTCAAGCTTTTTGCACTTCAAATTTCTTCAATAACTCCACTTATACTATTTTGCTTTGGGTGTTTGTGAAGTGATGGATGAATGGAACTAGACTTCTGATTCTTAACTTTTATGGTTGAATGGAATGAAATCATAGAAATGATATTAGGCCATTTTTCTTAACATTTGAGCTTGGAATGCCTTTCTTTGATGAACATCATCCTTGGAGCCAAGTTTGAGCTTTATTAGAGCATTCATACTTCTTTATTCTTACCACATCATACCTTTAACCATTATGAATGCTCTTTAGCCTTCCCTAACAGATTGGAATACACTGAAAATATTAAGGAAGAGAAATGAACAACATTTTGGGATTTGGAGGTGAGAAGAAAGAAAAATGAATGGAATGAGGGAAAAGAAAATGTTAAGGGAAATTGTTGATAAAAAGAAAATCAAAAAGGTGGAAACTGTTTTACTTTTGAAATACATTCACTTGAGGTCAATTTCAAAAAAAAAAAAAAAAAAAAAAGAAGAAGAATTGGAGAAGGGTGGAAGAAAGTTTATTTCAGTGTTCCAAATCAGTTTTTGAATTCCTTATCCTTCCCTTCTATTACCTTATTAAACCTCATGGCCCCATTACAACCCATTGCAAGTCCTAATTGATCTTTGAAAGAATTTTCATTCAATTGTGAAATTTAGGAATTAGGGAATCATGGTGAAAATTCTGAAATTACTTTGCTACATCATTCCTTCATGGAGTTATGCCAAGTCTAATTCTTTCTTGAATACATCGTTTTTGACTTGTTGATGCCACCTTCTAGAATTTGATGAACATTTACTCTTAATAGGGGCATCTTGAGTGAAACCTTGTGTGCTCTATTTTCTTTGGAGTGAATTCCAAGGTGAGATTTGAAGTCAAAACTTGGGAATGAAATGGAATGCAAAGTTCAGGATTAAATGAAGTTCTAAAAGATGTATGTTAAGATTGATAGAGTTAAAAGCTGCTATTCATTCACATTCATTTCACACATTTGGCAAGTTTCACATCTCTTATAAAATTTTAAATTTTAAACTTTGCTTATGAAAATTTTTGCTCATGGTGTTGACTAATTCCATATGAATAGCTGAAATATCATTCAAATTGAAATGAAATTAATGCTTTTGGATTTCTCTCCTATTTCTTCTATTAGAAGCATTACTAGGGACTAGTAATGTTGTAGTTGGGGGGTGTGTGATTGGACATCAATTGTTACATATTTATACATTCAAATTACACTTGCACACATCATAAAAAGACATAAAATCTATGTTTTGTGCAGATTTCATCTCCATATCTCCAAAGTGGAATATGTGTTGATTTCCATCACAAGAACAAGAAATTAAGCTACATTGAGGATGTTGAGAAGAAAGCATGCTGCACAACACATCAAAGGATTGAAGCTATTTCAGAAGAAGAAGAAAATTCAGTTGAAATCAAGTGCAAAGAGATCAGAATCACTATTCTGGAAATTTCTGCAGCAGGGGATCATATTCGAATATGGTTTTACTGTATTCGAATATAAGCTTCTTCACAGCAACGAATTCCATGTGACCCCAACTTCCCCACTGTGATGTAACCTGCAATCCAGGGAGGGCAAATCAGGAAAAAGATATAGGAGAGAGAAGAAGCCATCATGAGGAGAACATTCGGTTAGAGGAGAGAGAAAAGGAGGAGAGAGAAGGAAGAAAGAAGGGGAGTGAGACCCACGCGACAGAAAAACAGAGAACATTTGGCTGGGAAGAAATTCAGATTTCGGAGAGAGTTTTGGAGAGTTTTTCATTGAGAGTTCATAGTTTTATATTGGAATTTTAATTCAGCATTAGGAGTTTTGGAGATTTACACTTTGAATTCATTCCAATTTCTGTAATCAGATTTTCAAGTCTAAATCCATTAAACCTTCAATTTCAGATTGCAATGTCTTCGAATCAGATTTTCATTTCTGTTTTTCTTCTTTTCAACATGCTCGGCTAAGTTTTCTTGAGCCAAGGCAAGGGTAATGCCCTTCCAATGAATCTCAAGTGGCCGAACTTCATGAATTTACCTTGAGTTTTTATGGTTATCAAGTCAATTTGCAGCTGGGTGTCTTAGAACTCATTGATTCAAGACCCGATTAATCCAACTTTGTATATCCTATTGATGAGTTCATAGGTGTTGCTTAACTTAGAACTCTCATGACATTGTTGTATGTGGGTTGCTAGAATTAGAACTCCTATTGTCCTTAAAATAGGTTATGCACATTGAGTGTTTAATCCATGGTTTGTTTCAATTGAAATTAATTTTCTCAAAAATCAGTACAAATTGATTTGGTAATTTATAAGCTCTTGGCACTTGAAATTCATTTGGATTGGTATTAAACTTGCCTTGCTCAACTTTTTTATCACTTAATCTTTTAGTTTAAATTCACTTTGCTTTTGGAAAGTTAGTTCAAAATCATCAACCAACCAAATCAGATTTTAATTTTCTATTTTACATTTTTCTGTGAGTTGTGTTTTGCCAAATTAATCTCCATTAGAGTCATTCACTTCATTACTCCCTAGATCCCTGTGGAAATGACCTGGGACTTACCAGTTATTTTGTGCTTCAACCACACCTTGCACTTGGGGGAAAACTTGTCTTGATTTACCTCACTTAACATTTTCTTTAAATTTGAATTTATAATCTGAATTTTCATTTGAGCTTTTATCTTGGAGTGAGGTAATTAAACAAGAACAAGCACAAATTTATGGCGCCGTTGCCGGGGATCTTTGAGAAGCAATGGTGTTTTGAGCCTTTGGAGCATTAACTGGCAGTACATCTCACCACCATTTTCAACAACAGAGCTGCTTAACTTGTTGAGTAACTTTGTTTCATCTCTATTTCTATTTCTTTTATAGTTTTGGTTGTTAGTTTAGTTTTAGAACTGCTTGCATCTGAATCCTGAAATTCTGATTTGAATCTATTTCATCTGATATTCGAATACGGCTGCATTTCTCTGCTGAGAGCTGTAGTTGCAATTCTCTGTGAATCAGTAGATGAAATTGTGAAGTTAGGAGTTTAGATTGGAGTTTTGTTTCAGTCTGAATTTCTGTTTATGCTTTTAAGGTCTGGTAAACTTGTTGGAAACAGATTTGAATTGCATTCTCCATCTTCTCTTGCTGAATTGATTGAATTTGCTGCACTACATTCCCAATCTGAATTTTCTGTTGCACATATGGATCCACCACCTGTTCTGCCGGAAGGAAGTGTTCAAGGAGAGAATGATCAAATGGATCAAAACATCCTTAGACCTCTCCGGGAATATCTTTATCCAGCTAGACAAACCACTCCATCTTGCATTGTTCTTCCAAATGGACATCAGAATTTTTATCTTAAACCTGGAACAATTCAGCTTTTACCAACTTTTCATGGCATGGACTCAGAAAATCCTTATATGCATATGAAAGAATTTGAAGATGTTTGTGGAACTTGCATGGATAGGAATGTTAATGAGGACATGGTTAGGCTTAAATTATTTCCATTTTCATTGAAAGACAAGGCAAAAATGTGGTTGAATTCACTTGAGCCTAGATCAATAGGTACTTGGAGAGACATGCAAACAAAATTTTTGAAGAAGTATTTTCCTGCAAACTAGAACTGTGATTCTTCAACAGCAAATAATGAATTTTGTGTGTAAATCCAATGAAACATTTGCTCAAGCATGGGAAAGATTCAAGGAATTATTGCAAGCATGTCCACATCATGGTTTTGAATCTTGGAGAATTGTTAATTTTTTCCATAATGCATTAACTCCAAATCTGAAAATGTTGGTTGCCACCATGTGTAATGGTGAATTCTATGACAAAACTGCTGAAGAGGCTTTACATTTCTTTGATGCTTTAGCTGAAAACACTAAACAGTGGGAGGTAGTCTCCCCATTTTGTTCTGAATTTTCTGACAGATCAAATGATAGAGGAAAGTTCCATCTCAATGAGGCAGATGATGTTGGAGCTAGGCTGGCTGCATTGTCAAGAAAGATTGAATTGATGGAGCAAAAGAAGCAAACATTGAAGGAGAGTGAAGTGAAGTGTGTGATGTGTGAAACCGCAGACCACAGGACTGATGATTGCCCAACACTTCCAGCCTTTAAGGAAGTTCTCTATGGTCAAGCAAATCCCACACAAGCTGCAAGACCCTTCAATCAAAATCAGGGGATGAACACATATTCGCAAGGCCATAGTCCATATTCGAATAGCTACAACCCTGGCTACAGAAATCATCCAAACCTTTCTTGGAAAGCAGAAGCACAGAACCAACAATACCAACCTCAACAAAATGTGCAACCCCAACCATTTCCTCCTCAGCCTTTTCAACCTCAGCAGAATACAAATTTTTATCAGCCACCTCACAAAAGATCTTTGGAAGACACCTTGCAACAATTTATGCAAGGGCAGATTGGAACCAACAATCAGAATTCCAAGTTTCAAGAGCAGACAAACAGGGCCATGGAAGACATCCGAAGTCAATTGTCAAAGCTAACTCAAGCTTTAACCATCAGAGAATCAGGAAAGCTTCCATCTCAGCCAAGACCAAATCCTACAAGCCAAGTTCATTTCAGTGAATCATCTTCATCTGCTGCAAATGAAAATCTGGAACATGTACAAGCTGTTTCAACATTGAGAAGTGGTAAGCAAATTGTCAAGCCAGATTACAAACCACCTGCTGAAGAAATTGAGGAAGAAGATGAGCAAGAAATAATGAAAAATGAAGAGGAAGTGCAGCTGAAACAGAAATTGGACAGCAGAACAGAAAGTGAACAGAAACAGCAATTTAGCACTTCTGAGAAAGAAATCATGTTTCAGAATGAAGAGCAAGAATTGAAGCAAAATGAAAGACTAATTGGGGACAACAAGTTGGACAGCAGAAAATTTGAGGAAAAGCAGAATCTGAGCCAAGAAAATCAGGAAATTCTGATGCAGCCAAAGGGATATTCGAATACCAGCAAGCAACATTCGAATAGCAGTAAGCAGCAAATCAGAATCCAGAGAACAGAGCAGGTAAATTCTGAAAATAAAGAGGAAATTTCTGACAATAAGAAAAAATTTCTGAAGAAAATCAGTTTGAAAAGAGTGAGAAAGATTTTGAAAATAAAGAAATTTTGAATAAAACCAATTTGGACAAATCTGAATTTGTTCCAAAACTTCCATTTCCACAAAGATTGAACAAAGCCAAGAAAGAGAATTTGAATTCTGACATCTATGAATTGTTCAAACAAGTCAGAATCAATATTCCCTTACTTGATGCAATTAAACAAAATCCATCCTATGGAAAATTTTTGAAAGATTTGTGTACTGTTAAGAGGAAAATGAATGTGAAAGAAAGAGCATTTTTGACTGAACAAGTGAGCTCCATTTTGCAATTTAAAACTCCTCCCAAATATAAAGATCCAGGTTGCCCCACCATAGCCTGCTTAATTGGGAATCAAAGGGTAGATCAAGCTTTGCTAGATTTAGGTGCAAGTGTCAACCTCTTACCATTCACTGTTTACAAACAGCTGGGGTTGGGAGAACTTAGACCTACTAAGGGTGACACTACAACTTGCTGATAGGTCAGTTAAAGTCCCTAGGGGTGTGGTTGAGGATGTCTTGATTCAAGTGGATCATTTTTACTTTCCAGTGGACTTTATAGTGCTAGACACTCAGCCCATTCAAGGAAACCAACCAGCTGTACCTGTTATCCTAGGAAGACCATTTTTGGCCACCTCAAATGCCTTGATCAATTGTAGAACTGGAGTTATCAAGTTCTCCTTTGGAAACATGACAATTGAGAAAAACATCTTCAAGGTGACCAAGCAGCCGAGTGATTATGAGGAAGTAGAGGAAGTTGATTGGATTCAAACAACCACTCAAGATCACTTTGATAGAGAGTATTTTGATGACCCTTTGGAGAAAGCCTTAGTGAATAATGAGCAAGTAGATTTCCTAGCTGATTGTGACTTGGAGAATTGTGAGGGAGGAGAATTTGAGGAAATGAAAAATTCAGTGCTGATGATGAATCAGTGGAGACCATCTGTTGAGTCTTTAGAGCTGTCCATAGCCAAGCCTTTGTCATTTTTGGACCAGCCACCAAAACCTGAGAGAAAACCTTTGCCAAGTGACTTGAAATATGTATTTTTAGGTGAGGGAGAGTCCTATCCAGCTGTCATTTCATCTCAGCTGAGTTTGGACCAAGAAAATAGACTTGTGGAAGTCTTGAGGAAGCATAGAGGAGCTTTGGGCTGGACTATAGCAGATCTGCAGGGAATAAGTCCATTGATTTGCACTCATAGAATATTTTTGGAGGATGAGGCCAAGCCTATTAGGCAAATGCAAAGGAGACTCAACCCCAACATGAAAGAGGTTGTTAGAGGGGAGGTAATCAAGCTTTTGGATGCTGGAATTATCTACCCCATCTCAGATTCTAAGTGGGTGAGTCCAACTCAGGTAGTGCCTAAGAAATCTGGAGTGACTGTGATTAAGAATGAAAAAGAGGAATTAGTTCCAATGCGCATCCAAACAGGATGGCGCATGTGCATAGATTATAGAAAGTTGAATGCAGTCACAAGGAAAGATCACTTCCCTCTTCCATTCCTAGATCAGGTATTGGAAAGAGTGGCAGGGCATGCATTTTACTGTTTCTTGGATGGTTACTCTGGGTATAATCAGATTGAGATTGCATTGGAGGATCAAGAAAAGACCACATTCACTTGCCCATTTGGCACATTTGCATATAGGCGTATGCCTTTTGGTCTTTGCAATGCTCCTGCAACATTTCAGAGATGTATGATGAGTCTGTTTAGTGATTTTGTAGAGAGATTCCTTGAAGTTTTTATGGATGACTTTTCAGTATATGGCAGTGACTTTGATACATGTTTGGGAAACTTAGAGAAGGTTTTGATTAGATGTGAGGAGAAAAACTTGGTTTTGAATTGGGAAAAATGCCACTTTATGGTAACTCATGGAATTGTCCTTGGCCACATAGTGTCTTCTAGGGGGATAGAAGTAGACAAAGCTAAAGTGGAAATTATTCAAAAACTTCCTACCCCTAGATGTGTTAAGGATATCAGATCATTTCTTGGCCATGCTGGGTTTTATAGAAGGTTTATTGCATCATTCAGTGCCATTGCTAGACCTTTGTGCAACCTTCTATCCCAGGATGTTCCCTTTGATTGGACACCAGAGTGTCAGGCCTCATTTGATAGACTTAAGAGTTTGCTCACCTCAGCTCCCATTATGCAGCCACCAGACTGGACTTTACCATTTGAGATCATGTGTGATGCTAGTGATTGTGCCATTGGTGCAGTGCTAGGACAGAGGAGGGATAGGAGACCACATGTGTTGTACTATGCTAGCAAAACCCTTAGTGAAGCACAAAGGAATTACACTACTACTGAGAAGGAGTTGCTAGCAGTAGTATATGCCTTGGACAAGTTCAGATCATACCTGGTAGGTTCTCATGTCATAGTATACACTGACCATGCTGCTTTGAAGTATCTCTTGACCAAACCTGATGCTAAGCCTAGACTTATTAGATGGATTCTTCTGCTTCAAGAATTTGATTTAGAAATCAAGGACAAAAAGGGAGTTGAAAATGTAGTTGCTGATCACCTTTCTAGACTCCCACATCAAGATTTAGCATCTTTTGATTCTCCCATCAATGAGACATTCCCTGATGAGCAGTTGTTCCACATAGACTCTTCTGAGGTACCTTGGTTTGCAGATATAGCCAACTACCTAGCTTCAGGTATTGTGCCTTCTCACTGGACCATGTTGGATAGAAGGAAGTTCTTTAGGAATGTGAGACACTTTTTCTGGGATGACCCTTATTTGTTTAAGTATTGCTCAGATCAAGTCATAAGGAGATGCATACCCGAGAGTGAAGTACAGAGTGTCATTAGTTTTTGTCATACTCTTGCATGTGGAGGTCATTTTTCAGCTAGGAAGACAGTGGCAAAGATTTTACAGAGTGGATTGTTTTGGCCTACCATGTTTAGGGATGTGCATGCCTTTTGTGTTGCTTGTGATAGGTGTCAAAGGCTTGGTAAGATCACTAGGAGAAACATGATGCCACTTCACCCCATTTATGTGCTTGATATCTTTGATTGTTGGGGTATGGATTTTATGGGACCATTTGTGAATTCATTTGGCAATGAGTATATCTTAGTGGCAGTGGATTATGTTTCAAAGTGGATAGAAGCCATACCAACTAAGACCAATGACCACAAGGTAGTGATAAAATTTTTGAAGGAAAATGTGTTTTCAAGATTTGGAATGCCAAAGGCCATGATAAGTGATAGGGGAACACATTTTTGCAATAGACATGTTGGTCTTTTGATGAAGAAGTATGGGGTGTTACACAAGGTTGGAACATCTTACCACCCCCAAACAAGTGGACAAGCTGAATTAGCCAATAGAGAGATCAAAAGAATCATTGAAAAAACAGTGAATCCCACAAGGAAAGATTGGTCTTTGAAATTGGTTGATGCACTTTGGGCTTATAGGACTGCCTACAAGACTATCCTAGGCATGTCTCCTTATAGGTTAGTGTATGGAAAAGCTTGTCATCTTCCTGTGGAACTTGAACACAAGGCCTTTTGGGCAGTGAGACATTTTAATGAGAGCATCACTGAATCTGGTTTTCAAAGAAAATTGCAACTAAATGAGCTTGAGGAGATTAGGAATGATGCATATGAGAATGCTAAGATCACCAAGGATAGAGTGAAGAAATGGCATGATACACATATCCTCAAAAGAGAGTTGTTTGTGGGTCAAAAGGTCTTGTTGTATGACTCAAGGTTACACTTGTTTCCCGGGAAATTGAAGTCCAGATGGAGTGGTCCATATGTGATTCAGAACATCACTGAGTTTGGGGCTGTTGACATTCAAAATCCAACCTCCAAGAATGTTTTTAGAGTGAATGGACAGAGATTGAAAGAGTATCATGAGAATTTTGTTGCTGAAGTAGAGAGTTGGGATCTTGAAGATCCCCCAAATTCTGTTTGAATGAAGAAAGATTCTGACTTTGTATCATAATAGTGTAGGTTCTGTTATGTTTTTGATTTTCTGTTTTCTTTGGTTTTTGTAATTCTCTTTCTTTCATCTAAAAAAAAAAAAAAAATTTTTCAGTTTGCAAGTTTTAACACATTGGTTTCAGCAAGTTTCATGAAGAATTGAGAATTTCTGCTTTATGTTTTACTGATATTTGAATTTTCAAAGGTTGGAACTGACATGTGCTATTTGAGGTAGCAACATCACTTGTGGTGGACCTACTTGAGAGTCAAATGGAATAAATGCATTTGCTTGATTTGTTTTGGGAGTATAATGCATTAACCAAAGTGGGTAGCACATGCTTTCAAAGTGTTTCAGAATGCAGCCAAAGAATTTCAATTGAGCATGCTTCATTAAGGATCAAGTCACATCAGCAGGTGCAACAAAAACTGATCAAATCTGGTACTGCTATAAGTCCAAATCAGATGAGAAATTCATCTCATTCGAATAGCTGAATAGTCATTTGAATAGGCCATCTGAGCACAAAATCTCATCTGTGAACAGCAACCCATCTTGCATATTTGATGCTTGGCAAAACCTCACTGCTCCTTAATTACACTCAACCCATTTTGTATTGTTTTGGTTCTACTGATTTGCATTTTCTTTGAGAATATTGCATTGAACAAGTTGGGGGGAGCAACTGTTTTGGTAATACCTTGGAGTTTCAGCTGGTCTACATCACTCAAACATGTTAACCTTAAACTCAGCAGGTACCTCTTTTCCTTTTGCACTTTATTCCAAATTGATTGACTTGTTTGTGCATTGAGGACAATGCTTGTTTTTAGTTGGGGGGACACAATCTGAGTTTGTGGATGTGAATAGTATTTTTACTGCAATTTGCTGAATTGAGTGATTGGATATGATCAGAATGTTTTGAATATGATTTGGAATTGCTTGAATTGAATTAAGATCATGCTTATGTCAGTTTGAGTTTGCATATGTTGAAAATTTGAAAAAAAAATTTTTTGAAAATTTGGAAAAATTGCAAAACTTCTTCTTGAATTAGTTATTTCTTTTGAAATAATTTTCGAATCCTAGCTGTTGGCAAAACTTAATTTGAGTATTCTTAAGAAATGGGGAAGAATTTCTGGTTTTCTGGACACTGGAATTGCAAATTGCTGATAACCTGTATTCGAATATGGGTCTGGGTATTCGAATATGATGTCAGGTTTTAAATCCTGTATATACCCGTGAGTGGCCCCATTTAAGGTCCTGTTCTATTCGAATACGAGCCCTGGTGCCCACAACCCTGAAACCTTCACCATTCCACATCTTCTTCCAGTCTTTTACTTTCGGATTATCTGAGTGAGATTTTGAGTTGACATTGAAAGGAAGATTCAGATACAGAGCTGCGATTGAAGAAGCTAGGGTTTACAGCTTTGGAGAATTTCTGATAAAGGGTGGAAAATCAACTGAAGCAAAATGCCACCAAAGAGGATGAAGAAGATGGCTTACAAAGGTAAGGCTAAAAGAAGGAGCATGAGGATTTTGAGCCAACATGGTAAGGGTTCTTCACTTGTTGTTCAGGAACCCATAACATATGAACTGTCATCTTCTAAATCAGACCGTAGGTCTTCCTCTAGAACAGAATCATTCCATTCTGTAGGAAATGAGAGTTTGAGTGAGAGACATGATGATCATGTCTCTAATGTTGAAAAGGAAAACTCTGATGGAGTTCCTGAGAATGTGCCGACTAAGGAACACACCTCTGCTCCTGAGGATGAGGTCCATACCTCTGAAAATGTTCTTTGGATGAACCTGAAGCACAATCTGACCATGATCTTTTTGATGAGGGTTCTTTTGATAATTTGAGGTTTTCCAACAAAGCTTCAAAGCTGAAATATGATGAGAATTACAGCAAGAGAGCTGTGTTGACTGAAAGAGGAATTAAATTGGAGGATTACAATGAACCACCCTATGAATTGTTAGAACTATTTGAGCAAAGGGGCTGGGTACATTGGGTTACAACCAGTAGGAGGGCTGTGGTACCATATGTGAGAGAGTTTTACTCAAATGCTGAAGTGGGTATGATTCATGGGAGACCTGAGATAAACTCTAAGGTTAGAGGGAAGAGAATTAGTTTGAATCTTGAGAAGATTTCTTTCATAGGTCACTTGCCTGTTGAAAGAATACCCGAATCCACACCTAAACAAAAAGCAAATGGGAGAAGCAATTGCATAAGGACAATTTGGCTAGGCTCTTCACAGCCAACCCTCAAGCTCAATGGACCACTTCTAGGATGTCCAAGTCAGGAATTACTCCCAAAAGTAATATCCTTCACATGCTGGTCTGTTCTTTATTTCTGCCCCATGCTTACAAGTCAACCATCACTCTTGAACAAGCCATGATTATGGGAAAGATGTTGTTAGGCATTCCCATGGATTTACCTTACCACATTTGGTTGGTTATTTCTCATGTGGTAGAGAAACCAGAATCCACTGCTGGGCTGCCTTTTGGAGGTTTAATTACAGAGATAATTCAGCACTTTTTGGGAATAGAGGAAGAGGTAGGAATGGCCATTGTGAAAGCTGCTCCTTTGATAGACAAGATATCTATGAATCGAAGTCGAGGACAATTGAAGAAGGCTGCTCCACCTGCAGTTGAGAACAACCAGCAGCAGCCAGCAGAGGAGGAGGCAACTGAAGCAGCCCCCATGAGCACAGAGGAGAAGTTGACATTAATCCAGAAAAATCAAGAAGTGCTGATGAGGGAAGTGAGTGAGCTGAGACAGGGGCAGCAGAAGCTTATTCGAATGGTGGAAAGCATATTCGAATGGAGTCAAGAAGGGAGAAATGCTTAATTTCAGTACTTCAGCCATGATCCAGACTCTTTTGTCCTTGAAACCAGATTTTTGACAGCAAATCTTCAGAATATTTCAAATATGTTTTGTCAACAATAGGATTTGGATTAATGTTCCTGCTGTTTGTTTCTTTTGATTAGGTTTAAGTTGTTTTGTTTTACTTTTGCTACCTATGACTTTGAACTTACAACTTGGAATGAATGAAATTTCTGTTTTCTTGGAATTAGTGATGTCATTTGCATAAATTGGATTGAGCTGAGTTGAAGTATGAAATTTTAAGAGTTGTTGTGGTTGCCATGTGTTTTTAAGTTGAAAAGTGTGTGAATGGATTTAGTTTGAGGATTGTTGATCTAACATTTGTCTTGAGGAATGAATTTATGAATGAATAATGTGTTTTATGGATTTCCAGATATAGTGGAGACTTAAAACCTGAAGTGAGATATTTGAGCCTTAAACTTTGTTCATGAGAGACTTCATTTACTCTAAGGGCTTTCCAAAAGCTCAAGCTTTTTGCACTTCAAATTTCTTCAATAACTCCACTTATACTATTTTGCTTTGGGTGTTTGTGAAGTGATGGATGAATGGAACTAGACTTCTGATTCTTAACTTTTATGGTTGAATGGAATGAAATCATAGAAATGATATTAGGCCATTTTTCTTAACATTTGAGCTTGGAATGCCTTTCTTTGATGAACATCATCCTTGGAGCCAAGTTTGAGCTTTATTAGAGCATTCATACTTCTTTATTCTTACCACATCATACCTTTAACCATTATGAATGCTCTTTAGCCTTCCCTAACAGATTGGAATACACTGAAAATATTAAGGAAGAGAAATGAACAACATTTTGGGATTTTGAGGTGAGAAGAAAGAAAAATGAATGGAATGAGGAAAAGAAATGTTAAGGGAAATTGTTGATAAAAAGAAAATCAAAAAGGTGGAAACTGTTTTACTTTTGAAATACATTCACTTGAGGTCAATTTCAAAAAAAAAAAAAAAAAAAGAAGAATTGGAGAAGGGTGGAAGAAAGTTTATTTCAGTGTTCCAAATCAGTTTTTGAATTCCTTATCCTTCCCTTCTATTACCTTATTAAACCTCATGGCCCCATTACAACCCATTGCAAGTCCTAATTGATCTTTGAAAGAATTTTCATTCAATTGTGAAATTTAGGAATTAGGGAATCATGGTGAAAATTCTGAAATTACTTTGCTACATCATTCCTTCATGGAGTTATGCCAAGTCTAATTCTTTCTTGAATACATCGTTTTTGACTTGTTGATGCCACCTTCTAGAATTTGATGAACATTTACTCTTAATAGGGGCATCTTGAGTGAAACCTTGTGTGCTCTATTTTCTTTGGAGTGAATTCCAAGGTGAGATTTGAAGTCAAAACTTGGGAATGAAATGGAATGCAAAGTTCAGAATTAAATGAAGTTCTAAAAGATGTATGTTAAGATTGATAGAGTTAAAAGCTGCTATTCATTCACATTCATTTCACACATTTGGCAAGTTTCACATCTCTTATAAAATTTTAAATTTTAAACTTTGCTTATGAAAATTTTTGCTTATGGTGTTGACTAATTCCATATGAATAGCTGAAATATCATTCAAATTGAAATGAAATTAATGCTTTTGGATTTCTCTCCTATTTCTTCTATTAGAAGCATTACTAGGGACTAGTAATGTTGTAGTTGGGGGGTGTGTGATTGGACATCAATTGTTACATATTTATACATTCAAATTACACTTGCACACATCATAAAAAGACATAAAATCTATGTTTTGTGCAGATTTCATCTCCATATCTCCAAAGTGGAATATGTGTTGATTTCCATCACAAGAACAAGAAATTAAGCTACATTGAGGATGTTGAGAAGAAAGCATGCTGCACAACACATCAAAGGATTGAAGCTATTTCAGAAGAAGAAGAAAATTCAGTTGAAATCAATGCAAAGAGATCAGAATCACTATTCTGGAAATTTCTGCAGCAGGGGATCATATTCGAATATGGTTTTACTGTATTCGAATATAAGCTTCTTCACAGCAACGAATTCCATGTGACCCCAACTTCCCCACGTGATGTAACCTGCAATCCAGGGAGGGCAAATCAGGAAAAAGATATAGGAGAGAGAAGAAGCCATCATGAGGAGAACATTCGGTTAGAGGAGAGAGAAAAGGAGGAGAGAGAAGGAAGAAAGAAGTGGAGTGAGACCCACGCGACAGAAAACAGAGAACATTTTTGGGAAGAAATTCAGATTTCGTAGAGAGAGTTTTGGAGAGTTTTTCATTGAGAGTTCATAGTTTTACATTGGAATTTAATTCAGCATTAGAGTTTTGGAGATTTACACATTGAATTCATTCCAATTTCTGTAATCAGATTTTCAAGTCTAAATCCATTAAACTTTCAATTTCAGATTGTAATGTCTTTGAATCAGATTTGCACTTCTGTTTTTCTTCTTTTTAACATGCTCGGCTAAGATTTCTTGAGCCAAGGCAAGGGTAATGCCCTTCCAATGAATCTCAAGTGGCCGAACTTCATGAATTTACTTTGAGTTCTTATAGTTATCAAGTCAATTTGCAGCTGGGTGTCTTAGAACTCATTGATTCAAGACCCGATTAATCCAACTTTGTATATCCTATTGATGAGTTCATAGGTGTTGCTTAACTTAGAACTCTCATGACATTGTTGTATGTGGGTTGCTAGAATTAGAACTCCTATTGTCCTTAAAATAGGTTATGCACATTGAGTGTTTAATCCATGGTTTGTTTCAATTGAAATTAATTTTCTCAAAAAATCAGTACAAATTGATTTGGTAATTTATAAACTCTTGGCACTTGAAATTCATTTGGATTGGTATTAAACTTGCCTTGCTCAACTTTTTTATCACTTAATCTTTTAGTTTAAATTCACTTTGCTTTTGGAAAGTTAGTTCAAAATCATCAACCAACCAAATCAGATTTTAATTTTCTATTTTACATTTTTCTGTGAGTTGTGTTTTGCCAAATTAATCTCCATTAGAGTCATTCACTTCATTACTCCCTAGATCCCTGTGGAAATGACCTGGGACTTACCAGTTATTTTGTGCTTCAACCACACCTTGCACTTGGGGGAAAACTTGTCTTGATTTACCTCACTTAACATTTTCTTTAAATTTGAATTTATAATCTGAATTTCATTTGAGCTTTTATCTTGGAGTGAGGTAATTAAACAAGAACAAGCACTGCTTCACCTTAAAATGTAACATTCAAGTACCTGATTAATAATGGGAGATTCCGTCAAGCTTTTGCATTCTAATATCACTACCAGACCTTGACCAATAAATATACTGCCTCAAAGGGAGTGTCAAACCCTTAGGACCTACTTGATGTTACAATCAAAGCCTCCAAGCTTCAGTCAAAAAAAGGGGGAGGGAACTATAAGATCCTAATATTTTTGTTTAGTTTCTTGTATATGTTATATTTTGTAATATATACTAATGTTCATGTTTTCTTTTGTTAATTTCATTTCATTTTTCAAGAATTCAAGATTTAGATATAGCAACATCATATTCAGAACATCAACATCTTCTATAGCAATAACTCATTAATTCACAATTTTGAAAATTACACAAAACCAACCCCAGTTTTCAAATCACAGACAAAAGCAAGCAGCCACATCTTGATACATTATAATCACGAGACCTTCACATCAAATTGGCATATTCCGATTATGCAAATTCAACACTTAAAACCAACACAGTCACACTATGTGCACTACACTTATATTCTGAAAACGCCTCTGGCGAGGGGCATTCCCTTTCAAGCTCATTTAACACTTGAGGATAACCCAAAGTCCCTCCCACTACTTACACAGTGTCATCACACAATCACCTCATTTTGCTAGTCAGAGTAGCATCACATCACTTAGTCAATTTGTTGTCATGCCAAGCTGACACCCATCTACTTCAGCCGTGTGAAGCTGGCATTTTGTCTTTCAAAAATAAACACTGAATCCTTATGTAATTTTGAACCTGTAACTAACACAATTTTGTATAAAATTTTCAAATATTTCAAAATTTAATAATTTTTCATTAAACATTCTTTATAAATTAGTTTGTTAGAATCACTGCTAAGCACTAACAAATTTAAACACAATTGAATGACTAGCACTTCAAATGTTCAATTCGGTAATCTTGATGTTTACCAGAACTACGAGTGACCTGATTCTCGGTCCGCCAAGATATGTAGGCAACTAAATAGGTTTGGTCACCACCTTCAATAAATCAAACCACTAAGGACGTTTTCTATTCCTCAAAAGTGGTCGTCAATGAAATCTAAAGCTTAACAGATTAATAGACCAAAATCAATATGACAAAGGAGATCTAACCCTCTGAAAAAAAAAATATATAGGTCAAACTATTACCCTTAGCAATTTTTGAGAGCTCAAGAACTAAGTGTCCATAGTCAAAATGAATAAAGCCTATCATTTCAGCTATCCTGGATAGATTAGGATCATCCATTGTCAAGCCCTTTGAGCCTAAAAAAAAAAAAAAAATCCAACATTATCATCATATATTCTTTTTATTTAATTCTACCTAGGATCATCTTCCACATTGGGGTAAGTACGTGAGTGATTCAGACATTAAAGGATCCCTCATCATCACAAGTCGTCATCTCGTCCAACCAAGTCAAAGTCATTGCTTCGTCCAAACAATTCAAAGAACTAAGAAGAAGTGTCAAAGCAACCCAGAATTGGTTTATTTGAACAAAGCAGTCAAATTCAAAATGAAGAAAGGCATTCATTTATGCTATTTTTAGATTAGGAAAATCTAATCCCTTGCAAGCTCTTTAAGCTGGTTTGTATTCTTTTGATATAAACCCCCAAAGGTCATCCCCTACATTGGGGTAATGGAAAGGAACAAAATAAAGCCAAATACAAGAAGAGGAGCTAGGATCTATACAAAAAAATAAAGAAAAGGGTTTGGTAAGAAAATTTGATTTTCGAAACCAAGCAACCTTAGTTTTTTGAAAGATGATCTTGACAATGTTTTTCTCATGTCTTTATTTTTTAATAAAATTTGAATTATTTGTCTTTGAAAACTTTTCATAGTTAGATTTTGAAATTTTAAATTCTTTGACTTTGAAATAGACATGGATTTTTGAAAGGTTTTTTTAATGAAATTAATGAAAGCTTGAAACCTATAATAGTTACAGAAACTCTAGGATTTTTTTTTGAAAAATATTTCACATCATTTATAGGAAGTCTATAAAGTTTGTGACAATTAGGGTGAATATGTCCTTTGATACCACAATGGTGACATATAGCTACAAAGGGTTGGAATTTAGAAAATTGTGTACCTTTTACCTTTGGAGGAGGGAATGAATGTGGTTTGAATTTTGGAACACTCCTATTTGGGGAATTACAGCATGGGGAGGTTTAGCTTTTGGAGTAATTTTTGGGGCTTCTAATGAAGATGTGGATGCCACTAGTGTGGTCTTCTCTCCAGCGTATCCTAGGCCAGATTTGTCTCCATGTGGCCTCTGTTTGCTCCAAATTTTGTCAAACACATTTAAATTGGAGTTCATCTTCTCAAGAATTTCACCATCATATTTTATTTTCCCTTCCAGATCTTTGATCTTGCTTGAAGTCCCTCTATAATTTTTTCCTTTTCTTTAAGCTTTTTTAATGTCAAGCTTCACTTTCATCTTTTTAGCACTTTGAGATTGAGAATTTTTATCAAATTCTAAAAAAATAATTTACTCGAGAGTTCTTTATTCTCAATCTTCAAAGCATCACTCTCCCTTTTTAGTAATATTCTTTTAATTCTACATTTCTCTATTTTTCCTTAGCCCACAACATTTCTTAAAGAGTTCTTAGTAGGCTTCATGAATGTCATCAAATTCTTTATCTGAATCTTCACTTTTAGATGACGTCTTAGTGTCGCTTAGGGTAGTTACCTTTGTTGGGATGTGTCCTAAAATCATATATTAGATGAACTAATTTTAGTTTAATAAATAATTCTTATTTAGTTTATGTAAGGTTTCTTTATTACTTATGGATGTATGTATTTCATATGATGAATGTAATCCTTGATTGATTAATGAACTTGATTCATGTGCACGAAAGTGTTTCATACACAAGAGATATGAATTAAGTATTAATCAATTTAGATTTGTTCGTAGTTAGTAATGAGATGAGGATATTTCAATTGAAAGATTGTAATATTTTAGATTTCTATATGATAGAATGATTTATCTCAATCATTAGAATAGTGGACTCTGAATGTAAAGTATTAATGTGGAAGACATTGAACGAGACGATAATAAGAACACATCTAAGCTATACTATCTGCATTGATGTATTTCTTATGTTCACTCTAAACAGCTACTCTAAATCCTGAGATAGTGATAGATACTATTTTATGTAATGATGACTTTAATTCATCAGGAGTGAGGTTGATTATCATTAGGCCAAGACCTCAGTTTTTTGGCAAATCATTGCATAAAACTAAGGAACCTACACTATCAAAACGGAATCCACAATCTCATTTGAAATAAGGGTATCCATATTAAAAAATTAACTAATCATTAAATCTAGATTCGATCGTCTTAATAATATTATTGAGATGGTGACCAACACAAAATGATTAGAATAATAGTTCTTAAAATATTGAAAGAGGTATCAATAGGAATTTGATAGCTTCTTAATTCTAATTGTCTGTAAGTTAGTGGAGGCTTAATTGTAAAATTAAAAGGCGAACAAGGTGTTTTATGAAATTATTTCAATAAATTGGGTTGGAGTTTAGTTATACTTTTTAATAAAGTAAGGTACAAATATTAGGGAATGTATTCGTAATTATGAGATAATTAATTTCCTAATTAGCAGCACCTAGGTCCTCTGCTCTTGTCTATATAATGGATTAGTCTATTAGGTTGCCCACACAACCCTAGGCGTTAGAAAAACCCTGAGAGGATCTTGATAGGATAAAGAGCAGAAAACCTATGAGTTTCAACCATCGGGGAAGAAAAGTTTAAGAAGCCAAGATCAAATCGAGAAATGATAAAAGGACAGTTTTGTTCATTGATTTGATTTCGTTTTATTATTTCAAATGCAATTACATAAGGTGTTTATAATCTTTAATGTAATTGATCTAAACAAAAATTTTAAAAACCTATTCCGCTGTGTTTTTGATCCCTACATTATCAGAGCGGTCTTGCATGATTTTTGTATAACTTCTTGTTTGTTCATAGAATTAAATTGAGTTTTATTTTATTTTGCTTATGCGAATCGTATTAATTAATTGTTGTCCGAATATTAATTAAAATTAAATTTTAATTAATAAGAAACAAAAAAGAAATCTTTGCCTGAAAAACGAGTTTGTAGAATTTTTTTTTCCATTGGTCAAAGACTTGAGCAAAATTAAAAAAAAAAAAAGGGATTCTATTTTTTTTATTCTTTTTCTATTAAAAAAAAGCCTATGCAAGCTTTTCGCAGAGTAGCTAAAGGCACAGGATCTCTCCTAATCGTAGGAGTTATCCACGTATCACAGCACACTGTAGCCAAAATAGTTAGTAGCAAGTTGCTACAAAGATGGTATAGGCCAAGGCCTTGTTTGTCTACTGTTTTTTTAAAAAGTGCGTTATTTAGCTATTTTGACATCAAAATAATTCTTTTTGAACCCAATTTTTTTCTGTAATGTCCTAGCAACCTAATCAATAGTTTTAAAATTAAATTTTAATTTTTGAATATTTTAAATATTATAAAAATTATGGGTTATCTAAAAGCTTTGAAAATAAGGTTGTTGGTTCAAAATGGAGCCAAGTTTTTTCCTTTTTTTAATTTAGTTCTGGACATTCTTTAGTGTACGATTAAAGATATGCAGTTAATTAATATAAAGTTAGAAATTAATAATTGTTTTTAATCCTAAATTTTACATAATTTTCATATCTTGCAATTTTATTACTGTTTAAAATTGTTTAGTTATAAATGATTATATATGCTTGTGATAAATGTGACATAGTGATCTCTCTTTTGGTTGGTCAATAGAAAAGGGTTGTATAAATTTATATGGAAGGCTTGTACAGGGCAATATACTTGGTTTTCCCGTGAAGGGCAAGTTTATTGGTTTCCCTATTTCTTCTTTTATTTTTTCAATTATTAAGAAATTATGCACGCCCATTCGTGGGCATAAGTTTTATGTAATATTAAGTATTGAAGAAACGAGAAGGAAAAAGAAACCAAAGAGGCCTAGTTCAATCTTAAGTTATAGATTCTACATAGGTTTTCTATTGTAGACTAGAAACCAAAAGAGATATTGTTTACGTTTATGCATATTTATACTGCGTGTGATGTTATTATGTTTGATAATATACATATTATGCATGTATTCTAGAAAACTCAATTGTTTTTATATCCATAAACATTATAAAGGGAAATCATTCATAACTTACTTTGAAATTTTATAAAAGAAAGTCTTTTTCAAAATTAAATTTTATTTTTTGAAAATAAAAGAAAGCAAGGCATGAATGATAAATTTTAAATTATCCTCAATCTAAAATTCAAGTGTTGGTCTTCCATTACCGATTCATAGTAAGGTGAGAATAAGCATCTCGATTCATCTTTGAGTGACCGTCCCTTACGGAAGGTGCTTATTCTCATTGGTTACAAAATTGAATCTCTTAGGATAAGAATGATTGAGATAGGGCGAGGGTGATTCTTCCCACGAGAATGGTTACTCACAACGGTTATCTTTCATTCGAGATAATGGTTTACACTTGATCAAAAGGGAAACAATTGTTATCTCCACCACTTAGTTATTTTTCTTTTGAAGTCCAAATATAGGGTATTATAATATCATATAGTATAGGATGCCTAGTTGATATTATAAAGGATTTCTTCCTCTTAAACATATAAGTAGCATTTGACTTCCCCACGAAGCAGGTTATTTATGTTGATTAAGTCCTATGTATTCATTTATAGTGTCTTGAGGATAACACTATTAGATAATGAAAACAACAGTATATTTTTTGTTTCCATCCATATTTAATAATCTTTTTCTTATTTTTTTATCAGATGTCATCATTTAATCATCTCTTTATCATACTCAATCAAAACAAACTCACTAGACCAAATTATATTGATGGGAAATGAAACCTCGATAATGTACTCATTGCTGAGAGGTACAAATATGTTCTTACTACTGCATGTCCAACATTACCAGCAGAAAGTGCATCTTAGGAGAAGCATGATTGTCACGCAAAATGGGTGAAGGCTGATGAGATGGCTCGATGTTATATCTAGCATTGATGTCTACTGTCTTAACAACATTAATACCAAATAGATACGCTTATGATATTATGCTCAACCTCAAGGAAATGTTTGGGGAACAAGCAGGCCTGCTAAACAACTACCATGAAAGCATTATTCAATACTAAGATGGCTAAAGGAACTCTAGTAGAAAAATATGTTTTAAAAATGATGTATTATTTAAACATACTGGAGGTCCTTGGGGCTAAAATTGATTAAGAGTCCTAAATTGATATTATCCTTAAGTCGCTACCTGACTTTTTTAACTAGTTCAAGTTAAATGTTAACATGAAAAAACTTGATTTTTCATTAGTAGAGCTTCTTAATGCTCTAAAGGCAGCAAGGGTATTATTAATAGCAGTCCTTAGTGTTAATCTTGCTGCAACTTCTTCTACTAAGCCTAAGCATAAGGGCAAGAGTGAAGGAAAAAGAAAGTTAGTCCCAAAGGCACCAAGGATCCTTGCACTATCCCAATAGTGAACAAAAGAACAAAAGGAAAGCAAATGCTAAGCAAAAGGAAAATGTTTCCACTGCGGCGTGAAAGGACATTGGAAGAGGTACTGCCCTACGTAGAAGCATGCAAGTATGCCTGAATCACCTGTCATTGAAGTAAACTTTTTATCTGGTACTTCATATTCTTGGTGTGTAGACTCCAAGATAACTAATCACATTTGTAATTTGTTATAGGGGTTTCATGAAATCAAGAGGCTAAGTGATGGAGAGATTTGCTTGCACGTTGGTGATGGCTTTAAGATTGCTACTGTTTCAGTTGGAGTAGTTAGATTATTTTTTAGTGATAAAACTTTAGTTTTAGAAAATTATCTTTATATATGTAGCATTAGAAGAAATTTAATTTCAGTTTCTTGTTTAATTAAAAGAGGATATTTATTTTTTTAACTCTTCAATTACTATTAAATTAAATGGCTCCTTCATTTGCTCTAGTACATTGAAAAATGGCTTGTATTTGATTACTCTACAATTGAATGAGATTCATGACATAAAATAGCAATTCACACCAACATCATCATCATTTATTTCACCAACTCTTAAAAGAAAAGTTTCTTCAAGTAATTCGACATATCTTTGGCATTTGAGGCTTGATCATATTAATCTAATAGGACAACAAGGTTAGTAAAAGAAGGTACTTTATCTTATTGGCAGTGAAGCCATTACCAACTTGTGTATCCTGCTTAGAGGGTAAAATGACCAAGAGACCCTTTTCTGCAAAAAGGAACAGAACCAAAGATTTATTGGAGTTAGTTCACACAAAGTGTGTAGACCTGTAAATGTCAAAGCTCAGGGAGATTATGAGTATTTCATCAATTTCACGGATGATTACTCTAGATATGGTTATGTTTATCCCATTGCACTATAAGTTTGAAGCTTTGAAATTTAAAGAGTTTCAAGCTGAGGTAGAAAGTAATTGCATAAGAACATAGTCACTTGAATCTGATCGAGGTGGTAATATCTCTCTAGTGACTTTAATAAATATTTATTGGATAATGGGATCATATCTCATTGTTTGCACCGGGCACACCTTAGTAGAATGGTGTAGCTAAAAGAAGATACATAACTCTTTTAGATATGGTTAGATCAATGATAAGTTATTCTAATCTATTATATTCCTTTAGGGATATACCTTAGAAATAGCAATCTATATTTTGAACTCTATACTAACTAAGTCTGCCCCTAAGACTCCACTGAGTTGTGGACTAGACGACGTCATAGTCTGCAACACTATAAGATTTGGGGTTGCCCTGTACATGTTGAAGGGCAAGACTGGTAAGTTGAATTGAGATCAAAATTGAGCTATTTCATAGGGTATGCAAAAGGAAAAAGGTTGACCATTTTACAATCCTAAAGAATAGAAGGTGTTCGTTAGTACAAACACTATCTTTCTAGAAAATGATTATATTATAGACTAAAAACCCAAGGGCGGAGTTTAGTTAGATGAGATAGATAGTTCTTACCCATAGGTCACCGACATAGTCATTCCCCAAGATACTCCACACACTATGTTACCCACTTCTTTGATACATCGGAACCTTGTCGTAGTTGGAGGATTATCAGGCACTGATAGGTATATGCTCTTTGGAGAGAATCTCCAGGGAGAACAATAACCTAATCCTTCCAATTATAATGAGGCTATTTCTAATATAGATGTAGATTCCAGTAAAAGGTTATAAAAGTTGAAATAGAGTCTATGTACTCTAATCAAGTTTGGAAATTTATAAAACCATATGCCAATGTTAAACCTACAACCTGTAAATGGGTTTACAAAAGAAAGAGAGGATCAGATGGGTCTGTTGAGACCTATAAAGCTAGGCTAATGGCTAAAGGGTTTTCTCAGAAAGAGGGTGTCAACGATAAGGAAATTTTTTGCCAGTTGCTATGCTTAATTTTACTCATATCCTCTTATCCATTGCAGCTTATCTTGATTATGATTTGGCAAATGGATGTTAAGACAGCATTTTTGAATGGCCATCTTGATGAAGACATCTATATGATATAACCAGAAGGGTTGATAGCTAAGGGCCAAGAGCATATGGTATGTAAGTTGCATAAGTCTATTGTGGACTTAAGCAAGCATCTCATAGTTGGAACATCTATTTGATCAAGCGATCAAAACGTTTGGTTTTGATCAAAATTCGAATGAACCTTATGTGTATAAGAAGAGCAATGGAAGCATGGTGGTTTTCTTAGTCCTATATGTGATGACATTTTACTCATTGGAAATGATATTGATATGTTATCCACAGTTAAGGTTTGGTTAGTGAAACAGTTTGATATGAAGGATTTGGGAGAGGCTAGCTACATCCTTGGGATCAAGCTTTTGCAAGATCACAAGAATAAGATGTTAGGCCTATGTTAGACTGATATATTAACAAGATACTAGTCAAGTAGTCTATGCATGATTCCAAGAAAGGTATGATACCTTTCAGGTGTGGCTGTCTTTATCTAAAAGCCAGTGTCCTAAGACACCTCTAAAAGAGAAGCATATAAAGTCCCTTATGCTTCGCAGTAGGGAGCCTTATGTATGCTATGCTGTGTGCTAACTGGATATCTGTTTTGCAGTGGGCATGGTCAGCCGTATTAATCTAATCTTGGACTAGAACATTAGATTGTTGTAAAGCATATTCTTAAGTACTTGAGAAGACTAAAAATTATATGCTGGTTTGCGGGGGCGAAGACCTAGCTCCTATTGGATACATTGATTTAGACTTCATGTCAGATAAAGATTCCCGAAAATCAACATTTGGTTATGTATTTACCTTTGGTAAGAGCTATCAGTTAGAGAAGTATTAAGCAACAATGTATTACTGACTCTACCACTAAAGCTGGGTATGTGGCAGCTTTAGAAATGGTTAAGGAAGCAGTTTGGCTCAAGACGTTCCTTACAGAAATAGGAGTGGTACCACTAGCTAAGTCACTTACTACTCTTTATTGTGATAATAGTGAGGTTGTAGCTCAATTTGAGGAGCCAAGAAATCACAAGGATGGGAAGCACATAGAAAGAAAGTATCATTTAGTCAGAGACATTGCTCACAGAGGTGACATCATTGTGACAAAGACTACATCAGCGAATAACTTAGCTGATCCTTTTACCATTGTCTTACCTACAAAGGTTTTGAGTCTCATATTGATGGGATGAGGTTAAAATGTAATGGGTCAATGACTTAAGTGCAAGTGGGAGTTTGTTGGGATGTGTACCCTAAAGTCATATATTAGATGATCAACTAATTTTAGTTTAATAAAGAATTCTTATTTAGTTTTATTAAAGTTTCTTTATTACTTATGCATTCATTCATTTCATGTGACGAATGTAATCCTTGATTAATTATTGAACTTATTCATGTGCATAAAGGTTTTCATACACAAGAGATATAAATTTAAGTATTGATCAACCTAGATTTGTTCATAGTTAGTGATGATATGGGGACATCTCAACTAACAGGTTGTAACACTTTAGATTTTTATATGATAGAATGATTTATCTCAAACATTAGAGTAGTGGACTCTAAATGTAAAGTGTTAGTGTGGAAGACATTGAATGGGATAATAATAAAAAACACATCTAAGCTATGCTATCCACATTTATGTATTTCTTATGTTCACTCTAAATAGTTGCTCTAAATCCTGAGATAGTGATGGACACTATTTTATGTAATGATGACTTTAATTCATCAGGAATAGGCTGATTATCATTAGGCCAACACCTTAGCATTTTGGGAAATCATTGTATAAAACTAAGGAACATACACTATTAAGAAAGAATCCATAATCTCATTTGAAATAGGGGTATTATCCATATTAAGAATATTAACTAATCATTAAATCTAGATCTGGTTGTCTTAATAATATGTTATTGAGATGGTGACCAACACAAAATGATTAGAATAATAGTTCTTAGAATATAGAGGGAGGTATCAATTGGAATTAGATAGCTTCTTAATTCTAATTGTCGCTATATCTAGTGGAAGGGCTTATTGTAGAATTAAAGAGTGAACAAGGTGTTTTTGAAATTATTTCAAGAAATGGGGTTGAAGTTCAGTTATACCATTTTAGTGGAGTAAGGTATAATTAGTAGGGATGTATTCGTAATTATGAGATAATTATTGGTAATTTCCTAATTAGCCAACTTAAGTTTATTTACACTCAGGTCCGCTGCTTCTACCTATAGAAAGGATCAGTATGTTAAGTTGTCCACATAACCCTAGATGTCAGAAAAACCCTAAGAGAATCATGATAGGACAAAGAGTAGAAAACTTAGGAGTTTTAATCGTCGGGAAGAAAAGTATAAGAAGCCAAGTTCAAATCAAGAAACGAAAAAGGTCAGTTTTGTTTATTGATTTGATTTTTTTCTGTATTTCAAATGTAATTACACAAGGAGTTATAATCTTTCATGCATGATCGATCTAAACAAAAATTTTAAAATCTATTTCACTATGTTCTTGATTCCTACAGTCTTTGTCCTTGTAAAAGAATTATGTGAAGCTAAAAAAGTGATAAAGTTACCTTCGTCTTCAAAAGAGTCTAAGGAGTTAGAATCTCTTTCACTGGTGGATCCATTAATTCAAATTAAGATCTCACTCAAGAACGTAGGGTGACTTGCTCTGATGCCAATTGAAAATTTCCAAAGCAAGCAATCACACACAATATAGAGAGAATAATAACACAAGGGATTAACAAGGAAACACTTTCACAAGAAAAATCTCAATTACAAATTCCACTATCAACGGGTTACAAGACTCTTCTTAGACTCATTACGAATCACTCGCATAAATTTTTTCATTAGTGTTACTCAATTCACTCAACAAACCCTAGAAGTGGACTTTCGCTTCGCATAAAAAACAAAGACAAAGATGAAAACAAAAGCTAGAGAAAGATCGTGAAAACTCTCTCTAAATCTCTATAATATGTCCCTATGTGTGTATATTGTTCATTAAGACTAGGTACGTATATATAAGGTACAAAGTCCTATTCCAACTTTGACTCAAATACATAAACAAATTTCCTAAAAATAGATTTCCTAAATGACACAGATTTCCTAAATGAAAATAGAATCTTCTAAGAAATATAACTCGAACTATCGTGCTTCCATCGACTAGGCTACGGGGTCTATTGAAATCCATTCCAGGCTAAAAATTAACATAGTCAAACATATGTGCATCCTGTGGGCTCCTAGCACCAATGTGGCACAGCCGTGCACTCTCTACGATCTACTACGATGTGTACTGAAATTTACATTCAGCTCTGCTAAGTTCTAATCAGTGTAGGATTCTACTCTGTTCATACTTTGACTTGGATTGCAATTTGTCATCTTTTGGAAACTTGCAGATCTTTTGAACTTGGAATAATTACTTCCCTCTTCAAATTAGGAAACATACATATCTGTCATATTTAATTTAAGATTTTGTATGGATTTGCCATTATAAAACTTACAGAATAGTTGTTACTACTGCTATGCTTTATCATATAAAGAAAGAGAATACACTTGTCTCAGCTGCATCACAATTTATCTTGTAAGATTGCTCCTTTGAACTCCTCCCCCCCCTATATCTATTTATTTTTCCTTCTTAACTTACCATAAATTAACTTATCTTACTTATAACTATGTTGTAGTATTAATTTTGGAAGACGAGAAAGATAGATATGTATGTTAGAAACTAATCTTTTTCTTGCTTTTATTACGTAACACCTGGTATTTTAATTGGACTTTTATTTAAGATTTTAGGTTAATTAAATATTTGAATCTGGGGTTTGATCTGGTTTGTTGGATTTATTTTATTTTCCTAGGTTGCATTTAGCCCGGAGTTATATTGGGTTGAACAACTAAGCCAAGGGCTCAACCCTCTTCCTTCTTTTCTTTTTTTTTTTTTTTTCTTCTTTCTTTTCTATTTCTTATTTTGGGGTCTCTCATGGTACTTCCAGAAGAGAGAGCCGAAGAGAGAGAAAGAATGGGGAGAGAGAGAAAGTGATGTTCAGAGAGGAAAACCAATCAGGTCAAGGAGTATTTGACACCATGATCGCCATGGTAATGGTAGTTTTTAGTAGTTTGGCCTGAGGTAAAAAAAATATGACCTTTGAAGTTCGAAGCTAAACTTGGGTTTCTTTATTTTTCTCCCTATTTCTTTGGATTTTGATAGGTGGAGCTTACATATGTGTTTCTATATGTTATTAGTACAAATTTGGTATATACATACTTGATTTGATTGAATATTTAAGGGTTGTGTTAATATATATTATATGTGTGTGTCTATGAATGTGTACATGTACACGCATATATATATTTTGAAATCTTGCATTTCCTTGAGTTATTGTTGATATTAATGTTGTAAAAATATGTTATTATGATATCTAGATGTTTATATATGATTTATTGTTGAGTTTAAGTCTCAGGAGGCCATATGTTGGCTAAAGAAGGCTAGAGAAGATGAGTTGCAACTAAAATGATGGCATGTGCAGTGACCCGAAGGTTCAAACTACCATCGGGTAGGGTGCGAGGTATTCTATCCTAGCCCGAATGTCTAAGCTCCCATTGGGCAGGGTGCAAGGTCAACCCAAAGGGTCAAGCTACCTGCGAGTAACATGTGACCTACGCTGTTTTTAGCATTTGCTTAGTTTTTGATTCCTTTTGAGATGGGGCTTTATTCTATAATATAATAAACATGTTGGCTTATGAATTATGTAAATTATAAGATATTAAATTTATGCTTGAGCATGACCTGCCTTTATTTTAATGTTGAGATATTAATGTTGATTTTACATGATTGAGAATATATATGCATGGGGCTAGGATTGAATCTTCTGATTTGATGTCGTGAATATTATTGGCTAAGAGTGTCATGTTGATATTGTTGATGTGTCAAGACATGGGTTATGTATTGGACGAGATCCTTAATTTTAAGAAAAAATGAAAAAAAAAATAAGATTTTGAAAATACAGATGATCTTCAGTTGATATGTAGGACTAGAGATTAGTCATTAGAGTTAGGACATCAATATTGAGATGATATATATTCAGATTTTCTTGAACTGCAATTAGACTCTACTTGAGCTAAAAAGATGCTTTACAAAGGGTGTAACGAAGTTCCCTTTGAATCTTATACTTGTACGAATGTAACTCGATTCCACACATATAATATTTGATATACATTTGCTGTAAGCCTAAGTATGGTTGGTGACCCCGTGCTTTGTTAAGTGTCATCCATCTCAGAATAAGGTTAGGGGTAGATGGAGATTAGAGAATATGCATTAGCACTGCATTTTATCATTACCCATTACATGAGAATACATAGATTATTATTATGTGTTGATACTAAGTTTGTTAATTATATGATGATTAATGTGTGATTTGATAATGAGTTAGGTTGTGAAATTGAATAATAAATTAAGAACTATAGTAACTTAATTCTCGAGGTGGAATGCGTAGACAGCTTAGGGTCAAGTAACCTAAGTCCGGTCTTAACTATAGATGATAATATTTGTTTTTATCCTTTTGGCAAGAGTTGGACTATCGCTAGTATTATAAATTGTGTGACTCAAAGTTTGGGTCAAATATTTACATTTTTGATGTCGTAATCTTGAGAGATATAAATATGATTGTAATATATATTATGGCTGTATAAGTCTCGAATTGTGTCATCGGGGTGTGACGTTGAATTTTATTCCAATGATGTCATCTTTATTTATTTAATTAGGAATGAAGGATAATGTTAATTGCTCTGATTGTTATTTTTATATTATGACTTAACTTTGGAACATATTTTACTTATTTTATTTAGTTCTGATATTCCATGTCGCCGTCCCCGACTATGAAGTTAGAAGCGTGACATATTAAAGATAAAAATATAGGAGGGAAAAAAATAGCATCAACTCAAATCTTATAAAATATAAAATAATGGAAATTAATGGCAAGTGGACAAGGTTGGTGTGGTTTGAATCTATGGTACAAGCTTATAGGATAATGAGATATTAGGAAATACCAAATATATATACGATACGTTTCACGCACTGAAAAACGTGAAAAGTTCTAAAAATTTTTTAAAATTTTTTAAAGTTATTCATCTTTTATCTCACTACATGAATTACGAACTTACAAATTATCTCAATTTATTTTACTTTATCTCACTTTTGTTACTCAAACGCCCCTATAATTGTGGGTCTTATGATTAGCAGGGAACAGTATGTTTTCGTTCAGAAGGACGAATGTGAGTCCTATTAAGGCTTCCAATAGTGTTAATAATTTTAATTAGCATGCAAATAATTAAATTCGTGATTTTCTAATTTTAGGCTGCGTTTGGCAAAATTAGCTAGTAGTTCTAGTTACCGGCTGCTAGGCTTTTAACTTTTTCTAAAATGATCAAATTTACCTTCTTACATCTTATAATTTTTTTAAAGATCAAAGGGCAAAAATGTCAAATTAACAAAATGTTAAAAGTTTAGCTACTAAAAAGTTAGTTTTACTAAAAAGTTAGTTTATTTCCCTTCCCAAACCAAAAAAAATAACTTTTAGTAATTAACTAGTAGTTAACTATTAAAAAACTAATTTTTCATTCCCAAACTCAAACCTAGTATCCATTTGAGGGTGCATTTGGATTGAGAAAAAGTTAATAAAATTTGATAACAGTTGCAATCTCGTAATAAGTGTAGTGAGATAAAACATATTAGTAATTTTAAAACTTTTTAGTGTTTTTGATAGAATTAGAGCTATAAGATAAAATAATAATAAATAAAAAATAAACCAGCATAACAAATAAATAAATAAAAAATGAAAAAGCAAAGCAGAGCACAAATAGAAAATTTGACAATCCAACGTATTCAGTTACTAGTGTAACGATGAGAATCCGCCCATCTGTACTCAAGTTATTTTATGATGGAAAAAAGTATTTTGTGACTTGCATTTTTCATTCGCTAGACAGCTGGCGTTTGGATTCTCGGATGTGTAACACTGTCTACCATACAAATTACAGCTCTTAAAAATGTTCACCATTAATTCCTAAAGCTATATACATATATAATTAAAGTTTTGTTAACAGATGCGCTACATATTAGTCTAAGGGTTAATAAATGTATGTCATGTTTTTCTCGCACTTTGACAAAATTGTACATAGAAAAAATACGAAATATCATTATATAACTTTTTTACTGACATTTAAGAGGTGTTTGGTGTAATAAAATCGTTGAAAATTTTTTAAAATTTCTGAAAACTTTTAAAATTCTTAACACATTTTGCATTCCTTGTAATTCGTGAAACAATTAAATTATATATATATCAACATATCCAATAACTTTTTATAAATCCCAATAACATTCCACAAACCCCAATAATTTTTATAAATTTTAAAAATTTTCACGTTTTTCAATAAATTCGACAACCGTCTGTTCCGACGGACCCACAAAAACTTTTTGGATAGTTTTTCTTTCTAAAAAGTTAACGCAAAAATTAAAAAATTTTACTATTTATCTCTGAAAAACGTGATTTAGATTGTGCGTCAAATACCAAAAAATTACCCAAATGATATTTTTTATTATTTTTCGTTATTTGTCGCTGCATCAAATGCCCTCTTAATAAGTGTTCTTGACTCCCCTAATAACAAATACCATAATTATTGATAGAGTTTTCAAATCTTTAAATATTTAGAAACAATTGTACAGGGCAGTGAATTATTATCGACGCAAGCTCAAAATGGTCAGACTAGAGGAACAGAAATTAAATAAATAAAACAATGACAAATGGATTACTATACAACATTGCATTCAAATATTACATATATAAGTATGTATAGAGAGAGAGAGAATTATAATAAAATCAATATGCAAAAAATTAGGGTAATCTACGTTACGATTTTAAGGCCATTTTTAATTTACATTCCTACATTTTTAAATTAATGTAACATTTAAACCGCGTAGTTATGATTATGTTTTAAAAGCAAAACTCAACACATCAAATCTGTTCCTTAAGCACAACTGCTGACGAATTTAATAGAAGTCGTAACAATACAAAATAACCATTAAGGTGATTAAGTTTAGTTGCTCACTCTAGTAATTAGTGAGTTGTGTTGTTCTTTCGAGCCTAATGTACTATCTAAATTTTTTTATAAAATAAATACTTACCTACCAAAAATAAAAAATACACCAACCAAGTTTGAATAACGAATAATTTTATTATTACATATTATCATAAATAGTTTTAAAGTGTTGATTAGTAAATTTATTTTTTATTTATTTTTCAGAAGGATGCAGAATCCAAATTAATTGGGGGCTGAGTCTCCCGGATTCGACTCGGGGCAATAAGCGAGGAAAGGATAACTTTCTACAGTTTCAGTTTAAACCTCCCCGTTGATTAGTAAATGTAAGAACTCAATATGAGCTCAGAAAAACAGTATTTAAGTGTTTTTTTTTTTTTTTTTTGGGTAAATAACCAATTTGAACAAAATTTAGTGCTAACTACAGTAAAAAATGCATCATCTTAATTTTGTCCTGCGGCCCCAAATCAGTCACAAAAATAAGCAAGAAAAAAAAAAGGACTTATAATAATAAAGGATGCACTTAGAGTTCAAAAAAAATTATAAAATTCAGTATAATTTTAAAAAATTTTAACTTTTCATAACTTTTTATACTATTCGGTAATTTTGGGAATGCAATTTATAAAATTTTATAATTTTTTTTGAAACTTTAAACACACCCATTCTCTTCTATTTTACACTCTCTCACCTAAGTGTTATAATGTTATAAAACATAGCGGTTAGATATCTTATTGAGCCAACGTTTTATATTTCACTGAATCCTAGTTTTGTTTCATTTTCATAATTTTTGGCCTTTTGACTTTTCATGGTTTGAATAGTAAAAGTCAAACTCAAAAAAATTTGTCCAAACACATTCAAATTTGACATGATTTTCACATCATCATCGTTGTTATTTATTTATTTTTTTTTCAATACAGAACTATTTCATGAAAATGAGATGTTTTTGGAGAATATCTCTAATTTAGAATATGAGTGTGTGTAATGTAATGTGATGGTATGTAAGTTTTGATTAGTTTGCGTTCTCGTATTATGAGACCTAAAAAATAACAACACTTAAAAGTAATATACTCTCAAATAGATATTTATATACTCTTAAATAGCTGTTTATATATTATATTACTTGACTAATAAAACATAACCATTAGATACCTTATTGAAACAAGCATTTTACATATAACTGCATTGTATTCTAGTTTTTTATTTTTATTTTTGGGGGTATCATTTTCATAATTTTTACCCTTTGACTTTACATAGTTTGAATGGTAAAAGTCAAAACCACTACAGCTCAAATACAATCAAATTTGAAATCATCATCATCATCGTCCTTGTTCATTTATTTTATTTTTTCCCAATACAGTACCGTTTCAAGAAAATGAGATATTTTTGGAGAATGTCTCAGAGAACAATTTCCCGAAACAGTTCTACCAGATGCACATATTTTCATTATTTCAATTTCCATTTTAGGGACTAAACAGTTTTCAAAATAACAAATAAAGGGGTGCTCTCTCGGGTTTGTTCTGGATAATAAAAGCTATGCAATTAAATTAATATTCCATCCCTCTATATATATTTTTTCTTTCTTGTTAATATGTAAGATTCCATCTCATTGATCTCAAGGTCATTAAAACAATTACAATTGCGTAGCATGAACAAATTTGCAGCCGGAACCAGCTTGGAATGCCGCACGCACTGGCGTTCATTTCTTTGTAAACACAAGAAATACAAACAATGTTAATGTTATTGGGGATCAGATGCTGCTCTAACCATACTACAATCAAAGAGAAAGCCTAGCTATTTATATATATATAGTTATGCATATGCCTCTCCTCGATCATCGTCAACCTATCAATATTTGGGAGTAGAGAAGTTCATTCCATGTGTCAGGAATGCCAGGTAAACACCAATGCAAGCAATCTTGTATACCCTCTGATGATTTAATAGTGTACCGTGATATGTGAGCCTCATCCCTGAGTTCAGAAATTGCTGTTATGTCCAAAATCTTCACCTTAGTGCCCTTCACAGCACCTTCAATAACAGGATCGCTTGATTCATCTTGCCTAACTTCACTCCCTCGGGCCAATGGTCTCGTATTATCACAACTACCTCCGGTGTTCCAATCCCCGTTAAAGAAATGCCTCGGAGAGATTGTCCTGAAGAAAGCTTTGAGTTGTGGGCGCCGTGTTATTTGCGAATCAATCCATCTGACAATCCCACAAATTGTTAAGTTCTTGGCATTCCCAATTTGTGCTAGCTTGCTATCATCGAGCCGCCTTCCATTTATATGCATCACCCACCGGTTTGCTTCAAGCTTTCCTCTGTTCCAATGGTGTCCTGTATTAAGAACCAAAACGTCAAACTGATGGATGAATTGCCTCAAAAACGCTGGCGGACGGTCCAGATGCATCGCAAAGTCAGTAGCTGGGTCATCCATGTTTATGGCCTCTAAGTCGCAAAGGCTTGCCGACCAGTAATATAAAATGGTGGTGTTTGTATGTGCAAACCAATATGCCCAGCCATCAGGGCGAACTGCTCCACGAGGTTTTACCAGCCCATATTTCCATCCAATGTTTTGAACTTCCAGTCTCTCTTCACCACCAGTGACCATGCACATGAAGATTGGAATTGCTGCCTGCCCAAGGAGTCACCCACAAAAGCAATTGTTTTGCCCTGCATTCTGAAATATATAATCAAATTCAAACTAAGCAAAACCTTACTATTTGTGCAGAAACATATTTACAAAGTTTACTATTCACGCTATCTTCAGTAGTAGATAGTTCATATGTTATGTGAATAGCAGCAAATTTCAAGATAAATACATTGCAGTATAAAAATGAAAGAAATACGAGTTTACATTCAGGACCTCCCCAAGGACCCCAACAATTTACGGATCTTGTCACCCGTGGCAGAACTCATTGTAATAGACATAATAATGGTTAAAAAAAAAAGGCGGAGCAATGCGCAAGACTAATCTATTTCAGGTTTGATGAGGGACATAATAATGGGCACGGAAAGAAAAAAGTGAAAAATGGGAACCGATAAAATGATGCTTACCGTTTCAAGAAATCTGACCCTTCAAATTCTGGCATCTCGCAGTTTTCTGGCTGCCAACGATATCCCTCGTAAGAAAAATCAGTGCGTTGGGTCAATCTGCATGCCCACATGTCTGATAGCCATTGTTTACATCCAAAACCCGAATATAATGGCCTCTGTCTGTCAGCAACCCATCTGCCCTTGGCATAGTTACAAACTGTTCAACAAGTAAAAATTTGGATCCCATTTGGCAGAAGTTCAAAGGACTGAAATTTTTCTTATTGAAAAGTCGAAAATGTCATAATATATATTTAAGCTTTAAAGATGTGGGCTAAAACAGAATAATTCTCTTCTTTCCAATATTGATTATATTGTTTTGAACTGTCACAACCACCCATGCTATTACTAAGTCTATTTTTCATATAACGTGCTCACCTTAAATTCAATCTTTCAATTTGTGGAAAATTTGACTTTCTTTAACTTTACAAGGAGCAGTGCACAGTATTTATACATGAATACCTAATTAAGGAAGCTTTGACCTCTTTGTCAATTCCTAAAAATCAGGAACTATAATTGATTCCCTAGTTGTCCAAAGCTATTCCATAAATAAATAAATCTGCATATTTCCAAGACTCTCCCTCAAGCTGGTGAATAGATGTTTTCCGTTCCTAGCTTGCTTGTAATCTCTTGAAATCTTGAAGGAGGTAGCCCCCTTGGTTAGAACATGTGCTAGCTGATTACTTGATGGCATGTAAGGAGTGTTGATTAGGCCACTATCCAGCTTTTCCTTAATGAAATGGCTATCCATTTCGATGTGTTTAGTGCAGTCATGTTGCATTGGATTGAGTACAATATTGATGGTAAAATTATTATCACGGTAGATATTCATAGGTCCTCCCCTTCTGATTTTAAGATCATCAAGGATTATTTTTACCCATAGAAGTTCACAAATTCTAGATGCCATAGCTCTAAATTCCACCTCAGCACTTGATCTTGCAACCACAATCAATTTCTTACTCCTCTATGTCACTAGATTACCTCCAAGGAAGGTACAGTAATCTGATGCGAATCTTCTATCTACCACCAATTCAGCATGGTCAGCATATGTATAAGCTTCTAGATTAAGCTCTTTATTCTTTTTAAACAAGATACCTCTTCCCGGGGTGGCCTTAAGGTAGTGTAGGATTCTATGGACAGCTTGTAAGTGTTTTTCCTTGGAATCATGCATGAATTGATTTTTTTTTTTTGGCGAGTACGAATAGACTTATTATGCTCACATCATAAGTTATATCCGACGTGGTGTGAGATCTCTGATATCTTCCTCTATCAATCTCCCAATCAATCTCTTATATCTCCCTCCATATAGAGTAGCCTCTAGGGTTTGTTCCTCAGAAGGAAGTTTGGGTTAATTTATAAGCTCAAAAAATTCTTACAAAGTATGAATCAGTCCCCTCATACATGGTTTGGCAAGTTCAACACTGTGGCAATGAAATTTGGACTATATTGTTGATTATTCCATCTTCTATCGACATTCTACTAGTGAAGAATATAGCTATTAGTATATGTAGATGACATTGATGATACATAGGATATCACCGAGTTGAAGTCATTCCTTCAGAGAAGTTCAGAAATAAAGCTTTGGGGCCACTGAAGTACTTGGGTATTAAGACAACCCAATCATGCAAAGGTATTGCTTTCTCTCATAGGTTTCATACTAGTTATCTGAGCTAAGTATAATTGGCTCTAAACCTATAGACACTACAACGGACCTATACAAAGTTAGTCGCAAATGAGGATGACTTATTGGAGAATCTCAATTAGTACAAAGGATTGTTTGGAAACTAAACTACTTAACAGTGACAAGACTAAATATTTCTTTCCTATGAAAGTGATTAGTCAATTTCTAGTATCCCTCGTACTAGTCAACGGGATTAAGCTATTCAAATCCTAAGATATTTGAAGGGAGCACTTGGAAACAACTTGTAAAAGTTTCATAAGTTCCCATTCTTCACCTAGGAATAAACTATATGGTGTGAACACTAGTAAACGATATGAACGTGTATGGACATCGGCCCAAAGAGGTCTAACTATTATTATTATGGACTGATTATTAATATTTATCTTAGTTAGTTAAATTTTATTTTATTTATTATTTTGGACCCATTTGTTTTTGGACTATTTTAGTATTAGGTTTATTTTATTTTAGACCTTTTTATTAGGCTTATGAATTTTACTATTTAAACCCTAATTAGGGGTAACAGAATATTATTGATTGAATGAATAATTTCTTATTAGTGTTTCTTTCCTACAGCCGCTCTTCTCCCTCTCATTCTTCTCCTATTCTTTTTTCTTCTTCTTCTTCTTTACTTCTTTCTTATACTTTCATTATTCAATCCTACATCAACTTTGGTATCAAAGCAAAGATCCTACAAATTTTTTTTAATCTCCATCACTATTGAATAGCCTGACCAATCCAAAAAAAAAAACAGCCGTAGCCGTCGCCGCTGCCCTACACGCCCTCAAGCCCTTCGAGTAACTTTCGTGCATTTTAGCAATATTTAACTCCGGTGAACCCCACCAGCGGCACCACCTACCTCCAGCGAACTCGCCAGACCCCGGCAACCTCTGATGACTTTTCCGGCAACCTTTGGCAAAGTCCAAAACACTTCAGTGGCACCACCTACCTCCGGCGAACTCGTTGGCGACTTCGACGACCTCCGGTGACTTTTTTGGCGAATTCCAACAAAATCCAAAATACTCCGACCACCTCTCAATTCATTCTTGAGATTCTAGACCACTAGTGCACTCTCGATCCCTAATTCAGATGGTAACTTTGTTCCATTATATTTTTGGTGTTATTAACTACACTCTATTTTCAATTAATTAAGTTATTGTGTGCACTATGGCTCCACCCATTCCAACACTCATTCTATTTTCCCTACATTGATCCCACTACCCACATTTGTTCCATCCTAATTTTTTATTATTCTTCCCCATTTTCCCTTTATTTCTCAAATGTGAAAGAAAACACCTTCACCTATATACCTTAAGTGAGTAATATTCTAAATGTTTATTTATTTTTTTTCTTACATATTGATCCCTCGTTTAAAAAAAAAAAAAAAAGAGTAGATAGAGCTATTGCTTGCACATTGTTCAAGTTGTCTTATAATCTAATCAACATTTAGAATTTTACGTATCTTACATATAAAGAGTTTAGTTTATATTAGTAGTAATTTGCATGAGTCCTTATTGATATCAACACGTTTAGTCATAGAATTTTTGTATGCAATTACGTAGTGGTACTGACATCCTCTAGCACTATGGTAGATGACCAATTAGCAGTCCTTACTGAAGCCATTCAAAGACTAAACACTAGAGTGGACATAATTGAGGAAAATACTAGGCCTAAGAATCCTATAGAGAACTAGTGCTATATCGTAGCAATGACAGGTTACCTAAGCTTAATGATGATAAATTAATGAAACAAGTCAAAATAGAAGTCCCGACTTTTGATGGCCGCCTAGATCCTTGGGTGTTCACCAAATAACTGAAAGATATAGACCTCTTCTTTGAGTGGAACTAGTTTTTTGAAGAAAGAAAGTGTCGATTTGCTAAAATGAAACTGACAGAAAATACCCAATTATATTGGGAAAGTGTCAAGAATTTGCTTGCTAGGCGTCATGAATCCCCGGTTCTAGATTGGTAGGAGATGAAAGTGAGATGTAAGCACAAGTATTTACCTTTGTCCTATCATGGTAATTTGCTAGGTCAATGAAACGATATCTAACAAGGTAATAGGCTAGTAAAAGATTACATAACCCAGTTTGATGAACTCATGATGAGATGTAATGTTCAAAGGATGAAGCCGCTACTTTCAGCGGTTTAAGTGTGGTCTTAATGATGAGCTGCAAAAAGAGGTTGTCCTTTAGGGAATCATCACTTTAGACGAGGCCTACACTCTAGTCCAGAGCCATGAACTAGTAGCTAAGCTCCAATTTGCAAAGCGCAATGACAGTCGCCCCCCTAATAACCGCCCTTTATTGTCAAACACTATGTCTATTTTGGGGCCACCTCCTAGTACCCAGGTTGTGAAAAATAATAAGGGTAACTTACTTGAGGGTCCTAAAAATAACTCTCAGTCCAATGTTTTAAGTGTCAAAGTTTTGGACACGTATCTGCTAGCTATCCCTTCCGAGCTCTAGTTTATTAGGGATGACAAGAGAGTCAAGGATGATAAGTCAGTAAATGAGCAAGTATACGAAACCAGTGTGGAAGAATTTGAAGATGTGGATGAAGAGTATGAGGAAAATTTAGTGGGATGTCTTAGGACCATTTCCCCTAGTACAGAAGAAAGACAACTCACCTTTAGCAATCCTCAGATGGGCATAGTTCGGTGTACCCTTAAACAAGCCCGAGAGACAGAAGACTGGCATCGTCATGCCATTTTCCACACTTATACTAAGATCAATGATAAGGGTTGGTTGTAAGGTCATAGTAAATAGTGGTAGTTGCATTAATGCAGTATCTTTAAGTATAATTGCCCGTCTAGGACTTCAAACTTTTCCCCACCCTCACCCATATAATGTTTCTTAGGTAGACGCCTCATCAATAACTGTAAAAGAACGTTGTTAGGTGCCTATTCAGTTCCTTGATTATAAAGACAAATTTTTGTGTGATGTGATTTCTATGGATATAGGCGATATCATTTTGGGAAGACCATGGTTGTTTGATTTAGATTTCACTCTTTATGGCCGTTCCAATTCATGCTCCTTTATATTTAATGTCAAGGAGATTCATCCCAAGCCTATTCCTCCGAAATAGGCTAATCCTAGCAAAGGAAAAGAAGTGATGAGTAGAAAGGGGTTGAACTTCATTAGCCTAAAGAACTCATTCGTGATATGGGTGGACAAGAATGTATAGTGTTTTGCCTTGATAATTAAGGAAGTTCCTATGGACTCTCTACAAGACACATCAGGAGAGGCAAATAGGTTACTTGCGAAGTTTCAAGATGTTTTTCCTAAGGATCTCCTAGATAGTTTAACCCCATTGCGTGACATCCAACACGTAATAGATTTAATCTCAGTAGGTACACTTCCTAACTTGCCACACTATAGGATGAATCCTACTGAGCATGCTGAATTACAAAGGTAAGTTGATGAACTTCACAAAAAGGGATTTATTAGAGAGAACATAAGTCTCTGTGCTGTTTCAGCCTTCTTAACTCTAAAGAAATATGGTTCTTAGAGAATTTGTGTAGATAGCAGGGCAATAAACAAGATAACTGTAAAGTATCATTTTCCTATCCCTCGGCTAGATGATATGATAGACATGATGGTGGGGTGCCACGGTATTTTCTAAAATTGATTTGAAAAGTGGGCACCATCAGATTAGAATTCAACCAGGGGATGAATGGAAAACTACTTTTAAAACTAAAGATGGCCTTTATAAGCAATTAGTCATGCCTTCTGGGCTTTCAAATGCCCCTAGTACCTTCATGAGAGCAATGACTCAAGCGCTTAAGCCATTCATGGGAAAGTTTTTGGTGGTTTATTTTGACGATATCCTTATTTATAGCAAAAGTGGGGATCAACATATGGACCACCTTACTCAAGTCTGTTCCACCCTTAGGAAAGAAAACCTTTATGCCAACTTGAAAAGTATTCATTCTTTACTGATAAGGTTGTCTTCTTAGGATTTTTGGTGTCCTCTAAAGGAATTTTGGCTGACCCCTCAAAGGTTAAAACAATTCTAAATTGGCCTGAACCCAAAACTATTCATGATGGGTGGAGTTTCCATGGTTAACTACTTTTTATCGCTGATTCATCAAAGGGTTCAGCACCATTATGGCCCTCTAACTGAATGTATGAAACAAGTAGAGTTTAAGTGGACAAAGAATACAACAAGGGCCTTTGAGAACATCAAAAAAAGAACGACTGAGTCCCCCATATTGCGTCGCCCTGATTTTTCGAAAGCCTTTGGGGTAGAATGCGACGCATGTAGATATTGGACGAGTACTCAGTCAGGAGCATCAACCCATTGCTTACTCTAATAAGAAATTGTGTGGGGTTAAGCAAAAAAATTTCACCTATGACAAGAAATTTTATACGGTGGTACAAGCCTTACACTATTGGCGCCATTATTTACTCCCAAAAAAGTTTATCCTTTATTCTGATCATGAGGCCTTGCGCTATCCAAATTCCCGAAAGAAGCTTTATCATAGGCATGGTCGTTGGATAGAGTACTTGCAAGCCTATTCGTTATCATAAAGCATAAGTCAGGAGTTGAGAGTAAGATAGCTGATGTCCTTAGTCGTCGTGTGTCCTTACTTTTTGTCATAGCATTAGGGTTATAGGACTCAATAGGCTTAAGAATGAGTATGAGTCATGTCCTGACTTTGGGAAAATTTTTCTAAAGCTACGGAATGGAAAGTCTGAAGTTTCAGATGAATTCCTTCTTCAGGATGGATTCTTGTTTAAGGTAATAAACTTTGTATCCCGAGGACTTCAGTGCGGGATTTCCTAGTGTGGGAAGTTCATGCTGGAGGTCTTCCAAGATATTTTGGACGTGCTAAGACTATAGCGGAAGTTAAACGTCAATTTTACTAGCTGAGTTTGAAAAGGATATCGGTAGAATAGTGAGTCAATGTTTGTCAGTTAGCTAAGCATAGGAAATAGAATACTGGTCTTTATACCCCCTTCCTATTCCTAGTTGTCCTTAGCAAGATGTTTGTATGGACTTTGTTTTAGAACTCCCTCGCACATTTAGGAAACATGATTCTATTCTTGTGGTGGTAGATCGTTTTTCTAAACTGGCTCACTTCATTCCTTGTGGTATAACATCCAATGCTTCTAGAGTTGCTAAGTTATACTTCTTGGAGATCATCAAATTGTATGGTCTACCTAAAACTATAGTGACTGATAGGGGTGTTCGTTTAATTAGCTATTTTTTAAAAACTCTTTGGCATCTAGTTAGTACAAAACTCAAATTTTCTGCAGCGTATCACCCTCAAACTAATGGCCAAACAAAAGTTATTAACCGTAGCTTAGAGAATCACTTGAGGTGTTTAGTTAAAGATCGTCATAGGAATTGGGATTTAATCCTTTCTACTGCTTAGTTTGCCCACAATAACTCCGTGAATAGGTCGATAACAATGCGGCCCTTTGAAGTTTTACATGGTTATAAGCCTCGGAAGCCTTTAGACTTAGTTCTGATGTCTCCATTTGCTAGAGTGTCCGAGTCGGTTGATGTATTTGCACAATATATTCGAGACTTGCACGTTAATATCAATAAGCGATTAGAGTCAATTAATGCAACATATAAATTAAGGCTGATTTACATAAAAGACATGTTGCTTTTAATTTTGGTGATTATGTGATGATTAGAACAAGAACGGAACGTTTTCCTCCTAGATCCATTTCGAAATTGCAAGCTCGTAGTACTGGTCCTTTTAAAATTTTAAAACTGGTTGGATTAAATGCATATGTCATTGATATTCCACCACACTTTGATTTTAGTCCCATCTTTAAAATTGAGGACCTTGTTACCTATAAAGGACATATTCAACCCCCTGATACACCATTTAATGCCCTATTCATTGACTATCACCCAGACCTGATATCTATTACTTCATCATTACTACCAATCCCTGCACACAGTGATAAAATTGATGCTATTTTAGATAAATAGGTTGATATCACCAAGGATGGCGTAGTTCAAGTTCCTAGTTCGTTGGGTTGGTTGTCCTGATTTTGATTGCACTTGGATTCCTATCGAAACACTGCAGCAGCTTGATCCAGACCTCATGGAGTTTTATGACAGTCTCCACGCCACCTCCTCGTCAGAGCCGAGTTCTTTCCACTCCGGGGGAGTTGGTGCAAATACCAGTATACAATATGGACATGTGTATAGACATCGGGCTAAAGAGACCCAACCATTATTATTATTGACTGATTATTAACATTTATCTTAGTTAATTAGGTTTTATTTTATTTATTATTTTGGACCCATTTGTTTTTGGGCTATTTTAATATTAGGTTATTTATTTTAGGCCTTTTTGTTAGGCCAATGAATTTTTCTATTTAAACCCTGATTAGGGTTAATAGAACATTATTGATTGAATGAATAATTTTTTACTAGTATTGCTTTCCTACAGCCGCTTTTCTCCCTCTCATTCTTCTTCTTCTTCTTCTTTTTCTTCTTCTTCTTTACTTCTTTCTTATATTTTTATTATTCAATCCTACATCACCATAGCTATCCCACCTTTATGCTCGTTGCCCAAAGCAAATTGCATAATACCTAGTGCTAAATCTCATATTGTATTCAATACGCAAAACCACAAACAATGGCATAAGGCAAATAGTCGAATTCCAATGTTCAGTCATATTAACCAACTAATGAAATAACCATTTCATTTCAAGCATCAATGGCTTTTTTTTGCAGTTATCATAGTAAGGCCCTAGCTTGAGGGGGAGTGCTAAAAAATATTATAAAAATAGATACATAATTAGGACTATTTTATTCTCTTTCCAAGTATAAGAGATTAGATTAGATTAGATATGAATTTATTCCTAACTTATACATGATATTTTGAATATAACTCTATGTGTTGAGACCCCAAGAGAATTAAGCAATTCCATTCAATTCTTTTTCATTGACAATGCCTACGGACCTTTTAAAAAAAAGACAATGACTACGGAAGGCTAGGCTATATCAGTGAAACTATTTCTGTGATTGCCCCCAGTGGAGAAAATTGTGGACAATCTGAAAGGGTAAAGCCCATTAGACACACAAATACATTGTACTACACTTGTATCAAAGAGCAGAGGGTGGTTTCAAAGTCTGACTACTATTGTTATGCAAAAACATGCAACAATGCCTGCAATGCTCAAAGAACTGATGGTATATACATGCAATAACCATGTAAACCTTGCTAAAAGTAGTAGACAAAAGCATCCAAGAAAATACAGAATTGAGTTGATAACATAAATTGTGATTTCTAAGTTTCTCGTCATAATAATTTTGGGACTAATCATTCTAGAACTGAATAGTAGTGGAACAGCTTAGCAGAAAAAGAAAATAAATCAAACAAGAAACAAGACAAAAAAATATTAAAAAGTACAACATAATCCAAACTATTTCTTAGAAAAAGTTTACTTAGTAATCACCAAATGGACAAGATGGAATACTCATCAACATGTAAGCACAAAAGGTCCACCTTTCTTGAAAGCAGAGGTCAAAGTTGTTCCATTGTGATTCCTTTCTCGAGAGAATCTGGTTGTGATATTCACTGATGCAGTCTCCAAACCTTGCTCTATTTCCACATTTCTTGTTTCTTCAGCCTCTTGTGAATGTGCATAATCTTCCGAATCATGCTCCTTTGGGTTCAAAGACACTAAGGGATCATCATAATCATCAATGAGATAATTTGAGCAAAAATAATGTCTTTAGTCAAGGAAGATTAAACAGGAAAAAAAATCATTAAATTCAGTAGCTTGAGGGCTTAGTATAAATTCCCACAAAATTCAAAAGCAGGCCAACCCATCTGATTCCAAAAGCATATATTGATTGAAAAGACAACTAATGCTAGAAAAAGAAATATAGGCTAGAACAAAGGAAATGGTGCAATAGTGAGAAGCAGTCACAATAATCAGGAATGAGAGAAAACTGATCAAGATGATTTAAGAATAAGCAACTAAGATCAAAATAAAAAAGTTGAGGGTCAATTTTCAAGTGCAATCAACTATAAAATCAGATGAAAAATAAAAAATAAAAAATGTGTTGAGGTAGCACAATAAGACATAATGACCTATATACTATGAATGGTCATGGCTCTACAGTAGTGATAAATAACAAAATGGACAACCATATTTGAACCACATAGTTAGCAATCAGTGGCAGCAAGGGTCGCAATTTTAGCCAGAAATGTTTCTTCAACCACAATCTTCTGTGCTCTCTCAACGCAGCATATAAAAATTTTGGCATGATTCAAGGTACTTATTTATGTCCTACATGCATAAAGCCTTAACATACCAAATCCTGGGAAGATTATTAAAGAAAAAATCAGTGGAGAAGTCTCTGTTGCACAATAAATCTGAAGATCATCCATCTAATTCATAGACGGATTGATTCTTATAGTAATAACAAATCCTTAACATCATCTGATAAAGGCCAGAAGTAACTTTTCTTGCATAATTTCTGACCCAGATAACTAGTTTAGTAAGCAAACTAAAAGCTTGATTTTTTTTTTATTTTTTTTTTAATGAGCATATCAAAAGGCTCCAGAGGCACTGCAACCCCATACAAATGATGTATACCAGGGGGCAAAAGATAAAAGAAACAACAAATTATAGAGAACTTCAATGTAGAAGAAGATATAATTCTCCTTAGTTGCGAAACTACTGAACTAGCTAAGTGTGATTGGTGCTCTTATTCACCTAGTTTGAATAAAAGCAGTGCTCCTTTCCAAGTTATACATAATATGTTTAGGGCCCCACTCATACCATTTCACTTAGTGGACATTGATGGTTTGTTATGTTTATTGATGATTTTTCTAGTGTGGCAAGGGTTTGTTTATTACATGATCTTGCTTTAAGATTTTCCACCAGATGATTTACACAATTGATGCCAAAATTAAGGCGCTTCGATCAACAATGGTAGGGAGTACATAAATGGTACATTTATCTCTTATCTCACTGAACATGGGATTGTTCACCAAACCACTTAAGTTGACACCCCTCAATAGAATGGCGTTACTGAGAGAAAGAGACTTTACCTTTCAAAAAAAAAATTACTGAGAGACAGAGAAATACACTTGTTAGAGGTTGCACAATCTTTGACCGTTTCTATGCATGGTCCTAAGCCTTATTTGGAGGATGTAGTTCTCATTGCAACTCACTGATCAAATTAAATATTTAAGATTTTTACTGAATAGAATTCTACTAAATTAAATAGAATTCTATTTTCATATTATTAGTATAATTATGCAAATTAAATATTTAAGATTTTATTTTAGCAAAATTCTATTGTCATATTATTAGGATTAGATTTTATCTTATCTTCAAGATTTGATTTTTATTTGATTTCATATTTGATTTGATTTCCTTAAATAGTTAATATGAATGCCTATATAAAGGCTTGGATTGTAAATATTAGGGAGACTTTTCATGAATAAAAAAAAAAATAAGATACTAAACTGAAACCTCTAGCTTCTTCATCCCCTCCACCTCTTATTCTCTCTCCTAATCTTCTTCTCTTCTCTCCATTTCTCTCTTACTTAATTTCTTTTTTTTTTTCCCTTTACTTTAATTTTCACTGTCCTGCATCAACTTTGGAATCGGATTAAGAGGCCGTTTGGAAAGTAAAAAAACTCTAAAAGTTAACGAAAGTGAAATATTGGAATTTGGAGTCTAAAACGTTGTTTTGAAATAATGGTTAGATGTTTACATTTGACTTGATACAAAATTGTTAAAAATTATATAAAGTGACACATGGCAAAATTTTAATAAAGAATCTTGAAAATTTTTGGAATTTCTGTGTAATTTTTTGGTACAAATGTCAATCCTTAAAAAATCTACCAAAATATGTTGAAACACACTATAATAGTTGTTCCAATGGATTTTGACAAAGTTTTTGAAAAAGTTGAAATTTTTTGAAGTTTGAAAAAGTTAGTACTTTTGAAAATTTTTAGAGTTTTTTTAACTTCTTTGGAGCTCCAAATGGCCCCTAAAGAATCCTACAAGTTTTCTTGCTCTCCATCACTGTTCTTGTTAACTAGAGCAATCCAAAACCCTAACCCTAAAGTTACTGTTCAAAATAAAACCTTCATACCAGACAACATCTCCATCAAACCAATTCGTCGACGAAGTAACCCTATCCTCATCACTGACGAGCACTCAACACAGACACTGATTTTGCTCAAACATCGGCCCAAAAAAAAGAAAGGAAAGATAAAAACCACCTCTAACCTCATCAGCATCAAATCATCACCAAAACCCTTTTCTAGTCGTCGACATACTTACAAGGGAAGAATCAGCCACTTCCGACCCTGTTCAACTCTTCATCGACCATCCCCATAGCCACCAATACTTGAAAACCTAGCCCTTCACGCATCATCGACAACAACTTAGTAGATCCACTTTCGTGCATTTCCAGCAACACCCAACTCCAACAAACACCACCACTGGGATTGCCTCCCTCCGCCAACCTGATTCAGACCTCCGACGACCTCTAGTAAACCCCCGACAAGCTCCAGAGCCTTTCCAGATCACTCCTCAATCCATATTTGTAGATTCTAAGTTGGCAATAAACTACGGACTATTAATTCAGATGTGGTTGCACGCTCACATCTAGTAGGAATGATGGATAACCAATTGCAAACCAAATTAGCAACCATCTTGAAAGCAATTGAAGAACTAACCATTAGGATGGACACAATTTTATTAGATGACTAGAATCACTATTATTCAACCCAAATGTCAAATACAGTTTTAACTCCTCCGCCATTGAGTGCTTTCACAGATGTTTCCAAGGTCATTGATAAACAAAAGAGAAAGTCAGATAATGATCACCATGCAGTGTTGATTTATGAGCCCAATCCTGACTACTTTGATTTCTCTGATGATAAGATTGATGACCAAAACGTGGATGAATTGGTTGATGTGATGCCTTGGCATATTACACCACTTGATGAAGTTGTGGCAACTACTGAAGTCACTTATGCTAACAAGGCAAATATTTCCAGTTGCATCATTCAGGTCCCTACTTGTACGATCCCATGCCTTAAGTTGAAGAGCATGCCTAAAACTCACAGTGCTTCTGTGGAGTTTGTCTTCCCTACAACTAAGCCTCTCCTGCAAGTTGATCCATTTTTATCTTCTATCAACATCTGCAAGTTGTGTTATCGAAGTCACGTTCCTTCCACCCCAGGAGACTTGGTGGAGACACTAGGCTTCTGCCATCCTTTACGCGAGTCCATGAGCTCTGGAAATGGCTTGAACATCCGCTCTGTTCGTGGCCTGACAATTGAAGGAGTCCGCAAGTTTTTAACTCTATAGAGTCGAATTTTTCTAAATGGTGAAGAATGATGCAAATTAAATATTTAAGATTTTTAATTTAATAGGATTCTATTTTCATGCTTTTAGTACTAGGTAATTATGTAAATTAAATATTTAAGATTTTAATTTAATAGGATTCTATTGCCATATTATTAGGATTAGATTTTATTTTATCTTTAGGATTTGATCTTTATTTGATTTCATATTTGATTTGATTTCCTTAAATAGTTGATTTGAATGCCTATATAAAGGCTTGGATTATAAGTATTAGGGAGACTTTTGATGAATTAAAAAAAATATTGAACTAAAGCCTGCGTGACTTGCTCTTCTTCCCCTTCCCTCTTCTTCTCTCTCCTAATCTTCTTTTTCTCTCTCTATTTTTCTCTTCCTTAATTTCTTTTTTTCTCTTTGCTTTAATATTCACCGTCTTGCATCACTTAATCAATCAGTTGCCATCTAGGGTGGATTTAAAGCTCCACTAGAAGCTTTTTCGGCTTCAATATGTCATTCTCTATTCCTCTCCCATATATTTAGCCTAGTGTCAAGTAGCGCATGGAGGACTTTCAAGTGATGGGAACTGGTCAACCATGATTGTCAGGGGGAGGCAACCTCACCGATAGTGTAATTTGGTCGGAAAACCAAAAGATTGAAATTGGTCAAGAATTTTGCTATTCAATTGAGTCCGTTTCACAAACAAGACTTTGCAATGTTACTATAGAGGCTGTCCAACGATGGGTATGATGTTATGAGACATGTTAGAGGCTGATGAAATGTATATGGATGACCTGATAGCATACAATTGTTGGAGCAATGATTTGAGGACCAATTTTGACTTATGTGGTGGCTGGGCGATTACACAACCACTTGCAATTGAGAAAGGGGATTGACTTCACCCTTTGATCTCTTTAATGAAGGAGACAACTAGGGTTTCTTACACAAATCCTAATTTTTGGATCTTTCACTCTAACACCATGTTAAGATACAAGGTATTGAATGTCTAACACACACATTTAGGTTTGTATTGTCTCATCTTAACATGGTATTGAATGTTTGGCCACCAAATTGGGGTTGTATTGTCTCAAATATAATTCCAAGCTAAAAGGAAGGGAATCAAGTCCCCAATTCAAATATCTAAATTAACAACGTTCCCCTTTCTAACAACAAGAGATGGTACTCATTTTGCAGGCTAATGAATGAAAAGATCAACCAATAAACGACACACTATAATTCGAGGGAACAGGAAGGATTTTGGCAATATTGAAAAACTTAAGTCGGAGTTGGTGAGGGATATTGAGGAATTGGATAAGAGAGATGAAGTTGGAGGATTTACCATATATCTAACAATCCTGTTAAACTACAGAGCATTATATCATACATTGCAAACTTGTTAGAAATGTATCTCACTTGAGAACCCATTAGGGCCTTGGTGAGTAAATCAGCAAGCTAGTTTTCAGACTCGACAT